>OW386286.2:3589207-4874200 GCA_936432065.2 Rutpela maculata
TTTTAGCATTGAATTTGGACATTCTTGTATGTTCTTGTTTTTACTTATGTAATTCTTTTAAATTAGTGACGTTATATGATTTTATATTTTATAAGTAGTATCATGTTTTTAGGGTAAGGTTAATATATCAATTCTCTGTATCTTATCCATTTTTATATTTGTAGCTTGCTTGTTGTATTTCATACAATAAATTATTTATTATTATTATTTTTTTCGCGTACGCGATGCTGGACAGTTCTCCCGTGTCTCCGACATTCTCACGGGAGAAGCGCCAGCGAATTATCTACTGCCACTCCCCGCAAAGATTTCAAGAAGCAGTTCTTGAAAATGTCTGATACAGTAGAGAGAGGGCTTGGCAATAAAGAATATATAAATTACTGATATTATACGTATTGACGTCTGTAATTTTGTATTCATTCTTTTTCATTGTTCGATATTTTCAATCATATTGATTTCTCTATGAATAATCATTAAGAACTTGAAAGCATTTTCAAATAATTTTAACATAAGCATATATAATTAATAAAACATCGATATTCTTTTTAAATAGGTTCAGATTTTACATAAGTATATAATTTAATCTTATTATTAACTATTAACTTATATTAACATTCTAAAAATGCATTCTCATCTATCACTTCTGCCTACTTTACCATACCTACATTAATTAATTCTTGTAGGAATAAATCATAAATTTGTACCTTCTACGAATCAAGTATAGAATACTACTTTTATTTTTCATCGCAGTATAAACGTACTTTCTTTTATATGCAGCCGTTAATTATATCTAATCTGATGTGTTCAAACAAATAATTATTTAATTTATTTACAGTTAGTAACATAGTGGAAGTAAGGAGTCGGAATTATGCAAAATCGTGCTAAAGTTATGAAACTTATTCCTTCCCCCGTTTTCGAGGGTGCCGAACACGAATAACGGGGTAAAAAAGTTGTTAAAGATGTTTACTCCCGTTTATTTTTTTATCTTATTGTCATACTTATCCCCCCATGCTATTTATTCCATACCAGATTTATATTTTACAGTTTTGTAAAAGAAATTGTATTTAATCAAAATTTGCGTTATTTAGTGGGTTGGGTCATCCGGTGTTTTATGATTCTGTTCCACATATTGTGTGTGAGAAATTTTATTAGTTGACAGTTTACGTTATATCTATATTATTAGGCAATTAATGAGTCAGTGCTTTCGCTATTAATGTGCAAATTTGTGAATTGCAAATTTATTATAGATAATTGCTTATAATTACAAACAAAATCAATTAACATGGGCGAGGAAACGCCGCATTAGAGAATGTAGGATGTTACAGCCGCGTTACTTCCTTAGTTTTTTACTACTTAAAAAAATTAACAAATAATGGGTACTTTGTTGGTCTGAAAATATATTATACAGTATAGTATATAATAAGTTCAACAACTGCAGTTGTTTTTCGCAAAATCGCTTGGACAAATTTATACCAGTTAAATAAAAGTTTAGATTTTTTTCACCCTTCTCCCTCATATTTGTTCAAAATCCCCAAAAAAATGATTTTCAAAGGCCATGGCAGGTTAAGATAAGTCCGTGCCTTTGCAACATTTTTAGGTGTGGTTCCTTCCACTAATGTATCTTCGCGTAAGATACTACCACAAAAAGTTTTGACCTCAAAAACTTCATAATACCTATCTGGGAAATTTTTTTTTTCGAAAATCCGAAAAAAAAATTTTTTTCTTGATCAAGTGAACCAATTTGTTTGTATTTCACATATATTGTAAATCTACTCAAGACAATTTATTAATGATATTTTCAGGAAATCTTTTCGTGAAAAAAACAAAAATTGACGTACTTACACGTTAGCGACCACCACTATTTTTTACTAATTATACACGATACAATAAGCTATAACATATATTTTTTACAAAACTCTATCAAAGCGAAATTGGCAAAAATAATGTTGGTGTAAGCACGAAACATGGAAAAACATGAAAAAAATTGTGATTTAGTGTGTGTACAAGAACCAGAAACCTCAGAATATTTTACTTCATCCACCCCTACTACCACCCCCTATCACCATCCCACCCCACTACCGATGTGGGGTATTACATCACTGGAAGGAACCACACGTAAAAAGATTGCAAAGGAACGGACACTTATCTTAACCTGCCATGGCCTTTGAGCAGATTCGGTTAATGTTAATATTAATACATGCCTCTGAGACTGCCCATGCATTTCTTATGCGAAAAATATTTTTTTGTAAATTTTCGATAGAGTTGTGAAAATGCCATTAAATAGAAAACGCACAAGTCCCCTCTTCAGAATTGCCCAGGAGAATATGAATTAATAATTCCTTTTTAAATTGGGCTCGGGGCACGTGTCAATATTAACGGATTTTACTCAAATTTGAAGATCATTTTAAGGAATGTCGAGCAAATCTGGATTGACATCAGCCACCCTTACTATCACCCCCATTACCACAAAAAAATAAAATTATTTAGCGTGTCTGCAAGAACCAAAGGCTTCATTTTTTTTTAACATTATAATTCTAATCTCCCCTTGATTAACTTTTTTTTTGTACTTTGGGTCGGACAGGGTGTATTCTTTCTGGAAAACAGGGAAAACCTGGAAAAGTCAGGGAATTTGATTTTGGTCAGGGAAATCAGGGAAGTCAGGGAATTTATAAATGTATAAAAAAATTCAGGGAAAATTTATTAAAACTACTTACGCTCATCATAAAATGTTTTCCATTTGCCCTTCCCCCGCTCATCACTTTTCATTTTCGAGCAGAAAAATGTTCTGAAATTTTTATTGAAAAGTCTCGTGAAAAGTCCTGGAAAACCTGGAAAAGTCAGGAAATTTCAAAATTGTGAATTGGCATACACCCTGGTCGGAGACCATGCAGCCACGATGCCGTAGGTATGTTTATTTCTGCCCGTTTCCGTATTCCACGGTAATGGAAGAGTCCTGGTGGAATATCATTCATAATTACGATTTTCTATTGTTAATTAAATACTTATTAATAATGAGTTAATAACGCCTAATGTGGTACCGCCAGAAGTGATATTTAGATGATAACAATTTTACGGAATACCTAAAATGGTAACGATACAGGTATTATTTTCAGTTTGTCTGCAAGGCAAATTCTTCGAGTATGAATAGAGCAGATATAACCAGATAAGCAGTCAGTGTATCATCTGCATAATCACGCCTCGATGTGTTTTCAATAAATGCTAAATTAATGGTGTTATGCCACGAATTAAGTAACTTTTAACCTTCTCAATTTAAAATCGATAATTATTACATAATGATTAGTATGTGCATTATCTGCAATATACGTTTTTAGAAACTCGGTTGTGCTCGTAGAATAAATCATCGGATTGCAGAGTGGGTAGTGGGTACGATTATGCTCTCATCACACTAGATTTGAAATTTGTCTTCATATAGACTCATTATAGCCATAGCCATATTACGGCAAAAAGTTAGATAAAAGGAAAAAATCAATACTGTTCATAGGTAGAGTGCTACAATTCTCCATAGTCCAGTAGAATTGAAGTGGATGAAAGGTCTATGTGACATTTTCGAAAAAGACGAGTTTTTGTACGAATGAAGGCTATAAGTACACAAAACTCACTTAGGTACATTACATTTCTTTCTAATGCAAAAATATTTGATTTATAAATTTATAAAGGATTTATGTACTGTTGAAGTTGTTAGGTTGTTAAAAACTTTGAGATCAATTATCTCAAAATCACTTTGTTGAAAAAAACGATTTGTATGAATGAAGGCTATAAGTACACAAAATTCCCTCAGGTACATTACATTTGATTCTAATGCAAAAATATCTGATTTATAAATTTATAAAGGATATATGTACTGTTGAAGTGGTAGGTTGTTAAAAACTTTGAGATCAATTATCTCTAAATCACTTTGTTGCTACATAGACCCTTCATCCAATTGTAATTTGACATGGCGAAAATAGATAACCACGATTTTATTGTTTGAAGTTGATTGGTTGGACATCCAAAACCAGTTCTTATAGCGTGCCAACTGTTGTCATACCAGATAAGGAGGGTGGGGTCGTAAAGTTGAAAAATCGGATTTTCGAGGTTAAATAGAAGGCTAATAACACAGGTTTGCGAATAAAGAGGTCATGAATGTTGTTGGGCAGCTGAGGGTCATTTCTGAAGGAATTTTTCGCGCTGAATTCGAATCTGGCTTCAGAATTAGCCCATCACGTCAGGATTTTTAAATATTTGATCAGATTATGTGTATTTTTTTGCGACAACCCCTGAGAAGGAGTGGGAACCACCCCCGACCAAAAAGCGGGAGAAATGACAATATAGATTCTTATGTACATACTTTATGAAATATGTTGAAGAAAAAATTTTGGAAATTCATTACATCGTTTTCGGGCTGGGATTTAAAAGCTTCACTTATTGTACTATTATATTATTTACATGACTTTTACAGACTTTTATCAAATATGGAAAGTTTCCTCTGCACATTAGTTAATTAAACAAGCTAAAAACGTACTCTTCGCCAATTTACTGAGCTTTTTATATATAATTGTTACACATTCTATAGGATACTCTTCGCAGTTTTCTTCTAATGTTAGTTTTTGTACATCCTAAATTCTGTGATATCATCTTTATTGTGAAAAAAATTTGATTTAAAAAAAAATGAAAAAAAAAATGTCCAACCTGTGGGATTCGAACACGGGACCTTTGGATTGCAACGCAAAGCAATCAATCAATCAATAGTATTTATTCAGTATTAATAGTACAATATGTGCCTCCTCGGAGCCCAACCCGGAGCCAGCCACACGACCAGGACAGGTGACGTCGAGGTGGGTGTGGGGCTGGGCGGGGTGGGCCCGACTCAGCTTAGAGATAGTTCGAGTGGGGGGCTAGAAGCTCCTGTTCACCGCAGGTGGACTTAAAAACTAGGTTAAAATATTTTATTGTCCACATGGACCTACAAGTAAATTAAAAATAAACACAACTCTAAAAACATTGGCGAACGCGCACTACACAATTTTGGTTATTGACACGGGAAAACTGAACGAAAAAACCCTTTCGAACAAATGACGGCCTTGCGGTCTGATCGCCGACAAGGAAGGTAAGATGGAAAGATAAAAGCTGTGATTTAAAAAATTAGGATTTGGATAAGTTTCGGCCTGAAGGGGATTTAGGGACAAAAAATTACAAAAAACAACAAATAGGATAAAAAAAAAAAAACTGAAAAAACATGAAAGGGAGAGAGAAAGGTTGAAAGATAAAGATAGGGGAAAGGTAGGTTATCGTAGGAGAGAGTGTGGCTAAGGGAGTTGCTGGAAGATAGGCAACGCCTGGTATGGTAGGGGGTGTTTTATATTGAAAAGTATGGCATTATGCTGTCTGATTCGAGTGATGTTGCGGGTAAGCGGGCTACCGTCCAGTTTGAACTGATAGAACTTTTGAGACGTTTCTTGGACGTAGTCCGCTAGTGGGGTTATGTCGTGGCAACGTGCATAGAGATCTCTGAGGGAGGTGTACCTATCAGAGGCTGAAATGAGGCGCAACGCAAAGCTTTAGCCGCTGCGCCACCACCTATTGCTAGAAAAATTGATTGTCTGTAATATATATCTTTCGACATTCATACATATTTCACTTCTATGAAATATATATTAGTAAACTTAATAAACAAAAAAAAAATTATTATGGAAATAATATCTCGTAAGATTTCCATTTTAGTACAAGCGACAAAAATTCAGAGAATTTTTTTTTTTTAATTAAATAATTAATAACTTTTTTATTTACTGATCGATTTTCTTCAAAAACAGGGTTCTTCCTCTAGCTAACACTAACTTACTTTCTAAATTTCAATACAATCGGACTTTTCTTTCTTAAGTTATCGTGCTTACAAGAAACGTGACGGACGGACGGACAGACGGACATTTTGAAAGTTGTTCAGAATTCATTCACTAACACAATAATTATGATTTTAGAAATGTGCCGATCAAATACAATATACTCTTCGTTTTTGCAAAGAGTATAATAACGCATATACAAAACAAACCTCATTGACTTGATCTAACAAGAAATGAGGACTCCAAATTAGTGATCAGGAAGCAACAAACAGTCGGAACTTTTACCCAACATGTTCATGAGCGACATATTAGATGATTAGTTTATATTTTTGTCAGCATCTTAATATAAAATATTACCATATTGATGATTAAAAAAATGCCATGTTGTTCAGTAGGTCAAAATTAATTAGAAATCATACATTTATATGGTACATTTTGACAAGGTAATATTTTTCTAAAAATGGCCACCATCTTGGCTCCTAAAGGAAAATATTGTCCTAAACGAAAATGAATCTCCTCGGAGGAAGGAACAACCGTGCCAAATAGCATCTCATGTAGCTTAAGATGCCGTAAAGAAATTCGTACCGTGCCCACTACTACCCTCATCTTTATCTCCATATATTCGGGGAGCCCTCCCTAGCTGTACGTGCACCCTCCCCCCCCCCCCCGATCCTTGGGGACAATGTTTTTCATAAAGTTTAAAGCCTAAAGAACAATTTAAGACATATCCTAAAAAAAAACTGGATGTACTTTCAAAATGGCGGCTATATGTTAAAAAAGAACTGTTGCCAATGTTGTTTTTGTCATTTAACACAAAAACTAAAAAGGATGGACGAAAACTTTTTTCACAAAAAACAACGTGCACAAGATTTTCTACAATTTTGTTCCTATACAATATTTTGATAGGAGTTACCATTTTTCAGATAAATAAATCCAAAATTAAGAAAACATGGACATTCATATATCGGTAAATCACTTAGAGGAAATAACGACAGTTATTGTAAAGCGTATAATATAAAACTTTATATTATTAATGTAACAAAGAATTAAACAAACTAAAAAAAATTAATAATAATGATATTATAATTTTCAGACATTTTTCTCGAAAACAGTAACAATGGGTTATGAACAGATTAGGGTTAAAAGTGTTGTTAGTGACATCTTTTGGATTCTGCTGGCTCATTCCAACAAAATTGAACGTAAATTACTCTTTGACATCAGATTTGACAATAAAAAAAGGCTTATTAACATATCCGCATTATCAGAAGAGTATGGACCTCAAAAATGTTCGGCATTACTGAGCCTTCATTCATTTACTAATTGCCATTAGACAGAAATGTGGTGACAGAGATTTGTCTTTATCAATTGACACTATAGTTGATTTTTCCTCGATTCCACCATCAAGAGCTTGGTTTATCGAGCATATTAAAAGGAGTGTTTACCAAACGCGTATTTGGCGATTATCCGACGAAAGTATTCACAATATTCCAAAGCCTTGGAATGATTATGGATGGCAAGAAAATGGAGAATCTTTTTGGTGTTCAGCAGGTAAAATATTGCCTCAATCGCTTCCTGAAATTCTTCAGGAGATGATTCCAAATCAAATCATAATAGACGAAAGTGAGGATGATAACGATATCATAAATAAAGCAATAGAGGAAGAAGACTTGAAAGAAACATTCGATGTATCGGGACACAGCGATATTGAATTTGAAAACGAATGAGGTGTTCCGTTTTATATTGAATTTTATATTTTATTTAAAGAGCTGAATCATTTATCTGGAAAATGATAACTCCTATCCAAATATTGTATATGAACAAAATTGTAGAAAATTTTATGCACTTTGTTTTTTGTGCAGAAAATATTTATCCATCTTTTTTAGTTTTTGTGTTAAATGACAAAAACAATATTTACAATTTTTTTTTAAACGGACGCCATTTTGAAAGTACAGCCAGTTTTTTTTTAGGACATGTCTTAAATTGTTCCTTAGGCTTTAATCTTTATAAAAGACATTGTCCCCAAGAATCGGGGATGCACGGACAGTTAGGGTGGGCTCCCGTAGTAATATTATTAGAAAATAATCCCCTCTAGAGAAGCGCATAGTTTCAGAAAATAGTAGCTTTTTACAGTGATGCAACGAAGGTAACAAAATTAAAAAAAAAAATCTGTTACACTGGTAAGTATTCAAAATGCAATGTTATTCAGTTTATCTAACCTACTAAGAATCTCTGCGATGACTAGTGTCTTTGTTTACAGCTGGATCTAATTATTATTTCATTAAATCTCCGCTCATTACATTCGTACGTATGACGAAGTTCTTTTGACAGATTCTATGATAAAGTAAATAAATATTTTAAATAAAACGTGTAACTAATTACCCTAACTGGACGTATCGAGGTCGGCAATAAATTCCAAGATGCGTCTTTATAAATCTCTGTAAGATATAGTTATAAGTCCCTTCACTTTATAATCTAGTCATATAATTTTCAACTGGTCACTCTTACTTTCAGTGAGGTTGAAGGTTCTGATTTCCAGTATCCACAATGATAGTTGTAATTTAAACTAATTTTACTAAATCGCTTTCTTTTTTAATATATTATAATATTTGGAACGCATACAGAGAATATATTTGCGGCGTAGTTTCAACATGCTTTGATTAAAAAAAAAACATCTGATTGAAATATTATGCGTTCGACGGCTCTTGAATTGTAGCAGTTTTTTTCCCATCGAATACATGGCTAGAGCAATGATAGCTATCAGCACAGTCAAAGATGGGTAAACTCCCGGAGTTTTGATTACTCCGAAAGTTTCCAGGAAGCTTTCCTGGAAACTTTCCATTGGGAATATTCAGAGTCTATTTTATGGTGAAATCTGATTCGTAATGATCTAAGCTTCATTTTGATACCAAATAAGTGCATATAAATATATTATTTACATTACTTTTACAGACTTTTACCAAATAACTGATATTATATGACACCCGCTATATGTGCCTTGTGCTGTATGAAGAATATGGAGCAATTGGGTGGTTACCCAGTAATTTGTTTTGTTTGAATTATTAAATAATTAGATATAAATAAAATAATTTATAGAATGTGATAAATATGTGGATTATAAAATTACAAATTTATGTAAATAATGTCATATGTAAGTCGTAACTCCTATTTTGTGCAGAAATGGAAATATAGAAGGCAAGACAGAAATAACATCTACATATTATTTAATTAAAATAACACTAAATGTATTAAATTAAATAATATCTTATAATTTGTAAAAAAATAAAAGTATATCTTTATTTAATCATTTTCGTTTTTAATGTAACAGAAAAAAATGCTAGATATTATTCATCGGGAAGCGATAGTGCGGGTATACAAATAAACGTAACTTATCATATGTCTGTCAACTCATCCTTGATCAATAGCACGAAATTAAAGAAATTCTGTGCCAATGCCAATAGTAATAATCCGAGCGGTGACCATATGAATCCCTACGTCATCAAACATCTGATTAATTTTTGATAATTTCGAAAAAATATCAACAAATTAAAACTGGATTTCTGGCGTTTGAGGTTATGTTAGATCATCGTGGCGGTAATTTCAAATTTATGAGTAAATATGTGTAAATAATAACTAAATATTCGTGAAAAATTTGGAAACTTCCCCGGAGTTTTGGAAACTTCCCCGGAATTTTGGAAACTTTCGGAATATTCGAATATTTTAAAGGAAACTTTCATTTTTATCAAAACTCCGTTCCGGAAACTTCCGAAATTTACCAGGAAACTTTCCAATGGAAAGTTTCCTTGACCCATCTCTGAGCACAGTAGCATAGTTATATAGTGTAGCCTAAGTATGTGTGCTGTTATTTTTCAGAGTGAAAAACTATACCATTATTATACTCTTCGCAAAAACGAAGAGTACCTATATTGTATTTGATCGGCACATTTCTAAAACCGTAAATATCGCTCGTAGAGAAAAAATTTTCATATCATTGTGTTAGTGAACGAATTCTGAACAACTTTCAAAATGTCCGTCTGTCCGTCCGTCACGTTTCTTGTAAGCACGATAACTTAAGAAAGAAAAGTCCGATTGTATTGAAATTTGGAAAGTAAGTTAGTGTTAGGTAGAGGAAGAACCCTATTGTTTTTGAAGAAAATCAATCAGTAAATAAAAAAGTTATTAATTATTTAATATAAAAAAAAATATTCTCATAATTTTTGTCGCTTGTACTTAAATACAAATCTTGCGAAATGTTATCTCCATAAACTTTTGCCTTGCAATCCAAAGATCATGTGTTCGAATCCCACACAGGTTGGATATTTTTTTTTCATATAATTTTTTTCACAACAAAGATGGTACCACAAAATTTAGGAAGTCCAAAAACTAACATTATTTACAAGAAAACTGCGAAGAGTATCCTATAGAATGTGTAACAATTATATAAAAAGCTCAGTAAATTGGCGAAGAGTATGTTTTTAGCTTGTTTTCTCTTTATAATATATAAAAGTTTGGTTGTAGATATTTACCTTTTTTATAGGTAGTTTTTGTCAAGGGCGGGTCCAGAAAGATTACTGGGGGGGGGGGCACTGCGGTCGTACCCGTACCTTCGTAGGGTGTAGAGTGGGAGTGTATGCAATCTATTATGCGTATTCAATAATAAACAATATTAGTTCCTATTCTTCTCGGGGCCCTCGGGGGGGGGGGGGGGGGTGAATTGCCCCTGGTGCCCCCCTGGATCCACCCTAAAACTGAACTGAATCTGAAAGTTATATAAACTAATTTTAGATCAAGCGTTAGTATACCTGATGTCAAATAATGGGCCTATCCCGTCCCCGTTGAAACCTTTTCTTGGGCGTTTTAAAGAATCTGTATACTTTATTACCACACAAAAGTTCTATAGTAATAAATACATAACATAAAAAATAGAATGAATTATGTTATCGTTCACTCTTACTAACGGTTGCTAATTAGGTAATAAATGTGTTTGGAAATTATACGAGTTAATTAGTTGAGGTATTTTATTAACAAATATTCACAATTAGCACATCTAATTACTTGATGTTTAACTAGTAATAATATTTTTATTGAACATCTCGCTGGATGTGTGCTCTATTGTCACTCAGCGCGTCAATCTCAGTTTCGCTGACAAAAGTATTTTGATTTGATTAATTCTGCAAGGAATCTATTTTAACTATAGCTTTTTGAAAAGGGAACATTCTATTAAAAAAATAGTGCCGATTTTAGAAAGATCTGAATTTTTATTAAGTTCTAAAATTGCCATATTTCTTCGTCGCTTAATCTACTTGTGTACGGAAATATTCTACAGGTCGTAATCCTTAATGGATCCATTTGATTTTTTTTAATTTGCTTCGTCTGTAATCAGAATATTGAATTTCATAATAATTTGTTGAGTACTTTAATTATTGTGAGTATTTATTCCACACCAGCAGGCCCCCCACATCAAATCATGGGACCCGCTACCAAATTCACTGGCGGGCCACCGCGCTTAATAATTGAAAGCGAGAGGGAGAAATGTGAAAAAAAAAATTTTGTCAACATCTCTGGCGGGCCCCCGCACTTTAAATTGACGAGCGGAGGTGAAAAAAAATTCATCCTCAAAATTGTAATTTATTCATTCCGTGTTTCAACACACAGTACAAAATTTTGTGTAACGGTGACATAAACAGAGTGTGAGAATCCTTCGGTTAGCCTTTTCGTACAGACTTGATTAATGGGTTCATTGTTGTAATAAAATGTCATAAAAATTTCTGAATATCAAACCGGTAATCTTCGTATGTAAACAATTTTATGCAATATGGTTATGAAATAAAAAAATCCATTCTGCTAGGAACTACGAAAATCGTCAGGTAAATATTTTTTTTTTTCTAATTCAGACCTAAGTTGAAAATGTTGTGAAATTAAAAATAAAATCTTTATATTTCTACACGTACATATTTTATCTATCATCATATTAGTGGAAGTATCTATCTCTACATATATGATTTATCTTTGTTGCTGGAATAAACAATATCACAATATATTTTTAGTGCAATTAGAATTGTCCCAGATTGACGAACGGATCTGGTTTTGAAATGAAAAAAAATTAAAAAAATTTTTTCTTGACAATTCGGTTACACGCGTTCTTTTTTATCATGTTATCAAGTTAGTTCAGCTTAATCACACGGAGTGGGATGAATTCGCATTTAAAATTCGGCAAAACACGTTTTTCCACGATGACTTTGTTATTATTGCTTGGCGAAAAAAAAAGTTAATTTACAAATAGTTATAGGGGGTTGAACCACTCCCCTTTCCCTGCCCCTCCCCTCTCCTAATAGTCCCACCACCCCCATCCTCCGGCTCCATCAATTTTTATCTATTTCACCTACCTCAAAAAAAATCTCATACTATAATTCCTTTTTTTTCCAGAAAAAAATAAGGAATTACTTTTTTGTATATTAGTGTTACGGTAAAAAACGCGTATTTTAAAAAAGAAAACACCAAAAGTTACCGTCCGTTGAAAAATTTTTACCAGATTATGTGCTTCCGCGAGATCTTCAATTTTTTATTCAATTTTTTTTCCGTCAAGTCAATAATAACAAAGTTATCGTGGAAAAATGAGTTTTTGTGAATTTTAAATGCGAATTCCTCCTCCACCTCGTGTGATTAAGCTGAACTAACTTGATAACATGATAAAAGAGAACGCGTGAAACCGAATTGTAAAAAAAAAGAAAATTAAAAAAAGTTGGTTTCAAAACTCCTATTTTTCTTGTCAGATCCGCTCCAGTATTAGTAGATGTATATTTTTTGCCGCAGTAAAAATATGAAGATCAATGCATGTCAATCTTCTATTTGCGTTTAAATTTGGAAGGGGTATAATTCAAAATAATTTTTACAAAGGCTTATCAAATTAACATCGCTCAATGACGTGTGTCGCTTGACACTATTGACGATTCAATTCATCACTATCCGCCTTTTCCGGCTAAGTTAGTTATAGAGATTTGAAACTTCTTCCTTTTCCCTGTTCCTCCTTTTCCTAACTGCATCATATATTTAACTCTAAGATGTGATACGCCTCTGACCACTGTATTTTGATTATTGATGAAATAAAAAAGTGATAAAATAATAATTTGTAAAAAAGATGTAAATTGTAACGGTCCATTTTTAATGGCCCAGTCATTGTGGTCTCTTAGAGCTAAATTGTATTATAGTATATTATTCAACGAACGGTAATGTAGGTAATAACTCACACAGATGAAGTTTACAGCACGAGCCGAAGACGAGTGCTGTAATTCATCAAGTGAGTTATTACCATTACCGCAAGTTGAATACTATACTTTATCTACGATTATAACAATGAATGTTAAATTGAGAAAATTTTGTTTAAATTACTCAGTTTGTTTATTAATAAAATTAACTGTAAAATTTTAATTTTTGTACACCCTTTTATATTTGTTGTCTTCAAAGATTTAGCCACCTTTAAGCGGAGGTAGAATGTGATTTTTAATCGAAATAGTGCATAAACTGCTTGTAGACAAAAAATCAGCTTTGTAGATTAATATTCCGTGGCGGAAAATGTAAAACTTCTCCGCGAACTGCAATAGCCCGGAGCGCATATTCGGTCAAAAGTCTTGTTTTTTATGTTAAAGAAAAAATTAAAAAGGCATCGGAAAGCTCAATCAATCCTCTTTACAAAAGCTGTCTACAAATTTTTCAAAAAAAACGATAATTATCGAAGAAATGTAGGAAATTACACGTTTTCCTATAGAGTGTATGTAAATCTTAAAAAAATAATTTTTCTCTTGGTTTGGAAGGGCCAAGATTAACGGAGCGTCAAAGTCGTACATGATATTAAGTGAACATCGTATATGAGATCGATTTCAGTTAATTACCGATTAATTACGGTGACAAAATGGAGAAATTTTACCGAAAAAAAAAAGTCCCAAATCTCATCCCCTCTAATTCCTTCATTTTTGTCGAAATTCAAAAAATAAAAAAGAATTTTAGCAAATTTAATCCTATATATCAATTAAGTAGAGTAGTCTTTTGGCGTAGGAGCCAAGATTAAAAAGTTGCCAGCTGTAGAAGCTCAAAATTTGCGATTTTTTGCCGTACATGGCCAACATTTCAGTAGTTATCTCCGAAACAAAAAAAAAACAACAAAATTCTGATGGTAGCAAAAGATTCGTAGTGGGAAATACTCGTTTGACCTTGTTTTTTATTTCGAGCTAACTCGCACCGTTTCGGAAATATCTGCGAAACATAACAAAAAACAGCTTACATTTCGAAGCCGAAAAAATTGCAAAAACATGCAATCTTGACACGTTCATATTTTTCGAAAAACACCATTGGGACGGCCGTACGATGTCGCGACGTAAAGAGGAAGTCTTCCAGATAAACCTGATCGTAAATTGCACGGCGAAATTCGAAAATTCGGCTCGGCACGAACGAATCAAAAGTGGCATTTTGTGACATTTCAGAAAATCCTTTTTGTAACATGTTATTTAATTTTTTACTCATTTTTGCAATACTAAAAGTTTGGTAGACTTGCACTTTCATCATTGGTACTGTCTAAGCTATCATGCAAAAAAAATCTAGCTTTATGATATTAACGCGAAAAATCTGTCGCTACCTCCCTGGCTACCACCTTGGTGTGTCGCGCTTTACGTCGATTGGACAGACTAGGCGTGAAGATAAAGGTGATTGGTTCTGTACCTAACGTAAGTTATAATAACTCACTCATTATAACTCACGCTATTTGTTTATGGATACTATTAATTGTTCAAAAGCAGTACATTAATTAGTATATAACCTAATATGAGTAGATAAATGTATATTTTTGTTAACAATTTTTATTTTACGAAACCTTAAAATGCCTTATGCCGGCCTTGCAGTTGGATCTTTTGAATGCTTAACCTCTTCCCTTATATGGTAGTATTTTTTTAAACTAGGAGAATGATTGGTTCACTACAATCGTTCCGTTATGCCATTTTGTCAATCCCTACCCCACTCTATAAAGTGGTGTCTATCGGAGAATCCTGGAGTCGAGAAGTTAGCACCAAGATCTGTCTAGTGTATACGTCCTGAATTAAAGTAGCATTTAATAAGTGTAATGCTAGCTGCTTTACGTGTAGTTTAATTAAAAATTACAGTTTAGAGTCAGTGTTAATATACAAACTGCATAAATATACCATTATAGGTATATTAACACCTATAATGGTATATTTATGCAGTTTGTTGTGGTTACAACTGGTACCGGTATATAAATTTGAGTTTATAACCATAACAGTGCCTTCGTCTTTTTTGCTACAGTTTCGTAAGTACAGAAACATTTACATTTCTACCTTGTGTTTACCGGCAACTGGTAACAGCCCCTGGCGAAGTTCTTGTAACTTTCCTTTTACATCGTGACCAAAGACGCCTATACGATGCGACTTTTTGTGTTTTATGCGGATATTTCATTGTTTGTTTTGACAAACTACATCATTTTCGCGAGTGTACGTATCGTCTCTTAAAGACTGTTAATAAGATATCTTGTTAAATAACTGTAAATAATTTTCTGTGCAGAGCAAATTGTGTTTTTGTACGTATCTTGCAGCTTAAAATGCTACTATGTATTTCATTTCCTATGTTATTACCTTTATTTGCGTTTAGAGATTTTTTTATGATATAAACCATCAAAATTTGTTTATTAGTAAAATGTCATTTAATCTTTTCAGTTAGTAATAACTACGTTGGCTAACTAATAATTTAGTTATCTATCATTTTGAAGTATTTACAGTAGTTTTATGTATTGTGGCCTTCTGCCAATAATTATGGATTTATCTTTGTAAGTTACCGTATATATTTACCTTTTTTTAGTATATGATGAATCAATCTGTGTCTCTCTCTCTCTCTCTCTCTGTTGATCTTTTATTCTGTTTGATCTTCGTAACAGTAATCCAAGCACATATTTTATTTTTCCACCCCTGATTTCTCAATACTCTACTGGTTTATTAATCTTTGCAATATATTTTGTTACTGTTAAATAGTTATTTTTTATTTCAAAATTCCATTATTTTATTTACGAATTTTGCTTTCAAAAAAGGTTTTTTTATAGAATAGAATACTTTTTGTCTCTTTTTGAAGACTTTAATAAAGATAATACCTTTTCAGAAAATAAATCGACGAACAGTGGCCTAGCTGCACTTGCGCGAAGTGCATATTCTGTTTTTCACCACGACTACCACTTTAAAATCGTAGTGTCCCTCTGAGCAGCGTCAGTTTTATTTATTCAGTATCCATAAAATGAGTTTTATCATTAGCTATAATAGTTTTGAAGTAACTGATATATTTTAAGAAATGGTATTTTGAAAATATCGAAATTCAGCAAATTCCTAACATTTTTACGATTTCGCATACAAAAAATGAAATCTATAAACTTCTTTGAAATCGTCTCATTTCTATTATATGTTAAAAATTGTGAAAATGCTATGTCGACCACATGTCTTACATGTTGAGAAGTGCATATATTAAAAACGGGTGGACAAATTCCAATTGATTCTCATTAATGACTAACATATTCCGCGTGCTTAAAATACAACATCATTGTGCAAATTAGTACGCCATCATTCACGTCCACGGGTTTTTTTTGGTTGTAAAACATTAAAATAAATATACTATGCACGTATATTGTGGGACGTTAACTCCTCTTCATTGTAACAACTATTGATTTAAATTTCACGCAAGTATAGAACAAACTTGAAGACGTAGACGGAATCTAAAACAGAAAATATTCCTGAGTACATATTTTTTATGAAAATTGTACGAATTGTACAGGTAAACAATGAAAGATATGTAATATGAAACAATGTAGATATTGCATTCAACATATAAACATATAGTAAAGAAATTTTCGAAAGAGAAATTACCCCAATGCAGTGAGGCTAAGAAACGTTCCCAGGCAGAGGCTAGTAATATGACGTGACCTCCTTGCAGGCACATGGGCCTGTATGTGTAAAGAGGTCTACAGACGATCCAGCCAACCAACCGACCTTCTCGGTACCCTTTGAAGATTGCCATGCGAACTCGTAAAACTGCTGGAGCCAACACTGTCGGTACACTTTGAAGACGCTGGAATTGTAGCAGACCAGCTCACTTGTACGAGTTGTCATGATTTTCAAAGTGTACCGAGAAGGTTGATAGGTTGGTTGGTTGGGTGGTCTGTAGACCCCTTAATGCGGGCCCATTGTTTTTTATTGAAAGACTAATGTAATATTATTGATCAACATGCTTTAGAACCCCAATATCCAAAATTTAAAGATATTTTGATTTATGATTATCCGTTACCTCGTTGTTAAGACGTTCATTCCTGGAGCGAAAACCACTCATAGGATCGACTCAGTGCAATAGGAATTTTTTATCAGCATGGCTTTAACTACAAAATAGCGAAGTTTCAGCCTATTCCACCGAAGCATGCCGAAATATGACATATACAGTGTGTTTCACTTGAAATGGTAACATCCCAATAACTTTTTTATTTTCTTTTCTGATTTGAATCAAATTTTACTTAAGTATAGAATAAATTAGGATCTACTTATGACCAGAAAAACATTCGCCTCCTACAAATGCAAAGCCACCTGCGATACCAAAGTATGCGGAAAAAATAAAAAAATCATATTAGACATTTTTTATTGGAAAATTTTGTTAAAGAATCTTGTCTAAAAACCTTATACCCAATATTTAATCAAAATTAAAAAGTTAAAAAAATTAAATTTTAAAAATTTTGGGCTTGGGTTTACTTTCAAACAAAATTGTCATAGTACAGTTTTATAAACAAAAAAGCCATTAAAATTATATTTTCAGACTTGGACATTATTTTAATCAAAATTTATATATTACTTCCACATCCAGTAACGACAAAAAATTTTTTTAAAATTTTTATTGTTCAAAGAGGCTTAAAATGTCATGAAACGTCGAGATTTTAAGTTTGAGCGAAAAACTTTCTGTCTGTCTGTCAGTCGGTCTGTCTGTAACTTTTTTTGTGCGCACGTTTACTCTGGAACTGTTTAAGATATTGACTTGAAATTTGGTACACACATGTACTTCTGGAATTCTGGAACTGGATTATATTTTCACTTGTTCCGTCGAAGGGTTGGGGGGTAAATTGGGGTATATTTGAGGTAAATGGGTAAATCAAGTAGGTAAGAGTTCATAAAATTGGTATTTAGTATATATAAGAGAAGCTAAGGTCTCAAAAAAATGTTTGGCATTAGCCACCCCCATTACCACCCCCACCCCATTATTAAAGGGCATGAAAAAAATTGTGATTTAGTATATGTATAAGAACCAGAAACCACCCCCATTACCACCCCCACCCCACTACCCATGTGGGGTATTGTTTTATGGGTTTTTGGGGTAGAGAATTTCAAATATTATATTATTAAAGTTCCATAAACAATTATTTCCACATACAAAGTTTTTTCGTTGTGAGTGACTTCGATAGAGAATCTGGACGTGGAAGTAGTGATTCCTTGGGCAGCGGTTTTTTTTAATTACTTCCACATTCAGTGGAAGTATAGTAACGACAAAAAAATTTTTAAAAATTTTTATTGTTCAAATAGGCTTAAAATTTTTACAATTGATTATTTTTATTTATTTGCTTAAAATGTCATGAAACGTCGAGATTTTAAGTTTGAGCGAAAAAAATTTCTGTGTCTGTCTGTCGATCTGTCTGTAACTTTTTTTAGTGCGCACGTTTACTCTGGAACCGTCTAAGATATTGACTTGAAATTTGGTACACGTATGTACTTTAACGAGATCTGGAACTTGATTATATTTTCATGTTGTTCCGACGAACGGTTGGGGGGTAAATTGGGGTAAATTTGTTTTAAATGGGTAAATCAAGCAGGTTAAGAGTCCATAAAATTGGTATTTAGTTTATACAAGAGAAGCTAAGGTCTCAAAAAAAATTTTTGGCATTAGCCACCCCGTTATTAAAGGGGATGAAAAAAAATTGTGATTTAGTGTATGTACAAGAACCAGAAACCTCAAAATATTTTTTTACTTCATCCACATCCACTACCCACTACCACCCCCCTATTACCACCCCCACCCCAATACCGATGTGGGGTATCGTTTCATAGGTTTTTGGGGTAGAGGATTTCAAATATTATATTATTAAAGTTCCATAAACAATTATTTCCACATACAAAGTTTTTTCGTTGTGAGTGACTTGGATAAAGAATCTGGATGTGGAAGTAGTGATTCCTCGGTCAGCGGTTTTTTGATTAAATTTTGGACAATTCTGAACAAGTTTCATTAACAAAATTTTCCGATAAAAATACACCTAATATGATTTTTTGATTTTCTCCTCATATTTTGGTACCGCAGGTGGCTTTGCATTTGTAGGAGGCGAATGTTTTTCTGGTCATAAGTAGATCCTAATTCGTTCCATAGTAAAATTTGACTGAAATCGGAAAAAAAAATAAAAAAGTTATTGGGGTGTCACCATTTCAAGTGAAACACACTGTATATATTTTACTTAACCTAAAAGTTGACAAAAAAAATCTGAAAAAAATTCTTGAGCTTTATTGGACTTTAACAAAAATATTTCAACCATTGCAATTTTTTTGCTAAAGTTAATAGTTTAAGAGTAAAAAATTCTTGAATGTCTAAAATGACGCAAATTACCAAACTTTGACAAGCTGTATCTCAGAAACTGTTCATAGGATCGGCTCGATGTGATAAGAACTTTTGATCAGCGTGACTGAACTACAAAATAGCAAAGTTTCAGCCAATTCCACCAAAACACCATTTTCATCGGTTTTGTTCCGGGTCGTTTAAATAAATGTAACGATAACCGTTTTATAGTATCAGATATTGCTTTATATGTAGAGGCTGAATTATATGAGAAGGATCTTTGAAAAAGTGCAGTCGTATGTTGCGTAATTCAAGGTTAAATCTTGAATGTTTTTGAAATAAAATGAATGAGTACCTGATAATCATATTTAAGAATCAGTTGTGTTAAATATGTTTTGAATATATGTTGGGTAGTGTATATAAAAAAAATAACAAGCGTTTCAAGTGCACATTTGTTGTTTAATGACATGACAACTTATCCATTTAATTTGAACTCTGACGTTTGCATCTTTGAAAAAAAAGTTCAACCTCATAACCTCGTTTAATAGCATATTTTGGCAAATGGTAATATCCAGACGAGACAACGTAAAATGTTAAATATATTATTCGTTTGAATTATTTATGCACATCTGTGCATAAATTAGTAATATGATAATCAGGACTTTTACGCTAACGATTGTCGTTGCAAAAGAAAAATGTTTATCATTTCATTTTTTTTTTGTGTGTACGCAGGTGGAAAATCAGTGACTGGAAGCTTCTTGATGTTCCGAGTTATATAATATACAGGTAACTCACTCAAAGTGATATAAATAAACTTACACCGATATACTACTAATTAAAAATTATTTAGATCCGATACGACACAGCTATTAAACCGACGCCTTAGGTTTATTGGTGTTCTGTTTTCTAATGCCATCATTG
This sequence comes from Rutpela maculata, assembly GCA_936432065.2. Classification (NCBI taxonomy): domain Eukaryota; kingdom Metazoa; phylum Arthropoda; class Insecta; order Coleoptera; family Cerambycidae; genus Rutpela; species Rutpela maculata. Next base: position 3,609,577 of record OW386286.2, read on the forward strand.
CGTAAGTGGTGACTTTACATCATTCCAAGAGATTTAATATATATCAAAGGAGATCTCGAAGTTCCAAACTCGCGACAGATTAAAATTTGTAATATTATACAGGTTATTTGCATAATTTTTAACTTAAATCAGTTTAGATTATAAAAAATTCAAATACTTTCTAGTGGGGAAATATACACTATAAAATACCTTCCACGAACTGATAAGTGGTCAAATCTATCTGGACCATGTTAAAAGTTCAAGATGATACCTTTGATTGTAAGTATTCAGTGAGTTATAAGTGATCATAAACCGTAGTGCCTTACATGTGGATATAGTGTTCATAACAAAGTGTGCTTCAGAAGTGTGTTTGTTCTCAAAATAGTTCCATTGAAGGCTTTAGGATATCTGACACGCCTCTGTTTTACGAAAAGGGTCATATTCTTTTGACTTATTGTGCAGTTCATTGTGGAATTGGATATTCTGATCTCATGGGTTTTTTAGTAATATGACGCACGTGAAAAAAAGTTTGGTGATAAATTTTCATAAAAAAATTACATAATCAAAATGTCCACTCCTAGTATTTAGCAACAAATTGCTAAAGTTTTACATAACTTTGACTCTGGGTGGTCAACGCCCCCATAATTGTGTTATATGCTTGTAGAAAAAACATGTTTTTTTAGAAAAGTTGACGGAGTGAAACTACGTTTGTCATATAGTTTGTTATAGGTTTTTTCAATAAATAAATCATCCATATTTGTCTTGCGATTTAGATACATGAATCGTGTATACGGAAGTAAAAATCTTGACATGAAAGTGCATTAGTCAGGTGTGAATGACCTAATGACAAAACTGCATACATTTAAGTTTTGTGGCTGCATGAAAGTCAAAGAAACGCATTATCATACTGAAACCACTGATATGAAGAGGATGTGTTTTTCGCTGCAACATTTTTATGTACCTTCACCATGGCAATCACGACAACGCTATTTTTATAGTGGAAGTAAGAAGTCGGGATTTTCCCGAAAAAAAGCAAAATCGTGCTAAAGTTATGAAATCTATCCCCTTCCCCGTTCTCGAGGGTGCTGAACACGAATAACAGAGTGAAAAACTTTTTAGTCATGCACACCCCCTTTGGAATCAAACTAACCCCCTGAGGTTGTTACAATTCACTTTTACCATTGTCCTTGATCAGCATCCTCCAAAACGGGGGGTAAACGTCTTTAACAAGAAAAAAAAACAATTTTACAGCTCCTGACAGGGTAGATTCCCCCCTTAAGGGTGGTTGCGGTCTACTACCTGACATCACCATTCTCCATCTGTTATATGCCCATGAAAAAACAAAGAATCCCTGCAAAAATAGTCGATACCAAGCTGTCATATGAGATATAAACAAAAAGGGGTGGTTTTTGACCGTTAAAGGGGGTGCGAATGACCAAAAACTTTTTTCACCCTGTTATTCGTATACAGCACCCTCGGAAACGGAAAGGGGGATAGGTTTCATAACTTTGGCGCGATTTTGCATACTTTCCGGGCCCTTACTTCCATTATTAGTTTTCTGGTTCATGACATTTTTGGCATATGATCTGATCATATTTCACATGTACCGGGTGCTCCGTGAGTCAATAGAGCAACGGTGGACTTCTGACTAAAATATTGCGTTTTAAATACACGTACCTTAGTCCAAAAGTTGATATTGATACAGGTGTTAAAGTCAATATTAATTTTTCTAATTTTCTGACATAACTTTTGAAATTTTTCAAATATCGTTATAAAAATTGTTGAAAATGGTTTTCTAAGATGAGAAATTCAAATCTGCTCCCATTTTTGGTGTAAATCCTAGAGGGCGCCACATAAGCAATGTTTATGATGTAAATTGATAATGTAAATTTTTTTACCCATAATATTATCGCCACTTTTATTAAAAAAATTTCCAAACCTATCTTATTTTGGCGGAAAAAGTATACTTGCCATTAGCCTTAAGGTACGAACATGCCGAAGATGCTACGCAGCTAGAAGTTCAGGCCGCACTTACCTAGGATGCTGCAGTTCACCCTGCATCCTCGGTAAATGAAATAACTAGTAATATTTCTAAATCAAATATTGACCGAGTTAGTTTACTTCAGTCATGTAACATAAAAAACAATATAGAGTTTGAGTTTAACGAAATTACTACAACTGAATTTAAGCAATAAGCCCAATAAAAAACCGCTGTCCAAGGAATCACTACTTCCACATCCAGATTTTTTATCTAAGTCACTCACAACGAAAAAATTTTGTATGTGGAAATATTTGTTTATGGAACTTTAATAATATAATTTTTGAAATCCTCTACCCCAAAAACCCATAAAACGATACCCCAAAAACCCATAAAACGATACCCCACATCGGTAGCGGGGTGGGGGTGGTGATAGGGGGTGGTAGTGGGGGTGGATTAAGTGAAAAAACATTTTGAGGTTTCTGGTTCTTGTACACACCCTAAATCACATTTTTTTTTCATCCCCTTTAATAATGGGGTGGGGGTGGTAATGGGGGTGGCTAATACCAAAATTTTTTTTGAGACCTCAGCTTCTCTTGTATATACTAAATACCAATTTTATGGACTCTTACCTGCTTGATTTACCTATTTTCCACAAATTTACCCCAATTCACCCCCCAACCCTTCGACGGAACAAGATGAAAATATAATCTAGTTCTAGAGCTCGTTAAAGTACATATGTGTACCAAATTTCAAGTCAATATCTCAAACGGTTCCAGAGTAAACGTGCGCACAAAAAAAGTTACAGACAGACCGACAGACAAATTTTTTTTTCGCTCAAACTTAAAATCTCGACGTTTCGTGACATTCTAAGCATATTTGAACAATAAAAATTTTTGAAAATTTTTTTGTCGTTACTATACTTCCACTGGATGTGGAAGTAAAATAAAGCAAGTAAAGATTATTATGGCATAAATATTAAAATTATAAAATTCGTCATGAGTACTCTTATTGGCCCTCTCACTAAACTATTTACCAAGTGCATAAAGAAGGTATTTTTCATAGCTACTTAAAAATTTCCAAAGTTGTCCCAATATTCAAGAAAGGTGAGTTCAATTTTACGTCTAAATACCGCCCCGTGTCAATTGTACCCATTCATGGAAAGATATTTGAAAAATTGCTACACACAAAATTAATGTTATTTTTTCTGAAATCGATAGGGAATGTCTACATTTTCGGCGCGATTTTGGAGCGAAAAATGCACCATTCCAGTATTTTAGTCCGTTGCTAGGAAACTATCAGAAAACAGACCGGAAAAGATCCGTTGCCAAGCAACGATCAACAAAGCCGTACGGGAATGTTACTTCCCGGCCTAGGCCGGGAAGTAACATTCCCGTACGGTTTTTTATATATATTTTAAGATGTCAATATTTTTGATTTTTATACGTTTAAAGTAGTATTGATTGTGATTTCAGAAAAAAAAAATTTTTATATGTTTATATTTTTGATTTTTATAGGTTTAAAATAGTATTTATTGTGATTTCAGAAAAAATAGTATGTGTACTTCGGTGTGAAAGCACATTCCCAGACTTCGATGCTTGTTGGCCTCGGCTAGCGCCTCGGCCAACAATTGCATCGTCGTCCGGGAATGTATCGCTTTCACAACTAGATACACAATATACTATTTCAGTGGGCAGTTTGGTTTCAGATCAAAGAAATCAACGACAAATGCTATAAGTCTACTCTTGAATTGCATCACAGATGCATATGAACGTAAAAATTACGCAGGATGCACTTTTTGTGACCTTTCGAAGGCATTCGATTGTGTTCGACATTATACAGGGTGTCCCATAAGTAATGGTACATAGAGCAATGGCAGATTCCTTACGTAAAAATATTACGATTTAACCAAACTTACCTTAGTCCAAAAGTTGATATTGACAGAGATACTCAAAGTTAAATTATTGTTTTGGTTTTTTTTTAATAATTTCTTTAAAAATCACAATATTTTAACAAAATTTGGTGACTGGGGATTTCTTGAGACGAGGGATTCAAATTTATTCATACATTTGCTGTTATTTGTAGAGGGCGCCACCTACGGTAGTTTGCGCGTCATTTATATGTCATATATTTTTAGCGAATTTTTTAAAAAATTTTTAAAATGAAAATTCATATGCTCCTGTCTTTTTTACGTCAAAAAGGTATACCTTCTAAATGTCGCTACGGGTAACCGTTTTCAAGAAATTTGGTTTTAAAGTATTCAATGCAACGACTAAAAAACTGTCTCAAATTTTAGTTTATTTATTTGAAAGTCATTGTTCTTCGTACTTTTTTTGCTAGTTTTGGAATGTAATAAATTTAAAAAATCTGAAAAAACAGAATTTAATTTTATACTGTTCGCTTCACTATCAATTATTCTGTAAATCAAAAATATGATATTTTATTTAATTTAAATTGGTTGCATTGAATACTTTAAAACCAAATATCTCGAAAACGGTTAGTCATAGCGACATTTAGAAGGTATACCTTTTTTATGTAAAAAAAACAAAAAAACATGAATTTTTATTTTAAAAAAATTTAAAAAAATTCGCCAAAAATATATGACATATAAACGACACGCAAACTACCGTAGGTGGCGCCCTCTACAAATTACAGCAAAAGTATGAATAGATTTGAATCCCTCGCCTCAAAAAATCCCCAATCACCAAATTTTATTAAAATATTTCAATTTTTAAAGAAATTATTTAAAAAAAACCAAAACAAAAATTTAACTTTGATACAGGGTATCTCCGTTATTATCAACTTTTGGACTAAGGAAAGGTTGGTTAAATCGTAATATTTTTACGTAAGGAATCTGCCATTGTTCTATGTACCATTACTTATGGGACACCCTGTATATTATTAGGAAAATTGAACAAATATGGTATGGAAACCAAATCACTGCTTATAACGGTGTAACACCAATAATAGCAGGCATAAATCATGGAATACCTCAGGGATCCGTCCTTGGACCCCCGTTATTCTTGATCTATGTCAATAACTTACTACAATATGTTTTTAAACGCTAAATTTGTGTTGTATGCAGATGATGCTACTAAAGTAAATTGTAATAAGAACCAGATTGAGTTTGAAAATATTATGCTGCAAATACAGTCGACTACTTCCGGATGGTTCCAAGCCAGTGCCTTATTTTTAAATGATACCAAAATAGCAAACGTGGTATTTTCTACTCGTTATATTGAAAAGTATGAAAACCCAGATAGTGTAAAATTTCTGGGAGTAATTCTTGATCTTAAACAGTGTTGGAACCAACATGTGGACTATGTTTCAAAAAACCTGGCAAGGTGTGTTTTATGATAAATAATCTCATAGGGGAAGTATCCTTAAATGTCATTAGGACAGCTTATTTTTCATTATTCCGAGGCACGTTTTCTTATGCAATTCTAACTTGGGGGCATACAGCTTATTTTAGATAGAATACTTAGTGGACAGAGACGCATTGTAAGATCGATTTCAAGTCTTGGATATAGAGATGACGTAAAATATAAATTCATTGAACATGGAATATTAACAGTTCCTTATTTTTATATCTATAGGTGCTTGATATATGTTAAAGAAAACATAAATGATTACGTCGTTCATAGAGATATGCACGACCATGATACAAGGTTCAATAATAAGATACCCTTGAGATATCTACGATTAGAAAAAAGTAAAAATGGAGTTAACTACTTTAATCCCTCGTTTTTTAACAAACTCCCATTTCATATTACTTCTTTACCATGGCCACAAACAGTTTTTGTGGCCAGGTTAAAAGTTTACTTATAAATGGAGCTTTCCATAATTTTCAAAATTTTTTTTCTTCTGATTTTGCGAATGAAATCGTATGAAATTTTTATTACTTATTGATTTTAAAAATATTTTAATGTTATTTTAATTCCTGTTTGTCAAAATTATGTGCGTGATTTGTTTGTGTTTATTAAATGAATATCTTCGATTATTATCAATATTTTTGTATTATTAGAACTTTACTAATTTGACTCGTGTAAAACTTTTATAAGTTTGTAACTTCAATAAACGATTTCTATTTCTATTATCGCTACTTTTATTTAAAAAAATCCCAAACCATCTCATTTTGGCGGAAAAGGTATACTTAAGGTACGACCATGCTGAAGATGTTACGCAGCTGGAAGTTCAGACCGGGCACATGCCGAGGATCCTAGTAGTAGTTCACCCTGCTAGCATCCTCGGTCTGTGCTTCCACATTTAAATGTACGTTTATTTTACAAATTGATGGTTTCGATGCATCGATTGAAACTGCTACCTGAAGTTCTAGGTGCGAGGCATCTTCGCCTGTACCCTTAGAAATTAACTGTTTTCGAGATAATTAATTGATCGACAGCTAGAAATTTTTTTTTGCTCAAACTTAAAATCTCAACGTTTCATGATATTCTAAGCCTATTTGATTGAAACAATTTTTTTGTCGTTACTTCTATTGGATGTGGACATGATAAACATTCCTTATGTGGGGCCTAGGATTTACACTAAAAATGGGAGCAGACTTGAATTTCTCATATCAATATTTGAAAAACGTCAAAAGTTATGTGAGAAAATTAAAAATGTAATATAGATTTTAACACTCTGTATCTCTGTTAATATGAACTTTTGGACTAAGGTAAGTTTAGCTAAATCGCAATGTCAGAAATTCACTGTTGCTCTTTGGGCCATTACTCATGAACCACCTTGAATAGAAGCGAGTAAACATCTCATTGATTCACGCAGCATACTGTTCTTTGTTCATTTTGTTATATTTCTTGCATAACATGAATTCTTTAATTTTTTTCAGTTGATATACTTCTCTATTGGAGTTGTTTATGGAAAACCGGGCTCTCTCAACTATCCAACACCTACTCCCTCAGCTCCACCGGCAATTTTGGCCAACTTACCAACCCCCACACCTTCAGTTGCCTCCTCTCTGCTAACTGAAAATGTACCATACAGTGGACAATTTGGTATACCACCAATTGTTCGAATTGAAGGTAAACCGCAGCCTCAGTTTGGTTTGCCATTTGCTGATCCAAGATATAACTTTGTCCAGCCACAGTTCAACTTTGCCCAACAAGGTTTTAACTTTGCCCAGCCAGGATTTAACTTTGCCCAGCCAGGATTTAACTTTGCCCAGCCAGGATTCAATTTTGCTCAGCCGGAATATAACTTTGCACAGCCGGGATTTAACTTTGCTCAGCCAGGTTTAAACTTCGGTGAACAGTTTTTCAACCCTGGAGGGACTCAGCTGAGTTCAGACGCTAAACCAAGTGTAACTCAATTCGGTATAACACCAGTCGAGCAAGATCTAAATATAAGATGTGGGAAATGTGCGACACCCACTCGACCAACACCAGATATAGGAAAAACACCTATCCAATCGAATGTGTCACCCACCCAAGTCAGTGTAACACCTGCCCAAATAAAGGTATCACCTGTTAAAACAACACCTTCTTCCTCCAGAGTCGAGTATTTGGCTGAGGAAAGGAATGTGGGAGGTTCATCGGATGGTACCATCGTCCATAAATATATTTACTTTCACGTTCCTCCTCCAGAACCTGAAATAGAGCAACCTGTAAGAGTTGTAGTAACACGACCTCAGAAACATTTGAGAGTGATCTTCATAAAGGCTCCAGATCCGCCTGAACCAGTTGTAGCAGTTCCGCCACCTAACGACGATAGAACCATTGTATATATTTTAGCAAGGAGACCAGAAGCTCCACCAGAGATAAAAATTGAAACCACTACGCCGACTTCGCCTCCCAAACCGGAAGTATATTTCATTCGGTATAATGCACAGAAACAATCTGTTGCTAATGTAGATACTACGGCTGGTACAGAAACTACTGAAGAAGCACATGGAGGTACATCTGCTGTGACTGAAAATCCCTTCAGGATAGATACGCGTTTCAACTCGGATGCTGATGATAACGAAGAACCTAAAGCTGTTACTCTAAATCTTAACGAAGCTTCTTTAACTGGTGGGTCAGCTCTGAGTCAGGCTGTTACGGGCCCTGCTGATGATAACTCTATTTTTGTATCAACTACTCCAGCAACTAGTTATAGTTCAACTTCTGATCGCAAAGAGTTTTAGTTAGTATTTAATTAAATTTAGTGATGTTAATATTTTGAGATTACGTTATGGTTTGGTAATATTATTTATTATATAGCCAATGAAATGTGATATTCACTTTTAATTAGTGTTTTGTATATTATATTAATATGTTTATTTATGTTAGTGGATTAGATAATTAAATAAAACTTTAATAAATCGTGGTTTCAACCACCAGTGTGAGTAATACTTATTATGATATTTTTTTTAGTTTAAGGTAAAATGTATTTTGTTTATATAGATCTATTGTACTCAGTTTTGTAAATATTGATAATAATTCAAAAACTATATAGATTTATTTCTGAAATAATAATATAAACTTCAACGCATATACCCAATGCACAGTTTATAAACTATTGATTTTCAATCACTACCTTGTTGCACACTAATGATTATGTAAGAAATACCCTATACTTAATTTCTAAACACAATTAATTAATTAATTAGGGAAACTCGAAATTGAAAGGCCCCGATACGAAGAAAAACAACAGCTGACACGCACACAAGTAAAACAATAACACACACATGAGATGCGCATAGCGCCATAAATAGCAGGGTCGGAGCAGGTAAACGAGGAATGCTTGCTCCAAAATTTTTGCTCCTATTCAAAGCCAGTTTATGCCAAAGGAATTATGTACAAAACACAAATTATATATTGTACATTTAGGTATATTTAATTTCTAGAGTTATAAGGTTTTAAATTATGTGCATAAGTCACGCGAACCATGTGAAAAAATAAACTCTTTTCTGAATCACGCGTTTCGAATTATCTTTTGACGAAATATAAAATCTTCAGTAAAGTAAAATAATGCCATCGAAAAGTTTATGCTTTAACCTTTAATTTGCAATTTTTTTGTTTTATTTTTACGTCAACTTTTGAATATTTTACAGCATTTTTAATTTATAATTACTTAAATATTGTGAAATTGACAAATTAAAAAAAAATTAAGTAGAGAGGCGAACGTTAGAATCTCATTTCACTTCGTTATTTTTGGAGTTACGTAAAAAAGTTCAAAAATAAAAGTTATAGAAAATTACATGTATTTTCAGAAAAATCAATTGAAAGTTAAATTTCAGAGGTATGAACTTTACTATGTTTTTTTTAAATGAAACACCCCGTATATTTTTACTCCATCTAAAAGGCCATAAAAATAGCTTTTTAATGATATAAACATATAAAAAAATATAAAACATAGTATTAATCTTAAAGAAATGTTTAATTTACTATAAATTTACAATTTTCAAATTAGCCGTGGAAAACAAAAATATGTAATTTACAGTAAACAGTACCTTAGTTCTATCAAGATATTTGTTTGGTAACTAACTTCAGTTTGTTTTAAATAACATGGAAAATTTCAATGATTGATATATATTTTTGGGACTACCATGCATGACTTAATCGTAACAAAATATAAAATTTAATGTCTAGTATAGTTTTTAAGAAAAATACTATGTTTTATGTATTGTTGAAAAGCTTTTTTATGGCCTTTCAGATGTATTAAAATTCATAGAATATATGAACTATTAATTGAAACAGCATTTCTAAATGAGGACCTCAACCCATCTGCTTCTCACAAATACTATAATAATTCATGTTTTTATTAAATTTTTACGATACTTTTATATTTTTCATTTGGAAATATACTACTTTGTAATTTAGCGTTACGTCAGTAATAAAATCTGTTAATTAAATGCTTTCTTTTATGCTGTACGAGTATACATCTCTTATAATAAGTATGGTCATAATATTTGATATGATATGGTCTAATCGGCTTAGACTTTAATCAATTTAAAAACGGGACATAAATAACCACAATTATTTACGGGTATAATTCACTTTTTAAAGTAAATAATTAACAGAGCTATTCTGCTAGAAAACAATTATTATTATTATTAGCATGTAATGACTAATCATTGTATTTCTCGTGCTCAGATTTTACAGAGATTATTCATACCTTATCTCAAATTAGCAAAATACCCGTGCTCTGCTAAAAATCATAGATTCACTCAAAATTAGTACGCCATATTGAATCCGTCACTTTGAATCCTGCAGGTTTTTGGGAATTGTGAAAAATTCATAATCTTGCTCCATTCAGACTCATGTTACTATTTCCAGAGAAGCATATCATGCTCCCCACCAAACAGTGGGACGAAGCTCCACTGTGCCACCCAATCAGTCTGCAGGTCGTCAAGTTAAACTTATCAGATTCTTTTTTAAATGTTCGTTTTGAAATTCTCTATCAATCCGTCGAGCCGGATTTTTGATCTTTAGCTATAATTTTTTGTAATCTTGATCTAAAATTGAATTTTTACTAAAAAATATCGTTTTTTTCAATTAAAATCAGTTTATAGGTCACAAATATATAAAGATTCGCACAATTTTAGTTTTACATCTTTATAAATACATAATCGATCTACCAAAGCAGATTTTTCATTTCCTTTCTTTTAATTCTTGACAGCTGCCAAAATCGCTGTCAAATTTAAAAATTTACAAGTGGCTTTCATAATTTTGAAAATAATGTGAGTTTTCATAGAATAAGGAATATAAACTGTTTTAAAACTCTCTAGTTCCATCATTGATAATAAAATAAAGTTTTCACTTTTGGCAGCTGTTAAAATTTCTGAAAATGCCATTTTAATAACACAGATCAAAAAAAGTCTTACGCACAATGCCTCCGTGATAGATAGATAGATGGACGTTTATTTGACTACTTTACATATACAAATACATTTGTAGCAAGTCATTACTTTGTTATTATCTATAGATAATATACATATACTATTAAAAATTAAGTGTAAAACATAATACAAGTTTATAGAATAGACATAAAATGTAAAAACAAGGATAATATAATGAATAAATAACTGCCTTAAAATATACATCAGTTACACAGTATATTACATAACAGTCATGGGGGTAGTCATAAAATCTTCAATTGAATAGAAACAAAATTTCAAGATATGGTTTCGCATGATAATTTTAAATTTCTGAAGGTTTTGTTGTTTTATATTTTCAGGTAATTTATTATGTTAAGTTCGAGTTTAGTGAGTTTTAAATTGATTTTGTTAAGCGATATTTAGGAGGTTTTAACAAATTGGCCGACCTCCTGTTGTAGTTATGTAGCTCAGATACACATTCTTATTTTTATGAATCTCTAAACGAGAATAGTAAATATATAGGCAAGGAATAAGCATTATACCATATTTAATAAATGATGGTTGACGGAGTTCTCTGAAACCTGCTCTAGTTATAATTCTTATAGACTCTTTCTGTTCTAAATATTTTTACAGCGCTGCTGGAGTTCCCCCAGAGTATAACCCCGTAGCTTATTTGGGAGTGGATTAATGAATAGTACACTGACAGCAGTGGGTAGTTGTAGAACAGTTCTTAATCTTCGTAAAAGAAATACATAGCTTGATAACTTATTGCTGAGTTGCTCAATATGAGTGCTTCAACTTAGTATTATCAAAGAACTATACCGAGTAAATTGACACTTTCTCCCTTCGTTACGTCATATCTTTGTGTTTTGTCGCGATTTAGTTTGAGTGCATTAGCATTATACCAAAGTTCCGCTCGACTTTCAGATTCATCAATGATATTTTGTAAACTATGTTCTTGGCACTAGCTGTGAAAGTTGCATCATCAGCAAACATAACAATACTACTAGGGAATAAGTAATAAAATAAATCGTTTACATAAATTATAAACAGTAGAGGTCCCAGCACAGATCCCTGAGGCACTCCATGTTTTACTGATCTAAAATAAGATGTCATATTGTTTTGTGAGACGCATTGTTGTCTATTCTCCAGATATGACTTTAACAGAGACAACGGTATACCCCATAAAAACTAAGTTTTTCGATGTTGAGAGTATGAGAGACACAGTCGAAGGCCTTGCTGAGATCACATGGCGTAATTGCAGTATGTTTACCATCTTCAAGGCCCTCAACTATGTCACCCACAATCTTGCAGTTTGCATCTATTGTGGAACGATTTTGCCTAAAACCATATTGGCAAGCATGCAATAAGGAATATTTTTCAAAATATTTCGACAAATGATTTTTTTAAAATAATTTCAATTGGTCGATAGTTATCCGGGCTATTTGAGTCACCTTTCTTAAAAATAGACACAATTCGAGCTACCTTAAAGATATCAGGACGAAGAATTAAAAATTCTGTTTCGTCCACCGTGTATCTATTTGACTTACAGCGTCCGGGTTTGGTGTACTACATTTGACCATAGATACATTTTATTTTTGCCAACTTTGGTGAAATTACTCCTTCCTATCGAAAAAATATTCAGTTTTGATTTTTTCGGCCATTTTTGGTGTTTTATATTTTTTTCCAAGATGGCGGATTGACTATACATATTATACATATCGGGCAGGTCTATATTTTTTAAGAATTTTATTTGAAATAAGCCAGTATTTTTAAAATTCCCATTCGATTACTAGTACAAAATTTATTAACTAGAAAATCCGTGATAGCGCGTCAAAAAGTACATATAACTTTTGACACACCAGGAATTTTTGGACGCAAATATTTTTTTCGTAACCAGGAGATCATAGTACATAAGAATCAACAATAAAATTTCTAGTGGAATGTTGTCGCTGAAAAAAATTGAAATAAATCAATTCGACTGTAGGTTTACATAATTCACACAATTACCAAACGTATTGTGGCAATTTTTTACTTTTATATTTGTGTCGGATTAACTAGAAACAGATTTGTGTGAAGAAAGTAAAACTTCGTTCTGAAGAGAATATCCGCTCTTTTTAGTGTTAGAGTGTCCGCTAAGTAATATAAACTAGATTATATTAATTTCCTATTACAATATCTAACAAGATCATCAACAAAAGAGATATATGTAATTTAAAATCAGGTTATTTTCAATTCCATTAATTGTAAGTACATCCTGATAAAGATATCAAAATAAAAACAAACACAATTTGATTGTGTATATTAGTTCGAGGGTATTATAAATTAGTTTTTTAAAAGAGATTACTTTCACACTCCATTTTAGGCTGATCGTCTATAGTACTTGGGTTGAATTTCACTACAAGCCATGTATTTTTTCATTAAAAACATTATTCTCAAGTAGAAATTGGATGTGCCATAAATTTTAAATTAATTTATAATTAATATAGGGTTACTAAACATTAGTAATTATCAAATCTGTTTTCATAATTTCTAACTGGAAAATATTTAAATCACCGACTAATATCCGGGAAGAGGGCGTGTCTGAGAACACACTCATATAGGACGTGACGTCATCTAACAGTATATATCTGCGAGTGCAATGATTCGGACATGTAATTCGCGCAGTTTGCGTTTATTTCCTAAAATTGTTTAGTTGCATTCGGTCTATGATATTAAATTATAGTAAGTATTTAAGCGTACCATATTTAAAAGGATTTAAACTGTTTTAAATATAACTGGAAAAGCTTATTTCAAAGCTCAATCGAATAATTTACGCCGTAGGCCTGCCGGGTGTATGTCATAATAATATGCATAAATAAAAAACTATTCCTAGATGGCATAAGCCGGCCCCTTCTTTGACAAGCAGCCCTTTGACTGCCGACTTTCACGGGGGGACTCTAGAGGTTATCTCCAAAACTGTCATGGAACCCAGGGTATTTATATGACGAGGTGGGAAGTGACTCTTTGGAATAACGTCACGGGGGGACTCTAGAGGTTATCTCCAAAACTGTCATGGAACCCAGGGTATTTATATGACGAGGTGGGAAGTGACTCTTTGGAATAACGTACTGATTGAATTAAGCCAACCGTTGGCCTAGTTTACCATTATTACCTTATATGGGAGTATGACGCAAGCCGTTGCACAACGTTATCCTCCAGAGCGGTTAGAGTTAAGGATACCGAAGTTTGACCATCAGGTGTTTTAAGGTGTCATAAATACAAGAAATATCAGCAGTAAAATATAAATCAGCATAAACTATCAATACTAAACTATATTTAAAGGGCCTGATAAAATGTACCGTTACACAGGAAAAAGACACATGGAAAACCTCTCTCGAGAAATTGGCATGTGTATAAAAACCGGAATAAGGCCTTATGTGAAAATGTGAATTTGGAGAATGATATTCTTCTGGCTGGATTTTTCTGGGGGGGGGATGTTTGTAGAGGGGGGGGATTGATATATATATATATATATATATATATATATATATATATATATATATATATATATATTTCTCACTTTTTGGCTTCGAGTTTATGAAAACTCATGCGCCACAAACTGTTGTAAAAATAAAATAGCAAAAAAAAAGAAATCAGTGAATAAACAACCAAAAATTTACAGTGAATAAACCCAGCGCAGGCAAAGCTAACCTAACACGAACGAAGTAAAATAAACGCCAGGAAGTAGGAAGGTATAAGACGCATTTCTCGCCCAGGGCATTTTTTCACAGAAAGGTGGACCACGGTTGGTGGGAATAGGAGGAAAAACGGCATGGATAAAAACAGAGGTGAAACAAAGCTAAACTTAAAGCAATGTGAAGAAGTTTTTTTTTTCCGATTCATAGGTCCAGTTTTATATTTTTCAGAAAAGTTACAATTGTGTTAAAAATTTGTAAGTTGTTTTGATGCAATAAAATAGTAAGATTAGTGGGAAGTTGAATGTTAAGTGAAGAAAGTTTTTTGATAAGTTCTGTTGTAGCCTCGGTGTTATGTTTACAATTAAAAATAATATGGTTCAGATCTATAGTGGATTCACTATCACAACTACATAAAGGACTTTCAAGGACTCCGATCCGATTCAGGTGTTGTGGAAAACGGCCGTGGTTTAATTTTAATCTGGTAATAGTCGTAGAAAAATACCTAGATACTTTTTGGCTGCTTATATGGGGAAGAAAAGTTAGTGAAGGGTGAAAGGGGTGAATTTTTGCGTAGTGATTTTTTGAGCTGGCCACATACGCTTCCCAAATAATTTGCCATTTATTTTTTTGGTCCTGCCTATAGATATGAAAAAAATCTGTCACGGATAGAAAGGGTGAATGACACCTCGTTCTTTAACGGCTTGTTTGACAAGATTATCTACTATACAATTTCCTATGATATTTGTATGTCCCTTAACCCAAACATATTTAACCTCAAAACCTGCCGCATTAACTATTGACTCTTGGTGCTTTATTTTACAAATTAAATCGTTTTTATATTGCTCTTGTCCAAATTTTTTTGTGGGGCTGTTATAGATTTTTTTTCTGAATTCATTGATATCCATTTCAAATCTATGCTATTTGTTTTTCTATTTTATTGAATTTGTTTAAAAATAAAAAATCACTTTCAATATAATTTCTTTTGAACTTTAACGTGGTTGTCTTTGCAAAAATCATATGTCTAATAATGAAATGTTTCTTAATAGGTACAAGTACTAGTGCAAAGTATAAGGATCAATAAAAATTATTTTTAAAGTGATTTTTTATTTTTAAATAAATTTAATAAAATAGAAAAACAAATAGCATAGATTTGAAATAGATATCAATGAATTCAAAAAAAAATCTATAATTTATTGAACAGTAGGAGTCACCACCTCCCCATTTGAAAAAAAAAGTTTTCGATAAAAAGGTGATTTGTTCAGTTGGAGGCTTCGTAAATAGTTATTAATGAAATTAAACGAAAAATTATATTTTTCCCTTGGACTTTACGTGCTGTAGAACAAATTTTGGTATTCCAAAGCACTCTAGACGAATGTCTTAAAATGCTTAAAAAAACTGAACATCGACTCAAAAATTCGCGAAAATGGTATACTCGTGGTATGCTCAGAATGTTGTCTTGAATCCAAATATGTAAAAATATACAGGGTGTTCCGTTTATAAATCGAAAGTTGCGGTAATTTCCGGGTAAACCGGAAATGGTCTCATACCGTTTTTTATGTCCGAAAATCCATTTTTACGGTAGTTTATGCACCCCAAATTTCAAATTGATGAGTTAAAAAATAAAGGTAATATAGGGGGGAGCCACTAGCCTGTGGCACCCGACATATTAGGCATTAAAATCCTCTAATAAGTTTATTTATTTACAAAAATTCCAGAATTTTATTTTGGTTCCTAGCTTATTTATTTTTGTTGGCTTTATAAACAAAAACATTACTGGTCGAACTTTCATAAAACGTTAATTAGGCATACGCACGTTTTTTATGTCAAATATCAGTATTATTCAGATTTTAATTATTTTATTATTATTTATTGCATACAATTATTTTAATTACCTATGTGATAAGCGCTTATTTTTATTTCATAATCTATCAAGAGTATTAAGGTTTACTGCATGCATGGTAATTAATACTTGTGTAAACATTGTTAGTGGATCTGTTCAAAGTTTCGACACCTTTATCCGATCCGCTGGCAGGCAAATTTAAAATATCATTTATGATCAGCTTTTGCGGGGTCAATATTATTATCAGTCAATTTGTAAGAGTGCCAAATAATTGAATTTCCTGCAGTAAAACAACTACTTCTAAACTAATTTTGGAACGACAAACAGAACACGTTTGAAAAGGAAATATTTTAATTTAATACTTCTTAATTTCTAGCATAACCAGAAATAGGTTATCTAAGAATGCAAATAATTGAAATTAATATTTTCTTAGGCAGATTGTGTTTTGTATATATTTTGTTTGCGAAATCCTATAGAAAATATTCTTTATCCAACACTTTCATTTAAAGCGATCTTTATTAATGAGATTTTGAAGGTATAAAGTGGCCCAGAAATCACTAGTGAGATAGTGAGCTAAAGTATACTTTAGATCACTAGTGAGATAAAGTGATTTAGTCACTAAAGTCCAAGCAACTTATTTATAGTCTCTATTATACGGAAAATTAACAAAACAAAGAATCCATGCCACTAACACTTATTTATTTATATTTATGTTAACATTTATTGTCATCATTTTCGATTTTTCACAAAGAAAACTGCTCTCCTGTCACAACTTTTCTCTATACAAGTAACGATGTCTCTATCGCCTGACTCGTTGTACTGCTCTCCCTGTATTTATTTAGCAATAACAATCTTGTTTGAGACTGAATCTTCCAAATAACCCTCCGCCACGGTGGATGATTTCCACCCACAGTTTAAGGGTGGTAATGTCACCCCCCAGCATTGGCCAAAAGAGTTGCCGAGGAACGGCGCATGCTATGGCCAGTATACAAATCTGCATCTGGCAATTGCAAATAATCAGCTACAATTCTTGGAATTTTTGAGAGCTTATTTAATCCAACGCATTGGACAGTGCACTTTCCCCTTTGAAAATTTACGAAAAATCTTTTGTGAGACATATTTTCTAATCAAATCAAGTGGGTTTACCGAAAATCCTTCATTTAAAACTGTTAAACTTCTTGATTTATTCGTCTTGGTATCTGGTATGGATATATATATAAATACTGTTCTTTATCTATTATATCTTCGACGCTTAAGTAGGTCAGTTCACCACAACGGCAGGCACCGCAAATTCCCAATATCAATGCAACCTAAAAAACCCAACAATTAAATACATAAAAGCAAGAAATTAATAATAATAATAAAAAAGAATAAATGGATAAATAAAAAAAAAGCAAGAAATTATAATAAACACCTAGCTTTGACATAAGATGCTCATCGTCAGGGGCATTCATCAAATATTGTTCGATACGTGCTCTTTCCAAAATTTAGGCCTTTTTGGGTTTGAAATTTCTTGATCGGGTTTTGAAGTATGCCACAAGTTTTCCATATCTTGTTATATCAAAATTCTTGTATACTTTTAAAGTCGCCTTTGTTATAGAATATTTAGTCCACATCGAAGAAGGTGCAATTTTTTTACGTTCATGTAGAAAGTAAGCAAGAAGCATTTCTTCGTTTACAGCACTAACTTCTCTTTTTTTTATCCAATTTTCAAATTGTAGATATTCTTTAAAATAGGTTACTTTGGAATTTTCTGGAATTAAATTGGCTGTAGCTTCTTTGGCTTCCCGCAAAATATCGGTCGGAATTTCCATATCATATCTTTCACAATTTTCCATTTTGATGCTAATTACACAATGTTTATTAAACAAACCCTTGGTTACAAACAAAGTGGATAACAACCACTGTTTTCTCGGCACATCCATTCAGAATCTACTTAGCAATAAGCTACGTGTATTTTATATTTTTAGAGAAACACTGTTGACTTTGACATTGACAAAAAATCGATGACATGATATTTTAATAATTTTATTGTTTGTCACTGAAAAAGCATTTATATGAAAATGTTGGATAAAATGTTATATTAGACACGTGAGTTATCCATATAAGTCACTTAAGAAAATTAACCCGCGAGCCCAAAGGGCGAGTGAACTTTTCTTGCGTGACTTATATGTAACATAACTCGCTAGCCTAATAAATAACTATTATACCGCCTGTGATTGGTTGAAGTCCATATGCATCTATGCTATGGCAGTGGGTGATATCCTTTAATGAAACTAACACCGGATTCCTGTTGTGGTTGGTTTGAAAAATGATGACGCGTCCACCGAACAGGTGAAAACCCTTTAGACATTTATTCATACTCATATAGAGAATGTACCCCCAAAATTTAAACTTTTTTCTGTTTGTCTGTTCTCGATTTAATTTGCCCCGATTATGAAGCCAACTAATTATTTTAACACCTATTACCTACAAGCTCCCTTAAAAACTGACCCGCCCTGTACGTATTAAAATATTAATTAAATACCAAGTAATTAGGTCATACTTGTAAAAAATTTAACTATCCGTAATGGCCTCATCACTTGTAAGTATTATCGTAGGCTGTTCTTTCACCTCGTAAATTGCATACTATTACATGCAACCTTGAGTAACCGCAGACATAACGAAGACAAACCGTTTCTTAGATATTAAACTTTATACTGCTCGATTTACTATTTATGTTTACATCATTAAATTAATTAAATCTTCTATAGAGCGATAGTACGCGAATTTACTTTCTAGTGGGGGCTTAAAGAGATTAGTATAAAAACTTCGGTCAGATTTTGGAACGCCGTCAATTACTTTCAGACCTCATTGAGTAACAAATTACTCAATTACGCCAAAAAGATGAGACCATTCTTGGTAAGTAATATTACGATTATTGTCAAGAAGTGATTACAGTGAATTAGTTTTTGAAGTGTGCAACCTGGATTCTATCAGTGGGGTTACTGGACTGGAAAAAATGTGCACCTAAAGTGAATTTTGTGTATAAAATCGCTGAATATAATTTTCTGTAGTATGTGTTAAAAGTGAAAAAAAAACAAATGAAAAATTTAAGTTATAACATATTTTTCCGAGTTAGTGGAAAGGCGAACCATTACGAAACTCGCTGTTATTAAATGTTTCTTACTCCTTTAGGGGATCGCCAGCCTAGAGATTACCCTGTCTGACTGTAGTCGTTTTTTCATTGCAAAGTAATCCCTAAGAAGTAGTTCAGATTCCACATAAACTGTAGGCTCCCGTCCCCTTTTACACAGACAAATCTATATTTACGAGGTAACCTGAAAGACGGTTGAAAATAATATCAGACATTTATTTATAATAGCTTTGTTTAAATTTATGACAGTATTTTATATATAATAACTCGTCTTTATATTACAGTTTATCTCCACCCTTGTGGCTGTGGTATACGCCCGCCCCGAACCCCCAGTGGGATATAGTTACGCTAGTCCCACTGCAATCCCATCTGGACAATACGGAGTTCCTTCTGGCGGCTCCTTGGGTGGTAGCCTGGGAGGAATCCATGGTGGATCAGGAATTAGCCTAGGATTTGGAGCTTCTGGCGGTGGAATCGGCATAGGACACGGAGGATTCTCCTCTGGTTCAATAGGTTTAGGACAGGGAGGATTCTCATCAGCCGGAGCTGATTTAGGTGGATTCTCTTCAGGCTCTGCCGGCTTTTCCTCGGGCTCTGCCGGCTTTTCTTCGGGCTCTGCCGGATTCTCATCTGGAGGAGGGGGCGGATTTGGAGGTGGAGGATCTGTCCTCGTCCAGAAGCATGTTTACGTTCACGTAGCCCCAGAAGAACCAGAGGAACCTCGCATTCAGAGACCAATCCACGTAGCTGCCCCACAAAAACATTACAAAATCATCTTCATCAAGGCCCCAAGTGCACCAACACCAACAGCTCCAATAATTCCTCTTCAACCTCAGAACGAGGAGAAAACCCTTGTATATGTTTTGGTCAAGAAACCCGAAGAACAGCCCGACATCGAAATCCCAACCCCCGCACCCACTTCACCCTCCAAGCCAGAGGTATACTTCATCAGGTACAGGACCCAAAAGGAATCTGTTTCTGGTGGGGCTGGTGTTGGTGCTGGTGCCGGTATTGGTGGTTCTTTAGGTGATGGTTCCCTTGGTGGTGGTGTTTCCATCGGAGGATCGTCTCTTGGCGGGGGTTCGCTCGGCGGACATGGAGTAGAAGGTGGTGCTGATATTGGCGATGGTTCCATCGGCGGTGGAATTACTACTGGTCATTCAGGATCCATTGCGATTAGTGGAACTTCTGGTGGAGTTTCGAGCAAATATGGCCCACCCGGGTACCAACGCTAAGTCAATAATTGACAAAATATAACAAAGTTACGGGTATAACCGTTGAATACCTAATTCGGTTTGTTGAAATGCATTACTGATCTGTGAGAGATGTGATATTTGCACTTAATTCGTATCATTTACACTTGTAAATATTTTCACTAGTTTTATTATATTTATGTATATTAAGTTTTTTTTATATTTTTTTATATTATCTTAAAAATACGGTGACAAATAAATGTATTTTTTTATATTGTTTTATTATATTTTCTAGCTAGAACATTACGTAAATATATAAAACGTAATTAATTGGATGTAATAACTTGAAACATATTAAGAATGTTGAACATATTCCTTACATCGTCCTTTCATATCGTTATACTAAAATAACAATTTAGTTGATTATATATTTCGCTGTGTGGTGAAAGTGAAAGGACAGAAAGTATATTAATTCCAAAATCAGTTCACTTTTTTTTTTGATGGCAGCAATTATTTTAAAGACTTGATTGGTCTCTTATGCACAAAACTGGCCTCTACATTATTCATTATTTAATTAAAAAGTAAATTTACAAGTTGGATTCATTAAGTTTTTTTTTGTCATTTAACTGTTATGTAATAACCAATGTGCTTACATGAGAGAAATACATTTTATACATTTTGGTTTATTAAAAATATGCATTGATCCTATTAATAAATACTTAAAGTAATGCATATTATGCATTACTCTTCATAAGTTCGCGTCATAAAAAATGAAATTGTTTTAGAGCACGATGCTTTTGTGAAGTATGTACAGTTATTCATTATATATTGACCCCCTTTATTTCCGTTATTATTGGAAATAAAAAAGTTTCGTATCAAAGTTGTAGGGTTGTATATACAGTGTGTTTTACTTTTTTATTTTTTTTCCGATTTGAATCAAATTTTACTTAAGTATAGAACAAATTAGGATCTACTTAGGACTAGAAAAACATTCGCCTCCTATAAATGCAAAGCCACCTGCGGTACCAAAATATGTGGAGAAAATCAAAAAATCATATTAGGCATTTTTTATCGGAAAATTTTGTTAATGAAACTTGTTCAGAATTATCCAGAAACCGTATGTCCAAAATTTAATCAAAATAAAAAAATGAAAAATTAAAATTTTAAAAATTTTTAAAATAATTATTTAAAAAAAACTGTAAATTGCTTGACAACTACCTAGCAGCTTGGGTTTAGGTTCAAACAAAATTGTCATACTACAGTTTTCTAAAGAAAAAACCCATTACAATGATATTTTCGGACTTGGACATTATTTTAATCAAAATTTCAATATTTTTTTATTTTGAGTAAATTTTGGACTTGAGGTTTTTGGACAATTCTGAACAAGTTTCATTAAAAAAAAATTCCGATAAAAATATGCCTAATATGATTTTTTTATTTTCTCCGCATATTTTGGTACCGCAGGTGGCTTTGCATTTGTAGGAGGCGAATGTTTTTCTGGTCATAAGTAGATCCTAATTTGTTCTATACTTAAGCAAAATTTGACCCAAAATATATTTTTTTAATTGCCGACTAATTACATTAACAACGACGTTTTTATTAAAAAAAAAATGTGAAAAAGTACATTGTTTCTGTCATAACTTCTTTGTTTTTTTATGCTATAAAAATAGGAAATAAATCATTTGAAAGCCTAATTAATAGTTTTTCATTTTGGTTATTAGCGTTTTTGCCCTAAGTGCCATAGTTTCTGAGATATTTAACATTTAAACTAAATACATCGTCTTATAAACGTTCGGACGCTACCTCTAGACTTCCAGATCTCCGAAAACATTAACTCTACAATAATTAGAAAAAAACGAAATTCATCCTTAATTTAGTAGCTTCCTTATTTGTTTGTAGCATGTTTTTGCTCAATGTAATACCTTTCGAGTTATTCGACGAAACATATTTGAAATACCGCCTTTTCAAGCTAAAATCCCAAATTTTAATTATTTTAATTATTGCTATAAAATTAAATTTAAAAACACCAAATTACAGATAATTTTGTCAGAAACAGCTTCTATTTGAGCTGTTTGCCATGTTTCCCGAAAAAATAGAGAAAAAGCGATTTTTTAATTAAAAATACCCCTTTTCACTTCCCTATTGGTTCCCGCGGATTCATAAAACTCCTAAACTCTTTTGTTTCGTGAACTTTGGCCTATTTTGAACCTATAACCAAAGTTTAAAGTTGCACAAATTTCTTTCGAGTTATAGTAAAGTTTTCCTCTACTATATATATTCTCTTCTTGCAGCTTTTTTATTTTTAACATAAAAGCAAAATATATCAAACTTTTATGCTTCTGTGTAACCCATTTTGATCAAATAATAATTCGAAATGTCAAACAGTAACAATGTTGTCATAGTATCATCAGTCACAGTCTACTGCGTAAGAGTAATTACTGCGCATCCTTCAATACCCATAAAATACCTATATGCATGTTTGGCGCATATTTAATGTCCGATATGTCAAGAAATATTACAGCTAGATCTGTCAAGCTTATATTTAAAATCAGGGAAAAAGATCTATAAAAATATGTAAAAACATATAGGGTTTTCCATTTAGAAAACAACCTTCATTGTTATATTACGAGACCAATGCAAGCAATTATATACAACCCTACAACTTTTATACAAAACTTTTGTTTTAATTTCCAATAACAGAAATAAAGGGGAGGTCAATATATAATGAATAACCCTGTACATTCAATGAGTGACGTTTTATAAGTGGAGCTGAAAATTCTTTCTCAAAAAATTAAGAAAAATTGGGATGCACCATTAATATGTTAGTTACAATATATTAGTTTTGTTTAAAATAGAAATTTTCACTATAGCTAATGTTAATGTGGTAAGGTTATAGAATCCACTCTGTTATATGTTTATAACTTTTAATACTTTTCATATAAAAATCACTTAGTAATTATAATTCATTTTTCTTTTCCAGGTAAGTCAGATGTCAGAAAGTCTGCAAATATGTGGTGAGTCGATAATTTTCATTATTATTTACTAGATGAGACCAAATTGGCCAGAAATTAGCAATTTATATCATACGTCATTTTGGTTTGATTCGATTTGGACAGTTCATATTTGACAGCCAAGCCAGTGACTGAATATTAAAAAACTGCCAATGTCGGCTTTTTGTTTGGGAATGGGGTGGTTATAGTTCAATACCGATATTAGGTAATAAGGTTCAATTAACAGGGTAGCGGCAGTATTTAATAATTTTTAGTGATCTGTTTTGGATGCGGTTCTATTTTCTTTATGTACGATATTCTATGTAAATTGAGTGTGGAGTGATCCCTTGTGACAAATACAACTGGAGACAGTTTACATAATGATACAAAAAATGGTTCAGTGACCAAAAACTTGGCCACTTTTTTTACGCTTCAAATGACAAAAATGATGATACAGTGATTTAAGTACACAGAATAACGAAAAGACAACTAAAACTACGACTAATAGATCCGAAGTTATGGAGGAGTCAAACTTCAAACTATACATTATGCAGAGACTTTCTTTCACGAGAGGAAATAATCCTGAAATATTCGACTACCATCTCAGTAATGTTACTTTAACGGGGTAAATTCTACAAAAGGTCTACTAGGTGTAATATTTGATTTTAAGATGACATTCAAACCTCATATATCATAAATCACAGCACAAGCACTGAAAGTGTTAGGTTGCATCAATAGAGACTCTACCTTTTTTTTTCCATTAAAATATGCAAATTGCTCTACTCTTCTCTGGTAAGGAGTCTACTAGAATATGGCAGTGTAATATGGAATCCAGCATATAACGTCGATAAAGAATCCATTCAGAATGTCCAATTAAAATTCCTTGACAATGTGCATTCGTGATGAGTCATCCGATGGACGAATATTCCTACAGTGATATCTTACGAGAACTCAACCTTCTATAACTTGAACGGAGAAGAGTGCAAGTCGATTTATGCTTTTTGCATAAATTAATTAATTGTAATATGAACTGTCCAGAGATACTTCAGTTGATTAGCGATTTAATCGATCGTAGAACAAGAAATTCAGAACTCTAAAATACCTTTTCAACTTACAAATTATGGTCAAAATGAGCTCATAAGCAGATTACTCCGATCAGCAAACTCATCCCATAAAGATATAGAACTCTTTGGCTCGTCACTATATTCATTTAAAAACCAAGTTAAATCTTGCATAATTAATTATTATTTTATTTTATTTGTAAAAATTTTTATTTCTCTTGTATTATTTATTATAACGAAAAAATTTTGTATGTGGAAATAATTGTTTATGGAACTTTAATAATATAATATTTGAAATCCTCTACCCCAAAAACCCATAAAACGATACCCCACATCGGTAGTGGGGTGGGGGTGGTGATAGGGGGTGGTAGTGGGGGTGGATGAAGGAAAAAATATTTTGAGGTTTCTGGTTCTTGTACACACACTAAATCACATTTTTTTTTCATCCCCTTTAATAATGGGGTGGGGGCGGTGATGGGGGTGGCTCATGCCAAATTTTTTTTTGAGACCTTAGCTTCTCTTGTATATACTAAATACCAATTTTATGGACTCTTACCTGCTCGGTTTACCTATTTACCCCAAATTTACCCCAATTTACTCCCAACCCTTCGACGGAACAAGACGAAAATATAATCTAGTTCTAGATCTCGTTAAAGTACATACGTGTACCAAATTTCAAGTCAATATCTCAAACGGTTCCAGAGTAAGCGTGCGCACAAAAAAAAGTTACAGACAGACCGACAGACAGAAATTTTTTTCGCTCAAACTTAAAATCTCGACATTTCATGATATTCTAAGCCTATTTGAACAATAAAAATTTTTAAAAATTTTTTTGTCGTTACTATACTTCCACTGGATGTGGAAGTAAAAAACCGCTGCCCAAGGAATCAGTACTTCCACATCCTGATTTTCTATCCACTGACAACGAAAAAATTTTGTATGTGGAAATAATTGTTTATGGAACTTTAATAATATAATATATAAATAATATATAAAACGATACCCCACGTCGGTAGGGGGGTGGGGGTGGTGATAGGGGGTGGTAGTGGGGGTGGATAAAGTAAAAAGATATTTTGAGGTTTCTGGTTCTTGTACACACACTAAATCCCTTTAATAACGGGGTGGGGGTGGTAATGGGGGTGGCTATTGCCAAAATTTTTTTGAGACCTTAGCTTCTCTTGTATGTACTAAATACCAATTTTAGGAACTCTTACCTGCTTGATTTACCTATTTACCCCAAATTTACCAATTTACCCCCCACCCTTCGACGGAATAAGATGAAAATATAATCTAGTTCTAGATCTCGTTAAAGTACATATGTGTACCAAATTTCAAGTCAATATCTCAAACGGTTCCAGAGTAAACGTGCACAAAAAAAAGTTACAGACCGACAGACAGACAGACAGAAGTTTTTTCGCTCAAACTTAAAATCTCGACGTTTCATGACATTCTAAGCCTATTTGAACAATAAAAATTTTTAAAATTTTTTTTGTCGTTACTATACTTCCACTGGATGTGGAAGTAATTAAATTCCCCACTGTACACATTCTTCGCCTTGACAGAATTATTACCAAAAATGTGTATATTTGTATTTGATATTGCCAAGGAAACTATTTAATTAAAGTGTTTTTACTTTCAAACATATTTACAGTACTTGAAATATTACATAAAACAATAAATAATTCATGTTTGAATCCTAATTGTTTGATTTTTAAATAAGTCTGTTTAACATTACTTAATTTCAATCGAAATATTTAGAACAAGTGCTTTAGAAGTAGTACTTGTAGGTATATGACAAATGTTAAGAGTTTGTAAACATCTTACCAACATGGATATGTAAATAAGCTAAAATAAATAAGTGCTAAGTGAACCGTAGTGATTTATTTATTGGTTTTATACACAAAAAATGGTCTCATTTCATTTGAGAATGTAATCTGTAATATCGACATATTCAACTTCAAGAGTATTATTAAACACTCCACTGAGTCTGTAATCTATTCTCGTTAGTTTCGCCGATAAATGTAATTTTTAATTAGTTAATTAGCGTATAATGATTTAATGTACCAGTAGATCGTTCATTTGTTTTACATATTAATGTTATACTAGGTCATTCATGTTATATTAATATTAATTTGTTGGGTGAATTTCAAGTTTCATGTTATGCGCATAGCAGTGTTGTGCACTTATTGATATACATATTAGTGGAGTCAGTAGAGGCTGAAAATATGCATTATTTCGGAATAATTACGGGAAGCTTCGATTTTCCTAAAACCTTTTGATATCAAGCCTTAGCTTAAAATAAAAAGTTAGGGAGGCCTATTGTATCGTGAGGAAATTGTTTATTAATTATTCAAACAAAGAAAACAGTTTTTTTTATAACAAAATTATTGTAAATTGAGAAATTTTAAAGCAGTTTAATTCAAATTGACATATGAGAGGTGAAACAGATTATGATGTCAAAAATAGGCAATTCAAAATGGCTCATCCAATATGGCC
Source organism: Rutpela maculata (assembly GCA_936432065.2). Taxonomy (NCBI): domain Eukaryota; kingdom Metazoa; phylum Arthropoda; class Insecta; order Coleoptera; family Cerambycidae; genus Rutpela; species Rutpela maculata. The sequence continues at coordinate 3,636,745 of OW386286.2, forward strand.
GATAATTCGATAAATTTCAAACAAACTTTACTCGGATTGACACTGTGGTGACTGAAATAGATTATCATGTCAAAAAGAAATAATACAAAATGGTCGATCCAATATGGCCGAATTTTTTATAAAAATTTCATTAAAAATGACGTAACTCGATTTCAGAGAAATTTCGCTGGAATTAACATATTCAATATGGTATTGGTGAGCTCTCAAAAAAATAATATCTCTCGACATAAAAGGTAAAAATGGTTTACGCAAAATAAAAGATTTTTATTAAACATAATAAATATTCAACTTATATTGAACGATATAAATCAATTTTTAAATATCGATTTCTTCAGTTAATGGAAGCTTCACCTACTCTTTTTATTCCTGCTCTTGTTCCAAAAATATCTGACGGTTTGTGCAATCAGATCCGGCACAAATAACCCTGTACCACGTGAATGTTTTTAATATGTTTTTGATATTTTTCAACATTGAGTCGATTTACCGAAAAAAACTTGATTTTTTTCAATATTTCGTGAAAAGTATAGGTTTATATATATTCCAAAATTTTGTCTACATCAGATTCATTTATTTTGAGGTCCTACTATTAACATATATTGGATATGTCGGTTAAATAATTTTTTTATAAAAGTTATTAACGTTTATTTTACCCATAATATCAGGAATTTTCGAGCAATTTTTTTTTATTTTCGTAAAAAAGGGGGTTAATTTAATTTTTAAAGTAATTCCCCTTGAAGCATCCTTAATTATACATTTCAAGCTTTAAAAAACGCACCTACAGAGATCTAATAACCCGATTTAAAGCAGAGTAATAGGTGGTTAAAGTTAGTTATATGTATCAAATTTTGTCACTTTCTGAAAATGTTAAAATTTTGGAAAGGTACATCTTCAAAAATAAATTTTTGAGATTTTTCCAATCATCGGATCTTTTTATACATTACTTCAATAAAATATGAAAGACCCAGGTTTTTACATTAAAAATTTTAGAAATGGTGGAACTTTTACCGATTTCATCGCAAATCTCTTTATGTTCCGACTTCATACAGGGTTATTCACGGAAAGCGGGTATTAGACGTTTCTTGGGATCTGTCGAGTTTAGAAATTTGAAAATTGGTATGAGGGGGTTTTTGGATATGGCGGATCCAACGAAAATATTTTCATGCTTGTGCTACTTCCGGTTATACCGGATGTAGCACCTAACTTTGTTATTTTAAATGGAACACCCTATATTTTATTGCACATTTCGATTCCTCATAAAATTTTAGCTTAGGTTTATGTACCATAACATACTCTTAAACATACCGGTTTTCGAGATAATTAATATTTTTGGAGATTTTTGACGGTTCCCACCCTTCGGTAAAAAAATCAATATGTTCTATCATGTAGCCGATTAGGAAATTTTCTTTTCAAACTTTTACAAGCATCCTATGACCTGACTAAAAGTTCTCTTATGTTTTTACAATATCATACAGAGTATTTTATTTTCACAGTCGAACATTGTTTTAGTTCAAACATCAAAAAGTCATTTTTTTCAAATTTTCATTAATTTTGTAAATTTTTGTCCCAAAGTATTTGTTATAAATCTAATCTCTCGTTTTTGAAGCTGTCATCTTGATAATAAACAAATGATTATCAATTATCTACATGATTATTCTCGTTTATGATAAAAAAGGAACCAAATTTTGACTTGTATTGCCTACTAACAAACAGTGCTGATTTTGTTTGTACGTTTTACAAATATTCGTCCATAATAAGAAGACAAAGAGAGATAGGTATAGGGAATGGTAATATCAATCGATGCAGAATTCATTCCTCTATTAGATTCTGTGAAAATATACAGGGGGTTCCATTTGAAAAAAATGACTTTTTGACGTTTGAACTAAAACAATGTTCGACTGTGAAAATAAAATACTCTGTATGATATTGTGAAAACATAAGAGAACTTTTAGTTAGGTCATAGGATGCTTGTAAAAGTTTGAAAAGAAAATTTCCGAATCGGCTACATGATAGAAGATATTGATTTTTTTTCCGAAGGGTGGGAACCGTCAAAAATCTCCAAAAATATTAATTATCTCGAAAACCGGAATGTTTAAGAGTATGTTATGGTACATAAACCTAAGCTAAAATTTTATGAGGAATCGAAATATGCAATAAAATACAGGGTGTTCCATTTAAAATAACAAAGTTAGGTGCTACATCCGGTATAAGCGGAAGTAGCACAAGCATGAAAATATTTTCGTTGGATCCGCCATATCTAAAAAACCCCTCATACCAATTTTCAAATTTCTAAACTCGACAGATCCCAAGAAACGTCTAATACCCGCTTTCCGTGAATGACCCTGTATATGTACTATTCCTACATAGGTACATTCATTTTTATAATTGAAAGTATAATAATCCAATAGCTACATGTTTCTTCTTTCATTTAAGCTTTTGTGAGGTCAATTTTATTAATTAGTTCAAAAGTTACAACAAATTTAGTCTAGAGCAAGCCTACGTTTTTGATCGTACAAAAAAACTTCATACACATTTTTAATGTGAAATTTCCCGAATGGCGCAATTAGGTTTTGAAAGAAAAAATTATTTTAAGATATATTTAACAAAAACTGGTATTTTGCAACTAATTTGTTCAATAACAAATTACGCTTAAGGACTATTGTCGGTAACTCTTGGTATGTTGTTCCTGACATGTTCTGAGATGTATTCTCAAAAGTTACCGCTTCCCGGAATTTTTCCGAAGTGAAAATCTCTATTGACTCCACTGTATTGCCAATATAATAGAAAACTATTGGTTAAAAATTTGAGTTACTTATTTAATTGATATTGATCCCAGGATCCGTTATAAAAGATATTATTTAAAAAGTTATGGTTTTCGCAACTAATGACAATTTAAATGTGTCATTCAGTAGCATAATAAAAATGTTCATTGTTCTATATCTCCTTTAAAAACTAATATTTCTTTATGAAATTGTAGACATACCTATTTGAAAGGACCCTCAATCCAGTAGCTTAGTCAGTTTTGAGGAAAACAATTCGCTATAACCTTTATTAAATATTTTTTGCATTGAAAAAAATCATAGTAGGCCTTGGAAATTAAAATTTTGTTATGAAATGGGTTCCAGAATAGAATTATTGAAGGCCATTTAAAAAAAAATAGTTCAAATCAGTCAAAAATTACATTTTTAGAGGGGTGGTTCGTTTCTGAATGCATCACTCTGTATATAGTAAACATTTTCTCTCCTCCAGAACTAATGTCTTCTTTCGGAGCTGAAGGCTAAAGGGAAACGCTGTCTATCTCATGTATTTTTTTATGCTTTATATTAACAGTTTAATAACGAGTTAGAAAATGTAGTGTTGGAGAAACGTTCGACGCTGTTTTGTACCTCCAGGATTGGTTCAACAACAAAATGGTAATAACAAAAGTTGTAGATAATTATTTGCCTAACAATTTTTATTTGAACTTTTTTTTTTGTAAAACGGACAGTTTCTTAAAAAACGTCAAAAACCGTATTTTGCCGGTCGTTTTCCAAGATGGCGGCTTGAGCACAATTTTTTTTTTTTTGGGGGGGGGGTTATAGGCTTTCAATCAGAAGGTTACAGAGACTACTGCTAAAAATTCCCTTGCTTGTATGAGATTTTTTTGAAGAAACCGCAATTGTAACGTATAATCCTCGGTATAATCATAGCACTAAATTGCACTAAAACCTGAATATTGTCCTTTACGTTCTTAAATGTTTCCCATTTTTCACAAACCAAGGAGCACTCACGGCACACTTTAGTGCTGCGTTTTTTTATATTCTCTGGGAAATATATGTTGTAACGTCCAGTTACTGATACATATGTTACTGTTGTGGTCTATGTCTGAACGTTATAAGCGTTAGCTTATGGAGATTTCTTGGAACCAATCTTAGCCCTCACCAACTTGTTATCTTTAGTATGTCTTCCGTTGTGTGTCCGTTATTAACGCCATTCCTAGATGTCTGGAGATGTTGTACCATTAGATGTTTCCTCCAAATGCTGGTAATGAGCCTTGTTGGGAGCTGATCTCTCTTTCGTTGATATAGTACGGTCTCACTCTTCCTTTCTTCCAGGAGGTATATTGTATCTTGTAGAAGACTTGCTTGCCAGGATTTACTGTTCATCCTACACTGCTCGGAAGTATGTATGGAGAGGTATGTAGTCCCTTGCAGTACTGCTGCTTCCCCAGGTCTGTCTGTTGTTGGTGCAATAATCTTTGATTCAGGTAGATTAGGTATCTCCAGTAACTTCACTCTCACGGTGCCTTAGATAAACAGTAAGGCGGTATTTTTTTTATCACACCCTTTTCCATGAATTAATAGTAACGATGTGCCTTTAATAAAAATTAATTTTTGTATTTCTTTAAACTTGTGTCGGTGAAGCGGCAAAGTTGTTTGATTGTAGTGAAATATTTTAAGCCTTTATATAAACATTTTTATCATAATAGTGCTAACCAATTAACACCTTCGTATATAGTAGTAGATTATTTCTCGAGCATAGTATTTCTTTGAAACTGTTCATTCAATGGCTATTTCAATTATATATTTGCAATCTCTCTGTATTCTATTTTTATTATCGATTGAGGATAATCTTATATGGGGTTTCCAAATAACGTTTTAGTGGGCAATTAATACCTCTAAGAATTTTGTAACTAATTAACAATGTTTATCTTTTATTGCTTGCATTGAACACAATTTGAACTAATATCTAGTGGGAGTCGGTACATACTATAAAAATCACGGACGAAATCTACAACGATCATTATCATTCAAACATCCCTGAGTAGCATAACCAATAGTTAGAAAAATGAGGGTTTTTGTGGTAAGCCATAATTACATGTTTATTATTATTATTTTAGCATTTTATTGTTTTTTCATTTAATCCAGTTAAACGCATTAAAAATCTGCCGCTACAGTTTTAACTATATTAGTTAACTATATTAGTCAAAATTCTACCACAATAAATATAAATTAGGTGATATACTTAATCTAAAATATATTTTTCTCTTCTTATTTAAGCGGAATTGGAACCATTCATTAAAATAACACATTATTTTTTTTAATAGTGAAATTTCATCATCAAGATATTTTAAAACCGTTTATTATTGCCAATATTTTGTTACTTCGCAGCAGTAAATGATTGAAATACATATTAATATTAGTCCGCATAATATACAGATCATTTCCTGTATTAAATACAATGAAAAAACGGAAAATGTAACAGGATTTTATTAATTAGATAATTAAACATTTACTAATAAAGATATTATGAAGGAAGGCACTCAGAGATATATTATCTTGCTTAAATTTAAAATAGTAAGCGGAAATTTGTAACAGAATTCTTTATTGTATCTAATATCACTAATGCTTGAAATTTTACCGGAAAATTTTTTCGAGAAGTTGCCAAGTCGTGTGAAGAATGTAAATTGACAGACCTAATTGTTTTATCATTAGCAATGCCATTTGATTGGTGTAGTGGTTTCAAAAAAGGGATTTCATTAGCTATCACGTTAATGAACGCAATAATCTCTATTGTACGATGCTGATTGATGATATTCAATAGCGTTTACATTTGTTATATATTAATAACAACATACATCTCTAAATTATTTTAAACGAAACACTCACCTAAAACTAATGAATTATATTACAGATAATCAGTGCCGTTGTCGTTTTGGTCCACGGTCGACCTGAACCACCATCAGGATACCAATATCCTTCTCCCGGTCGATCGGCTCCACAATCTCAGTCCAGCAGTTACTCAGCTCCTTTGGCGTCTGTCGGTTCTTTACCTGGGCCAAGATCAGGCATCAGTGTGGCTACTAGTTCTTCATCTCAAGGAAGTTTTTCAAGTGCATCAGCATCTGCATCATCTTCGTTCTCCGGTGGATCTGTTGGTGCACATGGTGGACGTGCCGGACATGGTGGATACTCTAGACACAACGGTCATGATCAGTCAGGAGGTATTCTTGTGCATAAGCACGTGTATGTCCACGTAGCACCACCAGACCACGAAGAGGAACACCAACCCAAAGCGCGTGTTCATGTACCTGCCCCAGAGAAGCATTACAAGATTATCTTCATCAAGGCTCCAAGCGCCCCAGCTCCAACAGCTCCAGTAATCCCACCTCTGCCACAGAACGAAGAAAAGACTATTGTGTACGTCTTGGTTAAGAAACCTGAGGAACAACAGGAAATAGTTATTCCAACTGCTGCTCCCACAGAGCCGTCCAGACCGGAAGTATACTTCATCAAATACAAGGCCCAGAAGGAAGATTCTCACTCCAATGGACAGGGTGTCGCTGGACACGATGATTTCTCCCAAGATGATACCGTCGAAGTAGGTGCCCGACAAGGAGGTGGTTCTTCCCAAAATGGAGCCCCACAAAGCGCTGCTTTTTCTTCCAGCTCCAGCAGCAGCTCCTCTATTTCTTCCAGTGCATCGGCCAGGATAAATGGTAATGGTAATGGCAATGGTGTTTCTAGTCTGTACGGAGCTCCAAGGTCCAGTGGGCCGTATTAAGTAAATTATTTATCGAAATGTATCGTTGACTCTCAAGAGATGTGATATTACTTAAATCTTATTCGTGTAAACAGTATTATATTTGTAAATATTATTTTTAGGTAAGAATTTTGTACATATGCATATACGGTGACAATTATATGTATTGTTTTTTTAATTCTTGTGTTTTATTGTTGTCATATTTTAAGGCGCTACTCCTTTTAACCGACTTCAAATTTTTTTTTTGAAAGTAGAAGGCTCTCAGTTCGACCGGTCTTTTTTATGTTTGTTCGCTCTTAACTGTGGATTGGCTTAACGATTTCTACAAAATCTTTTGTATAGGTTATTGAACGACGATAGTTCCTTTATGGTTTCATGCTACGTCTAGTATAAGAAAAAAAAAATGAAAAACTATTTATACTGGTAGTATTTTTTTACAAATGATAAGGGATTATTGCTCGACGGTGGTCCCATTGTATTTTCTTCATCAAGCTACACCCAGTGCACAATGGGCCGACTCTTAAAAACTGGTCAACATTCAAAATTCGTCGAAATTACATTAAAATTGGTAGCAAGATATTTTTAGTGTAGTTGCTAGAAGTGAAATTACTTAGAGAAGATAACATACTAAAACTATTAAGTTTACTATTTTCGTTTATTAATATTATTGGACAGTCGCAATTAAAATAAATTTAATTTCATCTTTTTTATTCATAGAAACGGTTGAATATTCACTATAAATAAATAGTAAATACCGAACACGACCTAGACAATCGGCACGCGCTAGCGATATCGGTTTGTGCGGATGTTATCTTCTCTAAGTAATTTCACCTACCAATTCTGATGTCAGAAGTTAAAAATTCAAAATGTCAGATCCAATGGTGCGGCTGTAATTGCAATAGTACAGATTTACGTGACATTTGGTAAAGAATTAGCTGATGTTATAGATTAAAAATTCAGTTTTCTTACTATGTAGACGCCAAATAAAAGGCCACAAAAGGAAGAAAATTGAACCACCTTCAATAAATTCACAGACCTTATATCTCACGCAATTATCTAGTCCAGTCAACGGGGGGGGTTCACCTCTAATTTGAGTGCTAATAAATGGATTTTGATGAAACCTTGTGCAATGTGTTTGTAATGACGTTAATAAAAAAAGTTGAAAAAAAAATTGGTCGGAAGGGGTAGAAAACACCCTATTAGCACGGGTTCCGCAACTTGTAGAATTAGGTCAAAAATTAAAAAAAATGTACCTTTTGTGTCCTAATATAAGATGTTTAAACTCTTGTGATTTTTTTCGAAAAATGCATATTTTCAAAAATAAGTAATTTAAAAATTTGAGAAAACTAATTCAGACGTGTGCATTGAGGCCTTCTAAACATTTTTTGTCTCTTGGAATTTTTTTGTAACTTGCTAATTTTCCAAGTTACAGGCAGTTTTTCACAATAAATAATGTACTACATTTTTTTTTTTTCATTTTTAATTTAAAAATTATATTGAACCTTTAAAAATAATAACTATATAGGTTTCATATTTTTTTATAATAACATATAAATCACGCTCATTTTTCGAATTTTTATGTAGGTATTTTTTAATGTGAATATTTCTTATCGTAAAAAACTGCCTGTAGCTCGGAAAATTAGTAAGTTACAAAAAAAATCCAAGAGACAAAAAATGTTTAAAAGGCCTCAATGCATACGTCTGAGTTTTTTCTAATTTTTAATTACATGTTATTAAGGCGCTACAATTTCATGTTTTTCCGGAAAAACTCGGTGAAAACGCACTTTACAGAAAAGTTGTAAATATAAAAAGTCTTGCATTTCGATGATACATTCACCTGAATTTGTTCAGATTTTTATCAACTTTTACTTTTCCCCTTCCCCATTTTTAGGAATTTTCGGGTGGCCATATTTCGAAAAATATGCATTTTTCGAAAAAATTCACAAGAGTAAGAACATCTTATTTTGGGCTAAAAAAGGTAAATACATTGGTTTTTTTTCTCCATTTTTGACCTAATACTACAAGTTATGTGATAAAATTGGTGTTTTCAACCCCTTGCGATCATTTCCTACTCTAATCTTTTATTAACATCATTACAAACACATTGCACAAGGTTTCATCAAGATCCATTCATTACCACTCAAATTAGAGATTTTGGTCATTTTAGCGCTCCGTTAACTAGACTATTTAGCATATTGAAAATATCTGATACAGCTGCAAATTTTCTAATTTCAAATTTATACTTAATAATAATTTTAGTAATTTCAAATGGAATCCTTTTTATTCACCAAGTGGTTCGTAATGTAGTTTATAAAAGGCCACTTACAAAAAGAAAATGATGACTGAAGAAATATAGAATAGTACAAAATATATAATTTCCAAAATTTAACTCATTTTTTCTATATGTATTTTATATAAAAATGTATGAAACACATTAGGCGGCCATAAAATCATCCTCTAAAAAACAAAATTGTCCGCCTGTAAAATTGTACAATCACAGTCAGAGTTAGTTATAATACAGGACAGATCGTAATTTCGACCGAACAAATAAAAACAGGGGAGGGGGAGTACTACTTGCTTTAAGGAAATCGTTTAATGCAACATTAATAGATCTTACTGATGTCTCTGGTTTGTTTGCTGATATAGATTTAATTGGAATTAGAATTAGTTTTCCTTGTTTTTCTGTTACTTTTCTGGTCTTATATATTCCACCTACTGTCAATGCTGAAACCTATGAGGCTTTTTTAGACACACTTGCCACATATTTTCTGACTGAAGAGAAGTTAGTTATATTGGGTGATTTTAATATTCCAACCTACGTAACTTACAAGTCCACTAACGTTATTATGGATCGGTATATTGCCTCAATAACTAATTTTTGCGAGTTCCTGGATCTTAAACAATATAATGAAATATTAAATTACAACAACAGACTCTTAGACTTAGTCCTTAGTAGATTCAATATTCATGTTCGGAAATCTGATAACTACTTGCTTTCAGAGGATTCGCATCATCCACCTTTAGATCTGTGCTTTAACCTAAATTCTGGCTATAAGAAACGTAATAATCATAATTACTCATCGTTTAACTTCAAAAACGCGGATTTTAATAAACTGTACCAAGATTTGAGTAGCATTGACTGGTCTTTTTTAACTAATTATAAAAATGTAAACGATGCCTGTTTACAGTTTTATGAGGTATTAAATGCTGTTTTTGCAGAAAGTGTTCCCAAAACAACCCCGAAAAACGCTTCATATCCACCTTGGTTCAACAGAAGTATCATTAGAGAGATTAAAGAAAAATCTCGTATATGGCACTTATATAAAGAAAAGGGGGAAGTACAATATCTGAATCAATTTAAGTTATTACTCTGCACATAAAAAATATATCGAAAATTCGGAATCGCAAATTAAATCTAATCCTACTTGCTTTTAGTCTTTCTTAATAACATGCGTAATTCATCTACAATTCCTCAATCAATGTCCTACGGCAACAGCCAGCTTAATGATCCTCAAAGCATAGTCAACGCGTTTGCTAGTTACTTTCAGTCTGCTTTTATATCATCATCTAATTACGTTAAAGCAGATCAAGATGACACTTTCGATATCCCACAACTTAATACTCCAATTATCAAAATGGAAGAAGTTTTTATAGCCTTAAAGAAATGTAAAAACAAATTAACTACTGGTCCTAATGGAATTCCATCTTTTCTACTAAGAGACTGCGCCATTATCTTCGCTTTACCGCTGACTATTATCTTTAATCTAGCCCTTCAAACAGAAACATTTCCTCAAGTTTGGTGTAGGTCAAAAATTTGTCCTATATTCAAAAAAGGTGACAAGAATGCAATTGAGAACTATAGACCTATAGTTATTCTATGTAACTTTGGCAAGCTTTTTGAGGTTATCTTATATGATATCTTATCTTTTCATACGAAATCTCAAATATCAGTTCATCAGCATGGTTTCTTAGCTGGTAGGTCAACAACCACTAATCTTGTAAGTATTACCAATTATCTTGCTACATCAATTGATCAAGGTGGTCAGGTTGATGTAATGTATACCGACCTCTCCAAAGCTTTCGATAGGCTAGATCATGGTATCTTATTGAACAAATTATCAACCTTTGGGTTAACCACGCACTTTATCAATTTTTTCTGTTCATATCTGTCTAATAGGCTATTAAATGTATATTGTCGTGGCTTCACATCTGTTCAAGTGTCGGCAACATCGGGAGTACCGCAGGGCTCAGTTCTTGGACCCCTACTCTTCATATTAATAATAATAATAATAATAATGAGTTTATTTCCATAGACTATTACAGTATTGGAATTGTCAAATACAAAATAGAACAAAACAAAAAAAGAAAAAATATGTACATATATATGCATGTATATATAGTTAGAGGTAGATTATACAACATATATATTATTCATTAATGATATTTGTCAGGACATTGAGACATGTAATGCTCTCCTATATGCCGATGACCTCAAGCTATTTACCTCAATTAAGTCAATAAGCGATTGTGATAAATTACAGCAAGATATCACCAAAATTAATAATTGGTGTAATACTAATAAGTTACCGTTAAATATATCGAAATGCAATGCCATGTCCTTCACAAGAAAAACTAATTCAATAACCTTTTCGTATAATATAGGTAGTGAAGTCATTACCAGATGTTCCGAATTCAAGGACTTGGGTGTTATCTTTGATTCCACACTAACTTTTATTCCTCATATTAATTACATAATAGCTAATTCCAATAAGAATCTGGGTTTTATTATGAGAAACTCAAGGCACTTTAAAGATGTTTCAACAATTACTTTATTGTTTAATGCCTTTGTCAGGTCTAAACTAGAATACGCTTCAGTTGTCTGGAGCCCAAACTATGAAACTCATATTTCTAACTTAGAAAAAGTTCAGAGGAAGCATGTTAAATACCTTTCTTATAAATCTGATGGTGTTTATCCATCTGTTGGTACAATGCAATCTGAATTCTTGGCTAGATTTAACTTAAATGAATTAGCGTTAGGACGAGCATACTTTGCTGTACTCTTTTTACATAAACTTTTAACCAACAAAATTGACTGTCCTGAGCTATCAAGTGAAATTCACTTCTTTTCAAACTCGATCGTATTCTTTGTTTTATTTACCGACTCCTCGTACTAATTTATTAAAATTCTCACCTATTTACTCTATGTGCTCACAGTTTACCCAATATCAGACAGACTTAGATCTTTTTAACTATAGTATTTGTAATATTAGGAAATGCATTTTAGGTAATTAAGTTATATAATAGGATTGTATTTAAGATTGTCTTTATATAGAGATATATACTTTTGTTCTTATTATTTGTATCTTCCTGCCCTTTAATTGGATTCTTTCTGTCTGGGCAGATGTATCTTTAAATAAATAAATAAATAAATAAATAAATAAATAAATAAATAAATAAATAAATAAATAAATAAATAAATAAATAAATAAATAAATAAATAAATAAATAAATAGATAAATAAATAAAATAATATTTATAACGTGACACCACAAACCATCTATGTGATACGTGCAGTGGCGCAGCCAGAAAATTCATGGGGGGGGGCAATAGAACCGGCCTCCCCAGAGGATGAGTAGTAGATTCCTCTACTGGATAATATTGGCATTAATTATTTGGATACTGCTTTGTACTGATAGAGATTATGCTTCTTTATTTTTTGACTCATGGAAGACGGCTTGGGGGGGGGGGGCATGGCTCCCCCCCTGGCTGCGCCCATGGATACGTGTATATGTAAATTTGAAAGACTAATATAAAAATAAAACCATTTTTTTACAAATGAAATAAGCACAAAATTTTTATAGAAAAAATGTATTTCCATTACATTGCAATATGAAATTCCATTTACGTTGACAATATAAAGCATTCTTGGATCGAACGGTCTCAAAGGGAGAACCAGAACCAACTGCAGTAGTATCACTAATACTTGCTAATGAAATTTAATGTTTTCCGTTGTCTATAATTACGACGTTCCACATTTAATGTAAGTGAAAAAGAAGCTGAACAAAGCTTCTTTTTCACATTCTGAAATATTGACTTTACTTTTCTTTAACAGCAACTCACTTCTCCTCATTTTGAACTGAAGGATATCTAATCTAAAGATGCCAAGAATTTAGCATAAGTAGTAATCATCTGATTCTCTTAAGAACAATATACTAAATTAGAAAAGAAAGATTTTTTTTATTTCATAAAGTATTACCTTTTTTGGTACCGCACTCACAACACGCCTAACTTATAACTTATAACCCTTATAACCCGGGAGACAGCGACAAAAATCTTAGGCTTATTTTATTAACATTCTTTTTAACATTATTCTACTATTTCTATGACATAAATAGGGAAAATGGAAAAGTCACAGGCGTGGAGGTTATTTTCCAGTAAAATACTAGATAATTGTATTATTTTGTAGATTTCACGGACATTGTTTAGAAGAAAATACATGTGGCAGAGCATCCCAATAAGCAACAGAAAAATCAGTAAACTACGTTTTAAGAAAAAAAATTGCATTTAATTGTCACCGTACTTAACATTTTCATATAATTAATTTAAGTAATACAAAAATCTTAACGTTAACTTATTTACAAATAGAAATAATTGTACTGGCTTTAAGTGTATATCACATCTCCCACAGGTCATTAATACATTCATTCCATTCAATTAATCCATAATTTAGTATGCTCCCGGAGCATATTGACTAGATAAACTAGATGAGGATGAACCACTACTACTAGAACTGCTGCTGGCGCTATAGGAAGAAGCGCCTCCTTGTGAATAACCTCCTGATGAAGGGCCTCCCGATGAGTTACCTCCTTGAGGATAGCCTCCCGACGAAGCTCCTCCTTGCGAGTTATCTCCTGCTGAGGCCCCTGATGATGCTCCTGCGGAGGCACTTGATGAGGCACCTGGTGATGCTGCTGCTGGGGAACTACCTCCTGATGAACCGCCACCTTGGGAAGAACTTTGAGCAGAAGCTGAATATCCAGATCCACCATTTCCATTGGATTCATCTTTCTTGGTTTGGTATTTGATGAAGTATACTTCCGGTCTAGATGGTTCGGTTGGTGCTGCAGTAGGGATTTGGATTGCGGCTGCTTCCTCGGGCTTCTTAACCAGAACGTATACGAGTGTTTTCTCTTCATTTTGTGGAAGAGGTGGGATTATCGGCGCGGTTGGAGCCGGAGCAGTTGGAGCCTTGATGAAAATAATTTTGTAATGTTTCTCTGCGGCAGGTACTTGAACTGTTTTAGCTTGCTTAGGTTGCTCTTCTGGTTCTGGTGGTGCTACGTGAATGTAAATGTCTTTACGCACTGTGATTGTGGCTCCTTGTCCTGATCCTCCACCATTTCCTCCATTACCTGAGCCTCCTCCAGATCCTGAACTTGCTGAAGCTGCTGAACTTGCCGAAGCTGCAGAACTTGCCGATGCTCCTGAACTTGCCCCAGCCCCAGAGCTTGCTCCACCTCCAGAACCTGCTCCACCTCCAGAACTTGGACCGGCTCCAGAACCTCCTCCGGCTCCTGAACCTCCTCCAGATCCACCACCTCCGTTCCCTCCTTGTCCAGAACCACCTCCCGATCCACCTCCGAATCCAGACGGTCCACTAGCGCCGAAACCTCCCGGCCCAGATCCAGCACCAAAAGGAACTCCGTAACTGGTAGCAGGTGGAGAGGAGGCATAATTATACCCCGACTGTGGTTCAGGACGACCGTTCACAAGTGCCACGAAGGCGGCGATTATCTGTAATAATAGAAAATAGAGAGCTTGTGTTAACGTCATTTAGATAAAATATGCTAATTATGCTTACCAGTATGGGTCTCATCCTCTCGTGTATATTGTCTGATGGTCAGTTGACAATGATAATTGCTGGACACATCTAGGGTTATATAGTAAAAATCAGCCCCACTAGAAAGTGCGGCTAACAATTTACAACAAATGTTAATAAAAAATGCTAACAACGTTAATTAAATTACTGCTTTTTTAAGAGACTTCATTTTAGAAGGTTGTAATAAAAAATAAACTATTGTTGCGTAAAATGTAATAGGTATATCAAAATTCCTAGCAATATATCAAAATTGATTAAAAAAGTATTATTATATCAAATTGATATACTCGTATACGCCATCTTCTAAAAGTGGATTTTGAATTATTGTCATAATAACTAAGTATTCGATCTTAAAACTGACAGTGGCGTATCGGTAATGTGTAAGTGTAGAGCACCAATAAGTATAAAATAATAATAAATACCTCATTCGATAGTTCAAAATTACGATTTGGTATTATTCTTTGGCAAAAAGTGCAATTTCAAGACAATTATATGCATATTCGTAATATGTATGTTAGAGAATAATAAGAAAGGGATTAAAAGTCTTAAAAAATATTCTAAATTGTATGTTGAATATGATATTGAAACATTGTTCCCACGGGTCTAAACACAGTGAACTACATGCGATTCATGTCGAATTCATCTTTTATTTAGAATATTTTAAAACTGACGTCATCGCAGTTGACGTGATAATATCATTGAGTCATTTTTATAAGCCATAGAAAAAAAAAATGAAAATGGAAAGCGCAAGATTTATGCAGGCAACAAAAGGAAACTAACGGGATTCTGTAGCTACGACACGGGTCTAGTTTTCGAGATACCGTGCGTGTAATTTCCCATTAGGCATGTACATCCACGTAGCGCGATAGATATGACAACATAGTTGCCGTAAATTCCTCCGTCGAGCGGAGCATTCCAGCCTGTTATGTCATTTTAGCCAGCTGGCACGCGCGATGTTGTAATTTTACTCCCGATGCCTAGCGTTCGGCTACACACACGGTATTTAAACTTACAAGTATTTTTTTGAGTAACAAAAATCGCAATTTTTTCCAATGTAACCGTATGTCTACAATTTCGGTGTAAAATTCAGTCAGACATACAACATAAACATAACACAGATAAACGAAGGAAGAATAAGGGAATTAATTCGTGTAGTCGCCATTTTTTGTATAGTTGTAGGGGGGGGCTGAACAACATACTAAAAGTCCTGGTGGTTTAAAGGTCCCCTTTTCATGTTATTCTTGAATAACTCGAAAACTACGACCTCTAGTGAAAAATTGTCCTTCTACAAAATTAAACTAGATGAAATTTTCTACAAATAAGTTCCTATTCATTTTTTATGTAGAATCAATACTTCACGAGATATAGAGGTAGTCCAGTCAACGGAGCGCTAAAATGACCAAAATCTCTAATTTGAGTGCTAATGAATGGATTTTGTTGAAACCTTGTGCAATGTGTTTGTAATGACGTTAGTAAAAGAGCTGAAGAAAGATCAGAGTAGGAAATGATCGGACGGGATAGAAAACATCCCTTTTATCATGGGTTCCGTAACTTGTACAATTAGGTCAAAAATGAAAGAGAAACAATAAATTTACTTTTTTTGGCCCAAAACAAGATGTTTTTACTCTTATGAATTTTTTCGAAAAATGCATATTTTTGGAGATATGGCCACTCGAAAAATCCTAAAAGTGGGGGGAGGGGAAATGTAAAAGTTGAAGAAAAATCTGAAAAAATTCAAGTGAATGTGTTATCGAAATACAAGACTTTTTTATTTGCAACTTTTCTATAAAATGCGTTTTCACCGAATTTTTCCGGAAAAATATGAAGAACTACTTAATTTTTTAATTCGCGATTTTTACACCCTCTGTATGTCGTAAAGTATTGACCCTACAAAAAAAATGAATAGGAACGGATTTGTAGAAAATTTAATCTAGTTTAATTTTGTATAAAGACAGTTTTTCGCTAGAGGTCGTAGTTTTGGAGTTATTTAAGAAAAACGTGATAAGGGGACCTTCAAACTCCCCCCGCACACCTCCCCATCTAAATCAGTCTGATTCACTATGAAGAATGTCCCAAAGGACTTCTCGTCTAAATTTTGTTTTAAAAAGTTTGTGGCGACTTTTATACGCAAAACATTATATTGAAGTTCAAGTATCTGGATAACCACTATTTTTTCGACAATCGTTCGTATTATAAAAGTTGCTTAGAATGTAATGCCCCATCACATGCACCTCATTTCAAGGTTCCTAGGAGCGAATAATTTTTTTGCACCGCAACGCCAACTATACCTCAATTTGTAAAATTACCATTTTATTCAAAACTGAAGTCATTTATACATTTTAGTGAATAACGCTGACGAAATTCAAATGTGTTTTAGTTATCGGGAAAATGATTCCGGGAGTTTTAAGTGGAACACCCTGTATATTATTTTAAGTTCACACGTTTTATTGTATACAGTTTTTAATTCATCCATCCTGCGAAAGGAAATTGTGTTTATAGTTCGTTATCTTTTTAAATCGATCCGACCTCGCTCTGACTACTCCTTCAATTGCCACGGCGATTTGCACC
This sequence comes from Rutpela maculata, assembly GCA_936432065.2. Lineage (NCBI taxonomy): Eukaryota > Metazoa > Arthropoda > Insecta > Coleoptera > Cerambycidae > Rutpela > Rutpela maculata. The sequence continues at coordinate 3,653,711 of OW386286.2, forward strand.
GTGGATGTCTGACGGGTTCCGGACGAGTGCTCGGGGAGAACAACTTTTATTTGAAATAAATTAAATGTAGTAAAGCACAATTTAAAAAATATATAAAATATGTTATATTTGTCGCCATAATCATGATTTTTAAGTATCTATATTATTACATTATATACTAATATAAAATACTATATTTCTATGTACAAATGATACAAAATGTGTAAAAAAAGGTATTTACAATGATCTAAAATGTAATCACATCTTTTATGGGCCATGAATGAATTCAACAAAATAAATACTTAAGCAATATTAAGACATTTTTTTTGTCTTAACAAACCTTAGTAAGCTCCTCTTGTATCAGGAGGTCCATATTGACTAGCTACTCCATTTGAACTGAAGCTGGAAGCTGAAGCACCTCCATTTGAACTGAACCTGGAAGTCGAAGCACCTCCATTTGAATTGAAGCTGGAAGTCGAAATACCTCCATTTGAACCGAAGCTGGAAGCTGAAGCACCTCCATTTGAACCGAAGCTGGAAGCTGAAGCACCTCCATTTGAACCGAAGCTGGAAGCTGGAGTACCTCCATTCTGAGCTCCACCTTGGCGAGCGTCAACCACCACAGTATCATCTTGGAAAATATCATTACTTCCAATGCTATCATGCCCACCAGATTCATCCTTTTGTGCCTTGTATTTGATGAAATATACCTCTGGTTTGGACGGTTCGGTTGGTGGAGCCGTAGGAATGACAATTTCCGGCTGTTCCTCGGGTTTCTTTATCAAAACATACACAAGAGTTTTTTGTTCGTCTTGAGGAATGGGTGGAATTTCGGGAGCGGTTGGGGTTGGAGGAGTTGGAGCCTTGATGAAAATAATTTTGTAGTGTTTTTGTGGAGGTGGTACATGTACTTGTTGTCTCTTTTGGTGTCTTTCCTCGACATCTGGAGGTGCCAAATGTACGTAGACATTTTTGGTTACGACATTACTGTGAGCTGCCGGAGGATAACCTCCGCCGTTTCCAGAGTGGCCGAAGTTAGATTGGCCACCAGACGCACTTCCGAATCCGGAGTGTCCACCGAAGGAGGGCCCTCCCTGAGCAAATCCACCAGCGCCTGATGGAGCTCCATATCTACTGGAAGGTGATGACTGGTAATTATAACCTGACTGGGGTTCGGGTCTGCCATATGCAAGTGCCACACAGCCACATATCGTCTGTAATATTAGAAATAATTGATTTATTTATAGCCCAGTTAAATAATATAGGATGTCAGTGTAGTCTTATTACCCCAATCAAATAGGAACAAATTGTGACGTTTAGTGGAAATAATAATAATATAATAATTGTGACGTTTAGCGGAAATAATAATAATATAATAATAATTTACCATAAAAATAGAAACTAGTTTTGAAACTTGGCCAAAGATGTCCATTAAGGCCTACTATTAAACATACTAAAACAACCCTTCCCTATCCCCCTTTTTTGGTATATTGTATTTTATAGAAAATTTAATTCTACAACTTTTTTCCATCTTGTGTTTTTTTTCGTTTAGGTGATCATTTTTAAATGAAACTTAGAGTACTAAAAACATTGTGTTTGAAAGGGTAAAATGCTGAAAACTGGAAAAAATAATGAATTTTTTTATTTTATTTTTTTTTGTTTTTGATCGGATAGTGTATTCATTGACGTTGCATTCTAAGAAATGGCGGAGGATTCAGTACGGACGAAGCAATGAATACAAAATTAATAATAATGATTAAGACATGACAAAAATTTAGAAATTAAATGAAATGTAAAAATAGTTCTTAAGGTACTTGTATACTGATAAGAGCGAATCTAGCGGTGGATTAAATAAATTAAAACGCGACAGAGATACAGGGGCGGCTCAAGGTAAATTTTCCACCCGGGCGGGAGCACTTTTTGGCGCCCTCTCTAAAATAATCACAGAGATTTCACGGACATACTACGTACTAAAGTCCAAGGCACTCTGCTTTTTAACTTAACACACGGAGGAACATAACCGTGTATACACAGTGGTCCAAAATTGTCTCTGGATATTTATGTAGCTGATAGTACATCAAAATTTTTTTTTTAATTTTTACATATTAATAAAAATTCTTATAAAAAAATATTTTCATATCACTAAAAATAAAAAGATGTTGTTGCATTTAGATAAACCATTCGCAAGTAATTTATGTTTACACATCAGTGTACATTTACATCACATTATTAATAATAATTAATTTGTAATAAGTATATAAATCGTTTTGTCTACACCATCTGAACGCTATTATGAGATGACCCCCGACACAAGTTTACTTAGAGGAAGGTTCATCTTTATTGTTTTAATTATTCATACAAAACAAATTGCCAGTTATTTATTTATAAACTAAAAACTAAACTAAAAATATAAAAAAAGTGTATTAAAAAAAAATTAACAATTTTTGCCCTCAGTTTGGCGCCCCGGGCAGTCGCCCGGGTTGCCCGGCCCTTAAGCCGCCCCTGTAGAGATACTTGGCAATACTGTCATATACTAATCTGCTACTTTTAATCTAGCTATATTTCGTTCGTGTCGAGCCGAATTTTCCAATTTCGACATGCAATTTACGATGAGGTTTAACTGGAAGACTTCCTCTTTACGTCGCGACATCGTACGGCCGTCCCGCTGGTGTTTTTCGAAAAATATGAACATGTCAAGATTGCATGTTTTTGTAATTTTTTCGTCTCCGAAATGCCAACTGTTTTTTACTATTTTTCGCAGATATTTCCGAAACGGTAAGAGCTAGCTCGAAATAATAAATTAGATCAAACAAGTATTTTTCACTGCGAATAATTTGCTATCATCAGAACTGTGATGTTTCTCTTCGTTACGGAGATATTTATTGAAATGTCAACGATGTAGGGCAAAAAATCGCAAATTTTGTGCTTCAAACGTTGACAACTTCTTAATCTTGACTGTTACGCCAAAAGACTAATCTAGTTAATTTAAAATAGAATTAAATTTGCTAAAACCCTTTTTTTATTTTTTTGATTCCCACAAAAATTAGGGAATTAGAAGACTTTTTTTCGGTAAAATTTCGCCATTTTTTCACCGTAATTAATCGGTAATTAATTAATACTGATCTCATATACGATGTCCACTTAATATCATGTATTACCTAGATGCTTCATTAATCTCGGCCCTTCAAAACAAAGGTTTCTGACAAAATTATTTTTTTAAGATTTACATGCATTTTTTAGGAAAACGTGAAATTTTCTCCATTTGCTCGAATATCTCGATATTTGTCGTTTTTTCCGAAAAATTTGTAGGCAACAAATGTAAAGAGAATTTATATTAATTTTTAATTTTATACTTTTTAAAAATTTAAATATTCGCGCCATCTTCGAAATATGCAACGTTGCCAATCAATTTCAACAGCTGTTTTATTTACACAAATTAGGACTAAAGATTGATTAAACTTTCAGTAACTTTTATATTAGATGGACGATTTTTTCAGGGTTTTAACAGTGTTAATAAATGCTAGTTTTTGAAGCATATCTCTAAAAAATGGTGGTATTGAGAGCGAAAATTAACTTAAGTCGAGCTCTATTATGTCAAATAACGCATCTTTGCCTATAAAAGTCAAACTTTTCGATGCGATTACTCCGAAACTAAACGAACGATTTTATTTTTATTGAAAATTCAAGTGTATTAGCATACGAAATTATATTAATAACTGTGAAATTTTATTTTAGTATACAAGTACCTTAAAAGCAACCTTTTGTTATTATTTAGGTGTACTCAAACGAAAAAAATAATAAGCATTGGCGTGTGAATAAAAAAAAAATTACTTAGGTACTTACAATCTCTGTCAAACAAAATTAATACCTTCTCGCGCGTGGCAAACTTTTAAGACAATTAATTTTATTTTTTTCGTTTTAGTACACCTTAACACATTCGTGGACAGGACTTCAATTGCAGTTATTTCAGTCATAATGTCTGAGGACATGACGACTGTAATTGCAGCCCTTCATTAAAGTGGGTTTTATATGTGTTTATATCGGTTTTTTTTCTTAATATTTACTTAGTGCACCATGGGCAGCCCTCAACTTCTTTTGACTGTCCGCGAATGTGTAAATAATAATAATAGTTTGCTTTTAAAAAGTTTTTTTTTTACATTTAATTTGTGAATTTCTGGTCACGACACACTTAGTTTTTATCGTAGAGCGACAGTTAAAAAATAAATTAAGAGAAATTCAATAAACTTCTAAGTTTACTATTTTCCACATTTTCGAGTAAATCGTAAAAAATATAGTGTCTGAAAGTGGCGCCGAAAATGGAAAACTTCAAATCGTCATAACCTGGTCAATTTTTATCCTACCAGGACGACAGAAAACCAAATTGTAGGGAATCTTATAAGCTTAGTTTTTTTTTCACTAAAACCATTATTTTTCGAAATATTTAGAAAACTACCCCGTAAAGAAAGGACTAAACAGTTTCAAAAGAAGATATAAAAATGTTCCCAAATTTATTGATCCGCATTTTCCCTTTATACGGAAAATTTACTGCACTATTAATAAATAGAAAATACCAATTATACGTACCAAAATCAGTCTCATATTAGCGTGTCTGGTATATAATGGAAAGATGAAATGAATGATATTTACCAGATATAGTTCAGGCTTTATAGCAAAGGATTACCCCTGCTAGAAGTATAGAAAATAAACAATGGATAATGTTAATTTAATTAGCAAATTTTTAATACTCAGTTTAAAAGCTGTAAAAAACAATTATAAAAGTATTTACTTAATGTACTACCTATAACGTAATTTAAAAATGGTAGTATGCAATAAATGTCACGGTTACTTAAAAGCAATATACTAAATATTTACAAGAGCTATTTTGTACTATGGTACAACTCCAACGATCTAAAGTCGTGCCGTGCCCACTTATTTAAAAGTATTATATTGATGTGAGATATTTGGAAATATTTTTAACTGTCAGTAGCGCCTCCGTAGCAGTAAAATTTTTCGTAGACATAAATGATGTAGTATATGGAATGAAGGTGTATATAGTACAGTAAAATTAAAAGTTGACCCGGAACAAATCTGTAACAAGCTGATTTCTTCAGAATTGTATTCTATGGCTATCCAGGAGTCTCTGACTGAAAATCCAAAAAAATCCGCCGTGCAGAAATAAAGAAAAAATGCGCCGTCATGTTAAAATTAGGCACTTTTCACCTTTAATCGGTAATAGCCCGCATGGATGACAAGTAAAGAGGCAAAATTTTGAGAGAAAGAGAAGGAGCTAAGTTTTAATGTGATAAAAGTTAGTAAGATTTTACAATCGGTTAAATATTAGCAAAGTTAGGGTTGTCAAAATGACAGATTTGTATAAAAAAAGATTACTTCTTGTATTTTAATACCATAAAATGCAATAAAAGGCGACAACAATTATTACTGGTAAAATAAAACCCATCCTAGAGACAAAAGAACGTGACAACAAACACAATAACAGAACTCATAAGTAGGGAAAAAATAAACTATAAACTCTTTAAAAAGCACGAATAAATTAAATAAGCATAAAAACTCTCAAATACGAGCTTTAACTAAAAACTAGCCTCATTCTCAGAAAGTAACACCTCTGACGCATTGTCACAGTCCTGTCCAATGCAATTTACACAGCTGGTACTGCACTAATGGTTATATTTTTTACATTTTCAAGACTTTGTAATTTTTCTTTCAACCACAGAATAAAATATTTAAAATGAAATCAGGGGGCGCACTTTTGTACTGTTTTTATTGGTTCTAGATAATCGCTGTTTTTCCAACCCCATTACTCTGTTTTAAAATTGTCGCCTAACCAGACTTGAATTTGCCAATACACTCTATAAGTATGATATTTAGTGGCATCGGATGTTGGCGGAAGAACTGCTGAATCGAAGTGCTGGAAAATAATTTGGCTAACAAAAATCTGATTATCCCGCACGAACCTGTAATCATTTAAACTATTAGTTTTTTTACTGCCATATCATCTTAAAATAAATTCTTCCCCAATTACTGCAAGCTGATTTGCTTCAGCAAAACTTTTGAAAATTAATAGGCTGTTACTTAGTTCAGTATTATTTTCTAAAACTGAAATTACTGTTTTTTGCCATTTTTATAGAATGCAGAGGTGGTATCGTATCCGAATATTTCATGTCCAAATAGAGTATTTTTTACTACATTTTCACTTCTGAACGTAACTTGCAGATATAACGAATATCTGCATTTTATAAGATTTACCTCAATCACCGGGTCTCAACATGTATAATACATTTTTTGTTTTGCAATGCTCAATAAGTAACGTTATTAAATTTGTATCTTGACCAAAACTATCAGCTGAGCAATCAATAGCAGCTATTACAATTAAATAATATGCATCTGCATAAGCACATTTGACTGTGATATTATTTTGATTGAAATTTTATATTGGAAGTTTAATTAACTGATCTTTATTTGACGCTGATGCTAAAAATTCGTTTTGAGATATCTCTACTAGTTTTTTGTGGGTCAATATTAATTTCCTTCTGAAATGCATTTTTAGCTCTTCTCTTTTATATTCTCTAAATTTAACGGAAGTGCTTTCATTAGAACAGCCATCGAAAATAATAATACAATTTAAACCATAATGATAACGAACAAATGAAACACAAAACTTTTCTAAGGTCAGTCTATTACAAACTGTTTAGCACTTTTAGGTAAAGTTGGACTAGGTGTAAGTTTTTTATCAAAATAAGAAAAAAAGAGATGATTTTGTTGTTTTTTGAAACGAAATATCGTCAAATAAACTAGGTATATGATTTATTTCATATTTACATAAACCATGTTTAATTAGTATTACCAACAAAAGTTTTTGTTGACTATTGTTACATTCTTACGGTGTTAAAATACAAAAAAAGTTAGATCAGAACCTTAGGACAAGACTTTTTTTTGTCCTTTTTAGGGGATGAAAGGGGTGGTAGACAAAAACTGATGCTGTAGATTTTTTTTAATATCAGAATCGGTTTCAGCATGTCAAAAAACATAGGATAAGAACAGTCCCTTTTTTTGGCGGCCTGTATTATTTTTATAAAGCTTTTATCGTTATCTAGGTAGTTCCAAAATATCTTCTAAAGTTTTTTACAATTATTTTCTTTTTTCTTTGCTTGTATGTGTGTACATGATGTCTCGTAATATGTTATGTTGCAAACGTATATTATTTAATAAAAAAATTTTTTTTCTTCCTAAACCCATCTTTCTGACGCTGCATCTCTTTAAACATTAGACTTACAATAAAAATGCGTAAAGAAAAAACGTAGGAAATTTTGTTCTCTTCAATTTTATCTTGAACGTTTTTCTCGTAGGATCGAACGTTGCCGAGTTATTTTAAAAAAAAAACAACTTTTTGCACCTTTATTTCATGATGGCGGCTCGCCCCCCCCCCCCCCCCCCCTCTAAGGTCGAAATCTTGTATTATTAGTCAAGGCCTTGACTTAAACAACATATATCAAAATCATGACTACTCCACTTTTTACAGAGCAAAATCTCCCACTGATTGGACTATTTTCATACTTTGACATTTTTTGGAGTAAATTGGGAATATTACTGAAAATCAGCAACGTACACGTCAGCCAATGTTTTTCTCTACTTATGGATATAAAAACTAACAAATTAAAACCAATGCGAAGTACAATAAAATGATTTAATAGCGCTTTTTTTGCAAATTAACAATTAGTTTTATAAAAAAATCAGTCAACCATTTTCTTGTTTATATTTTTGATACATGAACAACTTTATAGCAATGGCTGAAACAATAAAATAATCTATTTTGGTAGTCGACGAAACAATGGTACATAGGCACCCTTGTCAAATTCAGGCTTTACTCTCTGGTACCGCGTCCTTTAACAAAGCCTACTTGATGAGGAGGTATTTGCCAAGACAGATAATGCTGAAGAATTTATAGCATTATTTCACTGGCAGCCATCTATACATTAATTTTTCTATTCTTTCTAAATTCCAAACTATATTTTTCTAATACCAAAATAACATATACAAAAAGAAGTATATCTTGAACGAGTCTCCACTGCGTTCTTTTGCTATATTTTCTGTTTCGTAGGTTATGTTATGGGTGTTAAGTGTTACATAACTTTTTATTGCTGCGTGTGTAAATAGATGGGTAAAGCAAAGAAAGTAAAATTAATTCTATTAAGAACCTTTTAAAAAATAATTCCCGTATTAATGTTAATTTGGAGATTATGAAGTCAACTATAAATATACACTCACTGACCAACTTAGAAGTTAAATGGAATTATGGCGTGTGGTAATGTGACATATCCATAAATATTTCACATTATGCGGACGTGTCGTCGGACTGTGAAAAATTGTGAAAAATAGGCGAAAATTAATAAAAACTTTTGTTAGGTATTGATATATCCATCGCTAGTAAGGTGACAAATAAAAATCCTGTGTAAATTCTCATTGATTTTTTGATTAGGTAATCAATCGAAATTTAGCCCGTTTCTTAGTACTTTTAAAAAAAAATAAGTTTATAATTGATGTGCCGTATTTTTAATTAATAACAAGAGTGTTGACTAAAGTGAAGCATGAAGGTACCGGTATTATTTCAAACTATATATCTGGTGTTAAGCTATACGATAATTTCTTAAAATTGGCCCCATTGGAATGTATTAGTGTCTGGAATATAAGTGTGTGTTAGTGGAAATCTTATTTATTGTTTTAATTTATTTCGGTGTACCAAGTGCAAGAAGTTTTGAATTAAATATGACCATTGCATTGCTTAACATGACTATATTGCAATATTAAATTTTTATGCTATTTTCCTTATTATCTTCGGTCTTAGCAATCGCATCGCAAAAATGAATAACCAAATTGATCACTATAAAATTTTGAATAAAACTAAACCTATGAAAAAACTAATTTGTTAACTTGCAAAGAAATAGGAATCATAAAAGTGACCCTTTGTATATAATGTAAACAATATAATTAGTGGAGTCAAATTAAGGTTCAAAAAAGGTAAAATGGATAAAACTATGTATGAAAATAGCACAGTAATTCGGAATAATGCCATATGAATTAGATTTAGTTCATTTTTGGCAACTTAGTAGTAAAAACCGCTGCCCAAAGAATCACTACTTCCACATCCAGATTTCCTACCCAAGTCTCTCACAACGGAAACATTTTGTATGTGTAAATAATTATTTATGGAACTTCAATAATATAATATTTGAAGTCGTCTACCTCAAAAACCCATAAAACGATATCCCACATCGGTAGTAGGGTGGGGGTAGTGATAGATAGCTAGTGGAGATGGATGAAGTCAAAAAATATTTTGTTTTGAGGCCTTTGGTTCTTGTACATATACTAAATCACAATTTTTTTTTCACCTCCTTTTATCATGGGGTGGTGGTAGTAATGGGGGTGGCTAATGCCAAAAATGTTTTTGAGACATTAGCTTCTCTTGTACCTATTTACTAAATACCAATTTTGTAGAATTTTATCTGCTTGATTTATCCCCCAACCCTTCAACGGAATAAGATGAAAATCTAGTTCCAGATCTCGTTAAAATACATACATGTGCCAAATTTCAAGCCAATATCTTAAACGGTTCCAGAGTAATCGTGCGCACAAAAAAAGTTAGACAGACAGACCGACAGACAGAAATTTTTTTCCTCAAACTTAAAATCTCGCCTATTTGAACAATAAAAATGAAAAAAAAAATTTTTCGTTACTATACTTCCACTGGATGTGGAAATATCTATATTTTGTGGAGACCTGAAAATTTATAGGGGTTGGCATCTAGAAAAAAAAACAGAAATATTGGAGCTGAAAGAATCAAATTTTGAGAAGAAAAGGTTATATACAACTTTCCATGTAAATTAATATTTTAGCTCGAAATAAAGGTATTTCAAAACGATTCCCGTTAAATAACCCACTAATTACATTTAGTGAAAATATGCTGAAGATAAATAAGAAAGCTCCTAAATTGAGGATGAATTTTATTTTCTTTCCAATTTCTGTAGAACTAATAGTTTCGGAGGTCTGGAAGTTAAACAGAAACAATGTGCTTCGTCACATTTTTTTGATAAAAACTTCGCCAAGTAGTAAGTAATTAAATAAATATATTCTCATATACTGTTTTTCGTTATCATACAGTATGACCTAGATGCTCAAATTTTTTCATCTGTTTACAGCACTTTAAAAAAATTGCATTTTAAACTAAAATGATTTTCGAAAAAAGGGAAATTTTTTATTTCTTTGCAGATATCTCAATAAATATTAGTTTTAGCGAAAAAATGATGAATATCTAAAATAAAGCTTATAACCTGAGAAAGAATTTGTTTTTGTTTTATATTTATGTTGGATGAATAGTTTCGGAAATATTTATGTTTATAGATGGCATCTGAACGTTTATAGGATGAAGTATTTGGTTTACATGTTGAATGTCTTAAAAACTATGACACTTTCATAAAAGCAGAATTAAAGATAATTCTTTTCAATCTTTAAAAAAATTTTTTTGTTTGTTTCTGTATCATAAAAATAAAGAAATTATGGCTGATAGAATGTGCATTTTCACATTTTTTTTTAATATCGCCATTTTGTTATTATAATTGTCCAGTAATTTTTTTTTTTTTTAAATACTGTTTTTTGTTATCATCACCTAGATGCTCATTTTTCATGTTTTCCCTAAATTTTACGTAGTTTTACTTCCACGTCCAGTGGAAGTATAGTAACGACAAAAAAATTTTTAAAAGTTTTTATTGTTCAAATAGGCTTAGAATGTCACGAAACGTCGAGATTTTAAGTTTGAGTGAAAAAAAAATTTCTGTCTGTCTGTCTGTAACTTTTTTTGTGCGCACGTTTACTCTGGAACCGTTTGAGATATTGACTTGAAATTTGGTACACATATGTACTTTAACGAGATCTAGAACTAGATTATATTTTCATCTTGTTCCGTCGAAGGGGGTAAATTGGGGTAAATTTGGGGAAAATAGGTAAATCAAGCAGGTAAGAGTCCATAAAATTGGTATTTAGTATATACAAGAGAAGCTGAGGTCTCAAAAAAATTTTTGGCATTAGCCACCCCCATTACCACCCCCTCCCCATTATTAAAGGGGATGAAAAAAAATGTGTTTTAGGGGTGTTTACAAGAACCAGAAACCTCAAAATGTTTTTTACTTCATCGCAAAAATATTTTTTCGACGATTGTGTTGAAAGCCAAATTTTCTAACTTAAAAATTACTGCGGAAAATGTCACGGCAAAGAATTTGCCACACGCCTTGATTACGTCTTCACACACCGGAATAGAAAAGTGTGTTTACATTAAAGAATTTTATATTATTTAACTGGTAATAACAATTAAATTCTTTAAATCTACATTAATATCACATGAATTGCAATTACTTAAGTTAATGCTTGGAAGAACAGGAACATTTACATTGTTAGAAATACTAGAAATATTTACATCTGAACCAACAAATTTGTTTGTTTGTTAGTCATGACAACCGTTTGAGCAGTACTAGATCATTATCATTTTAAATAAAATCTGACAGGCAGCAAATTTAAAATTTTGGAAATACTTAAAAGGAAATAACTTCACAAACGTAGAAAAAATAGTACGTAACACACATGTGATATGTGATAAGCTTCAGTGAAAAACGGTATGATAGCTGCGCTCGTATTTCTATTTTGTGGTCCTGTGTAATTTATTCGTAAATGTTTACTGCTTTACCTAGCGTTGAAATCTCCAAAGAATAGGAGTTCGTGTTCTGATGTATTAAAGTTGATTGCGGTCTCCCATACTTGAAAAGGAAAGCTCGAGCGTGAAACTGTTTTTTGCGTGTTTGGTAGCTTATAAATAAACAAATGATATTTAATCTTTTTATTTCGACTGGTTAATCCATAATGCTTATATTTTTGTCTCAGTTGGTTGAAAGTTTTCAGAACTATGTCTTTTAAAAGGTACAGGTAGTGTATTGAATAGTCGGGAATCTGAGCTTCAATTTAAGGTATAGTTTTTTTTTAAAGAAATACGAATCGAACTTTTGAAGCCACAACTTTACTTTCATTTTGGTGCAAAATACAGTGGCAACAAAAATATATCTTTGTTAGGTATGTGGAATTGAGCTCAGCGGCTTATTTGGCTGTTCATTCACATGAATGTTGCTGATGACTAGGAATGCTCAATAAAATATATAACAAACCTCTATCCTCTATATTTCCAGAGTTATGAGGTAACAACCTCAACTTTAAAATTCATTTTTTTCAGAACTATTGAAGATAATTAAATGATATTAATAGGAGACGTTGATATAAAATGGCTTTATATTTTACATTGTTTTTGCATTCCTATTACGTCATTTAGCATATAAAAAATTAATTTGATTTTTGAGGGTGCTGTTTTTATATCAACCCCTTGAGTAACACCTACCAAATAAATCTATATTATTTGACACTAACATAATTCTCGTGTGTAAAAATTACTTCAAGGTAAGATTGGTGGAAGATGCTTAAAAATATAAACCTAGGTAATGAACACAGGCACACACAAAAAAAATGAATTGCGAAGACCTAGACCACTTAATTCCTATTCATTTGGAAGCTTATAATCGAAAAAATATACTACATCTTAGTGACTTAGATGTTTGATACTTCCACTTTTGAATAATAGCAAATCCTTTTAACCATGAATAGAACTAGTCAAAATAAGTAGATTTTCGAACAGGCCCACCTCGAGAAATCATGCCTGCTCCCCCTGCCCATATATGTTTTTTTCTCAAAAACGGTAGGAGCTAGAGCAATGATCTTGGCGCCATTCGATAGAGTTGCATAAGGCCCTTCTTTCGCTTTTTGCTATTTTCTTTTTTTTAAGGCTCCACAGCAAAAAGAAGGGGAAGAAGCCTTCCAACAACGACACGTGTCTAAAACAGCCCAATAAATCAAAATTCTACAAGATATAAAAAATAAAGACCATTATTTTTTCTATCGATTGGTATCATTTGTATATGTTATTTGTTTAAATAAAGCCGCCAGTGGCGTACAGAGAGAAAGCTGCACATGTGGATAATGAATTTATCTAAAATAAACTGCGAAAATATTGATTGTACCTTTTCAAAATTATATACAAACAACATTATACAAAACCCCTTAGCAAAAAAATATGGTGAGGGCATCCTAGCTATAACAAGTTTTTGGCTCTCACGCAAACGATCCAATAAATCAGGTACTACATAAAAAAACTGCATTAGTAACTTTTCTGTCAATTGGTATATAATTTAAAATTATTATTTATTTCAATAAAGTCGCCAGTGGCGTGCATATATGGTGCAGGTAGCCTCTTTGAGGGGAGGGGGGGGGGGGGGGGCAGGGAGACCAGGCATGATTTCTCGAGGTGGGTCTGTTCGAATTTCTACTTATTTTGACTAGTTTTATTCATGATTAAAAGGATTTGCTATTACTCAAAAGTGGAAGTATCGAGGCATTTTCGAGACGCAAGTCTACTACTACTTTTAGCTTGGTTCTCAATTATTTTTTTTTTTTTTGCTTAAGTATTGATTTTATTAGACAATATGGTTAGGCCATTTTAATATAATATCTCCTCAGGAAGGGACATCTGCGAAAAATGTTTCAGAAAAAGTTCAGAGGGGGACATCTTTTGGGCAAAACAATTTTCCACCCTCCACCCCTGACGAGCGGGGAGGTGGGGCTAACTTTTGAATTTTTACTTGCACTCTCAATTTTTGATCGCATATTCTGATTCTACGAAAAAAATTGCATAACTTTTGTACCAAACATTTTTTCCCCTCCACCCTGATGGGAGTGTAACTTTTGAATTTTCAAAATTCTGCAGGCGGACATCTCTGAACTAGGGCATTTTTAGGAAAAATGTTTCAAACAAAAGATGTCCCTCTCTGAACTAAACAACTTTTGTTTGAAAAATTTTTCCTAAAAATGCCCTAGTTCAGAGATGTTCCCCTGCAGGTTTTCATTCAAAAGTTACTCCCATCCCCGCTCATCAGTGTAGAGGGGAGAAAAAATGTTTAGTACAAAAGTTATCTAATTTCTTCCGTAGTTCCGTAGAATCAGAAAACGCGATAAGCAATATAGCGTGCCATTAAAAATTTAAAAGTTAGCGCCCCCCCCCCCCCCCGTCACCAGGAAGGGGCGTGGAAAACTGTTTTGCTCAACAGATGTCTCCCTCTAAACGGAACAACTTTTGTCTGAAACATTGTTGGCCTTCCGGAGGAGATATTATTGTGGATCGATTAAAATGATATTGTCTAATAAAAGCAATACTTGTTAAACAAAAAAAAACTGAAAGCCAAGCTAAAAGTAGTAGTATATTTCTTCAATTTATTAGCATCCAAATGAGTAGGAATTAAGTGGTCTTCGTACTTAATTTTTTTTTGTGTTATGCCTGTGTTACTGTTCATTACCTAGGTTTATATATTTTTAAGCACCTTCCACCAATCTGACACTGCAGTAATTTTTACACACGATAATTGTTAAATTATGATGATGTTAGTGTTAAATAAAATAGATATTTTTTTGGTACATGTCTCTCAAGGAGTTGATATAAAAACAGCACCCTCAAAAATTAAATTATTTTTTTAATATACTAAATGACGTAATAGGAATGCAAGATGTAATACAAATTTGTTATAAGTAGCACCACAAGTAAGTGATTTAGAATTATAGATTGTTGCACTAAGTCAATATTTTGGTAGAATCACTGTTAAATAGTAACATTTCTTCTTAAAAAACTGTAAGAAATATTAATTATTTTCAATAGTTTTGAAAAAAATTAATTTTAAAGTTGAGGATTGTTACCCCCATAACTCTGGTAATATAAGGTATGGAGGTTTATTATATATTTTATTGAGCATTCCTAACCATAAGCAACATTCACGTGAATGAATAGCCCAATAAACCGCTGGGCCCAATTCCACATACTTACCCAGCGAGACTCTTTAAAAAAATTATATCTACCGTTTCACTCAAGTATCACTATGATTCAATTTGTAAAAATATTTTCTTTTCTTTTCTTTTAATTTCCTCTAATCCAGTTTTTTCCCACAAAAAAATCTCGTAGACTAAATTTTTCAATGTACTGATGACGGCCTAAAGGATATTTTTTTCTAAAATTTCTAATATTAGATCTGTTTGGACTAAATTTTTACAATGAATACACTGTGTGCTACATTTTAAAAAAAGGAATAGATTTTTAGCTTATGTTTTGTGGAAGAAAACGCTATAGTTATAGTTAGTATAAGTTCAGTTTTTCACAATTTCCGAAATAAGAGGTTTGCTGATTAAGGGTTGAAGGCAATCTCCGATTTTTATGCGCCCTCCGAATACGAATAGAGTAGAAAATTTTGCATCGAATACGACACTTTCCAGGTGTATGTCTGACAGATATAGTAGACTTAGACTCAAAAGATACAAGAGAAGTCCTATTATCAAATATCAAAAACACCGGTTATGCCGACAAAGGAATAAGCCGGCGCATACAAAAGGTCTGCAATAAAACAATTATCTTATATCTTTTGCTTCTACTATACTTAGGACTGAAATATAAATGTCTCCAGAATCTGGACTAGAAGTCTGAAATTCGGACTATTAAAGAATACGTTAAAAATCTGAATATCTTCAAATTGGCATTTCATGTTCAATTATAGTTTTATACTAGTATGTAAGAGCTTATGAGTTTCGGGTTCAAATCTGAACTTTAATAACTCATTTTTCGCTTTTAGTACGGCATGGCATTAAAAACTTCGCTTTTATTAAAAGAACAAACGTGAGGAGTGTCTCGGAAAAAATTTGAAAGCCGAAAATAAGGATCACCCTAATTAAATGTGTAGGCATTAACAAGATGAAAACACGGTATTTAAATTCGTTACGTTTATTGGATTATGGGAGACAATGAAGATAACAAATTGTATTCTTCAATAAACTTATACTGTCACGAAGATCTATATAGCGCTACATTCTAATAACATAATACATAATAACCAATTTATTCATCTTTCGCTTTCCTTCAATTTTTATAACGACAGTGATGTGTCATACCTTTCAATAATAGGGGAAATAGGAGCAAGATGTAATAAAAATTTGTTATAAGTAGCACCACAAGTAAATGATTTAGAATTATAGGTTGTTGCACTAAGTCAATATTTTGGTAGAATCACTGTTAAATAGTAACATTTCTTCTTAAAAAATATGTAAAAATTGGAAATAAAATCTTATCATTACAATTATATATTACAATATCAATTAATAAAACTAATGGGTCGAGAGTAGAGGTGTCTTGACTATGCATGTATTTCGATACATGGCATTGTTAAGCAACGTTCATCTTGGTCAGTACGTCAGTACTTAGATAGCTGACCGTCCGAGTAAACACAACGATCTCGACCCATCTTCTAGCGGCTTGTATTTCAGCGTATACGCAGAAGATTTGCAATTTAAGGCGAGGCTTGCGTAGCGGATATACCATCTTTTTAAGGGGATGTAAAATGTCTATTAAATGTTAGGCAAGTAAAAAATCTACTCTTCTAAAGAGGTTCGGCAAAATTTTCAGGTTGTGGGTAGCTCGTTTCCCGGTGTCGGTGATAGACCTTGGTAGTGGAAATATGCTGACGTTAAACAAATAGAGATTTTTTAAACTAAAATACAGCGTATTTCAAACGCCGATGACGTCACCACGACAGTTTGTAGAGAAATGGATCACATAAAACCATGAAGAATAGAAAAAAAGGAGTGAGCGAGCTGCACTTTAACTACCTCCGTAAAAGTGGATTTGGGTCTTTCCTTCATTTTTAGGACATAAATAAGTACAGTGCTTCAGCGTGGGTACTTCTTCACCCTATTCTCCATATACTCTAGGAGATAGCTACATATATAACATGTTGGCATTGCTGTTATGTTTTAGCAAATATTTTTCTGAATATTTTATCTTATGCGAGTCAGACCTCCCCCGAGCGTTTTGGCGCTAGCCGCCCCAGAAAATATTCAATTGTAGAACAGAGTATAACACTTGGGCTTGGTGTTAGTTGAAGAAGGTATCTTGGCGATCAACATACGATATAATATGCCAACATTTTTTCTCCGTGCAATTGACAGCACTGGCGACATCAATTAGGGCCAAAATTGGAACGTAGTATAACCATTTCTGACCAGGCGGAATATTTTCGTTGTCAATGCTCATTGCAGGAAAATCATATGCCAACATTTGCTGCTTGCCCATTTTCCAGATTTTTTTTGGCAAAAATTGGACTATTGGCCTAAAACGGGCTTAAAAAAGAATGTTGGCACCTTCTCAAACTTGTAGTTTTTGTACCAAAGAATAGTCTCTGTGAGTGCCAACATTTTTTTCTCAATGTAAAATTATGCTCTCTAGTCATACCTACATGTGATCTTGTACATACAATTAAAACATAATTTGCAACCAACTAGCAAATTGTGCATCGAATTGATGGTAAATCTAATTGAATATGTAATTCATGTGTCCAAGAGACTTTGTCTTTAAGGCCAATAAGCAGACGAAAAAATATTTAAACAGTCTAAAATTTACGCCAATTGCCCCCACTTTAAGAAAAGATGAATATCATTGTTAATAAGTAACATATTATATATTGTAGAATTGTGCATGACAAATGAATAATTGTAAATGTCCAAAAGTTTATATACAATAAGTATTAAACAGGTTCTATGAGAGTATTATTCCTGAACATAATGCACAGGGTTGGCCCGTTTTTAAGCTAATTACTTCCACATCTACGTAGAGATGAAGTATGGTAACGGTAAAGAAAAAATTTTTTTTTTGTTCATATATTCTTAGAATGTCATAAAACGTCGAGATTTTAAGTTTGAACAAAAAATATTTGTCTGTCTGTATCTTCCTTTGTGCGCACCATTAAGCTGGAATGACTTAAAATTTGGTATACGTGTATTAAAACGAGATCTGGAACTAGATTATATTTTGATTTTATTCCGTTTGGGGGGTAAAAGAGGATAAAAGGGAAATCAAGCAAGTAAGAGTCCATAAAATTGGTATTTGGTATAATATAAAATAAGCTAAGGTTTCAAATATTTTTTTGGCATTAGCCACCTCCATTACCACCCCCACCTCATTTTTGAAAGGGGTGAAAAAAATAAAATTGCGATATAGTGTGTGTACTGTCGTGGGCAAAGAAAATAGGACAACTATTTTTTTCTAATGCAAATCTGTCTCTATTTGAATATGTAATGACAAATAACTGACAATGTCACAAAAATTAAAGTTAGATGTACACAACTAGATTTTAGCAAAAATACGTTATAAGACTTGTCCCATTTTTTTGCGCACGACAGTACAAGAACCAAAGGCCTTATCATTTTTTTTTTTACTTCAAGATGTGAGTGTTTATTTTTTGTGTCACGTATTCAGGCATATAAGGACCACCTTAGACTGACCACGACTGTACATACCATTTGTCAAGTTTGATATAGTAGTCAAAGCTAATGGATGCATTATATGTAAAAAGATACTTTAACTATGGCTACCACAAGCAGCTGTATCTCAGAAAAGTTTAATCAAAGACAGACAGACCGACAGACAGAATTTTTTTTGCTCAAACTTAAAATCTCGGCGATTTATGACATTTATGCCTATAACAATAAAAATTTTCATTTTTTTTTTTTAGTTACTAAACCACCACTGTATGTTCCTATCAAAAATTGAAAGCTACGTACTTAACTAGTAACTGGAAAAAATTTGGTGCTTTTGTCCGCTACGTCCACATCTTCATTATAAGCTGCCCTACTACTGGATATGGACGTAAAAGTAAAATTGATGTATTATCTACCTAAAGTTAGCTCCAAGCATGTTCTTGGTAGACGTTTTGTGGCCCATGGTATAAGGTCCATGAGTCTTCGACCCATAAGACTAACGATTCATTTTATGTCTACTTGACTACTGTACACCGCATCATCAAAATCCTTGGTGTGGTCATTACTTTGTTATGTTGCGTTGGACTGATGAAGATAATAACCAGAGACCTGTCTGCGAATTGAATTGTGTACTGACACGAGGGATTTGATTAATTTGGTAAATATCATTCGCAATATAAACTTAACCACTCCCTTGTCATGATACAAGTTTTAAATCATTAAAAAGTGTATTTTAGTAGCTACTATGTTTAATTTATAAAATATGAGAGGATTACTACTTTCTCGACGATTAGTGTGTATTAGTAATTCTTAAATATAGTAAGTAGTACAGGAAACATAATGTGTGGTTTTAAACGTGGTTTATTGTGATTTATATCATATATGAAAGTGGACAACGGTCTCTGAATGCATTATTATTAACTGATTTTTTGACCATAATATTAATTTTCTTGTTGTGAGAACAATGGTTAATAAATCGTCATTTATGCGTTATAAAATGAACTATTATATATTATAATATGATATAGCATCTATAATATTGTTACATTGCCCCCACAGCTTTTGTTTCTTGGAAATATTTTTTTTGATGTCGAACGTGATAGATTAATTCTTAGTATTGAATAGTTATACATTTTTCTTTAACAGTACGGCCAAAAATGAGTTCATTTCCAATAACTGAAAAAAATTTCGATTTAAGAACAGCTTGAATCAGCTTCTAGGGAAATTCTTCAGCTGTTATCAGTTGCTTGTGTCATTATGACAGAGTTGGGTATTTATTATACATGGTGAAGAGGAAGTTATTTATTACCATGTTGCTTAAATACACCTAAATTTTGTAAAGAAATGCGTTCAAGAATACATACTTTAAAGGTCCCATTTTTTGGTTTTTCGCTTATATTTCGGAAACTATGCGTCGTGTGGAAAAAGGTAATCTATGCAAAATTAAACATAATTAAATTTCCTACGAGAATGTTTATATTCATTTTACAACACTCGACGTATTTAGTAACGTAATATTTTGTCGAAATATATGCATTTCCTTAAATATACAGTGTGACTCACTTAAAATGAAGATGCCCTTGTACCTTTTTTATTTTGTTTCCGATTTGAATCAAATTTTACTCAAGTATAGAACAAATTAGGATCTACTTATGGCCAGAAAAACATTCGCCTGCTACAAAGGCAAAGCCACCTATGGTTCCAAAATATGCTGAAAAAATATAAACATTTTGAATGTTAAAATTTCTAAAAAATGCATCGGATCGGCGCCACAACCGTAAATACACCAAAATTTGATTTGGTTATGGATAGGGGATTTTCATACATAAGCTCATCTGGCAAAGGGGGTCCTCAGTTTCCGCAATTTGTGGTGGATACGTGAAATTCGTCAATTCTGATTTTTAATATTTTTCAGCATATTTTGGTAACACAGATGGCTTTGCAGGCGAATGTTTTTCTGGTCATAAGTAGAACATAATTTGTTCTATACTTGAGTAAAATTTGATTCAAGTCGGAAACAAAATAAAAAAGTTATAAGATCGTCTTCATTTTAAGTGAGTCACACTGTATATTTAATGAAATGTATAGATTTCGACAAAATATTACGTTAGTAAATACGTCGAGTGTTGTAAAATAAAGATTGTTTTGTGACTGTGATTTATTAGCAGCGATTTTTTTTATCAGCGCTAAACGCGACATTGGGACGCAATTAATACACCTCGCATGCAGGGTTGGTCAGATTAGTCGCATAGAAGTAGCGTTAGTTGAATATAGATTAATATATGGCATTCTAGGTTGGGGTGGAGTTGCTTACTGTCATCTAAAAAATTAGATATCATTCAGAAAAAATGTGCCACCCCCTCTCAGGGGGTGGCACTTAAAAAATATATATATTTATTGGAGCTGAAATAGAATCAAATTTTAAGAAGGAAAGGTTCCATGCAATTTTTCACATAAATTGATAGTTTTTAAGTTATAACGACTTCAAAATTGTGATTTTAGCTTAAAATAAAAGCTTTTAAAAAAGGTATTTTCAAACGGCTTTCGTCAAGTATCTCGAAAAGTATTACTTTATCGAAACAATGTTATAGACCAATTACAGAAAGCACCCTACAAACTGGGAAAAAAATATATTTTTTGTTTTTATTGATGTAGGATTAATAATTTCGGAAATATTTAAGTTTATATTTGGTATCCAAGGGTTTCGAAATTACCTTTAAAATTTAAAATGCATTTTTTTCTAAAGCAATTGCTTTAAATGACCAAAAAATAATTTGAGCATTTAGGTAATGCTACATTTTAACGAAAAACTGTATTTGAGATAATTTTTTTAAATTATTGGCTAATTAGAGTAACAAAACGAGTTAAAAATAATTTGAAAGCGCAATTAATTGTCTTTAATTTCCTTTCTTAGCATGCGTCACAATTTCTGAGATATTTAACATTTAAACTGCATTTTTCGTCTTATGAACGTTCGGATGCCATTTGTAAACTCATATCTCCGAAACTATTAAATCTATGTAAATAAATAAACAAGCGAAATTCATTATTAGTTTATGAGCTTTATTTTTGGTCTCTACACATTTTTGAACAAAACTAATATTTATTGAGATATTTGGAATACGAAAAAAAAAAATACGTTTTATCGAAAATACCTTTATAGTTTAAACTGTATTTTTTCTAAAGTGCTGTATACGAACCAAAAAATTTGAGCATCTACGTCATGCTGTATATTAATGAGAAACCGTGTTTGAAATTAATTTTTTTTTAATTAATGGCTAATTACAGTAACAAAATGGCGACGTTGTTATTAAAATAATGTGTAGACGGACATTGCTTCGGTCATAACTTCTTTGTTTTTTATGCTACATAAACAAATAAAAAAATAGTTAAGAGCTTAATTAATGACATATTATTGTATCTATTAGTATCCTTGGCGTAGGTGGCACAGTTTCTGAGATATTTAACTCTCACTCTAAATAGTTATCTTACGAACACTTGGATGCCAAATGTAAACTTAAGTATCTCCGAAATTATTAATCCTACATCAATAAACAAAAAATATAATTAGTTCCCAGTTTGTACTTTCTGTAATTAGTCTATAACATTTTTTCGATAAAGTAATGCTTTTTGAGATACTTGACGAAAGCAGTTTAGAAATACATTTTTTTAAGCTAAAATCGCAATTTTGAAGTCGTTATAACTTAAAAACTATTAATTTATGTGAAAAATTGCATAGAACCTTTTTTTCTTAAAATATGATTGTACTTCATATATTTTTTAAGTGCCACCCCCTCAAAGGGGGTGGCATCCACTCCCTATAAATTAACAAGCCCCCGCTCAATATAGAAACTTTTCTGTGAAACATTTACTATTATACAGCCAAAAATGAACGAAATCCGTTCAATATGACATTACTTCGAAGTTTTGCATATTTTTTACCTCTAGGTACTGTACTACTACTACCTGTCTTTTTATTATTAAAAGGAGACTATTTAATATTTATTATACAATTTCTTAATATTAACAACATATGATCAATACTACTGTACAATATATGAAATATTGAACAATAATATTGATCCCCTAGATGCTTTTGATCACTACTGGTTTTGTACCTATTGATATAAGTTAAACTACTATATACACCCCGACCGGGATCGTCAAATCGTTGCAGTCGGCAGGCTTCCTACAGCCGAGCGCGCAAGAATATGACTTTGGCCCGTTAAAAAAAATCGCTGACTCAATACTATCAACGGGACATGAAAAATTTTTATCCTAAAAACTTTTTTCAAGTATTGGCTTCAATTTGTACGCAGCATGTATATACAAATTTTCACAAATAAACTTTTTTCTCGATTGCCTAAAATTACGCTACTGAAAATAACAAGTTTGAGTTTCCTATTATTTTACCAACTTAAAAAAAAATAAATCTGGTTCACGTGGGACGTTGTTCGAAGCGCTATTGTGTCTACTTTAATCTAAAAAAAAATAGCTTGATAGCACAAATATTTTCAGAGATATAGCGGTGGAGACGTTAAAAAACATATTTCATTAAAAATCTATTTTTTTGAGTTTTTCCGAAATAAAAAAGTTCTCGACCGCCGAAAAATGTCGTAAAAAACGATTTCGTATACACGATTATCTTACTAAATAATCCCACTAAGTCTGGTTTGGTTCTACGCCGGTTTTTTTTTCTCGAAAACTAAGCGACTTTACTTCCAGATTTTACTCTACTACTAGTACTTTTTTTTCTTTAATTATCTATTTTGGCTGGCGAATATCTCGTAAACTATAACACATAGGAATAAAATGAATAATAGACATTCTTGTAGGAAATTTAATTATGTTTAATTTTGCATAGATTACCTTTTTCCATACGACGCATAGTTTCGGAAATATAAGCGAGAAACCAAAAAATGGGACCTTTAAAGTGCCCCCTCCCCCCGCTCACCAACTAGGAGTGGGCACTTTTGATATGTTCATCTCCAGACTAGTACAAACAAAGTTCCGAAGTTAAATTTTCTGTCCCTAAAATTTCCCTCTATAATCATTCGTTGCTTGGTCTAATAGAGAAGTTTGAAAAGCGATTAACATGTTAAGACCAGGGTATGTCCCGCCTTCTGGGCTTCAGTAATCATCAACCCTTTCAAATGGAAAAGGGAAATCAGAGTGCTTTGAAAATATATCAGGTCAATCATTTCGTATGTCTCTTGATGGTTAGTCAAATGTTCATAATGACCGATAATATGTGCAGTTTTGATACTATAAAATGGAAAGTTTTCTTTGAAAAGTATAGATATCAGGACAACCACACACTGGTGATTATCTTGCAGATTTGGCCACGGATTTAATAAATAAGTGCAAAAAATGAGTATAACTGCAAAGTTACTAGTCAAAGAGAATGTGGCAAACATGAACAATATGAGGAAAAAAATTGCTGAGGATATGGATTACCTCATAACATGCGGGTGTTCTGCCCATCTACTGAATTTGCTTTCCAAAGATTTGGAAGTTACAAAAGTAAAATCACACGTAGTTCAAAATATTAATGTACATGAATTTATTTACCACTTCCTTAAAGATTTTAAAAAATTGTAGACTGTCCATTTAAAATTACGCCGCAGATTTTTTTTTTTTTTTTTTAGCTAGTACCGTTGAAGTTGACTCAAGTCACCCATACTACGTCAGGCAATCTAAAGCTAATATTTTGTAAAATGTCTGTAAACATTTTAAATAATATTGTTTAGGAATAAAGTAATTATTGAAATTCGAATAAATTAATACTAAAGAAATTGTCTTTTAGTTTAAATGTGTTATTTTCACAGTGAGGAATCTTTGTATTGGAAAGTATTTTTATTATATTTTGCGTCGATAGGTAGAAAGTGTTTATGTAACTTCAATGTTAACATACAATAATCACTAAAAATACAAAAGGAAGACATTATTACCGGAAACTTGGCCATATTTTAAATAGTTTACACTGTTACTTCATCAATAGTTAGCAGAGAATATTTAATTATCTTTAATATACAGCGTGGACAGTTAACTGGAATGAATTCTGTAACTTGGATATACAGTATTTCTGTACAAAATTTGAATCCAAAATCCCTGAGGTAGATTAAAAATACGTTTGAATTAGTTATTTGTTAACTGGGCGATGGTGAAATTTTATTTCATAATTTTTAGCGATCTTTTTTGAAGGCGGTTCACTTTTTTTTTTTTCAAAAATTTTATTTGACCATTTTTAGTGGCCTCTTTCTTTAGCTTCTGCACAATAAAACATCCGTCGTTTTGACTTTTTAAGCTTTAACATTAGGCTCGTTTTTAGAGAATCCTGAAATCACAGTGCATCAAATTTCATGTAAGTCAACAAAAATGTTGCAATTATCGTAGCCATATTGGATTCACCATTCTGAATTCTTAACTTTTGACACCAGAATCGTTATTAACTACTTTTCAAATGTCTAATTACTTCCACTGGATGTGGAAGTATGGCAACGACAAAGAAATTTTAAAAAAAATTTATTGTTCAGATAGGCTTAGAATGTCATGAAACGTCGAGATGTTAAGTTTGAGCAAAAAAAAAACTATCTGTTTTTATCACTACCGATGTGGGATATCGTTTTATGGGTTTTTGGAGTAGACGATTTCAAATATTACATTATTAAAGTTCCATAAACAATTATTTCCACATTCAAAATTTTGTCGTTGTGAGAGACTTGGGTAGCAAATCTGGATGTGGAAGTAGTGATTCCTTGGGCAGTGGTTTTTTAATCCGATTTTGACGAAATTTGAATTATTTAGCACATTTTTTTGTATCACTAGCAAATGTCAAATTCTCGACGAAAAAAATCTTGTTTCCAATTTTTGTTCACGTTACATTTGCCATTGGGATGAAGTAAAAAAAAAATTTGAGGCCTTTGGTTTTTGTACATACACTAACTCACAATTTTATTTTTTCACCCCGTTTAATAGCCAAAAAATTATTTGAGACCTTAGCTTCTCTTATATATACTAAATACTGATTTTATGGATTCTTACTTGCTTGATTTACCTATTTACCCTCATTTACCCCAATTCACCCTTCAACGAAATACCATCAAAATATATCCAGATCTCGTTAAAATACATGCGTGTACCAAATTTCAAGTCATTATCTTAAACGGTTCCAGAGTAATCCTGTGCACAAAAAGTTACAGACAGACCGACAGACAAATTTTTCTCCCCTCCGCTCTTCAAAAAAAAAATTTTTATCAAAGAGGGAATCTGGAGGGATTCCGAGGAAATCTGTGTAATCTTCATCAAAGAGGAAATCTGGTGTACAAAATTTTTTTGTGTTACTATACTTCTGCTGGATGGGGAAGTAATAACACATTTTATTACAGCAGGGGTATTTTACTTCCACATCTAGTGGAAGTATAGTAACGACAAAAAAAATTTTAAAAATTTTTATTGTTCAAATAGGCTTAGAATGTCACGAAACGTCGAGATTTTAAGTTTGAGCGAAAAAAAAATTTCTGTCTGTCGGTCTGTCTGTCTAACTTTTTTTGTGCGCACGTTTACTCTGGAACCGTTTGAAATTTGGTACACATATGTACTTTAACGAGATCTAGAACTAGATTATATTGTCATCTTGTTCCGTCGAAGGGTTGGGGGGTAAATTGGGGTAAATTTGGGGAAAATAGGTAAATCAAGCAGGTAAGAGTCCATAAAATTGGTATTTAGTATATACAAGAGAAGCTAAGGTCTCAAAAACAATTTTGGCATTAGCCACCCCCCTTACCACCCCCACCCCATTATTAAAGGGGATGAAAAAAAATTGTGATTTAGTGTATGTACAAGAACCAGAAACCTCAAAATGTTTTTTTACTTCATCCACCCCCACTACCACTCCTTATCACCACCCCCATCCCGCTACCGATGTGGGGTATCGTTTTATGGGTTTGTGGGGCAGAGGATTTCAAATATTATATTATTAAAGTTCCATAAACAATTATTTCCACATACAAAAATTTTTTCGTTGTGAGTGACTTGGAAAAGAATCTGGATGTGGACGTAGTGATTCCTTGGGCAGCGGTTTTTAATAATTATTATCTCAGGAAGCCGAAGAAGAAACATTTTGTGTAAGCACTCATTTTGTAGCTAATGGGCGAAAGTTTATTTCTATTGAAAAAATACATAATTTCTTTCAAGGTCAGCTTCGTGGTCATAAATCTTTAAATGGAATTATCTCAAAAACTCATTTTTTAGGCTCAAAAAATTAAGTAGTAATAACTCAATTTTCTTGTTAGTCCAATAATTATAAAAATTTCCATCACAAAAAATGTTATTTGAGATTTTCCTTCAGTAACTGTTACTGTTAATGGAGGGGTTATACATCACAAAACCACAAAAAAACCACCCCTTCGGTGAAAAAAAGCCTTATTTTACTGATAACTCGTTGACCCTTGAAGATATAAAAAAATGCTTATTATAAGAAAGCTTGACTCATTTCCTAAAAAAAGTTTTATTGTAATTTTGTTGTTTATGCCATAGTTTTCGAGAAAATCGATATTGAAAAAAATTCCAAAATTTGTATTTTTAATGCGCACGAATTTTCGTTTATTTGAATTTTTTTGCGCGCGGCCTATAGAAAAAATTGAATTGCTCGAAAACCATACAAGCTAGGAAGAAAAATCAAAATGGGATTGAAAGGGGATATAAAATACTCTCTTGTGTTGCCATTTTTGATGGCTATTGATATTTATTAGTATATAAAAATAACAATATAATATAGTTATCTCTTAATTTTTTGCGTCTCTAACTATTCACAGGCCCATAAAAAATAACTGACGTTAATATAAGTTATAAATGCATTATCTTTTAGTTCAAGGTAGTACTTCAATGATGCAGAAAAAGTTAGGAATAAAAATATTCACATTTACAAATTTACCAGCATGTTGAAGTTAACCAAATTTTGGCCAAATTTTGATTGCTTCCTAAAAATAAAAAAAAGACCCAAGCATCTTGAAAATTTAGCTCAAAGAATTATTCAATAAAATGGAGAAGATTGAAAAGAGAAGAAAAACAAACTTTGGATTACCTATATGAAAATGGTTATATTGGCAAAATCAAAATAAAAAATAAAAAATTTGGCTAACTTCAACATGCTGGTAAATTTGTAAATGTGAATATTTTTATTCCTAACTTTTTCTACTACCTTGAACTAAAAGATAAAGCATTTAAAACTTATATAAAAGTCAGTTATTTTTTATGTGAATAGTTAGAGACGCAAAAAATTAATAGATAACTATATTATATTGTTATTTTTATATTCTAATCAAAAATGGCAACACATGAGAGTATTTTATATCCCCTTTAAAACCCATTTTAATTTTTCTTCCTAGCTTGTATGGTTTTCAAGCAATTCAATTTTTTCTATAGGCCGCGCGCAAAAATTCAAATAAACGAAAATTCACGCGCATTAAAAATACAAATTTTGGAATTTTTTTCAATATCGATTTTCTCGAAAACCATGACATATACAACAAAATTACCATAGGACTTTTTTTTAGGAAATTAGTCAAGCTTTCTTTTTTATGATGAGCAATTTTTTTATATCTTCAACGGTTAACGAGTTATCAGTGAAATAAGGCTTTTTTCATCGAATGGGTGGTTTTTTGGAGGGGTTGCGCGGCTCTCCCAGAATGGATTTTTGTGGTTTTGTGATGTATAACCCGTCCACTAACAGTTACTGAAGGAAAATCTCAGATAACATTTTTTGCGAACTTCTGCTGTATTTTTTACTTTACCTACTGGATTATGTACCTATGTGCCAATTTTAAAGATGGACCGACGGCAAATAAATAAATATATAGTTAAAGTGGCTGGTTTATCCCCCCAGGCTCTTTGATGAGATTTCTTTCTTTTCTGTAAGTAAATATTTCACTTGAAAACAAAGTAGTTCCTGGTAAACGAATAATCAGCACGTCGTGTGCACGTAAAATATTCAGAAAAACGTAGCATATAACTTTTTTTTGAAATCGTATATAAAACACTTTCCCTGCAATGTTGAAATAGTGTTAACAATAATATTGTTGTCATAGTAATGGCCTCTTGGGCGGATACACGTTTGCTTTGAGAGCAAAAAGATGTTGACCCATTTCTTCCGACTAGGACATAACTTAAAATCTCTCCGATTTTTTTTTCGGATAAACCTCCTGCGACTTGACGTCATTCTTATTTATAAAACGCATCGTATCTAGTCGTCTAACTGAATATGCCGTAGACTGGCACACTAAGTCTTGACCTTGAAAGAAAGTATTTCTCCGCCTATTGCTATTACTACCACAACAAATAAAAGTAATTAGCCAAATTTAGCACTTTTACAATTTCATAACAATTCGTAACAAATTACTGATTCATGCGTTGTACAGACAACGCGGAATTTCGCTTTTTCTTTTAAATGCATCTTTTATATGCAAAGTGCATTAATTCATCCTACATAAACTTGTTTAAATTGTTGACCATCACTTTCTTCGTTTTGTAGTCCAGTAAAAAACGGGCAAATTACGCCAGCGTGGAATATAAACTGGGTTTGGTTGTGTAAACATGATCGCCCACTTGATTTTTTTATATTTATTTCGTGCACATTTTATTGAAACAAGAAACGCAAGATTATTAAGCAAATGAAAATCTACACTTTTCATATTAACATATAATATGAAATCCTACTAATCTAGCTTTTATATACCTGGTGATTTCGAAATATGGCTCACCCCATTTTATTGTCTCTAAATTTAGAGAAATTTGGCCAATGCATCAATAAATAGACATCTCGATAGACATTATTTGACATGAGGTATTGTTGACAACGGTTGTCATGGCGACACTTGTTTTTCGCCTACTAGGCAAATATTATTTTAGTAAAACGAATGTGTCTGAAGCTATTGTAACAAAATATTACATTCCAATTCCATATTTAATGTAATAATTATGTAAAGTCGAACCTAGGTCTATATATGGAAAATGACATATTTATTTATCATTTTAAATTAGAAAACCCGTAGAAAATAGCAATGGAGTATTTTTTGGAATCAATATTTAAAATTTTTATAAGCCTACCGCGAGTTCTGCATTCATTAATATATCGCAGGTAATAAATAGTGGAGTCAAATTAAGATTTTATCTACTCTTATTAGGTTATATACTAATTAATGCACTGCTTTTGAACAATTAATAGTATCCATAAACAAATAGCGTGAGTTATAATTCACTCATTATAACTCACGTTAGGTACAGAGCCAATCACCTTTATCATAATCACCAGGGAGGTAGCGATAGATTTTTTGCGTTAATATCTATAAAGCTAGATTTTTTTCCCATGATAGCTTAGACAGTATCAATGATGAAAGTGCAATTCTACCAATATGTTGCAAAAATGAGTAAAAAATTAGACAACATGTTTCAAAAAGAGATCGATTTTCTGAAATGTCACAAAATGCTACTTTTGATTCGTTCGTGCCGAGCCGAATTTTCGAATTTCGCCGTGCAATTTACGATCAGGTTTATCTGGAAGACTTCCTCTTTACGTCACGACATCGTACAGCCGTCCCAATTAGGGTTGCCAGGCGTCCGGTTTTAGCCGGACATGTTTGGCTTTTACAGTTTTGTCCGGCTAAAAATTAACATGTCCGGCCTGTCCGGCTTTTTGCCTTAACTCTCTGGAAAATACGAAATTTTACTCCGAATTATTAATATTGGCAGGGTATTATTTTGCTATTCCAAACCACAATGCCAATATCGAAAGAGTATTTTCTTTAATAAATGCCCAATGTTCGAAAGAACGAAATAAACTACATATAGATACGATAGCCAAAATGATGTTCCTACAGTGCAATTTAAAAATATAGTCCATGTAAAACGCGGGGTTTGACGCTCGGAATGCCCCCCTCATCGGGACCACTTGTATTTTATTTTTTGTTGGGTCACTGATCACGAAAATCGGGGTCCCGCGTCTCTAAAAATAGTGCGTCACCTCTAAAAATGTCAAAAACCACCTCTTTTGTTTTTTATTTCGCGGTAATGTGAATAATACTGTAAAAAAATATTCATGTTCATTTATTAAGAATATTTCTACCTTCCCTTTGCAAGCTTGGGGGTAGTTTTCACCCCTGTAGGGGTAATCTTTTTAGTATTTTTTTTTCGACGGAAGTTTATCAGAAGTTACAAGCAAACTAAAAAGTATACATCTCTATTTATTTTCTAAGCGTTAGTTCAATTTAAAGGCAATATAGGGGTAGTTTTTACCCCTGAAGGGTTGGAAAAAAATTTTCTTCACTATGCAATCCACTTTCATCTAAACTCAAATTAAAAAGTGCAAAAAAAAAATTCCATCATTTTTCCATTTTACGTCAATTTAGGTGTAGTTTTTCCCCCTCTGGTTAACCCTTAGCTTAAAATTTGTCCTTATTTTAGATGAACATACTGAACTGGCAAAATATCATTACAATTAGCACATTTATAACATTATTTTGCATTATTATTCACATTACCGTGAAAAAAAACCCAAAAGGGGTGGTTTTTGGCATTTTTAGGGCCGACGCACTACTTTTTTCGTGAATCAGCGACCCAAAAAACACACAATGCAAGTGGTCTCGATAAGGGAGGCATTCCGAGCGTCAATCCCCGCGTTTTATATGGACTAATAAGTTGCCAACAATTCTACCATATGATCCGTGAAGAAAAAACTTACTTGATAAAATAGGCTCAAATGATAAACGTACATAATTTCTGCGTTTTTTAGTTTTAAAAAGACATTTTTTTTATTAATAAAAGTTATTTTATTTTATATGATTATAATGAATTATTCAGTTTTTTTTTGTGATACACTTACCAAAGTTTCATTTGATATTGTATGAATTAGTTTCATACGTGATTTTTTCGTTTTTTTTTTCCATTTTTAGTCGCTTTTTTATTGTTTTGCGATGCTGAATTTTCTATTTCCATGTAACAAATATTCATTTTTAAATTAAGTTTAATAAAACATACTAAAAGACTGATTTTACGGTTTAATAATTTTTTTATGGCGAACGAATGTTGTTCGGCTTTTTGTACCAAATGTCCGGCTAAATCTATAAGTAAAGTCCGGCTTTTCGAATTTTAGGCCTGGCAACCCTAGTCCCATTGGTGTTTTTCGAAAAATATGAACGTGTCAAGATTGCATGGTTTTGCAATTTTTTCGGCTCTGAAATGTAAGCTGTTTTTTGTTATTTTTCGCAATACCTCCGAAACGGTGGGAGTTAGCTGGAAATAAAAGGTCAAACGAGTATTTTCCACTACGAATCTTTTGCTACCATCAGAATTTTGATTTTTTTTTTTTCGTTTCGGAGATAACCACTGAAATGTTGGCAAAAAATCGCAAATTTTGAGCTACTGCAGTTGGCAACTTTTTAATCTTGGCTCCTACGCGAAAAGACTACTTTAGTTAATTTAAGTAGGATTAAATTTGCTAAAACTCTTTTTTTTTTTAATTCCGACTAAAATGAAGGAATTAGAGAGGGCGGAATTTGGGACCTTTTTTTTTTTTTTCGGTAAAATTTCTCCAGTTTGTCACCGTAATTATACGATGTTCACTAATAGCATGTACTACTTTGACGTTCCGTTAATATTGGCCCTTCGAAACAAAGGTTTCTGAGAAAAAATATTTTTTTAAGATTTACATTCAGTCTATAGGAAAATGTGTAATTTCCTACATTTCCTCGAATATCTCGATAATTATCGTTTTTTCGAAAAATTTGTAGATAGCTTATGTAAAGAGAATTGATTGAGCTTTCCGACCCTTTTTTTATTTTTTCTTTAACATAAAAACAAGACTTTTGACCGAATATGTGCTCCGGGCTATTGCAGTTCGCGGAGAAGTTTTGCATTTTCCGCCGAGGAATATTAATCTACAAAGCTGATTTTTTGTCTACAAGCAGTTTATGCATTATTTCGATTAAAAATCACATTCTACCTCTGCTCAAAGCTGGCTAAATCTTTGAAGACAACAAATATAAAAGGGTGTACAAAAATTAAATTTAACAGTTAATTTTATTAACAAACAAATTTAAACAAAATTTTCTCAATTTAATATTTATTGTTATAATCGTAGATAAAGTATAGTATTCAACTTGCGGTATTGTAGGTAATAACTCACGCAGATGAAGTTTACAGCACGAGCCAAAGTCGAGTGCTGTAATTCATCAAGTTATCGCTCGTTGAATAATATACTATTAGTGTGAATTGTCTGGTCAAGGGCAATTTTTCTATTTTAACGTGTTCAGGGGGTCAACTTAAGTTCACAGCTCAGTTTTGCAGTTTCTGCGAGGTCGGCGTATTGTTTATTTAAACAATTAAATTTTCTAGACAGTGTTTTCCATCGGTTTTCTGTGAATATCTCGAAATCTACAAGTCCTATGGAAAACAATAAAAAGAAGGGAAATGTTCGTTTTGAGCTGTACAATAAAAGTACATAAACTATAATTCATTCCAATTGTTATATTATTTAAAAAAAAAATTGAACATTGCAAAATTATGCGTTTTTAAACAAATCACTGTTCTTTCAAAAATAATGGATAATATTCAATGAAATTTTGGAGAAATATAGCTTAAAATTTCAAATCAAAATGATTATTAAAATGGCTCACATATACAATTGTAAGAGAGAAACTGTAAAATTGAACTGTGAAATTAAGTTGATCCCCTGAACACGTTAAAAAAAAACTGCCCTGACCAGATAATTCACATTGCGAATTTTTTAGTCCTAATTTGACTACGCTAAAAGGGAAACGAAAGTCAAAAATCCAGGTATGTCAACATTGCCAAACTCATTTAATTTCCTATTCCAAATCCGCAAAAATATACAGGGGGTAGTATCTAAAATCTGGCATGTTATTATTTCCGGTAAAACCAGGGCAGGGGGCCCAATTTTTCATCAACAGAGCAGTTGTTATTAACTAAAATAACAATTAAACGTAAACAAGTTGTAGAACAGAAAAAAAACTGATGCAGTCTCTTGGAGGGACAAAGAAGCTTATTGATTTATTGATGAAACTGAATCATTTCTACAGTACAAGAAAATAGATATTAATATTTCTTTTCAGCCACTTTTTTACCTATCATCGGGAAACTTCACCAATGCAATGCGTCGATTTGTTCCAAAATAAATGTTCTTTTAATAGCCTACATCCGATGAAAAACTCCGCATCGTCATAATCTTCAAAGGGGCAATTTCGTTGCCTAAGTATGTAAGGCCGTCTCCAAAATATCCTGATCATCATCGCCTGTTTCACCGAAAGTTTCCATTGTTAATTACTTAAGCAAAAAATAACTTTGATTGTCCAAGCAACTATCCACAGGGAACATAAGTTTTTTAGGTTAACCTGGGATTAATAGGCATAACCTCCATTTTGAAACTTATGTTAACCCAAGGTTGCTTTTAACCTGGATCAAAATAAACCCTTTATCCTGGAGTTAGCGTTTCACCCCGGGGCAAAGTAACCCAACCCTGCATTAATAGACCGTCGCTAAGGGTTGTAAATAGTTAACTTTAAACGTATATTATCGTTTTAAAATAATAAATATTCTATTGCTAATAACCATTAAAATTAATTATTTACTACTTATTACTGCCAAATTTGCAAACTTATCACTCTTATCTATCAGTAAACAATTTAATAATAATCGAGGTTGTTGTGTTGTATGCCGAATTATTTATTAAAAAATTAACCGGACTATAGGTACAAGCAAATGACCATTGTCGATGACGGTCGCTTTCTTTAGACCATCCTCTTGAATGATACAGATACGCGTACAGCGGTCAGCGCCGCCGGGCCCCAGTGAGAGGACGTGACCCGATTTTTCACCACCAAATTTACAAGAATATGATGGCTGCTAACTCGGTTATCATATATGCAAGTGGGGAAGAAGATGTACTATAAAACCATAGGTGGATTTCGGAAGTATATCAAATATTTGTTCGCCTCCCTTGGGTAACAGCGAGTTACTCGAGAAGCAAGATGAAACTTTTCGTGGTAAGTATTCGGCAGTGAATTGTGCTAAAGTGCTGAAAAGTGTTTGTGGAAATAATGGAAAATGTGGCAAACTAGGATAGGGGTTTTTGAACAAGGGGGTCGTCTTTTCGTGTGATTTTGCACCAACAAAATAGTGTATTTTTGTCAAAAAGTAGCTGATGCCTACTGAAATGAATAAAAAGAAAAATGTATCAGAGCCCTAAACTAGCCCTTAATGTTAATAAACCTACAGCACTTTTTTCATAGTTGATCTATATTTTTTAATAAAATAAAATAAAATAACCTATTGAAATTATTTCTTTGTTGCAGTTAAGTGTCACCTTAGTAGCTCTTACTCAAGCACGGCCAGAACCTCCCGTATCATCTGGTTACAGTTACCCAGTTCCTTCTGGCAGTTATGGAGCTCCTGGAGGATCTTTGGGTGGCAGTTTAGGAGGACTTACTCTCGGAGGACATGGCTCTAGTCTTGAAGGTGCCCTAAGTATAGGAAGCAGCCATGGAAGTAGCGGTCTGTCATTAGGAGGCGGTGGTTTGTCACTTGGAGGTGGCGGCTTGTCACTTGGAGGTAGCGGCTTGGGAGGTGGTCATGGGATAGCCTTTGGAGGCGGAAGCTTTGGAGGCGGAGGCATTGGAGGTGGATTCTCATCAGGAGCGTCTAGTTCCTCGTCGTTCTCTAGTGGATTCGGTGCGGCAGGATTCGGTGGGTCAGTTGTACAAAAACACATCTACGTTCATGTACCACCACCAGAGCCAGAAGAGATTCATCACCACAGACCTATCCACGTAGCACCCCCACAGAAACATTACAAAATTATCTTCATTAAGGCACCAACTCCACCTACCCCAACTGTCCCTACCATTCCTCTCCAAGCTCAAAATGAAGAAAAAACTCTTGTGTACGTCTTGGTCAAGAAACCAGACGAGCAACCCGAAATTCAAATCCCAACTGCCGCCCCCACCCAACCCTCCAAACCAGAGGTTTACTTCATCCGTTACAAGACACAAAAGGAAGGTTCTTCTGGTGGATTCGCATCTGGAGGAGCTTTCGGTAGCGCGGCCATTACAGGCGCTGCTATTGGAGGAGGTGGATCTCTTGGTGGAGTTTCCCTTGGAGGTTCTCACGGCGGAATATCTCTCTCTGGGGCATCCCTTGATGGAGGAGCAGTTTCTGGCGGCCATATTTCCGGCGGCTCAATTTCTGGGGCTTCATTTAGTAGTGGTGGTTCTTTGGATGCTGGATTGGCAATTTCTGGTGGCTCGAGTCATAGCAGCGCCATCTCCAGTTCGGTTAGTTCTTCCGGTGCTAGTCTCTCAACGAGTTATGGCCCACCCGGACATGTTAGCGGGGGGCCATATTAAAAAAATAATATCGAGAGATGATACGGGTATGACTGGTGGCTTATTCGTGGAGCTACATTATAGACTTTCGGGATGTGATAGTCCCAACGCTCCATTTCATTGTATATAGTCCATTTTAGTTCTAAGTTATTGTTATTTTTTTTAGCAAGTACGGTGACAAATAAATAAATGTATTTTTTTAAAAAGGCGTTTTATTTCATTTTAATATCACTTGAATATAACATGTAAGGTAACTACTGAGAAAATGAAGATTATTTAAATAATTAAATATATTTCTTGCAAGTTTACTATAACTTAAGAAAGTTCTGGTTGAAAGAAACGAATAATTAAAAGCATACTTCTGTCAATAGACTATAAATTAAACATATACGTGCAACATTAATTCAGTGACCGAAATAACGATTAAAATAATATATTTCGGCAACTTTCACAGTTTCACATTGCATTAGTAACTTGTGTTGTTTTTTTTTTACTGCAAATAAATATTTATTTTCACATTTGACGTCTTTCTGATAATTCACATATCTGAAGTAGTTTTCCCGAACACCCAAACACTTGAATAATAAACTCAAATACTACCACTCGACACGTGATTTGCCAACCATATTGTCATTATCTGGAGATGGTTAAAGGTAAAACTCACTAAAATTGTGATTTAGTGTGTGTACAAGAACCAAATACCTCAAAATATTTTTTTACTTAGTCCACCCCCCACTACTACCTCTCTATCACCACCCCCACGCCACTACCGATGTGGGATATCGTGTGTTATGGGTTTTTGGCCCACCCCGGGTAGACGATTTCAAATATTAAATTATTAAAGTTCCATAAACAATTATTTCCACATACAAAATTTTTTCGTTGTGAGAGACTTGGATAGAAAATCTGGATGTGGAAGTGGTGATTCCTTGGATAGCGGTTTTACACTGTATAAAGTCTTAGATTATTGATAGGCAAGACATTCAATGTGGTCATAGATTTTAATTTTTTTATCTAATTAAGAAAGTGATCAATTACGAAATTTTAACTAATCTACAGGGTGTATCGTACCTTCGTACTATCGTAAATTAAAAAAAAACACACTAAGGAATCATTACTTCCACATTTCCTATCCAAGTCTCTTACAACGAAAAAATTGCGAAAATATTTGCACTCCACTATGTGGATGTGAAAATAATTGTTCATAAAACTATATTTTAAATCGTTTACCCCAAAAATCCATAAAACGACCACATCGGTAGTGGGTGTGGGAGTGGTGGTGTCCGATGTAAACAAAAAATTGAGGCCTTTGGTTCTTGTACACACATTACATCACAATTTTATTTTTATCCACTTTAATAATGGGGTGGGCAGTGATAGTGGGAGTGGCCGATGCCAAAAAATTTTTTGAGCTAAGGTCTCTAATCCCAACTTTATGGACTCTTGCTTGCTTTACCTATTTACTCCCAACCCTTCAACGGAATAAGATCAAAATATAATCGAGTTCCAAATCTCGTTAAAATACATAACGTGTATTTTTTTTGAGACCTTAGCTTCTCTTGTATATACTAAATACCAATTTTATGAACTCTTACCTGCTTGATTTACCTATTTACCCCAAATTTACCCCAATTTACCCCCCAACCCTTCGACGGAACAAGATGAAAATACAATCTAGTTCCAGATCTCGTTAAAGTACATCTGTATACCAAACAAGTCAATATCTTAAACGGTTCCAGAGTAATCGGTCGCACAAAAAAAGTTACAGACCGTCAGACAGGCAGACAGAATTTTTTTTCGCTCAAACTTAAAATCTCGACGTTTTATGACATTCTAAGCCTATTTGAACAATAAAAATTTTTTTTGACGTTACTATAATACTTCCACTGGTTGTGGAAGTAAAACGATGTAATGTATGTATAAGTGTCATTTAGAGATATTTTGCTGTAAATTCATAACAAAACAAAGTTTATATAAAACATGACAGATTATACATATATTGACACATACTTACAGACATTTTTATTCTATATTTGAGCTAGCGTGTACAGACCCGAATTTCTGTACAGACATATTTTTTTGATGTTGGTTTTTAAAAATGTTTATCCGATATTTGATTAAATCAAATAGATATAATTTTTTTATATGTAAGACATTACACTTTTCACTGTCTCAATCCGTGTTGTTTGCCATTTTACAATTTTAAACATTTCACGGCTTTCTAAAAACTAAGTTGAGCAGTTGTTAAACGAGATAAGCATTTTTAAATTGTCTCTCCGGGATCCGATAGGTTCCCATCCGGGGCAATTTCACTGGCTGACGCTCATCGGCCTGCATTGAGAAGAAAATCCTGTCTATTTTTTCTGTTTCATATTATATTTTAATAAATCTAAGAACGTAGGTTCAAGTTTCTGCAACCAGTTCAGAAAATTAGAATGTATGGTTGCATATCTGTTCGAACTAGAATAAGTAAGTTTTAAATATTTGGTGGGCATGCAAAGCAGTTTATGGAAAGACTGCTTACTGAGAAATTCGCTACCTTTGTAATTGATTTATTAACTTGTTCGCCTATCAGGGTTGTAAAAAGATCTGAATTTTATATCAAATGAAGAACATTTTAATGGTCATATACAGTTGAGTGCAGTCGTGGTCAAAGAACAATGTTAAAAAAGGGTATTTTTTGGCCAATCCATGGTAAAGTGTGGAAGCCATATTTTTTTACTAATTTGGGTGCTAAAAACGATTGCGTCACCCGTTTTGGCGAAAAATCTCGGAAATACATTAAATAACAACCCTTATTTGAGGGTGACATTGGAATTGATATTAGTCTAAATACTAAGTTTCGATAACTAAGTAGAAAAAGAAGTCAAAAAACCAAATTCACTCCTTCAACCGTCCTTGCCATTCCCTCACCACTCCTAAGAAGGTACTATAAAAGCTACTATAACTACTATAGAATTATTTACAAAAAAGGCCGAAGCGTGGTAAACTGTGGAAACCATCTTTTTTTTACTAATTTTGGGGTGCTGCATACGAATCTGTCATCAAAATTGACTAAAAACATCGGGAAGACAGTAAAAAACAACCCTTTGAGGGGTGACATTGAGTTATTCTTTGGTGCAGAAAATTCTTTCAAAATACTCAGTTTCGTTAGGTAAGTAGAAAAAGAAGCAAAAATTCTAAATTCACCTCCCCCCCTCGTTTCCCTCACCCTTCACCGCCCATAAGAACGGTGTAGGTTACAATATTTAATCATTTTATTTATTTTTAAAAACCAAAAATTCCTCGTTAAATGGCTAATATCAGGTTATAATGTGATTACTTCTGAATACTCTTGCACCCATCCCCACCAATTAAGGTGGTGGATTTTATCCTTTTTAGAGTTTTTATTGGTTTTAATTGCAAAAGAAATCCCTAATCAAGCAGTTTGATGTTTTTTTTTATCATAATAAGGTGATTTAGTCAATTCAGATGAATATTTCTCACACTTTTAGGGTTGGGGTGTGCGGTGAGAATATCACTATTCAGAAAATATTACTTGTTTTTTATATTAAAAAATTCTTTAATTATTTAAATAACTAAATAATTTTTTACTATAAAAACCAAGCAATATTTTTTAAAGGACATATTACACCCTACTCCCCCTCCCTAGAGGGGTAAGAAATATTCAGGAGTGATCTGAGTATTAGAATTTTTTTTGTAATTAAAACCGATCGATATCCCTGAGAAGACTCATCCCATTTAGGGGTGGGTCTTCTCAGGGATATTTACTTCTGAGTACACTCATATGCCTCCTCACCCCCTTTAGAGGTGAGGAGGCATATGAGTGTATTCAGAAGTAATCAGATTATTATATTTTGATAGCAACCACTTAATGAGGTGTTCTGGTTTTTAAAATGTATGTAAATAACTATATAGTAGTTATAGTAGCTTACAACCTTCTTGAGGGTTGTGATGGAGTGGCGAGGAGGGTTAAAGGGGTGAATTCGGTTTTTTTACTTCTTTTTCTACTTAGTTATCGAAACTTAGTATTTAGGCTAATATCAATTCCAATGTCACCCCCAAATAAGGGTTATTTTTTAATGTGTTCCTGAGATTTTTCTCCAAAACGGATGACGGATACGTTTTCAGCACCCCAAAATTAGTAAAAAAAGATGGCTATGTTATGTTATGTTTAGGATGGTAGACACCCTTAACGTTCCAAAATTTTTGTCGGACAGTTTGTAGAAATATATAGAATATATATGTAGAATCCAATTTTCAAATGTCCGACAAAATATATTTGCCGATTTTTCAGTCCGACGCGTGGAAATCGTCTTTTTCTTGCCGAGGAGGAACGCCGCGTTTACGAAAATTTTCGCACAGGAAAAAAGTGATAGACTAGACGCAATTATGCCGTACAAGAAGTTATACGAGGATATGTATAAATTGCATTTATGTACGCGGGCACCTATATTATAATGGTTAGCGATAAATAAAAAACCTAATCGAAGCGCCATTTTTTCAAGATGGCACAACGGATTGCATTCAGGACTTTTAGTATGTTTGATAATGCACCTGAATGAACATGTGTGCCAAGCTTCAAAACTTTATTAGTTACTTTCGTCAAACGTCGACATCTATTCCTATTTGACTGGATTATAACTCTAGATGAGAAAGTGAAAACAATAGTAGCAAGTCTGGATTTTTATATATTTTTAAAACTTTATTAGTTACTTTCGTCAAACGTCGACATCTATTCCTATTTGACTGGATTATAACTCTAGATGAGAAAGTGAAAACAATAGTAGCAAGTCTGGATTTTTATATATTTTTAATTTAGTACGATATTCAAACCTTCTATTCTGTTTTCAGTAAGTTCAAGAAGGTATTCCTAAAAGTTATAAGCTTGCTGAAATACCGTGACTAAAAACTTTGCCAGCTTCCAGTCTATTACTGTTGTGCTTTCATTTATTAATTTGTACTTATGCAATTTTTTATTTCAACGCAATAGATGTATGTTGGGTTGTCTGCCCATTTCGTATGGCTATAGAGGTATTTCAGCAACAATTAGAGATTATTGAATACAATTAGGTGGCACACTAATAAACTTGTTTATAACGACCGTTAATTCTCATTAGGAAATTGCTATATTTGATTAATAATTACACCTTATATAGAAAACGAATAAAAGTGGACACGCGTATCATCGTTGCGTAATGATGACCAAAATTAAATGTCAACCTAGTGAGTCAACTGGCAATTTTAGAAGAAAATTAAAAAATAATTATTTATCATTGGTATTAACCAAATGTAGTGAATGTATGTAAGTCGGTACTTATCCAAAAAAGCTCTGTAACAGACTGTAGGACAAGCCAATAACAAAATTTGTAAAATACACTGTCATAAGGACTACAACTACTACAGATATATACAGAGTGACCTATTTAAAGGCGGGGCACCTCTCTAAAATTTTTATTTATTGTGCGATTCGAATCACTCAAATATAGAACATATTAGGATCTAATTATGACCAGAAGAACATTCGCCTCCTACGAATGCAAAGCCACCTGCGGTACCAAAATATGCGGAAAAAAATTAAAAATCATATTAGGCAGTTTTTTATCGGAAAATTTTGTTCAGAATTGTCCAAAAACCTTGAGTCCAGAATTTAATCAACATTAAAAAATTGAAATTTAAAAAATTTTAAAAATAATTATTTAAAAAAAAAACTGCGAATTACTTGACAACTACCTGGCAGCTTGGGTTTAATTTCAAACAAAATTTTCATAGTACAGTTTTCTAAACAAAACAACCCATTAAATGATATTTTCTGACTGAAATTATTTTAATCAAAATTCCAATATTTTTTTATTTTGATTAAACTTTAGACTTAAGGTTTCTGGACAATTCTGAACAAGTTTCATTAACAAAATTTTCCGATAAAAAAATGTCTAATTAGATTTTTTGATTTTTTCCTCATATTTTGGTACCGCAGGTGACTTTGAATTTGTAGAAGATGGATGTTTTTCTGGTCATAATTTGTTCTATACTTGAGTAAAATTTGATTCAAATCGCACAATAAATACAAATTTTAGAGAGGTGCCCCGCTTTTAAATGGGTTACTCCGTAGATGATAAATAAAACGTATAAAACTGTAATATAATTATATAAAGCAGGGTGGACAAAAATTATGATTTTCTTTTTGTTTAAAGAAATCATGATTTTTTTTTAGGTGATTTAAATCAGATTTTTTTGATTTATTTGAATTATTTTTTTTTAATAAACTATAAATATCATGAAATCTTTATTATAAATGGTAATAAGGAATATGGAAATATCGAAAACAAAATCAATTTCTACTAGACAGAACAGCATATATAATAAACGTAACGGGGAACGAGTACACTAGATAACACATATCACAGAAATATTCAAAATATTAATTTTTATTCAATTGTGTCATTAAAAAGGTCATCTTCGCTGCCTTTTATTCCTCAAGTCGCTGTGGACCAAGCCAAATGTCGAAAATATTCTTTCTATCGAGGCTGAAAATGCAACAGCGGTGGTTAATTGGTTAATTGCATAACCTCTTTTATTATTAATTTTTCTGGATTGTGAACTTTGAAATGACAAATCCACCATGCAGAATCATTTTGCGGGGTCCTTCTACTGTGGACATTAACGAGCCAACAAACGGCTGAGATATGGAAAGAAACTTCAAAACCAGTTGAAAAATTCCTAACGAAAGATTTTCTTCTACACAACATAATGCTTTACGTTTTTCTTCTGGGGTTAACATTACTTGTCCTACTTTCTGTTGGCTGTCGGGGTCGGGACTATTATTCGTATATTTTGAACTGATCATAAATGCAAATAAATGGTACGGGGTAACAGTTGTTTCGTACCGTTCTTTGATTTTAATTTGCAATTTTTCAAGGGTTACAAAATTCTTGAGCTTTTTCATCATTTTTTCCAGTAAAATACTGCATTTGATAATGTGTAATTTTTCCCTTTGCAGCCTATCCAAACAAACGGCCACTGGTTTTAGTCTTTCTATAACCGATTCACAACTTCTTTTCAAATTGAGATCAGTCACTCACCTTCTAATATCGACATCTCGTTCATTTTCATCCTTGCATATTGGCTATTAAAATATTCCAGTTTTTTATATATGATTCCAAGGAGTCACAAATAGAATGTAATGTCAAGACAGAGCCATTTCTGCAAGAAAACTCTTGCATGATGATTATTCGAAAATATTTTATGATAACATGACTGGTAATATTTTCCATGTTGAGAGATTGAACCAATAATTGATCCTGATGTGCACCACAGCAATAAGTGATTATATCCATGTCCAAATCTTTCGAAATCATTGTTCGACATTTTTTTTTCATATTAGCAGCGTTGTCGGTAACGATTCTCCTTATCTTGC
Source organism: Rutpela maculata (assembly GCA_936432065.2). NCBI lineage: Eukaryota > Metazoa > Arthropoda > Insecta > Coleoptera > Cerambycidae > Rutpela > Rutpela maculata. Next base: position 3,696,947 of record OW386286.2, read on the forward strand.
AACCGATTATCTATGTGGGTACTATACTAAGTCAAGTAGCGATTAACAGAATGCTCGATATTAGTGCCTTCTGAGGATTCTGAGATGCAGGCGGGCGAACCGTTGCGTCATTACTTAAAGGGAGTCTACAGACGACCTAACTTGTTGGGGCCAACTTAGGCGGTATGCTTTGAAGTTTGTCAAGTCGACCGATAGGTACCGCCAAACTTCAAAGCATACCGCCTAAGTTGGCCTCAACAAGTTAGGTCGTCTATTTATTTTCCACTGATTACACTTTAACGCACACATTTTTCTGATTTGTGAAAAGTATAAACCATTTTTTTATCATTTATGATTTTTTAAATTTAAATCAACATTTTGGAATTGATTTAAATCACTATTTAAATCACTGATTTATATCGAATCTACTCTGATATGAAGTATTAAATTACACAGCATGTAAGTGTTATAAGCAGTGTAGGCACGGAAAAAAAATAAAAACTGAAAAGTGATCGTGACCAATTGCATTCAACGTCATTAAAATATTCGTGAACAGAAAATACACTTTTTGATATTCCTTTTGAAAATATTAAAACATTTATTTTGTGTAAACTCAGAGGGCAACAAATTATACATTCTCAATCCTAGGCTATCAGAGGCTTTCAAAATCAACGATAGATGTTTATACCTACATAAAACTCGTAAATATAGAATCAGTTGTTACAGAACTTTTATTTTTATAAATATACAATAATAGTTCCAAAATAGGACACATAGAGACATAAGTTTCAACAGTTTGTTATTGGTACTACAGCAATACATCTCATGATGCGTTTCTGGGTCAATAATACATCCTGTATCACAGCAGAACTATCCTAAGTTTCTATTCCATATGTAAGTCTGCATTTGTATTTGCCCATAAAAAAAATATAGTAAGAGTGGAGTAGGTATCAAATATAGTTCTCTAATCCGTAGTATTTTGAGAATTATGAGTACATTTTTCCCAGTGAGCTCTGAAATACAGTGTTTTTTAAAATATAACCCCAGAAAAGACCATACTCTTAGATTGTTCAGTATTCTGTAATTACTTCCACATCTAGTGGACCAAAATTTTTTTTTAAATTTCTATTGTTCAAATAGGCTTAGAATGTCATGAAACGTCGAGATTTTAAATTTGAGCAAATCGCTTTATAGGTTATAGGTTTTTGGGGTAAAGGATTTCAAATTTTATATTATTAAAGTTTCATAAGCAATTATTTCCACAAAATTATTTCGTTGTGAGTGAGTTGGATCGAAAATCTGGATGTAGAAGTAGTGATTCCTTGGGCAGCGGTTTTTTACTTTTGATTTATTACTCAGAGCCATCACTTCATCGGCATACATTGCAACATTAACTTAATATATTTGACAGTTCATTGTTATAAATATCGAACAGTATGGGACTGTCCATTTCTTCCAATCCATTGAATTGTGAATTGGAAGAAATGGTCCCACTCTCCTCGTTTCAAAAGTGCTCGTCTCTCAATCAAAATGGGCAACATGTGGTGCACAGTCACGAGTAATAAACTCTGCTGCCCAAAATGTCTAACAGAACACTTCCTAACTTTCTTTCAGTTCTACTTAGGACACTGACAACTGACTGTGCAGTCCAGCGGATTTCGACTTATCGATATTTCAGCAACTTTAGGTATTTCCTAAGGTTCACTGTTTAGTCTTTGCTATGTAATATCTTTATAAATGATGGTTATTAACCTACATTGCAAATTGTTACTTTATCTGACGAACTCAAAGTAGACAAATTTATTACTAATGAAGGAGATTGTGCTAGTTTGCAAAATGATCTTATATTATAATTCCTGGTGAAGCACAAATAATAATCTACAGCTAAATGACTTACGTGCACATAATCTAATAGAATTTATGACACATTTAACTGAATTTGTGGTTGGTTCCTTGTAATAAGATTGCACAGGTATTCACATGAAAATTCACTTGAACTGCGCAGTTTTTTTAGACTGCACCGCAGCAAAAGTAGCTGTGTCTGATCGTACCTTCAGTGTTTGTACAAGCACCAAAGGTCTCAATTTTTTTTTACATCAGCCACCCCCATTATTACTCACCACCATTGTGGGGCATATCGTTTTATGGATTTTTGGGGTAGGCGATTTGAAATATTATATTATTAAAATTCTATGAACAATTATTTCCACGTAGTGAAGTGCAAATACAGTATCAAAATGTATTTCGTTGTAAGAGACTTGGATAGGAAATCTGGATGTGGAAGTAGTGGTTCCTTAGGCAGCTGTTTTTATAATTTGTCATTTGATTTTCATCTATTATACTCCAGATCGTCAAGCTTCAAAATGTGGTAAAATAAACAATATAATTAAAAAAAAACATTTGCTGATGTGGCAAACATTAAATGAAACAAAAACTAAGTTTAATTAAACAAAGACAATAAAAATTGGATATATAAAAGAAAAATAAATAAGTTACACTCTACTTCTGTAACTGTTTCTGTTGTATAAACTTATAATTTATAATACATGTTTATTGATGCTTTGGTAGACTTCTTGTCGCTGGTGGGCTCTGTACAAGTTGATGCATATTCAGGTTGCCAAGAATGACTTTGTACAAGTGTATTCTCTGGGAAGTGCTTCCTCTGCTCTTAAATGGTATTGGACGGTTTCATACAAGGTGGTAAAGTGGAAGCAGTACCTACATCATTAGATTTTCATGTGTTGAATCTTCTTCTTATTCACAACGTCTTGTGATTCATGAAAATTATTCAAGTTTTTAAATAAACAGCCTGAAATATAAAAAATATGGCCAATTAAAATTCTGATATATATGATTAAATGACTAGTTTATATGAATTTCTATTGAATTTTTAATAAAAAATACTTTTTATTTAATGAAATTTCTAAACGAGTACTGTAACAATCACAATATGCATTATCACTCAGCACGCCAGCGCTCATTTTCGCTGATAAAAGTCATTTTAAGGCTATAATAATAATATTGATAATAATAATATTAATAATAATAATAATAATTTTATTTACCACTGAGATACAGAAATGTACATATGGTAAGTCAGTTTTGTAGAATAATATATAATAAACAATTAAATAGATAATTACTACAATATAAAATTAAACAAAACTATGTCATGACAAGTTAAATTGTATAAAATAACATAAAACAAGTAAGTAAAGAACATAACACTAATTATATCATAGACAAACAATTTTGAGATTATCCAAAGATAATTTCGGTCCCTAATTACTTCCACATCCAGTGGAAGTATAGTAACGACAAAAAAAATTTTTTAAATTTTTCTTGCTCAAATAGGCTTAGAATGCCATGAAACGTTGAGATTTCAAGTTTGAGCGAAAAAAAAATATCTGTCTGTCGGTCTGTAACTTTTTTTTTGTGCGCACGTTTACTCTGGAACCGTTAGAGATATTGACTTGAAATTTGGTACACATATGTACTTTAACGAGATCTAGAACTAGATTATATTTTCATCTTGTTCCGTCGAAGGGTTGGGGTAAATTTGGAGTAAATAGGTAAATCAAGCAGGTAAGAGTTCATAAAATTGATATTTAGTATAGACAAGAGAAGCTAAGGTCTCAAAAATAATTTTGCCACTAGCCACCCCCATTATCACCCCCACCCCATTATTAAAGGGGATGAAAAAAAATGTGATTTAGTGTGTGTACAGGAACCAGAAACCTCAAAATATGTTTTTACTTTATCCTCCCCCCACTCCCATCCCCTGTCACCACCCCCACCCCACTACCGATGTGGGGTATCGTTTTATGGGTTTTTGGGGTAGAGGATTTCAAATATTATATTATTAAAGTTCAATAAACAATTATTTCCAAATACAAAATTTTTTCGTTGTGTGACTTGGATAGAAAATCCGGATGTGGAAGTAGTGATTCCTTGGGCAGCGGTTTTTTACCTATTAAAATACTCATTTGTACTATAGTCTAAAAGCAAGTCTTTTACTGCGTTTTTATAACATTATACCGTGAAATCATTCTGATTTCTTGTGGTTATTAAACAATACTATACAGATGTAACGTGGAGAGTGTTTAAATGTTGTCGTCAAGTGATTTGGTATGCTCAACAAATCACCATGCCTTGTGTTATATGGATGATACTGATTTCTTTTGACAAAAAGGTCCATATTTTTTTTATATAACAAATTTATTTAAACATAAAAATGCATGGTGCCGTGAGGATTTTTTTGTTTTTGTATGTTACTCTGCAACTCTCATTATAACTCATATTAAATATTAACCTTATAATCCTCTTTTGGCAGATAAAGACTCTCTCCCTATTTTTAGTACTTCCCTAGCATAATATGTTGTAGGATATATGTGTATAAGCTAGTGCATAGTAAATGTTTAACAGTCCGGATTCACTTAGTGTACTTTTCAGTTGCAGAATGGCGAAATAGGCTTTATTCAACTGGCTACAGACATGTTGAATATGTAGATCCCATGACAATTTACTGTCTAGATGAGTGCCGAGAAATTTAGTGCTGCTCGATAAGCTAATGTCTTCAATAAATTGTATATTATACGCATCGGTCTTTGTAAAGAGAAATTAATAAACACAGTTTTTTTTATTATTAAGTATCAGTTTATCTCTTTGGGACCACAAACTAACTTCTTCCAATATAAGGTTAACTAAATCTTATAGTGTCTCAGGCGTTTCTGCTGATATAGTTCCCGTAAGGTCGTCAGCAAATATAGTTAGATGACCTTTGGTGAGATAGTTAGGAAGATCGGTCACATATAACCAAAATAATAGGGGCCCAAGAACAGAGTACCCCCATTGCTACATCGTGTGACTCTTACTCCACCCCACTTAATCTTACTTTAAATATTCTGCCCTCCATATAACTTAATATCCATGACAGGATGTTTCCCCTCAAACCAATATGATATATTTTTTGTTTTAATATGTTCTTATCAACGGTATTAATTACCTTCGATAGGTCGAATAGTAACGTCACGACGTACTGACTCTTGTCTAAATTTGTGTAGACATATTCTAGCAAATGAGACGAGGCCGTTTCTGTGAATTTATTTGATCTAAAACCGTGTTGGGAAACGATGAGTTATATATTGATAAAATGTGAGAATTTGCCGAGTTAAGTATAACAAGCGGGAAACTTTTTTATCTATCGAGATTGATAGCAGGTGAAAAAATAAAGATAAATGGTGAACGCAATCTTTTTAGTTAAACCTTTTGTCTAGAACTAGTAGTTTTTGCGAGAAAATCATTTGAAATTAGAGAAGTTTGTCAAAGGTGCAGCGACGCAGAGCATGCATTGAACGTTAAACTTGCACTCGCTTTGTCATCGAAACGCGATGTTGATGACAACTTATAAGTAGCAGCGCTGTAAACGTATAATAATCAAAGCTCGGGAGATTTATCTCTGCGCCAGAGACGGCTGTCATATAGATATAATACTTTACTGCAAACACCTACTGAAACATTAAAAAAAAATGACGAAATGGTGAAATATTCATCATTGCCAGCTACAATGTATTTTTGGTGATATATTTAACCTAAATGGATGAGGCGCAAGGAATTTCTGAACCCTTTGGTTCTTGTATACACACTAAATCACAATTTTATTTTTTTCACCCCCTTTAATAATGTGGTGGTAATGGGGGTGGCTAATGTCAAAGAATTTTTTGAGACCTTAGCTTCTTTTATATATATTAAATATCAATTTTACGGACTCTTATTTGCTTGATTTACCTATTTACCCCCATTTACCCTAATTTACCGCCCAACCGCGCTGACCTAGAGCCAACCCTGATTTTGACGTCACGGAGATAAATCTCCCGAGCCTTGATAATGATTGAATGTGTCAGCAGATAATTCATTGATATTTAAATTTGTTTTACATATTAATGTAATAGCAGATCATTCATGTTCAAATGTGTTTTACATAATAATTTATTTCTATGATATATTAATTGTTATTAATAAATGGATGAAGTTTTTCGTTATTTTTATGTAATTGTCTAATAACTTCAAACTCCAAAAGTGTCACTATTGGTAAATTGTTTAAAAAAAAATAATTTAGCAATGAGCTAGTGTTATATACGCGTAGCACTTATTTGACAAAACAACTTGCGGGGTATGCACTTTTGATTTCATCAGTCCTATTTTTATTGTATACTGTTACGAAAAATAATTTATGGTATTTGTTTCCTGTTTATCTCTTTTTCATTAAAATGGTTTTTATTTTAGAATTTTATGTCAAATGTGAATGAAATTTAAATAAATATTACAAATATGGAAATTGACGAAATATAAATTTATATTTTATGATCATTACATGAAAAGCGAATCTAATATTTAAATACAACTATAATTAATCAATTAATTATCCAAACCGGCGATCAATTAAATAATCAGTAATTATTCAAAATATTGATTTACGCATTTATAGACCAAGAAATTATTATAGAAACACATGGACGAAGAACAACAAAATTGGGTAACCAGTTTGTTGCCAAATAATTTATATTATTGCCATTATTGGCTACATAATTTCCTCAAAAATTATTTATTTGAAACATTTCGATTCAATTAATTATTTTTTACTTATTTTCTTTCATCATGATTAGAAAATATTACTTAGGTATTAAGCAAATCACAACTTACATAAAAAAAGTGTGTAAGTTGTGATTTGATTAATTTCGATTCAGTTAGTAAATAAACGAAAGGATCTCTCTGTTTTCTTATTATTTTCCACTAAAAGATTTGTTTTCATAAAAATAGCCTAGAGGCTAAAACATTTTTCTAATAATAATAATAATAATGATAATTTATTATTTACGTAATTTCAGACGAGGATTACGTAGTGGATATACCATCCTTCGGAGGGGATGTAAAGCAGGCGGTCCCTCGTCTATTAAATGTTAGGCAAGTAAAAGATCCCTACTCTTCTTAAGGGAAGAGGTTCGGCAAAATTTCCAGGTTGGAGGTAGTTCGTCTCCTGGCGTCGGTGATAGACCCTGGTAGCGGAAATAGGCCGACGTTAAATAGTTAAAAAAAAAAAATAGACGTGATTACACGAGCGTGTCGCTACAGGGGCTCTTACGCATATACGCCAGTATACGTCCACAGCGACGTATAACGACGTATCTACGCCGACACGTCGGGACACTCTGGAACTGAAAAGCAGTGTTTAGTATGTGTCCAGTTATACGAGTGTGAGAAAGTATAGTGCAAGCAAAAATTATCACGAGAGTCATGTGTGATACCGAAAAGTTAATTGCTGAAATTGACCTGTCAATCAATAAGGGATGAACCCACCACCGGCGTTTAGCTCTCCTTTTTTTATTTTTAAATAATAAATGAACACAGAGTGCGGAGACACAACCGATTGCCACGGGATTCATTTTCGACTGGCTACTCTGCCCGTACCTAACGTAAAGCTTACGCTGGTGTAATTTCGCAAACACCCAGCGCAAAAAATACTCGCCGCAAATACACTGGGCGTAATTACGCTCGTCTAACCTAACCCTAAAGGAGAAGAAAAAACAGATACTATATATACTATATCGGGTGGCCACGAGTCAATGTACGCCCCTAATTTTTTTATTGCTTTTGAATTTAAAAATTTCGTTTTCGGTACACATAAATTAGATAAAAGTGAGCTACTTTTAGACTAACAAGAACGAAAATATCACTTCCGGTTGAACCGGAAGTCACATCAAGTTCTTTTCTTAAATAGAATGACTATATTTTTTATGTTTTCTTATTAAGCATACAATTCTAAGTAGGTACAACAGTTTTTTCCGATTTAAGAAATTCCTAAAAATAAGTGAGATATGAATTATTTTTATTTTTTAAAATGACCTCGTCAGATGAACACGACGTAAGAAAATTACTAAGTAGGCTGTGGAAATTACTAGTAAGGTTGTAAGGTAGTTTGTAGAGACCAAAATAGTTATTTCAATTACTGAAATAATGATAGGCATGACTATTTTTAAGTTTTTCTCAAAAGACGGAATTTCATTTTCATTTTCATTTCCGTAGGAAATTCTTTTAATGGGACCGTGTTATTTTCTTTTCTATTCTTTTTTCTCTCTTTTGTAATTAAAAAAAATGAATCCTCAGCAATTTAATTTATTTAAACAATGAAATGGTACCAAAATATTTTTTTATCGAATTTTGTATCTCTCTAGGTGTAAATTAATATTTCAGTATCAAAAATTTTATAAACAGTATACAAAGTGTTATTTTCTAGGAATAATTTTAAGATATTTTTATTCTTGGTCCGGGCCTGATATTTTATTAAGATTCCAGGTATTTGATGGTGAATGACTACTGTAACCAAAATACGAAATTTCATTGGATTCCGTTTGTATTTGGTTTATATATGGCGAAAAGGGAATTCTTCCCAAAAATATAAAACGTCCTGTATTCTCAAAACGGGTCCACTTTAGCCATTACTGTCTGGGGATTTAAGATCACCTCAATGTTTCTATCATCCTGTATTTGTTAAACAAAATCCATTGTTTCAGTTTTAGATTTATTTGAGCTGAGTTGGTTTTGCTGTAAACCAACCTATTGCTATTATGGCTATATTGAATTCGCCATTTTGAATTTTTCACTTTTGGTGTCAATTCGGTATCAGATACTATATTAAAATGCCCAACTATCAATTTTAATGCAATTCCGACACAATTTTATTTTTTTATCAGTAATCAAAGAACAATGTTAAAAAAACGGCTTTTTTTGGCCCCTCCGTGGTAAAATGTGGAAACCATCCTTTATTACTAATTTTGGTGCTGAGAACGAATCCGTCACCCGTTTTGACGAAAAATCTCGGTAACATTAAAAAACAACCCTTATTTGGGGGTGACATTGGAATTGATATTGGAACTTGTCACTAGAATTAGTACTACAAGAGGTTATTCTTTCGATCACTAGGTAGAAAAAGAAGTAAAAAAATCAAATTCACCCCTTCAACCCTCCTCGCTATTCTCTCACCACCCCTATGAAGGTTATAAGCTACTATAACTACTATATAGTTATTTACATGTTTTAAAAAAACCAGAACAACTCATTGAGTGGTTGCTATCAGAATATAATAATCTGATTACTTCTGGGTACACTCATGCCTCTCACTTTCTCAGGGATATTGATCGGTTTTAATTACAAAAAAATTCTAATATTTAGTTGGATATTTTTACTTCCACATCCAGTGGAAGTATAGTAACGACAAAAAAATTAAAAAAAAAATTTATTGTTCAAATAGGCTTAGAATGTCATGAAACGTCGAGATTTTTTTTTGAGCAAAAAAAATATTTCTGTCTGTCTGTCGGTCTCTAACTTTTTTTGTGCGCACGTTTACTCTGGAACCGTTTGAGATATTGACTTGAAATTTGGTACACATATGTACTTACGAGATCTAGAACTAGATTATATTTTCATCTTGTTCCGTCGAAGGGTTGGGGGTAAATTGGGGTAAATTTGGGATAAATAGGTAAATCAAGTAGGTAAGAGTCCATAAAATTGGTATTTAGTATATACAAGAGAAGCTAAGGTCCCAAAAAAAATGTTGGCATTAGCCACCCCCATTATTAAAGGGGATGAAAAAAATGTGATTTAGTGCGTGTACAATAACCAGAAACCTCAAAATATTTTTTTCTTCATCCACACCCACTACCACCCCTTATCACCACCCCCACCCCACTACCGATGTGGGGTATCGTTTTGTGGGTTTTTGTGGTAGAGGACTTCAAATATTATATTATTAAAGTTCCATAAACAATTATTTCCACATACAAAATGTTTTCGTTGTGAGCGACTTGGACAGAAAATCTGGATGTGGAAGTAGTGATTCCTTAGGCAGCGGTTTTTTATCATATAAAGAAAAGATTCTCATTTTCCCAACCAAAAGTCATTTAAATAATTAAAGAATTTTTTAATATAAAAAACAACTAATATTTTCTGGATAGTGATATGCACACCGTACCAACCCCAAAAGTGTGAGAAATATTCAGAGCTGAGAAATATTCATCTGAATTGTCTAAATCGCCAATTACTTGTTATGATAAAAAAACATCAAATTGGGTGATTAGGGATTTCTTTTGCAATTAAAACCAATAAAAACTCTAAAAAGATAAAATCCACCACCTTAATTGGTGAGGATGGATGTAAAAGTATTCAGAAGTAATCACATTATAACCTGATAATAGCCATTTAACGAGGAGTTTTTTTTTTTTTTTTTTTAAATAAATAACCGTATATTAGATATTGTAAAATAAGGGTTGTTTTTTAATGTGTTCCCGAGATTTTTCGCCAAATCGGGTGACGAATTCGTTTTCAGCACCCCAAAATTAGTAAAAAAAGATGGTTTCCACACTTTACTACGGATGGGCGAAAAAAGTCTTTTTTTTAACATTGTTCTTTGTATTGTCTAAATGTTGGTTGTGGCATTTTTTATTTTTTCTGTGTTTCTTATTGTTCTTTGCTACTAAAAAAACCGCTGCCCAAGGAATCACTACTTCCACATCCAGATTTTTTATCCAAGTCACTCACAACGAAAAAATTTTGTATGTCGAAATAATTGTTTATGGAACTTTAATAACACGGTGGTGATAGGGGTTGGTAGTGGGGGTGGATGTAATAAAAAAAACATTTTGAGGTTTCTGGTTCTTGTACACACACTAAATCACAATTTTTTTTCATTCCCTTTAATAATGGGGTGAGGGTGGTAATGGGGGAGGCTAATGCCAAAATTTTTTTGGGACCTTAGCTTCTCTTGTATATACTAAATACCAATTTTATGGACTCTTATCTGCTTCATTTACCCATTTTCCCCAAATTTACCCCAATTTACCCCCCAACCCTTCGACGGAGCAAGATGAAAATATAATCTAGTTCTAGATCTCATTAAAGTACATATGTGTACCAAATTTCAAGTCAATATCTTAAATGGTTCCAGAGTAAACGTGCGCACAAAAAAAGTTATAGACAGACCGACAGACAGAAATTTTTTTTCTCTACGTTTCGTGACATTCTAAGCCTATTTGAACAATAAAAATTTTTTAAAATTTATTTGTCGTTCTATACTTCCACTGGTTGTGGAAGTAATAACTTGTTTTGAATTTCTGCTCACCTTACACTAGACATAGCTTAATAAAACTAGCCATACCTTGCTGTTTGAGGAAGATTTCATAGAAGTGGCCAAGCCAATCCAGAGTAATGATTGAATAAACATAAAACATTACAATAATGGGTCGAAATTTAAAAAACTTGTAGGTAACCCAATGAGTTAAAAATTAAATATTTGTCTGTCATTTTATACGTTTATGTTGATTAAATATACCACGCAAAACTCGTATACAATGTATACATACCTATTACAGCAAAGAAAAACTCAACAAGTGCCGCGGAAGAAAAAGCCAATACTGAAATATCCCATTAAATGAAAGTTTAAAGATTAATGAAACCAACGAGATTAGAAAATCTTACGCAAGCCCAAAAATTACAATATAATTCATAATTCTCTATAGTTATAATAAATTAATGCAAATTTATATATTGTGTTCATAATTATTGTCTTGAATTGGAATTGTTACATGAGTTTAAAAAATTAGATCATCATAACGTAACGAGGAATGTTTTATTTTTAATTTTAAACATTATATTCCTAAGGTGTTATTAGCTGGTAACGTAACTGATTTTCGTAGCTATAACTGTAGCCTTCATATCAGAATATACAGTGTGGAAAGCCAAATGGAATAAATTTGGTATCTCAATTATTTTGCATATTAATAAAAAATCCCGAGACACGTCTATTTTGGATTTTGAAATGACATCCTGCAGCGTACAAATTTCATCCCTAAATTCAACCAGCTTCGAGTGGCAGTTGCAACCCCTTTTTAAATGAGAAGTAGGGGTTTGTGATACCTCATTTGAAACGTCTTTTCATTCTCTATTCAAAAATGCTGGTTTTAATACTACTGCAAAAAATTAATGGTCTGGCTTAACGAAATTCTCTATAACAAACGAAAAACATAAAAACTTACAGCGTTTTGTTCTTGCAGGCTAGCAAAAACAATTTCAGTGTTCTTTTTCAACATTGTCAACGAAAAAGAAGACATAAAAACATCAAAATTCTTCATAGCTGACATTGAAAACGGATATAGAAGTTACGGAGATAGAATGCGATCACGGGACCAAGTTGCTCGCCTATTTCAAGAAAAATTTCCTGATTTGGCGCGTATATTCCAAGGTACAATTAGCAGAATTAAAAAGAAGTTTCACGAAAATGGATATGTACGGCAGATAAAAAAAGAAGCTTCCAATGCAATGAGTAACGATACCAAACTAGATGTACTGCTTGAGTTTGACAACCCACATAATTCAAGTCACCTAGCAGCTTCAGCATTTAATGTTTCCCATTCCTCAATTATTCGCCTATTAAAAGAAAATAAAATGTATTCCTATAAACTGAACCCAACTGAGGAACTTAGTGAAGGCGATTTTGATAGAACAACATATTTTTGTGAACAAACGATGCAAAGATTAGATAACAATATTATCAAATGTTTTGTTTTCGGATGAGTCCACTCTTCATGGCCATGTTAATCTTCAAAACTGTCGCTACTGAGTTAATGAAAATCCTCACTGGATGAGAGAATTACATACGCAGAATCCTGAAAAGGTTAATGTTTGGGCGGGGATAATTGGAAACCATGTCACTGGTCCCTTTTTCATTGATGGCAATTTGAATGGAGAAATTATTTAGCTCTGCTCCAAAATAATGGCGTGCCAACTTTGGCAAACTTATATCCTGCTCAAGCAAACCCACAAGTTCCAGCGGATGTAATATGGTTACATCACTGCCGAATCAATGTCCGGCAATACCTCGACTTAACATTTCCAAATCGATGGATAGGGAGGCGAGGACCGCTAAAATGGCCAGCACGTTCTCCTGATCTTACACCCTTAGATTGCTTTCTATGGGGATATGTGAAAGTATGGTATACAAAACTAAGCCACGCGATATAGCTGACTTAAGAAGAAGAATAACAGATGTGGTTAGGTCGGTCACGCCTCAGATGTTGGAAAACGTTGGAAGACATTTTTATTTACGATCAGGATGCTATCAAGACGTTCAAGGAACTCATTTTGAACATATACTACATTAAAGTTAAGTTTTTTTTTAATTTGCTGTAGTGAATTACGTTGTACAGGAATTATTTTTTTTTACCGTTAATTTTTGCAATAAATATTAAAATCATAGATAGCTCTTTTGAATAGAGGATGAAAATACCTTTCAAATGAGATATCACAAGCCCTTACTCCCATTTAAAAATTTGGGGGTTGCAACTGCCACTCGAAGGGGGTTGAATTTAGGGATGAAATTTGTACGTTGCAGGATGTTATTTCAGAATCCAAAATCGACGTGTCTCGGGATTTTTTATAAATGTGCACAATAATTGAGGTACTGACTTCATTCCATTTGGCTGTTCCACACTGTATGCTCTCACATTGTATACTGTTTCAGAAAAAACATTCACAAATTTAAATTTATTTTCTTGTCTTATTTAATTGTTTTAAAACCTAAGATTAAAAATCTTACCATTTTTGTGTCTATCATCTACCAAAAAAAAACTAGTATACGCAGTCGGCTGTTCTGTGGGATCTTTAGTTTTGTAAGGCTTTAATAAGCACTTTATCGGAAAATGATAAGAGATATTTTTTAATTTTTGTCGGACTAATTTTTTTAGTCGTTTTATTGATTAATACATATCTTATAGCGCCTTATTGGGTTGACCTGGAAGTAATTAGTACAAAGATGAAACCAATGGCATTCGCTCTTGAAAAAATATCATAAATAACATATCCAAAGTATGCCAAAATTGAGTTGAAGGAAAGACGCAGTTTTTTTAAAATGGCGTCGGAACACGACACTTAACCGTTAATTATTGAAATAGTGATTTCCTCTTCACAGTTAGCGTAATTATACCCCCTACCTTTATTGTTCCTCGAAGTTAGAATAGTATATTATTTGATTTTCTCGAAGATATGTTAACAGGGAAAAGCTCAAAAATGCATGAAAAATAAATGTTTGATTTGTTCTCTTGAAAATCCAAATATATGCCTTGTACGTTCATATCACAAACTGATGGAAGAACGACTAAACATTACTTTTAAAGTGGTGCTCATCATTCTTAAACTGACGTCACATTTTTCCTCATTTACATGATTCAAAGTTATTACATATATTTTTAATTATACTATGTACAAACCGCTGCCGAAGAAATCACTACTTCCACATCCAGATTTCCTTTCCAAGTCTCTTACAACGAAAGAACTTTAATAATATAATATTAGAAATCGTCTACCCAAAAACCCATAAAACGATATGTCTCATGGTAGTTGGGGTGGTACTGGGGATGGTAGAGATTATTGCAAAAAAAAAATTTGAGGCCCTTGGTTCTTGTTTACACACTAAATCCTAATTTTATTTTTTATCATTTTTTAATAATAGGGTGGGGGTGGCTAATGCCAAAAATTGGTTCTCGTATACACACTAAATCACAATTTTATTTTTTTACTCCCTTTAGTGTGGGGGTGATAGCGGGGTGGCTGATGCCAAAAAAAAATTGAGACCTCGGCTTCTTAATACAGTAACTTTATACATCCTACCTGATGTCAAATCAGGTATCCGTGCTTTTTAATATGTTCTATTATTACAAATTAATATTAAATCCAAGTTTACGACCTCGGCAAACCTTGGGGTCTTGGTCAAAAATTCAAAAAACTGCGAGATTCTTGTTTTTTTTTTCAGTTTTTGTCGATTTTGGCACCTACGGCCTACTCTTTTGGTTCAGAAAATTCATTTTACCCCGAGCCAAAGCCCCAAATGGGGTCAGAGTGGGCCAGAAAATGCCCCCCCCCCCCCCACAATACATAGTACTATTATATTGAATGGATCGGAAAAGAGGAAGGAATATTATTTAAAAAAATAATAAAAAAAATCAGTTATAAACAGATCTTATATTTTTTAAACAACTTTGATAGTATATTATGCAACGACCATTTAATGATAGGTATTAAGACGCGAGCATGAGAATTAAGACATGAGCCGTAGGTGAATGTCAAAATGAATGCAGTCTCTTAATTGCCATTAAATGTGAGTTGCATACACTTCTACGACCAGTCATAATGAAATAGAAAATTAACACTTTATTTCTGAAATTGCTAGGTAAACATGACATGACAAATGACTTGTCAAAATTGATAAATTTTGGATCTGTCAGATGTTCAAGGCAGTAGTTGATATTGACAGAATATTGCTCTATGTCGCGTTTCTATTGGTTATAAACTTGTGTCTTAATGGAAAATCTGTATCTTAATGAATCTCATTAAAGTACAGGTAGGGAATGTCTAATAAACGAATTAATGCATGGGAGTAGAAAAATAAAAAACGCACTTTTTTTGAAAATTAACTCTATCCCGTAAAAGTACATAAAATAACGTACAATCAAAAAAAAAGTGACGTACAATTCCTCCTTAATAATTTACGACGAACTAAAAATTTTATTTCGTCAGACTGATGATGACAAACTGACACGTCCATATTTTTTAAGAATTTTATTCCAAATAAGCGAGTATTTTTAAAATTCCCATTCGATTACTAGTACAAGATATATTAAGCAGACAAGTTGAAAATCTGCAAAAGCGCGTCAAAAAGTGCGTATAACTTTTGACGCACAAATATTTTTTTCGTAATCAGGAGGTCATATTACATAAGAATCAACAATAAAATTTCAGGTAGAATTTTGTCGCCGAAAAAAATCAATTCAACTGCACTGTAAGGCTTGTATGGTGATTGAAAGGTTGTCGTCTCTTTGCCCTTAAGTCTGTAAAATCATGTTAGACTTTATATTAATGGAAAGCGTTGGTTCTTGTAGCTGACAATATGACCACACTTTGTAACAATATCCGCTTGGTTATTTACCAATTTGTACAGTAGCTTTACCTGCTATTCACACATTTGCTCGCTGGGGTCACATCATATATCTTCGTTTCATATTCGGCTAGTACAAGGTTTGTGGTTTTGGTATTTTATTTATATCTAAACCTTGGATCATAATGTGGTCGTCTCTCAGATGAGGGGATCGTCATGGCCTGCCCCGATGACATAGATTTTATTTAATTTTTCTTTGATGCAGTCTATAAAATGCATATTATGTAAAGATTTTTTTAAACTTTATAAGTGTATGCTGGATTTTATTTAATGTAATAACAAAAATTGAGGGCATTACAGCTATTCCTCAACGTAGGTACACGTCAGAAAATGTTTTTATTATTATACGATTTATAAATTTTGTTTATTACGTTTTGGAGGGCACGCCCATTAACATTGCTTACATTTTAGAGAGTTTTAGAGTTTACTATTTTAGAAAAGTAGGAAATGTGATACGTTTTTATTAGTTAATGAGAAGAAAAGACAGTAACGGTGACTGTCTGAGGAAATTCTGCTGATAACTATCTAAATTAATCTTTTGTATTTTTGATTGAACTTTAAACGTTTCCGCGTTTATTTTCATGTTTATAACATTGTTTAATTCCTTATAAAAATTGGACAATATACAACTATTGTACTCTTAAATATTCATGAATTTCAACAAAAGCTACTTAATTTGTTAAATAATGTAGGTACTCGAATTGGCAACGTTGGCCATTGACCCAGACGCTGAAGATAAAATACGATTCTTAAATTCACTTTCTTTTGAATTCTTATCTTAGCATCTTATTTAAGGCCGGTGTAGTTAAAGTAGATATTGTTTAAAAATATTCAAACAGTACATGTGCGAAAAGCTATAAAAAGTGTAGAAAAGTGTTACCTACCATGGTTGTCTACATATTTTTTCTAGCTGTTACAATTTTTATTTTTTTTTTTTGAGACAAAATTCCTGCATGTATTTAATGCCTTACCTCTAGCAAGTCGTCGACAACATGCAGGTCATTTAAGAAGACTCTTGACTGAAAACAACATTAAGTATGACAAATTAAATAATAAAAATTGATTGTTGATATGCTTTCTCTAGGCACTACTTCAACCAGTAAGTTATTTATTTATTTAACGTATGGCGTGTACGTCTACATATGCATTTTATAAGATGCATTTAAAAGATATTGAATCAAATTACAGATTTAAAAAAATCGTCACACATAATTCGCTCTTCATTGAAGATGTGCAGCTCCTTGAATGTCTACCTTGACAAAAAAAGCTTCTCGACAAAATACTCTTTCAAAAAAATAAAGCCGCATCAATATCAGCTCACCCTTTGAAGAGGCATGAAGCTACAAACAGACACTTATAATACCACTCTTCTCTGTGTTTTTGTATAGGGCTAGAAATGGAGGTATATAACAAACATAACAATAGTCATCAACAGCACACATGAAATTAGTAAAACTGTTTATACTAGATAACCTCTTAAAAGCTACAATAAACCCGGCATAAAACCAAAAACCGCTGCCCAAGGAATCACTACTTCCACGTCCAGATTCTCTATCCAAGTCACTCACAACGAAAAAACTTTGTATGTGGAAATAATTGTTTATGGGACTTTAATAATATAATATTTGAAACCCTCTACCCCAAAAACCCATAAAACGATACCCTACATCGGTAGTGGGGTGGGTGATAGGGGGTGGTAGTGGGGGTGGATGAAGTAAAAAAATATTTTGAGGTTCCTGGTTCTTGTACATACACTAAATCACGATTTTTTTTCATCCCGTTTAATAAGGGGGTGGTAATGGGGGTGGCTAATGCCAAAATTTTTTTTGGGACCATAGCTTCTCTTGTATATACTAAATACCAATTTTATGGACTCTTACCTGCTTGATTTACCCATTTACCCCAAATTTACCCCAATTTATCAACCCATTTACCAACCCTTCGACGGAACAAGATGAAAATATAATCTAGTTCCAGATCTCGTTAAAGTACATATGTGTACGAAATTTCAAGTCAATATCTTAAACGGTTCCAGAGTAAACGTGCGTACAAAAAAAAGTTAGACAGACCGACAGCTAGACATAAATTTTTTTTCGCTCAAACTTAAAATCTCGACGTTTCATGACATTTTAAGCCTATTTGAACAATAAAAATTAAAAAAAAATTTTTTGTCGTTACTATACTTCCACTGGATGTGGAAGTAAAAAGACCTTTTATAACCGTTATAAGTATCTTCCTTAAAACTATCAATAAAACCAACAGTACTTTAGAACCTAAATCTGCAAGATGTTTTAAGTCTACCATGACACATTTTATAAAATCTTCTTAAAACCGTTAGTACTTGCTCAAATTTTAAGCCTGCTTTGAGAACATCATAAATAATTGTGTCTTTAATAATTCTTTGTCGAAAACTTGTTGCACTTAAACTGTCTAAATCAGAAAATGTCGCCAGGTAATAAAATTTGTCTGCCTCGATTGAAAAATCTGCATGTGCTAACGTTTTAAAATTTGATATTAGTAAAGAACCTAGTATCAAACAATTGTCAACGCAGACCACTTTATTGATAAAGTATATCAAAAAACTTTGTCAGCTTATTAATTATTATTTACAATGAATAAAAAAATAGTAACCCTAGTTTTACCTTACTCAGTATGATTTTGGGCTTTTTAGGGATTTATATGACATACTAACACATTTTAGATAGTTGCTGGCTAAATGTAAAGAATAAGAAAAATATAACTAAACACTGTTGCCCCAACTTTGTTCAAACATGTCTGCCATAGTTAACAGAAAAAAACAGCTGAAAAATTAATAAAACCGTTTATTTTAATAGAATAAGCTATTAAGAGTTTGTGGCTTTAGGAAATATTTTTATAAAACAAAAGGTTTTGCTAAATTCCAATTGCTCCACTTTATTACTATTTTAAAGCCTGTAAGACTTTACCCAGCCTTACTACTCTTCCTTAAAACCCTTAAGATTTGTCTCTGACACTCTCTAACCCAAATGTACTTAGCTTAGATGACATTATTTATTTCGTGTGTTTTTTATTGTGTGATCATTAATTTCTTGTTATTTCTGTGATTATAGCGTTAGAGCAAAAAAAGTGAAAAACTAACAGTTTCCTTATAATATTTGAATACATGATGAGTGTATTAGGTATTATATGCCCCCTATCTCAAAGTTGGTATCAAATGATTTATAAGTGCTTTATAAAAACCAAAAAGTTTTAACGTAGATTAATAAAGCTACCAAAAAACTATTAGGTTTTAAGGAACCTTTACCAATTATTGTTAAAAGCAAATAGTATTTATGATAACATATATTAAGGGTAAGACTACTTAAGAGTTATTAGTTTTATTGCTTGATCATAAGGAGTACTTAAAGACCGTATTTTAAAACTCCCATAAAATCAAAAGATTTATAGATGTCTACCACAAAACTTAAAATATTTAAAATCCACTATAAAACTTAATGAGTTTATTGTGGTTTTGAATAATGCAGCAATTAAGTGGCTATAAAACCAATAGGTCTTAAAGAGCAAAGGGGTTTAACTAATTGCTTTAAAGGTAACTTGAGGGCCTTTTTAAGTACATATTATCTGCAGATAAATTGGTATGCACAAAAGAAATAATAAAACCCAGTTCGGTTTATTTACCTTCTTAAATCTGGGATAAAACCCAATAAATACTTGTTGGCATTTAAATTATTACTTGGGAGGTGTCGCTTCGAAATCAGCTGCGGTATCCTGGAAGGCTCTGCCTGCACGGTGTCAGCTCTAATTTATGTGAGCGCTGTTTAACAGAACAGATCAGCAATACCCTGCTATGGAAAATACTAAGCTCGTGCCCAACGCTGATGACCCATGAGATTCTTATAAGACAAGATCCTGTCGAGCGAGATCCTGAGATATTTTGGGTTGATTTTATAAGACAGGTTATGACCATCCTCTTCAATAGTTAAGGTTGAGTTCGCCATTCTAATGTTCAGATAGAAACAGCATATTTCCATTTTTGTGGCACTGGACGCCATCTGTGGAGTACTCTCTCCAAATTAAAGATGCAATGGTGCTGGTACGCAACGCAGATATCATCAAGGTATATGATTTCCCTGATGTTGTTGCTGATAGGTCCACTGTAGAGGATAAATAGAAGGGGGACAAAGACAGATCCCCGAGTACTTGTATTGTATGATTGGAAAGCAGAGCTGTTATCACGTGGGTTAATTTTTTATACTTCGGGGTTTTTAGTAGAATATACCTCATACCATGCTTCCAGACGGCATCAAAGCTTGGTGTAAGATCTACGAACAACACACCGGTCTTTAAGGCTGGAGTCAACATTGAATATTGCTGGAATTTCAGCAGACCAGCTCGCTTTTACGAGTTGGAATGGGAATTTTCAAAGTATACCGAGAAGTTTCGTTGGTTGGTTGGTTGAATCGTCGTTTTTCAAATCTAGGCTCGATATGTGTGGTCAAAGTTAACACTTAGTCCTTGTAGCTGCGGCTTGGTCTAAGTCCAGCTAGTAGTGAACAAGGCCTACCTCTGTGATGTATTAATTTAAATATTAACAAACCGCATGCGCGGCAATCAAAAGAAGGGAATTTTAAGTCAGTTGTAACACATGCTTTGATGTATATGTTTGGGAAACAATAAACATACATATTGTAGTTGTGTATTTTAATTACCAAATTGTAATTTATAAACCTAACAAGGTGTAGTACATGACAAAGTGGCGACGAGGATGGGATCCACTTTGTCATGTACTACACCTTGTTAGGTTTATAAATTACAATTTGGTAATTAAAATACACAACTACAATATGTATGTTTATTGTTTCCCAAACATATACATCAAAGCATGTGTTACAACTGACTTAAAATTCCCTTCTTTTAATTGCCGCGCATGCGGTTTGTTAATATTTAAATTAATACATCACAACCTCTAACCATAAAACAATATTATTCATTTAAAACTAAATAACTTACTATTTCGTGTGTGTGGGATCAATTATAACTATAGAATGCAACAAATATGAATCAAATCTGTTGTGAAAATTAAAAATTTTATTTAAATAAATTTTAATAACTGAAAGGTAGCTTTCCGTTGAAAGATTTGTATGTACATAAATGGCCTAAAAAATTAATAATAGTAATTTAGTAATACATTGACAGATGTATGACTTTAATACACTTAAACATAAATAATAAATACGAAACTAATTCTTTTTTTTTTCTAGGTAAGCCAAGTGTCTAAAAATCAACCATTAATTTGGTAAGTTTAAAATATTTGAATTTCGTTACCAAAATAAAAGTTCTAAATAATTAATGCTCTAAAATTACTAATAAAAAAGTAAATTTTTATAAAACCCTGTAGGTTTACAAAAATTTACATGACATCAAATGGCTGAAGTTTCTATATAATCGAAATTGTTAATAATCTATCTCATAAATATATGAATCAATTTCAAGTTTCAGTGATCGAAAAATAATTTATCTTCGCAGCGCCATCTGTGCGCAGTGTGGCGGAAAAATCTTCTTTTTTATATCAATCATTCACAAATTTCAAAAATCCGTATTATTCTTCGAGATAATGGTCTGGGTACTTTTTACTGATTCACCCTGTATACTATTTTATTGGTAGAAACAGTGAAAGTTTGCAAATTTTACTTTTTCGTTCTTATTTTTTGTCATGTAATTTTATAATATTTGACCAAATATGTTCCACTATGTAACTTACCCTTAGAAAAGTAGTTAAGATGGAATACGATATATGTTATAAAATTTATTTCTTGATAAATTATATTTATTCGCACAGAAAGCAAACATAGTATGTTACATTAAATGTGAGATAATACAATTATTAATTATTTCTTAGTTAATTAACAACTGTATTTAGTACAATACGGTATATTTTATTTTAATATATTCCTTCTATTGAACACTAATTAAATATTACCGAGATAACTCTCAGTAACTCATTACATAACACTTAATTATATCAGAGAATTTGGGATTATAATATTAAGAAACTGAATTCTAATATTGTTTCAAAATAATACTATTCCTCATTTAGTAAGAAAAATCGTCTAACAAAATATTGAATTGAAGTCTTGTTTACATTCTATATCCTAGGTCTAGATAATAAAATATTGAAAACAATTGAATTCCAGTAAATATACAAGATGTCGCCGATAAGATTATTGAATTTTGAGGGAAAACGGCATTTTGCTATACTTTTGTGCGGGGTCGTTTGCTTTTTTGATATTATTAAAATGAAGTACTTGATACATTTAATGAAGCACTTCCCAACATTTTAACAGCATTCTGTGATCTATTAATTTAAAATTACAACAATTAAATAACAAATAATTGAACAAGTATAACAAAGCACGCCGCGATTGGCGGTAACGTCATTAGTTGTATTAATATAATAATTTTTTATTCGCACTTAACCTACAATATTATAGTATGGGGCTCATCACCTTTGGCCTTTGGCAAATAGACTATTTTTAATTCAAAAGCGAGTAATTCGAATAATTTTTAACTTGAAATATTTAGACTCGTACGTGTAGGCAAATTTTTCGCTCCAAAAATATTCTTACACTAACCAGAATTTATCTGTAAAAAATATTAATTTATATCTATAAGAAAAAAATCGGTAGCTACGGAAGCGGCTGGAACCTCCCCACCCAGTGGATCTTCGATGCCGAAAAGAGCACTAAAAAATATGAACGATCTCATGTTGGTGTCAACGAATTAAATCCCTTATATTTTGAGAAGTGATGACTTCAATACAAATATTGGTGTATTTCATAATATTTCACATAGTGATATTGTGAATTACTTGATTTTTGTGAGAAATGCATATAATAGACAACAGGATGAGTTCAAGGCATTCAAAAATCTTTAAGCTATTTGTGGTTGGGTGAAAGAAGTACTCTCCAAGAAATTTACAGTATAAAAGCTTTTTGCAAAGGTAAGAATTATAGTTATCGATGATCAACTCTTTTTTCAATATATGCTTACCTAATTAAATGTTGCTTAATGAATAATTGCTAACATACAAATTAATTTTTCAGGTTATGAACTCTTAGCTTAACATCTTTAACAAAAGTCATCGACTACGTGACTTGCAGATCCAGATGATCCTTCAATACTAATTGTGACTGTGTTACTAGTCTACAAAATTTGTTGACTACCTAGTCTTTCCTTTAAATTTTTTAGCAGTGGCTATGGTCGCAATGAATTTTATGAAAAATACTACTTAAATTAAACAATGAAGGACTGAAGTACTGTGAACTAGTTGAAATATGTAAAAAAGGTGTACACAATTTCTTCCAGTGTTGACGTGTTGACCCCTTGCCTATGATATACCTATGGATTGAACTATACAAACTATAGTACCTAATTTGTGCAAGAACTTTTTGTTATCATGTCTTATTAATGTTATAGAATATATCTAACATGTACTTTATTTTTTTCATGTAGGTTAATTAGTAACTATCTGTAACTATCTCTTGTATTTTATTAAATATATTCACTTTATCACTTTTTTTGTATTGTAAATTTTATTTATCAGTCCTATTATCGTTAGCAGTAAATTGATATAGTCGATTATGTTGAACTTCTATATACATGCATCTAACTGAAAGTAAAAAAGATGGATAGCCGCGATTAAAAGGGATGATCTAATACCTTCCATCGTTTTTACATCTCGATTTTCCAACATCAACTTCTTGAAATACTCACTCTGCATAATTAAATAAAGTTTATTACTTGAAAACAATCAAAAACGCCTTACCACAATCCACAAAAAAACACTGTATTGTTAAAATTTCAAGATACTTAGCCAGGCCAACGGAAAAACACAAACTGTTTTGACAAACGTTGAACGACTGTTAACAAATGTTTGACCGCCACGCCAAGTTGGAAGTCACGTGGTTTGGATTAATAAAAATAGACTGCTAATTATAGGTTAGATTTCCAACTTACAAAAAGAGTCCTATTTTATTAGGACAAAGAATTTAGAACTTCATAAACATTACACTGTACTAGATTTTAGTTGAAAGTACGGGAATCAGGCATAAATTTGGGGTAAATGGGTAAATCAAGCAGGTAAGAGTCAATAAAATTGATATTTAGTATATAGAAGAGAAGCTAAGGTCTCAAAAAAATTTTTGGATTAGCCACCCCCACCCATTACTAAAGGGGATGAAAAAATTTGTGATTTAGTGTATGTACAAGAACCAAAAACCTCAAAATATTTTTTTACTTCATCTCCACTACCACCTCCCTTTTCTTTACCCCCACCCCACTACCGATGTGGGATATCGTTTTATTGGTTTTTGGGGTAGAGGATTTCAAATATTATTAATGTTCCATAAATAATTATTTCCACATACAAAGTTTTTTCGTGGTGAGTGACTTGGATAGAGAATCTGGATGTGGAAGTAGTGATTCCTTGGGCAGCGGTTTTTTTATTGTGGCATCGTATTTTATTGAATATTTTATGCTTTTATTTTATATTTATATATTATATTTATATATTATATTTATATATTATAATTATATATTTTCTTTATTCATACATAATTTACTTAGGTCTAGTTTGTATATTTAATTTTGTGCATATATTTCTTCAAAATGTCTTAACACCAATAAATATCAATCTATCTATCTATCTAACCTAACCTGAAATTTTAAGTTTTTTAAATTTTATTGTTATTTTAATGCCAAGCGAAAAGTGTATATAACACTTTTCGCTATGAGCTTAGTTCCAAGTGAACATTTAAAAATTGACGCAAATGATGTCTCAACATTGTTGATTAATAAAAATGGGCTAGTAATTATAGGTTGGATTTCCAACCTACAAAAAGCGCCTAATTTTATTAGATCAAAGCATTTAAAACTTCATAAATATTACATTAAACAAGATTTAATTTAATACGTGAATCAAGCGGAAATTTTAGTAATAGCGACATAGTACTCAGAAATTTTAAAAATATGTATTTTTGAGGTTAGTTGTTTACCATCAATGCGACCGATGACGTCATAAGCGCCCGTTGACGTGACGTAGTGTTCTTGGCGGTAAAATTTTATTTCAAATTTAAAAATGCTTTTTTTTATATATTATTGTACTGGCTGTGGAAATTCAAGTGTTTTCAATTACAATTAAGTATGACCTTCATAGTCAAAGAGATTTTAAAATTTTTGAAAACACCGAATTCGAATGATACTCTTTCCAATTCAACTTTAAAACTGGATCAACTTATTTCTAAATGAATGTCATAAAATCGTCTTTTTATACATGAGTTTTTTTACAAATTATTTGCTGCATTAAAATTAATTTTCCGTTCATTTGGGCACTCCTTACTTTCCAAACACTTATTTTCGCTAAACTTTCGCTGCATATATTAAATTATACGTCAAATTGTTATCAATCAAGTTGAGTGCGTCCTCATATTATGACCACGTCATTTGCCCATATGGGATTGGATAATTATTTCGTATGTAAACCTTAACAAAGTACATTTGCATGTTTACCTTTCATCATTTTAACGCATAATGTGTTATAATATATAATATCCGACAGGTTTCATGAATAACAGCATCCCAAAATTGTTTAGTAATTTTTTATTTGATCTCTTACAAAAATATATTAATATGTCGACAAAGATGTCATCAACAATTAACAAAGTATACTTGATGAATTTATGATTATTAATACATGGCATTCTCCACAACTAAAATAAATTCCTTTAGATAAACCATGCGAAATCAGAAGTAGAGGTAGCCATACAGAGACGCTTAATTACGATGTTAACTTTTTCGAAAATTTTTAATTCAAATCGCTTAAAAAGAATTTCATTTATATCGATGTGTATTAAAAAGCTTCGAAAAAGTTACCATTAGGAAAAAAGAGAACAACTATGCACCAAGATATTCAGCATTTTTTCCCAAAATATTTATTTGGTAAAAAAATACTGCTAAAAGTTCTTTAAAGTGGATTTTAATCCATTATTAAATAGAGAGAATTATTAATATTCCAGTCAGTGAAGCCTAAAATGACCAAAATCTCTAATTTGAGTACTAATGAATGGATTTTGATGAAACCTTGTGCAATGTGTTTGTAATGACGTTAATAAAAAAATTGAAAGAAAGATTAGAGTAGGAAATTATAGGAAGGGGTAGAAAACACCCCTTTTACCACGGGTTCCGTAACTTGTAGAATTAGGTCAAAAATGAAAAAAAAACAACAATATATTCACCTTTTTTGGTCCAAAATAAGATGTTTTTACTCTTGCGAATTTTTTCGAAAAATTCATATTTTTCGAGATATGGTCACTCTAAAATGTCTAAAAGTGGGGTAGGGGAAATGTACACGTTACGGAACCTGTGATAAAAAGATGTTGTCTATCCTTTCCGATCATTTCCTATTCTAATCTTTTTATCAACTTTTTTATTAACGTCATTACAAACACATTGCACACGGTTTCTTCAAAATCCATTCATTAGCACTTAAATTAGATGTTTGGCTAGACTATAATAACAGAAAAAGATTTAAAAACATAGTTTAGGAATTATGCGTAAAAAAGTGGAACATTGTTATTTTTAAAATAGGATAACCAAATTTCATGTCTGGATATAACTTCGCATTATAGGCAATTTCTTTAAATAACATTTTTCGATATCTTCAAAATTAAAGGTAGTTTACTCTTGAGACAATTTCAAAAAAATTAATTTTTCGTCCTAAGCGCCAGGACTATCACACATTTGTGCTGTCCCCTTTTCGTTTGAGAACGTGTACTAACTTTTATCAAAAATAAAATTTTTCAGAAAGTCAGTAACAACAGAGTTTCCCATATGATGCAAACTTTTTGGCGGTTACTGTATATAACAATATGAAGATTGAGGTGGTTGTCCTGCAGAAATTTTTACATAACAATTATGTTTACACAACAGGAAGAATTTAGTTCCTAATGTCCCTTAGAAATTTACGTACCATATGGAACGATAGAGAGAACTCGAAACAAAATTGCTATTTTATTTTAGTACGCACTTAAATTTTAAATGTCATAAATAATTACAACAAACTCATTACAGTAATATTTTAAAGCGACAACTGATTTCTAACATCACATCTTTATGGTTGAATGTAATTTAGGATAATAATTTTTGAATCAGTCTTTTGAGGTCATAATTTGTTGGATTGCGTCATTGTCTCAATTAAACAAAGCGAGTTTTCTTGAATGCCAAAATTAAAGCAATATTTCTAAAACTAAGTTGTGAAATTTCTGATACCTCTATTATAATTGATATATTATTATGTCGTCACATCACTACACCCTAAAAAGCAGGTGTTACTTATTGATTGGCCTTTTTGAAATTACGCAAGCAACAAAACAAAATAATAGTCAAGTAGATTTGTGACGCAATATACTAATTCGCATGTTTTACTTTGGTAGTCTTTTCTTGAAAATAAAGATCGTGTTACCTATATTATTTATTTCACAATAATTTTCTAACTTTATGAGGAGAATGTTTCTATAAATACAATTTTTGGAATTTTGAACAATATTTACTGGCTTAATTTTGGATAAAACAGATCTTAATGTTACTCTCATTTGAAAGACCGTTCGTACAGAAAATCTATTTCCGATTTCCTAATTTATCCGATAAATCATGTACATATGGAATTAATGCTAAAGATCTAAATTCAGGCTGTAAATGTTGAGTGGTTACTCTACTTTCAATGTTTGCCAGCTGGCTATCAACAAAACTATCGGAGTATTGATTTGTTCAATAGAACAGTTTTTATAGTTTCTCGTTATTTAAACTTTCGTCATACATACAAACATTTTACAACACCTTTCTTAAAGCTAATATGTTGATTAGAATTGAAATTCAAATATCTTATCTATTTGTACTTCAGTAAAATAAAATTAAATTTGGACCAAACCAGGAACAAATTTGTAACAAGTTAATTTCTTCGGGATTGTATTCTATGGCTATCCAGGAGTCTCTGACTGCTGAAATTAGGCACTTTTTTCCTTTAATCGGTAATAGTCCACATGGATGACACTTTAGCAAAAAAAGTAAAGAGGCAAAATTTTGAGAGAAAGAGCTAAGCTTTAATATGGTATAAATCGGTTAAATATTAACAGAGTTATGATTGTCAAAATGACAGATTCTTTTCAAAACAGGGTATTTTTTGTATTTTAACACCGTAAGAATGTAACAATAGCCAACAAAAACTTTTGTTGGTAATACTAATTAAACATGGTTTATTTAAATATGAAATAAAATATATACCGGTTAGTTTATTTGACGATATTTCGTTTCGAAAAACAACAAAATCATCTCTTTTTTCTTCAAAAACTTGCACCCAGTCCAACTTTGCCTGAAAGTGCTAAACAATTTGTAATAGACAGAGGTTTCTTCTTAGAAAAGTTGTGTGGCAACTTCCAGCTCAATGTAAAGATATTGTTCATCAGTGTGTTTCATTTCTTCGTTATTATTATGGTTTAAATTGTATTATTATTTTCGATGGCTATTCTAAGGAAAGCACTTCCCACAAATCTTATGGGAAATTGGCTTACGGTAAAATTGGCCCAAATTTTGATATGTTGTTCTACTCATCCAGTAGATTAAAAGTTTCAATGGGTATGAGTCCCAAAAATACACTCTTCTACTTTTTTTGCCCTCTATTGGGGCGAAAAGGGCTCGTATACATTTAACAACTATATTTCTCTAAAAAAATATTTGTATCTTTCAGCGCGGTAAAAAACCTCAGTCGTAGGATCTGACTTACATTTAGACCCTTCCACCCTTTTCCACCCCTTCCGGGGGGGTGAAAATCGCTTTCACGGCTGCACAGCGTTCCAAAAAATTATGAAACTGCTCAGTTGAACATAGAACCTTAAAAGATGGTGCAGAAATCACTTTTAAGTACCCCCTAACGCTTCTCCACCCCTTCCGGGGGATGAAAATCGCTTTCACGGCTGCACACAGGTATCTTTGTTCCAAAAAAATATGGAACTGTTCAGTTGAACACATAACCTTAAAAGACGGTGCAAGAATCACTTTGAAGTACCCCCTAATGCTTTTCCACCTCTTACGGGGGATGAAAATGGCTTTCACCTCTGCGCGGCGGTATCTTTCTGGCAAAAAAGTAATGGAACCACTCAGATGATTACTACATCTCAAAAAAGGTGTAGCAATTACTCTGCCCTTAACCATTTTCCGCCCTCGCGGGGGTAAAAGTATACCACTGTGCAGCAGTGAAAGTGATTTTCAGCCCTCGGAGGGGTTGGAAAATGATTAGAGATTGGCTCAAAGTCATTGCTGGACCTCTTTTGAGATATGCTATCGCTGTGCAGCCGCTTTATTGAGAATCACTCCCTGGAAGGAGTGGAAAAGCGTTAGGGGGTACTTCAAAGTGATTTTGGCATCGTCTTTTAAGGTTCTGTATTCAACTGAGCAGTTTCATATTTTTTTGAAACAAAGATACCGCTTGTGCAGCCGTGAAAGCGATTTTTACCCCCCGGAAGGGGTGGAAAAGCGTTAGAGGTACTTCAGAGTGATTTTTGCACCGTCTTTTAAGGTTCTGTGTTCATCTGAGCAGTTTCATATTTTTTTGGAACAAAGATACCGCTGTGCAACCCTGAAAGCGATTTTCACCCCCCCCGGAAGGGGTGGAAAAGGGTGGAAGGGTCTAAATGTAAGTCAGATCCTACGACTGAGGTTTTTTACCGTGCTGAAAGATGCAAATATTTTTTTAGAGAAATGTAGTTGTTAAATGTATACGAGCGCTTTCCACCCTAATAGAGGGCAAAAAAGGTAGAAAGTTATGTTTTTGGGACTTGTGCCCATTGAGACTTTTGATCTACTGGATTAGTAGAACAACATATCAAAATTGGGGCCAATTTCTCCGTAAGCCGATTTCCTTTACAGAATATCATAGAAGAGCTAAAAATGCATTTCAGAAAGAAATTAATGTTGACCCACAGTAGTAGAAATATCTCAAAACGAATTTTTAGCATCAGTGTCAAATAAAGATCAGTTAATTAAACATCTAACATCAAATTTCAATCAAAATAATATCACAGTCAAATGTGCGGATGCAGATGCTGATTATTTAATTGCAAAAGCTGAGATTGATTGCTCAGCTGATATCAGGCCTGTAGCTAGGGGAGGGGGGGGGGGGGCAGGACGGGCTATGCCCGACCTACGGCGACCGCAAGGGGAGGCAATTTCAACTTCCTTCCCAATATTTTGAAAGAGATTGGGTTAAAAATTTTTTTTTCTCCCCCCTCCGCTCATCAAAAATTTTATCGGACTAAAAAAAGATTTTTTTGGATTTTTCCTCCCGGCTCATCAAAAAATTTGTAAAAAAAATTTTTTTTGGATTCCCCTCGCTCATCGAAAAATTTTTTTGGATTTCCCGCCCCCCCCGCTCATCAAAAATTTTTTTACGGGTCCCCCCTGAAAAATTGTTTGCCCGCCCTTAAAGCATTTTCTAGCTACAGGCCTGGCTGATATGTGTAAACCTGTTATAGTTGTTGGTCAAGATACCAACTTAATAACGTCACTTATTGAGCATTGCAAAACAAAAAATGTATACATGATGAATTCCAGTGATTGAGGTAAATCTGATAAAATAACGAATATCTGCAAGTTACATTCAGAACTAAGTGAAAATGTAGTAAAAATACTCTATTTGCACGTGCCATAGTCGGATGCGATACCACCTCTGCATTCTATAAAAATGCCAAAAAACAGTATTTTCAGTTTTAGAAAATAATACTGAACTAAGTAACAGCCTAAAAGTTTTGCTGAAGCAAATCAGATCAGATTGGGGAAGAATTTATTTTACGATGGCATGGCAGTAAAAAAACTAATAGTTTAAATTAATTACAAAAATCAATTATTATAAATCAAAAATTCAAAAAAACAATGATAGTAAAAATGTATGGAATGTTGTTAAAGAAATTAGTAATACAAAAAATAAAGAAACTCATGTTAAACAAATACAAGTAGAACACGGCGATATTATACAGGGTGATTTAGAAATTGCTAATAATTTTAATGATTATTTTTCTAATGTTGGAATGAACCTAGCACGTAAAATCGTTAAACCGCCAACACCCCCTCCGCGAATGCAGAGAGAGCCACAGACCATATTTCTTGAACCTACGGAGGAAAAAGAAATTATTTCAGTCATTAAAACGCTTAAAATAAATAAAGCTCCTGGATCCGACATGATTAAAGCCGAGACAATTCAACAAATTGCTGATGAAATTGCATCTCCCTTAGCATTTTTAATAAATAAAATCATAGAAACCGGTATTTGCCCCTCAGAATTTAAAACTGCTCTTATAAAGCCTTTATACAAAAATGGAGATAAACTGCAAGTTTCTAACTATAGACCAATTTCATTAATATCCAATTTCGCAAAAATATTCGAAAAAATAATAAAAAATAGAATAATGAAATATATCAATTCTAACGAATTATTATCAGGTAGACAATTTGGTTTTAGAGAAGGGAAGTCTACGGAAGATGCAATTTCTTCACTAACAGCAGAAATTTACAAAGCACTAGACGACAATAAAGTCTCTTTATGTGTGTTTCTGGATCTGGCTAAGGCATTCGACACTGTTAGTCACTCGCAGTTGTTGGATGCCTTAGAATATCTAGGCTTTCGAGGTCATGTACTGGAACTTTTTAAAAACTATCTGTCGAATCGTAAACAAGTAGTCATGATTAACAATACTCTAAGTGAGGAAAGAACTGTGCTTTATGGAGTGCCTCAGGGAACTGTGCTAGGCCCAGTTTTGTTTGTTGTTTACATAAATAGTTTACTTAATCTCAGCGTTAATGCTTCCATTTTTAGTTTTGCAGATGATACTGCCATTTTCTTCAAAGGTGAAAATTGGGATAATTTAAAAAAAACTGTGGAAAGTGAGCTAGGTTATATAATGGACTGGTTTAATCATAAACTATTAACCCTAAATTTCAAAAAAACCGTATTTTTGCCATTTAGTTGTTATAAAAATGGTTTGCCTAGTTATAACTCATTAAAAATAAATAACCACGGTAAGATAATAGAAATATCTTCAGCTGAATCAACGAAATATTTAGGCATAGTGATTGATAGACATTTAAGATGGGATTTGCAAGTAAATAGCACTACACAAACTCTAAGGAGTATAATGTACAGATTCAAATATTTAAAAAACATACTAGACATACCTCTTATGAAAATGGTCTATTTTGCGCTAGTTGAATCTAGATTAATATATGGCATTCTAGGTTGGGGTGGAGTTGCTTACTGTCACCTTAAAAAATTAGACATCATTCAGAAAAAATTCTTAAAAATACTCTTTTTAAAACCTAATACTTACCCAAGTGATGAACTTTTTTCAGAAGCGAAAGTACTGGACATAAGGCAATTATATTTTCTTAGTGTAGTATCTAACCAACATAAAAATAAACACATGCTATCCTTTTCCCAACATCAATATGAAACCCGAAATAAAGGTAAGGCAATGGTACCGACAGCAATCAAAACAGTAGGGCAAAGAAATTATACTTATTTGTCATCTAGACTGTACAATACATTGCCAACTGAATTACAAGATATTAAAATAAAAAAGTTATTTAAAAAAAAGACTAAAAAATACATTCTTAACTTAAATAGGCAAGAAATACATAACTTGGTTAATATTAAAAATTAACTTATGCAAATCTTTATTTGTGTAAAAGTAAAGAGATGTTATATTGAGTGATAAAATTGATTTTAATATACATTATTGTTTAGTTTGAATCAGAATATGCAAAAATTTGTATCAATTTTTTTTCTTTTTCCTTTGCGAAAGTTATATGTAGAAGATTTCTTTTTTTAGGTTTTGTTATTTAGCTTAGTTGTTATTACTTACATTAATAAATACGTTGTCTAACTACTACTATTACAATTATTATAATTATTTATAATTATTAATATTTTGCATAAGGTAAATAAGCAAATTGTATCCACGTGCAAGTTTACTTTTGTGGATTATCTCCTGTTTATTTACAATATATTCTTATATACAAAATTATTGTAAACACATGTTAATTTCTTATGTAAATAAACGTATTATTATTATTATTATTATAAATGATTACAGGTTCGTTAGGTATAATCAGATTTCTGCTAGGCAAAATATTTTCTAACACTTCGATTTAACTCCAACATCCGATACCTCTAAATATCATACTTATAGAGTGTATTGCAAATTCAAGTCTGGTTAGACGACAATCTTAATCCAGAGAACTGGGGTTGGAAAAACAGCGGTTATTTAGAACCAATAAAAACAGTACAAAAGTGTGCCCCTGATTTCATTTTAAATATTTTAATATTTTATTCTGTGGTTGCAAGAAAAATTGCAAACAGTCTTGAAAATTTAAAAAATATAATCTTAAGTGCAGTACCAGCTGTGTAAATTGCATTGGACAGAACTGTGATAATGCGTTAGAGGTGTTACTTCTGAGAATGAGGCTAGTTTTTAGATAAAGCTCTTATTTGAGAGTTTTTTATGCTTATTTAATTTATTCATGCTTTTTGAAGAGTTTATAGTTTATTTTTTCACTATTTATGAGTTCTGTTATTGTGCTTGTTGTTACGTTCTTTTGTTTTTAGAATGAATTTTATTTTACGAATGTATTACTTTAATTAATTAGTATTACCTATTACCAGTAATAATTGTTGTTACCTTTTGTTGCATTTTATGGTATTAAAATACAAGAAGTATTCCTTTTTTATACAAATGTGTCATTTTGACAATCGTAACTTTGCTAATATTTAACCGATTGCAAAAAATCACATCAAAACTCAGGTCTTTCTCTCAAAATTTTGCCTCTTTATTTTTTTCCTAAAATGTCATCCGTGCGGGCTATTACCGATTAAAGGAAAAAAGTGCCTAATTTGGCGGCGCATTTTTTCTTCATTTCTTCACGGCCGGAGGATTCTTTGGAATTTTCAGTCAGAGACTCCAGGTTATCCATAGATACAATCCTGAAGAAATCAACTTGTTAAAAATTTGTTCCGGGTCAACTTTTAATTTTACTGTACTATTGTGCGTGTTTGTTTTCGATAAACGCTGGTTTCATATTTATTATCTAACTTTTTAATTAATACATCTAAGAAAGGTAATTCATTATTCTCTACTTCTATTGTAAAATGAATTGAAGGTTCCTTTTCGTTAATCTGATTTAAAAATTACTCAAATGTTCTTCGCTCTAAAACCAAGATTGCACGTTAGCGCAAGCTCACCCCTATCCAAACAATCCAGAAACCAATCTGTTACTATAGTTAATAATTTATTATTTATTACAAAAATGCTGTAAAGCAAATGTCATAATACATTACACCCAGTCTTCTGCTTAATGAAAACAAAAGCATGAAAGCCCCCTAAACCACGCGCTCGATCAAAGCGAAATTGAGATATTCAACTTTAATTCTGTATTATAGGTAAGCACTGCATAATTAATTAATGGCTATTATTGTAGAAAGATAATAATAATGGTAAAATCAGTAAAAAGATAATACATAAAAATTGTTGTTTCTTATCTTGTTGCGATCGAAGGAAATAGATACGTTCCATTTCACTTAATAATAGTTAACTGTTTTGAGAAACAATGTATTTGACAGTGATGTAAATATAAAATTAGTATCGTTATTAAATAAAGATTTGATTACTTAACACTCGCTTGTATACACTAATTGATGATTAATAATTGCTGGGGACATTGTTATTTCCTCTAGTCTTTTTATGTTGGATGCGATTTTTTTTATATTTATTTACTTAATTATTCGCAGTAATTACTATACAGGTCGGAACCAAAGTACAGAGAAACATTAGTGCAATAAAAATAAGTCTAACAGTATGCGAACCTTGAAAAAATTAGTACAAATTTGGTGGAGATGTTGCAGTTATCATCTTATTGAATATACTAAAAGTCCCCTAAAATCTAAGCTGTGCTACGCCCGCCGTATTGAAAAATGGCGGCCTATTTTCAGATTCTTGTATATAAATCCTTTACCATTGCAGATAGGAAAACAAGTTTTAAATAAAAAATGCAGGTAATAAAAAAACAAACAATTTTTGATATTAACATTTTTTCTCTAAATCGAACGATTTTTAAATTACACAGTTCTACAAAAAAAAAATCAGCTCCAACGACTAAACCTATCATGCCTTAAGTATTTTTGTGTGCTGAATCCGGATTTTCAATTTAAAAAATATGTTGGGCGAAGCACAGCTTCGATTTTAGGGGACTTTTAGTATATTAATTAGGATGGCAAGTGGAACATCACCAAATTCCTTGCTTGTACTAATTTTTTCAAGGTTAAAATTTGTTTTTCCTGCACTACATTAGGTATACACAATATATTATTAATAAAGATTGTGGGTATAAATAGTAACAATAAATAGTAAAGACATATACATCTAGCCAAGATAGAATGATAAACGTACAGTTATAACTAACGTAAGTCGTTTTTTAAGCTTTTTGGGGAAGTAAAATATGCCACAGTGCGTTTGAACATTATTATATGTATTACACATTCTATACAATGGTGAGTTTGCTAAATCGTTGGAGTGTTGTATTTAGTAAGTGTAAAAAGTGTTAGTCGTTTTTGGGGAGAGATAGCACATTTAGATGTATAAGAGACAGAAAATGAGGGTCATCAATATTTCCATTCAATTATAGCCACACAGAAAAAAGTTTTGTGCAGCGGACCAAATTATATGGACTTGGTGTATCTTTCGACGCTAAATCTGAATCCGTTGTCCAAAAAAGAATCTATCGCGTCAGTTTTGTTTTTTAGTCAAAAACATCCCTTAAAATGGTGTAAAATCATAGAAATAATGTAATAACTCTTAATGAAGCGTGAAAAATGATAGATGTTTTGTTGCCGAGAATAGGGAATATAAATTCGAGCCACAGTAAGCTATTTTTATAAATTAAATCGAAATCCGCCCTTATGGGGGGGTGAAAACTACCGCTAAAACTCAAAAGACGCAGGTGAGTGTGAATAACATAGTATAAAGGCCAAATTTTTGTATCTCTTAGCGCAAAATATTTGACGCTGGTGCGACAACCAACCATTACTCCCAAAGGGTAGAGACTCAACCCTATGGAGGGTTAAAACTACCCCCACCCCTCATAGGTTTCAAAACGGGAAAAAAATTGAGGCTTTTGTAGTTTTAGGCAGTGTGAACAAATATGGAGTGAATTCGTTCCAACCACCGACACATGACTAGAGTCTACCCTTGGTAAGAGCTAGATACTGCACCTCCTCATTCTGATCTAATGCTATTACTTCAATATAATGATTGTGATGAAGTGGTATTTTTTATGCGTAAATGTCATTACGTTGCATTTACTTATGTTGAAGGTTAATTTATCATTTGCAGACCTTATACGAATATTATTTATATCAACCTCGAGTTTATAACTCTTATTGACATTATCTTTGAAAAATATTTTCAAGTCATCAGCGTATAGTAAATATGAAGGTGTTTCAGTCTCTTTGGTGATGCTATTTATAAATATGAGAAGCTATAGTGCCCCGTGGTTGGAGCCTTGCGGAACCCCTGGCTTTGCAACAAATGGCTAGTACATTACCACGTATAACCACCTGTTGGATTCTATTGTGCAAGTAAGAAAACATGAATTGAAGTTATCATGGAAGCTAAACTCTCTATAGAGTTTGCTTAAGAAAATGCTATGCGAAACAGCGCTTTTGCGAAGTCAGCATAGCCGTCCTGACTACGCTTATCTACGTGTAAGAAATAAGTTGCGTTACATTTACATTGATTAAATTGCTGACAGTTGATCTCCTTCATGAATCTATGTTGCTAAACAGAAATGTTTTTAGATGCGGATATATATATATATCCCCTTATACATGATATGATTATGGTGTGTGCGATGATTAATAATCACAGGCACACAAAAAAAAAATGTCAAGACCCAGAGGATAGATAGTCCGTTTTTGGGGTCGCTGAAATCGAATATGGCCATAAAAAAATTTTAACTCGCCATTTCCCCGTTACCACCCCCATACACCCCCTTCTGGCAGTTGAAATGTCAATTCTCATGCAAAGTCGAGTAGGGTGTGTATTCCTATGTTTTCTGGGCCATAAGGAACGAAGAAGACTACCAAAAATGACCTCGTTACCCCCTAGCGTCACTTTACCACCCCCATTCGGGGTTGAAGTGTCGATTTTCATACAAAGTCGAGTGGGGTGTGTATGCCTACGTTTTCTAGGCTGCCGAAAACAAAGAAGACTACCGAAAATTAATCCAACCCCATCGTCAACCCTCACCCTTTGCCACCCACATACACGCACTTATGAGGGTTGGAATGGCAATTTTCATACAAAGTCAAGTGGGGATACACACCCTACTCGACTTTGTATGAGAATTGACATTTCAACTCCCAGAAGGGGGTGGTAAAGTGATGCTAGGGGGTAACGAGGGGGTATAATTCATTTTTGGTAGTCTCCTTCGTTCTTAGTGGCCCAGAAAACATAGGAATACACACCCTACTTGACTTTGTATGAGAATTGATATTTCAACTCCCAGAAGGGGGTGTATGGGGGTGGTAACGGGGAAATGGCTAGTTAAAATTTTTTTTATGGTCATATTCGGTTTCAGCGACCCCAAAAACGGAGGGGTAGGGGGGGTCTACCATCTGGGTCTTGACATTTTTTTTTGTGTGCCTGTGATAATCGTTGAGGACATTGTTCTCTTCTCTTCTGCAACTGCACCTGTTTTCGCACCCTAATTTGCATGAACAAGAAATTAGTGTTAAAACAGATTCGGGAGCTGGTTCTTTTATTGTCATAGTTGATGTTAATATACCGCCGACTTTTTTTCATCCCCAATCAATAGGTTCTAGTGTAACGTTTTTCCAGGTTTGAATTTGGTAAAAAACGCGATATGAGGGTTTCCGAGCAGCAGCAGAAGTTGGTGGTAGTTTTGATAACACTCCAGTATTGTTCGCTTTACCAACAAGTTTGTTAAAAGACATGAATCTGTCTGTATACATTTAGACTTTTTTCTGCGGAGTTAGAGTTATATAAAACTAGAACAAATCGCGCTCCTACGTCTGCAATTTCTTCATGACTACCTTCTCCATTATTAAAAGTTTGCAGGATGTCTTGTAAGTCATCTCTTTTATTAAGAACATTGATTGCATTAACCTTTCCTTTGGAAAAAAACGTTGAGGTTGTATCTGTATATTCAGCGAATTATATGACCTGCGCTGATTACATTTGCCAAAGTATTATTAATTTTAGGGAAAAAAGTGTAGAGACGTTTTTTATAGAGAATGTTATAAAGAATAATGTTGTATATAAGTATTTGTATCAAAAAATTCACCCGAGGTAATGTAGAAAACCTCCTAGGGGATGAAGCATACTTATTTAGGGGTGGGAACTTTTCGGTTTAATAATACTTATGCTATCCTCATTATTCCTACCAATTTTTGAAACTATGAATTTTGTCCGATATATTACAATTTTAACTGTTTTATTATTGAATTATTAGCAAGATATACTTTGTAGAAATCGGATGACTTAATAAATATAAAAATGTTTACAGTTGACTGCACACTTGTTAGGCGTGTAAAAATGTCAGCGTCTTTGGCGGTGCGATGCGGCGTATTTGATGGTCAAAGGCGCCGACATTATTTGAGTGCTTCGTAGACCTGAAGACAATTTTGCTTTGGTAGAAGTGTGCACCTCTCCTTTCACATTTCTTCTCTTTATTTTTAACCGACAAAAAAAAAATAGAAAACTGGGTTTCCAATTCGACCCTCATGCATGTTTTTTTACATATATGTTTAATTATTAATTTGGCATAGCTTTTAGATATTATACATGCCCTGTATGTTGTTCTAAAGACACTGATTCATTAAGGACACAGATAAGAGTTCATATTTCTGAATCATTGGAAATGCCCATGGTATAAAAAACATCTTAGACTATAAAGTGACGGCCAAGGGCAATTCAGTGGTCTAAGAATCAAGAATCAATTATACGCTTTTGTTGTTTTGATCTTTTACGTCCCTCAGAAGTATGTATCATAACCGTGAAAAAAATCACTTTCCGAGATTTTTTTGGATTTTCATGTTTCAGATTATGCGGTCCTTCCTTCCGTCTGTTCGCCTGTCTGTTGGCGCTATTTAAAAAATTATTTGACTATTGGCTGTTGCCAAGGAAAGAATGATATAGTTTTGGCGACAAATATAAAAAAAATGAATGAATGAATGGAATGTGACGGGAAATAGTATCTTCATGTAGTTAACATAAGTGCGAAGGAAGAAACATGGTATAGTTTGGTGAATAAATTAAAAGGTGGTCAGTTAAAAACGTAATGTAATTATGAAACGACGGAGAAAAATGATATTTGGAATTAGGTCACATTATTCTCAGGGAAGAACACATGAAGTGTTTTTTTTTCTATAATGAGATGATAAAGGAAAAAATTAAAATCGGTCATAAAAGAAAATATTTGCACGAAGAAAGAGAGGGCATGCAAGACGGCATTACTACGTTGTTCGTAAAATCTGTAAACAGACTTTCGCATATAATAACTGCAAGCATATAAAATAATATCTCACCTGTCACGTGACACATAAAAATTAATAACTTCCGCATATTGATTTAAAACAAAATTCACTACAGTTAATTCAAAATGTTCATGCTTTCATCCAGATTTTAATGAAATAAAGTAATAAAAGATATTTTACTAAGAACTTATAATACGTTCATTATAACACTTCTGCAAGTAAGGTCAATTTTGATGATGATTTAAAATTAAAACTAGAGAGCCACAGATGTGTCACATATAGTTTTTATTTTTTTTTTAATTGTTATTTTCATATGTAAAAACGAAATTCAAATAAATAGATCAATAACTGTGTTCGCACTGTAAGCGTTACGTACTTATGGCACCGCATGTTGTAAGCACAGTTTAACACTTGACTTTAACTTTAATGGGGTCTAGAACTAGATTATATTTTCATCTTATTCCATCGAAGGGTTGGGGGGTAAATTGGGGTAAATTTGGGGTAAATAGGTAAATCAAGCAGGTAAGAGTCCATAAAATTGGTATTTGGTATATACAAGAGAAGCTAAGGTCTTAAAAGAATTGTTTGCATTAGCCACCTCCATTACCACCCCCATTATTAACACATTAACTGCTGACTTTTTAACTATGCCGACCCTGTGTGCTAGTTTGTTTTTTGTTAGATTTCCACTTACTAACCTTTATTATTAACCCTAGCACGAGTGTCGCGGATCCGTGTCATGCGAACATAGCCACATGGGCGGGGTAACACGGATCCGTATCGTCGGCACTGAATGTGTTAAAGGGGATAAAAAAAACTGATTTTTATGTGTACAAGAACCAAAAATCTCAAAATATTTCTTTACTTCATCCATCCCCTGATCACCACCCCCTCCCCACTACCAGTGTGGGGTATCGTTTTATGAGTTTTTGGGGTTGACGATTTCAAATATAATATTAAAGTTTCATAAATTTCAATAAAAAAATGCTTAATATGACTTCGAAAAATCGACCCTTTTTTCCTTAATAAAAATGCACTCCAATGATTGAAATAATTTTTGTTTCACTCAAAATGAATATAATAAAGATCTTTGATACCAATCCAAATTTGGTCGAAATCGCATGACTAATAATAACTGAGATAAGGAAAGGGAGTCATTCAAAATGAGACACGCTGTATAGTTTTGCATGTAAGATTCAATCTCCAATGCTGTACAAGATTCTCTCTAATGTTATAGAAAATACTATTCAAAAAAAAAACGCAATCAAAAAAGAAAAGACATTAACGCATAGTAGGGAAAATACAGATAAACGTATGTAATACGAAAAACAAGGAATTGTAGAGATAATCGTCAATATAATAATGCTTTGTGCGGACCGTGCTTCTTATGAGCAATATATAATTAACTTTGCTGAAGTCAATCAAATTAAACTCGAAAATGCTGTTAATAGTTCCGCGAGAAAAAATATTCTGTTTTCTGTTTAATTATGTATAATGATTGGGTTTATGATGTTTTCCAGTCTCTTACTCGCTTATCGAAAAGAAGTATCATAAATTATAATCGCGAAAAAAATTACTTTCCCAAATGTTTTTGTATCATCGTGGTTCAGATTATGTAGGTTACGAAAATTAAGATCTTTCAAATTCGTTAGTCTGTTGTGTCCAGGCCCCCACATAAAATCATGGGCTCTGGTACCAAATTCACTGGCGGGCCCCCACACTTTAATAATCAATGAGTGCGGGGGGAGGATGTGAAAAAAAAATTGTCTAGGTCTCATAAGTAATGAGCGAGGAGGCGAAATTTATAGTTTTCCACATTCACTGACTTTGACCAAATGTTAAATAGTTTAATATTTTTACATTGTGTTTCCTAGTCTTACCGGGGCCCGGTACCATGGTACTGTCGGTACCTAATGACACCTCCCCCTTGTGGGGGCCCTGCGTGTGTCTGTCTATTGACGTCATAGTTAAAAACCTATTTGATGGATAAAAATAATACTTACAGGTAGTTCACGCTGACAAGGATGAAAATCTGATACAATTTTGGTGAAAAAATATATACAAAATGGTTACTAAAAAGAATAAAATAATTAATTTTTATAAATAATTTTACAAATTCTTTATATCCTTCGCTTAATGAAGAGAAGTATTGTAATCGTGAAAAAAACATTATTCCAGATCACTTAGAATTTTCACATTTCAGACTATCTAGATTATGAAAAAGTCTTTCAATTCAGTCATTCAGTCCGTCTGTCAGTCGGTTTGTTGGCTCTATAGTCTATATCAAATATATATTTTTCTCTGTCAAATAGTTTTGAAAATAATATTTGGCAGGTAATTGAGGTGTATTGGCATGAAAAAAATGGTATATTTTGATCGAAAAATGTAAAGATGAAACACCCCGAAAAAATAATTAATGAAAAAATGTTGCGGAAATCAGTAATCTTTGTCATGTAGTTAACACAACTGCTAAGGAAAAAACCTGTTTCAGGTTAGTGAAAAATATGGTCACTAAAAGAATAAAATAATTAATTAGGCTAAACCTGTCAACATTGGATGAAGGATGAATATTTGAAAATGTGAATAAACTGTGTAGCTTCAATACTGCTGGTTTTTACAAAATTTTCGATATACTCAAAATTATTGATAACTTATTCTTTAATCGTGTGAATCATGCACTAATTCCATCGAAAAATAAGCAGTGCAGCGCCATCTATGTGCACTGCGAAGGAAAAATTCTAACTGCAGTTTTTTTGTATCAATCATGTGCCATTTACAAATTTCAAATATCTTTATTATTTTTCGAGATAATAGCCCGGCGACTTTTAATTCAGACACCCTGTATATTGAACAAACCTTAAATCTAAAGCCAAAGCCACCCGGAAGAGGGTTACACATAATTTGCTCAAGTAGCTGAGGGTGAGGTTGAGAGAGAGTGAGGGCAATAATTTATATCCATGGAAAGAAAGATATGATTTGAAGGTCTTGATTTCATTGACAGCATGACGGCTTTTTTAGATATAAATGTTTTGTTTGATGAATTACATGTTGTCTGTATTATTATCATCCCACTGAATGACGAAGTCAGTGGTAAACTGTTTTATTATATATATACTTTTGTTATTTTGGGAAGGAAGCAAAATAGGTAGATGTAAATTTTAACAGACTTTGTACTTTTTCCTTTT
The DNA here is from genome assembly GCA_936432065.2 of Rutpela maculata. NCBI lineage: Eukaryota > Metazoa > Arthropoda > Insecta > Coleoptera > Cerambycidae > Rutpela > Rutpela maculata. The sequence continues at coordinate 3,739,779 of OW386286.2, forward strand.
CATAGTCGAGTCAATGAAGATTTCAAAATCATTCCAGCTGGGGCTAATTTATAGGGGGTGGGTGCCACTCCTTTTCAGATGGCACTTTCTTTAATTTATAATGACTTGAAAATTGGGACATTAGCTTGAAAAATTAGGTATTTCAACACGATTTTTGTCAAATAACTCGAAAAGTATTACATTGAACGAAAACATGCTAGAGGCAAATAAAGGAGCTATACGAAATCGGAGATGTATTTCTAATTTTTCTAATTTCTATAAAATTAATGGTTTCGGATATATGGAAGTATAAAGATGGCGTCCGAACGTTTGTAAATCCAAGTATTTAGTTAAAGTGTTAAATATCTCAGAAACTATGGCACGTCAAAAATGCTAAGAGTCAAAATGATAATTAGGCTTTCAAATGATTTATTGTCTATTTCTATAGCATAAAAACCAAAGAAGTTAGGACGGAAACAATGTGCTTCCTCACCTTTTTTTTAATGTAACTAGTCAGTAATTAAAAAAAAATTCTTATATACTGTTTTTCGTTAAAAAATAGTATAACCTAGACGCCCAAAATTTTTGGTCAGTTTACAGCACTTGCTTCAGAAAAAAATGTATTTTAAACTATTAATGGATTTTCGAAAAAACGTAAAAAATTTTATTCTTAACAAATATCTCAATAAATATTAGTTTAAGCGAAACAATGATAGATATCAAAAATAAAGCTTATAAACTGAGAATGAATTTGTTTTACTTTATATTTACGTTGGATTAATATCTTAGGAAATATTTAAGTTTATAGATAGCATCCGAAAAATTATAGGATGAAGTATTTAGATTAAATGTTGAATATCTTAGAAACTATACAATTACTATAAAAATGTCTAGGATACAGAATCAAAGATAATTAATCAGTCTTTTACATGATTTGTTTCTGTATCATACAGAATAAAGAAGTAATGACCGAAGCAATGTGCGTTTTCACATTTTTTTTTACAAAATGTCGCCATTTTGTTATTGTAGTTGTCCAACGATAAATTTTTTTTTTTTTTTTCGAAAATGCTGCTTTTTGTTAATCACCTATGGTACAGTAAAATTAAAAGTTGACCCGGAACAAATTTGTAACAAGCTGATTTCTTCAGGATTGTATTCTATGGCTATCCAGGAGTCTCTGTCTGAAAATCCCAAAAAATCCGCCGTGCAGAAATAAAAAAAAATGCGCCGCCATGTTGAAATTAGGCACTTTTTTCCTTTAATCGGTAATAGCCCACACGGATGACACTTTGGGAAAAAAGTAAAGAGACAAAATTTTGAAAGAAAGACCTAAATTTTGGTGTGATAGTTTTTTGCAATCGGTTAAATATTAGCAAAGTGACGGTTGTCAAAATGACAGATTTGTATAAAAAAAGAATACTTTTTGTATTTTAATATCATAAAATGCAACAAAAGGTAACAGCAATTATTACCGGTAATACAAATTAATTAAAGTAATACATTCGTAAAATAAAATACATTCAACTTGTAGACAGGAATTCAAGGAAAATAAAATTCTGACTTTGATTAGCATTTATATATATGAAGCTGTAATCTTTATAAAAGAGAATAGCACACTATTACAAGATTGTGACAGAAATCATCGACATGACACAAGATATAAATTGGACTTGAACAACATTAAAAGCAATTTCACTTACATACAAAAAAATGTCCAATACTCAATTATAATAAAATCTCTATAAACCTGAGAGTGTTAAATATAAAATCCTTAAAACAAAAACTAAAAAGTATACTGATAGAAAAGGCCTACTATACTCTAGATGAATTTTACTGTGATACAAACTTTGATCTAAAATAGCTTCCTATATTCTATCTTTTTATTAACATGTTGGAATTAATAATTTTTAAACACCTTTCTTCTTATACTTTATACAATATTAATCATAATTTTACGAATTTTATGAATTTTAAACCATATGTATGTACTTTTAACTTGTTATTATTCATTTTTTGTATTTTTCTTTTTTAATTATCAACTTGTGTTTTAACTTATGCTATGACATGTCCTACACCCTCTGGGTAATGATGTAACTTTTACTACTGGATTAATAAAGACACTATCTCTCTATCTATCTATCTATTCTAAAAACAAAAGAACGTAACAACAAACACAGTAACAGAACTCATAAATAGTGAAAAAATAAACTGTAAACTCTTTAAAAAGTATGAATAAATTAAATAAGCTTAAAAAGTTCTCAAATACGAGCTTTAACTGAAAACTAGCTTCATTCTCAGAAAGTAACACAGTCCTGTCCAATGCAATTTACACAGCTGGTACTGCATTTAAGGTTATATTTTTTACATTTTCAAGACTGTTTGCAATTTTTCTTGCAACCACAGGATAAAATATTTAAAATGAAATCAGGGGCACACTTTTGTACTGTTTTTATTGGTTCTAGATAACAGCTGTTTTTTCAACCCCAGTTGCGGTTGGAAAAACAGCACTCTATAAGTATAATATTTAGTGTTATCGGATGTTGGCGGAAGAACTGGAAAATATTTTGCCTAACAAAATATGCCTAGCAAAAATCTGATTATTCCTAACGAAGCTGTAATCATTTAAACTATTAGTTTTTTAACTGCTATACCATCTTAAAATAAATTCTTCCCCTTTTAGTGCAAGCTTCAGTAGATTTGCTTCAGCAAAACTTTTGAAAATTAATAAGCTGTTCAGTATTATTTTCTAAAACTGAAAATACTGTTTTTTGCCATTTTTATAGAATGCAGAGGTGGTATCGCATCCGAATATAGCATGTGCAAATACAGTATTTTTTTATTACATTTTAACTTAGTTCTGAACGTAACTTGCAGATATTCGTTATTTTATCAGATTTACCTCAATCACCGGGTCTCATCATGTATACATTTTTTGTTTTGCAATGCTCAATAAGTAACGTTATTAAGTCTATATCTTGACCAACAACTATAACAGGGTTACACATATCAGCTGAGCAATCAATAGCAGCTTTTACAATTAAATAATCAGCATCTGAATCCGTACATTTGACTGTGATATTGTTTTGGGAAAAATTTGATGTTAGAAGTTTAATTCTCTACTACTTTTTTTATGTCAATATTAATTTCTTTCTGAAATGCATTTTTAGCTCTTCTTCGATATTCTGTAAATTTAACGAAAGTGCTTTCATTAGAATAGCCATCGAAAATAATAATACAATTTAAACCATAATGATAACGAACAAATGAAACACACTGATGAACAATATCTTTACATTGAGCCGGGCGTTACCACACAACTTTTCTAAGGAGAAACCCCCGTCTATTACAAATTGTTTAGCACTTTCAGGCAAAGTTGGACTTGGTGTAAGTTTTTTATCAAAATAAGAAAAAAAGAGATGATTTTGTTGTTTTTCGAAACGAAATATCGTCAAGTAAACTAACCGCTATTTGTTTTATTTCATATTTAAATAAACAATGTTTAATTAGTATCTCCAACAAAAGTTTTTGTTGACTATTGTTACATTCTTACGGTGTTAAAATACAAAAAATACCCTTTTTTGAAAAGAATCTGTCATTTTGACAATCATAACTTTGTTAATATTTAACCGATTTATACCATATTGAAGCTTAGCTTTTTCTCTCAAAATTTTGCCACTTTACTTTTTTCCTAAAGTGACATCCGTGTGGGCTATTATAGACTGGCGGTACATGACCAGTCAGGTGCAACGTTTTTAAAATGCATGCCAGTCATATATATTAATGAAATTACCATGAATATGCCAGAAACGCAAATTTTAGGCAGTCGTCGCGTGCAGAAGGGTGTGCGAATCGTTTTTTTTTGGCATCCATTTTAAAATTAAAAAAAAACAAAAGAAAATCGATTTGCACACCCTTCTGCACGCGACGACTGCCTAAAATTTGCGTTTCTGGCATATTCATGGTAATTTCATTCATATATATGATTGGCATGCATTTTAAAAACGTTGCACCTGACTGGTCATGTACCGCCAGTCTATTACCGATTAAAGGAAAAAAGTGCCTAATTTCAACATGGCGGAGCATTTTTTCTTTATTTCTGCACGGCGGATTTTTTGGGATTTTCAGCAAACTCCTGGATAGCCATAGAATATAATCCCGAAGAAATTAGCTTGTTACAAATTTGTTCCGGGTTTGGTCCATATTTTATTTTATTTTACTGAAGTACTAGATGCTCATTTTTTTTTGTTCATTTAAAACACTTGCTTTAGAAAAAATTTCCATCGTCCATATTTTAGCCTCCATTTAGAAAATTTTCGGAAAATTCGGAAAAACCTTTTTTTTAACATATTAGTAATCAGCGACCCCCAAAAACACCCACATTTTTTTTCGTCGATAATGCGAGTTTATCTATAAAATTTATGTATTATTCAAAGCATAAGAAAAAATTCTCAATTTTTAAAATTAGAATTTAAAAATTTTATTCCGCTCCCTGGAAGGTTTCTGATTTCAAGTAATATAGTTTAAAATAGTTTTATCATAAGCGGTACTGTTTCTGAGAATTCTGAAGTTTCGCCGATTTTGTAGGCTTCATTGACTCGACTACGATATTAGGTAATAAGGTTCAATTTTTTCTCCATTTTTTTTTTAAATGAATTCTTTAATTTGTTAGTTCAATTCTCAAGTTCATTTATAGAACTTTAAAAGTAATGTACGTTAATACGAGCTAAAACATTTTTTCAGTGACCAACACCTATGAGGCAATAACAATTTTTGAATAGTTTTTAGAATTGCGATTCGTTGACCAAATAAAATACCAAAGACGATTAATTAAACAGAAATATTTACGAAACTTAAAAGAAAAAAGGGATTAAATGATTCTAATCCGTCCTTGAGGATAATTTACCGGTGTCCAATTTGTATGACATTTATTAACGATCTGTTATGAACAAGACCACCTTTTGCTGCAATCAGCTGTTTGCCCAGTGTCAATACCACATTGTCATGTTGTGTGAAAAAAAATAGATGCTTATTCGGCCCGGGGCGTATTTACGCATCTCACTTAGGCCCACTAACAATACTTCGGAGAGGTTATGACCCTAATTTCACTTATCTAAATGTTAAAGTAATACATAGGAAGATGTATTTTCTTTGGAGGGGTCGTTACATAGCCATATACAAGATATTGCTATAAAAGATGTACCGCAGCTTCTACGTGCACCATACGCTTTCCAATTGTTGTGTTTAATATGAAGTTATTTGTAGTGGTGAGTACTTGCTACATAAAAAGTTCTAAGTTAATTTTAAAAATAAGGGTGCTAGTGTCCGCGTCGGTAGGAAAATGGATATAGATTGGTGGAGGTCGGATTATCACAAGTGAAAGTTGATTCGGAGCGTTTATGACTTGAGATTTGAATAAATTTCAATATTATTAATTCAGAGTAAATAAAAGCGTTGATGTTGGTCAACTTTATCACCTTGGAATAAATACAGATGCGAAATATTAAGCTGAGTGAGACATTTACATAATATATGGAAATTCGATGTGATCTTGATTCGTTTATTATCTTGTAATATGGTAACAGTTTACGCCTTTGGTTTATGTTGTCAATGCATAATATTAAAAGGAGAAGGATGCTCCTACATTTTTGTTTTGCAAATTAGTTCATCCTTGATATATAAGGCACGATTGTAAATTATTCTTAATGGAAGATTCGTTCTCATATTTCCTACAGTTCTTTGACGGTAATAACTGGAGTTACGGATTGCAATTATACCTTAAAAGTGAATTATTTCCGAATTAGTTCTGAATCAATATATTCACGTGAAATCAGTTGCGATATGTTTTAAATGTAAAATAGTTCAAAGTTTACTTATTTAAAAACATATTTTTTGAATTTTTCGGAAATATTTTGAAAATGATTTATGAAAACTCTGTCTCAAAAATGTATACTTGGTGGTTTAAAATTCATAGAAAATAGATTATAAGTAGCTGTAACATTGTAGTTATAGTAGAGTCAATAAAGGCTGGAAATATGCATTATTTCGGAATAATTGCGGGAAGCTTAGTTTTTCCTAAAACCTTTTGATATTACTTTTACATAGCTTAAAATATAATCGTGAGGGAATTGTTTATCAATTATTTAAACAAAAAAAACTTTTTTTTACAAAATTATTGTAAGTTGAGAAATTTCAAAACAATTTAATTTAAATTGATATATAAGCGATTTTCGAGCTCTTTGAAACAGATTATGATGTCAAAAAGGTAATTAAAAATGGCTGATCCAACATGGCCGACTTTTCGATACAAATTTCATGAAAAATTACGTAACTCGATAAATTTCAAACAAATTTCACTTGGATTGACACTGTGGGGGTTTCTTAGGTCCCTGAAATAGATTATGATGTCGAAAAGTAGTGATACAAAACAGCTGATCCAATATGGCCGACTTTTTGGTAAAAATTTTATTCAAAATGACGTAACTCGATAAATATCAAACAAATTTCGCTCGGATTAACATATCTAATATGGTATTGATGAGGTCTCAAGAAAATGATAAATCTCGATATAAAAAGTAAAAATAGTTTAAGCAAAATAAAAGATTTTTATTAAACATAATAAATATTCAAATTATATTAAACGATATAAATTCATGTTTAAATATCGATTTCTTCAGTTAATGGAAGTTCGACCTGCTCTTCTTGTTTTTGCTCTTCTGACGATTTGTGCAATCAGATCCGGCACAAATAGCCCTGTATCACGTGAATATTTTTAAAATGTTTTCGATATTTTAAACAGGATAAAAATTTTAGAAACAATGAACATTGAGTCGATTTACCGAAAAAACTTGATTTTTTTCAATATTTCGTGAAAGTTTAGGTTTATATACAGGGTGTTTCAGCTAAAAGTCCCCGGGTTGTTATCTCGTAAAATAATAAAGATACTTAAAATTTGTAAATCACGGATAATTGACACCAAAAAAGGTATTAAATAATTGCAGTTAGAATTGTTCCTTCGCAGTGCACAGAGATGGCGCTGCGGTGAGAAATTATTTTTCGATGGCTGGAACCTTGAAACACGATTCATACGATTAAGGAATGAATTGTGAATAATTTTGATTATGTCAAAAATTTTGTGAATACCAGCCGTTTTGGAGCTACATGAATTTTTTTTCCATTTTTTTGTCTCTGTAAATTTTGAAAACTTCTGTAACTTTTCTGTTTATCATTTTATAACACCAGTTATTTAGAACTTTTATCTTATTATATTCCATACTTCTTATATTATTACATATTTTGAAAATTTTTTAAATTTTCAGAATTTTTCAAATGCAACTAATTTTTAAAATTTGAAATTCGTAAACAATTTCAAAACATGTAATAATCTAAGAAGTATGGAATATAATAAGAAAAAAGTTCTAAATGATTGGTGTTCTAAAATGATAAACAGAAAAGTTACAGAAGTGTTCAAAATTTACAGACAAAAAAATGGAGAAAAAAATTCATATAGCTCCAAAACGGCTAGTATTTACAAAATTTTTACATAGTCAAAATTATACACAATTTATTCGTTAATCGTATGAATCATGTTTCAAGGTTCCAACCATCGAAAAATAATTTCTCACCGCAGCGCCATCTCTGTGCACTGCGAAGGAACAATTCTAACTGCAGTTATTTAAGACCTTTTTTGGTGTCAGTTATCCGCGATTTACAAATTTTAAGTATCTTTATTATTTTGCGAGATAATGACCCGGGGACTTTTAGCTGAAACACCCTGTATATTCCAAAATTTTTTTGTACATCAGATTTACTTATTTTGAGGTCTTACTATTTTTCTATAAAAATTATTAACGTTTATTTTACCCACAATTTCATGAATTTTCAAGCAATTTTTTTTTTATTTTCTTAAAAAAGAGGGTAATTTAATTTTTAAGGTAAATCCCCTTAAAGCATCTTAAAATACACATTTACAGCTTTAAAAATCGCACCTACAGAGATCAAATAACGCGAATTAAACCTGAGTAATAGGTGGTTCAAGTTATATATATATCAAATTTTATCACTTTCTCAAAATTTTGAAATTTTGGAAGTGTACATCTTCAAAAATAAATTTTTGAGATTTTTTTCACTCATCGGATCTTTTTATACATTACTTGAAATGAAAGTTCGCAGAAAGAAGTCACGTAAAATTTTAGTTATACGTTTTCGAAGTCACTGAACACAAATTTCACAACCAAAATGTTTCCATTTATTCGACAGGGTAAAATTTTTTCTAAATTCGAAAAATTTCTCCCATTTTTCATTGCAGTTTCAAATCTCTTCCGTTCATCTAATAAAAAATCATCCCCTGTGGGGATTAAGATGTTCTGTTATTTTTCGATACTGATTTTGTTGATTTTTGTTGAATTCTAACATCATCATTATGACATAAATCTTTCAGATTTAATGAAAGTTAATAATTATTCATTTATATACATTTCCATTATTCAACATGCATATTTAGCACAAGCATATATAATATATAATATAGACTACAGTGGCAAAAAGAAAAACAAAAATTAAAATATTTTGGTCTATTTTTAGTTCAAAAAGATCAATTCAATAAAAGTTTGTCAGTATGTAAGATTAAAATGTACTCCAATAGCAAAAAAGAAAAATAAATATCAATGTAAAAATCTAGCTTAAATATCTCAACTAAAGTGCCCTTCAATATAAAATTGGAGTAAATTTTTCAAAAAAAAACTAATTGTATACAAGTTGAAAAGGTTCCTTGATGAACATTTATCTAAAAATGTGAGGCATTTTTTTTTTAAACAGTTTCAACAAAGTGAACCAAAACTTAATTACAGATTTATATATATAGACATATGTATATATTGATATACATTCAGACTTCAACAATGTTCTTCTTTATTAAACGGATAAATCGAATCGAAGTGCGAACGTACTTACGTATGTACGGAAACACTCTGCAGGTGGCATGAATCACATAATTTCTTATTGTCTTCGTTTATTACCAGAGTAGATCTTTATTGAAATTCATTGTTGTCAATATTCATTTTTTTTCTTCATTTCTTACCGATCAATCAGTAACAAAAAAAACTAATAGTCAGTACCAAAAACTGTAAATGAATGGATATTGTTATTACTACATTGAGACTTTTTTTTTTGAGGCAACTGCCAATGGATTCGCTTTTTAAATTAAATATCGGTATTGTCGTAAATATTGTGGGCTTTCTCTTTTAATTTTTTTATATTTGACATTCTCTCCAGAAATGGAAAACAATAAGTCTCTTCTGCAAAATAACTAAATAATTTATTTAATGATGCTTTTGTAATCACACATATTTAAGTGAGCAAACGGGTTTCTAATGAAACAAATGTCAAGATATTGAGGTGAATTCTCCATAGTGACATAAATAGTTTTGCCTTGATTTTCAAAAAAAAAATTCAACTTGTATAGCTTAGGTGTATTACTAAACAAAAATATTCTTAGAAGCAATTTAAATATTGCAAAAAAACATTTATTTAAATTTATACACAACTATGCACCAGTTTAATATTCTTGATAAGCTCTTTCAAAAATGACCAACCAATAGAATTTATTTATTTTTATTCACATGTGTTATATTGGCCATTCCGTACAAAATTTAAACATCAACGTCACTCACAAATCGACATTTCAAATGTCATTAAAATCTATTGTCGATGAAGTTTCACCCTATTTCATTATAGATTGATTTTTGATTTGTAACGTATGTGTAACTTCATAAAAAAATTAAAATTTCTTTATGAAATTTCAAATCTATGGATCAATTTTCTTGTTTTGACACAAAAAGTTTGGAAGTATTTTATAAATATTTTTCACCAAAAACTTGAGAGGCTACCATTTTTTACTTTCTCTTAGCAAATTTCAATCGAATTTTATTTGTCGCAAAATGTTTATTAATCATGTTTGGTTACCAGGAGATATAATTGAAGTGATTAAACAAATTCCAGAATTCTTGGAATTATTTCCTTATTATCCTTTTACTTGCTAAAATATATTGCTTGTTTTTCAAACAATTTCGACAATTTCATAAAACTTGAACAAAACTAATAAAAAACAAAAACTTGATTTTTTTCTATTATGCATTTTGCTATATTTTATTTTTGGCCATTGTAATAATTCAAGTTGATGTTAACGCTTTGTTTTCTAAAGGTTAGAAATATTTGAAAAATTAATAAATTCCACATTTATTTTATTTGTTCAAGGGTATATCCCACACAAAAATCATATAAATAGTATGCGTTCAATTTTTTTGTAATATTTAATATGTACTGTAGGAGTAAAATATCAGTCAATTTCATGATTATGTAACAAGGCTGATTCACAGACAGTAGTAAAATACGTACATAAAAACACATGTTTTCCTCAAAGAAGATAATATGTAAGTACTTTTTTCGCTATATTACTTCGTGTAGGCGTTACAGAAACATGTACTCCATATACAGAGTGTTCTGAAATACTGGTAACAAACTTATAAAGCAAATTCTACACGCAAAAATGTGAAGAAAAAGGAAAATTATTCAACCCCCTCGGACTTTTTTCCCTGTCGTGGAAATTGGTAGGAAACTATTCACGTCCATACATTTACATTGTTTAGTAATTATATGTTATGTTGTCCATTGGATTTTATTTTATTTTACAACTCGCTTGTTGTTCAATATTATGACTCCTTCTCACCTAAGAAGTATTTTTGTGGTTTTGTTTCACTAAAGTCTTGAGGAAGAATAAAAGTTTATTCGAAACGTCGACTAGTGGAAATAACCTCGTTTTATTTTTATCCGATACACCGACTAATTCCTAATTGAAATCTTAGACACGGATACTATTATTAATTGACTAACTAAGATGGAAAGAAGATATGTATTGCCGAATATCAAAATCCGAAGTCCCTATCCCTTTTCCTTAACTCTTTATTCCCGCAAACGCATTATGCCCCCTCCCTCCCTTCCTATTGCTTGGATTGCGATATATATTTTTTTTAAATAAAGATAAAAAAGATCTTCACTTACCTGTAAAAAAGTTTCTCCTTTCTTACGCAAAAAAACGCATTTGAAAAAAAAATGCAAAAAGTTTTTCCCCTCCCACAGATTTGTTTATTTGAAAAAAATTAAAAAAAACAATCAGTCAAATACTAGAGATAACAGCGAATAAATTCCATTTTGGTTTTTCAAAATCGCACTACAGGGAAAAAAGTTCGAAAGGATTGAATAATTTTCCTTTCCCTACCTCCTGCCCCTCCCCTAATTGGCCTACCACCCCCATCCTCCAGCTCCATCAATTCTTATATATTTCACCTACCTCAAAAAAATCTGAGCCCCCTAACTTCTTTATTTCGTGAAAAAATTAAGGAATTACTTTTTGTGTATTAGTGTTACGGCAAAAAAACGCGAAAAGTTACCGACCGATTTGGAAAAATTTTTAGATTATGCGCTTCCGGGAGGTCTTCAATTTTTAATTTAACTTTTTTTTCAGTTAAGGCAATAATAACAAAGTTATTGTGAAAAAAACGCGAATTTTAAATGCGAATTCCTACGATTAAAAACTAACTAACTTGATAACATGATAACAGAGAACGCGTGTAACCGAATTGTCGAATTTTTTTTTTTTTTTAGTTATTTTCAAAATCTTCTTTTTCTCGCCAGATCAGCTCCACTATAAACGAATATGGGTTAAGAGCAACAGACGTCTGTCGAATAACATTGCCTTTTATTACTGAAATTCCAGCTGTACTACATAGCTTCACTGGAATGTGTAAACTTTACGAGCTTTACACACTATCCTTGGCTGACTACTATCAAAAGTGTTACGGTTCTCCGCAGCAAGGAGCTTCTAAGCAATATTCGCTCAGTGCCTATAGAGTCTGCACGAAAAGTTTGCCACGGGTATTTTTGGTCATCCTGTATGAATTGAATCTGTTTCAAATATATTGCATGTACTTACAATTAAGGAATGAACTAAAGGTCAGAGTCAACCGCACGATAACGCTTGCTCATTGAAATATATTAGAAAAGAGAAATTATGTTCGATATTCAGGTTGAAGGTCTCGCAAATCGAGAAAAGTATAAGAAGTCGTGAACTGGGCCATAAAGGCGCTTCATCTTGACCTGTTTATGGTAAATATTAAAGGTGGCAAGCCATAGTATCGTTCGTCCTTAACCTTTGCAGATTGTTCTTCATTCGATACGACGAGGATTTTTCGGATTGTTGAGGTTCTAAAAATTTGTATGTATCTTAAGTTTTATTGTTTGTAAAAATGGAAAAATATCAGTGTTGGTGGTAGATTTAGGGGGCGGAGTGTATATTAAAATTTACTTGAGAGTCCGTGAGAAATTCGGTGAATATGTTTAAAAACTGTTTAAGGAATGAGTTTGAAAAGCCGGAGTCGAAGCCCTAGATCAAATGCCAGGAAGGCAATAGAGAACTGGACTTGTTCCCAGTTCTTTGACTTCTAGACTTCCCACCCAGGTCTCCGGAGAACCTCCTCATATCAGGGCCTTGCCGAACGACTGAGTGGAAATATGTCAGAATTGTGGTAGGTCTTTTGACTGGACACAGATCTTCCAGACAACACCCGCACACGATTGGGATGGTTGGGAACCCCGACTACAGGTTCTGCAGAAATGAGGAGGAAACTTCCATCTACATCCTATCTGTCTGCCTTAGTCTTGTGACCTTGAGGCACAAACACTTCGTCATTGGTTTTCCGGTTCTGGAGGAAATAAAAGATGCCCCCCATAGGAAGGATTTTGGCTTTTGGGTTAGAATCGGCCTGGGTGGGGCAGTTCTCTTTTACAGCGTAGGCACAATGAGCTATAAGGCCTGAGTGCGGCGACTTTTCGTCGTCCCGCTAAAACAAGAAGTGTTGATGAAAGTATAATATACATTGAAGATTGAAAATTGATATCCACAGCGTTTTTTAATGGTTTTCGTTGTCTAAGTTTACAATCGTAATTTTTATTTCGATCTAATTTACACACATAAATCGTTTGTTTGAAAACTCTCAAGCAGGTGTATGAGGCCGTATGCAATTAAAGTGATACGTATTATCTCCAAATCTCAAGGTAGAAGTCGTGCTTCTACCTATCATTAGAGATATTGAAGAGGATTTGTACCAGAACACAGTCCCGTTTGACTCCTTTGCTAACTTTACATCTGTCGAAATTGGTATTGTCGAGTTTTCCTCATATAGTCGACGAATAATGGAGACCAGCTGTCTAGGCATTCCCATCTCTATACTTCATAAGTCCATATGTTGGGTCATTTTACATTAACAAAAGTCTTACATAGTCTACGAAACAAATGTCTTTCTGTCGTATATTCAGTTTCAATCTTCTGACTATTTTGCTTCGTCTGGTGTTCTACAAGGATCTATTCTTGGACCCCCATTATTTATAATATTTATTATTGATATTACCACAGTATTAGATATTAATTATTTACTCTATGCTTCAAAATAATTTAGATAGATTGTCGGAACAGTGAATTTCAAGCAACATCTATTTAAATGTTGCTAAGTGTCTAGTAATGTCCTATTCTACAATAAATTCTTTAGTAATGTTCGATTATCGACTTGGAGATACGACGGGACCTCGGTGTTATCTGTAATAATCACATTGAAACCATTGTGAGCGAATGTGATAAAAGACCTATTGATTTATCGTGAGCAATAGTCATAACTTCTCAAATACTGATACTTTAATTAGGCACCCTGTTTTTTTCATATATTAGATCAAAATTGGAATATGCATCATCAGTTGTTTGATGTCCTGAGTGAAATGTGCACATCGATTCTCTAAAATCAGTTCAAAGAAGATTTATAAATCTGCCGCGGTTCAAATCCGAAAGTTTTTATCCTCCAATAGCCTTTCCTGAATCGGAACTAAAATTTAGCATGTCTTCGCTTTATAATATTTTTCCGAAGTGCTATTTTACAAAATCTAATAATAATATTGACTGTTCCACTATTTTAGAGAAAATTAATTTTCATATCTCGCGTATTATATCTTCCAGAATGAACAAAATAATACTAGAGATTTAAAAATCGTGTTTTCGGCAGAAACTTAATGACGTTTCTAGTGAACTAAAAAATCCTACTCTGTTTTGTGTCAAGATAAGAATATCTTATGCATTGGTGGACTCATTGCCTGTTCTTTGCGATATTAACAGAAGAGTAGTGATGTCTTATCTATTAAGTACTACATTATATTTATTATTTGATTTAGTGTAGAAAAATAAAGCATGCCCCGGCCACCCCTTATATTAGCTCGTCGATAGCTTTGGGTTTTTTATGTGCAGAATAATAAAATTAAATTACAAATTTTAAAAACCCCCGACACAAATATATCGACTAAATAACTAATAAAAAAAAATAAATTATTACAACTTTAAAAATTATGAAATAATTTTGATTCTATATACGAACTCTCATGATTTATTTAAATCCAGCTTACATTTTCTTTATGTCCTCGAGATTTGCTTTCTTATACGCATGAATATGTCGGGGGCTGCTGTTTTGAATATAACTATTTAGTAGTTCGTCTTTACAGCAGCCCCCGACATATTCATGCGTATAAGAAAGCAAATCTCGAGGACATAAAGAAAATGTAAGCTGGATTTAAATAAATCATAAAAGTTCGTATATGGAATCAAAATTATTTCATAATTTTTAAAGTTGTTATAATTTTTTTTTTTTTTTTATTAGTTATTTAGTCGATAGTTTTGTGTCGAAGGTTTTTGTAAATTTTTAATTTAATTATATTTTATACTTTTTAAATTAAACATATTACATATAACATAGCGTATTATTATATCACGAGTCCCACACAGATCTTTTTAACCTTTAAACCGACGCGATCCAGTTTTGTATTCTAATAGTCGCACACGGTCTGCAAGACCGATTCTGTTATAAATATATTTATGTGTTATATTTAATTTTAATAAAAACTGCATCAAAATCGGATCTCCCGTTGAAGAGACATAAAGCCACAGACAGAAAGACAGACAGACAGACAAACATACAAACATACGAGTCAAACTTATAACACTCTCTTTTTGGGTTGGGGGTTAAAAAATTGAAAATTTTTAAAAACCCCTCCAATCAATGTATCTAATCGTACCAGTTTCATATGACCGAATCAAAATAAGGCCGAAATCATATTCGGATACCATAATTATCTGCACGTTTTCAATTTTACTTCAATCGGACAATTTCTAGAGAAGTTCAACATGGCGAATTCAAGATGGCGACCAATCATCAAAATCTAATATGGCCTAAAACCTTCTCGACAAAATACTCTTTCAAATAAAAAAAGTGGTTGGAGATAACTTTTAAAATTCAGTTACGTCCGCCATATTGAATTTAGTATGACGTCATTTTATTTTCGTATTCTTCTCAGCAAACTCTTTCATTTGATACCCATATCATGGGGGTGCATAAAAAATAACTGGTCCGCCATCTTTGGTCCGCCATATTGGATTTGGAATTACGTCACTTAGCTGACCATGCATTATCATCCAAACTAAACGTGTATGCAAAATTTCAGCTCAATTGGTTGGGATAACTATTTTAAAATTCAGTTGCAAGATTTGACCCACAAGAACAAGGCAAGTTAAATAAAAGCTTGTAATCGAGATGGCGACCAAATATCAAAATCTAAAATGGCAAAAACCTTCTTGACAAAATACTCTTTCAAATAAAAAAAGTGCATCAAAATCAGATCACCCGTTGAAGAGACAGACAGACATACAAACATACGCCCTCTTTTGGGGTCGGGGGTTAAAAATGGAGTAAACAGCTATCATAACTGTCATAACTTTGATGTATTCAGTTGTAATCTAAACACTCTCAAAGCTAGTATCAACATTAACCTAATACAGGGAGATCGAGAAAGACTGAACGTGCCGCTCCCTAAAGATTGCTTTTGTGCCGCCTACATACTGCATACATATGTACTATTTTCTGGTACTTTCAACATTTTCACGTTGGCGACAGTAACCTTAAATATAGTCAATTACAGTATTTACATAAAATGCGAGTTTCTTTATTAACTTAACACACAAGTGACAGTGAACTGATTGCGTTGAAAAACACTGATTAATTACTCAAAAAGGGAGATAAATGATAAATCAAACACAAGCCAATAATAATAACATTCACGAAAATGACAGACATCAGATTGGAAACAGTGACCATAGAACCAGTCGTTACTCCTAGCTACATAGGGAATTAGTTTTAATAATGTATGTAGAATAGAAATCAATTTTGATAATTTTAGTGACTTTTCCGTGTGACGTCAGGTTCAGTCTTTCTCGATCTCTCGGTATAATCTTTTATGTGGTGTTAGGGCCGTTACTTTCGGTCCCGATTAAACCCGATTAAACGTTAACGGTGGGTCAAACCAATTCAGTTACCATGGAAACAATTGTACTTTCAATGATTTGGCCGACGGTTAAAGTTTAACCACGTTTAACGTTGACAGAAAGTAACGGCCCTTAGTAATCCAGTTTTAATCTCCGTGTGTTGTATAACTGGCGTTTAAAATTTTATTATCTGCACTGTATATATTATCGAATTGTATTAAGTATTATTTGTATCGCACTTTAACGCCCTGTACCCTAGTTGGGTTTTTGTTAACCTGCAACACAGTGTATTTAAATAAGGTAATAAGTTTGTTGCCTACTACCGCGTTTTTTAACTAAGCCTGTTTACTCAGAAGGTATTTGCCAAATCAGATACTTCTGAAGTTTCAATTAAATAATACACAAAGAACATACAGCATTACTTTATCGATTAACAGAGTTATATTCTAATTAATTGAAGTTAACGCAAAAAATTCACACATAAGGGGATGAAGGCAAACTCATTGTAATAAATTGTGCTCATTTTGTAAGATTCTTGTTGGTTTCATTATTATTATTTTCTAATAGCGCATGGAATGTTATTTGCTTTATTATTATTTGGTGGGAAAAATACACTATGTAAATAAAATAATGGTATGGAATAATTATAAACAACACAGCCACAAAAAGAGACATTAATTTTCGCATGCTCCTATCGCACTGGCTAATTAAATGTTCTTATAAGCTGTTAATAACAGCTTTAATTATCTTCTTATGCAGCTAAATATGAAGTAACTAATTATGGCTAAGAAATTCATTTTAACTTACTGATGAAAGTAAAATTGTTCAGTTATTTTTATACAATGAAAACATGGATAACAGTTAAACTTATTTTTCAATAAATCAGTCGGTTTGATCCCCCGGGCCCGGGCTTGTTTGGGGGGGGGGGGGGGGGTCCGGTTTTGAATTGTTTAAAATTTTTTTTTGGAATTCTCCGCAAAATTACGTTTCAATTCTTCAAAATTTTAAAAACTTAATCTGAATATGAATAAGGAAAGTTAAGAAGCTTCTGAGGTTAATCTTTGGCTAGTTTTAGGAGGAACTATGTTGGTGTAGTTGAATCTGAATATATTTATTTTATATATTAAAAAGAAAGACGCTAACCGAAGTTCTTGAGAAACGCGTATTGATGTACGACATGTTGACCCTTGCCTTTAAAGGTTCGTCATGTTGATTTAATGTGGGCAATTCAAAAAATAAAACTCCAAAAATTTAATACTCAAAATATACTTTGATCCTCCATTGTCACTATTCTCTTTCTTTTATTTATAAATCATGTTACCATTATCCATTATCTGCATACGGTAGGACACTAGCGTTAACGACTAGTAGGTAACTTGCTCTTTAATAAAAATCCAATTCAACAGGTTGCCACCACCCTGGTAGCCCTTGCCCAGGGCCGTCCCCAGTACAACTACCCTGCGCCGTCCCAGCCTAGTGGAAGTTATGGAGCACCTGGGGGCGGAATTGGAGGAGGCGGATTAGGAGGAGGTGGTGGAGGTCTAGGAGGAGGAGGTGGAGGTCTAGGAGGGGGAGGAGGTTTTGGAGGAGGCGGAGGTGGTTTCGGAGGAGGCGGATTTGGAGGTGGAGGTAGTACAGGAGGCGGCGGTTTCGGCGGTGGAAACATTGGAGGAGGCGGCGGCGGCGGCTTCGGCGGTGGAAGTCTTGGGGGAGGAGGAGGCGGTGGTTTCGGTGGTGGAATTAGCGGAGGAGGCGGCGGCGGAGGTGGTGGTGGCGGCGGTGGAGGTGTTCTAGTCCAGAAACATATATATGTTCATGTTGCGCCTCCAGAACCTGAAGAAACCAGACCGCAAAGACCCATTTCCGCTGGCCAGGCTACGAAACATTACAAAATCATCTTTATCAAGGCTCCATCTGCCGCCGCACCAACTGCTCCAACTATTCCTCTACAAGCTCAGAATGAAGAAAAGACATTAGTTTACGTTTTAGTCAAGAAACCTGAGGAAGCCGGTGATATTACCATACCCACTGCCGCCCCGACACAACCCTCTAAACCTGAAGTTTACTTTATCCGTTACAAGACCAAATCTGAATCAACTGGAGGTGGAGCTATTGCAGATGGTGGTATAGGAGGCGGATCAATTGGAGGTGGAGGAATTGGAGGCGGAGGAATCGGAGGCGGAGGAATCGGAGGTGGAGGTATTGGAGGCGGAGGCATTGGAGGTGGAGGAATTGGTATTTCGACTGGGTCAAGTTCCACATCGATCGGTGGAGGTGGAGGTGGAGGAAGACCTTCAACACAATACGGACCTCCAGGACAAAGTGGACCTTATTAAATTTCATTAATTATTAGATTAAAATGTGATTCTTAGGTGTTCCAAAACAAGTCAGCAAGTCAAGTATTATTAGCAACTCATACTCATAAAATATTTTTATTCGTGGAAATTCTTTAAATTGATCTGCTCAAAATTGACTTGTACTTTATTTTAAAAACGCCCTCTATTATATTTTGCCAACTGGAACGTCTAACGTGGTAATGGCTACCACTCCTTGTACATAACTCATTACATTCTATGTATTTTTGTAAGTATTACTAGGTTTTAGCAAATACGGTGACAAATAAATGTATTTTTTGAACTCGCTTTTTTTAATTATTTATCAAAAGATTTTTGCTACTTTCAGGGAAACATTGTGAAAATGTTGGTATTATGTTGTTAAGAATAAATGATAGAAAATTAATCAAAAATTACTAAAGTAAACTGAGGATAAATTCTATTAAAATTAGATATTACTAGAAAATATGTAATGGATATCCTTTTTGCCTTTATCAGCATACAGTGTGCGCTCTTTAATACCGCAACACCCTGTTATTGTGGAACACTTTGTCTGATTTTTAGATATTTTTTTGGGATATAATAGTCGATGTGCTGGCTCTATTTGGTCATTTTGAAAAAATAGTAATTTTCACATTTTCAAGGCCTACTAAGATCCCCTAAAGGGGTCGAAATTTCGAGATCGATCTATACAAAATTTTAATTCGGTACCTCGTATAGGGTGTTTGTTATTCAATGGCCAAATTTTAATTTTTCTCTTTTTGACTAGCCCTGTATAAAAGTCTGTTAGGTTTACTAAATAGATAAAGTAGTCATTCGACTTAGTGCACATCAGATACTAAATGAGGAAGAAAAATGAAAAGCTATTTTTCAGACAGAACAGCAGTATTATTTATTGTATATTGAAAATTATTAACTATTTTTTTTTAGAGTATAACTCAATAATATAATTCCGACCGCAACAGTGGAAAATATTACAAATTATACTTCCTTTGTCGAATATCGATCTTTTGAGACCGATGATAAATCGATTATTGAAATTTAGTTGACGATGTCGACATCGAAACCAACATCGATGATTTTTTTAACATCTCATCCCTAGTATGGAAGGAACGAATGGTTTCTTTGAAAGCTATCTGTTGAAGACCCAAAAGAAGATGTTTTCAATTGTCTGTTTTATCTAACACGACATTAATGAACCACTAGTACTAACCTTGTATAAACAAATTTATTAATTTATAAACTAGGACTCTACTTTTATTTGTAAATTACTACAACAGATAGCACAAAAACTTTATTGCTGTAGATCTTACAAAAAAGAAAGATATTAGCATTGTCAAAGTAATCAAATATTTAAAACTTAAATAAAATGAAATGTATGAAACATTAAAATATGTGAAATATACAGTAGGGTCATTTTAAAATCTTGAGTCGATGTCAATGTAAGGTAGAAGAGAAGCGAAATGGACAAATAATATGCTGAAAAGAAACAAATTTAACCTAAGCTGTTGCCACTTTTCTCTTTAGCTACTTTTAGTCGTTGACGGAACTCTTAACACGCTGCAGTGCCTGGCATCAATGTTAATATATCATATCATATATCATTAATATATCACTTTCTTTCACGTACATTGTTTTGCTATTTATATTTCACTCTTTTTATTATAGGGATCGACCCAAGATTTCTAGGTGCCACTAGTATATAAAAGGAAAGCAGCAAAGGGGAAAAAACATACTAGATACATAACTAACATTGTAAAAGAACTATTGGCTATTTTTTACGTATTTAAAAAATCACTAAAAGAATAAAATGCATTTTCAGATAAACACAATTTAAGCTGTTTTTAAATGACTTAGTATTATTTTTGGATTTAATTCTCTTGTCAGAGCATTGTAAGCCTTAATAGCGTTATAATATGGACCTTTTTCATAAAAACTGTCCTAATGAAGTGCGTATTCTGAAATCAGACCTATGTCTATAGGGAGGAACCCCAGAATATTATCGCACATTCTAAAATACTTTGAACATAAAAAATAAAATATTCTTAGGCTGTTTATTGAAAGCTCTCATGAAACGTAATACATAACAGGACGAATTTAATCTTGATATCAATTTATTGGTATAAGATTCCCAGTTTAACCTACTATCTGGCGTTATGCCAAGCACATTGTCCGTTTGTTTAATTGGACGTACAACAAATAATCAAGGTCAGTAGTTGGAGAAAACATAAGGGTAGTTTTACTTCCATTTAGGTTCAAGCCATTCGACCCACAATACTTAGTCATACTTGAAGATATTATAGTAAGTTTATTCGCACAAGCCACCGCGGATTCTTCAGTTGTCACACAGGCATTATCATCAGCATATTGATATGAAGTACCTATATTGCTACGATATTTTATGTCGTTAGTATACAGAATAAACAGTAGAGGCCCAAATATAGATCCTTGAGGTACTCCTTGTGATACATGAACTTTATCTGAAAAAAATGTTTGAAGTGTTCCATTCTTAAAGGTTCTTACGGCAGTGACTTGAAATCTATCAGTAAGTAGTTTGTTACAATGTGCCCCGTATACCATAGCAATCTAACTTGTCTAACAAAATTGAATAATTTATGGTATAGAAGTAGAGGCAAACTACCTTTAAATTTAAATCAAGTGCTGAAGTAATTTTCGATAGATATTCATTTTACATTTAGATAAATGTAGTGTCTAGACAGGTGTCAGCGGCTATCAGTTCTTAAGTCGGAAAAAACAAAGCGTCACGCTTCTTGAATTGTGTAAACTAATAAAAAATTGCAATAATCGCAAAACTGAAATGAGATATCTCCATACGAGAATTGGAAGTATGGAATTCCAGGGCTATATACTCGAAAGAAGTAAACAAACTCAATACTTATCATTTTAACATGTCAAATAATAGTTGTACTTACTTTATTTATTTCAGAATCAACATTAACCTTGTTATTCATTATTATTAAACGTAGTTTTAACTGAACAGCTATTTAACTATTATTTTAATACTTATACACAAGGTTAAATCTACAAAATAAGAAAAAATGATGACAGCCCTCTTATGGCACTGAATAATTTTTCAATTGTCTTTAAATTAACATACTTTAATTACAGAAACAAACGGTAGAGCCTTTTTAACATAAAAATTAGTAAAAGAAAATAAATCTTTCTCGTTATTTGCCAAAATAACCATTTCATACATTATTTCTTCATATTTATTATTTATTGATGAAATATACTTACATAGATTTCTACATCCTGATTTTTACAATTATACATATAATTGGATAATAATATGTTTTGTATAGCAGGTGATAAAAAAAAATGAAACAAATCTAAAAATAATTATTTAATAACCGATGTCGACTGTATTTTTATTTACAAATCATTAGGTTGTATTTTTTATAAAAGTAGTATATTGCTATGTCATCCACGAATAGTAAAGAACGGGTTTCAGCGAAATTGTCTGCATTTTTTATATTATTATGTTGTGGTCCTTGTCATCCTGAACAATAGTCTCCATGGGCAGAATCCTCCATATAGAGTATTTCGGCTACTAGAGACCACCATACCTTATAGCTCCATCAAAAACGTGTAAAAGTAGTTGAGCTCTGGCCCGGCACACCTCGCAAAAATATTTTTGCATAAACCGACTCTGAAATTTATTTTGCTCCATCACGATACGTCAGGATTTTTTTTTAAGCAAGGGGAGCCTTAATAGGCCGGGAGCCCGTTATAAAATGACTGACTATCCGGCGAACTTTGATAATATGTAAAATTTTCTTATATAAGTTAGCAAGGAATGGACCATCAGCTGGTTGGGTAGCGGTGGGGGTGGCTGTCAAAGGGTTGAAAACACGTAAAAAAATGAGAAAAAAAACTATCCGGCGAACGCTGAAACATATATGAGGGGAAGATTATGTTATATAGTGAAAGTAGAACATAGTCAGCTGGACGGGGGCGGTGGATTTACCGTCAGCTGATCGATCAAACAGGTCCAAAAACATGAAAATTATTCGGCGAACTTTAAAATTTGAGTGTAAAATAATATTTATACTGAAATTCACGAAAAATATAGTCAGCTGCAAGTATGTGGGTGGAAAAGTCATCAGCTGGTACAGAACAGTGCTGAGCAGCGCGCATCACCTTTCTTGCATCAGCTGACGACTTTTCCACCCACATACTTGCAGCTCTGTGTTTATCGTTAATCTTAGTATAAATATTATCATATACCCGAATTTCAAAGTTCGCCATAAAGATTTAATTAGTAATATCGATATTGATAACTTAATGTTAAAAAACGTGCGTGTGGCATTCCCGAGTTTCTTTTTTAATTTGATTAAATATTCAAATTATTATTAATATACATTATTTTATGAGAATACAAATTAATACATTCGTACATTTCAAAATTATACAGAATGATCTGCTCAGAAAATTTATTTAGTTTAGTGAAAATAAAAATAAATTTATTCGGCTTCCGATAACAGATCTTCCTCATTCTCATTTTCATCCAACTCAGCACTCTCTTGATGCTCAGTGGGTAAAAGATCATTCTTCTCTTTGTCACTCGCATCTAAAAAAAATACTTATTTATGAAAAATTGATTAAGATTATAATAGGATGAAAAGTGAAAAGCACAAATGATATAATGCCTTCAGTATTTTCGGCATCTCGGATAATCATTTCCACTTATGGAGGTAATCGATCTCCATCAAACCACTTGCAAGTTAAATTTGTTTTAAAACGTGCTGTACAAGTTCCGATTTCGATGGAGGCGAGAGAGATGCATCAAAATTTTTGTCTGGTAACCGAAATTCATTTTCGCTAAATTTATACATCTTAGTGAAGGTAGCTACACGAGCATCATTGACGTTTTTGTAGCTTTAAACCCATACATTGTGCAAACAAACTTCTCTATTATGTTAACGACATTATTTAGGTTCTCCTCTGGTAAATTATTCAAACTTTTAAATGCTTCAATAACTTCTTTTAGAAGCTCTATTCAAGTTTCTTTCAATGTATTGGGCAAGTGATGAATTGGCTATATACGTAATGCTGAAAACTGCTATAGTTATTGAGTTCGAAACGACGATATCCAATCTAGTGTCACTCAAGAAACCGTGGAAAACTTATCGTGTTCTAGTCACGAGGAGGCGGACACTAAAATGATTTTTCACGTATAAATGAGAACACCAGTGTGGTCATGAGTTTAGATACTGACATTCCTATCATGCTGGGAAACATGAAAAATGTACATAATAATGTGAAAATTTGGATAAAAATGGAAATAAAGAAACGTAGGAAATAAAGAACGATTTTTATATCTAAACGATTTGTATTCAGCATTTGGCGACGACTTGTGTAACGCATTGCCCGCTTTCCACGGTTTCGCGGGATGTGATTATAATCCCGCATTTTTCAAGAAAGGAAAAAAAAGCCTTTTACTATATTAAGAAAAGATCAAGAGTTTATTGAAGCATTTAAAGGTTTGAATAATTTACCAGAGGAGAACCCAAATAATGTCGTTAACACGTTAACATGTTTGCACGATG
Source organism: Rutpela maculata (assembly GCA_936432065.2). Taxonomy (NCBI): domain Eukaryota; kingdom Metazoa; phylum Arthropoda; class Insecta; order Coleoptera; family Cerambycidae; genus Rutpela; species Rutpela maculata. The sequence continues at coordinate 3,764,066 of OW386286.2, forward strand.
TATGGGTTTAAAGCTATAAAAAACAATGATTCTCGTGTAGCTACCTTCACTGAGGTGTATAAATTTAACGAAAATGATAACGAATTTCGGTTACCAGACAAAAATTTTGATGCATCTCTCTCGCCTCCATCGAAATCGGAACTTGTACAGCACGTTTTAAGAACTGTGTATGTATGTATACGATTTGGAACAACGCACACAAACAAGTGCCATCTACATTAGATTTCTTGGTTGAGGAAAACAAATTTAACTCGCAAGTGGTTAGATGGAGATCGATTACCTCCATAAGTGGAAATGATTATCCGAGATGCCGAAAATACTGAAGGTATTATACCATTTGTGCTTTTCATTTTTCATCCTATTATAATCTTAATCAATTTTTTATAAATAAGTATTTTTTTTAGATGCGAGTGACAAAGAGAAAAATGATCTTTCACGCACTGAGCATCAAGAGAGTGCTGAGTTGGATGAAAATTAGAATGAGGAAGATCTGTTATCGGAAGCCGAATAAATTTATTCTTATTTTCACTAAACTAAATAAATTTTCTGAGACATTCTGTATAATTTTGAAATGTACGAATGTATTAATTTGTATTCTCATAAAATAATGTATATTATTAAGTTATCAATATCGATATTACTAATTAAATCTTTATGTCGAACTTTGAAATTCGGGTATATGATAATATTCATACTAAGATTAACGATAAACACAGTCAGCAGCAAGTATGCAGGTGGAAAATTCGTCAGCTGATGCAAGAAAGGTGATGCGCGCTGCCTCGCAGGCGATCAACACTCAGCACTGTTCTGTACCAGCTGACGACTTTTCCACCCACATACTTGCAGCTGACTATGTTTTTCGTGAGTCTCAGTATAAATATTATCTTATACCCAAATTTCAAAGTTCGCCGAATAATTTAAATTTTTGTTTTTGGACCTGTTTGATCGATCAGCTGACTGTAAATCCACCGCCCCCCGTCCAGCTGACTATGTTCTACTTTCATTATATAACATAATCTTCCCCTCATATAAGTTTCAGCGTTCGCTGGATAGTTTTTTTTCTCAATTTTTTTACGTGTTTTCAACCCTTTGACAGCCACCCCCACCGCTACCCAACCATCTGACGGTCCATTCCTTGCTAACTTATATAAGAACAACCCATATTACATATTTTCAAAGTTCGCCGGATAGTCGGTCATTTTATACACGGGCTCCCGGCCTATAAATCTGTACATGAAAACTGCATCCAGTTTTGAAATTAGATATTTTTGCACCGATTTCAAATTGATATTAGGTAATAAGGTACAGTTCCTTGCTACTTTCCGGTAGACAGATATTTGTAGAACTGAGTGAAATTTTATTTCTCATTTTTTAGAGATTTTTTGAGGCGGTTAAAAAAAAAATAACCTTTTTAGTAGCTTCTTTTATTTATTTAACTTCTATTATCTTGGACACCATGTGAATGTTACTACAAGAATTATACCGTTTGTGAATTAATTGATATTCTCAGCGCCTCCGCCAAAACTTCGAATATACTCGTAATATCTGATGAAAAAATTATTCTTAATTTTAAAAAAATCCTAACGTGATAGGGCAAAATAAATTTCAGATTCGGTTTCAGTGATCCCAAAAACATATGTTACACTGGGCCTGGTCCAGCGCACCTCGCAAATATATTTTGTGGTCCTGTGTAATTTATTCGTAAAAGTTTATTGCTTTACCTAGCGTTGAAATTTCCAAAGAATAGGAGTTCATGTTCTGATCTATTACATTCAATTTATAAACTTTGATGTTGCCGTTCAACGTTCCCGTTCGACGTTCGACGATACGTTGCCGTTCACAAAAATGGCCCATTTTTAAACTTTGACGTCCGTCGTTTGCACATTTGCATTTTTTACATAAAATGTCATACTGAAAGATTGTATTTGTGATACATTTTTTGCATAAATTTACTTTAGTTTTGAATCTCCGTGTGTTTAATTTAAGCTGAATATTCTGCTCACGTAAGTATCCGATGTTTTATGATTATGAACTTGATAATGATAATTTGTAAAAAATCCTTACAAATATGCGATTTAAAACAAACAAAAGCATATCTAAAGAGTAGAATGACTATGGTCGCTCGATTTTTGAATCGCTGTGGCTCTTCTATGAAAAGAATAAAATTAGAACAATTGAAGGATATCTAATTGCTCCATCTTACTTTCTTGGCTTGGAATAGTTTGCATAAAACGGCATTTTATTCAAATATTCCCACTGAATTTCAGTGGCTTCTACCTATTTTCGCTCTCTCCCTCACAAATCTGTCTCTCAATTTTTTCCACAGACTAATCCTCCACTAAAGAGTCCTCTATTACTATAGGAAAATATACAAAATTCCGGGGCACTTGGTAGTCTGCATGAATTTATTTCTGCGATCTCTTATTCCCTATTAAATATTTCTAATTTATTCGTTTGGTGAACATGTGGTGTTTTTAGATGACTCACCAGTTTCCTTCTTTCCTTCTTAATATTTATGGACGTGTACTATCAAAATGCCCGTGTGGAACACGGGCTCACTAAGGTACCTAACTAAAAATAATGAATGAATAATGAATAACACCTCCCTTCCTATTTTTATTAAACAAAAACCAAACTATTCAAATAATGACCATCTATGAATTATACAAAGGAAGTTCCGAAAAAAGTTGACTTAACGTTAGGTCGCCATAATGAGACGGGCACTTTGAATTTCCTAATTACTTCCACATCCAGTGGAAGTATAGTAACGACAAAAAAATTTAAAAAAATTTTTATTGTTTAAATACGGGCTCACTAAGGCACCTAACTAAAAATAATGAATGAATAATGAATAACACCACCTCCCTTCCTATTTTTATTAAACAAAAACCAAACGATTCAAATAATGACCATCTATGAATTATACAAAAGAAGTTCCGAAAAAAGTTGACTCAACGTTAGGTCGCCATAATGAGACGGACACTTTGAATTACTTCCACATCCAGTGGAAGTATAGTAACGACAAAAAAATTTTAAAAAATTTTTATTGTTCAAATAGGCTTAAAATGTCATGAAACGTCGAAATTTTAAGTTTGAGCAAAAAAAAATTTCTGTCTGTCTGTCGGTCTGTCTGTCTGCCTATCACCACCCCCACCCCACTACCGATGTGGGGTATCGTTTTATGGGTTTTTGGGGTAGAGGATTTCAAATATTATATTATTAAAGTTCCATAAACAATTATTTCCACACACAAAGTTTTTTCGTTGTGAGTGACTTGGATAGAGAATCTGGATGTGGAAGTAGTGATTCCTTGGGCAGCGATTTTTTATTAATTTTCTTGAGTATTTCAGATTAGTTCCTCTACTTGCAAAATTTCAAGTTCGAAGCAAGTCTGAAAGCGCCCAAACAAATCATGCGAATAAACATATTTGTATTTATCCGTCCCGTAAATTGTTTGGGTACTTCCCGATGAATTGGGAACTTTGGCATGGAGGTGGGGCGACTACATTCTCGATAAGCCGAAAAATCCAAACTTGCAAAACCCGAAATGGCAACTTTAATATGCCGGCCAATGCTTAGAAGGTAATACCCACACTGAAATGAAGACTGCCAAAATGGTAAGAGCTGTAAAAAAACTATAGGAACAAAGTTGTGGAGAATAAAATTTTACATAAAAGTGAGAGCGACATATATTTATATTTTATTGTTTTGGCAATATATGTATGCGTTTAAACGCGATAAATCAGCGCGACGCGACGCCGCACTTTGGACACTTCCTGTGCATATATTATAAAAGTAGAAAACTGAATTTTTCGTAGAAAATTTAATTCTCACCAATAACATTCTCCTCTACAATGTTCTTATATCTCTTACTATTTTGGTAGCGTCTTCATTTTAATAAAGACGCTAATATAGATTGGCCGCCATTGGCCGCCATATTGGAGTCGCCATTTTGAGTTTAGCAAAATTTGGAATTTTTGTGGATCGGATAGGTACTTCCTACCTCTATGCCAAATTTCAAATTCCTAGCCCATGGTAAGTAGGTAAGTACCCAAATAATTCACCGGGCAGTTAAATATAGATTAAAACAATTTCCTTTATAATATATTGATATATGTAGATATATTCGGATTTACTCTAAAGCACTTGGGACAATATAGTTGACATGGAATTGAATGAAACTTTCACACTCATTCACGTGACAAAACGCTTCACTTTCATTGGAGATCCCGCATTGGTAACGTTAAAAACATAAAATTTGTTCATCTCGAGCGGACGGCAACTTTTGATCCTGTGGGAAACATCAACGCCAACTTAGGATATAAATAACAATCAGTGTTTTGTATATTTCATCTTTGAACGGCGACGGAAACGCCCAACGGGAACGGAAAATGTTGGGCATCTCAAACGGACGGCAACTCTTGATCCAGTGAGAAACGATGTCAACGTCAATATTAATGACTTTCATTAGTATGTAACTAACATAACCTCAAATTTCAAGTTTTTTAAGTTTATTCTCATCTTTAATATTTGTATCCTCAATTTTAGCTTAGGACCATACTGGCTCCAAACGAATATTTAAAAATGCATGCAAAATTTTTTTCAAAACTGTTGATTAATAAAAATAGACAGCTAATTATAGGTTAGATTTCCAACCTACAAAAAGTATCTTATTTTATTATACTCTTTGCAAAAACGAAGAGTATATTGTATTTGATCGGCACATTTCTAAAATCGTAAATATCGCTCGTAAAGAAAAAAATTTTCATATCATTGTGTTAGTGAACGAATTCTGAACAACTTTCAAAATGTCCGTCCGTCCGTTCGTCACGTTTCTTGTAAGCACGATAACTTAAGAAAGAAAAGTCCGATTGTATTGAAATTTAGAAAGTAAGTTAATGTTAGCTAGAGGAAGAACCCTATTGTTTTTGAAGAAAATCGATCAGTAAATAAAAAAGTTATTAATTATTTAATTTAAAAAAATATATTCTCTTAATTTTTGTCGCTTATACTAAAATGGAAATCTTGCGAAATATTATTTCCGTAATAAATTTTTTTTTGTTTATGAATTTTACTAATATATTTTATAGAAGTACGAGTTGAAATATGTATGATTATCGAAAAGTATATATATCACAGACAATCAGTTTTCGTAGCAATATGTGGTGGTGCAGCGGCTAAAGTTTCGCGTTGTAATCCAGAGGTCCCGTGTTCGAATCCCACGCAAGTTGGATATTTTTTTTTTAATTTTTTTTTCATATAATTTTTTTCACAACAAAGATGGTATCACAAAATTTAGGATGTCCAAAAACTGACATTATTTACAAGAAAACTGTGAAGAGTATTCTATAGAATGTGTAACAATTATATATAAAAAGCTTAGTAAATTGGCGAAGAGTACGTTTTTAGCTTGTTGGAACAAACTATTCAAAACTTAATAAACATTACATTGAACTAGATTTTATTTTAAAGTACGGGAATCAGGCAGAAATTTTAACAATAGCTACGAAATATTTGTAAATTTTAAGAAATATATATTTTAATATATATTAAGCCGTGACGTCACGTGCACGTCTTCAATTGTTTTTTCTGTTTCATTGTCGAACGGGAACGGCAACGTCAAGTTTATAAATTGAGTGTATAAGCTGATTGCTGTCTCCCAGACTTGAAAAGGAAAGCTCGAGCATGAAACTCAAAAGCTTTTGGTTTCTTGAGCTTTGGAAACTTTTTGAATTTTTTTTTTGAAATTATAATAAAATAAGTTTTACTCACTAATATCTAATATATAAAAATCTCGTGTCACAGTGTTTGTTATCGAACTCCTTCGAAACGGCTTGACCGATTTTTATGAAATTTTTGGTGTATATTTGGTAGGTCTGAGAATAGGTCGTAGGCTATTTTTTATACCACTAGGTGATATGGGTGGCCCTATCCAGAAATGTTCTTTTTATTTTTTGGACAAAAATGTGTTCCATTTAAAAAAACACAAGTTATGTCTACAGCTCGAAAACTGAGGCATGCATAATTTTCTTCTTATCAGCAACGGATTCTATTCAAAAAAAGTGCTTTAAGAATGTCTTACTTGATTTTCGATTTGACACTTGCTAAGTGAGATATAGAGGTCATCCAAAAATGCCAATTTTTCAAAAACGCTCTATAGCTCGGTAGTCGAAAAAGATAGATGATCGCGGTTTACGCCATTGTTTGTTTATCGAAAACCGAACTCAGGACACCTATATTGTTTTTTATCTGTCTGCCATAGTTTTAGAGAAAACATCAAATGCCGTCTAATTTGGTCCACTCTGTACAATACTTTATTGGGCAATTTATTTGCATGCTTAATATGCCACCTTAAATATTTAAATAATACCTTCCTACTTTCTGCAACTGAAGTAAACTAATTCGATTTAATGTGTTGTTATAAAATTCTAGAATCAGAATTTATTACTATAAATGTAGGTGTGTATTTTAAATTCTTACTATTTCTCTGCATCAGTGTAATTACTCCTGTTTTGGTAATTCGATCTAGGATAACACATTTTAAGAACAAGTGGAATGCAAACTAAAATACAAGATTATTAATCAGATATGGTGTATTCATGTCTAATTTACATACTTACTTACATACCCAAACGTAAAATAAAACGGTTGGGCTGGTCACGAAATTTTGCCTGTGCAGCCCACGATTTGTCATAATAAATAATTGGCTCCTATGATGCATGTGCTTAGGTATCTTACATTTGTATCACGTTTTGTTGTAAAGCAAATAGTGAACACATTGCGATGCATTTAATACCATTGATCATGACTTTCTCGCTTATTGCTGGCTCCATTCCGTCTAGCCATTTACCAACTGAAATTATTCCGGATGTGCTACCACACCAGGCGCGTGTTGTACTAAATATTATCCAATGAAAGAAATTAACAATTGCAACTGGTTTACGATTCGTGCTTGACTGCGGGCACTTACAATCGTTTAATTAGATATAATACAGTAGTACAACTTGGCCTCAAAAGGTTGTTGGTCAGTAAGTTTTATTTGTTTGGTGTTTACATCATAATTTGATGGTGATTAGCTTATAGAATCCAAGCACTTCGCTGAGAAGTATAACTGACAAAAATAAAATTTAAATTTTTTTCAGTTAGTTAAATATGTGATACTTTTTTTATTTATTTACAAGGGAAATAAATTAATAGTTTAAAAAACTAACTTTTGGCACATTCGACATTTATGTGAAGAATTCAACTAAATATTTATAATCTGCGACCTCGAAAATCCCCAGATATCGATTTCATACGAATCAGACTAAGAATTACAAAACTTATCTGCCATTTTGACGCCGTCATTTTGAATGTTTAAGTTTTGATCGCATATTTATTTTCTACTTATCAAGCCCTTTCTTTTGATACCCATATCAAGGGGGTTGTAAAGAAAATGATGGGGCGGCGGCCATTTTAGCCATTTTGAACATATTATAATATTGAGTATACTATATTGTATTGTTAACAAAGCTACACACAATAGGCGTCTGAATTTAAGATGCCAGCGCCAAAGTGGAGAACTCGTGAACTAATTATAGGCTTTTTGTTTGTTTATATGGCGAATACTTATGTTGATTTTGTTCTGTTTATTGTTGTTTTTGGCGTTAAAAATAATAACATTAATAATATATGACCTAAAGGTTTGCAAGATTTTGTTGTAAGTGATTTGCAAGATGTTAATGGCATTATTCAGCAAAATTCATATTTTTTTAGGTTATCTAGTTTTTCCCTTGAAAAGTACAGTTTCTTCGACATAAACGGTGTCTGGCCAGTTAAATATTAATAAACTTAAATATTTCTCTAAATTTATATACAGTTGTAGTTTAAATCACTTTTTTTTTCAGGAAACGAGTGACATTTAGGTTAAGCATATTGCAATGTATGGAACATTTGTGAAGCACTAAAAATGTAAAAATTCTAAGTGTGTGTATGAAGGGGAATATATTTTAAACGTAGGACATATTATTTTGTGTGGTACAACTCATATTCAACACAAAACTTAAAAATATGTATGCTCTATGTTTACAAACAAGTGTCTCAGATTCAAATACCCATGAAATTAGTGGTACATTGAATATAAGTGGAAAGATATTTATTAATTCTTTAAGTAAAATAAATGAAACAGTATTTTGTAAAATATGAAACAGAAATATTCAGGGGTAAGACATAATAGTGCATGGTGCAATAGTATATACTACTTTTAAATATACTGGAATTACATATATTTACTTATTTCAAAAATTTCACTTACAATGTGTGATTGTCTAGGACATTATTATTGCTACTCGGGCCACGGTTATTTGCACCAGCTTTTCCCCTCTCAATGCCTGGTTAAAGGTGTCTACATTAAAGAGGGTATGCTTTGGACATTGCAGTGCAACTCAACTTTCACGAGTTGTCCCTGCAATCTACAAAGGATACCGACTAGGTTGGCTTCAGCCAATTGTAGCCCCTTTAAATACTATCATATTTTTAATAACTTAACATCTCAGTTTATCATTTACTTATTGTTGATATCATCGTACATTAAAGAGACAATGACAGAAAAGCCCATAATTAGTTTAACTATAGACCACCAGGTGGCATACTCCTTATTTTCAGACGCCTATTGCCAAATTTCATGATGATACAACAATTAGAAGTGGGTGAAATTTAGTTCCTTAGTTCCTTAGACTTTTTACTTCCTTACAACATAAATAGATAGATAGTTAGTTACAGGTCGACCTAATAAAAGCGTGTTAAAAACCACTGTCCAAGGAATCACTACTTCCACATCCAGATTTTCTATCCACCAAGTATCTCACAACAAAAAAATTGTGTATGTGGAAAGAATTGTTTATGGAACTCTAATAATATAATATTTGAAATCGTCTACCTCAAAAACCCATAAAACGTTAACCCACATGGGTAGTGGGGTGGGGATGGTGATAGGGAGGTGGTAGTGGGGGTGGATGAAGTAAAAAAATATTTTGAGGTTTTTGGTTCCTGTACACATACTATCACATTTTTTTTTTCATTCCCTTTAATAATGGTAATGGGGGTGGCTAATGCCAAAAAAGTTTTTGAGACCTTAGCTTCTCTTGTATATACTAAATGCCAATTTTATGGACACTTACCTGCTTGATTTACCTATTTACCCCCAATTTACCCCCCAACCCTTCGACGGAATAAGATGAAAATATAATCTAGTTCCAGATCCCGTTAAGTACATACGTGTACCAAATTTCAAGTAAATATCTTAAACGGTTCCAGAGTAATCGAGCGACAAAAAAAGTTACAGACAGACAGACAGAATTTTTTTTTCGGTCAAACTTAAAATTTCGACGTTTCATGACATTCTAAGCCTATTTATTTGAACAGTAAAAATTTTCAAAAATTTTTTTGTCGTTACTATACTCCCACTGGATGTGGAAGTAAAATAAGGCCGTCTTTGGAATTTGGCGCAACTGTTTATTAGCCAACAAAGAGCACACAAGAAAAGTTTACCACTCAACCCCATTAGGGATGTAAATGGAAATATTTAATTTTGAAATTTATTTAAATTTCGAAATATTACTGAAATATTTCACTTTTTCGATTATATTTCGAAATATTGAATATGGAAATATATTTAAATCTTGAAATATTTCAGTAATATTGCTCCGAAATATTTCACTATGAAAAATAAATTTTTATATATGATAAATATGATGATGATGATATATGATGAAAATGAGGCTTCCAGTGACATCGATAGCGGTAGCTCAGATTAAAAGATGGCCTCCCCTAAACTTACACTAGTTTAACTACAATTAATAATTATTTCTAATTTTATCTTATAATTTTAAATTACAATTAATACCTATTGTCTTTAAATTTCAATAAATACAATATAATGTCCAACATAATTAATAGTACCTGGATCCTGGATACACAGGCCTGCAAAAAAAATTATGAAAACTTTTTTTATTATTTAGGGTGATCAAACAGTTTTGAAGGGTGCTGAATCCGAAAATGTCATCAGTTTTTTTCCATCACCCACCGTTTTTCCGCAACTCGACCCAATATTTTGAACCTAATAGGCATGAATATGGCTATTTTGGAATGTAGAGATGTGTCTTAAAAAACTTTAAAAAGGTTTTATTATTCCAAATTAAGTTTATTTATAATGAAAGACACTGTTAATCTATTTTCAATTAATTTAATCCACATTGATGGACCTGTACTTCCTTTCCCTATTCATGGAAGAGCTCAGATTGTTATTTTTCCTCTTGTGAGTAACACCTGGATTCTCTCGATGAAGTGACCAGCAATAGCCTCAATGCAAATACTCAAATACAAATATGTATGTACATATATAGTTCTCGGTGATATTATGTTATTGTTTTACAAAAAAACGTCGGCGTCTTTGAATGGCGGTACAAATTATACCACCACTCAAAGACGCTGACGTTTTTTATGTATATAATATCACCCAGGACTGAGGAGATCGATACATTTCTTAAAACTTATTATTTATTATTGTCAAATCCTAAAAATAATGTTAGGGAAAAAATTATGTCCATTTATGTGTTACAAGTTATAAAGTTCTAAGTGCAAGATGTGCAGTCGAACGAATTTTTATTATTCTGATTTTGCTTGCTGCCCCTAAAAATCTGGCGCTTTACGAACGTGCGTAATTAGCATATAGGGTAATCCAGCACTGCTCCCATTTCAATGAAACCATGTTCCAATAAAAAAAAAAGAAATAGGAAAATGTGTGAGGCTGCTTTTCAACTAAAAATTTCATAGTCATCCAGAAAAAATGAAATTTGCAAAAAAACTAAGGGTGATGGAATTTTCATTATTTTTCCCGGATTCAGCACCCAAAAATCTATAAAAGTCACCTGTTAGTTTCAAATAAGTTTTTTTGGTCACAGGCCTGTATTATTGGAGTTCTTTGGCATACTTACTTATATTTTGAGTTAGTTTCATATAAAACAAGGCAATAAACAGTAAACGTCAAATTTGACGAGAGAAAACCATATTTGGAATATTTCACATAGTGTGAAATATTTCATGAAATATTTCATTGAAATATTTCAAAAAATCATATCGTGAAATTTTACAACCCTAAACCCCATACAAGGGGTTTTTATGGGAGTGAGAAGGGGGCAAAAAAGTTTTTCGTAAATAACTAAAAATTTTTAACAGTTACGAAGAAATTTTTCAAATACAAATTGTAGCTATGGGTACTGGTTATTTACCCATCTCTCTACGATAAAATCTTTCCCAGATATAATTTTTTTAACATCGGATGGCTCGAAGATTAGTTGTATATAACTACTAACTGTGCTTCTTTGTATACGACGTTTCAGGTAGAATCATCAGGAACATGTACAAAGAGATTGTTTTCACTAACACGGGAGAAAGCCGACACCCGCAGGTGTGAGGTTTGAATTTGACAAAATGTAACGTGAAAAATGGAACACTTGGTATACTATTATGGAATTTATTTTCAATGCAGAGTGTAGCTTGCCTTGTGTTCTTTTTACATGCCAAGGAGCAAATGAGGATCTTATACACGAAGAAAGTTATAACGGTTCTTGCAAACCGTTGCATCTGTCAAATTTTTTATAAAATGTCAAATATTTGTGCGGGGTCCTTTAGATGAAAAAAAAAAACAAAAACTAAATGTTACTCCAAGCTTAGATAAATTTACCTGTGAATCCTATTCAAATTGGTGCAGTAGTTTCTGCGTGATGCGCGTTTAAACAAACAGCCAAACATACAAAAATACCAAAAACTATCTAAATGTATTCTGTTACTCATCTTACATCCTCCCAGGTCAGTTTTTTGCAAATATTTTGAATTTACAGATATGCCAACTTTACAGATTTATTATATGTATAAATTTTACAAGTTTTATGATACAAAAGAAGATTAAAAATGAATATATATTTCGATCATAGACACCAGTTTAATAGTTGAATTTTAAATAAATATTCCAAATTTTTTCATTATGTTATATAGTACAGTAACTTGGTGATCCCATTTCGGACTAATTTTATAGCAGTTTTAAATATTTTTGGATAGTTTGATTCAAACTGGGTGAAATATGAAATGGGAATAAGAGTGCTTTTTTGTTGGGGGTGAGTTTCACCACTCCGTGGTTTCGAAGAAAAAAGTGACTATTAGAACGTGTAGATAGTCGAATTCTACTCTAAAAAACGTTATTTTTTCTTTAAAACCCGCCGAGTTACAGGGGGATGAAAATGTTGATTTTTAAACAAAAACACTGATTTTTCAAAGGTTTTAAGCAAATTACCCAAAGAGGGTCACAGTTTCGAAAAAGTTTGTCATAACAAAAAACCGCTGCCCAAGGAATCACTACTTCCACATCCAGATTTTTTTATCTACGAAAAAATTTTGTATGTGGAGATAATTGTTTATGGAACTTTAATAATATAATATTTGAAATCCTCTACCCCAAAAACCCATAAAACGATACCCCACATCGGTAGCGGGGTGGGGGTGGTGATAGGGGTGGTAGTGGGGGTGGATGTAGTAAAAAAACATTTTGAGGTTTCTGCTTCTTGTACACACCCTAAATCACATTTTTTTCCATCCCCTTTAATAATGGGGTGGGGGTGGTAATGCCAAAATTTTTTTTGAGACCTCGGCTTCTCTTGTATATACCAATTTTACGGACTCTTACCTGCTTGATTTACCTATTTTCCCCAAATTTACCCCAATTTACCCCCCAACCCTTCGACGGAACAAGATGAAAATATAATCTAGTTCTAGATCTCGTTAAAGTACATATGTGTACCAAATTTCAAGGCAATATCTCAAACGGTTCCAGAGTAAACGTGCGCACAAAAAAGTTACAGGCAGACCGACAGACAGACATTTTTTTTCGCTCAAACTTAAAATCTCGACGTTTCGTGACATTCTAAGCCTATTTGAACAATAAAAATTTAAAAAAATTTTTTGTCGTTACTATACTTCCACTGGATGTGGAAGTAAAAGTTAGCTTGTGAAATAACAAAAATAATCCATGAAATAAAAATCTGTTTAGGCTCGTTGCCGAGATACAGTTAATGTTGGGTGCATTTGAACGTAGCCCTGAAAAGGTCACGCTCTTCAAGCAGTCATAACTCTGGTTTATAACCTTATAACATGTACCTTGAACTAAATTAAAGTTTATTACAGTAGCTTAAAATTTTCTTTTGACAAATTTTGATATCTGCAAAATCAAAAATGATACAAGGAAAATAAAGGCAAATTTTTGATTTTTTACACAAAAAGTGCTAGAACTAAACTAGTAAATTCCAAATTGAAAAAAAAAATTCCAAATCGTGTTTTTTTGTTAGTGCTAATCATTATGTATACGCTCAAATTTTTTTGACCGTGATGGATGTATTATCTAAGATTGTACACTTAATATATTTTGAGAATTTTTGAAATAATTAATTTTGTTGGCTTTAAGGTTAAATAACTTAGCAGGAAGCATCTCAGCATCTCAGCTGAATGTTACTAGAGACGAAAAATTATGGCAATGAACTAAGGAAAACGTTACTTCTTTATTTTACTTCCACATCCAGTGGAAGTATAGTAACGACAAAAAAATTTTTAAAAATTTTTATTATTCAAATAGGCTTAGAATGTTTAGAGAATATTATTTAGGTATTATGCAAATCACAACTTACACACTTTTTTATCTATTATGAAAATACCTACTTTCTGTATATTGTTGCCCTAAAAATAATTAATTGTAAAAAAGGCTTAGAATATCATGAAACGTCGAGATTTTAAGTTTGAGCGAAAAAAAATTCTGTCTATCTGTCGATCTATCTGTCTGTCTGTCTGTAACTTTTTTGTGCGCACGTTTACTCTGGAACCGTTTGAGATATTGACTTGAAATTTGGTACACTTTAACGAGATCTAGAACTAGATTATATTTTTATCTTGTTCCGTCGAAGGGTTGGGGGGTAAATTGGGGTAAATTTGGGGTAAATAGGTAAATCAAGCAGGTAAGAGTCCATAAAATTGGTATTTAGTATATACAAGAGAAGCTAAGATCTGAAAAAAAATTTTGGCATTAACAACCCCTTACCACCCCCACCCATTATTAAAGGGGATGAACAAAAATTGCGATTTAGTGTGTGTACAAGAACCAGAAACCTCAAAATATTTTTTATTTCATCCACCCCCACTACCACCCCCTATCACCACCCCCACCCCACTACTGATGTGGGGTATCGTTTTATGGGTTTTTGTGGTAGAGGATTTCAAAAATTATATTATTAAACTTCCATAAACAATTATTTCCACATACAAATTTTTTTCGTTGTGAGTGACTTGGATAGAAAATCCGGATGTGGAAGTAGTGATTCCTTGGGCAGCGGTTTTTTGATAAAGATAATAGCTTAGGAGATAGAACTGTTTGAAGTTAACTCTTAACCTTTTTTTTTTAAATTGACGCAAATCTGTAGCTAAAATTTTTAATTGAGACATTTTTTCATAACTTAAAAATTTTTATTAATTTACGCAAAACAGTTTTGCGCCCACCTCCCTTCTCACTGCCGTAAAAAACTCCTTCGTGGGGTTGGGTGATAAAATTTGCAAATATTTTCTCTTCTATTAAAGTATTGATAGAATTGCTCTTTACTGAAGTAGGCTGCAAAATATCAATATTTTTTTCAGGCATTTAATATAAGGCTGTTTGTTTATCTTACAGTTCTCTTTTTTATAGCTTCTATTGAGGCTTAGTTTAATCTGACTTATGTTAATAAATAGTACGTTTATAATATTTACTGATAAACTGTAGATTCAATTTTTGGCTGATTTTTAAACACATTTTCCTACAAAAAAATGACGTTTAAAACTGCTACTTCTACGTACTGATAAATATAAATTTTTAGAATTTTAGACATCTTTCTATGCAATGAACTAGGTACCATTTTACCTTTTACTATGTTTAAATAAATTCTTGTGCAATAATACTTTTAAAACTATTTTAAATCATTTAATAATTTCTTAAAGCCATTATCCGAAATGCCATATTTTTATGATAGCACATACATATTCAGCATGTGTTTATTTTATGTTTAACGTCGTTTTATGATTAATGCGAAATCCAGTGAACGTTTATGTATCAACTTTTAGTACGTCATCAATATTCCCCATCAATTTATGATAATTTATATGGTAATTTAAATATCCTTGGTTCAAAATTATTCATTTATTATCAATTTATTACCAATTCACTTCTACATACGAACTGATAGCGGCTCTGATACTAGATTTCTGATTTTATTAATAAATGAACAATAAATATTCTAGATTACAAATTAAAATTTGACAAAATTTAAATTTATTTATATCACTAGTCAAATAAAATAACGTTAAGCAAGGATGTTGATCAGTCTGTATGAGAAATTCCTTATCTTTAAAACGGTTATAATTCAAACCAAACATATATTTTTCGTTGTCAAACACAACTCAAATATTTTATCTTTTTGTTAATGACATACTAACCTATTCTGATAGCTGCAATTTTGCAATGTTGATTTTCTATTAATGGTAATCATAAAGCAGTAAATTACTGTCAGAGGCTTTTAAATTAATCGTCATATTATTTCAAACAAATATTTGGATTTTGTTAAACAGAATTGTTTATCAAAACCGAAATATTCCATAAAACATCATCGCAGAGCATTATCTAGTTTTTTCCTCGTAGAGCCGTCTGATCAGTTCGGTTCCGAAAGCACTGTAACTAAAACAGACCTATTATTCCTATTGGTAGTCCTTCCCGTGATTACTGTGGTGCTAACAAACTGATACAGATAAGTGTTTATTATTTTGCTGCCCCAAAAATATTTTATCTTCAGTGATCCACGGCCGGCGGCCCCGCATTGACGGACTATACAGTGTGGAACAGCCAAATAGAATAAATTCAGTATCTTAATTATTGTGCATATTTATAAAAAATTCCGAGACACGTCGATTTTTCTGAAATGACATCCTGCAACGTACAAATTTCATCCCTAAATTCAACCCCCTACTTACGCCAGCACCTCATTTAAAAGGTCTTTTTATTATCTATTAAAAAATGCTATGGTTTTAATATTGTAACGTGCTTACACCCTTTTTGTAAACACCCTGTATCGTGGGTTCGGAAATTATAACAACAGGGTAACACTAAACACTAATTTATTAACTACTAATTACAACAAATAATTTACTTGACTAATAATACACTGTGTACTACAATTCAATTGTTTAGTCACTTTACTCTCTTTTGATCTTACTACTCTTGCTATCTAAACTGAACTTTTCAACTGACAATTAGTACTGCACTAACTTCTCTTCTTTTGGTTTACTCCATGCCTTATATACCTAAAGATGACAGGTCTCGAAGTTTCTGTGATGATGTCACATTCTCCAGATGGTTCCAGAACAGATATGTCATCACTCTAGACCTTCTAGTATGTTCTTTCTCTGGTAGGTGTAAATCTCTATATTTAGGCAGACATCCAATCAATTAATCGAATTCTGTGTTGCCTACATTCTAGGGGTTGAAATACATTACACTGCCCCCTCCTTAAGCCTGAACGTCCCGGTCAGGCAATTCAGCCTCTTTCGCCAGTCTATCCAAATGTACGATCTTCATCTTGGACTTTTTGGTTCGTTGAATCCGATAGACGACATCATTAATTCGGGTAATGACTGAATACGGTCCTTCCCAAGGTGGTTGAAGCTTCGAGGACTTCCATTCTTTCCACTGTGGGTTGTACAGCCAGACCCGATCTCCCACCTTGAATCCTCCTTGACTGGCATTCCGATCATTACGAGCCTTCATTCGGTTACCAGTTTTGGTAATCTGTTTTCGGTCATTCTTTGGCTGTTTTCGACTTTCGTTCACATAGTTGCTCTCGGATAGTGGTTCTTTATTGGCAGCACCATTCTTGCATTCTCGACACCAAGCCTCCACATCCTGGCGACTATTGACCCAATAGAATCGTTCTCGTACTTTACTCAACGTCTTGTTTACTCCAAGGTGTCCGCCGGATGTTTCATTGTGCGCTTTCTGGAGTACTTCTGACGTCTTTCTTGCTCCTGTTTTTCTTCTTGACGCTGTCTTTCTTGTTCCTCTTTTTCTTGTTGGCGTCTTATTTCCAGATTTTCCATCATTTTCTTTAATTCGTCTCTTTCTTCTTGACGTCTTCTTTCTTGTTCTTCTTTTTCTTTCTGACGTCTTCTTTCTTCATCCTGACGTCGTTTTTCTTGCTCTTCCTTTTCTTCTTGGCGTCTTCTTTCTTCATCCTGACGTCGTTTTTCTTGCTCTTCCTTTTCTTCTTGACGTTTTGTTTCTTGTTCTTCTTGACGTCTTTTTTCCTGGTCTTCCATAATTTTCTTTAATTCATCTCGCTCTTCTTGACGTTTTCTCTCCTGTTCTTCTTTTTCTTCCTGCCGTTGCTGTGCCATCATTTTTTGGAATTGTTCGAATAAGTCCTGTATTTGTTTATCGGATGCCATACTTCTTGTTGTTACGGGCATACGATGAAAATAAAATAAATTCAACTGTCACGTCAATATCGGTAATGGAACTTTGCAGACAAATCTCGAAATAGCACGAAAAAGTCTTATCCAGAGTCTTTTGTCACTATCCAGTTCAGAGAATTTACTAATCTCCACTAATGTCCAAATAGAAAAGTTCTAGTAATTTTCACGCACTAGCACAAATGAGTCTTTTTCAGTGTCTCTGTCACTTTCCCAAAAACGCACTTTTTCACAGTTTTGAGTCCAAAAATAGTCCTTAAACAATGTCCCGTAAGTTAATCCTCCGTGTCGCCACTAATTCCCGAGAAGAACACTGTAGAAACCTCTTCTTGAACAGTCCAGAAATCTTCTGTTATAATTCCGCTTCTGACACGAATTGTAACGTGCTTACACCCTTTTTGTAAACACCCTGTATCGTGGGTTCGGAAATTATAACAACAGGGTAACACTAAACACTAAATTATTAACTACTAATTACAACCAATAATTTACTTGACTAATAATACACTGTGTACTACAATTCAATTATTTAGTCACTTTACTCTCTTCTGATCTTACTACTCTTGCTATCTAAACTGAACTTTTCTACTGACAATTAGTACTGCACTAACTTCTCATCTTTTGGTTTACTCCATACCTTATATACCTAAAGATGACAGGTCTCGAAGTTTCTGTGATGATGTCACATTCTCCAGATGGTTCCAGAACAGATATGTCATCACTCTAGACCTTCTAGTATGTTCTTTCTCTGGTAGGTGCAAATCTCTATATTTAGGCAGACATCCAATCAATTAATCGAATTCTGTGTTTCCTACATTCTAGGGGTTGCAATACATTACAATATTACTGCAAAAATTAACGGTAAAAAAATTAATTCAGTTGCTTCACGCAATTCACTATAGCAAACTAAAAAAAACTTAACTTCAATGTAGTAAATGTTCAAAATGAGTTCCTTGAACGTCTTGGCAGCATCCTAATCGTAAATGAAATGTCTTCTAACGTTTTCTAACATCCAAGGCGTTACCGACCTAACCATATCCGTTATTCTTCTTCTTAAGTCAGCTATATCACGTGGCTTAGTTTTGTATACAATATTTTTCACATATTCCCGTAGAAAGAAATCTAAGGGTGTAAGATCGGGAGAACGTGTTGGCCGTTCTAGCAATCCTCTCCTCCCTATCCACCGATTTGGAAATGTTAAGTCGAGGTGTTTATTGCCGGACATCGATTCGGTATTGTGGTGGTGCTCTATCCTGCTGGAAGCATATTACAACCACTGGAACTTGTGGGTTTACTTGAGCAGGATATAAGTTTGCCAAAGTTGCCACGTCATTATTTTGGAGCAGAGTTAAATAATTATCTCCATTCAAATTGCCATCAATGAAAAAGGGACCAATGACATGGTTTCCAATTATCCCCGCCCAAACATTAACTTTTTCAGGATTTTCCGTATGTAATTCTCTCATCCAGTGAGGATTTTCATTAGCCAGTAACGACAGTTTTGACGATTAACACGGCCATGAAGAGTAAAAGTGGACTCATTCGAAAACAAAACATTCTAGTTGGATAACATTGTCATCTAACCTTTGTATCATTTGTTCACAAAAATGCGTTTTTCTATCAAAATCGTCTTCACTAAGCTCCTGAGTTGGGGTCAGTTTATAGGGATGCATTTTATTTTCTTTTAATAGGCGAATAATTGAGGAATAGGAAACATTAAATGCTGAAGCTGCTAGTCGACTTGAACTATGTGGTTTTTTTCAAACTCGACAGTACATCTAATTTGGTATCGTTACTCATTACATTAGAAGTTTCTTTTTCATCTGCCGTACATGTCCATTTTCGCGAAACTGCTTTTCAATTTTGCTAATTGTACCTTGGGATACAGGCGGCAAGTCAGGAAATTTTTCTTGAAATAGGTGAGCAACTTTGTCCTGTGATCGCACTCTGTCTCCGTAACCAACCATCTGTAAAATTATCATTTTATGTATTTGGTTTAAATGTTTAGAAATTGCAGTTAGCAAAATTCAAAAATACGCAAAACACTAAGAATTATTTATTGACAACTATGTCTTCTTTTTAGTTGATAAAGTTAATTTTTGCAGTAAGTATTAAAACCATAGCATTTTTGAGTAGAGAATGAAAAGACCTTTCAAATGAGGTATCACAAGCCCCTACTTCCCATTTAAAAATGTAGGTGCTGACGTATGTAGGGGATTGAATTTAGGGATGAAATTTGTACGTTGCAGGATGTCATTTCAATATCCAAAATCGACGTGTGTCGGGTTTTTTTTTATAAATCTACATAATAATTGAGATACTGAATTTATTCCATTTGGCTGCTCCATACTGTATAGTTCGCTGTTCTTGGCACCTCTCCACAAATCCCGCAATCTAGGTTGCCTCCATATAGTACCATTTTGCAGGTGTCTCTTCACAGGTGCATGATTTGTGCCCAAATAACAGTTTGAAATGCTTTTTAGATTTATTTCGGTTTAATCTGTGTTTTATAATGGCCATCTCATAAACCAGTGATTTATGCCATCAGATTTATTAAATGTTAAATGCACTTAAAGATAGTTTTGTCTTCAAGAAAACTTTTAAAAAGGCATTCAAAAATTTACATTATCTTTTAGTCATTATTGGTTTGGTATTTGACAAACCCCCAATAAAACTCTATAGCTGTTAAGTCCAACTTAGTCCAACGAGTTTTATTGGAGAATTTAGTAAATTTTTTGGTTTTGAAATTATCTCGGGGTGGTTGTTAATGCTGGCCTATAAATCTAATATATAAATAAATCTAATATAATATAAATCTAATATGCTTTATGTCGAACTTAAATACAACTTCTTGTTATAGTTTTAATGAAGCGGGCAGAAGCCTGTAAAAGGATTTGGTTTCCCTTTGTCTAGACTATAGTCTTTTAAAATAGGTAGTTTTAAAGCTGTGGTAAGAAATATTCATTGCCATTTCACGTGTTTCTGGATGACGTGTGTATGTGAATGGATAAATATAAACACAACAGACAATACACATTACTCACGGACATTGCTAGTGCCTGAAATCGGGATTGAACCCAGTACGCGATAAACCGAGTGCACGCGCCACCAACATGCTTTAGCTCGCTGTGCTACCGTGACGACTCTCTGTAATTTCTAGGTGGTACTACCAATGGGTCGCGTGCGCGTGACGTCCTTAGGAAGAACAAACTGAAATTCTTTAACTGTCAAATGGCCACTAATTGAACTTTTCGTAATATTATTGTTCTTATGTATATTATACATACAAAATGACAAGTTACTTCCACGTCCAGTGGAAGTATAGTAACGACAAAAAAAAATTAAAAAATTTTTTATTGTTCAAATAGGCTTAGAATGTCATGAAACGTCGAAATTTTAAGTTTGAGTGAAAAAAAATTCTGTCTGTTGGTCGGTCGGTGGTCTGTCTGTAACTTTCTTTTATGCGTACGTTTACTCTGGAACCGTTTAAGATATTGACTTGAAATTTGGTACACGTATGTATTTTAACGAAATCTGGAAATAGATTATATTTTCATCTTGTTTCGTCGAAGGGTTGAGGGGTAAATGGGGGTAAATAGGTAAATGAAGCAGGTAAGAGTCCATAAAATTGGTATTTAGTATATACAAGAGAAGCTCTTAAAAAAATTTTTGGCATTAGCCACCCTCATCACCATCCCCACCCCATTATTAAAGGGGATGAGAAAAGATTATGATTTACTGTGTGTATTGTGTACAAGAACCAAAAACCTCAAAATATTTGTTTACTTTATCCACCCCCCACTACCCCTATCACCACCCCCACCTCACTACCGATGTGGGGTATCGTTTTATGGGTTTTTGGGGTAGAGGATTTCAAATATTGTATTATTAAAGTTCCATAAACAATTATTTCCACATACAAATTTTTTTCGTTGTGAGAGACTTGGATAGAAAATCTGGATGTGGAAGTAGTGATTCCTTCGGCAGCGGTTTTTTTTGTTTATTTTTAATGGTGGAAGTGTGACAATCCGAAACAATGCCAGTTTTTATAAAATAACCTTAATTTACAATCAGAAGAAAGACTGCAACTGATTTCAAACAATTAAAAGGAATGATTTTATAGGAGTCTTCCAAGGATTTTATTAGTGGTACGTTGTTGCATATTAGTGTAAGAATTTGATTTTTAACATGTAGGAAAAACGGCCGTATTACAAGACATGATGATACATCCACTTGGGCATTCTCTCTTCATAAGGAATAAAATTTAAAATCTATATGTGAAACTGAAAGTGCTTAGGATAATAAAAACTGATGCTTAAACAAGCAATAAACAATTTATGGTAAAGAAAATTAACAATTTATATTGGTTTGTCAGTATTTTTAATAACTATTGTTTAAATTTGGAAAGTGGAGGTGTACTGGGGGAGAGAAAAGTGCAATTGTAGAAATTGTTTTAAATAAGGTACACTCCAAGAGGAAAATTTGCAGGCTTCATAAAGATATTTAATGAAGTACATAGATTAAGAAACGAAATTCCAAAGTACCTACCGCTGTCAACAAGTGATGCAATGTGCCCTTTTAAAGTATATCGTGTGGTGTTTAAAAACTCAGTGTTGGACTGTTGAATATTGAAAAAGTATCAAATTAAAACTTGTGAACATATAAACAAAGTCTGAATGGGTTTTGTAAGTGCTGAGTTATAGCTATAAAAGCCCTTAGAGTTATATGAACTATACATTGTACTTATTGCTTAGATAGATATTATATAAAGTATATATGATATGTTATATTACAATCATTTTTTTTGTTACAATATAAACATCTGTATCTCGTAACTTTCTTGTCGATTCTTCTTAGAAGTACTAATGGACCTTGGACAATAAATAACTTATTTAGTAAAAATATTTTGTTTTACTTTCAGTTACATGCATGCACTTATGTACAAGTTCGACGTAACTGACTATTTCAATTTACTGCTAACAATATATAGTAGTAGGAGTGATAAATAAAACATAATAAAAAGTGAATATTTAGTAAAATATTAATGAACAAATGACCTACATAAGATTATAAGAGGAATAATTATTACATAACAATATATAAAAAATAAAATTCTTACAGAAATTACAGTGGATTGTATAGTCCAATTTATAGATACATTATAGACGAGGGGTAAACCGCTGGAAGAAATTGTGTACGTCTTATTACATACTTCAAGTAGTTTATAGCACGTTGTTTAATTTATATGATGTCTTTTTCACAAAATTTACAGCGGTTAATATCTCGATCATAGTCATGTTTACTGCTAAACTAAAAGGAAATACTTCCTGTCACAAAGTAGTGGACATATTTTGTCTAGACTAGCAACACATTCACAGTAAGTACTAAGAAACCATCTGAATCTGCAATAGTCCAAGGAGTCGATGGCTTTTGTTCATCATGCCATGAGTTAATAACCTGAAAAATGAATTTGTACATTAGCAATTATTTATAAGGCAACAATTAGACAAGTATATATGAAACGAATGATTGATCATTGATAGCAATTCTTCTTATAAATTCTTTATATTCTTCGCTTACCGAAGAGAAGTATTGTAATCGTGAAAAATCACTATTCTAAATTACTTAGGATGTTCACATTTCAGTTTTAGATTATGAAAATTTAGGTATTTCAATTCAGTCATTCAGTACATCTATTGGTCGGTCTCTTGGCTCTATATCACTATATAATATAATTTAGAAAAATAATATTCAGCAGTTAAATAAGGCTTATTGCTATGAAAAAAATCTGGTATATTTTAATTGAAAAATATAGATGCTGAACACCCCAAAAAAATAATTGAGGAAAAAATGTTACAGTAAACAATAATATTTGTCAAGTAGTTAACACAATTGCTAAGGAGGAAACCTATTTTAATTTTAGTGAAAAAGATATCCAGGGTGGTCATCTAACAGAAAAATGAAGGGTGCTAAACGAGGAAAATTTTATGTAAATATCCTTATAAATTTTTAAATTAATATTAATTATTCAAATAAGTTGCTGAAAACCACCTGGATCATATAAATATAAAGCACAGTTATCATTTGTGTACAGCGAGTAAATATTTACCTTTCAGCGCTAGTCTGAACGTTGATTATTAAAATATTGCTCGCCAATTTTTATATATGGCTCGGATTTACAATTACTAACATCTGGTGGTGTGGTACAGAAGTTAAAAGTAGTTGTTTACAACTGTGAATTCGAACCAAATTTTGTTGAATATATTATACATTAGACAGACCTATTTATATTCGACTTAAATTAATATTAAAATTTAAATTAACATATCGTGAATGTTCGATCACATTATAAAAGGACGCTGCTATATTGTTGAGAAATACATTCTTAATCATCGGTTTTATAACATCGTCATCGTGACATTTGCTGTTTTCGGTGATAAAATATAATGGCATTTAAAAGCAATCTACATTAGTTGTAAGATTTCTAGGCCAGGCGTGGTTTTAAATCAAAAACAATTTCAAGAAACTGGAAATCTTACGAAAATTATTGGCTGAATTAAATGTATTAGTCGTGTTATACATTATTTTATTTGAAATTAGGTAATAAAACATTTTAGTGCATAAGTCCTTATAATCCACTGCATTTAGTGAAAAATGAGCCGCATCTTCAGACCAATTCATACAAAAGCAATTGTTGGTTTTTCAGGTAGGTTCTGGTGTCCTTAATAAGGTCTCAAAAGTCCCCGAAGTGAGAGTGTAAGGATAAAATTTGGCAACGCTGTAAAAGGCTAAAATCGTGCTCGGAAACGAATTTTTCGAGATATCTCGATTTTCATTGCCTCTACGACAAAAATACATTAGGTCAAAAAGAAAGCTATGGAAATTCTCTATAAAAAAGATAGAGGGTCTTTTTTTCGTATACGCAATAGTTTTCTTGAAAAATTCCAGTAAGTCATACATAAAATCAAAAAAATATATATATTTTTTTGTTGTTTCAAAGGATTACTGTCATGAAGAGCTTCGCGCCTACTTGGAATATAAATTAGCTCCGTATCCGGTGTCACTCTTTGACGAAGTTGGTATGCGCAAGACGAACAAGTCAGCTTTCTATGACAATTTTCAGCCATCTGAATCTGAACCAGATCTCCAAAATGCCACTTATATCGTTGATGGGGGATTTCTCTTGCACCGAGTTATATGGCATCAACATGAAACCTACTGTGCTATTTGCCAAGCATATGTTAATTATGTGCAAAATCATTTTGGCTTGAACTCTATTATTGTTTTTGATGAAAATATTAGCAACAGTGTGAAGGCTATGGAGCAGCTTCGCCGGTCCTCAAGAACTTCATCTGTTGACATTTACTTTGATGAGCAGATGGTTGCAACTGTAAGCCAAGAGAAGCTCCTTTCCAATAATAAAAAAACCGCTGCCCAAGGAATCACTACTTCCACATCCAAATTTTTTATCCAAGTCACTCACAACGAAAAAAATTTGTATGTGGAAATAATTGTTTTGGAACTTTAATAATATACTATTTGAAATCCTCTACCCCAAAAACCCATAAAACGATACCCCACATCGGTAGCGGGGTGGGGGTGGTGATGGGGGGTGGTAGTGGGGGTGGATGAAGTAAAAAAATATTTTGAGGTTTCTGGTTCTTGTACACACACTAAACCACAATTTTTTTTCATCCCCTTTAATAATGGGGTAGGGGTGGTAATGGGGGTGGCTAATGCCAAAACTTTTTTTGGGACCTTAGCTTCTCTTGTATATACTAAATACCAATTTTATGGACTCTTACCTGCTTGATTTACCTATTTTCCCCAAATTTACCCCAATTTAACCCCCAACCCTTCGACGGAACAAGATGAAAATATAATCTAGTTCTAGATCTCGTTAAAGTACATATGAGTACCAAATTTCAAGTCAATATCTCAAACGGTTCCAGAGTAAACGTGCGCACAAAAAAAGTTACAGACAGACCGACAGACAGAAATTTTTTTTTCGTTCAAACTTAAAATCTCAACGTTTCGTGACATTCTAAGCCTATTTGAACAATAAAAATTTTTAAAAAATTTTTTGTCGTTACTATACTTCCACTGGATGTGGAAGTAATAAAACCAGATTGATTTCGATGTTGACAGAAAAGTTTGAGACAAGTAATTATATTGTTAGACATGCTGAACATGATGCTGACATTTTGATAGTCGAAACAACGCTTGAGGAATCATGTAAAAATATTACGGTTGTGGTTGGGGAAGATGTGGATCTTCTTATAATTTTAACTGCTCGTACACCTATTAATAAAGAAATTCCTCTCCTCAAACCAGGCAGAGGGAAGGTCCAACGAAAAATTTATTCTTCACGAAGCTTTGATCACCATAAAGATCTACAGATCACGTATTGTTTCTGCACGCATTCTCTGGTTGTGACACTACATCTGCTCAGGGCCGGATTATCCATAAGGCTAAATAGGCTATAGCCTAGGGGCGCCGAAGCACGAGGGGGCGCCGGAGCACAAGGGGCCGCTTCAGCAATTCAAAACTAACTAATTTTATCTTCCGATGGCCGACGGATGACATTTACTATTTACCATTCACCTATGAAAATAAAATGTATTGTAGAGTCGTATAATGCATAAGGGCTGGCGAAAAAAGCAGCCACAAATATTCTTGAGATAATGAGCGTAAAAAATTGTTTGTTTAAGCAAAGACAACCATAAAAAGCTTTTGTACCTGCCGCCGTCTTATCTGGGCCGAAATTAATAAATTTGTATAAGCCTATGTACATTTTATGTAACTATTTTGATTGCATTTTATAATTATATCCATATTAAAAATTATAAATACCAAAATACCTAACTATTCATTTACTTATATTTAATTTTCAGAGATATCAGAATCTGAGAGAGAAGTAAATAATATGAAATAGAAAATGTTCATACATATAAAGTAATTATCGATGTCTGAAGTTTTTATTGTCGTAATCCTTCCGGGTATAGCCTGAGGCCTTCCTTAAGGGGTCTACAGACGATCCAACCAACCAACCGACCTTCGCGGTACACTTTGAAGATTGCCATGTGAATTTGTAAAATTGCTGGAGCCAACATTGTCGGCGCTTTGAAGACGTTGGAATTCCAGCAGACCAGCTAACTTTTACGAGTTGTCATGGCAATTTTCAAAGTGTACCGAGAAGGTTGGCTGGTTGGTTGGTCGGGTCGTCTGTAGACCCCTTTATATCTACGTCGCGTCGGTACTTTTTTTTATACAAGACAATTATTTATTTGTTATTTGATTATTTTATTTTGATAAAATTATCGAATTTATTACCTCTGTATTGTATAGTTCAGCGAGGAGATCTTTACCTAAACCCGTGGATACTACAAAAAAATACCCGACCTGCGCTGCACTTTATATATCCAACCAACCAACCAACCGACCTTCTCGGTACACTGAATATTGCTATGCGAACTCGTAAAAGTGAGCTGATACGCTTTGAAGACGCTGGAATTCCAACAGACCAGCTCACTTTTACGAGTTGTCATGGCAATTTTCAAAGTGTACCGAGAAGGTTGGTTGGTTGCGTGGTTGGATCGTCTATACCTTCCGAGCCGGCCTCATTGTTCGTCGGAAAGTGCGAAAGCGAAAAACGCTTTCACCGGCATGTGCCAGCTCAATTTTTTGTGCCAATTAAGGAAATGTCTACTTCTCTTATATGTTCCTTTCCAACTATATCAACATTTTACAGGATTATTTATAGGAAAATAGAAACGGAAAGAGATAGATATTATATGTTTCCGCTCCTATAGTAATACCCCTGCTCTTTATTGTAGGCGCTGGCTACTCAGGGCCGGATTATCCATATGGCTAACTAGACTACAGCCTAGGGGAGACTATGCAATATTTCTCTTTTTCATATTTCTACCCCTCCCCCCCCCCACGACAATTGTAAATCTGGATTAAAAAAATGTTTTTTAGATTCCTCTCCCCCACCTCATCAATTTTGAAACCGGGACAACCCTCTCGGTTATCATTTTTTTTTTCCATTATGAATAAGAGGTACATGATTAGCCTAGGGGCGCGTCGATCCTTAATCCTTAATCTCTGCATCTGCTCTGTTTAATAAAGGCAAGACTGCAGTTTTGAAAGTGATGAAAAAACGGCAGGACTTGAAACTTAGCTCAAGTTTTCAGCAAGACTGGTACTTCTCCTGACATAGTTACTTCGAATGGGATAACATTTTTCCTCGCAATCTATAACGCTCCAGTTAAAGAAGTTTCCATCGATAATTATCGGTATTCTTGCTTTATTAAAGCAAACCAGTGAAATTAAATTCATTACCACCCACTCATGACACAGCTCAACAGCATCTATTTCGTGTTTATTTTCAAGTACAGAAATGGTTGGGTAATGTATTGAATCCTAAAGAGTGGGGATGGATGTTGAAAGATACCATATTGTGGCCAAAAACAACATCCCAACTTCCTGCGCCTGATTGCCTTCTGAAGATGATTTTCTGCAATTGTACGAAAGGTTGTGGACCATTGTGTGGCTGTCGGAGGTTGGGACTTAATTGCTCACCAGTTTGCGGCAACTGCCATGGAATATCTTTGTTTGAATGCTGAACCGATTGAAAACTCGTCAGAAATAGATGCCGACACTGAAGCAGAGACTGAAAGTTCTCAGACTGACTCGGATTTCCTCGAACGAATCGATGAATTTATAGAAGGAGAAAACGGACAAGAAGGAAATTATTAATTTGATAACATTTTAATAAGTATGACAATCGTGGATTAGGCCTACCGGGGAAACCACATTAAAAAAACGCGCCTAGTACTCGACCTCATGGGTGGTGTGGAATAGAGTACTTAAATTATCCACAATATCCCATAAGTTCAAATTCAATGCAAGATTTTCAAGAAAACTATTGCGTATACGAAAAAAAGATCCTCTATCTTTTTTATAGAGAATTTCCATAGCTTTCTTTTTGACCTAATGTATTTTTGTCGTAGAGACAATGAAAACAGAGATATCTCGAAAAATTCGTTTCCGAGCACGATTTTAGCCCTTTACAGCGTTGCCAAATTTTATCCTTACACTCCCACTTCAGGGACTTTTGAGACCTTATTAAGGACACCCGAACCTACCTGGAAAACCAACATTTGCTTTTGTATGAATTGGTCTGAAGAAAAATCCCAAATGCAGTGGATTATTAATGATCTAAGGAAAATGTTTGTGATACTAGGCAGCATGTCAACATTTTTATATACCGGGTATAACAGGATTTCTCCTTTAGTTTTGAAGATAATTGATTGAAATTTGGGATATCCTATATACATAATAAGCGGTACTTTTTGACATATAAGTGATTTTTTTTTCAATTCCCTGTTTCGCCGGAAGTGACACTAACTTTCGATTTTTAAATGAAACATCCTGCATATTATTGCATTTTTGAATTCTGCGTAATTTTCTGAATCCAACGATACCAAATAAGTGACATTTCAAACGTCAATATTTTTTATAATATAATTTTTAGGTTTCCATTTAAGTGTGCTATGACGGTTCCGATTTACTCTAAATGACCCGTGTAATGCTAAAAAACTCGAAATTTCGTCAAAAATACTAAATTACGTGATTTATGAGCAAATAAAATTCATCAAAATGGTATTTGGAGCAAAACTCAATTTTTTCAAATGGTACCGTGGTACCATTTATTTGTACTATTAATAAGGAATTTATTCACATGTCATATTAAAATGTGCTCTAAACACAAACAAAATTACAGCTAAGAGAAAATACAATTTAGTTCTAATTAAATGTTAAGAGGTAACTAACGTTGGTGGCTTTGAAAACAATGAAATATTTAGCTTGTCAAACATTTGTTGGTTTACCGGTGTTTCTATCGTGTCTTTAAAATTCTTGTTAATTGTGTTCAAAATGCCGCAAATTTATACAAAAGATGAAAAAGTGGACATGTTATTTATTTATGGGGAATGTAGAAAAAATGCCGTAGCGGCTAGACACCTTTATGCCGGACGGTATTCTGATAGACAATGTTCAGCGAGAAATTATTTTAAACGCCTTGAAAATCAATTCCGAAGAGAGCCCAACAATGATCCCGAAGAAAATTTCATTCTTGACGAAGGAACGGAAATTAATGTTTTGGCTCGAATAGAAGTTGATAAGACTGTTTCTTTAAGGCAAATCGGGTTTGAATTGGAAATCAGTCACAAACAGTAAGCCGAATTTTGCACAAATACCACTATAAATCTTTTAAATACCAATTGCACCAGCACTTGTACGAAAATAATTACGAACGTAGGATAGAATAATGCAATTGAATTTTGCAGAATAACGTGCAGCCTATGATTTTTTGGGAATAATTTTATTTTCGGACGAGTCTAGGTTTACAAATTTGGGATTATTTAACCGACAAAATACAAAATATTGGTCACAAGAAAATCAACATTTATAGGCCAGAAACTTAAGGGTTTCACTTCTCGCCAGAAACTTAAAAGTTTCACTTCTCAAAAATTCGCAGCAAGCTGAATTTTTGCATACACCTTTATTTAACCGTTATAGATAATGTGTAAAAAGTCCCCATCGCTATCGTGTACGCTTCAAAAGTTATACGGGGTCAAAAAATTGGTTTCACGTTAATATCTCGCTTGCTATTGGTCGGACGATATTTTTTGCAGTATATTTATCGATAAGGAATTTCTCTATAAAAAAGGTTCTTTACATTTTCCGCGTAGGAGCTACCGTTTCCACGTTATACGCCGCACAAAGACTCAACATGATGAAATAGTGCTGAAATAGTGATGCATTCGTTTCCCCACCACTTTCTAGGTGGAATGCAAGGCGCGTTTTTTTACACGGTTTCCCCAATAGGCCTAATCCATATCTTAGTCAAAATAGGTTGAAAATCAACACACCTCTTCTTCATCCTCTTCTACCGGAAGCACTTATTCCTCTTCTACGTTTTGCTTTAGTGTCGCCATCATCAATTTCCTCAAAAAGGATTGTTCCTTCGTATTCGAAATCTTGCGGGTTGATATTTTCATACGTATCCGCCGAATCATCAGTGGGAGGTGCATTGAGACAGGATTGACCATTGCAGTGTCCACAAACAGCAATTATCCACCATTGAAATAATTTTACTATATTACAACCGAAACAAAATATCCGACGTCAACTATACTTTGCATTATACTGAGTTACAGTTGATTACCAACTGCACCTGCCACTCGCCTCGAAGGTGGTGGGGAAACGAATTACTATTGGAGCACTATTTCATTACGTTGACTCTTTGTGCGGCAAAAATTATCGTCCGACCAATAGCAAGCGAGATATTAACGTGAAACCAATTTTTTGAACTTTGGGGACTTTTTACACATTATTTATAACGGTTAAATAAAGGTGTATGCAAAAATTCAGCTTACTGCGAATTTTTGAGAAACAACCAATTATTTTCTCCTTAAAGTACTGGGCTATTATTACGGGAGGGTAATTTTCAAGCGAGGTTCGGTTTCAATGTTTGGGTTGGAATAATCGGTAGTAGAATCATTGGTCGAATAATATTTGAAGGACCCCCGACTGGTGTCAGACACTTGAGATTCCTGCAAAATAAGATTGCGAACCTTTTAGAAGAGTTCCCTTTGGATTTAGGACAGGGAATGTATTTCCAACAAGATAACGCTCCTTCCCATAATTAAAGGATAGTAATTGATTACCTTCATGGGTGATTCGTAGAAAACGTAATTTCGACGAATAGTCCTGTGAGGTGGCCTCCAAGGTCACCTGATTTAACAGACCTTGATTTCTTTGCTTGAGGTCATTTAAAAAATATTGTCTACGCAACCGCAGTTACAACCCGTGAGACCTGGAGCTACGAGTAAGACGCGCAATTAACAGTATAACGGCCCAACAATTGGCGAACGTTCTTCAAGAAGCAGCTATGCGAGTTCAGAAGTGCGTTGACGTTAATGGACAGCATTTTGAACAATTGTAATGTTTTGTGTTCATTTTTTATATTCCTAAGCCACCTTATGTATAACAAGATAATTAGAACAAAGTTCCTGTAGGTACATGCACTAAATCACATATTTTTTTCATCCCGTTTAATAAGGAGGTGGGGGTGGTAATAGGGGTGGCTAATGCCAAAAATTTTTTTGAGAGAGACCTCAGCTTCTCTTGTATATACTAAATACCAATTTCATGGACTCCTACCTGCTTGATTTACCCATTTACCTCAAATTTACCCCAATTTACCCCCCAACCCTTCGACGGAACAAGATGAAAATATAATCTAGTTCTAGATCCAATTAAAGTACATATGTATACCAAATTTCAAGTCAATATCTTAAACGGTTTCAGAGTAAACGTGCGCACAAAAAAAGTTACAGACAGAAAGACCGACAGACAGACCGACAGACAGACAGAAATTTTTTTTCGCTCAAACTTAAAATCTCGACGTTTCATGACATTTTAAGCCTATTTGGACAATAAAAATTTTTTAAAATTTTTTGTCGTTACTATACGTCCACTGGACGTGGAAGTAAAATTGAGTTTTGCCCCAAAAACCATTTTGATGAACTTTATTTGCTCATAAATCACGTAATTTAGTATTTTTGACGGATTTCGATTTTTTAGCATTACACGGGTCATTTAGAATAAATCGAAACCCTCGTGGCACACTTAATTGGAAAACTAAAAATTATATTATAAAAAATATTGACGTTTGAAATGTTACTTATTTGGTATCGTTGGATTCGGAAAATTATGCAGAATTCAAAAATGAAATAATATACAGGGTGTTCCATTTAAAAATCTAAAGTTAGTGTCACTTCCGGCGAAACCGGAAGTGAAAGAAAAATCACTTGTATGTCTAAAAGTGCCGCTTATTATGTATATAGGACATCCCAAATTTCAATCAACTATCTTCAAAACTAAAGGAGAAAAGGATGGTGTACCATGATACTGTTACACCCGGTATTTCTAGTCCGTTGAAGCTACATAAAATAAAACTATTCACACACCTTGAAGAAATATGATCAGGAAATAGGAATAGAATTTTGTGTGTAATTGCAGGGATAATTGTTTTTATCGAAAA
The DNA here is from genome assembly GCA_936432065.2 of Rutpela maculata. Taxonomy (NCBI): domain Eukaryota; kingdom Metazoa; phylum Arthropoda; class Insecta; order Coleoptera; family Cerambycidae; genus Rutpela; species Rutpela maculata. The sequence goes on from OW386286.2 coordinate 3,796,749, forward strand.
TTTATTTACGTTCACTACCAATGGGGTTGGTTCTGTCCAAAATTGTATATATTTTTTCATTGACTAATAAGCATTCGCAAAACACTGATAAAGTGAACGTATGATGCAACATATGCATATATGTTCATTTTTATTGGAAATGACCTCCCTTATCACCTCGCTTCGTGTGATCATCCTCTTTTGGGACACCCTGTAGAGAGGAATTAAAGAGACATTAGAAACATAATTAAAACAAAATAACTATTAACACTTTCAGATATGCTAAAGTTCTTCAGCGGGAATTTTTACTTTCCCCGCTATAACATTATCTAGTTCTCGACATATGACTCCTCATTTTAGGATTATAGTATAATGTATTAGTGACATGAGTAATTTAAATGCATTATGTAAATTAATTAAGTGGATGACATTTACCTAATGTGTGTTAGGAATTTGACAAAATGTGTTTTCCCATATTTTATTGAAAGCAATAGCAATTTTTTGGTTGATGTTTTGTTCTAACTACGATTCGGTGTTTTTACAAATTTTAAAATCTTTGGCTGTGAATAAAATACTACATTATAATTAAAAACACTTAAATTTACAAAGTGAAAATCCAAAGCATATTCTTCTAGGAAATTGTGAATCTCTGTGCCAATGGATTGATACTACTCTCCATTGCATATGGTTGAGATAAACATTGTCTGAAGGAGGAGTCCATCCTTACCATGTTTGGTTGGCATATTCTTACATTATAAATGGATATGCAATGTATAGTTCACTCCATTCTTATACTGCACATAAAAAACTCAAAACTGCCGACTGAGCCAATATAAGGAGAGACCGGGGCGTGCTTTATTTTTCTAAACTATATTAAATATTAAATATAATTATTACTTAATAGATAAAACATCATTACTCTTATGTAAAGTATGTTATGGTATGCTTAGGATAAGAAATAAATGGAAACATGCCTCTTTTAATTAAGATTTCTAACGCTTATGATATAGTTACGCGAATCACCCCTAACGGCGCGGAGTGTATTGTCGGCGTAAATACCAGGGTAACAAATAAACAGGGCCGTACTTTGAATTTATCTGTCAATGTCGCGAAGGACGGGCAATGCGTCCACCAATGCATAAGATATTCCTATCTTGACGCAACACAGAGTTAGATTTTTTTAAATTACCAGAAACGTCATTAGATTTCTACCGAAAATACGATTTTTAAATCTCTAGTATTATTTTGTTCATTCTAATATGTAAAAATTTTAAGTACGGCTCTGTAGTATTCTTGTCAGCATATAATAGCACCGACTTTGATATTTTTATGGACGGTTTTTATGGCCTTTTTTGTGTGCCCTATACATTTGTAGACAACTATACCAGGATTATCTGGATACTTTAAACTTTATACAATAAATGGTATTACTTGAACTCTACTATTAACACAAAAATATAAGCGTTGGAAAACAATCAGTTCGAATTTCAAGGAGAAATATCAATTTATTTATTTATAAGCGACCGAAACGCAAGTAGAGCATTATTATTATTATTATTATTATTATTAAATGTTAGTTTTCTCATCTACTTTCATAATTCGTTTATCGTTTTTTTTTTGTTTGATAATAATCTACAGTTATTTGAATTTGTTTTTAACTACAATTTCGAAAATTATAAACAAATTCCAGAAAAACAGTTTAAAGGAAGAAAACATTTTTTAAATTAATATACCATTGTAAAATATATGTAATAACCTACATTTTGAAAAAAAATTGCCCTCCTACGAGTTGATGCACTTAAACATAAGCGATTGAAATTTCGAAATCTTTTTTATTTACATCCGTTTAAATAAATATTTTCAGCTAAAATTTTGGCAGGAAGGTTTATTTCAAAAAAGGCATACTTTTACTTTAAAATTAGTTCAGTAATATAACGATTTATATCGGACAAAATTCATAAAGTTTTGAAAATTGGTAAAAATGTTAAGGAATAAAAACTAATAAACCGAAAAAACCTTAAATAGGGTGCTTCATCCTCTAGGACGTCGTTTCCACCCCCATTTTGAGATTCTCTAGATTATCTCGGGAACGGTGCACTTTTTGATAAAAATACCTATATACAAAATTATTCCTTATAAAATTCTTTATCAAAAATGTCTACAATTTTTTTCATAAAATTAATAGTACGTGGGAAATAAGGCGGTTCCAGTTAACACAATGAATTGTAATCTTTACTATAATCTACTTTAAAGTTCAATACTTAACGCAAAAGCAGTAGCTACTATACTCCACTTAAAATTATAATAAATGTAGCGGTTCCACCCTCTAACCTCTAAAAAATATCGCATTTTTTTAAGAAGCGAGAATATTGTATATTTTACTTGTTGCCACGCCACCCCAAAGGTAAAGTCGTTGCCTCTTTTTTTTCCGTGGTGTCCCCTGTATACCTAATCCACTAATTATCAGAAGATTACCTGCGTTAATTAATCTTCGTCGTCTTCCATAGATTCGACATTCATGCATGCTTGTCCGTGGCAATGGTAACACATTGTGGAGCAACGTAAGCCTGCTCTTCTGCAACTGCACCTGTTTTGGCACCCTAATTTGCATGAACAAGAAATTAGTGTTAAAACAGATTCGGGAGCTGGTTCTTTCGTTGTCATGGTTGGGGTTAATATACCGCCGACTTTTTTCAGTCAGTAGCTTCTAGCGTAACGTTGTTCCATGTTTGAATTTGGTAAAAAACGAGATATGAGTGTTGCCGAGCAGCAGCAGAAGTTGGTGGTAGTTTTGATAACATTACAGTAGTATGCGCTTTACCAACAAGTTTGTTAAAAGTCATGAATCTGTTGTATACATCTAGATTTTTTTCTGCGGAGGTAGAGTTGTATAAAGCTAAATATCGCTCTCCTACGTCTACAATTTCGTCATGACTGGCTTTTTCACTATTAAAAGTTGCACGATGTCTTGTATTAAGCACATTGATTGCATTAACCTTTCCTTTGGAAAAAAACGCTGAGGTTGTGTCGCAACCGCTAATAGCCTGTGCAAATAGTATTGTTTCTTTACAGTTTTTTAAGAAACTGGGGATTGTAAATCTCGTGAACTCAGGGATCGAAAATATCATGATATTTATATAAATATCAGACAAACTGATATATATTACAAAAAACGTGATATATATCACTTTGATATTTATGATATTTATTTTAATTTTTTTAATTCATGTAACTTATTCATGCAAATAAAACCACGATTGAATTTAAAAGAGTACATATCATATTTTAAATCGTTTTTATTCAATGTTTTTTAAGTTTATTATGTCTTGGCTCTGAAAATGTAACAAACAAAACATAAATTTTAACAATTTAAAATAAAGTCAAATTCGGTTCAGCTGCCTCAGGTGCCCAAGGCACCCGCCCGAAAGTTCTTCTCATGGCCCAATGATGTATCACTTTACCCGGGTTACCTCCTCTATCCTCCCAGCTGCATTTGGGTATCATTGGGTTCGTACAAGTCGGAAGAGAATCATGAGTTTTGTTACATCAAAATAAAAATGACGATCCGTCCAACTGTAAAGCTAAGCAGCTGAAAAGAATTTGGCTTAAAAAAACATAACAAAATTGCTCTCATAGATGTTCAATATTAGTATTATAAGGACAATAAAGAAGTACCTATAAGTATTAAAATGAAACTAATTTAAAAAATATACATATATATTTTTCACCAATGGCGTAGGTGTTTAATCGCGCACCATAGGCGTAGGCGTTTTATTTTTATATTTGCGATATATATCATGATATTTATAGTGATATTTATGGTGTGATATTTTCCATAAATATCATGATATATATCAAGTGATATATATCCTCGATCCCTGCGTGAACTGTACATCATTTTGCTGGTATTACCTTGTTTTTCTTTTAAAAATGTAATGTCTGTCGGAGGGAGAAAGAGCAATAAGAAGGACTAGCAGGTCAATATCTTGCCCTACGACAACCGGTTTGTCGCACCTATAACATTTTTAGATAGCAGATTGTACTATTAATATATCGGCGTCATCCGCAGCAACGAACACCTCGATTTCTGCATTCCTAAATTTTTTCGCTAGTTCTGCAGTCAAACGTTCTTTGTCAAACAAATTACTAAGGAACTTCTGCTGAATTTCAGAGAAACAACAGTGTTTTCATCAAATATAATTTCAGGTCAGGTTCTTTGCAGTACCCACCTTTGTCGTTCTAGACTCCTCGTGCTGTTTGTATTGTTTAAATAACCATCGAACATGACAGTTACTCTATTACCGTAATGTTTTCTTATGTAACCAACGTATGCGTTGTAAACGTTATTAAATTCTTCTTTTTTGGCCATATTACGCGGCGAAGCGAGTATCCTCCATCAATCACATACTCATTATTTTCGAAAATATGGTCTCGTTCTGGAACAGTATTAATAATCTGGTATAAAGGTGCCTTGTTAATTTTTCTCATTAGGCCTTTGTCATCGAAAAGGGAGAGGTACTGAGGCCGGTTCAAAACTAAAGCATGTTTTTAACTCCAGACTCGAATGAATTGTGTAAATAATTCTTTAAAAATTGCGATACTTTTTAGTGGTGAGAGGGTGGAAGCGTTACATTTATTACAATTTTAAGTGGAGTTTAGTAGCTACTGTTTTTGTGTTAAGCATTGAACTTTAGATTAGAGTAAAGATTACAATTCATTGTGTTAATTGGAACCAACCCTTATATATGCGCCTTATTTCCCACGGTACTGTTAATTCTATGAAAAAGTAGAGACGTTTTTGATAGAGAATTTTCTAAGGAATATTCCTGTATACAGGTATTTTTATCAAAAAGCGCACCGTTCCTGAGATAATCTAGAAAATCTCAAAATGGGGGGTGGAAACGACGTCCTAGGGGATGAAGCATATTATTTAGGGGTGGAAACTTTTAGGTTTAGTAATTATTATGCTATCCTTAACATTTCTAGCAATTTTCAAAACTTTATGAATTTTGTCCGATATATTACAATATTAACTGTTATGTTACTGAACTAAATGTATGCATTATTACATCATCTCCCTTAAATTAAACAAAAAGGGAAACTTTATCGGTTTTTATTTTTTTACAATTAACGTTTATTTGTGGGTCTATTTTGATTCAAAATTTTATTACAAACATTTTGGTATTTTCATTTTTGCGATGCTACTAATAAGACTGGTATGGAGATAATAAAAGAAATAGCTGAAAATTTTAGCTTTGTAACATAAATTGTTTAAATTTTATAGAAAGCAATGGACATCTAATCCAAGACTTCTTATTGCACACCTGAAACAAATTAAATAAAATCTATAACCGGACAAAAATTTTTCTACATTTCATAACAAACTGAATTGAAATATCTGTTTGTGTGACTGTATGTGTATTGCCTATTTTTGGGGACTTTTTAAGTAACACTAGGCTGGTCCGTTGTGCCAAATTCAACCAAAATATAAATCAAATAGTTATTCAGTCGGCCTTGCCCGACTGCAACTTCTTGGTAAACATTGCACCGTGTAAGTTATCATCCGATCTAGGAAATAAAGTTTCGTTATGTTTTTTAATATATTTTTAATGTATAATATATGCAAATATACTGGATGACATTTAGCGTTTCATTAGTTTGATAAAATAAATGGGCCTTTCAATGTTTTAATTATTTGAAAGCAGGTCGTCTGTTAAATGCATCGTAGATATTTTGTTTGATTTTTAGTTTAAAGAAGCATATTATACAACACAGACAATAAAAGATAAAATAAAATACGTATAAATTATGTTTCTGTTCTCAGCACACTGCAAATGGATAAACAATTTAATTGATGACGACCAAAATCTAAAATAAATTAGGAATTTCATACGTAGGTTTATAGACAGAAAAATTATATTCACAAAGGCACTAAAAAGTATTTTTCAAAAATTTCAAATAAGGTTATGCTATAAAACTAACGTAACGTAATCGAATAAAAATTACCCAATGGTAATGGACCTCGCCAAATCTTTATGGAAATTGGGTTTCGGCAAATTTGGCTGAAACTTCTTGAGAAGGTGTTTAGGGGGTGCTGATCAAAAGCTCTCAGACCTCCTAAATTTTAGTCTACGACCTCCACGGTACAGGGAAAAAATAAATTATGCATGCCTCAGTTTTCGAGGTATAGGCAAAACCTGTGTGTTTTAAATGGAACATCCTGTAAATCACTTCATTATTCGATCACAACTCAAATTAGCTATCCAAAGATATATGCCATATTTATCTCTAGAAAAAGTGGTTAATTTTCGAAAAATTTAATATATTTGTGAGGAGGAAAATAGGAAAAACTAAACTACAATAAATGTTCGAATTGTCTTCCATTGATATCTATGCATATTTATTGAGAAGGCCTTGGTAAAAAAAAGAAAATCGAAATAATCGTAAATGTCAAAAACTAATTTGTGAGTTAATTGTGAGTGAGCATTGTTAAAAATGGTTCAATTTAGTAATGGTGAAAAATATGATATGACTAAGTGTTTTATAGAATGCGGAGTAGATTCAAATTTAGCTTCCGATAGACAACCAAACTTTGTGCCAAGAAAAGAAATAGCCAGACATAAAAATACTCAAAAGGTTACAACAAAATTTAAAAGAGTTTAGATCATTCGTAAAACCTTGAGCAAAAATATATAATAAAGCAGGTAGAACAGCTGTAGAAAATATTGTTTTAGAAACTGTAAGAGAAAATCCTAATATATTTACAAACCCTCCAAATTAGGATTAGTCACCATCTGTACCCAAACGACTTTCAAAGGCGTCTCGATTTTTGCCAGTGATTTTTGCGTCAGTGGGATGAAGTGCCAGGATTTGAAGGAACAATTATATGGACAGACGAGCTCCATATAAGCAGTACTGGAATTTTTAATCGGCATAATGACCACCATTGTGCTCATGAAAATCAGCACGTAACCGCTACAGTTAATCGTCAAGGACGAGTTGGATTTGATGTATGTTGTGGTCTTATTGGCTACCAAATAATAGGTCCTCATTTTTTCACAGTAATTTGAATACCAAATATTTTATTAACATTCTAGACAAGAAATAGAGCCTTTGTAGACAATATGCCTGTAAGACAATTTCAAAGATTTACCAACACGATGGCGCCCCAAGTGATACGTCAAATGAAACACGAATTTATTTAAATGCTCAATTTGGGGAGGATTGGAGGACTAGTTTATCAATGTCTATTTAGCTAAGTTAACTAAATTGATAACTAACAATTAATTTAGCTAATTGGACATTAATAAACAACAAAGTAGTTTAGATATTGTTTAATTTTTAGGAAATAATGGTCCTATTTTGTGTCAAAAATGCATAGATATCAATGGAAAACTTTCAACATTTATTGTAGTTTAGTTTTTCCTATTTTTGGCAAAATTATTTTATATTATAAGTGTTGTTAATAGTTTTCCATGGCCTCCGATATTAAATTTTTTCGAAAATTAACCACTTTTTCTAGAAAAAAATATGACATATGATCGTTGAGTAGCGTTCAAGTTGTGATCGAATAATGAAATAATTTACAGAGTGTTCCATTTGAAAAAACACAAGTTATGTCTATATCTCATAACCTGAGGCATGCATAATTTTCTTATCAACGGATTCTACGCAAAAAAGTGGTGGACACTTGGTAATTGAGATATAGTATCTAATTTGGTCCACCCTGTACAAGAACCAAAGGCCTCAAAATTTTTTTTGGTCACCCCCACCGGAAATTTGGATGTGGAAGTAGCGATTCCACAGGTAGCAGTTTTTTAAGTTCACCACGGCGCAAGAATTTTACCATGAGACCCACAGCGACGAATACAATTTTGCGAAATTAATCCACACAAAAAGACCCTCAATTTTTAGAAAAAAATATTTGGAGTGATGAGGCAAAATATTCAGAGGCAGTATAAATTCAGTCTGAATGTGTTTTGTTGGCTAACTAGATGGAGCTCTAGATTATTGTACCAGCCCAATTGATAACAAATAGGATCAAATGTTCGAAGATAGGTGGATAATGCGTTTGGGCCATGGATTTTACCTGACTTGACCCTTATGGATTTTTATCTATGGGGCCGTCTAAAGAGTGAGGTCTATCGAATCTCGGCAAATGACAGAGGAATTAGGAATTAGGAGAACATTTGAAGGTTTTTACCAAACTGAAATTTGAAGAGCTACTACACGTTCAGTAGACAGAAATATTCTAAAATATTTAAAGGTTAATGGACAACATATTGAACAGTTTATTTAATTACCGTTTCGTCATAAAATTTTGATTATTAATAAATTATAAAATTTTCATTATATTTCATTTCATTGACAAAATTATTAAAATAGGAAATATCTTAAGAACCATACATTTTTGGTATAGAAATTAGATGCACATTTCCTTTCTATATTGAATGGTGTATTTAGTAAAGTAGGGTGCTATTTCAGAAAACGACTTTGCTGTTTTTGTGTGGTTGTCATATGTCATTAATTGTAAAAACTTTTTAGTGGATATTTCGATATTTTTTTACATGATGTATAACTTCAACACGTTACCGTTGCCTCATAAAAACAACGTGTTATCGATTAGTGTTACTGAGTTGTTTAATTTTCATGTTATACATCTGTCAAAATTTTAGGAAATAAAATTAATCTCAGAAAATATTAATTTTAGGTATAGGAAACCTGTAACGAAATGTCCTGAAATTTTCTTGCATAATTTAAAAAAAAATAGAGGCATTCTATTCCAAATAACTTTTGTGTCAACTTCCTGTATAACTATGTTAGACTAGTTCACAAGTTCAAAGCCGTGTTAATTCTTGATAAAGCTCGCAAAAATATGAGTGGGTACTCATTGGATTCGGAATGACGTCTAGAAAAATGTTCAAAATTGTCAAACCCGCACATAAACAATTGCAAAAGTTATAAACAAATGAAGATTGAAAAAATAACGAGTTTTGTTTTTTGTAAATAACTCGAAAACTATTAGTATTTAAGAAATTTTAAAGACAGATTCTTAAAGAGGAAGAAATTTCCAATAAAAAAGTCCCGACTCCCGAAACTCTATTATTAATAATTTTAATTTAATGTTGAAAATTGAGCTCCACGCGGCGAACACTAAGCCGTTACGATGATCTGAAACCGGTCGTAATAAGTAAAAATATTTTTTTATGTTATTAAATATTAATTTAAAAATTTTAAAAAATTATGGTATTATATACATACTTAAAGGAACAATATCATGTTGTAAAAAAAATTTTCATCGATTTTTCATAAAATGAGCCTATTGTTAATTAACAATTTTTTTTAGATTTCAAGTCGGATAATTGTTAAACAAAAGCCACTAAAAGTATTTCGCTTCGTGGAGACCCTATGTCAACTATACTTTATGGGATTATGACATTGCGATGTTTTTTTATTGTTATAGTCTATTAGTTATTAATTATTTAACCTAACAAAAACTAAAAAATAAAAAAGAGAAATTTTTTTTTAATTAATTTTAATTATTACTGTTTTTATATTCAAAAGTACTATAAGATCACATAAACTTTAAATTTTCATTGCTAATTGTTTAAACAAATTTTATAAACAAATAGATAAATTACGTATTTTTAAAAGAAAATTTTTTTAATTGTCTATTATAATTCTTTTTTCAAAATTTAAACAAATTACAAAAAGAAAAAATTTTATTCTTAAAATTTGTTATTTGCAATTCTCTACAAGCTGGAAAAATGAAAAAAAAATTTTGTTAATTTATTTGTTAATTTAATAAACAATTTGTTATCAACAAGCGCCGAATGTGTTTATATTTTTTTTTAGATAGAAAAAAAATAAAAAAAACCGTATACATAAAAAAATTAAATTTAAAATTCTATAAAAAATATTAATAATTTTTTTTGACATGTTTATGTATAACAATTAAATAAAAAAATAAATCAACAACGACAAAAATTTTTCATTTTTCCAGCTTGTAAAAAATTGCAAATAATAAATTTTAAGAATAAAATTTTTTCTTAATAATTTGTTAAAATATTGAAAAAAGGAAAAAACGATTATAGACAATTAAAAAAATTAAAAAAATATTTTTTTTTCTTTTAACCATAATATTTTATAACCAGTAAAATGGCAAAAAAAAAATTTCAAAAATACGTAATTTATCTATTTGTTTATAAAATTTGTTTAAACAATTAGCAATGAAAATTTAAAGTTAATGTGATCTTATAGTACTTTTGAATATAAAAAAAAAAATAATTAAAATTAATAAAAAAAAATTTTTCTCTTCTTCATTTTTAGTTTTTTGTTCGGTTAAATAATTAATAACTAATAGATTATAACAATTAAAAATATCGCAATGTCATAATCCCATAAAGTATAGTTGACACAGGGTCTCCACGAAGCGAAATAATTTTAGTGGCTTTTGTTTAACAATTATCCGACGAGACGAGACCGACAAATGTCTTGTCTCGGCGGCATCACTACGGAGCTCTATTTTCATCATTAAATTAAAATTATTAATAATAGAGTCGGGACTTTGTTATTGGAAATTTCTTCCTCTTTCAAGAATCTTTCTTTAAAATTTCTTAAATAGTAATAGTTTTCGAGTTATTTACAAAAACAATCTTCATTTGTTTATAACTTTTGCAATTTGTGTGCGGGTTTGAAAATGTTGAACATTTTTATAGACGTCATTCCGAATCCAATGAGCCCTCACTCATATTTTTACGAGCTTTATCAAGAATTAACATGGCTTTGAACTTGTGAACTAGTGTATGTCACTATTTTGAAAATACTCTCGTTGTATAGATCCTACCCAGTTAGAGACTATGCCTAGATATGCAAAATGAGTGTATGCTAAATAAAAATTAAAAACGTAAATTTTGATTTTGGCGGAGGCGAGGGGAAAAATCATGTCATTTTTATTATTTTCCAAATGATGGCGCCTTTTTCTAATAGCGAGCAATTACCTAGAAATATTATTCCATGGATTGATACCGATTTGTGAGAATTATAGTTATTGTAAAATTACTGTCGAAATTTCCCCAATTCTCTTGGCCTTTTACCATAAAAATATCGAAATCTAAAGCAGACTACTTTCCGTTTTTTGTGGTCGACCTGGCAATATTTGCAAATACCAGTGAATAAATTTCGGAAACATGGGATTACCATAATTTAGAAACCTGTTTTTCATATTATCAAATGAGTCATAGTATCATTAAATAATTTAACTAATATTTTCCGATCCTGAGACCAGTTTGCGATTTATATGCATTCTTCTGTTTACTTGTAATGTTAATTTCCGTATTATGCAATACAGAGTTCATCCATTCATCCTGAACTTGAACTCCAGTCCTGCTGATAAAAATAAAAGTGCGCTATTATACCATTAGAGGTGAACGTTTCATAGCTACACCTGTAATCTCCGAATGTTAGATTACACGCAAGGTTGCAAATTTTAGTGCTTTTTTTTATTTTCTCGTCTAAATGTTAACCTGTATCTCTGACCACAGTGTTTGTCCTTGCTTTAAGGATGTCTCGATAAAGCACAGTGGGGGCGAGATATAAATAGATTTTATATAATCAAGACTCAATCTATTACCGCATCCCAACCTATCTTTATCATGCGACTTTTGGTGGTAAGTACTTGAAAAATTTTAAATGTAAGTGAACAGTGAAGTGCGTACAGTGTCAGTGCATGGATTTTGATTGGATTACCTCATTGAGGATACTGGTTGTTGGTTTACGTTTTGATTTTGTTCGAAACCCCTTCAGATCGAAGCATAAGATAACTTGTTTGAATATAGTCCGGCAGCGAAGCTCAAAACCCAAATTTATCGCATTAATTTTTTTTTTCCACGGTTTTGCAAGAGTTGTTTACATATCCAACTGATGACAAACTGTCATCTTTGGGCAGTACAGTTAGTACAGTGAATATACCATTTGACCCACGAATAATTCCTACAAAGAATTGTTTATTTGTGTAACGTAGGAGTGGTTGCCATGATCATTAACCAACGTTTTCCACAAAAATATCGTATCCGCCTCTCCGTTACGACCGCCATGTTGAAATAATGATGGCCAAAATAGGTTTTTCTCAATTATCTCATTTCCTGTTAGTTCTATCCTGAAATTAGGTATTACTAATATTGTAGAAAATGAAAAAAGCTACAACTTTTATTCGAACTATTTTTCTTAATTATTAATATTTTACGATTTACAGCCATCAGAATGCTGAAAATGTGTGCTTCGCTGCAGACTTTCGCAATTGCCTCTACCTCCGTTACTCCTACGTAGTAATTGGTTATTATCAGTATTGTAGACCATAAAATTTCACATATCTCTTGGTTAAACAATTTTCTTCCATTTTCAGTTGTTTAAAAAATAACAGCAGCTCGAAGTTTGAAAAAGATTCTTGAACTTCGGAAAAATGTCTGTTGTTTCGATGTTATTAATGCTTATTAATTTTCTATAATCAATAAAATTGCCTTACAATAGTGTTCTTTCATTAAAAATATGAGTTTTATTCGAATTTTTCGAGTTTTCACTGATCTGTGAACATCCAAATTTTTCTTATTGCTAATACTACGATTTGCACTCACCCAAAAATGTGAAAAATGTTTCACTGTAGATTATTGCAATTATCTCTGCCCCCATTGCTCCTACGTAATAATTAGCTATTATCAATATTGTAGATCATAAAATTTCCCGAAATTTTTGTTTAAAGTTTTCTTGCACTATCAATTGTTCACAAGTTACAGCAGCTGTATTTTTAAAACGGTTCACCGTGGAAGAAAATTGTATAAATAAAAATTTCGGAAAATTTTATAATCTACAAAATTACTGAAGACTATTTACTACAAAGGAGTAACGAGGACAGAGATAATTGTAAAAATGTGCAGCGAAGCACAAATTTTCGCCATTCTGATGACTGTAAATCGTAAAATATTAACAATAGAGAAAAATAGTTTAAATAATAGTTTTAGCTTTTTTCATTTACTACAATATTGGTAATAGCTATTTTACGGTAGAACTAACAGGGAAGGAGATAACTGAGAAAAGCCTATTTTGACTGTCATTTTGTCAACGTGGCGGCCGTAAAGGATACGATATTTTTGTGGAAAACATTAATTCATGATTGTGGTCACCCCCTTATATAAATAGAAAATTCCTTGTCGGAATTATTCACCCCAGTTTTTTTGCTCTACAGACTATTATATGTAGAGTTGCGCAAAGTGGTAGGTAGTAGGTTAGAAAACCATGCGTAAGATGTTTTACGTAAATAGTCTTAAGAATCAATTGAAAATTAAACTTTGGTTTTTGAAAATTTTGCCTAATAGTACAGTACCTAGAGGTAAAAAATATGCAAAACTTAATAATGTCATATTGAACGAATTTCGTTCATTTTTGGCAGTATAATAGTAAATGCTTCACAGAAAAGTTTCTATATTGTGCGGGGGCTTGCTAATTTATAGGGGGTGGATACCACCCCTTCTCAGGGGGTGGCACTTAAAAAACTATGTATTTATTGGAGCTGAAGTAAAATCAGATTTTAAGAAGAAAAGGTTCTATGTAATTTTTAACGTAAATTGATAGTTTTTAAGTTATAACGACTTCAAAATTGCGATTTTAACTTAAAAAAAAGGTATTTCCAAACGGCTTTCGTCAAGTATCTCGAAAAGTAATACTTTATCAAAAAAATGTTACAGACCAATTACAGAAAGTACAAACTGGGAATTAATTGTATTTTTTGTTTATTGATGTAGGATTAATAATTTCGGAGATATTTAAGTTTACATTTGGCATCCAAGTGTTCATAAGATAATTATTTAGAGTGAGAGTTAAATATCTCAGAAACTGTGACATCTACGTCAAGGATGCTAATAGGTAGAATAATAGGTTATTAATTAAGCTTTCAACTGTTTTTTTATTTGTTTCCGTAGTATAAAAAAACAAAGAAGTTATGACCGAAGCAATATGCCACTACACATTTTTTTTAATAACAACGTTGCCATTTTGTTACTGTAATTAGCCAGTAATTAAAAAAAGGGGATTTTAAACACTATTTCTCATTAATATATAGCATGACGTAGATGCTTTTGGTTTGTATACAACATTTGCTTTAGAAAAAAATGCAGTTTAAACTTTAAAGGTATTTTCGATTAAACCTATTTTTTTTTCCTTTTCCAAATATCTCAATAAATATTAGTTTTATTGAAAAATGGGTAAAGACCAAAAATAAAGCTCATAAACTGATAATGAATTCCGTTTATTTATTTATTTGCATAGATTTAATAGTTTCGGAGATTTGAAAGTCTATAAATGGCGTCCGAACGTTTATAAGACGAAAAATGCAGTTTAAATGTTAAATATCTCAGAAATTGTGACACCTACGTCACGCATGCTAAGAAATGAAATTAAAGACAATTAATTGCGCTTTCAAATTATTTTTTACTCATTCCTGTAGCATAAGAAATAAAGAAGTTATGACGAAAAAATATGCGTATTTATATTTTTTTATATAAAAATATATAAAAAGGTCGCCATTTTGTTACTCTAATTAGCCAGTAATTTAAAAAAATTACCTCAAATACAGTTTTTCGTTAAGATGTAGCATTACCAAGTTGCTCAAATTTTTTTGCTCATTTAAAGCACTGGCTTTAGAAAAAAAGGCATTTTAAACTTTAAAGGTAATTTCCAAACACTTGGATACCAAATATAAACTTAAATATCTCCGAAATTATTAATCCTACATCAATAAACAAAAAATATAATTAATTCCCAGTTTGTACTTTCTGTAATTGGTCTCTAACATTTTTTCGGCAAAATAATACTTTTCGAGATACTTGACGAAAGCCGTTTGGAAATACCTTTTTTTTAAGCTAAAATCGCAATTTTGAAGTTGTTATAATTTAAAAACTATCAACTTGAAAAATGTGAAAAATTGCATAGAACCTTTTCTTCTTAAAATTTGATTCTATTTCAGCTCCAATAAATATATATATATTTTTTAAGTGCCACCCTCTGAGAGAGGGTGGCACTTAAAAAAAATTTTATGCCCAAAGTTTTACGCAGATCTCTGAAAGTGAGCCGCATGAGCTTTTCCATAGTATGCTGCGATGAACTTGGCTGTTTGTTTATCAATTTTAGCCGAACGCATCCCGTTCACCTATAAGAAACAAATGATGCCCGTTTTTTAATATTTTGATGACTGCTTTTTCCTGTTCCATATCACATTGCTAAGCTGCTAGCACGAGCTGCTAATATGTCGGGTAATACATCTTGATGTTTTATAGCTGTTGCTTTCACATCTACTACTGAACCACCATCTTCTGGCAACTCCATTAAAACGGATGTGAATATATACAGTATTTTTTTTATTCTTAACAAAGAGAATTGTTTTGGTTTTCATATTCCGGCTGGTGCTACTTTCCGGGCTGACTTCGGTGAAGTAGCATCACTTATATTATATCAGTATGTATTAGTATAGTAGTAGTACTATAGTGCTACTATCGTAAAAAGTTGAAAAATTATCTGTGTTATCATTTATTACACTTTTTTTTTACTAAATCTTACTATTATTATTATTATTATCATATAAAACGAGATGCCCAAAGATGACAAGTCGACATCATGCAGTTTCTTGCAGCTTATAATGTCCTTTCTTCTGTCCTTATATTCTAAAAAGGAAAAAACTTAATACGAAAAATTTGACTACAGCAAAAAACTCAGGTTGGGACTAATATGTGTAACCCAAAAATTAACCAATAGCAGTGAATCGACTACTTGGAAAAATGTTTTTGATAACGTTGGATGATAATTACTATGCAAATTGCAGTTTTAATGCATTAAACGGTGTTAAACAGTTATTAGTATAATTTGTACACACTGCACACGTGTTATCATATTTAGGTTATGTAGTTGTTTTTTTTTTAAATGTGTATTGTGCAGATATTTATAGATATTTAATAGCCTTTTTGATTTTCTGCAATCTTGTGTCTATTGTTAATGTAAAATAAATAAACCAGTGAAGTATTAAAACGCTATTATGCTGAACTTCTACAACATGCTTAACAAGTTATCAAGTAAATTTAAAATTATAAGGAATGTGCATTGAACCTTGTACCTATTACATGTGGGTTTTATCACAACTATTTTCACTGCGTATGTTTTTGCGTGCATACAAATAAAAAGAATACAACTTTTGTATAGTTCTTTTCTACGGAAGCGTGTTGTGGCTACCTCGAAAAAAAGTTGACATTTCAACTTAACGAGTTGCTATTTATTGTAATTTATTTACTGTTAGTGGTTTAGGCTGAAGTTTTGTTGAATACAAAGAATAAAAATTATGCCTTTAAGTATATTCAAACTTAAAAAAATCAGTTATTTCTCTAATTTAAAAAGCCATTTCATAAAAATGAACACCTTTTTTTTTTTTAGATATTATGCAAATCACAATTTACACACTTTTTTATTTAATATGAAATCACCTACTTTCTGTATATTGTTGCCCTAATCTGGGCACGCTAATATACTAGTTAGGAAAATACTTTAAAACACTCATTATTGCAGAACCAATCAAAACATAATAACTCTTCCAGCTGATACTGACGAAGTATTGAATTACATGATAGGATTCCTAGCATTTTGAAGCAAAAAGAATATATTGAATTCAGTCATTCACAACAATTATTGAACCTTACATGCTATTTCAATTCTAGAAATTGCACAAGTTTTTTCGAACTCGTTAGTTCTCATCAGTAGAGTACATAAACGTTCATTCATTATTTACAAGCCTATTCTTAATTAATTGTAAAAAAAAAACTTTTTTAGTCAATATTTTTTTAGGTAAGTATCTCATGATTTTGTCTGTAATGTCCGAATGCAATAATAAACGTAAATAATACATCGCTTGAGCAATATGAAGTTTCAATTGAAAACATAAATAATTTCAATCTAATAAATTGAAATTTCGACATTACTACGGGAGCCTGCCCTAACTGTACGTACCCCTCCCTCTCCCGTGCATATTGTATAGGAACAAAATTGTAGAAAATTTTATGCATTTTGTATTTTGTGAAAAAAGTTTTTATCCGTCTTTTTTAGTTTTCGTGTTAAATGACAAAAACAACTTTGGCAACAGTTTTTTTTAACATGTGGCCGCCATTTTGAAAGTACAGCCAGTTTTTTTTTTGGAACATGTCTAAAATTGTTCCTTAGGCTTCAATCTTCATGAATAACATTGTCCCCAAGGATGCCCCAACATGATTCCATAATTTCTGTAAAAATTGTGAAAGAAAAAAAATTGAAAAATTAGAAGAAATTGCAAAATGGTTTTTATGTTTTTAGAACAAAATCAGAGTGTAAATCTGACTACGTTGCCAAACTTCCAAAGTATATTAATAACGTTCATAATTAATCGTCATTTTTTGTTCCAGCTCGCAGCTTTAGCTGCTGTGGCTGCAGCTGACGTCAGCCACCTGCCAGCCACCCAATACGGCCCCCCAGCATCAAGCTATGGTGCGCCACAGAACTCCGTTACAGAGAAATACTTTCATAACTCAGTAACACCTCCGTCGTTCGGTTTACATATACCTGTCATCGAGCACCAGGACTTCAACTCGCAGATAGGTCTGTCTAATCCAGGGTTCTATTTCTCCAGCACTGCAGCACCAATCATAGATTCGGGTATTCCTGTATCCACAACACCTGCGCCATTTCTAGATTCGGGAATTGGTGTGTCTACAACTCCCGCGCCATACGTAGAATCCAATGTTGTTTCTTCAACGCCCGCACCAAGCATTAGCGTGACTTCTGGTAGCCAAGAGAACTTAAACTTTAACTACAATCCTGGATATAATCTGTTCTCAACTCCAGCGCCAAGCTTATTCTCGACTCAAGCTCCAAGTCTATTTTCAACTGCGGCACCAAGTGTTAGTTCTGGTTTCAATTTCGGAGCTGCTAACTTGCCAGATTTCAATCTAGGATACAATTTCGGTTTGGGCGGATTTTCAACCCCGGCTCCCATCACCTTTGGAAGCAGTGGTTTGACCTCTCTGGGTTCTAATCTATTCAACACAGACGCCGCTATAAACAGTGGTAATATCCAAGGTGTTACATCGGGCGGTTCGTTGAGTGACGCTTTTGGAATTTCTACTTCTAGCTCCTACCAGAGGCAGCCAGCAGAAGTTTACAAACATGTGTATTTCTACGCCGCCCCTGAGGAACCCGATCTACCCCGTCCTCGTATCAATGTTATCCCTCCCGCACCACCTAAGAAGAATGTGAGAATAATTTTTATTAAAAGTCCAGCACCCCCTCCACCAGCTACTATTAGAATAGCTCCTCCTGCTCAGAATGAAGAAAAAACCGTTGTATACGTTCTGGTGAAGAGACCAGAAGAGCAGCAGAATATTGAATTTCAGGCTCCCCCTCCAACTCCTCCATCGAAGCCAGAAGTTTATTTCATTAAATACAAAACTCAGCAAGAAGCCGAACAGGCAATTTCTCAAGTACAAAGTGGTCATTCTAGTTCCGAGCAACATGTGATTGCTGATACCGTTAGCAGTGAAGGAGATCTTGTAAACACGATCAGCAAGGAGTCTGCAGTTACTCCTGAACCAATTGTTAACTATGTTACGTCAAGCACTCCTGCGCCAATCAATTTCATCAGTACCGAAAATTCAGTACCCGCCCAACCACTCTTTAACTATGTTTCGTCAACTACGCCCTCGCCACTTTTCGGCCTTTTCGGTGGGCAATCCGGTGGAATATATGGGCCTAGTTTCTCATCTAACTTCAATTTATCTCCACGATTCGATGAATCAGATATCAGTCAAAATCTAATTTCTTCTTCACTTTTCAGTACTGGATCTCCAGTCACAGTTTCTACCGGCGAATCTGGCCTTATTGGGTCCACGACTCCGGTCCCATTAGGGCCCCATTTGACTTATGGGCCTCCAGGTTATAAAAAATAATTTAATCTTGCCTTTTTAAATAAATTAACTTATAATCCACAGTTGTAATATATTTTGTAAACGTATGGGTAATTATGATACAAGTATAAAAACCAGACGAAGTAAGACACTGCCTGTGAATATTACGATATTTTTTAAGGAAATCAATTAATGCTCAATTTTGTACATAATGTAAAATAAATGTTTTTTTTTTACTAATATTGTTTTATTTCTGAATAAGAGTGTATATATCATTTATTCAATTTTAGAAGAAAAATAGGAAATTGAAAGAGTAAATAATAACCAGTTACTAAATTTACAGTAGCCAACATTTTCTTTTGAATATCTCAAATATTGAATATTCGATGTGGATCAAAGGATATGGTATCCAAATATAAAGGATCCTGGATCCCATTAGATTTTCTGAAATCTTTATGTGTAATTGATTATCGCTTTCGGAGCGCTCATATGCAATTCAATTTTGTTAGACAGGATATCCCAGAAAACGGGTCCAAATTAAGTTGCCGTCATGTAGGTTTCGGTATGTTTAAAATTTTCTTTCAGTTGATTTAAATTTATTTTCAATTTCAACTGGTAAAAGAATTTACATTTTTTTAGTCATGGTTTATGGGGGAAAAATCATGTTCTCAAATTTTTGATATCTTTTATTATTTTAAAACCTGTAACTTTTTATTTTTTTTACTGTTTATATAATAAAATATATCTGTGAAGCTGAAAATATTACATTATTTTAAAAGATGTATAAACATTCTTTAGATTATGAGATGGACAATTCCATATCCAATGAATTACTTGTTTAATATTTTTTCTTAGGTTATTCCTTGGTTACGAGTTTTACAGTTTTTCTTTTTTTTTAAACTTTATACATTTTCCTATATAAATATAAATGTAATATGTGAAATCGAACCTAGATTTATATGGAAAATAACAGATTTATTTGACATTTTAAATTAAAAAACACTTAAAATTAAGTTCATAAAAATAGAGAGAAATAACTAATTTACAGTCGTTATACTTAATGGATATAATAATACATAACGCTCAATAAGGAAGTAATGGAGTATCATTTGGAATGAATATTTAAAATTTTTAATGGCTTTCCTCGGTTTCTGCGTTTAATAATATATCGCATATAATAAAGGGAAACAAAAGCCAAATATTCAAGTAAGTAGTTATACAGTACCAATATGAACTCACTTCAAGGTCAAGCTGGAGCTGTGGCTGTAGCTGTGACGTCAGCACGCCTGCAGCCCCGCGGGGGGTGCGCAGGTGATAGATGATAGATCCTATGATCTAGGTTCTAGTGTGAGGTGAGATAATGCTAGATGATAGATCCTATTATCTAGGTTGTAGTGTGAGGTGGGATCTTCTTAGATGATAGGTGATAGGACCTAATGGGAGGGGGGAGATGGGAGATCCAATCCCCGAGCTTAGATAAGAGATTATATCTAAAAGGACGTGGCTGAGAGTATACAGGGTGTGTCTAAAATAAGATGGCTGCCGTTTATTGACTAATAGTATTGTATGTTTACGTTAGTGGGCGTTAAGAAAATGGCTACTGACGTCCATCATTGAGATTAAATAGACAAGTCTTATAATTATGAGATAAATATTCATTTACTTCTATATGTTAAGATTTCAATGTAAAACTGTGACCAAATGCAGAGACGTTATCGGATTCCAGGAAATTGTTAATGTAAATAAATGCGACTGCCTACGGCTATATGTATATTTAAAACGTGATTAATTACCTTTAGATAACTACAGCGGCTAGATCAAAGGAAATATCGAGACCCAATATAAACGCTTTTCAGACAAGTCTCTTTAGCCCGAGTTTTATATAAGATAAATATTCATTCGCTTCTCTACGTTTAGATTTCAATTTAATAAGAATATAATGCAGAGCTGTTATCGGATTCCGAGAAATTGTTAATGTAAACAAATGAAATCATTTCTGATAGCCTACTAACATAAGATAGGTATACGGTAAAGATGCATGCGAAGAATTTTGTGTCTTACAATACATGGTTTCTTATGGGAATATGTAGCCACCCCGCAGCGATATAGCAATTTAACATTGTTTTATATGTAAAAGACGAACAGATTATGAAAATTCGGGGGCCTTTTAGAAATCGTTCACTGCAAAGTCACGTGACCCTCGACCGCCGAGTATAAAAGCAGCGTCATCTCCCCACCTCGATCATTAGCTGTTTATCTCTCGCGGTGAACGGTTGTCTAATTGAAACAGTATGTCGTCTACCGAGACCGTATCTAAACTCAGTACTGATATAATTAATTTAACTAAAAAATCATTGCTGCTCTTAAAGACCGATGATGAAATCGACCAACATATTTCGATAATTAATAGCAATATTAAACTAGTAGCCAAGGCAATTAAAATCAAAATTCATATCGATAATAAAGGTGAAAATATATTTAAATTGGAAAATAATTTAGCGCTTTTAAAATACTACCGAGAGCAATTGAAAAAATTAAAATTAAAAAATAAAATATTAGGCGGTTCCTTAAAGCCGGCAGCACGAAAATATTTAGTATATCAAGAGGTAGAATCTTGTTTTAAAAATCGTGTTAAGTCCGGTATAATAACTAACGTACAAATTAAAGAACCGGTATTATTTTTTAAAAAAGCGTTTAGGAGCTTCTCTATTCAAATTAAAAAATGTTTAAAAGATGGGCTAATTAAAGTAAATGTTATTTTTGAATGTAACTTCGTACAGCCTACTAATGGCACAGTGGAATTAAAAACATTTGCTACAAGGAACGCTGTGATAGACTTAAATACGAATTTAAAGGAATGGTATAAAGAAAATGTATCCGAACGGTTATTGAAACATCTAGAAGACTTTCAAGGAAAAGATTCAGGCTGGGCCTTATCGGAAATTATCGGGCTAAGAGTAAATGTTAATAAATATTGTCCTATAACAGTGGGATTATCAACATACGCTGAAATGCCAAGCTTTATAAAAAATAAAATGTGTGTTATTAACGTTAAAAATAATGACGAATATTGCTTCTTATGGTCAGTAGTTTCGGCATTATACCCGGCTAAGAAGAATGGGGAGAGAGTAACTTCATATCCTCATTTTGAGGACGTTTTGAAATATGATGGCATCGAGTTTCCGATGGAATTAAGAAATATTAAAAAATTCGAACGCTTAAATGATATTTCGATAAACGTATACACCGTAGTTAAAAGGGAAGTTTTACCGGTATGTTTAAGTAAATACAGTTATGAACGCGTCGTAAATTTATTAATGATTCCTACGAATTCTGCCGATAATTTTACTGATGCTGCGCAATATCATTTTGCTTGGATAAAGAATATGTCTCGATTATTAAATAAACAACTATCTTCAGACGGACATCGAGTATTTATTTGCAACCGATGTCTTAATCATTTTACAACTCAAGAACTTCTAGACCGGCATTCAAATGATTGCAATTCGAAAACTAATACATGCAAAATTGAATTACCCGGCGAGGATGAAAAGTTTTTAAAATTTAAAAATTACCGATATAAAGAAAGGGTACCGTTCGCTATTTATGCTGATTTCGAATGTATCTTAGAGGACTGTGATGCTAACACGAATCAAAATACGCAAAATTACCAGAAACATACGGCTTTTAGCGTCGCGTATTACTTAAAATGTTCCTATGATGACAGTCTATCACAATTTAAAATGTACCGAGGCGCCGACTGTCAGTACTGGTTTGTTAAAGAACTTGAAAAAATTTCAGACCGAGTTAATGTAATCATGTCCGACATAAAACCTATGGAATCGTTAAACGAGACACAAAAAAATGAATTCGATCTCGCGCAGGTCTGTCATATCTGTGAGAGGCCCTTCAAAGAGACGGACATTAAAGTAGCCGATCACAATCATTTAACAGGGTACTATAGGGGACCGGCGCATATGAGATGTAACATTAATTATCAAGATAGTCACGTGATTCCGGTTATATTTCATTGTTTATCAGGTTACGACGGCCACCTGATAATCAAACAGCTAGCAACGGCATTTGACGGACAAATTTCATTATTACCGATTAATAAGGAAAAATACATTTCTTTCACTAAACGAGTTAAAGATACGAAAATTAAACTGAGATTTATTGATTCGTTTAGGTTTATGGCAGACAAAATCGAAAAACTAGCTTCCTATCTCGACGATGACCAGAAACGAATCACTAAATCGTACTGTAATAATGACGAACAATTTCAATTATTAACGCGGAAAGGTGTTTTTCCTTATGATTATTTAAATTCTTGGGAAAAATTAGACGAGACATCTCTACCGGCTAAAGAAGAATTTTACAGTAAACTGACTGACGAAAACATAACAGAGGACGATTATAACCACGCTATGAATATCTGGAATAAATTCGATATTAAGACATTAGGAGAATATTCCGATATATATTTAAAAACAGATGTATTACTGCTAGCTGATATATTTGAAAATTTCCGCGAGACATGCATACAGACGTACGGACTTGATGCTTTAAATTATTATACTGCTCCGGGACTGGCATTCGACGCGATGTTAAAAATAACTAAAGAAAATTTAGAGCTTCTCACAGACATTGATATGATACTGATGATTGAAAAAGGCGTGAGAGGCGGTGTAGCGCAGGTATCTAACAGATATTCGAAAGCTAACAACAAGTACATGGGGGATGCGTTTAATCCCGACGAAAGAGAGACTCACATCATGTACTTTGACATCAATAACATGTATGGAGCCGGGATGTCTGTTCCGCTACCTACAGGTGCTTTCGAGTGGGTACCCGTCGAACAATTTTATGCCTTAGATATTCCAAATTTATCGGATGAGTCAGACATCGGTTATATTTTGGAAGTAGATATCGAGTATCCACTTGAATTACATGAGCTACATAAGGATCTCCCGATGTGTCCAGAACATATGGTGCCGCCCGGTTCAAAACATTCAAAATTAATGACCACTCTGTTAGATAAAACGCGATATGTAATGCATTATAGGACTTTAAAAAAATGTTTAGAACGCGGATTAAAACTCAAGACGGTACATAGAATTTTAAAATTTAAACAGTCACGGTGGCTAAAGAAATACATTGATTTAAATACGGATTTACGAAAACAGGCAAGTAACGAGTTTCAGAAAAATTTCTATAAGCTAATGAACAATGCGGTGTTCGGAAAGACAATGGAGAATGTCCGCAAGCACAAAGATGTTAAATTGGTAACTAAATGGGAGGGGAGATATGGTGCCAAGTCTCTGCTCGCGAAACCGAACTTTCACAGTTCGACTGTCTTCGGCGAGGATATGATTATTATTGAAATGAATCGACTAAAAATTAAATTCGATAAGCCAATATATGTGGGGTTCGCCATTTTAGATCTTTCAAAAATTATTCTTTACGATTTTCATTATGATTATATTAAAAAAGAATTCGGTGAGCAAGCCAAACTACTTTACACTGACACAGACAGTTTAATTTACGAATTTAGCGACGTTGATATATACAAGTACATTAAAAAAGACATCCATCAGTTCGACACATCGGATTATCCTGTAGACAATGTCTACGGAATACCTCATGCAAATAAGAAGGTACTAGGCGTAATGAAAGACGAATGTCAAGGGCGCGTAATGACAGAATTCGTAGGACTCCGTGCAAAAATGTATAGTTATAAAGTGGAGGGTGTGTCGGTAAATAAAAAAATCAAGGGTCTCTCGCGTTCGGTAATCAGAAAAATTACATTTGAAGACTTTACGAATTGTCTATTTAATAAAGAAATTTTGACCAAAGAGCAGCGATTAATTCGATCAAAGAAACATGAAATATATACTATCAAACAGAATAAGGTGGCACTCAGTCCGTATGATGATAAAAGAATTATAAATTATATAAATACCGATACGAAACCTTGGGGATATAATTTCCAACAAGTCTCGGCTCGTCAGATGACGTCATCGACGCAGTGAAGCGCTTGGTAGTAGCCGTTCGGATTCATTTACTTTAGAGACTTTGATCGCGATGGACGGGTTAGAAAAAGAATTGCAGTACAAGCTTGTACTTATCACTCGCGACATATATGAGAGGTACATTCAAAATGCATTGAATCGGGGTAATTATCAATTAGTTCATAAAATTTTAGAAAAGATTGTTATACCGGACAAAGCTTTATACTGGATGGCTTTAAGAGATAGTTCTAATTTCGATTTAATGAAAAAAATATTTACGAAAAAACTTCAAAACGATATTTTTATTCAACAGTTGGAATATATTTTCCAAAGAGAATGTATTACTCACCTTACAGTGTATCGATTACGAGAAGTAATTAACAGACATTATCCCGCCGCGAATAATAGTTATTTTAGAATTTTTTTAGAAGAATTATTAACGTGTAATGATGATTATATGTCAATTGATTTTTATTCGAAATCGTACCCGGCTAAAAATATTTCTGATAATTATAAAAGTATTGATTGGTCGATTAATAAAGCATTTTGCGAGGCAGCTTACTTTACACAATACGAATTTCTTGAAATTTTGTTTCGAGTAATTGGTAGGAATAATATACATTTCAAATTAGATATTAATTTCAATGAAGAGCATAAGCAGCTAATAAAATGGCTGGAGGATAATATATCCAAAGGTCGCTCTGGGCAGCCGACTGGTTGGAGCTCTGGTCCAGACAGCGGGCACTGGCCATCGACTACCTTAGAAGATTATGTTAAGACGCTTGACATAGTTCGTCTACATTTTATGTAATTAGTATTAAAGTATTGTAATATAAATATTTTACATTTAATAAATTAAATTATTTATAAAATGTGTGTTTTTATTTCCTAATACCTATCCTGACATGATGATCATGAGAGAGGCAGGTGAGACAGCTTGAACAGCTCCAACAGCTCGAACAGCTCCAACAGGTGTAACAGGTACCGTACCTGTTACACCTGTTGGAGCTGTTGGAGCTGTTGGAGCTGTTGGAGCTGTTCAAGCAGCCCATATACATATACATATACGTGTATTATATATGGTTAGTTTCAACAGCTCGAACAGCTCCAACAGCTCCAACAGCTCGAACAGGTGTAACAGGTACGGTACCTGTTACACCTGTTGGAGCTGTTGGAGCTGTTGGAGCTGTTGGAGCTGTTCAAACAGCTCATATACATATACATATACATGTAATATATAGGGTCAGTTTCAACAGCTCGAACAGCTCCAACAGCTCCAACAGGTGTAACAGGTACGGTACCTGTTACACCTGTTGGAGCTGTTGGAGCTGTTGGAGCTGTTCAAGCAGCCCATATACATATACATATACATGTATTATATAGGGTCAGTTTTAACAGCTCGAACAGCTCCAACAGCTCGAACAGGTGTAACAGGTACGGTACCTGTTACACCTGTTGGAGCTGTTGGAGCTGTTGGAGCTGTTGGAGCTGTTCAAGCAGCCCATATACATATACATATACGTGTATTATATATGGTCAGTTCCAACAGCTCGAACAGCTCCAACAGCTCCAACAGCTCCAACAGGTGTAACAGGTACCGTACCTGTTACACCTGTTGGAGCTGTTGGAGCTGTTGGAGCTGTTCAAGCAGCCCATATACATATACATATACGTGTATTATATATGGTCAGTTCCAACAGCTCGAACAGCTCCAACAGCTCCAACAGCTCCAACAGGTGTAACAGGTACGGTACCTGTTACACCTGTTGGAGCTGTTGGAGCTGTTCGAGCTGTTCAGACACTTAATAAGTATGAGATGCTATCAACTCATTGAAATAAAAAAAAGATTATTAATAACATTTTTTATTAATATAAAAAAATTATAATTAAAATTGTGTAGAATTAATAAAATAATAAAAACACTGGTCTGGCTATCCGGCAGGAGGGCAGATCGTATGTTAATTAAAAAAAGAAATTTATTGGTCTCGCCGGCTGACAGATCGACCTCTCCAAATCTCCGAAGAAATTCTGAGTTCAATGGAGTCTGTAACAATTTAAAAAAATATCTATAAGTATTGAGTTATACGAAACAGAAAAAATATTTTAAATACCTTTCATGATGTCGGCTAAGAGCATCAGCCGGGGCATCTCCTGTGGTGGTGGTGGTGGTGGTGGTGGTGGTGGTGGTTGCGTTACGGGGTCCTGGGGCTGAGGCAGCCCCAGGTACCTCCAGCCCTCCGGTGGGACTTGGCACATCGAACATTGGCAAATATTGCCCGCTATCAGCTCTCTAAGCCCCGTTTGATTGTGCATCTTTGCAACGTCTAACTGATCACCGCGCTCTGACTCGAGGCGAGAGCTCTCCCCCCACTTCTCTCTCTCTCTGCCCCCCACCCGACTCGTCATTCATACACGCACACATGTATACAGAAATAAAAAGCCAGTATTGTTAGCATAAATTTGTTTATTCAAAATCCTTATCTTTATTTACAATATACCACTGATATATCGAGTAGACATTCTGCCTAGAGCAGCGTAAATGATTATTAATATGTTTATGACAATGATATTCTAAATTATTTAACATTAAACTATTCATATTATTACAATTATATAAGTCTATAATATTATTATTATTAGACAGATAATGCTGAAGCCATCGCTTCTTTTCCAGTCCCTTGACATAAACTTTTGCTTCTCTCTCAAGTACGTGGCTGTCGATGAAGTCCTGCAGGTCACCGTACCGGAGATTATCATAAGGCGTGGACCATTGGAGACCGTGCACATGATCAGTTATCCAATTAATTTGCTTCTGAATATTGTGTGTAAGAAGCCCGTAACTAACAGTCGGTTTAATTATCCGATGTACACACGAGACATCGGTAATATTAAAAATTGAAATTTCTTTACATGTAAACGCTAACTCCTTTTTATGCTGGAAGCCCTGCACGTCTATTATATACATATTAGTATGGACGAACTATACTGGTTAAAGGATTGTAATAAATCAATCTATCATGAATTATAAGACAATATGCAGCAGTGTCTTTCGAAATATTTTTATTAGTGCTAAATTCCAGCCTAATGTCCACTGCACTCGACTTTACAACCTCATTCTGACACGAACAGTCGATAACTACCAGAGGAGCTTTAGTTTTAAATTTATATTTAGTAAGCAGAGGTTCATTTTCTTTTTCATAATAAGATTTCTGAAATTGACAGAACATTTCATACAGAGTAGCACAGAAATTCTTCTCAAAATTAATATTCAAGTTATCATAGGGATATGATTCCGAATTTAAAAAAAGTTTAAAATTAGTCAACTCGCAGTGATCAAATTCACTCATACGTTTAGCGACTGCATTTTTACGACCCGTTTGAAGGCCGAAAATAATATATCGCGGTGTCTCTAACTGAGACGAAGTTTTAATATTCCAAGTATGCGTCTGCGATTCCATCAGCATGGGGTATTCATGTAATTCCCAGCTTCTAAACGGTACAGGCAAATCGATATTCCTCTCTAGATATTTCATTAATTTTAATCGCTCAACGTCAGATACAGTCACGTGTGGTACACGCCATTGAACGATTTCCAATTCTACTTTAATCTTTTCATCGGCTACAAGATTTATGATTGCGTTTGTATCAATACTACTGCGAACGAGTACCAGCTCTTGACGGACATTTAAAATAATTCTTTCAAAGGTCTCTGCGAACCCCAGACATATTTTTAAAGGTATACATGCGTCAAAGTAACCGTTCTCGTCTGCAAAATTATCATCCACATCAGTCCACCCAGCATTTTCTAAGTGATTCGCGTCATTCGGAGTGAATGATGCATATCCCTTCATAACAGTTGCGAGGCCTGGATTTCTACTGCTGTCCACAATTTTACCGCTCACTTCGTATCGTATCTCGTCAAACAGATACAATAACCCCATTTTATCAAAGACCGCTGTGTTCGAAACCGTACCATCCTCTTTAAGTAACCGGCCCCGCATATACAGCGAACTAGCATACGGCGCAGTATACACATCTTGCTGCTGAATGGGTATACGAATTTCGTCGTTATTATTTAAATTTCTGATTGAATATGGTCCATGACTATGATTTTCAAAATTAGTTATAGCGGTTTCAAACGTAGGCTTCTCAAACACGTTTAAAATATTCGGATTCATATTAGCACTTTGTAACCGAGAGAGTAAAGAAAACGTCTATTTTTAGATGTTAACGCCTTGAAGGTTACAGGTGAACTGTTTCGAGCGCGAGCAGGTGTTCCTTTTAAACTATTTCGGAAACTAAGACCCATTCTTCTTCAAGTGCAGTCTTACCGTGATGACCTCGCCACGGAAATTAACAAGATCACCGTCTTGATCGACTATCTTAATTGATATGCTATCTATATGCCTCTTATTAATCGGTAGGTAAATTGCATTAGCGGGACACTCTATTATTTTATAGCCGGGAGGCACGCTAGGAAAAAATTCATGAATAATGTGTACAGATCTATCATTCATGTAACTGCCCGTGATGAGATTACACTCCACGCATATAGCGTTTACTTTTTGAATTTTTGCCGGGAAATCAGATATATGTTTCTCGAGCGGTTTTAGACGACGAGATGTAAATCCTAACAAACTGCCAATACCGCCGGCCTTTTCAAAATTTATCATCTTATTGGATTTTATTTCCACTTTTAACGTATTTTTATTGGATACTATAGAAATATGACCATCGTTACCATGATTCAGAATAAAATGCTTTCTTACGTAATTATTTATATCTTCTATTTCATACGAGCCCTCCGGAATTTTTATAAACTTATCGTCTGTATCATAATATATATGATTATTTGTAGCGTCTATGTTCGGTATGGAGTTATACGCCTCGAAATTTATTAAAGCAAGCGAATATTCAGCGCCGTCTTCAAGGTCTATGGGTGGGGAAAAGTGCGCGGTTAAATTAGATGATTTGCCGGATAATGTAAACGTACAAGACATGTTGCGGCTTCAAGGTTAGCTCTGAGAATGAACGTGACTTAAAAGCATGACGCATTATATAGAAATTGTAAACACAGATGTCCACAATTTACTGTGTCATAAGACTGATACTGCTTGTGATTGTATTCAATAGAACAATTTAAATATTTTATTAATTCGAGAGGAGGCTGTAAATTACCAAAACTATCATAATAAACGGCTTTCGAACCGTTCTTAAAGTATGCAGTCCAATGAGTACCATTACCGCTATCTCTATCCAAGTTCACAATGCCCGTCTCAATTTTATGTACGCGTTTAGGTAGTCGGTCTCGCATAAATATTCCTCGAAAATTAGGTATATTTAACATCTTAACATATTTTTTCAGATCCACGTCGGTGAGCGCTCGATTTGGTAATTTTACTAGTCACTTGCTGTTGGTGTTTTTATTCATGTATAGTCCAAGTCCCGTTCGATAGGGACGAAGATAGAGTCCCTTACCGAGGGCGATACTCTCCATAGCCTGATTGTGACGTTTAGATTCTTTAAGCTGGGAGGATGCCGCCTGAGAATCTCTTACAGCTTTCGCTATACCTGCAGATCCACCGGCTAGCGCTCCCAGAGCACTAAGTCCAGCAAATATTGGTATTAGCGGTAGAACGCCACCCGTCTTCGGTATAGGAATAACGCGAGCAGCCATCGGTGATATTTTTTTATCTTTTTTAATACGCTGTACTGCACGAGAGGCCTTTTTAATAGCATCCCCGACAGAGGGAGCTCCACGTACTAGTTTACGAATTTTATTGGATATTTTTTTAAACGTCATCGTACCGCCACATTTTCTTTTTTTACATCCCAAGCCTAATTTAACTTTAGCACTCATGATGCCTGCTACACCGGCTGCTGCCGCTCTTTCTCCGATGGATGAATCCCTAGCAAATACTCGCTTCAGAGCACGTTTTGCCAATTCTTTATCGGCAATATGCCGTCCTTTCACATCATTGACTTTAGAATATTGTATGTCGTGGTCACGACACGCCTCATCTAGACCATTAATTCCGCGATCTCCTCGCGCCAGTCTTTTTTCTAATTTAGTACCCGGGCCGCAGAAACGATAGCCAGGGATATGGGCTTCGAAAGGTAATTTATTTATGAGAGTGTTTACAGCCATGTTACCTCTATCACATGTAATAGTAGACTGAGGTGTTACAGGTGATCGAAAGCTATTTATACTTAAACTCCTGGTGGAAATACCTCAGTGTCAATCATGCGTTTCATCAAGACAGGTAACAGTCTGAAAATCGATAATCTCGATTTCGACAGTCATGTGAAAAAAGATAGTAGACATGGTCCTCTGTTACCCGACAGCATCAGGTGTATCATATGCGGACCTTCAAATTGTGGGAAAACAAACATCGTGATAAGCCTGCTGACTCATCCACACGGCTTGCGTTTCAAGAATGTTTACGTCTACTCGAAATCTCTCTACCAGCCTAAATACGAATATCTTAGAAAAGTACTCGGCTCGATCGTGGGATATCATGAATTCAAGGATAGCGATGTAATAATGACGCCTGCGCAAGCTAAAATTAATTCCATTTTTATATTTGATGACGTAGCTTGCGACAATCAAAGTGTGATGCGTGACTACTTTAGCATGGGACGACATAAACAGATAGACAGCTTCTATCTCTGTCAGACCTATACCCGCATTCCGAAACATCTGATAAGAGACAATGCAAATTTACTGATATTATTCAAGCAGGATGACATGAATCTTAGACATGTATATTCCGATCACGTTAATACCGATATGAGCTTTGAGGATTTCAAACATATGTGCTCGTTATGCTGGAAAGATAAATACGGATTCCTAGTGATAGATAAAGATAGCGATATTAAACATGGCCGATACAGAAAGGGGTTTGACGAGTATATATACCTGTGATTTTACTATCTCAATCAGTTGATAATTACACATGTTATCTGACGCACCTGTCGACATGGACATTACTAATAAAATTATCGAAGCTCGGAAAGCTGTAAAGCGCAAATTAGAGGCACTCAAAATGCACGATCTGCAAATCGAAAAGTCTTTTGCCCCAATCACCGCACCGTTACATTCAATAGCTAAACATATCAAGCTTGAGACGGATGAGAATTTAAACATTAAGAAAAAGTCTGAACCCCCAGAGGATGAAAAAAATATTAATATTACACCGTCACCGTCGATTGTCGACTCTGAAGAAGGCGACCAGTCAGATGAGAAGTATCTTGAGAAATTTAGCGATCTGCCTAAAACATATATATCTGAGATGATGCATGATACTGAAAATACACATGATTTTCGATATGGTGTACGATATAATCCCGAAGAAGATAAATATTATATTGGAAATTCTGCCATTCAGTTTGACGGTGACAATTTAATAATAAATAATAAAGAGTATCAGGGCACTCGCGGTCTTTATGAATTACTATTTAAAAAACGTTCGCATCACTATAACTATGATGATAAGAAACAGTACATTGATATTGTAAAAAGGACTAGCGCACATAAGAGAAATTATGATTCTGAAAAGCAAAAGTCTGGTAGTAAGAGCTGGAAGTACCTGCATATTATTAAACCGATGCTTTACGCTCGCGAACCTCGGCAACGTGCTCCTGGTAAAGTAAAAGGCGGTGAATTAATGATGCAAGTCACCGATAATGCTATTGATTACGTATATTGGGACGATCCTAATGAACTCGTCGATCGTCTTAGGCTTTTGATAGCTTCACAGGAGGCAGGCAATTCAAGTCATACGAATGAAATAAATAGAATTTTAGAGGAACTATTAGAAAGTAAAATAATCGAACCGCTGGATTAATTTAACAGTACGTAAATTATTGTTGAACTGTAAACATGTCTGCTGTAAAAAGAGATATTGTTAATGAAATACATAAGCCGGCTAGAATTAACTTTAAGAGACGAAAAGTCGTAGTTAGAGGTTTAAATGAATTGCTTCAGGCTGACTTAGTCGAAATGATTCCATATGCTAATTACAATAAAAATTATAAATATATTCTCATTGTAATTGATGTTTTTTCAAAGTACGTATGGGCTGAACCAGTTAAATCTAAATCTGGCGTAAATGTTACTCGAGCTATGGAAAAAATATTAGTCGCAGATAAACGAATCCCCGTCAATTTACAGACTGATAATGGAACCGAATTTTATAATATTAATTTTCAAAAATTAATGAAAAAATATAAAATTAATCATTATTCTTCGTATAGCACTAAAAAATGTTCAGTAGTCGAACGCGTAAATAGGACTATAAAATCTATGATGTATAAAGAATTTAGTATAAATGGTTCTTTTCGGTGGTATAATTTACTTGCTGATATTATTAAGAAATATAATAATACTAGGCATAGTACCATCGGCATGAAACCTGTAGATGTAAATAAAAAGAATGAAAAAATACTCTTGAAATCCGTTTACAATTATCCTACAATTACATACACGCAATTACCTAAATTTAAAATTAACGATCATGTGAGAATAAGCAAGTACAGAGGCGTGTTCGATAAAGGTTATACTCCTAATTGGTCTAATGAAATATTTACTATTTCAAAAATTAATTATACCAGCCCCATAACATACTTACTGACTGATGCACAGAAACAGCCAATAGAAGGATGCTTCTATACTGAAGAACTGCAGAAGGTTAAACATTCAGACATGTATCTCGTTCAGAAAGTTTTAAGGAAGAAAGGAAATAAGGTTTTCGTTAAATGGCTTGGATTTGACAGTTCCCATAACAGTTGGATTGAAAAAAGTAGCATTGTTTAATTTTTATGCACTTATATTAATTATTATTATTATTATTATTATTATTATTATTATTGCTATTATTTTTATAGGTTATGTATTCCATGTACATATATAAGCTTTATTACTGTATTATGCGTTCAGATAAATAAAATATATTATAAAAATTAAATTATTTTTTTATTTTTCGTCTGGGGTGGCTTTATTTTTTAAGATTTAATTTTTTTGATTGCATATTTGAATTCAGCATTAAAAAACACATAAAATGTAGCATGAACATTTTCGTTACAATAAACTTGAAAAATATGAATTTTTTCATTTTTTGCCTGGGCTGGCTTTATTTTTTAAGATTTAATTTTTTTGATTGCATATTTAAATTCGACATTAAAAAAGACATAAAATGTAGCATGAACATTTTCGTTACAATAAACTTGAAAAAAAATCTGAATTCTTCATTTAATTAGGAAATGGGTAATAATAGTCAACCATTTTTTAAATTAATTTATTAATACATATAAGAAAGAGGTTACATGTTTTGTGATATAATAACAGAATATTTATGTTCAAGTACTGGATTAATTATTTGAGCGTATCGTAATATTTTAATTTGAAAACGATCTCGATCGCGGGCGTCTTGCATCCAGTTACCACATCTAGCAGTTCTATGAGCATAGCTCCAATGGTAAATGTGATGAATTTTAACGTCCTCGCTGAACTGAACTGTTCTTGGACTTCTTCGGCTGGATACTGACATGTTGAAATGTACGTAAAACTTCAACGTACTTAACGTCTTCTCTGAGTAATTTTAAATTGTTCATAAATTGCTGTAACCTCTTCTTATATGTTTCGGGATCCATCTTTAGGACTCGATGAATTCGATGTTAGTGGTCGTGCCTGCTAGCCCTCTATATACTAAGTACACTTCTTTTAGTATAATGGTTTGTTGTAGCGTTACCATATCATCATCAGAAATAATGCGTGAGTATCTGGCTGGTAGACTCACTTTACAATTTTCGAGGATTACTTGGACCTGGATACCATACGGTGAAAGTGCTTTATATATATCTAGCACTTTATATTTTCTATCGACTTCCAGCTCATAGATTTTCATGAACGGCGTGACATGAGCTTCAACATTAATTTTTGTGAAAGACATTGCTGCTGCTGCTGCTTGTATATATCGACTTTAAGATTGTGAATGAATGCAGCGATCTCAGGTCTTTACTTTTATGCTGTATTCCACCCCCACTTTTCGTATCGTGTAAGCAGAAAAATATGGGAAAAAATATGATGATTTCATTGTTTACATTATTTCTCTCCAAACCCTGAGACGCTCCTTATAATGGATCACGTGACTTATTAGTCATTGTATTATAACCGCCGGATGCTGTTATCAAAGACAATTAATCACGTTTTAAATATACATATAGCTGTAGACAGCCGCATTTATTTACATTAACAATTTCCTGGAATCCGATAACGTCTCTGCATTTGGTCACAGTTTTAACATTCAAATATAAAATTTACGTATTGAAGTAGATGAATATTTATTTCATATATAAGACTTGTCTATTTAAACTCAATGATGGATGTCTGTAGCCATTTTCTTAACCTCTAACGCCCTCTAACGTAAACATGCAATACTATTCGTCAATAACTATAAACAATAAACGGTAGCCATCTTATTTTTATTACTAGATACACCATATCACTAGTACACCTTATATACTTATTTTTTATTACTAAATACACCCTGTATACTTCTTTTATTACTAGATACATCCTATATACTCTTAGCCACGCCCTCTTAGATATAATCTCTTATCTTTAGCTATAATCTAATATCTAAGCTCGGGGATTGGATCTCCCCCCTCCCATTAGGTCCTATCACCTATCATCTAAGAAGATCCCACCTCACACTACAACCTAGATAATAGGATCTATCATCTAGCATTATCTCACCTCACACTAGAACCTAGATCATAGGATCTATCATCTATCACCTGCGCACCCCCCGCGGGGCTGCAGGCGTGCTGACGTCACAGCTACAGCTTGACCTTGAAGTGGGCTCATTCTCTCCTTACTTAACTACTCAAGTATGTCACATTGCCGAACTCCAAATTTAATGGTCTATCCAAATCCGTAAAAATATAACATAAATACAACAATAATTAAAATATAACATCCCATTATTTCCAGTAAAGCAGGAAATTATAAATATCTTACTTATATATCGAATAATGTCATTTTATTGGTGCATTGATAAAAAAAATCATTTCTCCAAGTTAAGAGACAAACAAGTAAAAGTTGGTGAGCCACATATCAGTGTCGTCCGGTATATACAGGGTGATTCGCGAGGAATGTACCATAGCCTAATGGCAGAATTTCGAAATAATTTCATATGTAATAATAATTTTTATTTATGGGTTATTATTTTAGTAAAAGATATCGTCTTCAGTTTCTATATGGACCAGATACTTGCTCTTGCCCTCAAGGGGTGAAAACTTAATTAATTAAATTTAAATATTTAATATTTGAAAAAGTATTAGTAATTTATTTTTGAAACGTAGGATAGTTATGTTTTTGAGGTCGCTGATTACGAATCTGAAGTCAAAATTAAAAAATTCAACATGGCGGCTCTAGTATGGCGGGTGGAATTTTTTTTCTAAAACAAGTGTTTTAAACAGACAAAAGAAATTGAGCATCTCGGTGATGCTATATATGAACAAAAAACAGTATTTTTTGAAAAAGAAATTAATTACTGAGCAGTTACAACAACAAAATGGCGACATTTTGAGCCGGTCATAGCTTCTTTATTTTTTGTGATGTAGGAACAGACAAAAAATCGTTTTAAAGGTTGATTAATTATCTTTAATTTTGTTCCTACAATTTTTTATGGAACTGTTACAGTTTCTGAGATATTCAACATTTTAAACTAAATAGTTCATCCTAAAGACGGTCGAATGTCATCTATAAAATCAAATATTTTCGAAACTACAAAAGTATATAAAAAAAATAAATAGATTCTCAGTTTATAAGCTTCATTTTTGATATCCACTATATTTTCTCTAAAACTTATATTTACAGAGGAACAAGAATGTTACGTTTTTCCTAAAATTCCTTTATAGTTTAAAATGCATTTTTTCTTCTAAAGCAAGCGTTGCAAGCTGACGAAAAAATTTGAGCATCTAGGTCATGTCATATTAACCGAGATATTAACGAAAAACAGTATACCTATGGGGATATATTTTTTTAATTACTAACTACTTATATTGACAAAATTGCGACGTTTTTATTAAAAAGAAATGAAAAAGTACATTGTTTCTGTTACAATTTCTTTGTTTTTTTATGCTATAGAAATAGACAACAAATCATTAATCAATATTCTTTAATTTGGATTGTTAGCGCTTTTGGCGTAAGTGCCATAGTTTCTGATATATTTAACATTTAAAATACTTCGTCTTATGAACGTTCGGACGCCACGTTTATACTTCCAAATCTCCGAAACTAATAACTCTATAGAAACTAGAAAAAAGCGAAATTCATCCTCAATTTAGTAGTTTTCTTATTTGTCTCTAGCATGTTTTCACTCAATGTAATGGTTTTTTGAATTATTTGATGAAAATCTATTTGAAATACCTCTTCTTTCAAGCAATAATACAAATTTTCAAGTCGCTATAGCTTAAAGACTATCAATTTATGTGAAAAGTTGCGTGGAACCTTTTCTTCTTAAAATTCGATTCTCTTTCAGCTCAAATTATTTTTTTTTTAGTTGCCACCCCCTGAAAAGGGGTGGCATCCACCCCCTATAAGGTAGCAAGCCGTCGCATAATATAGAACTTTTTTTTTATGCATTTACTATTATGTTGCCAAAAATGAACGAAATCTGTTTCATATGACATTATTCCGAAGTTAAAACTTCTAGTTACTGTACTATACACCATTATCAGTAAATAAAAGTAGATCGACATCAACAAAAACAGTTACATTTATTAAAAATGTATAGGTACACAAAAATGAACACAACCAAAAATTTAAAATTCTAAGAAAAAAGTACTCTAACTCGTTACTCGTCAGTTGTGGCCACCAAAACTACTCGAGTACCTAATAATGTACTTGAAAATTTCGGTACCATCCAAATAAAAGTACTCGCGAGTATTTGTTACTGAGTACTTTAGGTACTCAGTAAAATTACGAGTACAGTTTACTCGAATACTGCCCAGCTCTGGCCATATTGGAATAAAATGTTGACCAAATAGTTATTCGCATTCGGCCAGGCCCCACTGCAACTTCTACTCGTTATTCTGTGGCTCCAGCATCACTAAAGCCTGTTAAAAACTTAGGTACCTAGTTAACTAATTTCGTTTTTTTTTTTTTGTTTCTCAGTAGGTGTTATCAGAAAAGTATATTTAAAAGATTTAAAAAATAATTCAGTGTGACCTAAAGTTTAACAATCAATTTTTGTTTTTTGAAAATTTGGTAGCAGATGTTTCCTCACCCACAGAGTTTTAGTGAAGTACTTACATTAATACCATTGATGTTAACAATACTTATTGACACAGTAGTCTGTGTTTATTGACACAGTAGTCTGTGTTGTTGATTTGATATTTTTAAAACAAAAGGAGAAACATGGTAGGAGGGCAAACGACTTCTGAAACGGTCTATATTGAGCAATTTAAACGACACGTTTTCCTTATTAATGAATAAACTAGTTGATGAAGCTTTACTAGATATATTTAAATATTTATCATTTTTGAAAAGGTTAAATTTAAATTTAGATTTAAATGTCTCCGTGGTATAATGTATGCATATTAAGCTATTTAACTATATCAAGAAATTTAACAACAAATAATCTTGACATATATATTAAAAAACATATTAAGTAGATTTATTGACCATATTCGTCGTAGTTTCTATTCGCATCTGATATGAAGACCCAAGTGCAAATATCGAAAACGTGACAGATGCAAAAAGCAAATATTCAAGGAAATTGAGAAAGTGTACTGTAAAAACAAAGAGAAGTTTAATAAATAATAAAATTCGTGTATATTGTTAACTTAATGAATGGTTCTTATTATTATATTACAGTTTGCTCTTCTTTTTGTTTTCACAGCCCACTTTTTATTTGCAGTGTTGTTACAACAACAACGACAACGACAACGACGACAACGAGGTTGCTGGGTGTGCGACTTGTGGTTTTTTAAATATTAAATAGAATAATAAAATAAAGAGTAAAAATATTTATTACTTAATGAAAATTAAATTTGTTATGACAAAATATTGAGCACATTAATATTGGGACCAAAAGAAAATGTTCATAATAAATGTTGAAACTGGAGACTTTCAGCAGCCTGGCAATATCCTAATCGATCAACGAAGGCTCTTAAGGAGTTTTCAATAGCATGCTGTGATATCTCTTCAACAGCTATTCTAATGTGATCTTCTAACGACTGAGGTTTGGTCTTATAGACAACGGATTTTAAATGATCCCACAGAAAATAGTCTAAAGGACTTAAATATGGCGATCGTGATGGCCATTCGATATGTCCTCTTCGACCTCTGTGGAAATATTTCAACCATCATTAACAACGTAATTCTTTCACGTTCAGTTAGTTCACCCATAATAATTAAAAAACAATGTTAATATTTCACACGGAAACTATCTGACAGTATTGTATGCAACTGACAGTAATACGAATAATTTAAGTTCTGTTAAAAAAAGTTTGCAAAAACCATGGCAACAAAAAAACAAATATTTTTTATCAGATCGCCTTGACAAATAAGATCTAAACAGCAATGTCTTTATTATATTCTTCGCAGATACGAAAACGAAGAGTATATTTCATTTGATTGGCACATTTCTAAAACCGTAAATATCGCTCGCAGACAAAAAATTTTCATATCATTGTGTTAGTGAACGAATTCTGAATAACTTTCAAAATGTCCGTCTGTCCGTCACGTTTCTTGTAAGCACGATAACTCAAGAAAGAAAAATCCGATTGTACTGAAATTTGGTCAGTAGTTAGTGCTAGCTAGAAAAAGAACCCTATTGTTTTTGAACAAAATCGATCGGTAAATAAAAATGTTATTAATGATTTAAATTTGAATAATTTTTTTTTTGATTTTTATGTTTTTGTAATTAAATAGAAATCTGGTGAAATGATATTTAATTTTAATATCTAAATATTTATATATTTTACAAATATGCATTTCATAATGTAATATAGAATCGTGAAAATATGATTTTAGCTCGTGTTTTATAAAGTAAAAATTTACATTTTTTTACGTGTAAGATGGTGGTGTAGTTCTTACGCTTTTGACTCGAAATCCAAGGGTCCCGGGTTTGTTATGTTTTTTTTTTAATTTTTACTTTATTTTATCAACTAAGTTCGTACTATATAATTAAAAATGTCTAAAACTAACATTATTTACAAAAAACTGCGAAAAGTATCCTATAGAATGTGTAACAATTATATAAAAAGTTCAGTGAACAGGCGAAGAGTACGTTTTTGGCTTGTTTTATTATTTTAATATTTAAAAAACCACATGGCACATCCAAACCCTATATCATTATAATTGATGAAAAAGTGTCTATCTGAAAATGTAAAACATACACCATACAGGGTCATTCATTTAAAAAAAAAAACTGCCGATGACGTCATATCTCGAAAAATAAGGTAGCTGTTGGAAATCAAAGTACGTCGCTGAATAGAATAGAAATACTATAAAAACTTTTGTTAAGGATATTTTTTTAAACGATATTTTAGCCAGAAATCGTGTTTCCACACATTTGCATTCATAATTATTCATACATACATAGGTACACATATACCAAACATAAAATTTTAATGCTAAAAATATAACATTGTAAAGAAAATATTTATATTTTGGAAAATTATTATTTAATATGACTTCCACATCCAGTGTAAGTATAGTAACGACAAAAAAAAATTGAAAATTTTTATTGTTCAAATATGCTTAGAATGTCACAAAACGTCGAGATTAAATTTCTGTCGGTCTGTCTGCCTGTAATTTTTTTTGTGCGTACGATTACTCTGGAACCGTTTAAAATATTGACTTGAAATTTGGTACCTTATGTATTTTAACGTGATCTGGAAATAAATTATACTTGTATCTTATTCCGTTGAAGGGTTGATGGGTAAAGGGTAAATGGCGGTAAATAGATAAATCAAGTAGGTAAGAGTCCATAAACACAATTTGTTTTTAGAAAGTTTTCTTTACACACAAATTTCAAATATTAATTATAAGTGCCCTAATGTATGGTTTTAACTAATATTAATATATATTATTTTTTTTATTATAAAACTAGTTTTTGCGCGTATCGTATACGTGTCTTGTATGTTGTGCTTGCACCCGGATATAGTCTTTGTAGGCTTTCAAAAAATTGTGTTTTTTTACTAATTAACAAAAAAAATTGCCCCACTGACTGAACCGTGATTTACTTTTTAGTTTGAAAACATCTGTATCATAAAATAAGAATCATTGTATACTCATTTGCATAACTATTTCACGGCTGTGGTAAACCAGAATTTTTATGGCAATCTAAATAAAAATTTGATAACAACCTTGAAGTTTCCTTTAAAATGTAAAATAGCTATCTAAACCATCTTGTTAAATAACAGGCTAATCTCTACTTGCTATATGCATTATATTTAATGACAATAACCAGGGTTGATAAAAATCATGATTTTAAAAAAAAATCAAAAATCGCGATTTAAAAAAAAAATCAAAAAAATCATGATTTTTTTGATGTTTATTTATTTTTTTACATAAATATCTTAATAATTAACATTAACAACGTATTTAGTACTTATATTAACAAAGATAGTTTTTATTTAAACTTACAAATTGAATAAATTGTGTACCTTGTATCTTACATAATTGTAAAATAAGCTAGAGCATACATGAAAATTCCTGTCAGAACTTGAAAATTCGCCTGTCTTTATAATGCGAGGATGATGCGAACAGTGTTACCAATTGGTGGGTATTTACCCGAATTGCGGGGATTTTAGTGATGTGTGGGTATTTTGGTGGGTAATGGCTTCATGTTAGTAAACTGCGGGTATTTTGAGATCTGGCACCAGTGAGCTCTATACATACTGGAGTGTACCCGCAGGTTCTCTGTCTCTGCTGCTTAATACATAGTGTAATATGCCCGATTATGTCTCACTTCGCTTATACTGTAAGAATAAGACACTTCACTTAGTTTCGCACCACCGACCCACTCGCACCGCTGCCCGACATCAACTCTGTCTCTTTAGGCCGTCAGCTACACAGCGCCACCTGGCATTCGATGATACTTCATTACTTGTCAACGTTAGGTACAAGTAATTCCAATACACTACACATAGTTTAACAAGTGCGAGGAAGAAACAGAACCTTATTTCCATTATTGTTCGAGTTCACTCCATTGGCTATTTTCTTTCGTGCTCGTTCAAAGTGAACACAATCAGCAAGCAACCAATAGAGATTAAGGATTTCAAAAATGCCTCGATTTGATTGGCTGCTTAGTGATTGCAATCAGTTCGTTCTGCACGAAAGAAAACAGCTATTATGTATGGAGCTCACTGGCTGGCGCTGTGTTAGTGTTGTTTGTTATTTTTTCAATAGTTTATATTGCGTTTTATATTTATTTTAAAAATACCCATTAAATTATGTATTTATATTGTTTTATCATATTCCCATTCCTTCGTACGAGCATCACTATTAAACCGGTAAAAAGTTTTAGCATTAAACCAAGCCACAAAAAAAAAAAAAATGCAATGCCTATCTGTTCTTCCAGTGTGGGTATTTTAGTGGGTAATTTCATATAGTTGGCGGGTAATGCGGGTATTTTCTATGTGATTTTGCGGGTATTTCAAATCTACTCGTTGGCAACACTGGATGCGAATTGCCATTATTTGCTAATCTGCCGAGAAACAAATGAGAAAGCGAGTGATTATATTTAAAGTATTTA
This sequence comes from Rutpela maculata, assembly GCA_936432065.2. NCBI lineage: Eukaryota > Metazoa > Arthropoda > Insecta > Coleoptera > Cerambycidae > Rutpela > Rutpela maculata. The sequence goes on from OW386286.2 coordinate 3,839,475, forward strand.
AATATTAAATAATTTTTTAACATGTCTTCTAATAGAAGTGGAAGGAAAAAAGATCCCATTTGGCAATATTTTATTGAAAAATCAAGTAAGCTTGATGGAAAAAGTGGTAGTAGAGCTACATGTAAAAAGTGTAATGCAGAAATACAAGGGCTTGTGGACCGACTGAAAGTCCACTGGAAAAAATGTGTTTCGCGTAATGTAGGACGTGTAGAAACAAATAATGAAGGTCCCTCCACTTCAGGAACAGTGTCCAATGTAAGTATAGTGTTATTTTATTTATAATTATAACTTCTTAGTAAACAAAATATTAAGAGAACCTTTTTTCTTTTTGTGTGTGTGTGTGTTATGTTAAATGGCACTGGCCATAAACTAAATAGCCAGACATTTGTTGTCTATTCAACGGATTGTTAAAAATAATCAAGAGAGAGTGGAATAAAAATTACACCTATTAAAATATGTAATAAATAAAATTAATATACATTTTCATTTAAAAATTACAATCAAATAATAATTATCAAGTATAAACTGAATTGTTTTCAAACATTTGTTACAGAATATTTGTTCAGATACATACATATATATACACAAATCTACATACATATACACATATAAATATTTTTTTGTTTAAACTTTTTTTTTTTTTTTTTTTTTTTAATATTTTTATTTCTTTATTTTTTAATTACCTTCCATGGTCACAGTTATTACCTATTAGTATATTCCCTTTTTTTGTTTTTTTTTTGTTTTTTTTTTTTTGTTTTTTTTTGTGCCTTCTTTATACTTCTATTATGCTAATATTTTTTCTTTTTAATTTACTTATTTTACTTGTTATGTAAGGATTTGGAAATTAGTGAAATTAAGGAACACGTTACGTTCATTGTGAAATACTTCCGAAACAATCATTTTGCCTCTGCAACATACGCAAAAGAAGGACGAAAAAAAAACTTACTTTACCTTCTGACGTAAGATGGAACTCACTTGCCGACTGCTTAGAGGGTTTCGTTAAATCATGGCCAACACTTTTTAAAATCAGCGAGGGAACATACAAATGAAATTGACAGCTTAGTAAGACAGAAAATTTCAAACATTTATTTAAAAAGAACTGCTGAAGAATACTTATCACTACTAAAACTTATATATGTTGCACTTGATAGGCTTCAAAGAAACGATGCAATTTTATGAGACGTCGTAGAATAATTTAAAATACTTGAGTAGCATTTTGACGAAACTGAATTACCTTAAGGCAAATGCAAACATTTAGGTACGGATACGATCAGTGTTCATACCATTTGCTAGCCTTCATTCTAGACCCTACGAAAACAAAGCATAATTAACAGGAAGCCAAAAGAATCGTGCTTTAGAAGCCGCTAATGAATTATACCCCGAAAGTGGTTTACTAACACTGGCACTGATTATTAAATTTCTATCAAAATCTGAACCTTTTGCCGATATGTTTCACGAAGAAATTCTTAAAAACACAAAACCCTTGGACTGGTGGAAATCCCAAAGAAATATTGATATTATTGGCAAATTATTCCCGATTATCAAGCAATTATTTTCAGTCTCGCTAGTTCAGCCTCGGATGAGGAGAGAATATTTTCGACATTTGGTTTGATTTATTCTAAGATTCGAAATCGTTTAGGGACCGAAAAAGCAGCTAAGTAAGTTTTTTTGTACAAACTTTACAATAATTAACCTAATTTAAAATTTTTGTTTTGGAGTAAATCATGTTTCTACTTTTATGTAGACACCTAATTTATAATGTAAAATGTATATTTAAGAAGGTAACTTTTGTTTTATATGTGTATCTTAACTTTCCTTTTCTTCTTTTTATTTGAATTTTTTTTTCAGTTTAATTTATATCTCGCTTTTAAATAAACTGTACTTCTTACTTGAATTTTCTGAAGTTTGATTTACTTAGATTATTGGCTTTACACAACTTGATTTAAATTTAAAAAAATCAATTGATTTAAATCATCGCAACCCTGACAATAACTATCAAATTATCACCAAAGCTATTCCACCTATATTAATATTTTAACTGCTTAAAAAATAAAAAAATTTTGGGCTAGAAAAATTAATATAATAAAATTACCTACAATTTTAAAGAACCCTAACATATTTAATGACCATTTCATTTCCATATCAGACTTACCTTTGCCATTAAGCAATAAACTAGATGTAAACGTTATACGATTTGCCAGTTTTTGTATAATAAACGACTTACGTAGTTTAGCATAAGCGCTTAGCGCTTTCAACGTTTATAGCGAGCCCTTGTGCCACTTTTCAAAGGTAGCGAATGTATTTTTGTACTCAGTAGGTTCATACTTACCAAATTCCTGAATGCCATTCATAAACCATGAGTCTTTTACCTGACTTTTTTTAACAAAATATTCCCTGTACTAAATTTTTTCAAACTCTGCCCCATATCCCTATACCAAAAAACGGGGCTGGCATGGGTATTTCTGTGTTCTACGGCCCGGAATTAACAACGTTACAGGCACTTTCGACGTGAACGTACTATACACAATTTGTGGCCGGTGAGCTCCTGGTCTATTTGCATTTTGAAATAGCTTTTTGCGTATATTTTATTTTTTCGTGTATTCCTGTAAAAAGTAATAATCCAAAGAGTAAAATCTGGGAACCTAGCTGGACAGTGAAAATTTGAATATCTGCAACCATGCCCTTGAAGAAAGTGATCTAAGACATGTTATCTCTGGAATAGTGCTATATGGATACTTGTCCCATTCTGCTGAAACGACAACTTTCCTTTTTCTTTTTCGGGCATCTGATTAATTACATTAGGAATCTCATTTCTCAAAATATATGGCCCAATTACTCCATTATGAAAAATAAAGTACCAAACATATTGTAACGTGCTTACACCCTTTTTGTAAACACCCTATATCGTGGATTCGGAAATTATAACAACCAGGGTAACACTAAACACTAATTTATTAACTTACTTAATTACAACAATAACTACTTGGCTAATAACACACTGTGTACTACTTGATCACTTTACTCTCTTCTGATCTTACTACTCTTGCTATCTAAACTGAACTTTATCACTGTGTTTACTCTCTGACCATTTCAACTGACAATTAGTACTGCACTAACTTCTCACTCTGCTTTACTCCATGCTTTATATACCTAAAGATGACAGGTCTAGAAGCTTCTCTGATGACGTCACCATACTCTAGACAGTTCCAGAACAGATATGTCATCACTCTCGACCTTCTAGTAAGTTCTTTCCACATTCAGACATCCGAACTACTGAATTCTGTGCCTACTTTTCAGTGCAACCAACATAACCTTAAATCTTAAGGGGTTGCAACATATTACAATATTCACTTAAAGCGGTACTAATACTAATCTTTACACTCAATTGTAATATGTAGATTCCTATTAGCTCACCATCTGCAGTTTTGCGAGCTGTCTATACCATTAGAAGTAAAAGTTGATTATCAAAGAAAAGAATAAACATCTTATTCCAGAAACTCCATTTGTTCTGGAGATTTTGAAATTGTTTTTGATTAAATTAACACCAGTTTTCCATTTTACCTCTTAAAGCAATTCGGTTATTGATGAATTTTCAAGAATAGTAATTTAATAGGTTTGACGTTAATTTAGAAGAAAAATTCGTAGTGCAACATATTTTAAAAAATTATCAAACCTCACCTATTTGAATGTGCCGCGAAAACGGCAATTCCATAAGGGTAGTTAGCTCCGAACTTATATGTAGGACGAAGTTGTTGTAAATAAACAAAATAACCTCATCTATCAAAAGTTAAGTTGACCTTTAGCTAGCAGTATTTAATTAATGGAGATTAAAGAGAAGGATTCAGCACGTTGTACATAACTACGTCCGTAAGAGTGAAAGACCCACTTCCACATTTACAGGTATAATTAAAGAATTTAATTTTCCGACCTTAGCGCCCGGACCAACACTTTGTGCTGCCAGTTTTGAGCATGCATCAATGATAAACCTTTATTAACTGATTGAGGTTTAAAAAAAGCCTAGTCCATGGACACGTTACCTCATATGTATATAGTTTTTCTACTTTACTGATAGCGTATAATAAATAATTATTAATGCCAATCCAACCTATCAGATATCCTCGACCCTTGACTTCTGTACAGGAATTCTTTGGCGTAATTGGAAAAATATCGTTATTAATGTAAATTATTTCTACGTATATACAAGTCAATACAAGAAATTGTTTCGCCTATAAGCTTATTGACCAAGTCATTCTAAGCATAAAACTTCTTAAATGTTCCCAATTATTTTGTTTCTTAGATTGAGTGCGTTTTTGATTTAAATTTTCTCATGAATAATAGTCCAAAATTACCAAAATCTCTAATTTGAGTGCTAATGAATGGATTTTGATGAAACCTTGTGCAATGTGTTTGTAATGACGTTAATAAAAAAGCTGAAAAAAAAAGATTAGTGTAGGAAATGATTGATAACGGTTTCCGTAACTTGTGGAATTAGGTCAAAAATGAAATAAAAACAATATATTTACCTTTTTTGGTCCAAAATAAGATGTTTTTATTCTTGTGAATTTTTCGAAAAATGCGTATTTTTTGAGATATGGCCCCTCTAAAATTCCACATTTTTTTTACCCGTATCATTAGGTTATCTTTTTATTTTTAATACATTTAACTGCATTTGTGGTTGGTTCCTAGTGAAACATTTTATAAATAATTCTAATTACAAGAAAATTTGCTTTTTAATGTTTCAAAATAAGTATATTGATATACTCTACATATGTTTCGGCTTATTAGGTCTTTCCCAAGAGTAAATACAAATACAGAGTAAATACAAAGATTACTGTAATCTTTGTATTTACTCTTGAGAAAGGCCTAATAAGCCGAAATATATGCAGAGTAAGTATATCAATATACTTATTTTGAAACATTAAAAAGCAAATTGTCTTGTAATTAGAATTATTATATTTTTAAATTTTTTTTCTCAGATCTTGTTCAAAAATGATATATAGGGTCATCGTTGGATTCTAAGAACTTTTTCTTAATAAAATTTTTCGATACCTTGTCAATTTGAGCCATTTTTCGGTACTACCACAGATAAAATGCGAAAAAAACAAGTGATTTCCAAAAAAATAACATGATAAAATTAAATTCTGATGGCGGCATCGAATTCAGGAGGTCAAAATACATAAAGATTCTTAGGTCTAGTTTCTGGGTCTGATTTTTTTTTTAATTTTATTTGGCTGTGTTATTGTTATTAGCTAGTAGTCCACTCAAATTAGGAAAAAAAACGCCGTTTTAAAGAAAGGTTTTGAACGGCAATTTCTTTGCATAGATAGTAAGTACTCAACTTTTAGAACAATTTTTTGCGTATGCGCAGAAAAAAATGATATATGATTTTTGAGATATATACATATATATACGTTTTTTCATGTTTTTTTTTTCATTTAGACTTTCATATTTCGAAAAGTACACGTTTTTAAGGCTAAATGAACATAGGTGAACGTGTTCAGAATACGATTTCTTACAAAAAAGCTTCTATACATTTTCTCGATTATCCCATTGGTTTTTCCGGAAAAGCGACTTGAAAAATATATCTGTGTTTTTTTTATTTTGAATGCAAGTATCTCGAAAAGCACGCGATTTTAGGGCTAAATGAGCATAAATAAACTTATTCAGAATGAGATTTTCTACAAAAAAGCTCCTATACATTTTTCGATTATCCCATTGGTTTTTCCGGAAAAGTTTCTTGAAGAATATAATATATCACTTGCTGTTTCGTAATTTTTTTTTTTTCATTTGGACGTATATATCTCGGAAAGTACGCATTTTTAAGGCTAATGAACATTATTAAACTTGTTCAGAATGTGATTCCCTACAAAAAAAGGTTCTGTATATTTGAGAGACATATACGTCAAAATGAAAAAAAAAAAAACACGAAAAAGCAAATATATATATATTCCTCAAGAAGCTTTTCCGGAAAAACCAATGGGATAATCGGAAAAATGTATACGAGCTTTTTTGTAGGAAATCTCATTCCGAACAAGTTTACTTATGTTCATTTGGCCCTAAAATCGCGCACTTTTCGAGATATTTGCAATTAAAATAAAAAATACACGAAAAAAACATATATATATTTTTCAAGTCGCTTTTCCGGAAAAGCCAGTGGGATAATCGGAAAAATGAATAGAAACTTTTTTGTAGGAAGTCGTATTACCTATGTTCGTTTAGCCTTAAAAACGCGTACTTTTCGAGATATATACGTCTAAATGAAAAAAAAACACGAAAAAACGTATTTATATGTATATATCTCAAAAATCATTTCTTTTTTTTCTGCGCATAAGCGAAACTTTGTTCTAAAAGTTGAATACTTTCTTCCTATGCAGAGAAACTACTATTCAGAATTTTTCTCCGCTATTTTCCTAATTTGAGTGGACTATGTCAATAATAATAATTGAATCTGAATTTGATGAGCAAAGACGTTTATGGTCTTTTATTTGACTTATCGTACGGGACGCATAAGTGGTGTATAATTTTGCACTCAGTGGTTTATTTATGGATGGAGAGGTTATTGTGTAAATATTTATCATATTTTTTTATAAACAGTAAAGCAATCATTTTCCTTCAATATAACTTTAAATATTTTTTTATATCCTGTAGTCCTTGAAACGTATCAAAGCATTTTTATGCAATTTACAATATTATAATTTACGATTCACGAATTTGTTATAAAATTTGAGGCCTATGTATACAGGGTGTCTCGAAAATAAGTGGGCTTGGAGAAATTATATATAACTCAGGCCAAGGCCAAGACACAAACCAAAAGTACAAAAAGGCAAAATATTTTTAGTTTTATTAAAGTTACTAGACGCGCCTATATATTTAGTTGTAGTGTACAGCTTTTTATGTACAGGGTGGTCACGTGAATATTAAAATCAAATGTAACTTCGTTATTTTTGGAGTTACGTAAAAAAGTTCAAAAATAACAGTTATGGACAATTAATTACGTGCATTTTCCAAAAATCAAGTCAGAAATACAATTGAAAGTCGCATTCTAGAAATGTCAACTTTACCTACTTTTTTTTTTATAAAAAACTGAAGTCAAGTTCATATTTCAGGAACGCGATTGTTTTTCCTGCACGCGCGATTTTTGATAAATAGTATAACTTTATACGAAGTTAAATGGGCTATTAATGTTGGCGTGACCACCCTGTACATAGATATGTTATTCTTTCCTGTTTAATTTTTTTAAGCAGTTTAGGACAACTGCAAATACAGATATGATTATATCGCAATGAAAATAAATGTACTGGTAATATTTTTTATTTCAGCGATATTTTTTCCCAGAAGTGATGAAACTTTTTATTCTTTAAATTTAAAAAATTTGATGTCCGTCCGGATGAATCCGATAGCCATTTGAATAATTTATTATATTCCCAGTATAACTTAGATTTTGAACAAACAAAAAATTAAAGCTATGAATCTCAGGACTGATTTAATTCAGCTTGTTTCTTGCAGGTGGATGGTATATACTGAGAGACTGGAATGAGGCAGATTTTGACCGAAATGAAATTATGGAGAAGTTGCATGTCCGACATGGCGTGTCCCCCTTTTTCAAGATTTCAGTAGAACCTAACCCTAACATGCCTGGCCACAATAGCATAAGAATATCACCATCTGGATTGGGGCTGCCTGACAAGGAGTATTATTACAGAGATAAGGACGATCTAGTAAGTTTATATACAGTGACTCTATTCTTTGACTTCAGCCGCGCGTTTGATAGGGTACAACACGAAATTATGTTTAATAAGCTAGAATATGCTAGAATAAGAACTAAAATAGCATAAAATCTTTCCTGACTAATGCAACTATAACAACAAAAGAACCAGCTCCTGAATGTTTTAACACCTATTTATTGTTCATGCAATTCAGGTGCAGTTGCAGAAGAGCAGGCTTCCATTGCTCCACAATGTGTTACTATTGCCACGGACAAGCATGCATGAATGTTGAAACAATGGAAGACGACGAAGATTAATTAACGTAAAAGTAACCTTCTGATAATTGGTAGATTAGATATATAGGGGACACCACGTTAAAAAAAGGGGCAATTAGTTTACTTCTGGGTGGCGTGGCAACAAGTACATTATATAATATTCTCGCTTCTTTAATAATTGAGATATTTTTTAGGGATGAGAGGGTGGAAGCGCTACATTTATTATAATTTTAAGTGGAGTTTAGTAGCTACTGCTTTTGCATTAAGCATTGAACTTTAAAGTAGATTATAGTAAAGATTACAATTTATTGTGTTGGAACTAGAACCAACCTTTATGTGTGCGCCTTATTTCCCACGGTACTATTAATTTTATGAAAAAAAATGTAGAGATGTTTTTGATAGAGAATTTTATAAGGAATAATTTTGTATATAGGTATTTTTATCAAAAAGTGCACTGTCCCCGAGGTAATCTAAAAAACCTCAAAATGGGGGTGAAAACGACGTTCTAGGGGATGGAGCACACTATTTAGGGCTGGGAACTTTTCGGTTTGGTAATTCTTATCCTGTCCTTTACATTTGTACCAATTTTCAAACCTTTATGAATTTTGTCCGATATAAATCGTTATATACAGGGTGATTCTTTTAAGGCGGCCATTAGAATATTTCTCACTTGCAGATGAGATAGAGATTTGAGATTTGGTACCCTACCATAGTCGACCATTGCGGGTCCGAAAATAATAATTTCAAGGTGGCGGCACTTCCGAAAATACCGGAAGTCGATACCAACTTGCTTATTTTAAATGGAACACCCTATATATTTTCGACTTTTCGAAATGACCATAAAATTCTGAGTCAAAACATGTAGCACAACCTATACCTAAACCGAGCAGTTTCGGATATATTTGATATTTTATAAAAAATTTGACAGGTGCAACGTTTTGCAAGATCCGTTATAACTTTTTTCGTGTAGGAGATCCTTATTTGCTCTTTGGTACGTAGAAAGAACACAAGATGAGCTACTCTCTACAAAAAAAATAGATTTCAAAATAGTATACCAAGTGTTTAATTTTTCACGTTACATTTTGTCAAATTCAAACCTCAAAAACTTTTTTATTTCAAATGGAACACACCCTGTATTTTTTTACATCAAATTATGTTAAATTAAATTCCCTTTTTTTGTATAAGCATTGTAGGGGTTAAAGTTACAACTTTTCGAAATATTGGCGATTTTCTTAAATGTCCAAAAATTTTTAATAAAAATTGCCATCAACTTACCCATGATTAGAAACAATCATTAATGTCAGTCATTATTTTATGTTAAAAAACACCAGCACGTTTAAATTACCCCCACGAAGACTTTTAGGTTTGTTTATTATTTATGGAGAATGTGATAAAGTAATACCAAGAACATGTAACACATTTGCTACTCGATACCCACAAGAAGAGAAACCATCCACCATCCACTGTAAACCACATATTGGATAATTTTAGAATATTTGGCTCTGTCAAATAGCACGTGCTAAATTTTTTTATATCGATGTAGAATTAAATTTGAGGTGGACTTATAATCAGCATGTACTATATCTACACATGTACTTTGAATTTTTCGCAAATTTTTGTTGAAAATTATAATTCATCCAAGAAAACGTAGAAGCCTATGAAACAATTGAAACAATAAAGTGGGTATCGATTAGCAAATGTGTTACATGTTCTTGGTATTATTACTTTATCACATTCTCCATAAATAATAAACAAATCTAAAAGTTTCGTGGGTGTAATTTAAACGTACTGATATTTTGTAACAAAAGAGAATGACTGACATTAATGATTGTTTCTAATCATGGGTAAGTTGATGGCAATTTTTACTAAAAATGCTTGGACATTTAAGAAAATCGCCAATATTTCGAAAAGTTGTAACTTTAACCCCTACAATGCTTATACTAGAGAATAGGGAATTTAATTTAACATAATTTGATGTAAAAAAATACAGAGTGTTCCATTTGAAATAAAAAAGTTTTTGAGGTTTGAATTTGACAAAATGTAACGAGAAAAATAAAACACTTGGTATACTATTTTGGAATCTATTTTTTTTGCAAAGAGTAGCTCATGTTGTGTTCTTTCTACGTACCAAAGAGCAAATAAGGATCTCCTACACGAAGAAAGTTATAACGGTTCTTGTAAACCGTTGTCAAATTTTTTATAAAATGTCATATATCTCCGTAACTGCTCGGTTTAGGTATAGGGTGTGCTACATGTTATATATAGGGTGTTTCATTTAAAATAAGCAAGTTGGTATCGGCTTCCGGTATTTCCGGAAGTGCCGCCATCTTGAAATTATTATTTTCGGACACGCAATGGTCGACTATGGTAAGGTACCAAATCTCTATCTCATCTGCAAGTGAGAAATATTCTAATGGCCGCCTTAAAAGAATCACCCTGTATAGGTATTACTGAACTACCTCGCAAAAAACAAGCATGTGGTGTATCTATTAAAAATTTTTTTAACATTTAAAAGCGCCAGCATTATTCAAACAGGACGGGCGGTACTTATCTTACATTTTTTATGCAATGCAATGAACATAATAAGAAGGGAGATGTAGGTCGTTAAAACACCTTGAACTTGGTTCAGTTTATACTACGATATACTGAGCTAGACAATCTTACAGGTACTATCTGGTCTGAAAATATCATATTTTTGGAAAATTTGGATCAACACATTGTGATGCAAAATATTTGTACGCATACCAGACGCCCCTGTATATGTAGATTACCACACAAAACCATTTGTATTTTATGCTAAAAAAAAATAGCATTGTAAGTGCCTAGACATCAAGTTAAAATACGCTACTATTGTATTTTAGATTCAAGTGGCGTACAAGGAATACATCAGCGATGTGATAAGGTACCTAAGTACTGCAAGAAACGAGGCGACCAAATTTGGTACCGACATGTATTTCTATGAAAAGCGAATTGCTGAAATTACTCCTGATACCATATTTCTCCAAAATCCCATTGCAACATATAATCCGGTTTCGATATCAGAGTTAAAAGAAACAGCAAACCTGGTAAGTACCTCTTCAACCATTTTCAACGATTTTTTATTATCTGATGGAGTCCACCACTAAAATTTGAGATCTGTATGAGTTGAATGAATGAATGAATCAATGAATGAATGAATGAATGAATGAATGAATGAATGAATGAATGAATCAATGAATCAATGAATCAATGAATGAATGAATGAATGAATCAATCAATGAATCAATGAATGAATGAATGAATGAATGAATGAATCAATGAATGAATGAATGAATGAATGAATCAATCAATGAATCAATGAATCAATGAATCAATGAATCAATGAATGAATGAATGAATGAATGAATGAATGAATGAATCAATGAATCAATGAATCAATGAATCAATGAATCAATGAATCAATGAATCAATGAATCAATGAATCAATGAATCAATGAATCAATGAATCAATGAATCAATGAATCAATGAATCAATGAATCAATGAATCAATGAATCAATGAATCAATGAATCAATGAATCAATGAATCAATGAATCAATGAATCAATGAATCAATGAATCAATGAATCAATGAATCAATGAATCAATGAATCAATGAATCAATGAATCAATGAATCAATGAATCAATGAATCAATGAATCAATGAATCAATGAATCAATGAATCAATGAATCAATGAATCAATGAATCAATGAATCAATGAATCAATGAATCAATGAATGAATGAATGAATGAATGAATGAATGAATGAATGAATGAATGAATGAATGAATGAATGAATGAATGAATGAATGAATGAATGAATGAATGAATGAATGAATGAATGAATGAATGAATTAATGAATTAATGAATTAATGAATTAATGAATTAATGAATTAATGAATTAATGAATTAATGAATTAATGAATTAATGAATTAATGAATGAATGAATGAATGAATGAATGAATGAATGAATGAATGAATGAATGAATGAATGAATGAATGAATGAATGAATGAATGAATGAATGCATGCATGAATGCAGGTCCTTGATAGATTTCGCACACAGGCACTGCCAAGGGTCGGCGCGTCCCTGCTAGTGACATTTTATTTAAAATGCTGAAAATATGCAATATTTACACTTTGCTGCGCTCCACAAAGACTGTTATGATTGGTACTTAGAGTGGGCAGCCCCTCCGTATCCACCGTGCTATGTCACTGAGTGAATAGCAACTTTATGAAAGTATTTATTTAATTTCAGATACCGTTTTTCGATATTCTGCAAGCTATGTATCCAGAATCTAATATAACAGAAACTACAGAAGTCATAGTCACTTCTTTGGAATATCTAACACAAATTGCACAAATCATATCTTCAACAGACAGAAAGACAATGAATGGATATTTAATATGGACACTAGTTCGCAACTACATTCCATATTTATCTGAAAAATATACATCAGCAATGGACACCTTTAATTCTAAGCTCTATGGTGAGAATTTGAAACTAGATTTAATTATTGTGCAAATTTCATGATTCTGCTTTCAGGTATACAGAAGCCACTGGAAAGATGGGAGATATGTTCTGGTTTAGTAAAAAAGTTTATGGGTCTTGCTACAAATAATTATTTGGAGAAAATAAGTCCAGTTACTGAAAAAACCGTAAAGACTGTTAATGCGACTTTTAGTTTTATTGTTGACGTAGTGAAAAATAGGATCAGTAAATTCAAAGATACTGCCTTGTTATACAATCATCTAAAGTTAAAGGTATAAACTTTTTAATGCAAAATCCTGAGGGCTCGAACATTTTATTTGACCCTGCATTCGATATGCGTTTTTTTTTCACCAACCAACTTGGCATCATCTGAAAATGACGTAAATTTAAAAGCACGCTTTGTAATTCCCCGATCTTTCAAACCTAACGAGAAAATTAAAAGTTTAATCTATATAGTTACACATGAACCCTGGTCCGAAAAGCATTCTTATACATAAGTATGATAGAAACAGAAAATTAACTACAAATTTTAGTCAACTAAAGCATAACATTGAATTAGACAAAAAGGTCCATGATTTACAAAATTAACTATAAAGATTGTAATTCAATGTATGTTGGACAAACAAAATGTTCAATTATAACTAGATTTAAGGAACGGAGAACTAGTGGCATATGTAGAATGTCTTCATGGATCCTCTTTTTGTTAAACATAACGCATGCTCGACAGTCTTGTCTTTTTTACATTACATCCTCTACACTTGGGAGGTTATCTGTAACTCACAGTGTATGAAAGTGTTTGTTTAGTCTGCAGTTTCCTGTTAATAATCTCACATAGATGATTATTCCTGAACATCTGGAAATAGAGCTTGCTTAGGCTACTCCAACAGTCCCAAGTGGCATTTAAGTATGTCAGGAAGTTGAGAATTGAATTTGAAAGCGTTATTGTCAATTCCAGACTATAAAGAAAGCTCTGAGATCCTTCGCGGACTAGAGCATCCGCTTCATTACCCTGATTTTCATACTTTTCTCTCATCAAGCTGAGCTGGACAGTGCTCTGTTTTGTGTGAGCACATCTAAGGCCTTTCTGGTTTGTAGAACCAACCCTGAATATGTCCTACAGTTGCTTAGTCTAAGCGGGACTGCTTTGCTGATAGACGCACCATTTACCACTAATGCTTGTGCTTGTATAATTCTCACTGGTTCCATCTGGAATATAATAGACCCTATCAGCTCCTGATCCACAATCCGTATTTCGAACCATCAGTGTAAATTGACATGTTAAATATACAATTTCCTAAAGTGCTCCATCCTACCTTAAAGTTGATGATGGCAACTTGGTTGAAGAAATGCGTGTCTATGTAATATTCAGTGTCTTAATATTTGTATCAGCTATATCAATTAATATATATAAAGTTAGATGTTTTCATTGGAACTCACAAATTAGTTTATTGTTTTAGCTGTCTTCTCTGAGGTTGCAAATTGGTGTCCCAAATAATGCAAGAAATGAGACTTTTTTGAAAAATTACTACGTAGGGTTGAAAATACTGAAAACAAATTTATTCGAAAGTGTAAAGAAAAGCATAAATTTCCAAAAGAAAATAGAGGAGAAGAGACTGACAAATACAGCTCCAGAGGAATCGATATTACTTTATGCCTTAGCTGGTGTTCCTAAAGTTGAATATTCTCCATCAGATCACACTATTATAATTCCAAGGAGCTTGTTGGCAGAGCCCGTTTTTGAAAATACCTATCCCAGGTAATAATTAAAATTACATTGACACCTCTGGGAAAAATTTTAACTAAGACTATAGTCGGATAAGATGGGTGAATTTGCTCCCACATGGATTGGGCTCATTTTTTTTGCTTGGATTGTTATCAATATCACGTACAGTTTTGCCAAATTTCAGCCCTTAATATTAAACCGTTTTTGAGTAAAAAAAAAAACGAAATTTTTGAAAATATTTTTTAATTATTGAACAGCATTCAAATAAAATTTTAACCAATTATAGATACTACCGGAATATAAACATGGAATAAATTGGAATAGAATCTGACAAGGGAACATTGAAAAAAAATGCATACCAAATTTTTTCTGTAGAATCTTGGGATGGTTTTTTACCACACAAAATTTTTCTAAAGCGATTAAATGAGTACTTGGTACTTGAAGAAAATAAAACGTTCATTTTTATTTTTTTAAATTATGATATACTGATGTTATAATTGCTATATCTTATTTTAGCATCTTGGGATAGTATTCTATAATCGACTGCAGGGGTTTATTTATTAATTCGTTTTAATTTTTCTTTTTCTGAAAATTTAATATTTTAACTTCTTGAAATCAGTAATATCAGTAGGTCATTAAAAAAAAATGAAATGTGTTATCTGTAGAAGCTCTTTAAAAAATATAAAATGTAATTTTTTATTTTTTAAAATTATGATACGCTGATGCTAAAATTATCATATTTTTTTGTAGCATATTGGAATAGTATTCCATAATACCTATTTTTTTTTTAAATTGGCATCATCAGAAGAAATTATTATCCACTAAAATTCATCAATAATTAAGTTTTTTAATATGTAGAAGTCCTAATTTTTTTTTAATCAAAAATCTTAACATCAACAAAATATCGAGTTAGATAAATAAAGTTTCTAACTTCAAATACTCCGATACATATGTTACCATTTAATATTACTTTAGAATTTCATAAATATGTAAGACATCATCTGTATGTATATGTGTGAAAATGAACTTTTCTACTATAGTTGCTGTAACATTGCCATAGTATCATCTAATGAAGTTTAAGTTCATCAGCAAAACTAGCATTTTAGTGCTGTAGAAAAATCGTTTTCTTCTAATAGAGACAGTGGCGGATCTAGGGGGGGGGGGGCACCGGGGCACCAGAAGTGTGAAATATACTTAATAGATAATATATGGCTAAAAAAGCTTATATAAAGGGTATTCCAGACTTCCGGTGCCCCCCCCCCCCCAGAAGTCAATCCTGTATCCGCCCCTGAGTAGAGATATTAGAGATATGTATTTTTTGAAATTCAATATTGCCGTACGACTAAAACTGTTTTCTCAGTGCATTATTTTATATTACTCCAAGTTAAGACCTCCAAAGATGTCTTAATAACAGTCCCATATGAAAAAAGTTTATTTGACTTTTTGATTACTCCTTTTTCCTTTTAAGCTCTTTAACTTTAATGCTTCAAAAAGTTTGATTTAAAAAATTTTAATTTCGAAAATCCACATTTTCGTGCAACCCCCGATCCTTGGGGACAATGTTTTTCATAAAGATTAAAACCTAAGGAACGATTTTGGACATGTCCCAAAAAAACACTGTTGCCAATGTTGTTTTTGTCAGTTAACACAAAAACTAAAAAAGATAGACGAAAACTTTTTTCACAAAAAACAACGTGCATAAAATTTTCTTTAATTTTGATCCTATACAATATTTTGATAGAAATTTTGTATACCATTTTCCAAATAAACGAGTCCAAAATTAAGATGCACGTACAGTTAAGGTGGGCTCCCGTAGTATAAGCAAAAGAAATGATGAAGAATGACTTCTTTTCGAAAAACTGAAAATAAAATTTTTTTTAAGCATAGATAAGTCCATCCGTGGACACACAGTATAAAAAAGCAAAGCATACTATTATTAAACGCACAATTTTCTAGTTCCATAATATATGGAAGATTGGGAGTGGAGATAGCAGAAGCCGTCGTATCTTCAATTCTGCCCTATGGCAGTTTATGGACAGCAGATAGGAAGATCTTATCACCATTCCATATGACAGTTGAGGAATCTATGAGAACTGTGCAGTCCGCGAGTAATTGCTTGAATGATCATGTATTAAACTTGGATTTGGCACTTCCCCGTGACAGGAATAACGAAACCTTACTTAAAACTTTGAAGCACATATCAGCAATAAGTATAGCAAGTGAGGTAAGTTAATATGATTTCAAGGATGTAAATAATACGTAATTCCAAAAGCAATTTTCAGTTTTTACTAGTTTCTTATATCGCGATGTAAAACTGTATTTAATAAAATATTTGTTCTGCAAAAAAGGGCTATAAAATATATGAGTAAGGCTTGTAAGAGACCGTTTTTTAAATGTGGAATTATGACACTTGCATGTATTTTTATCTTTGAGACTGCATGCCTCATGCATAAAAAATTTAAACATGAGATAAATGCTAATCCAGTTCACTTCACCCCCCTTGAGAATATAGAAAGTACAAATTTTTTTAAAACAGTCAAATAAAGCTTATCGAGCACTATTTCTAAAAAAAAAAAAAATGTTTAAATCGGCCTACTCGTTCCAAAATAATGGGGTGTTGCGGTATTAAATACCACACACTGTATACAACGTGTGATAAAATGTATTCAATAATTTCAATTTATAAGTCCTCATGTTGTAATTAGCACAGAAATGGTTCAAACTCTTGACAGTGCAATCGCATGCTGTATACTAAATCTGCAGCAACTAATAATTAATGAGTGAAATAGAACCGCAGCCCCGTCACTGACAATGTCGATGGGTATGAATGCACGTCTGCGTTTTTCCAAATGTGTATCCCCTTCCCGACAGGCTTGGCTTTCGTGTGTCTATATGTTATATTTAAATGAAGTTATATGAGCACGTGCGGTGCAAAACTAACTTGACTGGATTTATAAAGCGACAAACATAAAGCGTTATGGGATGTTGAAGGGGAAGAGAGGATTCAAATGGATAGTATCGTACAGTCTTACACTAAGAGATGGAGGTATAAGATCCCCCTATATCAAAAAGAAAAGATAAATGGTGTTATTCAAAAAAACGTTTACAATTCTGTCCGTATAGAGTTGTAGTTAATTTACCATTGTAACCGGATTTGTAACAGAATTCCATAAAAAAGTTATTCTTTTTTTCAGGCATTAACATTATCTCTAGAAAAAACGGAACATATACATCAACCTTCTTTAGAAAATTATGAGGATTCAGCAATATTTTTCCTATCTTATGCTCAGGTAATGCCCTAAAAGTTATATATGGATTTACGAGCAAAACTGAAAACTTATTTAGTTTTCTTGTAATAACTATTGTTTTGATAATGTAAAATAAAAATACAATAGTATTTTGGAAATGCAAGTTACATATTAACGGACGTTTTTTGCTCCTAAATCGTAATCAGAAATGCTTATAAAACAACATAACTATTATAGTCCACCGTAGATCACCCTTTTTTTTTAATGATTAGTAACAGGCTGAATTTTCGTGAGTAGCTTCGTTCCGACGAGTCGCACAACTTTTCTCTCTGGGAAAATTCTCGCGCAGTAGTGGTAGCTAATAGCAAAAATTATTTTTTCTATTTCACACGAATTAGACAATTCGACAACCTGTCGAATTATATTGTTGTGAACAAACTCGCGCAAACGTAACCAAGGCAATCGAAAAACAAACTCTTTAACAAACGTTTAATGAATGAAAAATATATTTTCAAAATAATTTCACAGGTTGTGGAATTGTCTAATTCGTGTGAAATAGAAAAAATAATTTTTTCTTCAAGCGTATTAAAATGTTTAAATTATGTCACCAAAAACAGAAGTAGAAGTAGGACATTGTTTTACTAGTAACAAAATGTTAGTACCGAACGCCACCATAGATAGATAGATAGAAGATAGAAATATTTTATTTCCCACAATATGTATCTTACAAACTACAATGGTTGTTTTGGTGTACACATGTATTGTTAGAACTAGATACATACTTCTGGCTCTTTCCGAGCCTTAGAGAAAATATCGCCTAGTTTGACTGTGGTTTATAGAATAATTGTCTATCTCAGATAATATACTACATTATAGATAACATACTACAATAAGGTAAGAATAGTAATAGCAACAATAATAAATGGTACGTATTTAAGCTAGCAGGCTGAGACCTGCAAATTTTAAATGATATTCAATGAAATTCAATGATATTTAATAAAATCTAAGCAAATGATATGATGTAGGTATATAGTGCCATTCATATTTATTTGTTGTGGCTACTCGGATTCCGAAAATACAAATGACCTGTTGTTTTAGTTGAGATCATCCTCAAAAAATTCGTTTAAGTTATAGAAAACATTGGTTTTTAGAATATTTTTCAATTCCTTTTTAAATAGATTTAAGGACGGTTTTTGCTGAACTCTTTCTGGAAGATGATTAAATATTTTTACACCTGCATATACGGGTCCTCTTCTGTTTACATCCAAATTGTATGATGGAGTTCGGTATATGTTTCTGTATCGTGTATCATAATTGTGGATATCAGATGGTGTGGAAAGCCTTTTTTGTTCTTTGTAAATTATTATACTGATTTTATATATGTACAAATTCGTTAAGGTAAATATTCTGTGCTTTTTAAAGTAATCTCTACACGAGTCCCGCGTATTTAGATTAAATAGTGCTCTTATGGCTTTTTTTTGTACTAAAAATGTTGTCTTAGCATTGGTTGAATTTCCCCAAAATTCTACTCCATATTGCATAATAGAGTAGAAGTATGCATAATAGACTGTTTTACCAACATTGAAACCGATGTTTTGTCTGATTGTATTTATGGCATAAACTGCATGGCTTAATTTTTTATTTAATTCTATAATGTGAGTTTTCCAGTCAAGCTGTTGGTCCAAATGAATACCTAAAAATTTAGTGGTAGACGTGGGGATGACATCTCCACCATTTGTTGAGATAACAGTATGAGGTTGTGTTTTGTTTGGTTGGAATAGAATATTAAAAGTTTTATTGACATTTAAAACCAGCTTATTGGCTGCGAACCAATCGCATAAATCCTCTAATAAAGTCTTTGTTATACCGATTAGATCGTCTAAATTTTTGTGCTGTAGCGTGATGCTTGTGTCGTCAGCAAATTGTGAGAATTTCGCGAGTGGGAAATTTGCTGCTACGTCATTTACGTATATTAAGAATAAAGTTGGTCCCAGGATAGAACCTTGCGGAACCCCACACTTTATGTAGCCCGGGTTTGTGGATACTTTGTTTACTCGCTCCCCCTCGATTGATGTTATTTTCACAGACATGGTGCGATCACTTAAGTAAGATTTAAACCAATCATGAACAATGCCCCGTATTCCATAATACTCCATCTTGTCCAGCAGAATTTTGTGGTCGACACAATCGAAAGCCTTCGATAAATCGCAGAAGACAGTAATTGGTATGTCTTTATTTTCTAGTATTTCATTTACATTACCGATTAAGTCGAGAGTAGCTGCCGTTGTATTTTTCCCACTTCTAAAGCCGTATTGTCTATCTGAGAATGTTTTATTTTTTTCAAAATATTTGGTAATTTGCTCCTTAACTGCAGCTTCCAGAATTTTAGAGATAACTGATAAAAGTGAAATTGGTCTGTAGTTCGATATATCGGTTTTCTCACCTTTTTTAAATAGTGGTTTAATTACTGCATGTTTAAGGCAACTTGGAAAAGTTCCTGTAATTAGAGATAAGTTAATTATGTAAGTTATTGGTTTTATAAGGTAGTCTACTACTTCGCTTATTATTGTTATTGGGATATCGTCTGAGCCTGTACTGTTTTTTTGTTTAAAATTTTTTATCAGTCGTTTTATTTCTGCTTCTGTCATTGGTGAAAAGAAAAATGAGTTATACTTATACGATTTTACTGTCGTTACGTAAGCCATAGCTTCTCTTTTGCTGGTTATGTTTTTTGTTAGTTCCTCTCCCACGTTTAAGTAAAATTTTTGAAATTCTGATGCCACTGCGAGTGGATCCCTGATTATTTCATTTTCTTGATTTAGGATATTAATGTCATTCTGTGTCTTAGCCGCTTTTTGTTTTATGTTTGAATCAATTAATTTAGTGGACATTGTTTTACTAGTAACATAATGTTAGTTCCGAAAGCGCCACCGCAGTGGGTATTGTTTTACTAGTAACATAATGTTAATACCGAAAGCCACCGGTGGCGCGCTATCCACTAGCCACTTGTCATATTGTGTCAACATGTAAGACTGTAGTTTGAATATTTGTACATTTATGATAAATAAATGAATTTTTGCATTTAAATACGCTTGAAGAAAAAATAGTATATATTACACGGAGTAGAACGCCTTTTTTTGTGTTTCGCCCAGTTTGCGGCTTCGGCTTCGCCTCAGCCGCAAATCCTGGGCTCAACACAAAAAAAGAGTGCGTTCTACTCCTAGTAATATAATATACTATTTGCTATTAGCTACCACTACCGAGAATTTTCACAGAGAGAAAAGTTGGACGTCTCGTCAAAACGAAGCTATTCACAAAAATTCAGCCTGTTACTAATCATTAAAAAAAAAGGGGCGATGTACTGTGGACTATTACTAATACTAATTATTGTATTATTTCCAGACTCAGTGCTCTGCAGTGACAAGTCAACATGAACTATATGAAAATATGGTTAATTTAGAGTTACCACAACAATCAATGTAAGTTTAACTTAAAAAAAAATGTAGATTTATATTATTATGATTCATAGGCAGGTTCAACTTTCTTTTTGTTTTGATTGAAATCGACTGTACTTGCGATAGAAAACAGCTGTGCCAAATTTACATAAAAATTTTACAAACACTGTTTTTGATGACTTAAAAAGTGGCTACAAAACAAAGGTGTGTGGGAGCCAAGGACGTGTGACGTCAGATAATCGATAGACGCTTTGCTAGCTACTGTATAATATACGTCTACTATAATGTTTATTTGTTTACGCAGTAAAGTTGAATGGTTCATGCATGAAGCAAAATGTCAGCAAGAAAAGTGGTGTTTTATACTAGAATGTGTTAATTTAAAGAGATAATCAGAGTACTTTAATAGGCTTGTTGCATAAAATATAATTTTAGCATTTTTAGAATCTTTATTTAATACAAAACACAGTGTGTAAAGGATTTTTTTCTTATTTTTTTTTTACAGACGGTATTCAACATTAAAGTTTGATTAAATCCGTTAGGTGTGCAAATAATGTGTGATGTTATATAACAAACCACAGCAATAGCGCTAGCGTATATTTAAATTAATTCCATTCACGGACGTTGCCCTTGTAAATAGCTTGATAGACGAAATAAAAATCTCTCCGTTCTCGAGAAAAAAAATCAGCGTAGAACCAGACCAGACCTTATTTTTTTTTATAAAGTGAACAATTCTACATAAGAAATGGCTATTTATGATATGTTTTTGTGGTAGATATTTTTTATTTAAAAAAAACTTGAGAAATTGATTGATTCTAAAACTCGTGTTTTTTAACATTTACACTGCCATATCTTTCTAATTGAGCTATCGATCTGTTTTTTTTTTTTTTAATTTAAGTACACAAATAAGCGCTTCCAATGGTCTTTTTGTGCCTATCGATAATTGTTTATTATTTTCTTTAAACAACAATGAACTTATTACTCGACTATTACTTTGCTAAAAATGTACTCATATTTTAACTAAGTAACAAACTTTTTTATTTTTGAAATTTTTCATATATATATGCAGCGAGGCAATTGAGGCCAAGATACAGAAGTTTAAAAAAAAATCAGATCGATAGCTCAATTAGATTTCAGGATATGGTGATGTAAATTTAAGAAAACTCGAATCTTCTAAAGTCAATTTCTGAAGTGTTTGTTTATCGTGAGTCTCCTTGCCTCTCACGAGTCGGGATGCTTGTTTATTGTGAGTCAACTTGCCTCTCACTAGTCGGGGAGCTTGTTTATTGTTAGTTTCCTCTCACAATTCGGGGTAACTATTTTGCATGAGTCCTCTGGCCTCTCACATATTGGTGAGACACTTCTTATACTTCATTGCTATTGTCTTCAATTAGGACAGGAATATTATTATTCCGAGTAAAAACAGCTGAGAATTTCAGCTGGCTTCAGAACTTTCGACAAATACCTTGCGTGGGATAGACAGTATACAACTGTGCCAACGGAAACAGAGCTGTTGGCTGCTGCTCGCATATTGCTACAATTGTATACTATCTGTTCCATGCAAGGTATTTGTCGAAAGTTCTGAAGCCATCTGAAATTCTCAGCGACATTTGTATTGAGTAATATTATTCCTGTAATTAAGAACGATAGCAATGAAGACTAAGAGAAGTCTCATTAATATAGATCAACCCGATTCGTGAGAGGCAAGAGGACTCACGCAAAAAAGTCAACCCGAATTGTGAGAGGTAAGAGGAGACTCACGATAAACAAACACCACGACTCGTGAGAGGCAAGGGGACTCACAATAAACAGGCACCCTGACTAGTGAGAAGCACTGTAATGTCCTCGTAGTGGACTTTGAAAACTAATTCTTTCGTAGGCTGACTACAGACGTCATCATTGCAAAATGTTCAGATTTTCAAACTAGATTTTGTTTGACCCAACAGTTGACGTCAGAGAATTTGAAAATATCTGCACCACACTTCTTGAAGTTTGATACTGATTTAATGGCCGCCAGTGACCGTGGTAGTAAGATGAAATAATAATAATGTAACGTGTTTCCACCCCTAGAAAACCACCCTTGGATATTCCGTGGGTTCCAAAAATTATAACAAGAGATTGTCCACTAACACACTTTATTAAATAATTTACTGGATACTTCACAATACTGATTATTAACTTGAATGAACTTGACTGACTAAAAATAACAATGTTTATCACTTTGGAGTGTTAACCTCACTTGTCAAATCCAAACTTCTCTACTTTCTATACTTTCTTAACACGTTAACTGCGATGTAGAAATTTGTTGCCTCTCCAATATTGCGATACATGTCCTCAGGGATATGTAAGAAAACTGTACTAATATGCGATACATATCTCCGAGGATATGTAAACTATTTCGAGATTACTGCCCTCTAGACTAGAGTAGGCTGAATTATAAAAACTTTTAATGCTGAAATCTGTTAGGTCGATAGTCAATATTTATGGTACTGCGGCCGTACATATCTCCGAGGACTAGAACCGCATATGACTGAGGAAATGAACAGCTACAGTTTTAAGGTTTATTTGTGAGGAAAAATTCGTAATTCGTTTGTTTGTTATTTATTAAACTTAAATTTGACTAAGTATGTACTATGTATTTTTTCTTAGCTGTTATTTATAATTGACTCGTCCAAAACTTGTATCGCAGCAGGTCAAAAGGAAATAAAGTTATTATTATTATTATTATTAACAAAACAAATATTTTCAACCAATGTGTGATATATATTATAATACGATATTTTAAAATTTAAATATGATCTGTACTTTCGTACAATGAAGGCATAAATAGTCCAATTTCTTCGTACAATCATCACAAAAGCGGATTACACGCCGAACCTTCTTGTCCGATTCCCGACTGGATAACGTTGCCCTTGGCTTATTATAGCACCCTTTGTAGGGTTTCCTTTTCTTTTTACCAGATCCCTGTGGTTTGATAAAAGTATGTGTTCTTTTTTGTGGATTAGGTGGAATATTTTCTATACTCTCAGTAAGTTGCACCTAGGGTTGCCAGGCCTAAAATTCGAAAAACCGGACTTCACTTATAAATTGGGCCGGACATTTGGTATAAAAAGCCGAACAGCATTCGTTCGCCATAAAAAAATAACTAAAACACAATCAGTCTTTTAATACACTTATTAAACTTGATTAATTTAAAAATAAACATTTGTTACATAGGAATAGAAAGTCATTGTAAAACAATAAAATGTATCTATAGAAAAGCAACTAAAAACGAAAAAAAAAAAAGAAACGAAAAAATCACATACGAAACTAATTCATACAAATTTATTTTGGTAAGTTCATCACGTAACAAACGTACTTCATACTGCCTTCTGTTTTATGCTGGTATTTTAGCAAATTTTTATTTTAAATGAGCCTTAGGCAAAAAGCCAAACAAAAACCGGACATGCCGGACATGTTAATTTTTAGCCGGACATAAAAAGCCAAACATGTCCGGCTAAAGCCGGACGCCTGGCAACCTTAGTTGCACTAAATCATTTGATAATTGCTTCCGAAATTCAATTATACTTAATTTTGTATCAGATACCAGTTGGTAGAAATCCCAAAAAAGTTTTTGACGAGCGGGGAGACAAATCCGAAAAAAAATTTATTTCGTTTTCCAAATAAATTCTTTAAATTTGGAGTCTAAAGTTACAAAGTAAGCAAGTAAAACTTCATGCGAAAAATGTACTGACGCAATGAAAGTAGCACTGATGTACTGACACTGGCAACGCTGTACTGATGTCTGTTTTTCCGGTAGCTGATAGATACATAAGCGCAGACTCGCGTACCGACTTACTAAAACCTGTACATATCCTCGAGGATATGTACCGCAAGCGAACTATTTTTTCTATTCATATGCATTACATAACCCTCGCGATATGTATTGTATTGTTTCTGATATGAATTCAGTAACTTCCGACGATTCTAAAGCTATATTTGAAGTGGTAAAATTCTAAGTATAAGTAGTTAAATCTGGTTTTGCATGCTGGAAGGTTATGTCAGATTTGTGACACGCATATCAAAATAACTCAATACATATCGTGGGGGATATGTATCGCAGCTAACGTGTTAACTACCCGCCGAGAATGCGGTCTTTTATATCTAAAAATGACAGATCTCGATTTTTCTGTGATGACGCCACCATTCTCTAGATAACTCCGGATGTCATCACTCTAGAACTACTGGTAGGTTCTTTCTCGAGTAGGTGCAATAGGGTGGCCCATCTTTTTCGAAATCGAAATTCTTTATTTCTCACCCCTGCAAATGGTTCCATTTGAAGAAAAAACAGTCCCCTCAAAACACTATTTTTTTTTTTTAATCAACAACATTTATCTTTAGAATGACTAATCAAGTCATACAAATATCAAAGACATTATCTGTTGTGACTATGACATGTGTCATATTACTGTAAATTCGTAGTCGAAGAAAACTCTTGTTTTATCTTTGTGTATTTTA
This sequence comes from Rutpela maculata, assembly GCA_936432065.2. NCBI lineage: Eukaryota > Metazoa > Arthropoda > Insecta > Coleoptera > Cerambycidae > Rutpela > Rutpela maculata. The sequence continues at coordinate 3,864,888 of OW386286.2, forward strand.
TTATGAAACGTTTTTTTCATACATAGTACCAAATATTATCCTAAATCTACAAGACATATAGTAATAAAAACAATATTTTTTGCACTTGGCCAAAGCATGCGACAGGGTTTCTTTTTTTACATTTGGAAACTGTGATTTATAATAATTTACAACTTGGAGTAAAAACTGTTTTTGGTCTTCATTTTTTGTTAAAATGTCATTATAATCAGTAATAAGTTTGATTCCTCTCTCAGCGGCCTCATTTACAACTTTAATTTTGTTTACAATATTGAAACATCGGGTATAACTTTCATTTTCCCTCCATGTTGTTGGATCATTTTCCAAAAATTTCATAGACAAACCTAATTTTTGAAAAAACTGTTTAGTGTTCTCGCATATGAAGTCCCGAATTTCCTTGTTTTCAACGTCAGTAATGTTACTAATCATAAGTCGTTTAATACCCTCTTGATTTGGTGCTTTCCTATTCAAAGCTTTAACCATTTCTCTTTTAGTGGTAACTGAAATATCGTCATCAAAGAAAGATAAGCCAACATTTACTGAATTAAGGTACCACAAATGGTTCACTATTTTCCTACTTGCGGCTTGAGATATTTCTTTGTCAATATTTTGATAATTAATGAGTTCTTTACAAAAGTCTAAGTCATGAAGCGGTGCTTTACTAGCAAATGACGCTGTAAACCAGGCCTTTACATAAACCTTTACAATAAAGAGACATATATCTTCAATACCTATTTTTTCTTTTTTAGTTAGTTGGAACTGATCTTGGAAAAAAAATATTTTTAGACAGTAAATGGCTTTGGCCATCCAACGTGCATGATGAAATGCCCCTGGTTGATAGAATGTCGTGTGAGTGGGCTCTTCTTCAACAAAAAGTTTAGAAAGCATTAAAAATTCTTTATAATCATCACGAGGCTGTTGCAAAGTTAAAGCTGCATTTAGAAACTTTACAATTTCGGCTTTAACTGGTTGTAAAATGTGTTTAATTTTTGATACCTGAAATCCAGTTTTTAGTTTATTTTGATCTATTTTAGGCCAAAATTCCCTAAAACGTTTAAACAGTGACACATTTGGACCAGATGAGGAAGGCATTTTTGTGTCAAACACACTTCTCAAAACCACTTCAAAAATATGATGTCTACAAGGAAAATATAGAATATCTCTTTCTAATTTTTGTTCCAATAGTGTGGCTGCCCCATTTATATAACCCATATTTGATGCTGTTGTATCACAACACAAAGCTATTACCTTTTCGTCCAAATTCCATTCACAAAGCACATCATAAACTGCTTCAGTCTGTTCTCTTCCAGTTGAATTGGGCAAAGCTGGTACTCCAAGTAGTTGTTCAATATCTCCACTAGTAACTAAGATATCAAGTCTATCGATATTTCCCATTCCAGTGAGAGAAGGTAAAAGTTTTCCATCCCAATGGATGACTGGGGCCGGCAATTCAGAATTACCGAAGGCAATTTTTAATATTCCAGCTCTTTCTTCGCGGATGCGTTGTCTAGAGCGCTGAAGTGTGGTTCTGCTGATGGACAAAGATGTGGTGTCATGTCCTAGTGCTTCTGCTACTGCCGTCAAAATATGGACTCCATAACTGTCGTTTATTTTGCAAGCATCAAATGCAGCGGCTATTTTTGGTGTGATGATGTTACATGTTCCATACAATCTCCTCTTTTTTGGCAGTGACGGGCCAGGCTGGTCTTGTAACAACTGTTCTTGGGCTTCGATTATTTCATCTTCATTTTTGTTGGAGTCGGCTGAATTACTACTTGATGATGGACAGGTGACTGTTTCCTCTAATCTAGTTTTTTTTTGTTGACTTCGTTGCATTCGTTCGGATAATTTCTGTAATTTCTCCTCAGCTGATTTTTCTTGAGAAGCAAGTTGGTAATCAATACCATGCATAAATCCAGGACGTCCCTTTTTTCTTTGGTTAATTAAAAACTGCTTATCTTCATCTATTTTCATCAACAACTCCAATGCATTTGCATGAGAAATGTCAAAGAGATCGTCCAATTTTTCAACGAAATTTTTTTCGTTACTCCCGCACTGGCCCTTTTAGCCGATTTTTGTAAGTTCCTTCACTCTGCATAAAGTTTATCTAGTTGTTTAACACAATGAAAATCCTGACGTGTCGGAATGCGAGCTTTATCCCAAAAAACTGACACCTCTTTTATTGTTAATTTAGCACTTTCATGTACACTTAGCTTCACTTCACGAATGTTATAAAAGAGCACTTGTAATACTTGTCTATTAGACGGCAATTTATTGCCAATGATTTGTGACCAACTAAGTAAATGAAAGTATCCTTTCGTAAGGATCTAACATCAGCCATCGTTAAATGTTTTTTCAAAAAGGAACGTATGCTAGAGCTTATAATGTCACCACTGTAAAACACAATTGCAAACTGACATAAAAACCTACCGTAGGTGCATTATATTTCCAAACTTCCAAAGCAAATAATTTCTAGGAAATAATTACACCAATAAAACATTATGAGAAAAGAGGTAGATATTTGTATTTTAAGTAAAATTTAAGTGTATTACCGTAATAAAATCTTATCTACAAATTTCTACCTGAATGCGGCACGGGTTACCGTTCACCGAATTATCTGAAACTTTGACATAAATTATTCCTAGTATAATAGTATATTTTCGTGGGGTGAGACTTAAAAAATACGCAAAAAAAATTCACCCCCTATAGAGATGGGCCACCCTAAGGTGCAAATACATCTGAATTAATTGAAGGGGGTTGCAACACATCACAATAATAATAATAATAATCAAAATAATCAAAGGCCATAATATATATTTTTTTCATGAAAGTCGGTTTATCTGTTCTTGAGAAAAAAATCTTTCCATTTTTCTTTTTACCCCCATAACTCCCGTAAAAATAGTTTTCCAAAAATAACATTTTGAGAAATTTCATCTAATACTACTATCAACTTGAGTTAAAAATTTCGACCCGATTGGTGCGGGGGCACCTAACACATGCTTATCCTGCTATGCCCTTTTTGTTTTAAATTTTTTACTTTTGTCTGAACGCACGTATTAAAAATGAACACGATTTCAACAAAATTAAGATAAAGTTGTTTGACCTAATATGTCATCCGAAACCATATAATCATGATTATTTAGACCATCCTTATTAAAAAACCAACACACCTACGGCGTGTTATACATATATTGGTATGTGTTCATTTATTTTTTAATGTTGTAATTGTTGTGACTGGCTCATACTTTTGTTGTATTTTTATGTATATTTCTGTTTAATAAAGTATTATTATTATCATTATGATTACATTGTAAGGTTTAATAAGTATTACAAATTTTTTTTAATTTCAGGTTGCATTTGGCATGGACGCAACTAGCAGCATTTCCAAAATCTTTGGAATGTAGTTTTAACAAAAATTTACAGTGCAGTGATATTTTTTAAGTACTCTTTTAGTTTGATTATTAATAAGGAACAATATTTTTTGTGATGTATATAGAATTACATTTGGATAGGTTTTATTACAGTATGACTAGTATTATTTATTTATTTTGTACAATTTTATTAGTTTCATCATAAACTTAATTTTATTTTTGTTTTTAATAAAGATGGCAATTTTGTAAAAAGTTATTATTAACAGTGTTAGCCGAATATGTGACACATGGGACTGTTAGTTAAACTGAAACACAAATTTGAATCGGTATCAAAGCCCTATACTAAATCTGTTAGTTAAACTGAAACACAAATTTGAATCGGTATCAAAGCCCTATACTAAATCTTTTTTGAGTAAAACAAAACTTTTTTCAGTCATTGTCGGTAAACACTAATAGGTCTAAGAACGTTTTATATGCTGCGAAACCATACGTCAAAGAATAGTAAATTTAATCGTTTATTATTGTGACAAATATCCGGATTTTGTCCGACTCACACAATCCACTATAAGTCAATAAGCAAAAAATAAAAAAAATAATACCAAAATTTTATTGAACAAGACAATAAAACATATACTAACAAAAATGAAGGTCATTTAACCGAACGAAAATTTGCAATTTCTCAGAAAAAAAAATGACAATTGTCAGTTGAGAAACTCGTATGCATATTCTACAAACTTCCTCCAACAAAAAAATAAAGTCATTGATTTTGCGAAACTATGCTGAACTTAGAAACACATTTTATTAATATTTTTTAACTTCATCAACGAAAGCACCATCCTCCTCAAACTCGTCATCTATTTCTTCCGTTTCTTCTGATATTTGTGGTTCCTCAACAGGTTCTTCTTTTATCTCTGTTTCCGTGACATCTACTGATTCATGTTCCAATCTGTACCTTTTTGGCGGTGGTTCTTCAGCATCTTCAATCTCATGTTTTCCAACCTCTCCAGGTGAGCTAGGTAAGTTGATACCCGTATTGTTAAATAATATCTCATCTTTAAAAATGTTGACTTCATTGGTAAGGTCATCTGTTTCGTCAGATCCAACTAGAAAATTAAAACAATTACGGTATTTTGATTCAGTGGCATTTGAAATCAGACATTTTCTATCTCTCGGAATTTTTTTATAACTTGCTAATTTTCCGAGTTACAGGCAGTTTTTTATGATAGCTAGTACTACATTTTTTGCACATTAAAAAATACATGAAAAGGGTATAGCCGGAAAAGTTAGGGAAATGTGCCCCCGCACTTACTTAGTTAAAATGGCTTCCAGATGATCCAGATGATGCGGTTTATAGAGTATATTACACGGTAAAAATTTTAACCTGCTACTACCCCTACGAAGGCGGAAAAAAAATAATATGTCTAATTATTATATATTTTTTTCGGTTTCTATGCAACCGATCGATTTGAAATTTGGCACGAGTATTGCTTGCGTGGAGGTAACTTACTCCAAAAAATAAGGTCATTTTAAAACCATTTTAACCATTGGAAAAGAAATATAACTTTTTTTTTAGAGGACAAAAGGGTGGCTACCCTTCGTGGTACAATCACCATTCTATGATATATTATGTCTTGACACTTCGTGATTATCATACTAAATTGTCAGATTCTTTGCTGTGGTAGAACAATATGGAAAAAATAAAATTGAGTAAAATAAAATATTTACACATGCCTCTTAGTTGTAACAGTCAATACAAGGTATTGTTGCATATCTACAACCGACCGCGGGTATCAGTGCGATGTTGCCAAGTCTACTTTTTCCCCAGACGTACGGAAATTCGGCACAATCTGGCAATACCACTTCTGGAGATCCCAGGGGCGAAGTATTAACTCTCTAGGACCTTGGCGAAAAGTTTAGCAACTAATGATGTTCATTGTAATTACTGTCGCATTACGACATCTAAAAAACGACGTACTGAACCAGATGAAGAAAGTGAGGGAACGATTGAAGAGGACCAGCCTTTTGTGCCTTCGACATCTTCTAGCACTACAACTAGTGACTCTGACGAAATAATGGAACTACCATTGCAAAGACTCATTGCTACACATAAGTGATGATAAAGAACTGACCGTAATACCGACTAATGTGAGACTACAGTACTATTGAAACAAACAAATATACATCCCCGAGGCAATCGTTGCTGTAAAATACAGTTGATTAAACATCGCTTTTATGAAGACGATATTACACATCTGGGACCATATACCAATTGTAGCTCGATTCCTAGATCGGATTTATGCATTCTATTAAATTCGTTAACCCCAATAACAAATCTACCACTGCGGTTTATCAGAGAAGCAATTATTAACGTTTACAGGCTTAACGGTAGATACCATTTACGAATTAAAGTCACTGTTGGAAAATTCCAGTACAAGAACTTCTTCTGTCCTTGTTTTTCTATTAAAACTGAAAACAGGTAGTAATAATGATAACAGAATGACCTCCTACATTACTAAATTGTTCGATATGGTGCCAGCGTGCAGCGCACTTGCTAGGAAGCTGAACAAATTGACCATCCTCAGAATGGTATCATTGGTATATTATTAAGGTTGTAATTAATAACCATAACCCTAATAAGATAGTCTGATAAACCGCGGTGGTCTGTAGAGCCTTGAGAGTTGCTGTTATTGGGGTTAAGGAATTTAATAGAATGCATAAATCCGATCTAGGAATCGAGCTACAATTGGCATATGGTTCCAGATGTGCAACGTCTTCATAAAAACGATGTTTAATCAAATGTAGACACATTTCGTGCCCAGGGATCCATCAGGGTGACTTAAGTTTACACACAGTCTGTGTGTAAACTGGACCACGGATAGTAGGTTAAACAACAAAGGCATATTAGGAATCAATATCACAAATCGGGATAAGTATTGACAAACGACAACTAATGTTAAACAACTGTACCATACTAAGATAAAAAATTATCCATCTGCGTAGCTGGCTGATGGAACCCATCCAAGGCCAAAAATGAGGGGGAAAAAATCAAATGTATTTTACAGCAACGATTGCCTCGGGTGTAAATTTGTTTGTTTTGATAGCACTGTAGTCTCGCAGTAGTGGGTATTACGGTCAGTTCTTTACCATCACCACATATGCAACAGTATTTATGTGTAGCAATGAGTCTTTGCAATGGTAGTTCCATTATTTCATCAGTCACTAATCGTAGTGCTAGAAGATGTCAAAGGCACAAAAGGCTGGTCTTCTTCGATCGTTCCCTCACTTTCTTCATCTGGTTCAGTACGTCATTTTTCAGATGTTGTAATGCGACACTAATTACAAAGAACATCATTCGTTGCTAAACATTTCTCCAGGCTCCTAGAGAGTTAATACTTCGTCCCTGGAACCTCCAGAAGTGGTATTACCAGATTGTGCCGAATTTCCGTACGTCTGGGGAAAAAGTAGACTTGGCAACATCGGACTGGCATCCCTGGTCGGTTGTAGATATGCAACAATACTTTGTAAGGCTATAAGTATTAACTGTTACAACTAAGAGGCATGTGTAAATATTTTATTTTACCCAATTTTTTTTTCCATATTGTTCCACCACTGCAAAAAATCTGACAATTTAATATGATAATCACGAAGTGTCAAGACATAATATATCATAGAATGGTGATTGTACCACGAAGGGTAGCCACCCTTTTGTCCTCTAAAAAAAATTTATATTTTTTTCCGATGGTTAAAATGGTCATAAAATGACCTTATTTTTTGGAGTTAGTTATCTCCACGCAAGCAATACTCATGCCAAATTTCAAATCGATCGGTTGCATAGAAACCGGAAAAAAAATATAATAATTAAAGACATATTATTTTTTTTCCACCTTCGTAGGGGTAGTAGCGAGTTAAAATTTTTACCGTGTAATATACTCTATAAACTGCATCATCTGGAAGCCATTTTAACTAAGTAAGTGCGGGGGACATTTCCCTAACTTTTCCGGCTATACCCAGAAATTATATTGAACTTTTAAAAATGGTATAAATATATAGGTTTCATATTTTACTTCTACATCCAGTGGAAGTATAGTAACGACAAATAAATTTTTTAAAATTTTTATTGTACAAATAGGCTTAGAATGTCATGAAACGTCGAGATTTTAAGTTTGAGCGAAAAAAAAAATTCTGTCTGTCTGTCTGTAACTTTTTTTTGTGCACATGTTTACTCAGGAACCGTTTGAGATATTGATTTGAAATTTGGTACACATATGTACTTTAACGAGGTCTAGAACTAGATTATATTTTCATCTTGTTCCGTCGAAGGGTTGGGGGGTAAACTGGAGTAAATTTGGGGTAAATAGGTAAATCAAGCAGGTAATAGTCCATAAAATTGATATTTAGTATATATAAGAGAAGCTAAGGTCTCAAAAAAAAATTTGACATTAGCCACCCCTATTGCCACCCCCATCCCATTATTAAAGGGGATGAAAAAAAATTGTGATTTAGTGTGTGTACAAGAACCAGAAACCTAAAAATATTTTTTTACTTTATCCACCGCCACTACCACCCCCTATCGCCACCCCCGCCCCACTACCGATGTGGGGTATCGTTTTATGGGTTTTTGGGGTAGAGGATTTCAAATATTATATTATTAAAGTTCCATAAATAATTATTTCCACATACGAAGTTTTTTCGTTGTGAGTGACTTGGATAGAAAATCTGGATGTGGAAGTAAGTGATTCCTTGGGCAGCGGTTTTTTTATAATAATATACATAAAAGACGTTCATTTTTCGAATTTCTATGTATCTTTTGTGTAGTACATTATTTATTGTGAAAACTGCATGTAACTCGGAAAATTAGCAAGTTACAAAAAACTTCCTAGAGACAAAAAATGTTTAGAAGGCCTCAATGCATACGTCTGAATTTTTTCAAATTTTTAGATTACATGTTTTTAAAGCGCTACAATTTCAAAAAAAGAGGTAGTTTTCATGTTTTTCTGGAAACAACTCGGTGAAAATGCACTTTACAGAAAAGTTGCAAATTAAAAAAGTCTTGTATTTCGAAAACACATTCACCTAAATTTTTTCAGTTTTTTTTTTCAAGTTTATATTTCCCCTCCCCCATTTTTAGAAATTTTCGAGTGGCCATATCTCTCATAAATTTATTGTTTCTCTTTCATTTTTGACCTAATTCTCCAAGTTACAGAACCCATTGATAAAAGGGGTTGTTTTCTACCCCTTCCGATTATTTCCTACTTTGATCTTTTTTCAACTCTTTTATTAACATCATTACAAACACATTGCACAAGGTTTCATCAAAATCCATTCACTAGCCCGTTGACTGTACTTTAGTCCTAACAGCAAATAAACAAAGCAAACGACGCCCTTCGATTATTTCTCGAATTTATTAATTTAAAAAATTAATTTCACCATTAAAATGACTTTAGATTGTAAAATAAAAAAATACGGGTCAACCCCCATTATTTAATATTTGAAAAATGTAATTTTAATTCAAAAATCATAAATGAAATTGAATGATGGTTTAATTATACTCTTACCATTATCTTTACAGTATTTTTCATGACAGTAAATTACACGGTAAACAGCTAATGGTTCTTATATTTTGCCAAAGAGTTTACTTCATTTTTAAACTGGATAGGCTATAGGCATTTGGCCCTCTGTGCACCATGATGAGTGTAATTTAACTCGATAGAGATATTTTCCCATTCGATAAACGTCAGTGGTAAATCTCTTACCTTCAGGTTCCGTTCTAAATTTTTCCTCTGGGACTGATGTATCTAGAACACTAGTACTTGCTGTAACTTCTTCTTCTTCTTCATCGATGGTGGATTGAACTTGGATGTCTAAAATATGTACTGATTTTTTATATTCTATTTAAATTCACTTTTTCTACCATCCAATATCATCGATACTTTGAAAGTTCATAGCCCAAGAATTTTCACTAAAAAATTACCAAAAATTTTGCACCAGCAGCCCGTAAATTATTCATGAAAGGATTTCCGAATCTAAAAGTATCGATGACATTGGCCCACTGCGTGCACTGTGATGAGTGTAATGAAACTCGATAGATATTTTTACATTCGACAAATGTCAGCGGTAAATCATGGCTTAAATATCTTACCTTCAGGTTCCGTCCTAAATTTTTCCTCTGGGACTGATGTATCTAGAACAGTAGTACTTTCTGTATCTTCTTCACTGATGGTGGACTGAACAACTTGGATGTCTAAAATATGTAATGATTTCTCATTTTCTATTTAAATTCACTTTTTCTACCACCCAATATCATAGATACTTTGAAATTTTCACTAAAAAATTATCAAAATTTTGCACCAGCAGCCCTATAAATTATTCAGGCATTAAGGATTTCCGAATTTAAAAGTATCAATGATACTGGCCCACTGTGTGCACCATGATGAGTGTAACGCACAGTGTATTAAATAGGTGATCCGACATATGGTACTTTTTTATGATAATAATGGCTTTATAGGTGCATGGTGTCTATTTACTTTAGTAGATAGCGTGAGCTTTATCACCCAAGGAACAATTTTGGTTTCTTAAATATAAAACTATTTATAGAATGCCTTGAAAAATCTATTTTGCTGTAACAATATCCTTAATATCATCGTAAAGCGACTTGTAAACTGAAAGGGCCCACCCTTATGAAGGTTGTTAAGGCCTTTTTAAATTCTATCATAAAACTCCTTAGTGAAGCATAGTGCCGCTCTTGAAAACCTTGTTCAGGCTGTTTTAAAACTTTTCTTAAAACCTATTTTAAAGCTGTCGGAAGCTTTTTTATTAGCTTCCTGCATTTCTAGAAGGCTACCTTAAAACTGGTTTTAAAACTTTTATAAGTCCATGTTAGAACTGAGAAGCTATAAGAATGTCCACGGAGGAATCCAAATAATTTTATTATTGCATTTATTTTTTCTAAACTGATTTAAGCAAACACCATCAGGCTTATTGAAGATAAAATGGAATTTGATATTTATAAAGCGTAGAGTGGTACTATAACCTCTCTAAGGCCAATTTAAAAGGTTTGACAAAAAAATTAAAACCAACGGCAGTTGTATCGTGGACTTTTATTATAAGTGAAAGACACGAGTGTAAAATCAGTCTTTATTTTATCACAGTTGGAGAATTGGTTTTACCCGTTACAATATGCGTCTATGCCAGACGACAGCCGAAGGAGGAGAGCGAATTGTACCTTGTGGTACGTCCTACCTAACTTCCTATGTAGTGCGGATTGTGCGCTTTAGCATTTATACGGGTTGCGCAGTTGCCACATTCTTGCAGCAATTTATCGTTAAAACTACAAAAGAAAGGCTCATAAAACAAGCGCCCCTCAGAAATAATAATGATTTTAAATCGATGCAAAATTTGCATAGACGTGTAATCAGCAAATTAAAAAAAGTAGGCTGCTTCTCGGTTCCCACGGTAATTTTCAGTCGTTTCTTGTAATTCTACCTTAATTTGCTAAAGAAAAAGTGATAATTATAATTGTGAGATTGACCTTGAATATTTTTATATAACAAGAAAAACATGGCCGGCCAACTAAAAACCTAATTGTCATTTTACAGTCCTCTCATTAAACTATATATTGTAATAGGAACAATTTAAAAGTCATTTGGACTTGAGTAGGTTTTAAGAAAGGTTTGTCAGGGTTAGGAAATAGTCATGTGCTTTATTGATGTTGTAGTTAAGGCCTTTTAGGCTTCAAGTATACTTGCTCTTAATAGTAAGTTTTAAAGCATTCTGTAAGACCTAATTATAAAGCTAATTTGCTTCTAGGATAATATGTATTTGTAATGGATTTATCATAACCTACATAAAACTCTCCATAAAGCTAGTTAGTTTTATGAAATTCCATTTAGATTTAAAGAGGCTTTAAATTATTCTTTATGCAATAAATGTATTTTAAATCCTTTTTAAAACTAGACATTTTCAATGCCTATTAGTACTTATTAAAGGCCATTACAAAACTAGACTCTTAAAACATCTTTGATAAATGTTGTGATGAAACCGTTATGAAGAAAAAAAGGCCTCTATAAATCTAAAAGCAGGGCCGGATTATCCATAAGGCTAAATAGGCTATAGCCTAGGGGTGCCGAAGCGCGAGGGGGCGCTTCAGCAATTCAAAATTCACTAATTTTATCTCCCGATGGCCGACGAATGACATTTACTATTTACCATTAACCTTTGAAAATAAAATGTATTGTAGAGTTGTATAATGCATAAGGGCTGGCGAAAAGAGCAGCCACAAATATTCTTGGCATAATAAGCATAAAAAATTGTTTGTTTAAGCAAAGACAAGCATAAAAAGCTTTTGTACCCGCCGCCGTCTTATCTGGGCCAATATTAATAAATTTGTATAAGCCTATGTATATTTTATGCAACTATTTTGGTTGCATTTTATAATTATATCCATATTAACAATTATAAATACCAAAATACCTAACCATTCATTTACTTATATTTAATTTTCAGAGATATCAGAATCTGAGAGAGAAGTAAATAATATGAAATAGAAAATGTTCATACGTTTAAAGTAATTATCGATGTCTGAAGTTTTTATTACCGTAATCCTTCCGGGTATAGCCTGAGGCCTTCCTTAAGGGGTCTACAGACGATCCAACCAACCAACCGACCTTCGCGGTACACTTTGAAGATTGCCATGCGAACTCGTAAAATTGCTGGAGCCAACATTGTCGACACTTTGAAAACGTTGAAATTCCAGCAGACCAGCTAACTTTTACGAGTTGTCATGGCAATTTTCAAAGTGTACCGAGAAGGTTGGCTGGTTGGTTCGTCAGGTCATCTGTAGACCCCTTTATGTCTACGTCGCGTCAGTACTTTTTTTATACAAGAAAATTCTTTATTTGTCATTTGATTATTTTATTTTGATAAAATTATCGAATTTATCACCTCTGTATTGTAAAGATACTGCAAAAAAATACCCGACCTGCGCTGCACTTTATATAGAGGTCTACAGATGATCCAACCAACCAACCGACCTTCTCGGTACACTGAATATTGCTATGTGAACTCGTAAAAGTGAGCTGAGACGCTTTGAAGACACTGGAATTCCAGCAGACCAGCTCACTTTTACGAGTTGTCATGGCAATTTTCAAAGTGTACCGAGAAGATTGGTTGGTTGGGTGGTTGGATCGTCTTATACCTTCCGCGCCGGCCTCATTGTTCGTCTGAAAGTGCGAAAGCGAAAAACGCTTTGACCGGCATGTGCCAGCTCAATTTTTTGTGCCAATTAAGAAAATGTCTACTTCTCTTATATGTTCCTTTCCAACTGTATCAACATTTTACAGGATTATTTATAGGAAAATAGAAACGGAAAGAGATAGATATTATATGTTTCAGCTCCTATAGTAATGCCCCTGCTCTTTATTGTAGCCGCACCACTCAGGGCCGGATTATCCATATGGCTAACTAGGCTACAGCCTAAGGGAGACAATGCAATATTTCTCCCCTCCCCCGCTCGTAAATTTCGAATTTGGACAAAAAAACATTTTTCCAGATTTCTCCCCTCCGCTCATCATTTTTTTCATATTTCTACCCCCTCACCACGTCAATTGTGAATCTGAATTAAAAAAAAAATTGCCCCTGCTCCTCAGTTTTGAATCTGGATAAAAAATATTTTTTAGATTCCTCCCCCCCACCTCATCAATTTTGAAACCGCTTATCATTTTTTTTCAATTATGAATAAGAGGGCGCAAGTACATGATTAGCCTAGGGGCGCGTCGATCCTTAATCCGGCCCTGTCTAAAAGGCAAATTTTAATTCCATAAAACACTTTCCAAAACCTCAATAAAACATTTATTATAAAAATAATAAACAATATGTCTGCCTGAAGTGTCGTTGATGCGTGTGTGTGTGTTAATTAAAAGCATTTCACGTCTTACTGATGTGTAATTAAGTCTTTTTTGGAAAGGTGGAAGAAAATAAAAAAGAGTGGCCATTTTAAAAGGACTGTTAAAACACACACACATACAAATTATTTTGAGGTTAAGTTTTAAGTTTTTGTATCAAATGTCAACGTCCCAAACGTTTTATTACAGCTTTTATCAAGTCCATGTGATCTTCGCCAAGGGCATTTGCATTTTTGTAAGGAAGGGATTATTTGTGATAGTATACAAACAGACTAAAAGGGCTTCATTTAGTGTAAATGTTCTAGGTCATTAACATTATTAGAATATATAGTCTAATGAGAGGACCAGTGTTGCCAGATCAAAATTTTAAAAGTTATCAGACGACGCTTTAAAAAGTTACTAGATTTGAAATTAAAGCTCTCATCTTTAATTTTCAAAAGTTGTAGTGTCTGTAGGACTCTCTTATTCATCTGAGGTAGGACACGTAATTTTCTTGAGCTCTCTGAGCACAGCATAGCTTTGAGCGTCCTCTATCTGATTATTTCATTGCCAGACTTCGTACTCTGTATTGTATTAAATGGTTTGTAACTAGAAAGTACTGTTTGACGCTAGAGGCAATGAGCCCAGGCTATTCAATTGTAGCGATTCACGGTCAATAAACTAGTCAATTAGCAGCTTTTAGACGAGAGAGACGCGCTGAGCAGGGAATCGAATGAAAGAGACAGACATATCTGATTTCCGTGCAAAAGACAGAGATAAAGATTCTGTTGGTCTACAGCCTATGTCAGCTGTAGACACTATAGGCATCTTTGTCTGTGTCTTTTGCACGGAAATCAGATATGTCTGTCTCTTTCATTCGATTCCCCGCTCCGCGCGTCTCTCTCGCCTAAGAGCTGCGGATCGAGGTAACCGTAGAGTTTACTGACCGGGTAGCGATTAATGTGAACAGTTTTGTATTAAATGGATCGCAACTCGAATTTAATGTTTGTCTATCTACCAGTAGAGGGCAATAAATTGGATGATTCAAAAATCATTAAAAATGGACATTTTCAAAAAAGTTTTCACTAAATCAGTATATTTAAAAAAAAATCACCAGATCTAGTGAAATTTCACTAGACCTGGCAACACTGGAGAGGACTGAAAAATGACAATTAGGTTTTTGGTTGGCCGGCCATGTTTTTCTTGTTATATAAAAATATTCAAGATCAATCTCACAATTATAATTATCAATAATTATCACTTTTTCTTTAGCAAATTCAGGTAGAATTACAAGAAATGACTGAAAATTACCATGGGAACCAAGAAGCAGCCCAGTTTTTTAAATTTGCTGATTACGTGTCTATGCAAATTTTGTATATGGATATTAAAATCATTATTATTTCTGAGGGGCCCTTGTTTTTTGGGCCTTTCTTATGTAGTTTTAACGATAAACTGCCGTTGGTTTTAATTTTTTGTCATACCTGATGTCTTTTTATTACCTTTTAAATCGGCCTTAGAGAGGTTATAGTGCCACTCTACGCTTTATAAATTTCAAATTCATTTTATCTTCAATAAGTCTAATGGTTTGTTTGCTTAAATCAGTTTAGAAAAAATAAATGCAATAATAAAATTATTTGAATTTCTTCGTGGACATTCTTATAGCTTCTCAGTTCTAATATGGACTTATAAAAGTTTTAAAAACCAGTTTTAAGGTAGCCTTCTAGGTGTTTTCTAGAAATGCAGGAAGCTAATAGAAAAGCTTCTGACAGCTTTAAAATAGGTTTTAAGAAAGGTTTTAAAACGGCCCGAACAAGGTTTTCAAGAGCAGCACTATGCCTCACTAAGGAGTATTATGATGGAATTTAAAAAGGCCTTAACAACCTTCATAAGGGTGGGCCCTTTTAGTCTACAAGTCGCTTTATGATGGTATTAAGGATATTGTTACACCAAAATAGATTTTTCAAGGCATTTTATAAATAGTTTTATAGCACCCTTGTATACATTTAAGAAACTAAAATTGTTCCTTGGGTATCTTACCTTCAGGTTCCGCCCCAAATTTTTTCTCTGGGACTGACGTGTCTAGAACATCAGTATTTTCTGTAACTTCTTCATTGATGGTGGGTTGAACAACTTGGATGTCTAAAATATGTACTGATTTCTCTCTTCGCAAAGTCTCTTGTCTCTCTTCATTTGTGTCTGTTACTTCTATGTTTGTTTCTCTCAGATTTACTTCTGTTGCTGTATCTACGTTGCCGTTTACAATTTGCAATATTTGTTCAATGCTTTCCCCAGTTTCCTCATTTCCATTTTTAGCTTCAGTTTGATTATTAACCTCTCCCACAGCTTCCTCTTCATCATTATCATCAACGATTGCTTCAGACTCTTCTACAAGTTCAGTAGTGGTGAAATTATCTGGTGACGACAAAGGAGGGCAAACGGGCTGGCACAATTTCTCCAAAAGGGTTAAACCATATTCGCATGTCAACGCAATATGTCTGTTTGTATTATTGACACCTTTACTAAGAACACCCAATGTAAATTTGAGGGGAGGTTGGATTTTCAATGTATCATGTTCGAAGAACATTACAAAGACCTCGTATAACTTTGCTTGACAGTCACTGTTGGTATATGGGTGGTTGAGTTTTGAGATTTGTATGTCTTTCATCGTGCGTATTATAGATGTGCACAAAGTCTGAAATAAGAAAATGCAGAGATGGGTAGAGGAAACTTTCCATATTTGATAAAAGTCATGTAAATAATATAATTGTATGCACTTATTTTATTTTAAAAATGCCTTAATTTATTATTTTTTCATTATACATATTATATAAGCCGAGTATATAATGAGAAGAAACTATAAAAAAGTTATTTTGTAAAAAAAAAAAATTCAAATTTTATTGGAACAAAATCTCGTGACTATAAACGGTACGCCATTAGTCTTACGTCATCTGGCATAATGTTTTGGTTTGATCCATAGACCGCAGATTTCTAAATTCACCGATGGAGTGCACCGGTAAGTAATAACATTATCTGATTGGCTAATTTGAAAAGCATAGCCAATCAGCTTTGTATTTTATCCACCGGTGTGCCTGTTGTAGAACTCTCCAAAATCGTCCTAAGTTGAAGACAGAATCAAAATTCGACTTAGGCAAAAATTTCATTTAAAGACATTGAGTCTGCAGAGGCACAGATCAGTCCATAAGGACCGTTTTGGGTTCTATAAGGCGTTGGAAATGACCAGGTGAAAATTCGAAGAAACACCGAATTTTCACTTAGGAAAAATGTTTTTGGTTCAGGATATGAGAGCAAAAGTATATAATGACAAAGATTTATGAATAATATACTTTTTCAAAAGTACCACAAATTGGACTTTGAAAAATAATATTTTTGAAAGGGTGTCGAAATTTGGCTCAAGAATCGATTTATCGAAAGTACGCCAAAATTTGACTTATAGACTAATTTTTCAAAACTGCATTGAAATTTGGCTTGAGAATCGATTTATCAAAAGTATGCCAAAATTTCACCCGTAGATTAATTTTTCAAAACTGCATTGAAATTTGGCTTGAAAATTGATTTTTCAAAGGTACGCCAAAATTTTACCCGCAGATTAATTTTTCAAAACTACGTTGAAATTTGGCTTGAAAATTGATTTTTCAAAAGTACGCCGAAATTGGTCTTAAAATAGAATTTTCAAAAGTACCACAAAGTCAGTTTAAAAAGTACCACGAAAATATACTTTGAAATATTTTTTATTTTTTATTTCTCCACCAAAGACATTGACCTTTGATGTACGGTCATTGAAAGCCCAATTCTAAAGTATGAGCATAAAATTTTAGCGATGCACTGCATTCAAAAGGCAAAATAGAAGATTTTAACAAAGCCGGCCCTAGTGCCGATAAGCAAAAATTGATAAAAATCAATGCACATGTACAAGGCCGGTTTCTCGCATAGAAAGAGTTTGGATTGACTCAGCGGCTCGCAATTTGGTCGAGCGCGTTGAGTGGTCCAGACAAAGCAGTGGTAGGAAAGCCAATAGCAGGGCTTTCCAAATGACAAAGTTACAGAGGAAAACGCCTTGTGCATAAAAAACCAAAAATTCAATTTTGCCTAAAAGTCGCTCGAAGGTGGGTTGCTGCCATATCGATAATATTGAACAACTGCATAGGAGCAAGTAAATCGTGGTGTGATCGAACGCCATTAAACTTATGCAGTTATAAGTCCTCACGAATGTGTTTGAGTACGTGAATCTCTACAATACAAGAACTTTAAGGCTAGGTAGTCTCTAGCGAAACTAAATTCATTTAATAAAACTTTTTTAAGTTAAAATCAGTCAGTCGTAATTATGAATTACAAATAGTCTCAGACTTCTCTAAAAAGCTCGCATTTTGATTCTGAGAAGGTATGCATGAATCTTTTCTACCTAATTGATCGTTAGCATAAGCGCCCTCGTTTGTATGGTCTGAAAGCCATTACCTTGATTGGGGAAGGCACGATTCTTATCTTGAGAATTTTGTATAACTGCTTCTGTTAAATAAAGGGATTCTTTGAACTATTGTTTCTTAATTGATCTTGAGGCCTGTTGACGGTCTATAATCCCTGGAACTTTCGTATCGAAAACCGGATGTGTCGAGTTAATTCACATTAACACTTGACCTTCTGGTTGCCCTACAGAAGTTTGATAGGGATTTTTTTATGCGTTTTTTGAGAAACAGAGTCCGTTATTAACAGACCAAAACGTGGATTCCACGTACAAAAAATTAATCCCTCCGCAGAGAAATTCTTCGGTTGGGATTTTTTTATGCAAAAATTCAGGAAATTAAGAGGTACCTAAACCCCTAACGAGGGAATTCAGGTCCAGAGAGAGTGTCATTACCGATCTGTGGTAGGGCAGCCTTGGTCCATTATCCGGCTATCGAAGTGCATCTTATCTCGAACCCGCCTGGGAGGTAGAAGAATGGGGTAATACGCGACTGGCGCCCCCTGAGAAATAAATTGGTGTCGCGTCATTTTGACGCCCGGTAGTGCGTTCTTCTACATGCCCAGCGGTGAATTTAGAAAATGGTAGAGACAAGTTTGACAGTTTACATCTGCTAGTACTGAAATATTAAATTGTGTGTTAATTAAATGTTAAATTGTAGTCTGCTGATCTTTAAATCTCGTTTTGTTTATTTTTGTAAAAATTATTAATTAATGCATTAATTTATCTAAGTGGTAAAAATGACGAACAGTGACTTTGTGCAAGCTCAAAGTGGCAATTTGCCGAAAATCGACGTGTTTACGATTAGCACTTTTTTGCTAATAATACCGATTATATCAGTGCAGAAATTAGAGGTGGAAAAAAATAAAAAATACATAGAAAATAACGTTTTTTAGTGATCTATTATTCTGTGATGCCAAAAAATGTATGCATTTTGCTCATTTGAAACCGCTATGAGTGATATGCTTCCAGCAAGTCTAACGCAAACAAATACTGATCTTACCTTGAGAACGTCTGAATCTACTCTCAATGTGGCAGCAGATAACAAATGTTTTAACATATTTAATGCACACTGACATGTCTGTTCTTTGTAATGTTTCACGACAACTCTTAAATTCCTGTAAAACAAAATGTGTTGAAGAGTTGTAAAGTATTTCCAATATATTTTACAAACTTACTCAGTGGATGTAATATCTTGCCCACTCGAAATTATTCTTTCTTGAATTGCTTTACGTTTAGCTTTAGTGGATTTATTTTTTGGAGTATCACTTTGCAACTAAAAGTAAATAATAACATGATGAGTAAATCTTACGCCTAATGAAAAACACAATTTTAGAGATATGTAGTTGGAATATTCCCAGAGTTTGAAAATTTAATAGTCTAAAAAAGGCTATTATTATAGAGCCAGAGCTTTTTCAGCACGACAACGTTTTATGAACTTTGATATATTTTTATGGTTTAATGGATTTTAACGATTCATGAAATCAACTTCTGGCAGGGCACCTTCTGTCAGGTATGTCACGAACACTGTCTAAAAAACTGTGAAATTATGTCATCGTTACATGGCTTATTTATTTTGTGTGTACACATTTTATGTTTAAAATGAATAAAATAAGATCACCAGAAAGTGTGGGCCGTCAGGTAAAGCAGCCAGAAACGTCAAAGTTGTAAAAAACGGAATAGGGTCGTTTAGTGATATGGCAGTTTCCTACTTTTTCTTAATAATTTTAAAGTATAACAAATCAACAGCCTCAGAAAAAAATTTCAGCTCAATTGAATCAGTAGCCACAGAGATATTCGCATTTGATAGAAACACGCTCGGCCGGCCAACAGTCCGTAGAGTGACGTCACTTGGCGTGCGCCGATACCTATATTAGAGCAGTGATTTCGTAAGTATATCGTGTCGTTTTTTTTTTGGCGTAGAACCAGGTCAAACATGTTAGGTTCCTTTGAGTATGTCACCGGGCATATGAAATATGTTACGACATTTTTTTGTGGTCTCGAACTTTTTAAATCAATAAAAAGTGAAAAAAATGTATTTTTAAATAAAACTGTTTTTTTTTGTTTCCACTGCCATATTTTTAAAACTATTAAAGGTACCGAAATTTTTTTGTGTCAAATTAAAGCACACACTGTAGAGCTTTTACCAATATAAACGGTTTGGACACAATTCGCACTTTCATTTCTCTAAAAATCAGATAAACTAAAAATATATATTTTATGTATTGAAATCTTCACCAATCGAAAAACTTTTTTATTTTTGAAAATATTTACATACATGCAGCGAAGAAAATAAAGCCTAGTAATCACAAAAGTTTTTGAAACAATATATTTTTTCCTAAAATGTACAGTGTGGCAACAGCGATTTTTTTTATCAGCGCTAAATGCGACATTGGGACGCAATTAATAAACCTCGCATACAGGGTTGGTCAGATTAGTCGCGTAGAAGTGGCGGTTGTCGAAAATCATTAAGTATTCATTGTTTGGATAAAAATTGTGACAATCGAAAATGTGCTTGTTTTAAGGAAGGCCTAAAATGTTGCAACGAGTGCAAATGTCGTTTCTATAACAACATTATTAAAGATTTCGAGGCAGATATGAACGAATTAGAATGCTATTAATGTAGGGCCTACATAAACTACATATTACATATTTATTTATCCAAATAGAAAATTTATTTCAACAATAAAACTCATTTTATGCGTACGTTTTTACTTTCATTCATTTAAAAATGTCTAATAAACTTACTAATTGGTGGGTAGTTAGTAACACTGATTGATATTTATAGATTAGGTATTTATCTTTTTATTATTAACAGAAGACTATTTTATATTTATTGTACAATTTCTTAATATTAAGAACATATGATCAATACTACTGTACATATATGAAATATTGAACAATAATATTGATCGGATGCTTTTGATCGTTGCAGTCGGCGGGCTTTCTACAGCCGAGCCCGTTAAAAAAAATCGCTGACTCAATACTATGAACGGAACATGAAAAATTTTCATCCTAAAAACTTTTTTCAACTATTGGCTTCAATTTGTACGCAGCATGTATATACAAATTTTCATAAATAAATTTTTTCTCAATTGTCTAAAATTACGCTACTAAAAAAAAAAGATTTGAGATTCCTATTATTTTTCCAATTTAAAAAAAAATAAATCGGGTTCACGTGGGACGTTGTTCGAAGCGCTATTGTGTCTACTTTAATCTAAAAAAAAAAATAGCTTGATAGCACAAATATTTTCAGAGATATAGCTGTGGAGACGTTAAAAAACATATTTCATTAAAAATCTATTTTTTTGAGTTTTTCCGAAACAAAAAAGTTCTCGACCACCAAAAAATGTCGTAAAAAATGATTTCGTGTACACGATTATCTTACTAAAGAATCCCACTAAGCCTGGTTTGGTTCTACGCCGGTATTTTTCGAAAACTAAGCGATTTTACTCTACTAACTTGCATTCACAGCCGTGTTCCCTGGGCGGTTCAGCCATCTGACGTCACAACTCGACTACATGGTTATCCCGAGCGTTTTTAAGCGCGCCGACTTTAATAATTTTTTTATACATGAAGGTGGCGTCAGTAAATTCTAATTTTTGGCATACTTACTATACTCACCAAGCTCTTTCAGAATATGTAATAATAAAAAATTGTTAAATGAGCCTATTATATCACGTGATAGTTACAAGCCTTTTCTTAGGCTGAGCATGTATGTATGTATTTAAATGTTTTGAACACAGAAAAAAATTCCCAGAAAGAAACTCTTGTCAGTAAGGCTAGCCAGAAAAGAAATGTTGCGAAAAAAATCAAATTTTCTTCAAAAATTCTAAACATTTTCTTTCTGGCTAGCCTTACTGGCGGGAGTTACTTTCTGGGAATTTTTTTCTGTGTTCAAAACATTTAAATAAACATGCTCAACCTTAAAAAGTTTGTAACGATGATGTTATATAACTCCGTTTTTTTACAACTTTGACCTTTCTGGCTGCGTCTTCAGACGGCTCACTCTTTCTGGGGATCGCGTTTGATTAATTTTTAACATAAAATGTGTACAAACAAAAAAAAAATGAGCCTTGTAATGATGACATATGATTGATTTTTATATCATGGACCATGGCTAACTCGACAGGCTGACATATGCCAGAAGTATATTTTGTCGTTATTTAAGTTCGATAGAATTATTCAACGCATAGAAAATACTTGTAACAATAAGTTTCCGAAAAAGCAACGTAAGTCCCGCACCATTAGTGATGTTTTACATTTTTAAAATAAACAAAGTTTATTTTTCCATTTTTTTTTACTTTTCTTTGATCAGCTGTAACTTTTAAAAAAATTTTCAGGGTTGGGTGAATGTAAATATAATTTCTTCATCATTTAAAGTTCTAAGAATTCGATTCCATGACATGTTATCATAAATGCTACTGTTACATCGCTATTTGTAAATAAAGAATGGAACAATTCTTTTGCACAGTTTTTAACAAAATCAAAATACCTTTTGTGGAAATTTTTTTCATCGAATTGAAACAGTTTTGAGTCATATTTTATGCATATTTTTGCTGAATATTTAAACATTACCATTGTTTATTTATTATTGTTACAAGCCATGGTTAAAAATTAGGATTTTTAAAATTTTCAAACCTTTAAAACCTTAACAAGAAAGTTAAAACATTTTTTTTAATGACTATTAATATTCCCAAATATATATATAACTGTTTATATTAAGTCAACAAAAGAAAAAAGTACCAAAGGTATTAAAGAAAAATATCAAACCTCTAGAACAGAAATAGAAATATCGAAAAAATATTTGGGATCTTGTTTAATAGTGGATAAATTTTTATGCATCAAATATTTTTTGATATTTCCATTGGTTCTCAACATGTGCATGATAAACCATTGAAACACGTTATTTTTTAACAATAACAATAAAAAAAGAACAATAATACATTTTTTGGCATGGAGCAAAAAAATCATTCCAAAAAAACTTTTCGTTTTTTATATAAAACATTTTTTTGTCTATTTTGACAACAAATACCACATACTTCACTTCAACAATTGGGTTGTTGACGAATTTTCAAAAATGGTGAAATATGGTAGTGGAGGACTTAATTTAGTTATATATTTAATTTGGAAGAAAAATTCTTAGCGCAACATATTTTAAAAAATTGTCAAACTTCGACTATTTGAATGTGCCGCGAAAACGGTAGTGACATCATAACGGCAGTTAGATGTGAACTTATAAGCAGAACAGATGAAGACGAATAAGTTGACATTGCTGACAAGAAAATAACCTCATATGTCAAAAGTAAATTTGACGTTTAGCTAGCAGTGATTGATGTTTGCAGTTATTGTTAATATTTTTTTACAAAACGACTAAGGCAGTATATCTGTAAAAGCTAATTCTGACATTCTACTTGCGGTAGATATATTTATGGTCAGCGAATTTTTAAAAAGAGACGATCGTTTTGACATTGCAATGGTTGGAAGTGCAAAAGCTGCAAGGTACTTACGTTACAGCTGCTATAAACAGTACAAACTATTGTAATTTCTGCAAGAACTTCCTTTATCTTAGCTTATTAATATTACATAATATGTCTAATATGTATTTTATTATTTAATTTAGATGAATTTGTTAACTATGCCCCTTTATTTCTTATTAACTATATACATGCGTATCTAACTGAAAACAACAAAATAAGTTTATCTACTAAAGAAATTATTTATTATCCATTGATACTCACTTCTAAGAAGAGTCAGAATGATACTTACGAAGATATCAAGAAAGGTCTGTATTATAACAAAAAATAAGAAATAGGTAAGTACTTTATGCTAGTATCTAGGTATCTAAGCAATAAACAATGATATGTATTTATAACACACATAATTCAAAGGGCATTTTAACTACAATCCAACGAATTCATCGTTGCCATTTCCGACTGATTGTGTTCACCGATTTTAGACGACTTTCACAGTTTGTTTCATATAGTTTTTCAACGGCGAGTTTTTAAATTTTCTTTCTTAATTTATTGATCATCCTAGTATCATGGGGCGTCTAGGGAGATTCATAAATAATCAATAGCTAACAAAAACAACTGCACTTTATTCCAACATAAACTAGATAAAATACATAAAAGCAATTTCCCTCCTTTTAGGAAGTCAAAGCATGAATAACATTCTAATCTAGAGCCGTTAAGAATTCAGTAATACACCCTGTTTTATCCACCAGTTTGGCGGGTAATTTAAATTTGTAACAGCTAGAACGCCACACAAGTCTTGTAATGCGGCCGTTTTTCCTACAACATAAACCCATATTAAAAATCAAATTCCTACATTAAGATACAACTTACCGCAAATAAAACGCTTAGAATACATTGTAATTTGTTACTTTACTTGACATTGAAATGGTCTCCACAATAAGAAGACTTGGTCCTTCTCTGGTGGCTTTGAATCATTCATTGTTACGTTCAGCGTTTATTATTGAAACACAACAGTTTTTCTGGTGAATTGGTGGTATTATTTACACAGTACGGCAGAAAACACTTTCTGTACTTATATTTATCCATAACTAGATGCTGTTAAACTATACCGAATTGTAACCTATGAACGTCAGTTGAATTTGACGTCAAATATAATGTCATATTAAATTGTCGTGATTGTCTTTTTTCTCAGTCGCTATCAGCGAGTTTCTAAATTAGTACGCGTTTCTCGTCGTTTTATAACTAACTTCTCTACAGACTGCCGTTATTATGTCATCTCCGTTTTAAATGGATGTATTTTTGTAATTAATATTATAATATTATAAGACTTTCTTTTCAACTTCTACATGTTTCTAATGATTTTTTATAAATTATTGTTATTGTTTAACATAGATTCTCCTCAAATTTTAACTTAGTGCAACAACCCAATTACATAGGAATTATTGGAATTTCGAAATATTGCTACCTACCCATCTTTAATTGAAATGTCGAGATAAAAACCATAAATACGTAAGCACACTTACAGTTAAGGTAACAGAATTTGTAGCAGGCGTTATGTCTTTCAGAATGCATGTGACAAGTTGAGTCTGGAAATGGCCATGTAGTGAGTTTTTAGAAATCCTCAACCAACAACCCAGAACCTTATAAACCATTTCTTGATAGATACTAAAAATAATGTTTAATCAGAACTCTTAATACATTCTGAGTATATAAGGTAAATAGTAAGTCCATTGAAGGTATGTTGGTAAAGCTTATTTGAAATTGATTTAACAATAATATCCATTATGCAAAACTGAGATATTTAAATTTGTTCTTTTAGAAATAGTTATTTAAAATAAAAAATAGTTAAACAATATTTTACTTTCTTATGTTAGTTTGCACAGTGGCATAAATTATGTAACACAGATTATGTCAAATACTTTGATATGATAAAATACAAGAGCTAAAACCAACACTTGTAAACCTTACTAATGTATTTATTGATATTTCTAAAAAAAAATACAAATTAAAAATTAAATTGAAAGAGAAAGTTTATTTAAATCTAAGCTAAAAGAATTTTTACTAAATCAGTGCTTTTATTCTGTATCTGATTACTTTTGTGGACGCTAGTTTATAAGTTTTGTGACTATTCCTATACATGTAATGTCAAATGGAAAATAATTGTTATTATTATTATTATTAAAATACCTCAAAAACTATTGGGTTTTACATAAAAGATATTATAGTTAAATCAATTGCAAATGAGCTCTACCAGCACGTTCTCAAAGTAATACGTCGACTTACCAATCACTATTCAATTTGTTCATAATAATTTTCTGAAAGGAAATTTTTGTTGTTAGTTTAAAACAGTTTTCAGCAGTGATTTCAGTTGAAGAAATTGAATTTATTAGAAGGTAACGAATAAAATGTGTCTCTTTCCAAACTAGTATATAGTACAAATATATCAGACTTAACAGAAGCTAAAGATTCATCTCAATCTCAAGTTATGTTATTAAAATATCTTCCAACACTATTTTCAACAAAAAAGCTCAATCCATTTATATCAAATTTATAATGGTTATATTTTTGTCTGTATAATAACCTTTACTTACCCATCAGTTTTGAAACAGTGACAGTTCTGACTTTTCTTCAGACAGTCTATCAGAATTTTGCCGATAGTAAATGAAAACGGTAACAAATTGGTCTGACCCCTAAAATTAAATAAATTATAAGTTCTGTTATAAGTAGAAAATAATTTAGCTTACCAAAGAATGAATATTCTCAAAAGTTGCAGTAATTGTACTTGTATTTTATTTAAAAGTAATGAAAACTGGAAGACCTCCAATGACCTCTCGTTACCCATACTAAGGCACTGATGAATTGCTGTGCCTCTATTAATTATATCGAGGACCTCAATCGGCTTTATTTCTTTGGCTACAGGAAAGCTTTTGCTAAAAAAAAAAAGTTGGTCATTTAGTTCTCAGTATAAATAGACAAATCAAAGGAGAAATATTTAGAATGTGTGAAAATAATTTTTACAATGACCTAAAAATTTTTTCCCAGGTTTACATCTAAAACACTATTGTAAAATACGGTAAAATGTACTTACATTAACATAGTCTTGAGAAATTTCAAACAATTTCTGATACGCCTTGCCGTAATATGTAACATTTTTTGAGAATAATGTGGTAAATCAATAAAATGGAATACATCCTGATTGGATCTACTACCGTGATCAATTTCAATTTCGTTTTCAAAAAATTTATCGAATAATTTTTGAAGAGTTACACACAGTTTTCCAAAATTGGTAGAAAAATTTGTCTTGTAATTTATTCCGTCTGTTCCTGCACGGCCAGTCTTAAACAAAGAGAATATTAACTAGTAGAATGCAAGCTTTCACGGCCATTGCCCTATCTGTCCGGGTGTTGCCGTGGTGTCGAATTTAACTTGACGTTTCTCTGATCATGCTGTCGATCAGCAAAACGTCAAGTCAAGTTCGACAACCATGGCAACACCCGGAAAAAAATACTTCAAAATATTAACTAATGGTAGCATCTATCAGTATAATTGCAGTGTGTTATTACCAAGCCTGTGCGGTGGTTTTTTCAAAGGTCTCATCTTTGAATGCCGCAGTAATAGCTATATCCATATAGCTAATAAAAACATTATATTTCTTCATAAATATATTTGTTTGTGTTTATTAGTAGTAAAAAAACTCCTTAGGACCATCAGCTTTCTTTAAATTTTTTCTCACCAATCCGAGCCAAAATGCCGACCCTGAATCGTGCCGCTTCGCTGTTCACCCCACCACACAGCTCTGGTTATTGCTTATAACTTATCACATATTAGCTAGATTATTGGCAAAATTTTTATACAAAATTCTTGGCAGAATGCTCCCAACTAGCAAAATTAGTTGCTGGAACATAGCGACGATTATTGTAGTCAAGGAAGGGCCTATAATAGTCGTCGCTATGTTCCAACAACTAATGTGCTACTTGGGCTGCTATACTACAGGTCTTGTTAATGCAAAATTACATTATTCTAAGAAAATTGAAAGTGTACTTATGATACATATTTGTATTATTTACCTGTTGCAAATAATGAAATGCTACAGCAGCTTTTTCAACAAGATTTTCAGAAGAGTTTTCCAGGACATTTACAAGAAAAGTTTCTATTTTCATCTTATGAGGAGTAAACCAACTTCCATAGTGTCTCATACATATGGACAGTGTCTCTAAAGCTGCCTCGCTCTCGTGGGAATTAACATGATCAGATAAACAGTTCTCAAGAACTTTCGAAATATATTCTGAGATAAACTTTTTAGTAAATTCTTGTTCACTATAAACATTTTCGATAATCTTCCCTAAAATTAAATACGGAGAAGGTTAACAGTTTTAAATAGAAATTATGAATGTTCTTCGCAGAGTTTCGGTTTATTACACCATCTTCAGAGGTAGTACAATGTGATAGAGATTAGTTAATTAAAGACAGGTTTTTAAAAAATAGAGTGCATTCCATAACCATGTAACTGACCGAAAAAAACGAGAATTAAATTAAAACGTATATATTTACCAATTGTTGACAATTTTACTTCTTTTAAACTATCTCCTGGATGTTCAATCAAACAATAAGATATCCAAGTAAATGCATTTTCCAAAATAATTGTTGAGGAACAATTATTTATAATTAGGTTCAAATACTCCAAACCTTGCAAGCGATTTTTTGAAATGGACAACAATTTGTTTATGGAGCCTATAATAACCCGTTCATTGGAATCATTTTCTAAATTTAAATTTAGTATGTTGGATAATAGTGTTTGTATGTCTTCATCTGTGGCAGAAAATGCATCCTCAATTTGTGAATTATTTAAAGGCATCTTAATCTTAAATATTTATATATAATGTTACTTATAAACATATACACACATGCAATGCTTAGAAAAGAAACGCAAATTTAAGGTTATGTCTATGGTCTATGTCTTCTTTGGTTATGTTTTATGCATTTTAAATCACAGAGTAGATATCAATCAGCATGCAATCTCCGATTGGCGGGAAAGTTCAAGCATCTATAGATTTACGCATGTCGCTCCGCCATATTCTCAAACCGAGTTCTACAAATTGTGCCAGTTAAGTAACGGATCGTCTGCAATTTTGTTATGACGTGTGCGTACACACGTTTCTTATTGAAGTACGGTTCTGACCTTTCAGTACAACAATATGGTGGACGCCAGTTGGAGGTTAGAAGATTCTGCTGTAAAGGATCAAAGGATCTGTGCAGAGATCATATCCTGATTCTTATATTTTCTGTGCTCTAGTCTCCATGGGAAATTGGGAAGAAGAATAAGCGATTTCTCAAAACTGTCAAAAAAATTAAAAAGCATATCAGATGTCAAATGATATCAACGTTTGATAAGTGTTTCAATTTTGTAATTATTCTCAATTAAAGTTTATTCCGTAATGTTATTTGTTAAATATTAAAATGGCTACAATAAATCCAGACGTGTTCAAAAAATTTAAAAACGCCAAGAAATTGCCAACTAGGCAAGAGGGAGATGGACATGAGATTGAGGTAAACTTTGCTTTCTTGTTTTGTTTAAAATTTGCATATTATATTTTGAAGGTGGAGGTCCGTGAAGATGAGGAACAGTCAGTTAAACTTCAAGAAATCATTGATCTCTTGGTTGCTGCTGGATATTTCAGAGCAAGAATTAAAGGGCTCTCACCCTTTGATAAAGTGGTGGGCGGTATGACTTGGTGTATCGAATCTTGTAATGTCGATGTAGATGTAGATTTACTCTTCCAGGAGAATTCAACCATAGGCCAAAAAATGTGGGTTCTAATTTAGACATTTGTTTATAAAGTCAGGTCGGGTACTTGTATGATATATGTACATCAGATTTCAAGGATGTTCTATGTAACTAATGTAAAATTAACAGTATTATACGACTAACTAAACACAGCATATTGTTAAACAACTCAATCAAAAAGTGTACAGAGTACAATGAAAAGGAAAAACACTAGTCGATACT
This sequence comes from Rutpela maculata, assembly GCA_936432065.2. Taxonomy (NCBI): domain Eukaryota; kingdom Metazoa; phylum Arthropoda; class Insecta; order Coleoptera; family Cerambycidae; genus Rutpela; species Rutpela maculata. Next base: position 3,894,095 of record OW386286.2, read on the forward strand.
GATCTGTACTTCAATCAATTCGTAAGTACTTAAATGTAGATTAAAATAGTAACAAATGAACATTTATTTACCTTTGACACATCTATATCGTACAAGCGCCCCCCATAGTTGATTTGTTTTTTTACTTGACCTTTCACTGTGCTATTGGTGAAGTGACACGCTGTTTTTACAGTTTATAGGTAGTGTGTTTCTAAAATAAAATTAGCAGCTGATGTTAGATTGTAATAATAGGCACTTTCCTTTTACAAGGAAATCGCAGTTTATTCTCACGTTGACGTCATTACTCAGTTGTTGGTACGTTTCTTTTGGTTTCCACAATTAGATTTCTTACCCTGACCCAACTGAACTAGCTCGGGAGTAAGATCACTTTGTACTCAGTTGAAGATTGTTCATTTTTTAATCCCCGAAACTATTTTATAAACGTTTTTGTATTTCAATCATTATTTTTAATTTTATGCACAATTAAAAAAAATCATAAAAATGTAAGAGCAGTTTTGGTACAAAGGAAAGAATTAGGTTAGGTTTTTAGGCGCAGGTATGTTTCATTCGGCAAGATTGTTGCCTATGTACAACTGAGCAGTAACGTATTCACTGAGAGTATACTCACACCCTGTACAATGACATACATGACTGTATGTTATTTTGAATGTCTGAGTATGGCTAATGACTTTTCATGATAAGCAAAACTTTTTATGAAGAATGACTTTTTCTCTTAAAAAGCGAAATAAGGAAAATTACAAGTATAGTTAGGTTCATCCGGGGACACATTGTATATTACCCCAGGCATTAGAGATTAGAGTCCTTACCTGGAAAAATTCATGTTAGTTGTGGAAATAGGCTTACTTTACGTTCTTTGGAGCGCTGAATCCAAATTTTTAACTTCCCACCAACAACTCCCCCCGCAGCCTCCTCAAAAATTTGAAATTGAAACCAAAAAACCATTCTTTTTTTAACTTTTTTTTCGTTTTAGGAAAAAGATACTCAGAAATTCAGAAAGTAGACAAAATTGCAACAAAAAAAGTCTTTGATATTTTAACGTTGAACGAACAGGGAAGCGCTCGAAACATGAGCCTTGGCGCCGCGGGGCTGCATACGCTAAGTTACACGTGGGTTACGTTCTTTCAGTCAGGAATATTCTCGCATGAATTGTTACACTCGATGGCACATGATGGAACATTTCAACCAGCTTTTCTTGCAGCTACGCGCGCCGCGGCAGCCTTTTTTACACCTGGCGAAGATAATCTTTAGAAGTTTTGGTAGAGCAGGAGGATTCAAAGTAGTGACAGGAGAAAGTCCGTAACTGGTTTTTTTCCAGCCCAATTTTTCTGGCTCGATAACATTTCCTTGCCAAAGTTGGACTTGGTGGTACGTTCTTAGTGAATGTTGTGCAACAGCAGCTTCAGTTGGGGCCAAAGAGACAATGTTGTGTTTACTTGATGAAACACTGATGTCTAAAACAAAATCATGTGTTTTCATCCTTGAAACCATAAAACGAAGAAAAAATGAGTGCCAGCTTTTGCGATAGCTTGTGGATCTGTATTTGGAGTCCCGAACAGCTGAGCGAGGGAATGCAAATCTGGGGTTTGGACGAGGACTTTGATCAATTGAAACAATTTCAAGTCACATCAACCATGTTTAAAATATTATGAGAAAACAGTTCTCATGCGAAACAAAACGTTTTTTAAAGCAATTAAAATGATAATATAAAGTGAGTATAAAACGCCTAAGAAACTTCGATCGTGATCAACGGGTTGCTATCAATTCTTGAGCAGCATACAGGTGTATGTATGGGTCGGGGGGAAAAGGAAAGGGCCTCTTAACAACAGTATGCTAGCTCAGGGACGTGACAGGGAAGATTGAACGACGAGAGAGTAACTGTGGAGTTGCTGTGACACCTAAATGCACGGCGCGGTGCATGTTTCGGTATCCACTCGCTCCCCTCCCGTTTGTCGTACGTCAAAATGTCAGGACTTTTTTTGTTGTAACTTTTGTTTACTTTTTGAATGTCTAGGTATTTTTTCTCTAAAACGAAAAAAAAACAATAAAAAAATCAAAAACCAATTTTTTGGGTTTTCTGCTCTAAATTTGAGGGGGTCATTTTTGGTGGGAAGTTAAAAATTTGGATTCAGCGAGCCATAGAACAAAGTAAACCTGTTTCCAGAACTAATATGAATTGTTCCAGGCAAAATTCTCTAATGCCTGGAGTATATTTGCTGATATTTTTTAGAGCACTGACAGAGAAAATCGTGGCTGTTTTGCCCAAAATTAAGTGCCCGCATCTTATAGAACCACATCAAATACAGGGTCTAGACTTTATTCATATATTTCCTGTTATTCAAGTAAGTAAACACAAAATTATAATAAATCTTTTCACCGCTATGTTTATTACTCTTTAATTTCTAAATTAAACCTATTTTAGTGGCTTGTGAAACGGTCAATGGAATTTCGTCAAGAAATGTCTGCATTCGTTCGATCGTATGCGGTCAACCAGTTCAATAAACAATTTGACATTAAAAACAAAAATGCTGAGATACATACAAATATGTTAGAAAATTTAAATGCAGTGAGTGAAGTATACAGACCCCATCGATATTATAAAAGAAAAAACGCTCCACCTCCTGATATTCAGTCTAGGGTACAGGTAACATTGTTGGAATATGGTCATAGAAGCGGTGAAAGCCATGGTAGCAGTCCTTCTGGCAGCACAACTGAGGAAAATGTCTTAGAAAAACAACAAACTGAAGAGGTATGTATGTGTTTATTATTATTATTAATTTATGTTTACTTTAGCATGTTTTTTTTTTAATATAAGATAACTTCATTTTATGAGCAATTCTAACTAACCTTTATTAGCAAAGAAAAAGACAATTCAATACCACAATGCAAAACTTAACATAGATAATTAATATAGAACATAATTAAAATCACAAACACAGCATATGTTAATTATAAAATTAAAATCAACAACATTTTAATAACAACTGTTTTATACTTCAGATATATTTTATATAATTTTAACATGTTTTAAGTTTTAATGTCAATAATATTATTTTTCTACGATTATGTTGAAATCAATAAGTCTTTTTTTGTTCTTTTTAAGTCAAAAAATATCTTCTAGGCTGTAGAATATAAGACCAAAAATAAGAACAATGCTACTTTATTTATTTATTTTTTTTTAATTTTTCTTGCTGGATTTATCGGATTTTGCTATGTAAATACGAATTTATCGATTTTTGCTTTAAAATAAAACATTAAAGATGCAGAAAAATAAATTTTGACAACATTAATAATTTATTAAAAATAAATAAAAACATTCATTCAACTTCAAAACGACTGCGGAAAGTGTCACAGAATTTTTTGAACAATTTTGTTGAAATTCAAATTGTCTAACTTTAAAATGTAATAATTTTAATCAATGTACACTCGTTATTTGTTTAGTTTATTAGTTAGTCCATTTAAATTGTGTGTTATGTATTATTATATCGTGAATATGTGCAATATGTATGTATATAACCATTGTCCCCATCTCTTTTTGCTATATTGTATTTTTTTTATCAATAGAGGATAACCCTAGTAATTTTGTAATTATTTTAGGTTGATAAAGATTCATTCATTCATTCATTCATTCATTCATTCATGAATCCATCCATCCATCCATCCGCCCATCCGTCCGCCCACCCGTCCGCCCACCCGTCCGCCCATCCGTCCGCCCATCCATCCGCCCATCCGTCCGCCCGTCCGTCCGCCCATCTGTCCGCCCATCCATCCGCCCATTCGTCCATCCGTCCGCCCATCCATCCGCCCATCCATCCGCCCTTCCGTTCGCCATTCATTCATTCATGCATCCATCCATCCGTCCGCCCATCCGTCCGCTCATCCGTCCGTTCGTCCATCCGTCCGCCCATCCATCTGCCCATCCATCCGCCCTTCCGTTCGCCATTCATTCATTCATGCATCCATCCGCCCATCCGTCCGCCCATCCGTCCGCCCATCCGTCCGCCCATCCGTCCGCCCATCCGTCCGCCCGTCCATCCGTCCGCCCATCCCTCCGCCCATCCGTTCGCCCATCCGTCCGCCCATCCGTCCGTTCGTCCATCCGTCCGCCCATCCATCCGCCCTTCCGTTCGCCCATCCGTCCGCCCATCCCTCCGCCCATCCGTCCGCCCATCCGTCCGCCCATCCATCCGCCCATCCGTCCGTTCGTCCATCCGTCCGCCCATCCATCCGTTCATCCATCCGCCCTTCCGTTCGCCCATCCGTCCGCCCATCCGCCCGCCCATCCGTCCGCCCATCCGTTCGCCCATCCGTTCGCCCATCCGTTCGCCCATCCGTTCGCCCATCCGTCCGCCTATCCGTCCGCCCATCCATCCGCCCATCCATCCGCCCACCCATCCGCCCATCTTCTGCCACTACTTTTTGCAGATGAATTTCTTATGTAAAGTTTTGATGTATTTGCCAATTTGTAATAATTTGAGTATCTCAACCAAATTTTACTAAAAACAAACTAGCGAAAATTAATTGATTTGGTACATATTTCGACCTAAAAGTTACATTTCCTTATCATCTGCCTTCAATTTATACTTGAACACTAACATCTTCATACAGAGTGATCTACCATGACATGCGGAAAATTTATCAATAGTTGAGGCGCTCGCGCGCAAACCCCGATAAATCCACACACACAAAGTTGTGGGAAATTACAAAAAACTTCTCAAGCAAAAACCAATAAGTCTTTTTTTGTTCTTTTTAAGTCAAAAAATATCTTCTAGGCTGTAGAATATAAGACCAAAAATAAGAACAATGCTACTTTATTTATTTATTTTTTTTTTAACTTTTCTTGTTGGATTTATCGGATTTTGCTATGTAAATACGAATTTATCGATTTTTGCTTTAAAATAAAACATTAAAGATGCAGAAAAATAAATTTTGACAACATTAATAATTTATTAAAAATAAATAAAAGCATTCATTGTTAACAAAAATTAATTCTCAAATATCTGTTAAAATTTCAGATAAAACCGTTTAGTCCGGGGTCCAAGCACTCCAAACTCAAGATGACCTGTTCTGACATGACGTACAAATGTTGATATAAGTAATGAAGAGAGCATTACTTGGGGCACTAGAAAACACTTGTCGGATTAATTTTTGCTCTTGCGCAACTTCAGAAATCGCAAAAAAGATGGCGGATTGATAATTACAAAATTATGTTTTACAATGGTTATTCTCCGTTAAAAAAAAACTATTTAACCTACCGATCTGATTTTTGGTATATATACTCAAAAGATATACGTGATGCTAACTAGGCTATTGGTATTTTTGAAAATAATATTTTTTTTGGAAAAAAATAATTAAAATCAAAAGGTTGATATTTACGTACTAAAAATTTCGATATGCGGACAACTATGTTAAATTTATGAAATTCTTATATACAATTGCTTACCAAATATAGTACATATATTGAAAAAGTTTTTTTAAACAAGATCCTGTCGATAACGTATACAGTTTTTTGTTTATGATTTTTTTATGAGGCGCGTAATTATGCAGCATTAAAATAAAAATAGTCTACACGATAATTGGTACAGTGTAACAGTAAAAAGCACTATATTGTTCAATATAATTGCAAATTTGAATTACTCTATGTTAATAATACAACAAAACGAATGAAAGTAGTAGTCGGGCATTGCCGATTGCGGCCACTCATTTAAAAAAATAATAATCGATACAAAGTGAATTGTGTGTTCGAGCAAAATGTTAATCAATTAATAAAATAGGTATTCGCAATTGGCCATGCCCAAGTACAACTTCTACTCGTTTTTATATTGTTTAAGAAATAAAACATCAGTGAGAAATATTATTTTAGGTATTTAGCATATTAATAGAAAGCAGAAAAGGGAGATATTTTAAATAAAACATTAATGTTGTATATTACGTAATTTTTGTGTATAACTATTCTTACACGTTAGTCAGAATCACTATCATTATAAAATGATGCATATTGCTTTTTCCCTTAAAACAATTTTCAGGAAAAGCAGCACACGAGCACGCAATTGAATACCACTCACAAGAACATTTTGTGTCGCATTTTATTTTACAGTTGCACTTTTTAATTTAAATTCAGATAAACTTTTTTTGTCAACATTATCGTTACCAGCTCCTGATTTTCAGTTCTGCATCCAAAATTTTGTGCAAGGGGTAAGTTGAATGACGCCTCACAACACTGTAGGGAGCTTAAATAACTTATTAAATTATTTTACCTTTTAATAATTTTCAAACGTATACATATAATACATTTGTAAAGTTGACGTGTATGTACATTGAAAACATTTGCAAAAAACTGGGGGGTGTAAGATGAGTAATGGAATACATAAGACAGATTTTGGAATTTTTCTGTTTGTCTGCTTGTCTGTTTGAACGCGCATCACGCAGAAACTACTTAACCAATGAGGAGTAACATTTAGTTCTTATTTCATCGAAATCGGCCTAGACTAAGCCAAGTTTTATGAAAATCGGTCTAGTAAAACAGGAGATACAGCTTGATCTCTACAATAAGCGTATTAGCACGGCATAAACTTTTAAGATTAAACTTCTGTAATATTCCAGAAAATTCGAGAGTACTCTGGAATATTCCAGAAAATTTGTGAGTTTTCTGAAATATTCCGGAATGGTGATTCTACCTCAAACGTCGTTTATAAAGAAGCTTTTTAGTCAATTTCAAAATTCCACGCGAACGTAACCGCGGGCATAGCTAGTAAATAATAAATATGAACCGCAAACAATAATCAATCGATTTAAACAATCAAACACAAATAGTTTTTATAATGTTAAAATGTTAAGACAAATAACTTCACACTATATACATAAGTACATACGCCTAGTAAACATAAACATACCAGCTAATTCCACTGTAAACTGTTCATGCGCTTTATGAATTTTGGGAGAGCTGTCGTCTTTATTACATGCGCCGCATCATGCACCCATTTTAAAAATTCACAATGCGAATACTATATGCAATATCAACTTAGTTCTTGTCTTAAAAACATTTTCAATATATTGGGTATGTTTTTTAGCATAGTTTGTACACAAAAAATTTAAAATTGAAGTACTTGCTCGTATGTCGAAATTCTTACTACAATATTTTATAGTTACAGTTTTCATATTTTTTTCCCAAAAAACTAAACATATTTAAACAATGCCATTGAGCCTCATCCAAGCGCTTATGTCTTTAGTGTATACTATAAAAAAATTAGATGGATAGCACTCATAGTTTCTTTTACAGGACGTGTTATGTATTAAAAAACATTTTTTTAGGAATTATCATTTCGTCTCTTTTCTTATCATTTAAGAAGTTATGCAAGAGCTGATAAGAATCCGACAAGTCATTTCTGGTGTCCTATATAACCCTTTTTGCAAATCTGAAGTTGAAAAATGTACGTCATGTTGGAACAGGTTATTTGGAATTTAGAGCGATTTCGTACTGTTGGACCCCAGACTATTTATAATATATTGGTAATAAAATGTCTTGCAGTTGTCTTCTTTATTTCTAGAAGAGAAGTAGGTTTTTGTAAATAGTCATATTACAGAGAACTTTTTCAAATGTCAATCAATATTAACTTTTCTACCTCACAATGGATGACAGTGTATTGTATAAAAATGGATTTATCTGCTTTTGATCCCGATAATATTGGATTTATCTAGTTTTGTTCGAAACGGTCAACTTTAACATTAGATTTATATGAGATTTATGGCGTTTTGGTTATCAAAGATTATATAGGCTTGTAGAGTTTAGTCTAACATACATGAAACTATTACAAACTAAAAATTGACTTTTTGTGGATTTATTGGGGTTTGCGCGCGAGCGCCTCAGTTGTCCCCACCGAAAGGAGTTAAAGAAATGAAAAATAAAAAAAACGTGACCAAAAAAGTTACCTTATTTTTTTTTTGTTGAAATGCGCGCCGCCAATGACGTTAACCAATCTGACTTAATGCGGTACAACCATATCATTTCCCCTCCCCCTTTATCAGACTTGGGATTGACAGCAAAACTGGACAGGGTAGAAGTTACTTTTCGGTTTTAATCAAATCACACTACAAAAATAGCAAAATAAATCAAAAAGACATTGACCCCATGCTAGTGAACTCTACAACAAGTAGATAATAATAATTTTTATTGTCCATAAGATCATAGAATGATATGGTACAAGTCGAAAAAAGAATATTAGTGAAATAACAATAATTATAGTGTTTAAGTTATAGATAGGTAGCCAGTATAAAATATAAATTAAAATTAAATATAAACTATAAAATAATTACATAAAAAGTATAAAAACTGATATACAGGTGTTAACAATTGAAAAACAAAGATAATGTTTTTTTAATTATCTAAATGCATAAAGAATGCTATGTACGAATTTGTCAAAATAAATTCAAGAGTCGAGAGTGGGATTTTCGTAATCATAAAACTCCTTTAAACTGTAGAAACAATTTCTACAGAGAAAAGAATGTAATGCCTTTTTATAACCGTTAATATTATCTATTTCTTTTATATTTCTAGGAAGATGGTTATATATATATATATATATATATATATATATATATACATACCGTGTGTGTAGCCGAACGCTAGGCATAGGGATTAAAATTACAACATCGCGCGTGCCAGCTGGCTGAAATGAAATAACAGACTGGAATGCTCCGCTCGACGGAGGAATTTACTGCAGCTATGTTGTCAAATCTATCGCGCTACGTGGATGTACATGCCTAACGGGAAATTACACGCACTGTATATATATATATATATATATATATATATATATATATATATATATATATATATATATATCACTGCAGAAATGAAATGCGCTTTTTTGGAAGTCATTAATTTTATGTTTTTTAAGTGTATATCATTTGAAGAACGAGTGTGATGATTGTGAATGTCATTGTTTAGGGGAAATTTTTCTAAATTGTTTTTGACAAATAGAGCCGATTCATATATAAAAACTCTAGCAGTGGTTATTGTGTACCTTTAATATTAATCTGCATGTATCTAAGGGGTTAAGAGAAAATATTAGTCTGAGTATCCTTTTTTGTAGAATAAATACACTGTTTATATTAGTTGCCTGTCCCCAGTATGTGATTAAATACTTGATGTGGGAGTATGCAAGAGAGTAGTGTTTTTTTATTTATTTTTTATTTTTTAATAAATATTTCCGATCCATTATATGTCGAAGATTTCCAATTGCATAATAAGCTGAGTTTAGTTTAGTTACTTTGTGATCTATATGATTCGTAAACGTCAGATTTTCATCCACGTGAAGCCCTAAAAATTTGGATATAAGAGATATTTACTTAAACCCGTTGATAACACAAAAACACCTAACTTTGGCGGCACTTTGTACCTTCCGGTCTCCTGATTGTTCGACCGAAAGCAAAAAACGCGGCACTTTGACAGCACACGTCAGCTTAACTTTCTATGCCAATTATGGAAATGTAATCATCTCCGAATATGTTCTTTCCCAAGTAAGTTCATTGCTCTATACTGACCACAGACAAGTAAGAGTAGCGTATCCTTGCAAGTTTTAATGCAACAAAAATTACTAAATTATCTCGAATCACTGTAACATTTTGCGGAGACTTTCCTACATAGAAGATTAGTACATCATTTTATTTTCCGCATGTCATGGTAAATCACCCTGTATATTATAGAACAAGTAACATAAGAATTGCAAAAGGCCTTGGCAGATATTGGCAGTACAAAGATACATGAAAATGCGTAATTTTCATGAAAAAATTTAAAACGGAGGTAGAAAATAGCTTTTTGTATATTGCACTAATTTTTATTTTTTTTTGCATGTGTTTTTAGAGCCATATTCAACATCTTTTAACTAACTTGACTGCTGCAAAAGAGGTAAATATTTGTTGCATTTATATTTTTTTGCTTGTTTTTTTTTGGTCTATATATAATTTCATGACCAGTTACATATTTGCCATGCATTATTAAATTTGTGTTCTTTTTAGGAAATAATAGACTATGAAGATTTAAATGAAGAAGAGAAACAAAACCTCATTAAACATTATGCTTCTTTACAATCTGAATTAAAGGTAATATAACGATAACAGTAATTTTTTATATTTTCTATAATATTGTGTATTTTAAAACAGAAATTAGATTCTCTCGATAGATATGATATAATAATACTTTGATTATGTATTCATTTTGCAGGATGGAGGTGCGCAATCTCGAGAAGAAAACCAAATATTTGCTATTGAAGAGCAAAAACATATCTTGGTAGATAGGTGCAATAAATTTGAGGGCATGAAATTGTCCATAGAAGAAGAGTTGAGAGAAAATACAGCACTCCTTGAGGAAATAAGACTGAAACAACAAGAAGCTGACAAGGCTTTAAAAGAATTGGAGCAAACAGAGGCAGTGGATCCAGAGTATGTGTATTTATCCTTAAATAGAAAACATATATATTTTATTTTTGTTTTCAGAAGTGTTAAAGAAGTGGAAGAACTAGTCATCTTAAATGATAATTTGAAGACTCAAGAGATTCAATTTAGGGAACATTGTAAACAGGAGTTAGCTAGACTGCAAAAACTAATAGAGTAAGTAACGTCTCTCGTCAACTGGCAAGTTTTTAATCTTATCTTTAGGACACAAACTGTTTTTTTTTGAAATTTCTATATGATTATTTAAATACGGTGTTAGATGTACAAGAACATGAGGCTTCCAAAATGTTATTAAATAAAAGACACACAATATAAATATCTTTGCAACTATAGTTATAGTTGTCTTCAGATCTATTAAACACTCAAGAAATGTTGGCGCCTTTGACCATCAAACACCTCGCGCCGCACCGCACCGTCAAAGACACCGACATTTTTTACATGCTTGAAAAGTGTGTAGTCAACTTTAACAAAGGTTCTATTGAGGCTAGTAGTCCAATCAATGAATGCCCAAAAGGGGATTGTAGAGGATGTGGAGGGGGGAGAATTTTCCTCTTCGGGAATATGTTGGGGGTAGTTAGGAGGTAAACATACTGAAAGTCCCCACCTCTACCTTTGCCGCTTCAGGGAGGGAGGGGGGTAGTAAGGTATAAGCTGAAGAGAGCCCGACATATTAAAAAAAAACAAGACAGAAACGCTCATGTTCCAGATTGGACAAAACTTTAATGTGTCTTCCTGATAACATACAGACTGAAACAACATAAATATAAATACCACCGTGAGTTGTCGAAAGTAAAAAAAAATTGCCCTGATAATTATATATCAAGTCACGGAAATCCACAGCAGGCCATGTGGAAAATATTAAACTCTATTAAGACAAGTAACAGACAACTTACTGATAACGTATCACCAAATAACTTTAATAATTTTTTTGTTAATGTAGCTAATAATATTGTAAAGTAATCATAACTATTCAGAATTTCTGACAGAGACGGTTAATAAAGATCAATTCTTCTTTAGACAGGTGTCATGTGACTATGTCACCAATATTATAGATAATCTAAAAAATAAGCAAAGCAAGGACGCATATGATCTAAATTCAAAAATCTTAAAATCAATTAATTGTCTATCTTGGTTCCACTGACATCTCTTTTGAACCAATGTATAAGTGATAATGTATTCCCAAAGTCGTTGAAAGTTTCAAAAGTTGTGCCATATAAGAATAATGATATAGATGAACCCTCCAACCATAGACCCATATCTGTCATACCTTACTTTGCAAAAATTTTAGAAACCATATTAAAAATCCAAATGGCTGATTATCTTGAGGCAAACAATCTGTTTAATCATAATCAGTTTGGCTTCAGAACCAAAAGTACTACGACAATGGCGATTGACGAACTAAAAACTATCATAAATCAAGCTTTTGAAGAAAGAAAGTTCACATGTTCCGTGTTTCTAGACTTATCAAAGGCTTTTGATTGTGTGTCCCATCAAATATTAATTAACAAATTGGATTCTTATGGTTTTTCTAAGAGTAGCAAACTTCTGTTAGCATCCTACCGTAGTTAAAGAAGCCAATACGTCCTCTATAATGGACCTACTTAACATTTTGTCCGGAGTCCCACAAGGCTCATTCCTGGGCCCCACTCTATTTCTAATATATATCAATGACCTTCCAAATTCTATAATAGACTCTTTATTTATAATGTTTGCTGACAACTGTAACATAACTGATTGTAACTCGGACTTTTCAGTTTTGTTAGACGAGATCAATCTAACACAAGCAGTTGCTCAAAACTGGTTTATCTCCAATAAATTGAGTCTAAATACCACAAAAACAAACAATGATCTTTTATATACATAATTTTAACAACCCTGACTCTGTTCAATTTTTGGGTCTATATCTAGATTTTAAATTAACATGAGATCATCATACCACTTATGTTAGCAGCAAAATATCTGAAAACATATACCTGCTTAGAAATGTGTCTAGCAATGTATCTCAACAAACTCTCCTCACTGCTTTTCATAGCCTTATCCTCTCGGTGATATTGTATGGCATTCTTGTATGGGGGCATCCTGCTTCCCGTGACAATATTTTTAGAGTACAAAGAAGGGCCATACGAATCATTAGTGGGTTAAAATTCGGGCAAGATTGTAAAGATGCTTTTATAAAATTAAACATAATGACGTTATCATCGGTCTATATACTGCAGTGTCTTTTATACATGCAAATGAAGCAGTGCATGCAAAGCGAGGTTAAATACACTCGCATTTTACAAGAAATGAGAATAACCTGAATGTAAATTATTTGAGACTCAATAAAATCAGGGATGGAACCGGTTATTATTGTATTAAATACTTTAATGTATTGCCTCAAACTATAAGAGCATTACCCGAAAGGGAATTTAAATGTTGAATAAAAAAATGTCTCCTGTCAAAGGCATAGTGATTATACTATACATTGTTATGTATTACAACTATTTTTGTGTCTCAGTTTGTTTACATACTGCTGTGTTGTTCTTTTGACTACGTCTATGTCATAAATAAAACATATTTAGAAAATGTACCGTTACTGTCTATGTATTGTTTAATATAAATGTTTGAATCTGAAATATATTTTAGTGAAACAAAAAAAGCAAAAGCGAGAACTCCTACAGAAGACAACAGTGAAATAAGTAAAGAAATAGATGAGGAATCAGAAAAAATTAGAATTTTAAGGCTTAAATTGGCTAAAAAGAATCGACTTGTGGCGGGGTTACAGAGGCAACTGGATGATATTCCTAACAGAGCTGAGCTAGCGCAATACCAGAAGAGGTTTCTGGAATTGTACAATCAAGGTGAGTATTAAATTTATAAAAACATGAAGAGTGAACATTTTTTAAATTTGTTTTCACAGTGTTTACACAGCATAAGATAATCTTTTTACAAGCTTTTATTTAATTTGCATTGTATGTATGTATATTAGGATGTTTAGTTTAAATCTTGCAAGTTAATTTTGAACCACTTAACAACGTCCAATTGAGCTGAAATTTTGCATACACATATAGTTCTGATAATAATACAATATGGTACCAATGGTACAAATATAGGATGACTCAGATAGTCTAGTCGAATTAGACATCATAAAAAATTTTGCGTACTGCGGACTTTTTTTTGTGAAAGTTATTTGAGAGGGCATAATAAGCAAGCACAGAAAATTACACCCTGCTACACCATGTGCGTCCTCTATTTTTAGGGGTTGAAACTTTGAAATTTTACTTATGTGTCCATATCTGTTTCCCTATTGCCCGTAGGGCTCTTTACCAAGTTACACTTTTTGAAGGTTCATCCCTCCTCTACATAATATATATACTACACATTTGCCATAGGACAAACGGTTTTGGCTGTACGAGGCCGGAGAGGTCGTGCTGTCCAAATTTGGGGGGTCTTCTGGACAGGACAAACGGCTATTATTTCCAATCTACAATACTACACATACTAGGGCCCTTAAGGAGGGATGATGATTTGTGAAAAAACTTTCATCGAATACCGCGGTTTCCATGATACGGGATGTTGAAATTTTGAAAACCCCTTTTTTTAAAAAAAAGTGAACCTACTTTTTTCGCTCGTTTTTCTTTCATGCATGTATGACCCTATAAGAAAATTTACGTTGGTTTCATTTTAATACAATCGTTGGTTTAGGAGCTGGACAGCAAAATATGCCAAAAATGGCTATTTTGGTATTGTTGCATTAAAAAAACCAAAACCAGTATAATTCTGGTAAATGTTTTTGTTTATCCTAAAAGTCCAATTCATTGCGCATAGAAAACGTGTTTTTGTATTTAAGTAGGATCAACACTTATTGTGTAATAACGATTTATGTCGTGTTCTCCAGTCTCCTTTTTCACAATTTTTTTTTGCGGCCTTATGGTTCATAGTAGGGAAGAAAGCAAAAAAAGATGGGACACGTCTTATAACGTATTTTTGTTAAAATCTAACTTTAATTTTTGTGATACTGACAGCTATTTGTCAAAATTCATTTCAAGTGTGCAAATACAGACAGATTTACACTTGCTTTCAAAACTTTCGCGTACACATTCAAAATTAAGTAACAACGATTTTGCAAAATTTTAGCTGCGAGAACGGATAATTTTGAGATTAGGTTAAAGATGACATTGACGTTTAATTAAAATTTAATTAAAACGAACATAAAAATAAATACAACTATACTAAAACTCGTAGAACAGTGCTTTTCTAGTCCATAATGAGTAGCATAATGAGTAGCAACCCTTCTTATGGACCACTCCTCTTCTAATTTAGAAAGCATCAAAACTTTGTCTTGATCTGTCAGTCGAGGCATTTTGACTTTTCAAAATTTCAAATGTCAGAGTTCATTAATTACAACCCTGATTTAATACAGCGAAAAATAGGTGTACGCGAAAGTTTTGAAAGCAAGTGTACATTAGAAAAAAATAGTTGTCCTATTTTTTTGCTCACGACTACCATTCACTCTGTATTATCTATTAGTTCATATCTCCTCCTCCAACCTAGAGTTTTATGCTACTTTATTCTTTACAGTTGCTGCAAAGCATAAAGAGACTAAGCAATACTATACACTATACAATACGTTAGAGGATACTAGAATGTATATGCAGAAGGAACTCTCGCTGTTAAATTCAATATCAGATAGTTATCCTGAAGCTATGCAATCGAGCGGCGGCAAAGAAGAATTCCTCCAGCAGTTCCAAAACATTGTAGACAGTGTAAGGCAGTCAAAGCTAAAAGCCGAACGAAAGCTGCTCGAAGAAAAGCAAAAGAGGGATCAGCTAAGTTATACATTCCAAGGTTTAGTCGAACTGCAAAGAAAATACGTGTCCGCAGTTCGTCAATTGAGTGTGGAATGTAGAAAACATGAGACATTGTTAGCTCAAAGCCAAAGTAAGTCTTGAAAACGAAATTTGTTCTGCAGAATATGTTTTGAAATATCGAATTTTAGTTCTCAAACAAAAACAGCTTTCCGGAACAATACACATATGATAGAATATAAATACTTTGGAATTGTTCTGTGATAGCCCATGTATAATATTTCTGGTTACTAAAACAATATGTTTTAATGCCTTACAAGCAAAATAAGAAGTCAAGTTGTGTGAATGCAATGAATGAAAGTTAACGGATTACATATAGTCGAATAAAATTGTGCTTTTCTCAACGATTCTTTTGGTGGGGACACAGTTTTCTGGAGGAAATGCAGTCTATATGTTATCATGAAGTAAAGTTTTGTTCAATCTGGGAGGTGAGCGTTTTTTTTGGAAAATAAATTCTAATTTGAAAAACGTGTTTTTGCCACTTCTTTTTTAAATATCTCTTCAGTTCTGTTCATCTGATCAAGCCAAACAAAAAATCAAAACGTTTGTAAATAAATTATGAATACAACTACATATATCCAGATCCGATTTGCCGTTTTGTTTTCTCAAAAACTAAAAACGAGATTTTCATAACGTTTTTGGTGCTTCGTAAAACTGCTATTTCGCCACACTAAGACTTTTTTTCATAAATTGTAGTTTTTTTGTAGTTTCATTTCGTGCATTTTTGTAAAATGCAATTTTTTGTAATGCATTTTTTTCAATAAAAAAAATTTATCCAGCCTAATACTTCTAACATCTGTTAAAGGTCCTTCAAAAAACGAAAGGTAATTTTTTTTTAATTGTTCGTTTTTTGAAGCACTTTTAACAGACGATGAAAATATTTGACTGTGTACATTTTTTCAATTAAAAACATGCATTACAAAAAATTGATTTTTATCACTATTGTGAAGCACATTAAAAAAATTACAACTTCAGAACCAAACAGCAGTTTTTTAGGAAGCTCCAAAACTTTTCAAAAATCGCGTTTTATAGAGAAAATAATGAATATTTTTATTTGTAATTTTCCATAATAGTTTACATATATGAGACTTATAATTTCACAAAGTTTCATTAAGAAAGATTTATTATTTTTAACGCCATATCTCTTACGGCCGGTGGATTTTGACGAGGTCCTCCGAAACTCTGAAACAACGAAAGATTTTTTAATGCTCTGAAATGAATGAATTACAGTAACTAGAGATTTTAACTTCGAAATAACGTCATATGAAACGGATTTTTTGTTTGGTCTCATCCAATGAACACAACTTGAAATATATATAAAAAAAACGTTACAAAAACACATTTATCAATGTCAGTAAAACATTTGCACTCTTTTAATATTGAACATTTAAGCAAGACAATACCTTAAATCTTGCGAATATAGATTTTAGGTTGGTAATTTGTTTTTGAAATAACTGTACTTTGAAAATTTGGTACTGTGCTCCTTGCATTAGATTCAATAAAGTTTTTTTAAGAGGCGAATTTATCTTTTTTCAGAAAATGCCAAAGAATTTTCTAACAAAAAATTATATTATCGGACATAATTCAGTTTTTTTTTTATCACATTATATGAGTGAGAATTTTATTATTTTATGTTTGTGTTTTGTCTACTTCTCCGTTGTACATTTTTAAAATTTTAATGTTTGCATATTTTAAACTGAGATGAATTGTTTGTGTTTAATTCATTCTTTGATACCATTCAAGAAGTATTTGGTAGCCTCTCTCTGATGTAGCATTTAAAAGAGGTTACAATAATTATCGCGGCAAGAGCATTGTGTCGACTTCTGATGGACAAAAAACTTACAGTGTTATTTTATTCATGTTGTATGCCAATTTAATAAGAGTTTAAAATGGGTAAAAGTCTTTTATTCTTATTTGCTTTTAAGGTATTGAACATGAAACTGTTGCATTTAGAGGAATTAGAACCATTTACAAATTATTTTGTCCATATTCTTGCCATAAATAGTAAACAATAACTTTTAAAATAGAGGATTCATGAAGATTTAAATTAGTGCCTATAATTAATTTGAATAATTATATATTGTTTAAATTAAGTTTTCCGTAGTTAGTTTCTGAAACATTTTAATACTCTTGAGAGTTTCGAGTAAAGGAAAATGTCTTTTTAACATTTGTCTTGTAATTTAAAATATTTGTTTGTCTTATTACAGATGAGCAACATGTTTTTTTGTTCCCCTTATAGATGAGGGATGATGCTATTGACTTTCTTGGACGATATCCTACACATTTATTTTTCGAATACGGTATTAATTAACTTGGAATATTTCTCTATATCTATTTTTTGTTTGACGTTTAGTGTTCTCTTCAGCATTGAATATATAGACCATAACGTCGGCTGCACTCTCTTAATTTTATACTTAAAATATGCCAATATTACACATTCAGACACATTTTTTAATTTCTTAGAATCATGCCATTCCATAAAGTCTTTGTAAGCAGACTCATATTGTCTGATCGATTTGCTGGGAATAAGTACAGAAATTGCACTTTTCGCTGCTTCGGACACTTCACATGGTAGATCTTCATCACTTTCTGATAACATGTTTTATGTTTTTATTCAATTCCAATGATACTACTATTGAGTAAACTGCCACCAACTCAAGATTTCAAAAAACGCGTGTTTTCTTAATAGAATTGGGTCGTTGCACTAAGCTAAAATTTTAATAGAATCTGTGTTTAACAATAACATTTCTTCATAAAAAATCATTTTAAACATGTAAAAGTTGAAAATAAAGTCTTATAATATTACAATATCAATTTTAAAAATACATGCATTTAAAACGGAGGTGACAACATAACGGCAGTCTGCAGAGAAGTTAGTTATTATATGACGAAAAAAGGATACAAAGCTATAAACTGTTGATAGCGACGGAGAAAAAAAAAGAATAACGTCAATTGAATTTGACACTATATTTGATAAATTTGTTCAAAAACCTCACACTAGGTGCTCTTCAACTTATGTATAGTCTGACTCTATCCCCTTCAAGTAACTACACTGGTGCAGTAGTTCAGACTGTATGAACAAACCTAATGTCGAATTCAATTGACGTTTCTAGGTTATATTTCGTTTTATTTTAGCAGCATAAAGTTATGGATAAATATAAGTTTAGGTGGTGTTTTGCGCCATACTGTGTAAATAATACCACCAATTCACCAAAAAAACTCTTCTTCAATGTTCCAGTAATGAATGATGAACGTAAAAATTAATGGTTAACTGTTTTTCTAATATTTATAATCAAAACTATAGCTGTAACGTACCTCGCGGCTTTTGCACCTCTAACATCTGCAATGCTAAAACGATCATCTCTTCTTAAAAATTCGCTGACTATAAATATATCTATAGAAGGTAAAATATCAGAATTGGCTTTTATAAATCCTGCCTCAGTCATTTTGAAAGAAAATAAATACCAAACGCTAACAACTTCTAATTAAATGTCAAATTCAATTTTGACATTTGAGGTTATTTTCTTTATTGCCAACAATGTCAACTCTTCTTCTGTTCTGCATATAACTTCACATCCAACTGCCGTTATGATGTCACTCCCGTTTTCGTGGTACATTCAAATAGTCGAAATTTAATAATTTTTTTTAATATGTTGCGCTTAGAATTTTTCTTTCAAATTTGACATAGAACTAAACCCACTACCAATTTTCACCATTTTTGAAAATTCGTCAACAACCCAATAGGCTTCTTGCACAAAATATAATTTTAGCATTTTTAGAATCTTTACTTGATACAAAACACAGTGTGTAAACGATTTTTTCTTATTCTTTCTTTTATAGACGGTATTCAACATTAAAGTTTGAATAAATCCGTTGGGCCCGCAAACAACGTGTGACGTCATGTGTCAGGAGACGCACAGCGCTAGCGTACATTTTAAATTTAAAATGCCGGCGTCTTTGATCTTTACCACAACGTCAAAGATGCCGAAATTTTTTACATGCCTTACAATTGTGTAGTCAACTTTACCTAATGTCAGATGACGTCAACTTCAATATGAGTGTTTTCAGATATGCCCCTTCTCCTGGATATCAGTCGGTTATTTAAATACTTTCCAGTTAGAAATTATGAAAAAAGATTTGATAATAGGCTCATTTAACAATTTTTTATAATTACATATTCTGAAAGAGCTTGCTGAGTATAGTAAGTATGCCAAAAATTAGAATTTACTGACGCCGCCTTCATGTATAAAAAAATTATTAAAGTCGGCGCGCTTAAAAACGCTCGGGATAACCATGTAGTCGAGTTGTGACGTCAGATGGCTGAACCGCCCAGTGAACACGACTGTGAATGCAAGTTAGTAGAGTAAAATCTGGAAGTAAAGTCGCTTAGTTTTCGAGAAAAGAAAACCGGCGTAGAACCAAACCAGACTTAGTGGGATTCTTTAGTAAGATAATCGTGTACACGAAATCATTTTTTACGACATTTTTTGGTGGTCGAGAACTTTTTTATTTAGGAAAAACTCAAAAAAATAGATTTTTAATGAAATATGTTTTTTAACGTCTCCACTGCTATATCTCTGAACATATTTGTGCTATCAAGCTATTTTTTTTTTTTAGATTAAAGTAGACACAAAAGCGCTTCGAACTACGTCCCACGTGAACCCGATTTATTTTTTTTTTAAGTTGGAAAAATAATAGGAAACTCAAACTTGTTATTTTGAGCGTAATTTTAGACAATCGAGAAAAAATTTTATTTATGAGAATTTGTATATACATGCTGCGTACAAATTGAAGCCAATAGTTGAAAAAAGTTTTTAGGATAAAAATTTTTCATGTTCCGTTCATAGTATTGAGTCAGCGATTTTTTTTAACGGGCCAAAGTCATTTTCTTGCACGCTCGGCTGTAGCAATCCTGCCGATTGCAACGATCTGACGGTCCCGGTCGGGGTGTATGTAGTAGATACAAAACCAGTAGTGATCAAAAGCATCTAGGGGATCAATATTATTGTTCAATATTTCATATATTGTACAGTAGTATTGATCATATGTTGTTAATATTTGGAAATTGTACAATAAATATAAAATAGTCTCCTTTTAATAATAAAAAGACAGGTAGGTAGATATAAATACCTAATCTATAAATATCAATCAGTGTTACTAATTACCCACCTAATTAGTAAGTTTATTAGACATTTTTAAATGAATGAAAGTAAAAACGTATGCATAAAATGAGTTTTATTGTTGAAAAAAATTTTCTATTTGGATAGATAAATATGTAGTATGTAGTTTATGTAGGCCCTACATTAATAGCATTCTAATTCGTTCATATCTGCCTCGAAATCTTTAATAATGTTACAGGAACGACATTTGCACTCGTTGCAACATTTTAGGCCTTCCTTAAAACAAGCACATTTTCGATTATCACAATTTTTATCCGAACAATGAATACTTAATGATTTTCGACAACCGCCACTTCTACACGACTAATCTGACCAACCCTGCATGCGAGGTGTATTAATAAAATTGCGTCCCAATGTCGCATTTAGCGCTGATAAAAAAAATCGTTGTTTCAAAAACTTTTGTGATTATTAGGCTTTATTTTGTTCGCTGCATGTATGTAAATATTTTCAAAAATAAAAAAGTTTATCGATTGGTGAAGATTTCAATACATAAAATATATATTTTTAGTTTATCTGATTTTTAGAGAAATGAAAGTGCGAATTGTGACCAAACCGTTTATATTGGTAAAAGCGCTACAGTGTGTGCTTTAATTTGACACAAAACAAATTTCGGTCCCTTTAATAGTTTTAAAGATGGAAACAAAAAAAATAGTTTTATTTAAAAATACATTTTTTCACTTTTTATTGATTTAAAAAGTTCGAGACCACAAAAAAATGTCGTAAAATATGATTTCATATGCCCGGTGACATACTCAAAGGAACCTAACATGTTTGACCTGGTTCTACGCCAAAAAAAAAGAAAAACGACACGATAGACTTACGAAATCGCTGCTCTAATATAGGTATCGGCGCATGCCACTCTGCAGACTGTTGGCCAGCCGAGCGTGTTTCTATTCAAATGCGAATATCTCTGTGGCTATTGATTCAATTGAGTTGAAATTTTTTTCTGAGGCTATTGATTTGTTATACTTTAAAATGAGGAAGAAAAAGTAGGAAACTGCCATATCACTAAATGACCCTATTGCTGATGTTCAGTAACACTATATTAATATATATAAATTAATTTAAAATATAAGGCACATGCAAGAGGTCTATTGTTGATTGTTTACTAAAGCTTGCGTTGCTAGCGTTACTGACATGCCAAAGAATATTTGATATTAAAATATGTGAAGCAAGTTGTAAATGACATACATGTCAAATTAATTGTAAATGTCAAAATTTCTCTTCACATTTTTAGCAATTTTTAAACTGTGGGATACAGTTTTCGAAAAAATGTTGTTTGATACTTGATTGCAAAATTCTTTTGCATTATCGAATGATTTTTTTTGCTCGCTATTGTTCACAAAAAAAATTTTCATTCTCGAATGCAATGTAGCATCAAAAATAATTATTTCTACAACCATAATAGAAATTAAAGTCTGTCCACACTAAGAATGAACTACTCAAATACACAGTAGAAGTCCGTAAGAAATTCAAAGAAATGACTTTTCCGTTTGTTAAACTCCTGAAAAAAGTCTATTTCGAAGCATTGGTAGAGACAAAAACCGCATTAATGAAATGTTAAAAAGACAAGTTTCTTTACGCATATTTTACTTAGCTACTCACTTTTAATTGATGTAAAAAGAAATAATGTTTAATGATATGATTTGAGGACTAGAATTGGAAAATTATATTAAAATACATAAAAGGGACTCCAATTGATGTGATAATATGCCTAAAAATTTGAGCCTTGTAATTATTTGTATACTAATGTTATTTTAATAATCTGTTGTTTTTATTTATTGTCAAGGTCAAATATGTTTGATTAAACTTTTAATATTAGTTAAGAAAGGGTGTTATATTTCAGTTGTGCCTACATCTGCATCACACTAAGGGTACGGACATGCGGAAGATGCCTCGCTGCTGAAAGTCTAGGTTGCGATCGTGGTCATTACATCGATGCCATCTATTTGTAAAACAAGCATGCATATTTAAATGTGAATGCGCACACTACTGATGCCAGCACCAGTTCACTCATTCGCAAATATAACCAATCTACCAATTGTAATGTCAAATGAAAGGTCATTCACTTATATGCCAAACAACAGTGGGCCGAGACCTGACCCCTGGGGAACGCCCAATTTAACATCATGCATTTCTGATGTATTGTCTGCTAACTTTACGACCATTTTCCTACCACATATGTCCAACCATCATCGTGGCATCGATGTAGCGATGTACTGACCACGACCATGACGTCCACCGTGATGTATTTTTAGCATGTTCATGCCCTTAATATTATTTTATATATTTGTGGATTAGACACAAATGGTTCAATTTATCATAAAAATAACATTGGCAATTATACTTAGTTAATTTAAGGCTGACCTCTTGGTAATGTATATACTTATTAAACTTTATACAAAAGTGGTGACATATTTATAGAATTGTAATATAGTTGTTGTCATATGTCAATATTTTGATGAGTTCAGCTTATTAAAACGTTAAACGATGAAACGAGTGATGTTTCAGTATATTTTAAAGATATTTTGCTCTTTATGCCGTTTTAGGTAGTTTTCCAGTGTATACAGCAACATAATCTTGTTAACATAATGGCAAGAATTATTTATCTTTAAATTCGTAGGTTCACGCTTAAACCAGTATTTATTTCCTAAAGGGTCAGATTTATAGAGATTAAACCAAAGTTTAACTAGATGTTTCGACTGGAGTTTTACTGGGGTTTAAATTGTAAATTTTAGTGTTTTGTAAAATACTGTTTTATAGGTGCCTGTCAAGATGGTCAGTGATATGATTATTTTGATGGTTGGTAATGGTAAATATGGGTTGGTAGCATAATGACATACGGGCAGATTGATGTCATTTCATTACTGTTACTTCGACTTTTCACGATGAATGATAAAAGGTCTACAAAATTTGTCACCTTGGAGTTATACTGTTGTATGTAACATTACCTTGTTTTTGAGTTATTGCAAAAAATAATTCAGTGTTTTCACAAATTTTAAAATCTCATTAACTGTGAAGGTAATACTTAATTATAACTAAAAATATTTGAATTTTCACAACCAGTTGAGTAATATCCAAGAAAAATTATTTGTAAATTTGAATTAAAATTTTACCGCCCAAAATACTAAGCTATATTGTTGACGTCATCGGTCATAAACACCTACATAACCTCAAAAATACATATCTTTTAAAAATATCCAAGTAATATGTGACTATTATGAAAATTTCCGCTTGGTTCTCGTACTTTCAACTAAAATCTTGTTCAATGTAATGTTTATAAAGTTTTAAATAACTTCTCCCAATATAATAAGGCGATTTTTATAGTTTGGAAATCCAACCTATAATTAGCAGCCCATTTTTAGTAATCAACAATATTGAGACATCAAATGGGTCCATTTTTAAATGCTTGCTTGGAACCATACTGGTTTCAAATGGGAAGGATATAATCATTAAAAATGACAAAATAAACTTAAAAACCTAAAAGTTGAGGTTATGTTAATGCAACCGATGATGTCACAGCCCGTTTGGTATAATACCCGTTCAGTTATTCAGTTTTGTTATTTATTTGTTGAAATTTTAAATTGATAGATGAAAAAATGGTGTTTAAATATTGGGAAGTGCTTTAATGTATGGAGTACTTCATTTTAATAATATCAAAAAAGCAAACTTGCATACAGTGAAAACACCTAAAGCTCAATTTATAAACTAGCCGCAGCAGTTACAGTTGAAGTTGCTGCACTTGTAGTGTTTATGAAGATTACGAAAGTAATGTTTCCATTTATAAAGTCCGCTGCCGCTGCGGTTGCAGTTCATATTCCGCAGGTAGATAACCAAATTTTATCTTGAACGGCAACCGCTGCGGAATTACCAGCGGATAGCCAATGAAATTGTAGTTCATGGAGAACGTAAACAAATCGTCATGAAATTTATGCGTGAAGCGCATGCGTGAAAAAAATTCTACAACAGCAACAGCAAGAGTTTATAAATGACAAATTTTCCTGAATTGCAACTGATACTTCTGCGGCAACTTCAACTGCAACCGTAATTACAGCGGAAAAGTTTATAAACCGTACTTAATTCTTTCACCCCGATACAACTATGTATTTTTGGTTTCCTACATCTTTGTACACTTTTGAAACTTTGCGCAAGGGTAAAGTTTAGACAACATACAAATTTGTTATACTGAAAACTGGAAAATGACAAAACTGCGACATACAACCAGTATAACTCCAAGGTGATGAAATTTCAACAACAGTGAAATTGAATTAGTGAAAAAGCATAAAAACATAGAGTGCAAGAAAAGTGTTTTTATTATTATATTCTTTATCGCGGTAGTTGTTTGTAGGTTATGTTGAACCGAGTCGAAGTTTGCATTAAGTTGAGTGCAACATCCTTCGAAATATTGCTAATTCAATGTACGCGTGCCTAAACCTAAGTTTATAGTTTAAGCGTTTACAGTTTAAACTTAAGTTTAACAGTTACTGATGGGTATAAATTTTTCGACAAAACTTAGAATTAAATATCAGATCTAAGATAGACGGAACCTATAAAACCGGCCCTTAAAATCCCATGAACGTACCCAGTGAGTTAACAAATTTTGCACTATTTAGAAATTTACATAAAAAATTTAGTGCTTTAGTCTTTTAACACCAAATATACTGATGTAGAAGTAATTTTGTACTAATAATAATAATAATAATAATAAACTATCTTTATTGAATCTATAAGCTTGAATGGATAGGCTCTATTGATCCAGATAATCTCATATTTAATGATTTTTTTGTCGACAGAGTGGTTTTGCTAGTTTTTTTTTTTTTTTAAGGAAAATATGTTGAATTTGAATGTACAAAGCGATTTCTAACTCATAATTAATTCTAATAGTATATATCAACATTCAGGGGCGGACTGGCCCACCGGGACGAATCCCGGCGGCCCGCTCCAATAGTGCGCCGCTGGTGCCGGCTGCTTGGCAAGATGACCGGCTAATAGAGTAATAAGTGGCCCACGAGTTTTAAGATCCAGCGCCGCTAAACTGTTGTCAGTCCGTCCCTGTCAACATTGTTGAACTTGAAATTTGGACACTCCCATAAAATTTGTGTTTATCGTCCATATTTTGCGTACAGAAATCGAGGCCTGCTGTGATATTTTTTGGGGGGTCAAGAATTCATAGCGATTTTTAGAATATCTCAGTATACCACTGAATTCATCACCTTTGTTAAATACCATGTTTCGTGGAAAAATCTTGTATTTTAAGAATTTTGCGGTCAATATAAAAATCACTTGATAGTTATGAATAATTTTGTTGATTGATTTTCCATTGCCAACTTTTCTAAACAGTTTGATTTGAAAAAATAATATATAAAATTCATAACCATAATGTAATGGGATATACACTGGAAGTAAATTCGCCGAAACTGTGCCGATAGATGGCGAAATGGTAAGCCGCTAATTGCGTAGGGAATTTAAAAAGTAAACGTATCCTCCAAGTTTTGTTGACAGTTGAAATTGTAAATACGTTGTATTTGATGATTTAATAATAATAAAGGGCTGTTCGCGGATATATATTTCCAACAAACAAAAAATTGCGGAAGGTATGTTGTAAAAGATAAGGTGAACAGATTGGCAACTATGTCAAATAAACATTGTTCGTCTCTAATGTTTTCGAGACGAAAATTATCGGATTCAAACAGGATATATGGTGAGTGCAGAAAACTAACAAGTAATTAATATTACTTTACGAAACAGTATGTATACATTATGTATTTTTTACCATCACAATTTATTTGGGATTACTATAACAAAACGTCACAACACGCTCGCTAAATTTGACGGTTGTTTGATTTTACCGTGCAAATGGCAACCTATCATTTTGCCATCTATCGGCGCAGTTTTGGCGAATTTACTTCTGGCGTATATCCCATTTCTAATCTGAGATTTAAAAAAAAAGCACTAATGCGAATTCTTGAATTTTAATTTCCAAAAATATTGGAGTAGGCTTTGATTTTTATAAGAAAGATAATAATATGCCGATTTGTACAATTTTTTGTGGTTTAGAATTTTAAAACAATCTGGTCAAAATCAGATGAAGAGCAAACATTTTATAGGGGCTTCCTAATTTCAAGTGAGTCACGGTATACGAAGTTGGTACACCTGATTTACTTTTATGATCATTCCAATCTTGCATAAAAAAGTACACATGGCAAATTAGTTAATCTGTTGTAAATATTACTTACCTGACACGTCCAGTAGGTTATAGATTTCTGGTACAGGAATTCAAACTATTTGTAAAAATGAATTCCTTATTCAAAAAGTTTTGTACTATACAGAGTGTACAGTGTTTTTTAATGTGCCAATAAATATTATTTTTTGTCAAGGTAAATTGAACCATTTTTTGTTTCTGCGAGTATTGTGTACAAAATGTATGTGTTTAAAATATATGTAAATTATCTCAAATAAAGAGGGTAGGTAATTGTAGAGTGAATATAAATGTTAACGAGATTTAATTGGACCAGGAAACGTTAAATTATATTTATTAAATAAGTAAATATCCACATCATTATTTGTCTTATATGGGCACATTTATTTATATGTTGTTAACCGAGGTAAGTGGGATTGCTAAAATCTAAACAAAAACTTGAAATTCCATAGGACTAACTAGAAGTGTTACCTAACCACTGTAAACACGAAACATACCTTGACAGCTATTCTGTATTGATGTGAAAACACCTTCTCATGAGAAACTATTTGGAGTTCTCTTGGAATTCAAAATAGCAAATTTTCTAACTGTAGGAGCGCTCACATCGCAACAAAAATTGGGGAACTTGCTTCTCTTGGTAAATTGTGAGGGAATTGGTCCATAGACAAAATATATTACATTAGATATGTACTGCGTGCAAAAAGAGTACAGTGGAGGAATGCGAGTTAGAGCTAACAAGAGTGTAGTGGCACGTCTGCCTGATGACTGTGTGCAGTGCCCTATGCATCCTAAAACGTGCCGCTCCATTATTTAGGTGCCCAACTCGCATTCCTCTCTTTTGCATATAGCTATAGATGGTTATCTCCCGTTACTAATTTTGTGAAGGTTTGCGTGCAGCCTTTGTGGATGTAGTAAAACTAAGGTAGTAGCAGAAAACTTTGAAAACCGGTTCCCATACAGTACTATTACTTCCACATCCAGTGGAAGTATATCGACAAAAAAAAAATTGAAAATTTTTATTGTTCAAATAGGCTTAGAATGTCAAAACGTCGAAATTTTAACTTTGAGCAAGACAAATTTTTGTCTCTATCTGTTGGTCTGTCTCTCACTTTTTTTGTGCGCACGCTTACTCTGGAACCGTTTAAGATAATGCCTTGAAATTTGGTACACATTTCTCTATTAACGAGATCTCGAACTAGATTATATTTTGATCTTATTTCGTTGAAGGTTTGGGGAGTAAATGGGGGGTAAATAGGTAAATCAAGCAAGTAAGAATCCATAAATTTGATATTAAGAGAAGCTAAGGTGTCAAAAAAATTTTTGACATTAGCCACCCCCACTACCACCCCCTATCCATCACCCCCACACCCACTGCCAATGTGGCATATCGTTTTATGGGTTTTTGGGGTAAAACTAAACTAAACCCATCTCTTCTACAATAGATGAAAATCGAATTTGTAGCGAAATGGCCGAAAATTTTAGAAATAGACCAGCTAATTTACAACTATTATATATTCGACTGAAGATTACTACCGAGGTAGCAGACTAACGTGATTTTGACGTCATTTATGACGTCAAATTTACCTCATTTGTGTTAAGAAATTACGTCAAAGGGAAAAATGGCGCCTTCGATACGTCACCGCGACGTTTCAACATGAAGTCATAATTACGTCACAATAAGATGTTACTGAGTGTTATTTTTTCGTCATGACGTCATTTTGTGGTATAAAATTGACGTCAAAAGACAAAATGACATCATCAGTACGTCACAGCGACGTCTCAACATGGCGTCATAATTTTTTCACAAAATGACTTAGACTTGGATTCTACCACAGCAGACTAACGTTATTTTGACGTATTTTTATGGCGTCAGATTTACCTCATTTGTGAAAAGAATTGCGTCAAAGGGAAAAAATGACGTCTCCGATACGTCACCGCGACATCTCAACATGGAGCCTTAGTTACGTCACAATATGATGTTACTTAGTGTTATTTCTTCGTCATGACGTCATTTTGTGGGATCAAATTGACGTCAAAAGGAAATATGACGTCATCAACACGTCACAGCAACGTCTAAACATGGCGTTATTATTTCATGACAGTATGGCTTGGATTTCGATTCCACCGTAGCAAACTTTATTATCGTTATTTTACGACGTCCAATTTACCTCATTTGTGACGAAAAATTACGTCAAAGGGAAGAGTTGACGTCTCCGATACGTCACCGCGACGTCTCAACATGAAGCCATAATTACGTCACAGTATATGTCGTTACTGAGTTATTTCTTCGTCGTGACGTCATTTTGTGGCATCAAATTGACGTCAAAAGAAAAAATTACGTCATCAATACGTCATAGCGACGTCTCAACGTGGCGTTATAATTTCATCACAATATGACTTGGACTCAAATTTACCTCATTTGTGACAAAAGATTACGTCAAAGGGAAAAAATGATGTCTCCGATACGTCACGGTGACAAACTCAACATGAAGTTACGTCGGAATATGATGTTACTTGTTTAATTGTAATTAATAATACAGGCCCACAAAAAAAAAAGATATCTGTGCTGGGGGTACTGACCATTCCTATCCCTTGTATTTTGAGCCGCTGCGCTGAACACAAATCTGACCTTAGTTTTCCCCAGCACGTCAGGTTTTTTTTTTAATACTAAAAAAGTCTATTGGATTCTAATATTGCTTATCCAGCTCGTTTAAATCAGGCTCCAAAAGTGATTCAACTTTAAAACTTCACCTTAATAACATTGTGGTGCTTCAGTATTGACTTTATAAGTCATAGAAACCGTAAAATCCAATAATTCCTTAGCCCATAACTCTTCAACCCCATAGCTCTGGAAATACAATGAAAATAGTGAGGAATCTTGATTGGGGAGTTATTGAGATTATGATGTCGGATCCTTGTGCTTGAGTGTCATACATAACAGAGACGAACCCACGGGGGGTTATGGGGGGGTACGCTCCCCCCCCCAATGTTGATTGAGTTGGGAAAATCACCAAAAATGTAAAAAAATCTTTATTGGGTATAATTGCAAAAAAACGAATAACGAGTTGATAAAAATTAAATGACACTGTCACTATGACCATTTTTTTATAAATAATTTTAATTGATATTATTTATGACTAGATGTGACTGATGTGAGAGCCACAGAATAGTCGACGGACAACGCTCAACGCCGACGGGCCTACGCGATGGGCCAACAAAATAAACTCGTCAACTCGCGGAAATTCGACGTTCGACCCAGTAGACGGCACGGCCAGAGCATACAATTCTCAAAGACTGTCTTACATTAGAATATTACTCCTTTTTGCCTTTATCAATACAATGCTTTGTCCTAGCTATAAAGTCGTTTGTTGTTGGTTTATACTGAGTATCACTAATATCAGTTACCAACCTCTCAACGAGAGATAATAATAATAACAAATTGTTGTCGGTCAGAAATTGTTAAAATATTAAATTCTTAGAGGACACTGAATCAGAATCTGGGACTATTGAAGGGGTCTACAGACGATCCAGCTGCTGGGACCCGACATTGTTGGTACGCTTTGAAGATAATTGGAATTCCAGCGGACCAGTTAACTTTTACGAATGAGTGCAAAGCATGCCGACAAGGCTGGCTCCCTGCCGCTGGATCGTGTGTAGACCCCTTATTGCTACCTATTGCGTACCACAATATCAAGTGGGAAGTGGCCGGTAGCCGTACTAGCGCGGACGTTCACGAGCTTGCGCCCCGACTTGCGCGTAATCGTATTGTATAGTGTATTCCACAAATATTTCATCGATACAAAAAAGCTCGCAAAAAAGCATAAAGGATGCCGATCGCTTCTAGTTAATGTACCGCCCGCCGGTCCAATTTGACAACGCTAGTCCACGTTGACCACCAACCTATCATAATTCCGGTAGAGAAAATTTAAACCAATTATATTCAGTGGGAGTGGCCTACATTTTTGTTCGGAAATATGTGACCATTTTTTTTGTGATGATAATAAAGAAACCGAACACTTTTATGGCCTTGTATGTAAATAGACTGAAATTGATACAGGTCGGTACCCTTTACGTTTTTTTGCGAACTTTTTTATATCGCTGGATTGGGGTCTACACACGATCCAGCGGCAGGGACCCAGCCATGTCGGCATGCTTTAAACTCATTCGTAAAAGTGAACTGGTCCGCTAGAATTCCAATTATCTTCAAAGCGTACCGACAATGTCGGGTCCCTGCCGCTGGATCGTGTGTAGACCCTATTATCGTTGGTACAAACTATATCTTGTTTTTCTCCACGGTCATTAAACTATAACGGTTACCTCATCCAGTAGCTTTTAGACGAAGGAGAGCGCGGGGTCAACTTAGATCTAGCGCCTACATCATGTAGTTTAGTTAAACTTCTTTTGCATAATATTTGTATCGCTAGGCTACTTATAGATTAAGTCTGAAATAAAAAAAAAACATAAGGAAATATAAGTTGTAAAAAAAATGGGTAGTTGGCAAATTAGTTGTAGCTTTCCCCCCCCAAAAAAAATAGCTGGGTTCGTCTCTGCCCCATAACCAATGAACTCTGAAGATCCAATGGAAAAAATGGAGATTCTTCGTAAGGGAATTCGTGTTGAGTTCCATTCATCGGGTTGGAGAGGACTTTGATGTCATTTTGCTGAGCCCAACACGAATTATTTCATTTTTACAAAATAATACAATATCACACACTAATTTTAAAGTATTGCATGCAGATCATAGAAAATGTGCATCATTTTGACAGAATGCCTTTCCCAGGGACGGGATTAAAAACGCACATGTACTAAAATTGCAAATTGCATTATACTTTTCTATTTGAAACCCATTTAAAAAACTACGATTTAGGCCAATTTATTAATGAAAATGAGAAAATGTGCTTAACAGGAGAAAATTTCCGAAAAAAAAGTTAAGAACTCTTAACACAAGGCATATTTTGAGATTCCAGCTTCCATGGATTCCTAGAGAATTTGGTGATATATTATACTGAATATTGTTACTATAGGAACCAAACAAAATAACACCAATTTGAACTATTACTATTTTTACTATATAACATTTTAAAAACATTTTAAGGGGGAGGGGCGATCGCCCCTCCTAAAAGCCGCCACTGGCCTTTCCCACCATAAGCACACAATCTTTGACCACAGCATTGTGGCTCTCCTATTGGTTGAAATGTTGGGAAGGGAACGTGATGTGAGCTCTCTCCTTTCACGACAAACGCTCACTTTCACTGAAACTACAGAATAGCTGTCCTTACGTTTTCGAGCCCAGTGAACCAAATTATAAAGGTCCTACAAGTTGTACATTGGTCATATTCTGGCCCCAGTGGTCAGATATTAGGCCACCATTAGACTATAAAAGTTCTTTGACAAAGATGTTTTATAAAAGATATTTTATGAGTACTTAATTTGATAAATATTTTATGAAATATCAATCATTTTATAAAAGATCTTGGTCAAAAACTCTTATAGTCCAATGGTAGTCTAAGTACAGAAAGTATGATAAGTGGCATTTTAATCTCATTATCCAAGTGTTCTATAGTTTTTTTTGTATAGTTTCTAACTGAAAATGTTTATATTTATAAATTAATGCAGATTAAGTAATATAGACTTCTTTAAAATTTCAAACATAAAAAAATATAAACAACTTTTTATTTTCTAATTTTACTTAAGAAATCTGCAATTCATTGAACTTTCAACTTTTGAAATTGCTGAACATGTTAGAGTGCAATTACTTAGAGAAGATAACTATATCACACGGCTTTGTGCACTGCGTATAACAGTTGGCATAATATCAATGCCATCCCATCCATTTTTTATTTAAATACTAATGGTAGTAGGCAGTGTGACACCCATGCAGCTGTAAAAATAGGATCGGATGAGCACGCGGTAACGATATCGGTCTCTGCACATTCTATGACGAAGATATCTTCTCTAAGTAATCTCACGCTACAATGCTACAGTTTACTCTATTAGGATCAAAATTAATAACTATAGTTGGCATCATGCATTTAGCCTTTCAACCCTTCTAAAGCACACTTGTACCACTTTTCCAAGATAGCGAATGTATATCTGTACTCAACATACCAAATTGCTGAATGCCATGATTTTTTTTACAAAATTTTGTACCAATTTCTGCCCCCTGTCCCTGTGCCAAAAAAGAATAAGGCTGGCATGGGTATTTCTTTGCTCTATAACCCCAAATTAACCAATCTTACCTTTTGAGTAGATTTAACGTTCATATGGATTGTTCTAATTTCAAGTCCTTTCCAATGGCTTCAGCTTCACAAATACTAGTTTCATATAGGCTTCACAGGTTTACAATGATGTTTTTAGCAGTTCTAGACTCCAAATACACAGCGCGAAAGAAAGAAACTTCCCAAGAGACAAAGAAAACTAATAAACAACTGTTTCTTCTATAAAATGTGAGAGCAGGGCAAGACACGTCTGCTCCGTATAACATTTACAACTCAAATCCTCCAGAATTGCCGCACATGTTAAAAGGCAGTCAATGTAAGTTTTAGAATAAAAGTAACTAGATTTGAATCTAAACATACCCACAATTACGGAACAGTCGGAATACCTAGTGAGCGTGACCTTAAACTGAAGCTTTCCTCTACAATTACCAAACCTAATTAGCTAATTTGTTTCCATCAGCTGGCTTCCTGGCAGAAATATTGATGATAAAATACCGAATTATAAAAAAATTGCTCTTTTGGCAGGAAGCCTTATGATGTCATCTGTTATGTTGTACTTCCTCTTGTTTTATTTATCTAAGGACTTGTGTCAAAATATAATATTTTAAATGAATCCTTTCCATGTGCAATATTAGGTACCTATGTAAATTTCAGCTTTGTATAAAGTGACATTTTTATTGTTTTATAAATAAAACTCTTTATGTTTACAATAAATTTATTATAATTTAAGTTGACCTATCATACATACTGCTTACAGTTATTGGGAGGGGGTATTTTTGATTTTTTT
This sequence comes from Rutpela maculata, assembly GCA_936432065.2. Classification (NCBI taxonomy): domain Eukaryota; kingdom Metazoa; phylum Arthropoda; class Insecta; order Coleoptera; family Cerambycidae; genus Rutpela; species Rutpela maculata. Next base: position 3,927,775 of record OW386286.2, read on the forward strand.
CAGACAGTGATTGCTTTTTTTTGGTACATCGACTTAGAAGGAAACTTTATTACCTATTTAGTCAATAAGTCAGTCAAAATTATATTACAAAATGGTTCCAAAAATTTCTTCATAAACATATATTACAAACTTAACTTTTAATTTTTGTATAAAATTTAACTTTAATTTTGATTCTTTAAACAACATAACGGAGTTGTTGGTGTATGCTGTTGTCGGCCACTGAACTTCAAAAACTATTTTGTTTTGATTATTAGCTATAGTAGGGAAACCAAGATGAAATAACTCGCCAAATAACGGTTTTCGTCAGACTGAACCGGGTTATGACAAACAAAAACATTCAATAAGGTTTTCTGAATAGGAAAACGCCTGCTGTCGCACTCTTATTGTGTGGAGAATGTAGTTATGATGCCATCAATATGCCATCCGAGCGATTATAAGCAGACGAAGTATTTAATTTAAATGGTGAATATCTCAGAAACTATGGTGCTTACGTAAAAAATGCTAACGATTAAAATTAAAGGTTATTAGTTATGTTTTCGATTGATTTTTTTATTTGTTTCTGTGGCATAGAAAACAATGAAATTATGACAGAAACAATGTGCGTCTTCACATTTTTTAAATAAAAATGTTGCCTTCGTCACTGTAATTTGCCAGTAACGAAAAAATAATTCTCAAATACTGTTTCTCGTTAATATGTATCATTACCTAGATGCTCAAATTTTTTTGTACAGTTATTAAGCACTTGCTTTAGAAAAAAAATACACTTTAAACTATAAAGTACTTTTCATTAAAAAAAGTAAAACTTTATTTTATTACAAATGTTTTAATAAATATTATAGTACAAGATCCGGCATAAGAAGTTAATACCCTCATCTGTTATTCATATAAGAAATAGTTTTTATGAGAGATAACATGTAGCTAATAGATTGCGACTAGGTTGCCTAGCCATATCTTGGCCCCATGACATTTAATTAGAAAAAAATTAATTAATTTTTGCTTTTTTTTTGTCAGGCAAAATCTAAATTTTGTCTTTAAACGTATATAGCAGTGAAACCATTACCTTTCTTGAAAAATTCCTGTAGAATTTTTGAAGAAAGCAAATTCATCATATTATAATTTTTTTAATAGATCCTTACCATTTTTTTCCTAGAACCAACGTTTATCTAGATATTCGCAAGAGAAATGTAAATTTCCAGCTGTATAGCTCCTAGCGTTCTTATTTTTTGTCGTTAGGGCAAAAAATTGTGGCTTATTAAATTCTCTACAAATTCATCAGGTCATAGTTTTTTACCGTAAAAGCCACTGTTTAGGAGTTATGGACGTTCTGAGTAAAAAAGTGCAAGACACCACCATCTTAAAAGGTCCGCCGGGCCCAAACCAAGAGTCACAGTAAAATTTGGAACGCGGCAAAACGTTCCTCACATTATGTAGTTTTCCTTTGGGAGTTTTTTTTTTTTTTTTTATCTCACAGATTCCGAGTTACGGGCGAAAAACCGTTTTCAGAGATGTGCCATCCGAGGGGAAATTTTCGTCGAAAACCGGACATCTAAATATACTCATATTTTCAAAAGTACGATACCGCGACGCCCGTACCATGTCGATACGGAAAGAGGAAGACTTGTAGTTGATCCGCATCGTAAATCACACCCCAAAATTCGAAAATTCGGCCTGACACGAACGAATCAAAATTGACAATTTTTGCATTTTTCGTTAGACTTTTTTCGATCACGATTTTGTGTTACAAGAGTGTCTTTCGCTCATCTCTTTCCGTCCGCCACAAAAAAAGAGATAGTCGACTTTCCTCTGTTAATAACTAATCAACCATAAATAATACATGAGAGATAACCTGATAGACGTAGAATTTAGTTCTAAATTGACCTGCACCTTTCCCGATCCCGTCAGATATGTTTAAAAAGCCTTTGTTAATGCAAACTTGCAAAGAGTAAGGGGTACAAACGTGGAGAATTTTTCTTCAAAAACCCGTTACTAGGAGCGATACAACTGGAAATTTTACATTTTCCAAGGAAACGTGTTTTTTTCTCATATCTTGCGAATATCTAGATAAATGTTGGTTCTAGGAAAAAAATGGTAGGGATCTATTAGAAAGATTATAAAATGATGATGAATTTGCTTCCTTGAAAAATTCCTGTAGGATTAATGGTTTCGCTGCTATATACAAAGACAAAATTTCGATTTCGCCTGACAAAAAAAAATATATTGTTTTTCAAATCAAACGTCATGGGGTCAAGATATGGCTAGGCAACCTAGTCGCAATCTATTAGCCTACATGTTATCTTTTATATAAACTATTTCTTATCTGAATAACAGATGAAGGTATTAACTTCTTATGCCGGATCTTAGACTATAACCGGGCAAAGAAAATTGAGCATCTAGGTAATGCTATATACCATGTGTGTAGCGGCTCGCTAGGCATAGTTAGTAAGAATTACATCGCGTGTGCCAGCTGGCAGAAATGAAATAACTGAGAGCTGGGATACTCCCCTAACGCACGAGTTTACACGCACGGTATTAACGAAAAGTACATACATACATTATGTTAGGTAAAATTTTGTAATTTGTGTTTGATTCATGGTACCGTAAATTGAAGATTGGGCCTGAACATTGTACACCAACAACTCCTAGCATTTTACAACAGTCTACACTGCAATGGAGTAATCCGACGGCTGCCCAGATGCACTTGGTCTCGACCAGAGACTTGACCTCAGACCTAGTTTCAGTTTTTTGAGTGTGTCGATGTCACATTCCGCCTCACTTAATTCCGGTCGATCGGGAGTATTCTGTTCTGGCGGCGGCCGTTCTGTAAATGCTGTTTCAGCCACTGACAGGTGAGACAGCATCTGTCTCTGAGACGCACTCCGGCCCCCCTGGGCCAGCCACCTACGAGTAAGGTTGTCTTTGGTGAGTATTGAATGTGCATGCAATTCTTTCGCATTCATGTACCTATTTCGATTCCTCCGAGGTAGAGATTTCTGTTCTGACATTGGAGATATGTCCGAGGAGGTGCTCGACTGGGCCCCGTGGTACACGAAATCTAGAAAAAATTCATTACTAGATTTTTGGTAACGATTGTGTATCTCACGGTGAAAGCTGTACAGTTAATAGAAAATCATATTGGTCAAATCCAGCGTTAATTCTATACTGTTTTTAGGGTGACATATACTAATTATGGTCTCTAAAATTACACCACATACATAATTTGCCTGCCATGTTGGAAAAATGACAGTCAAAATGAGTTTTTCTTAACTATTTCCTTTCCTGTTAGTTCTGCCCTAAAATTAGGTATTTACCAATATTGTAGAAATGGAAAAAACTACATCTGTTACTTAAACTATTTTTCTCTATTATTAATATTTCTCGATTTACTGTGTCTATGTTTCACTACAGATTTTTTTCAGTTATCTCAGTCCCCGTTGCTCCTATAGTAATTAGTTCATTCAAAATTGTAGAGTATAAAATTTCCCTAAAGTTTTGGTTAAACAATTTTCTGCCAAGGTGAACTATTTTAAAATTGTAGCGACTCAAACTTTGAAAAGTAAAGAAAATTGTTAACAAAATTTTTTAGGAAATTGTATAATCTACAATAATGATAATTAGTAGAGGTTCAGAATTCGAAAAAGTCGTCTAGAGACGTGTCCCGTGGAACATTGAAAGGTAAAAATGTACTGATTGCGCTATTATATAGTACTTGATATGTATATACACCCCCTAAATTCGTCTGGCGATATCGGTGTCCAAACAACCCCCAGGGGTGAAAAACCGAAAAAAAAAACGGAAAATTAGATAATTGCTTCGTCTTTCTAGCAGTTTTTTAATTTTTGATGAATTGTCCATAATAACAAAGTTATGGCTATTTATATGCAAAAGAACAGTTGTTTAAAGCGTAAAATATTTTCTAAAACCTTACGTGGCTCTCTTATTATGCGAATATTTATTTTGTCGTATTCACAAATTCTTTCCACTCGTGATTGTAATCAGACCAACGAAAATTTTAAAAATTTAATAAGAATAAAAGTTGTAGCGTATACTATCAAGATTCGATTACTTTTTTCAGATTTAAATTTCGATCATAAATAAGCGAGTTATGAATCAAATAGTTAGTTGTTGTCAAAATTATGCCACAACCCCAGTTGCATCTGTCTCTATTTCAACCTGCTTCAAATCGTTTCCCATCGCATTCTAACATGACTGCCTGCTAGTCACGCGGCCTGCGAGTTCTACATACTCACGCGGGAATGATAATACTTGCATGTCGAAAATTGTTAATTACATCTTTTTCGTGTTTTTTTTTTATTAAATAATTCTTATATATTTATACAATTATTGTAAAACATGAATCTTCATCTAGCAATACGGATAAAACGACAAATATAATTTGTAACTAAACTGGTAAATTATTTGAAAGTACTGACTAAAACTGTTTAAAAATAATAATTTTAGTAAATAATGAGGAGTGTGTAACATTATTATGGATATTAAAAGCTCGAAGGTAAAGTGCATAAAACGTTTTACTCTTTTTTCTCAAGCAAAAAAATATATATCTTTTAAATAATGAGAAGGTGCTGCTCTGTCAAGCGACGTTGCACCAATCAGAAATAGTGGAAAAAAATAAGGAATTGTTGTAAAGCAGATAATACTGCCGTAAATAGATTCAACTAATTTTTTTTATATATCATTTTAGGATGCGCAATAGGGCAGTTAAAATTTATACCAGAGAAAAAATAATTTCTATTTTTTCTGTCTTAGCGCCAGATATATTCGAAATCTCAAAATATGGATATCCTGATTTGAGCACAATCAGTTAATATAAACACGAGCCTCTGAGATTTTTTTTCTGTATATTTCTCACGAGAAAAGATATTTTTTCGTAAAATGAGAATTGTGAAAATGTAGCGAAATGTAAATTGCACCATCCCCTCTTCTCAACATTGCTCAGAAAATAGAAATTGACTGTCCCTTTCAAATTTAACCCCCATAAGACTCTTTAGAGGGTCCCAAAAGATAACCTCACAATTCCACAAATAAAGAGTCGCGAATTTCCTGGTTGAGTGGTGTTAAAGTCCGCCAAGACTTAAATGTATATAAAATTATTATTATTATTTTTGACGTACGTTATTGTTTATTCGCGATTTTATTTTGCAAATTATTAATAATTAATCACCTTCTAATTTCTGGTAATATATTAATGTTTATGATATTGTTCAAACAATTATAATTTATTTAAACAGTTTTATTTTGCTATAAATTTAATATATGGCAAAGTATAATTGTTTAAACAATTTAGAATTCTTAAAAATGTTAAGAAAAACTCAAATTTCACTAACTAGTAATAGGTTGTACAAGAAAATCACAAATAAACAAAAATACCCTATAGAAAGATCTTATAGAGGTTTATTCATGGAAATGACATTGATGGTTCCGGAGGCACGTGTTCTGTCGATTTGCTCAAAGTTGCTTTCTTTTTTACTACAAATTTGAATTTTCCGCGCCTTATTGCACATCTCCTGAAATCAAAGATTAGATAAAATTCTCTAATCTTTGCTGAAATGACATTTATTTAAACAATATCCTTGACTCGAATTACGGTATTTTTTATCTACTTTACAATAATTCTGTAATTTCTGATTTCAGTGTCTCTAATATAATATAATAATATTTTTTCAAAGAGAAATATTTGTTTTGCTTGTGAAAGATGAGTTTTATGCCACATTACCCTTGAGTTTTCAATGGCCAATATTTTGCGCTGACCACATTACTTACTAAAATTATTATTTTTAAACACTTTTAGCAAGTAATTTCACATAATTTACCAGTTTAGTTACAAATTATACAATTTGATATAATATACACTTTTTGACGTTTAATCCGTATTGCTAGAGGAAGACTTCATATTTTACAATAATTGTGTAAATATATAAGAGTATTTAATAAAAAAAAAAACACGAAAAAGATGTAATTAACAATTTTCTACATGCCAATATTATACGTATGCATTCCCGCGTGAGTATGTTAGAATGGGACGGGAAACGATTTGAAGCGGTTGAAATAGAGATAGATGCAACTGGGGTTGTGGCATAATTATGACGACAACTAACTATTTAATTCATAACTCGCTTATTTATGATCGAAATTTAAAACTGAAAAAAGTAATAGAATCTTGATAGTATATCCTACAACTTTTATTCTTATTAAATTTTTAAAATTTTCGTTGGTCTATCTACAATCACGAGTGGAAAGAATTTGCGAATATGACAAAATAAATATTCGCATAATAAGAGAGTCACGTAAGGTTTTAGAAAACATTTTACGCTTTAAACAATACTGTTCTTTTACATATAAATAGCCATAACTTTGTTATTATGGACAATTCATCAAAAATTAAAAAACTGCTAGAAAGATGAAGCAATTATCTAATTTTCCGTTTTTTTCGGTTTTTCACCCCTGGGGGTTGTTTGGACACCGATATCGCCAGACGAATTTAGGGTGTGTGTATACACGTCAAGTAAGGTAATAAAGGCGTAATCAGCACATTTTTACCTTTCAATGTTCCACGGAAGTCAACAAAGATCTTGATTTCAACTCTACTAAATAGCTAATTACTATGCAGGAGCATTAGGAACAGAGATATTGCAAAAATCTGTAGCAAAGCATAAATATTCGCATTTTTTGGGAGAGTGCAATTGTATATTGTAAAGTATTAGCAAAAGAGAAAAATTGCTGTATGACAAATCAGTAAAAATTTGAAGAATTCAGATAAAATTCATTCTTTTACAGAAACTTACTGTAATAGGCCAGGCTAGATAAGTGTGAGAATTAAAAAAATAAATAAATAAGAGATAACATTTTGACGTCATTTTTTGGTAATATTGGTCGGCGACATCAGGTGACGAAAATATGACGTCTCAGCAACGTCATACTGTGACGAAATTATAACGTCATGTTGAGGTCGCTATGACGTATTGGTGACGTCATAAAATGACGTCACTGGGCTGTGACAATGATGTCAAAATGATGTCAGGGTGCCGGGCTTTAGAATTTCTGTGGGTAGGACAGATGTGAGAAAATTTTCTGACTATATTTACATTGAGGATAAACTTGGAAAATCAAATCGTTTTTAAATCCTTGTGCAATTTTAGAGACCAGAATTAGTTATGCTAATAAAACAATGAATTTCTGTTTCATTTTATATTAAATTTAATATGTATGATATGTAATAAAGACAAATTCATGCAACAAGTGAAACTGTGCTTCCTATACATTTTTAAGCAACAAGCTACTGAATAGAGGGAGAGGAGAGTTCTGCAAGATTTTACCTAATCGTTTATCTTGAAGTTTTAGTACTTGATAAGTAGAAAAACTCACTGTGTACGGTAATAGCAACAATGTATAAAAGTTTAAAATAGAATGGGAGCCCATAACATAAAAATAGTGTATAAATCATACTCATCTGGAAAACCACATAAGTTTGCTATTTAAATAGTTGCCAATTGTTTTTTGTGCAATTTAACAAACCGACCTAAAATGTTCAGATAAATCTATTTTCTTCACAATTTCATACCAACAATCTTTTTTTTTGTTGTGATACAAGTTACTGAAACAAAGATATTTAATTTATTTCAAAAATAATTTTTTTTGTATAGCATATGTGTTCCGGGACTGGTATTTTTTATTCCAAAACTTTTTGATTGTACTCTTTACAAAATTCCAGCAAAAAAAATTGCATTACAAGACAATTCCTTACAAATTTCAGTTCTATTCCAGTATTAGTTCAATCAATAGGTACTTTTTCTTGAAAAAAATAGCATAAGTCAGTTTTTCTTTCTTAAAGTGTTTGGCAGAAAGGGTTCAATCTGAGTATTCTGTCAAGTTGGCAGGGTTGGCGGTGGCTGGGGTTAGCCGCCATCTTTGCGAAAAGTCAAACGCAAATATCTTGCAATCCATTGATGCTACAACAAAACTGGTAAGCACCTTTTTTCTTCAGCACTTAATTCTCTATGAATTCCTAAACAAGCTCATTTTCATAGAATTGATACTTTACGAGTTACCGTGTGTCAAAGCTTTCAAAGCGTAGTCTGCGGTCTGCGGATTATTTTATAAATTATTGGTCATATATTAAAATGTCAAATAGCAGTCATGTAGAGCATTAGATTCTCTACACTTTATTGTAAAAAAATTTTTTTTGAAAATCTCCCAAACTATCCATCTTACGTTTAAATAATATGTTGTTATCAATTTTGTAGAACACTAAATTCTTTACAATCTAGTGCTCTACAAGCTTGCAATTACATATTTTTATACTCGATCAATAATTGACGAGATTTTGGTGATCTGGCTGCTGGTTTCCGGGTCTTCTTCTACGTAACTTGGTTGAGTACTTGACGTTTCGATCATCATGTTGTGAGGCAAAGTGAGCTCTGCTGGATTGAGCTCCTCTAGTTATACAGGTTATCCGGAGGCGTGTCACGGATCATTGCTCATCCGGAACATTGACTTCCATGTTATTGGTAATTGTAGCCCAGTGTCACAATTATAGTTGTTCGGATGTTTATTTATTTCAGTGGCTTTTCTGATCTTCTTGGCTAATTTCTTTGTCTTGTCGAATTTTATCAAATGGCCGGTTTCTTCTGAGTGTTTGGCAACTGCCGATTTTATAAAATTTCCCTTATTTGTATTGCTGATGTGTTCTCTGAGTCTGGTGTTTATATGTCGTTTGGTCTCTCCGATGTAAACTTGTCCGCAGGAACATGGAATGTTATATACTCCTGGTGTTTCTAGTTCTTCTGGACCTTGATATTTGGAAAAATGTCTTGTCTCTTTATTGCATTGTCTGTATCCTTTGGTTTCTATCCATTTTTCTGTAGTGATGTTTTTAAGGTCCGATATTCTTCTTGAAGATGTTTTGTCTTGCAAATTTGTTTGCTCTATGTACTAGTGTGTTAATGACAACCATGTTTTTGTCCTGGGTGGTGGTGAGAATTAGCGTGCCAACTTGACAAAATACTCAGAGTGAACCACAGAACACTTTAAAGAAGAAAAACTGACTTACGCTATTTTTGCATTATGAACACCCTTTTTTACATTCAGAAGAAACACATGCATTAATAGTTATATAACCGTCCAATAAAATATTTTTAAAATACATCTATCTCTTAATTGTGGGAAAAGAAATATTAAGCTTCATTCTAATTTAATTACAATAATATAGTTTTGCAGAACCTCCAATTAGTTTTCAAGTTTATACATTGAATGAGGACAAAAAAAATTGTTTTAGGTGAAAGGGGACTATATTTTTTGTAAAATTACCAAAAATTATTAATCTGTAAATAATTTTCTATATTTTGTAAATGTCTTGATTATTTTTTCAGACCAAGCCACAATCTTCTATCATAATGCACCTAACTAAAGAAATTAATAGTGTTTACTTTTGTAAAACTAACATTTAACTTGAGAGAAAAGACGCTATTGCAGTTTGGAATTTTTTATAACGCTTTCATATTTACATAAGAAAAAGGTACATAATGCCCATACCAGAAGCTGTGAGAAAAAAATTATTATTGACTGTGCACTATTTTGCACTTTTTTACATCATTGCTGTTTACTACAATGATGATCTAAAGTTAAGTAGAGAGGAAGGGAGAACAAACGACCCACTCTAAAATGCACCAGTGTGATTTTTAAATTATTTGATGCTCGCAAAAAAAGGAAAGCGAATCTAACCTGAACAATTAACTTTAAGTTCATGCACACAGCTCTTTGAAACTTTTGATATGACCAATATAAGAAAAAAAATTGCAGCTATCTGAATTTGAACCCGAAATATTCGTATCCAGAACAAATCAAATCATCTTATATACTGGACTATTCGGCACCTAATAATTAATAATAAATTTTTCAAAGAAACTTCAACTTTCAAACAAACATTTTTATTGCCTTTTATTGTATTGTATTGTATTTAGGGTCATTGGAAGAGCACCATCTAGGTGAAATGGTGCCTATTTACCATGTAGATTATATTTTTATGGTAAATAAAGATGTTGTTGTGGTTGTCGTTGTTGTTGTTACACATGCATTAATAGTTATATAACCATCCAATAAAATATTTTTAAAATACATCTATCTCTTAATTGTGGGAAAAGAAATATTAAGCTTTGTTCTAATTTAATTACAATAATATAATTTTGCAGAACCTCCAATTAGTTTTGAAGTTTATATATTGAATGAGGACAAAAAAATAGGTTTAGGTGAAAGGGGACTATTTTTTGTAAATGTCTTGATTATTTTTTGAGACCAAGCCACAATCTTTTATCATAATGCATCTAACTACAGAAATTAATAGTGTTTACTTTTGTAAAACTAACATTTAACTTGAGAGAAAAGACGCTATTGCAATTTGGAATTTTTTATAACGCTTTCATATTTACATAAAAAAAAAGGTACATAATGCCCATACCAGAAGCTGTGAGAAACAATTGATTATTATTGTTGTTGTTGTTCTTTTTATTATTATTATTATTATTATTATTATTATTAATTATTATTAAATGGATTAGACGGCCTAGCTTTTCTTTTTTCTTCCTTATTTAGTATCTGATGTTGATGTCACTAAATAAGGAAGAAAAAAGAAAAGCTATTCCGTCCAATCCATTTTGAAAAATTTTCATTAAGGCACCTACGTACAGCAACCGAATAATGTATAGAAGTACTATTTATTTAAAGAATAACTTTTCTTTTTTCTTCCTCATTTAGTTTAGTATTTGATGTTCCTTAAGTCGATTGACTGATTTACCTTATTAGTAAACCTAACCGACTTTTATACAGGGCCAGTTGAAAAGTGAGAATTAAATTTGGCTATTGAATAACAAACCCCCTATATAAGGTATCGGGCTAAAATTTTGTATAGAGGTATTTGAGACAACTGTGAATCGAATACACCAATTTGCCGATAAAAAATTGCCTAATAGTCGATAACGAAATTTCGATCCTATTAGAGGAGCTTAGTAGGCCTTGAAAATATGAAAATTACACATTTTTCAAAACAGTAAAATAAAGCTCATTGAGCACTATATCCCAAAAAAAAAAAATTTAAATCAGTCAACGCGTTCCAAAATAACGGGGTGTTGCGGTCTTAAATAGCACACACTGTATAAGACATGTAACAAGTCTATAAGTAATATTTACTAGTGAAATATTTTGTCGAACTCCTCTATATGTTTCCTTAAATATATAAGGAATAAGAAACCAGACTGCAACCAACAGCTATTCTCCGGACTAATGCCCCGCCGAGCGCTGAATTACGAGTTACAAGCCTGGCCGCGTTAAGTACAATAACTATGTATTGCCACAAAACGCTAAGTTTCGATTGTAATAGACACCAGCCGAAAGACTTATTCCCATTCAAAGGAGCTCTCGTGCCAGCCACCCCATACCACTTGCAGACTGCAGTTTCGAGCTATTGGCTCTCGTCAGTGCAAGGTAGGTCTGAGACGGCTGTAACGAGGCATTTGTTCACTCTTGGTACATGACGAGATTTATAAAACCACGACATGCAACAAAAATGACAGGCTCCATCTAGCGGCTGATATCCATTACAATCGAAACAGCAGTAGCCCTGACATGGGCACAGTTAGTAGATATGCTTCTAGAGGGCAGAATATTTACTAGTGAAATATTTTGTCGAACTCCTCTATATGTTTCCTTAAATATATAAGGAATAAGAAACCAGACTGCAACCAACAGCTATTCTCCGGACTAATGCCCCGCCGAGCGCTGAATTACGAGTTACAAGCCTGGCCGCGTTAAGTACAATAACTATGTATTGCCACAAAACGCTAAGTTTCGATTGTAATAGACACCAGCCGAAAGACTTATTCCCATTCAAAGGAGCTCTCGTGCCAGCCACCCCATACCACTTGCAGACTGCAGTTTCGAGCTATTGGCTCTCGTCAGTGCAAGGTAAGTCTGAGACGGCTGTAACGAGGCATTTGTTCACTCTTGGTACATGACGAGATTTATAAAACCACGACATGCAACAAAAATGACAGGCTCCATCTAGCGGCTGATATCCATTACAATCGAAACAGCAGTAGCCCTGACATGGGCACAGTTAGTAGATATGCTTCTAGAGGGCAGAATATTTACTAGTGAAATATTTTGTCGAACTCCTCTATATGTTTCCTTAAATATATAAGGAATAAGAAACCAGACTGCAACCAACAGCTATTCTCCGGACTAATGCCCCGCCGAGCGCTGAATTACGAGTTACAAGCCTGGCCGCGTTAAGTACAATAACTATGTATTGCCACAAAACGCTAAGTTTCGATTGTAATAGACACCAGCCGAAAGACTTATTCCCATTCAAAGGAGCTCTCGTGCCAGCCACCCCATACCACTTGCAGACTGCAGTTTCGAGCTATTGGCTCTCGTCAGTGCAAGGTAGGTCTGAGACGGCTGTAACGAGGCATTTGTTCACTCTTGGTACATGACGAGATTTATAAAACCACGACATGCAACAAAAATGACAGGCTCCATCTTTTTTTTTGTTGCATGTCGTGGTTTTATAAATCTCGTCATGTACCGAGTGAACAAATGCCTCGTTACAGCCGTCTCAGACCTACCTTGCACTGACGAGAGCCAATAGCTCGAAACTGCAGTCTGCAAGTGGTATGGGGTGGCTGGCACGAGAGCTCCTTTGAATGGGAATAAGTCTTTCGGCTGGTGTCTATTACAATCGAAACTTAGCGTTTTGTGGCAATACATAGTTATTGTACTTAACGCGGCCAGGCTTGTAACTCGTAATTCAGCGCTCGGCGGGGCATTAGTCCGGAGAATAGCTGTTGGTTGCAGTCTGGTTTCTTATTCCTTATATATTTAAGGAAACATATAGAGGAGTTCGACAAAATATTTCACTAGTAAATATTCTGCCCTCTAGAAGCATATCTACTATAAGTAATATTTCTTGAGCAAAAAACGTCTATACAACGTTGATGCAGAAGTACCTACATAACTCAACATTTTTAAGAATATTTTAAGACTGTGGCTTAGTTAACTGTTCCTAATAAAGTGAGAAAACTTTAAAAATAGTCGAAATAAGGTATTTAAAAAAATATACATCAAATAGGACAGTCGTCTTACAGATAAAACAGAATTTTATAAAATTCACGGTCACGTTTGCAATTTCAATTAATACTCTCACACAGATTATAGATCTTAATTTGCACAATTCTAAAGTTCTTTCGTTATTAACAACTGAAATTGAAAAACACCGTTTTAATACAATTATTATTACTTAATTACAAGCCATTTTAAGTTGCAAGTCACTTAATATGATACACATACATATGTTATGAAAAAGTAATTTATATCATGTGATCTTCACTGAAGCCCTCGAAATATTCAATTTTCGTGTAATATATTATAGTATGATATTATGGGTCTAATTTAGATTCAGTTACTGATTGTTGACAGTAATTATAACGAAAAGTTTATTTTCTCCTGAATGAAAGGTTTGTTACACATTCTTGCTGTTAAAACTTAATATGTCCATATTATAAAGCAAAAAAATATCACATGCAATATTACCATATAACCCAAGTGGCACAAAATTCTTTAAGATATCTTTAAGAAGTTCTATTTACTGCCCGCGAGGATATCTTGTATTTATGTACCCTAGAAGTCCTTCCGAAATCAAAATGAGAAATCTTTATAGGTATGTGCCAACTTTTATGCACTGGGGAAATGTAAACTGGGCATAATATAGGAATTTTAACTTTTGTTAACCCACAGACATCTACTAGAAGTTCTAAAAGGGAATTACCATACAGCTCAAATTTCTAAGTATTATAGAAATCAAATAAAGTATTAAAAGGGAAATAGTATTATTATCCTTAACAGAAACTTGTAGACATCTTCTAGAAGTTCTAAAAGGGAATTACCATACAGCTCAATTTTCTATGTATTACAGAGATCAAATAAAGTATTAAAATGGAAATATTATTATTATCGCTAATAGAATGCCTATAGAAATCGCAAGAAGAAATTCTTTTAATGCATAAAATTTGTTTGCTTACCACGTAGTTTGTTACAGAAATTATTCCTAGATGACGCCACGTACAAACTACTGACGATGATCAGTCATGCATTATCTTATACTCATGAATTTATAGAACATTAATAACATTACTACGTTCAAATTCTCTCAGGGATCATCGATTTATTTGGATGAATCTTATAACGATCTCTAATCTTTGGTTTGGTTTGGGCCTGATGTCTCATACTGAGATTTTGATTAACCAACATTTCACCAGCTGCCACTGGCAATTCTACAAGAAGTGTGTGTTGGTACATCTAATAGAAATCCTATAAAGATGTTTTCAGTACCGTTTATATTGGTAAGCGATAAAATACCCGAAAGATTACTACAGGAATTAAACCTGTTTGAAGGATTGATGCGGTACATCTAACAGAAACCCTATAAAGATGTCCTCGGGACCATTTATATTGGCAAGCGATAAGGTATCCTAAAGATTACTATGGGAATTCTATAGGTATGCAAAAGGCTGCTCACAGGATTCTATACTAATAGCTTTTTTCGATTACCATGGGAAGTACTATTTAATACTGATATGCTGACATTTGCCCATCTTAGGGAACTTTTACAGACCTCTAGAAGATATTTACTAATTCCTAAATTTTTATCCTCGGGATATCTTGAGGAATTAATTGTGCTACTTGGGAAGCGTTTTCAAGTAACGAAATTAAAGGAAATTAAAAACTTATCCTTTGATGCTTGTTTTCCATTTTTCCTTATTTGAAATAATTATTTTTTGTTTTGTTCCTTTTTGTTAATTTCAACACTAGTCGGCAAGTTGTTGATATAAAATAATACAGATTTATATAATATTTCAAAATCAACTGCAAACACAAGAGCGGGTCAAAATTTCTTTAAAAAAAAGCAAGACGACTGGCCTCTAAGCTTTATAAAGGTAGGTGGGTACGTTCTTTAATAATATACAAAATATACATAAAGAAATGAGTGGTGCTGGAGGAATAGTAACGAGGGTTAAATAAAAAAAGTTACCTTTAGCAAAGCTGCAAAATCTAATGGTTAAATTATGTCAAGTTTTGTGTTTAATTAATTGATTCAAATGAAAAAAAAAGCATGTTCAAAAACGTGAATGAAAATTATTTTGTAATTTCTTTAGTAACAAACTGTGAAATTGTCTTTAATGAATGTTATGTGAATAGCAAAAAGAAAATTATTTACCATACGTCTATATAATAAACTTTTGCATAATCTGAAATAAAAATAATAATTTAGTGAAAATTACAAGACTGTTGATAATTTCAAAACAAAAAAGATTTATCATGAAAAGTTTCTCGGGTAAAACAAAAAATAAAATTCTAGTAACTTTACTCACACTTACTATGTTTGTGCTTCAAATCTAACTGATTGGAAGACTCGGTCCGACTGGACGTTAATTGATCTTGGTCCGATTCGCTGTCTTCACTATCCACGTCGTTTTTTCTATTGGCTCGTCTTCTTCCGTGACCTTTTGTACTTTGAAATTTTTGCTGAAAAGAATAGTGTTCATTTAACATGTGTTGTCATAACTTAGTCCAACTGACACTAATTATTTTATAATACCTACAAGAACATCTATATCCTCGTTGTAAAAGTTTTAGAAATTGACTTGAAATTTGGTACACATAGAATATTTTGATCTTATTCCTTTGAAGGGTTGGGAAGTAAATGGGGGTAAATAGATAAATCAAGTAAGCAAGAGTCCATAAAATTGGTATTTAGTACACAAAGCAAAGGTCTCAAAAATTTTTTTAGCCACACCCATTGTCACCCCCACTCAACTATTAAAGGGGGTGAAAAAAATAAAATTATGATTTAGTGCGTGTACAAGAACCAAAAGCCTCAAATTTTTTTTTTACTTCATCTACCCCCACATTAAATATAGTGGAGAATTATGGACTTATTGACAATTGATATTCGTTGTTATTTTGCTGAATTTGCAAGTTTTAAATACGTAAAAAGTTCAGAACTGACCACAAATGTACTTACGATATTATAGTAGGGTGAGTTTCGTTGAACTGATGAGGTAGCCGGAGGCGGCGATGCGCAACCTTCAGTCATTGGATGCTCGTGATACATGAAGCTGTGCAACATCGTATTCTGTGGCAGAGTGCTTGGCTCGGACAGCTGGAATGTTGCATATGGTGATATGTCTTCTGATGTCTCTGCAGATAATATTATGTTTAACTGATAATTCACTACCATACTGTGTGTTATGTTTTTTGTGGTTTTATTAGAATGATTTGTATTAATGTCAGATATTTGAGAATTGAATTTGTGACATAACGAGGAAATAAATAAATTTAATTTCTGGAGGTTACGAACCTTAACAGCATTCAACATTTTCAAAATATTTTATAGTTATTGTTTGTCCATGCCCACAATATTTCCTCAATATAGGAAATATTTTCAATATTTCTTTAATAGTAGGTACAGTAACTAGAAGTTTTAACTTCGGAATAATGTCATATTGAACGGATTTCGTTCATTTTTGGCAGTATAATAGTAAATGCTTCACAGAAAAGTTTCTATATTGTGCGAGGGCTTGCTAATTTATAGAGGGTGGATGCCACCCCCGCTCAGGCGGTGCCACTTAAAAAATATATATGTTTATTGGAGCTGAAATAGAATCAAATTTTAAGAAGAAAAGGTTCTATGCAATTTTTCACATAAATTGATAGTTTTTAAGTTATAACAACTAGTACAGTCACTGAAGGTTTTCACCTCCGATTTCGTTGAACCTTCTTCATCGATTTTCATGAAAATTTGTGAGTAGTTAGAGGATACCTCAAGAAACAAAAGTGACATAGTGCCAACTTGCGCTTTTATCCTGGGGGTGGATGCGACCCCTTCTCGGGGGTGGAAATTATTTTATGAAAAATAACCCCAGGAATCGATAGAGGGACCAATTCTAAGCAAAATTTGTTATATAAAGTTATTAAAATAAATCAATACTTTTTGAGTTATTAAAGATCAAAGATTTTGATTTTTCGTGAAAAAAATGCATGTTTTAAAGCGGTTTTTCATAAATAACTCAAAAACTATAAGTTTTTACAAAAAAGTTGTCATTACCAAAATTGAAGCTAATAAAAAAACGAATAAATTCCTGCCTTAAAAAACCTTTTAATATTAATTCAAAGTGAGCTATAGGTAATTGAATGTATATTTTTTTTCGGCGAGTACTCAAATCTAAGTATTCAAGCTTAAATAACGGGAAAACGATGCATTTTATAAAATATACTTACTGAACACTTTTCAAAGTACTCAGAAATACCTATCAAATGAGCGGAGAAGAAGTTGATAGCATCAAAATTAAGCAAGTTATGATGAAAATAAGAGGACCCTTTCGAATTTTTTAGGAAAAAGTGAAAAATACGCCATTTCCACAAAAATTAAAATTTATAGTAATCCCTATAAGACTTTCTTTATTTTAGCATAAGTAATGACTTTAAAAATTTTGACCGGTTTAGAATGCATATTTTTGAAAAAAATATGATTTAAAAAAATCAGAATTTTTCAAATTTTCGTAAATTTCATTTTCTTTTGATAATAACTCCAAAAATACTCGATATATGTAAAAAATAATAGAGAACGAAATTTGAGTTTTTTTTTTAATAAAGATTTTAGTTTTTTTTTATTTTTGTAGGACAACAAATAACCGAGATAGAAACGTTTAAAGCCTAAATTTTACTGCGGGAACCATGTAACCGGGGCCCTTTAACCTTTTATCTTTTAAAAGATAAGGGTTTTAAAAGATTAAATTTCATACGATCTTATAGCCCTTGAAATTACCTTTCAAATGGTTTTTGGATGAACCTGATATAAAAATTAACGGAGTTATTGTAAAAAACCAATAACATTTTTTTGGAAAAAATTTTTGAGCAGAGATTTTGTATGCATATATAGGAAAAAAGATAGATAGTAAGAAGTAGACGTGTCGATAGGTACATGCTCACAAAATATGCGGCGCTTCTTGCGGGTGTCGAAGAGTAGGGTTATTTTGCAATGCAACCTGCGGATCATGCAGTGGGGACAATTGCCAAAATAGCCCTTCAATTAATGAAGAAGGAGAAGTTGGTGAAGAGAGCTCTGATGAAGAGTGAAAAATTAAATTTAATGTACTATTAATATTTGATTAATTTATGAAACATTATTTAAATAAAAAATGAATAAACTTTTCATATATTTTAATATTTATTTTAATACATTTTCATCTTAATTAATAAATTAAACTTTTATAAGTCACATAAGCACTGAAAAAATTGTTTCCAACGTTAAATTATGCTTTTTCATCAATTTGTGCACGAAGGGTAGTTTGGGGAATGTGGAGAGAATAATATTAATAAAGTTTGAAATATATTAATAAAGTTTATCATAAGTAATAAAAGAGATTCTAAATAATTAAAGCTATTAAAGCTGATAAAAAAAATTTCCATTATTTTTATGACAAGTGGTAGTTTTTAAGGGTGGAAAATTTCGCAATAAATAAATAATTACTTTAATACTCAGTAAATGAGATTTCAATTCAGTAATGTATTATTCAAATGATTAAAGTTTCTTGAAACCAATTTTTTCAATGATTCTGCATTAAGGGGGTTTTTAAGGGTTGAAATTTCACAGTCAACCAAAAATTATATCATAAACATTAAACAAACCGTTTGTGTAATGTTAATATGCGATTTCATATTTCAGAAATACAAAAAATGATTTTTTCATGATTTTCGATTTAAGGGATGGTTGCTAAAAGGGTTGGAAAATTAACTAAAATCATAAATCATGCATATAAGTATTGAAAAATATTTATTTTATCTAATTAAACGAGATTACTTACGCCAGAATGCTTAAATCTGCATTTCTTCCCATTTTTAACAAAAGGGGGTGGATTTCACCCCTAAAATGCAAAAAGCGCAAGTCGAGCATATGTCATTTTTGAAGTTGAGGGTAAAATATACTCAATCCCAAATTTTCATGCAAATCGATGGAGGTTCACCGAAATCGGAGGTAATAGTTGATTTTTACCTTCATTCACTGTACTAAACTTCAAAATTGCGATTTTAGCTTAAAAAAAAAGTATCTTCAAACGGCTTTCGTCAAGTATCTCGAAAAGTATTACTTTATCGAAAAAATGTTACAGATCAATTACAGAAAGTACAAACTGGGAATTAATTATATTTTTTGTTTACTGATGTAGGATCTCGTGTAGGATTAATAATTTCGCAGATATTTAAATTTATATTTGGTATCCAAGTGTTTCGAAATTACCTTTAAAGTTTAAAATTAATTTTTTTTCTAAAGCAAGTGCTTTAAATGAGCAAACAAATTTGAGCATCTAAGTCTACGTCTACATCTTAATGAAAAACTGTATTTGAGATAATTTTTTTAAATTACTGGTTAATTAGAGTAACAAAATGGCGACCTTTTTATATAAAAACATAAATACGCATATTTTTCCGTCGTAACTTCTTTATTTCTTATGCTACAGGAACAGGTAAAAAATAATTTGAAAGCGCAATTAATTGTCTTTAATTTCATTTCTTAGCATGCGTCACGTAGGTGTCACAATTTCTGAGATATTTAACATTTAAACTGCACTTTTCGTTTTTTATAAACGTTCGGACGCTATTTGTAAACTTTCATATCTCCGAAACTATTAAATATATGTAAATAAATAAACAAGCGAAATTCATTATCAGTTTATGAGCTTTATTTTTGGTCTCTACCCATTTTCCAATAAAACTAATATTTAATATTTGGAAAAGGAAAAAAAAAATACGTTTTATCGAAAATACC
The DNA here is from genome assembly GCA_936432065.2 of Rutpela maculata. Classification (NCBI taxonomy): domain Eukaryota; kingdom Metazoa; phylum Arthropoda; class Insecta; order Coleoptera; family Cerambycidae; genus Rutpela; species Rutpela maculata. The sequence goes on from OW386286.2 coordinate 3,947,663, forward strand.
TTTATAGTTTAAACTGTATTTTTTTCTAAAGCAAGTGCTGTATACAAACCAAAAAATTTGAGCATCTACGTCATGCTACATATTAATGAGAAACAGTGTTTGAAATTCCTTTTTTTTAATTACTGACTAATTACAGTAACAAAATGGCGACGGTGTTATTAAAAAAATGTGTAGAACCTTTTCTTCTTGCATAGAACCCTTTCTTTTTAAAATTTGATTCTACTTCAGCTCCAATAAATATATATATTTTTTAAGTGCCATCCCCTGAGAGGGGGTGGCATCCACCCACTATAAATTAGCAAACCCCCGCATAATATAGAAACTTTTCTGTGAAGCATTTACTATTATACTGCCAAAAATGAACGAAATCCGTTCAATATGACATTATTCCGAAGTTTTGCATATTTTTTACCTCTAGGTACTGTACTATAATATTTTAAAAATATTTAAAAGATTATTTGTATTCTCTATAATTGTTTCACAAACCTATTAAAATGTTTATAATACTATTATAACAAAAGATATATTAACTTTAAATAATTACACATTGAAGATATTAAAAAAATACATTCACAAAAATGGGCAATGTGGATCTTTATCCACAAATATGAAAATTGGACGTTTGCCGAAACTTTACCTGAAATAAAGCTAGGAAAAATTTTACGCAATTTAAAGGAATTCGAAATTTTCATAAAAACGCAAATATAGCAAATAATAGCACATAACTTAGTCAATTTTTATCGCAGAACGTTATACAAAAAAATAAATTGTAGGAATTAAATCATCTCTCAACATTATGATCAACATTTTTGTTGTAAAGCTTTTTTTGAGTTAATCAACAAAAACGCGCGTTGAAATTTGACTTTTGGAAAGGAGTGAAAAAGCACTAAATCTTAAACAATTTTTGACCAAATTGGATTGAACTTTTGAACTTGTCTCAGATTCAAGACAATTTCATAGTCTTCGGTTCATCGGTTCTATTTTTAACACCTTTTGATAAAATGAATGAATTTTAAGATATTTGCAAAAAAAAAAACGTTTTTTAACCCTTTCCTCCCCACCCTAAAAATTTAGTTCGCTGCCGGTATTGGTCGGCCTTTTTTTACATGTTTATAAGACCTTAAACAGTTTTCTGCAAAAAAATCTCGTAGCATCTGCAAATGAATGCAGTTGTTTTCTTATCCTTTCCTCTTCCCGTTTTATACAAAGATCTTAGACCATGCAGGCACGCGAGCTAGGAGCCATACAACTGGAAATTTAGATTTTCCGAGAAAACGTGTTTTTTTCTCATCTCTTGCGAATATCTAGATAAACATTGGTTCTAGGAAAAAACTGGTAGGGACCTATTAGAAAGATTATAAAATTATGATGAATTTGCTTTGTTGAAAAATTCCTGTAGGATTAATGGTTTCGCTGATATATACGTTTACAGACAAAATTTCGATTTAGCTTGACAACAAAAAAAAAAAGAAAAAAATCAATTAATTTTTTTCAAATTAAATGGCATCGGGTCCAGGGCCGGTTTTGTGACTAGGACCCGGGCCTAGGGGCGCCGCTTCGTGAGGGGCGCCATTGTCTTTCGTCTTAGTGATTAGTGCCTATAAACAGGAAAAAAATTTTCGGACTAGAAAAGTTTTTCTTGGATTTTTCCCCCCGCTTTTCAAAATTTTTTTAGGACTAAAAAAATGTTTCCTTGGATTTCTCCCCTCCCCCGCTCTTCAAAAATTTTTTTGGACACTACTGCCAACGAAGTTGAAAAATTTGGTGTACCCATCAAACATCTAATGAAGGGGAAAAATGTGACGGAAGACAGTAACATTTAGCATGTAGTTAAGGAAGAAAAATACGAAAAATATACAGCCATAAAAAAATTATGAAAGAATGTGACGGAGGGCAGCAATATTTCGCATGTAATTAACACATAAGAAACATGAAAATATACATGGTGGTCACCCTAAAAAAAAAGTAATAAATAATGTGATGGAAGACGATAATATTTCGCATGCAGTTAACACAACTGTCAAAGAGGAAACATATTTAAAAAATATACGGGGTGGTCACCCAAATAGAGTTGGGCGATTCGACTCTTTTTAAGGATTCGTACCAAATGAATCCGTATCAAGAAAAGATTCGTATCGAGAGATTCGTACTACTGATTCCATGATACGAAATAGTATCATGTACTGATTTCGTACTATTCGTATACCCACACTTCCACTCTACAGTATTCAGCATAGATTATAGATTATATGTGGTGTTAGTTAGGGCCAGAGTATTATAATGTTATTATATTAACCGTACAGTTTAAACTTAGGACTTCAAGCACCTTCTATTACATTAATCATTTCGTCGTCGTCATTATATAGACATCAGTAAAAAGATAGATAGATAGCGTTTATTTAACCATATTATATACATATTTGTACATTTGTAGCAAGTCAACTAAACAAAAAACAATAACAAAAAAGCAAAAAAAGGGTAATATATCACAGATTTTGTAATCAGTATGTTGTATAAAATGAATGCTATCTCGCAGTAGGTACATTGATAATAATCATATAGTAATAATAAAATATTTCGAATATATCTATCATATTACGTATAAAAACAGGGAATTTTTTCAATTATGAGTATTTTAAAATCTGAAATCTCCAGTTTACGCGCGTCCCCATCCACCGTTTTAAGTTTAACCTTATATATCTGGCCCAGTATCGCATCGCAATACCGGTACCGAAATTCCATATTCGTACCAATCGTATCGGTGATACGAAATGTATCAATCGTATCGGCGATGCGAAATGTACGAATCTTTTGTTTTTGTGGGATTCGTACCATTCGTACCACTGCAAGGATTCGTACCAATGATACGAATCATACGAGTACTACCCACCTCTACACCCAAAACAAAAATGTGATGGAGGGCGATAATATTTCACATAGTTAAGGCAACTGTCAATGAAGAAAAATATGAAAAATATACAGGGTGGCCACCTTAAAAAAAAGTAATAAAAGATGTGATGGAGATAATATGCAGTTAACACAACTGTCAAGAAAAAATATAACGAAGTATACAGGGTGGTTACTGGGGGTGGTCCAAAAATGACTTAAGTTTTTATAGAGGTTTCGATCCCCTTAATTCGTTTCCAAATCCAAAAAAGTAAATACACAAAACACACCTCCACAATGCCCCGAAAACTACCCTTAAATCAAGAAATGTAAATTCTTTAGAGAATTGACCCTTTTGAGCACTTTATTCTCGTTTTTTCTTAAAAAATTATTACTATTGGTCAAGTGGAATGTCTATAAACATTTTTTAGTCAATTTTACTTCCACATCCAGTGGAAGTATAGTAACGGCAAAAAATTTTTTAAAAATTTTTATTGTTCAAATAGGCTTAGAATGTCATGAAACGTCGAGATTTCAAGTTTGAGCAAAAAAAAATTTCTGTCTGTCGGTCTGTAACTTTTTTTGTGCGCACGTTTACTCTGGAACCGTTTGAGATATTGACTTGAAATTTGGTACACATTGTACTTTAACTAGATCTAGAACTAGATTATATTTTCGTCTTGTTCCGTCGAAGGGTTGGGAGGTAAATTGGGGTAAATTTGGAATAAATAGGTAAATCAAGCAGGTGAGAGTTCATAAAATTGATATTTAGTATAAACAAGAGAAGCTAAGGTCTCAAAAAAATGTTGGCATTAGCCACCCCCATTACCACCCCCACCCCATTATTAAAGAGGATGAAAAAAAATGTGATTTAGTGTGTGTACAAGAACCAGAAACCTCAAAATATTTTTTTACTTTATCCATTAAAAATAACAGATTGCCAGTCCGATCTCAGAAAACAGGATTTTTGACGAATTTTCGAGAAAAAAAATATTTAAACAAATGGAATTTGTTGTTGTTATAACGTAAAGACTATCAATTTATATGAAAAGTTGCATGGAGCCTTCTCAAAATTTGATTCTTTTTCAGCTCCAATGTTTTTGCCATCCCTGAAAAGGGATGGTATCCACCCCCTATAAATTAGCAGACCCCGCATAATATAGAAACGTTTCCTTGATGCTTTTAATATTAAGTTGCCAAAAATGAACGAAATCTAATTCATATATGACATTATTCCGAAGTTAAAACCTCTAGTCACTGTACTAATATTTCAACATAATTCGTCATCTTGGAAGTGAGAAACAAATAAAGTTTCAATATAACTAAAATACTTATAGAATTTTGTGTATCATTTGGGCATGAAAGCGTTAGTATCGATTAAAAGGTGAAAATGATGATGAACAATTTCAACATTTCAGTTCTAGTGGCCTGCCTTACATAAAATATTACTCACCTGGTATTTTTTCACCAGCTTGTAATGCTACTTTGTGTATGGTGGCGTAGTAGCGTTCTCTCTGAGCCTCGGCATTTTGCTGATTATCTAACTGCTCCTTGGCTGCATCGTTTTGGCCTGAAATTTTTTCCGTATAAAAACGTAATTGTGCAATTCGCGTGTCTATACTCACGATGTCTCATGCAAACTAAGGCTCCCACCACAGAAACTATTATACCTAAGATTAATACTATTAACGGAATCACAACCTTCATGTCTGAGTAAAAAGGGTTACTCTCACTTCCTTGTTTCATCAAGTCTGGAGGTGGTATATCTAAAAAATTAAAAGATATATTAATATGCGATTCAAATGTATCGAGCAGGGCCGTGGAGAGGAAATAAGGGCCCGGTGGAAAAAATTCTTTGAAAATTGATGAATAGGGGTGAAATCCGAAAAAAATAAAAAATTTTTCACCCCCGCATCTCCCCCCTCTCGACAGGCGTGGTATCAGGCCCTTACTTTAACCGGAATATCTTAAAAACGGAGGAACGGAAAAAAATTAAAGATTTATGTGTTCATTATGTAGGCTATTGTCTATGTCAAAAAAAAGAGGGTTGAAAGGAACTAAAACGTTAAAGGTTTTTATTGTTTGTTATCTTCAATTAACCCCAAAATATGAAAAAACCGCGTAGTGCTACCATCTAAAAGGGTGCGTTTTTGAGATCGAAGTAAAAAGGTCCACTTTTCACATTTTTGAGTTTTGCTCGAAAACTATGCATTTTCCTATAAACACGTCAATAGAAAAGTTGCAGAGAATTAAATTTCCAATCGAAATGGCAAAGTCAAACAATTTTTTTTTTTACAAAAATACGTCCAAAAAACCAAACAAAAAAAACGAAAAAATGCAATTTTTATTTTATTTTAGCCTGCCCCTTTTTTTTCGGGTACATTTAGGCTTAGACATCGATGCATAAAAAAAGCTGGCGTTTTACCCGTTAAAATGAGATCTTCTAAACATTTTTACGATTAATAGTGACCAAGTTATAGCGTTTCAAAGTTTGCAACTTTTAACTTTTTTTTGCTAATTTTTAAGTTAAAAAAATGGACAAATAAACCTTCTGCACCACAAGTTTTGCTGGAAAAAATAGCCTGTAAATGCACCAAAGGATGCAGAGGAAACTGCGGTTGCAGGAAATTGGGAATGAATTGCTCCATTTTTTGCAAAGAATGTATAGGAATAAACTGTTAAAACGCTGATGTACCTGAAATAATGGAAGACGATGGTCACTTACATGCCGATGAAGAAATCGACTTTGATTTTGAAAATATGTTAAATCCATCCACCATTTGAATAATTTCATAAATAATGTACAATTAGAAACATAAATAATGTATAACAGGTATACAATTATAAATAAATTAATTTAATCTATCTTTTCTAAATTGTTATTTGAACAAAAAAAAAATCACGTGATAAGTTCAGAAGTGGAAAAATGTGAAAAGTTATTTTTTAAGTACAATAATCTACTATATCTTGACTGTATCTTGGTTACTATTGATCACATAAACTTCTATTACAGACCATTTAAACAAGAATGCTGCGAGTACATTCAATGTAGCAATATCTGTACTTAAAGTATTTGACAAATAAGTTATAGGCCGAAATTTAAAAAAGAACGTAAAAACAAGAAAAAAGTTAATAAAAGTAACAATCTTCGAAACACTGTATCTAGGTTTCTATTTGTCGTAGAGACTTTTACCAGCCACCATTTCAACGGGCGTAAAGTCAGCTTTCACTTTAATATAATAATGTCTATACCTAAATTCACTCAGAAAAAAGTTACAGAACGAAATTTGAACAAAAAATAGTAAAAATTAGCAAAAAAAGTTAAAAGTTGCAAACTTTGAAACGCTATATCTCGGTCACTATTAATCGTAAAATTTTTTACAAAATCTCATTTTAACGGGTAAAACGCCAGTTTTTTTTTATGCAGTAACGCCTAGTACCCGAAAAAAAGTTACAGGCTAAAATAAAAAAAATAAATAAAAAATTGCATTTTTTTCGTTTTTTTTTTTGTTTTTTGGACGTATTTTTGACTACTGAAGGTGCCATTTCGATTGGAAATTTAATTCTCTACAACTTTTCTATTGATGTGTTTATAGGAAAAATGCATAGTTTTCGAGCAAAACTCAAAAATTTGAAAAGTGGACCTTTTTACTTCGATCTCAAAAAAGCACCCCTTTAAATGGTAACACGCGGTTTTCTCATATTTTGCTGTCAATTGAACATAAGAAACAATAAAAACCCTTTAACGTTTTAGTTTCTTTCTACAGTACATAAACAATAGACTAATGCGTCTATTTCAAACCATTCACTGAAGTTTCAATAACTTTAAGGTTAAAATTATGAATATTATTTAATTTATGCGACAAAATGTACTCATTTTTAACAGACTTTCGCCACAGTATTAATTTTTCAAAAATAACTTATTATTTTATGCAGTTTCATAGTGGTATGAAGATATCCTTTTTATACGTGGTAATGTTTTCAATTTTTTTCGGGATTTCTAATAAATATTATCATTAACGTTGAAAATAAAATTCGCTACTTATGGACCACAGTGTATACGTCATATTTACATATTTACAGTTATTAGTCAGTCTGTTTCTCATCTTGTGGATACAGAAAAAAAACACTACATATCTAAAGATCTAATCAGAGGTCAAACCTCAGAGCTTACCGCCATCCTTGGTCAACGTCATAAAAGCAAATTCTTCCGTTGAAAATCCTGCAACATTGTGAGCTTCTAATTTCACAACGTACTGCATCGCAGGAGTTAAGCCAGTAATAGAAGTCCTCCTTTGTGGTTTCAGTGCGTTTGAAACTGCAAATTACGGTAATATAGTTCCCACATACACTATAATTTTATTCCGTCAATTAAAATAAATAATTAACACAAACAACGACTAAGTTAGAATTGGTCTAATGTGTGAAAAGCAAAGTTAAAGCGGTATGGCATGATGTCAAATTTTGTGCAAAATTGAATACAGTATACAGGATGACGACTTGAACGACGAAGTCAGTTATTTCGAAATTTATATTTTTATTTAAATTACGGATTGCATTATTTATTTATTTAACAATGTCTATTGATTATACAGGAATAAAAAATTCACTGATTAAAGAGCGATCCAGAAAATACAATTTTTTACAATTTCCACGACTATAAAAAAACTCGATCTCAAATAAGAATGCAGTGTACGTAGAGATAGGGAACCTATATCCTTGTCTCTGATTGGTAAATTTACAAGCCAAGTTCACACAGGAGAAAATTAGTAAATTAGAATAGACTACTTGCCAGGTCCGGAAAATACATTATAAGTAATATTGAAATGAAGTATTTTATTAATATTTTATATTATTTTATACAACTTTGTTTCTATACAGGGTGTCCCATTTTTCACGGTAACACCTTCGTAACTAAAAGTGCATATACCTATTTAATTCTTTCCATAGACGTGCGAATTTGGGGCTGAAAATGGGGTAAATTTTCAGTCTTAGGAACTTTTTTATAAAAAAATACATAAAGCATCCCTTAAAATCCCATTGTGCCAACTTTTGTTGAAATGACAAAATATTTAAGAAAAAACTGAATACCTAATTATCTAAACAACAAATAATGACAGAAGGTAACTCTACAAAGCCTTAAACTTTCATTACTGTCAAGTTAAAAATTTTGTTTACGGTGATTAGATTTAAAACAAAGTAAACTGGAAAGGTAGCAAGAGATGTAAAATAACTTTCTTTCTAACTTCACTTCGAACCGAGTTAAAGGCAGGCCTGTAGCTAGAAAGTGTTTTCAGGGCGGGCAAACAATTTTTCAGGACGGGCCCGTAAAAAAAGTCCGAAAAATTTTTTGATGAGCGGGGGGGAGAAATCCAGAACAAAATTTTTGATGAGCGGGGGAGGAGAAATACAAAAAAATTTTAATCCAAACAAACTTTTTAATCCGAAAAATTTAGACAATTTTTACCCAATCTCTTTCAAAATATTAAAAAGACAGTTAAAATTGCCCCCATTACGATCACCGTAGGTCGGGCGAAACTTATTTCAGGACGGGCAGTGCCCGTCCTGCCCCCCCCTAGCTACAGGCCTGGTTAAAGGCCATTAATCCTTGATAAAACGTCATATTTGCCTGTTTATAACTCTAAAACCACTCGAGATATTTTAACAAAATTTGGCACGAAGGGCTTTTAAAGGATGACCTATAAAATGGTGGCAATATTTTTCGTATAAATTTAAAATAAATTGATTTATTAATAATTGAGCTATGAATGTGTAACCGTGGAAATTGAGACACACTGTATATAAAGGAAAGTGCAACAATGTTTGTTTGTTATCTTTCTTCCTGTGAATCGTTTGAGGTACTTCTTGATGTGCCAAGAACTTGGAATTTGGCATGGAGAAAATTTCGAAATTTTCGAAATTCAAAATGACAATATAGCGGCCAATCTATAGAAGGCAATATCCACATCAAAATGAGGCATATCTTGTCAAAACAATAAAAGATACATATATGCCAACACTCCTTTTTTTAGTAAAATTTCATTCTCTATAATTTGGTTCATATAGTTTTTTTCACATTTCTTACCAATACGTTCTATATAAATATATAATTGGGGGTCAGATTGGAGCCGCAACTTCGAATTTTACAAGTTTTGGAAGGTACTTCTTACCTTCATGCCAAATTTAAATTACCTAGCTCATTGGCAAGTACTCAAAAAATTCACTGAATAGGTAAATATAGGTAGAAACATAGTTAAAAAGCGATATAACGGCTATATTTGTTTGTTTCGGCTTTATATATAAGAAATTGAAACTTTGCTAGTACAGGGCAGAGCTGGGTAATTACTTGTAATTGGAAAATAATTACAATTACAAGGCGCGGATTTAAAGGGGGGACGCAGGGCCCCCCCCCCTGATCCAGTAATTTATAAGGCCAAGGTTTGTAGATTTAGGTTTTTTTAATAAAAAGTTCAAAATGCTATATATTTAGTTTAAATTAGGGATTGCAATACCGGTTAACCGGTTAATCGGTTAACCGGTTATCAGGACAAAAAACACATGACGATAATTACCGGTTATTTTAATTTTTTACCGGTTATTTCGGTAAATTCTGAACTTACGATATATCACATATTCAACATTTCTATTTATGTCAGTGACTAGTATTCGCTAAATACAGAGTGACTGTCCCAACACTGAGCACTTTTAACAATAAATAAATAAATAATATTATAAAAAGTAAAATTCAAACACCAAGCTTTAAGAAATCAATATCTTGCGACAGGAAATTGAATATTTCACTGCCGCAAATATGCGTGGAATACATTTAGAAGTATGTTAATACCAATTCTTATTAACTTATCGACCCACCAATATCGATTGAGGAAGGGCATCTTCAGCTGGTGGTATTCTATGCACAAATATCAGACGACTAACAGATATAGAAAAACCGCTGCCCAAGAAATCACTACTTCCACATCCAGATTTTCTATCCAAGTCACTCACAACGAAACAATTTTGTATGTGGAAATAATTGTTTATGGAACTTTAATAATATAATATTTGAAATCCTCTACCCCAAAAACCAATAAAACGATACCCCACATCGGTAGCGGGGTGGGGGTAGTGATAGGTGGTCGTAGTGGGGGTGGCTGAAGTAAAAAAATATTTTGAAGTTTCTGGTTCTTGTACACACACTAAATCACATTTTTTTTCATCCCCTTTAATAATGGGATGGGGGTGGTAATGGGGGTGGTTAATGCCATTTTTTTTGAGACCTTAGCTTCTCTTGTATATACTAAATACCAATTTTATGGACTCTTACCTGCTTGATTTACCTATTTACCCCAAATTTACCCCCCAACCCTTCGACGGAACAAGATGAAAATATAATCTAGTTCTAGATCTCGTTGAAGTATATATGTGTACCAAATTTCAAGTCAATATCTCAATCGGTTACAGAGTAAACGTGCGCACAAAAAAGTTAGACAGACAGGCCGACAGACAGAACATTTTTTTTCGCTCAAACTTAAAATCTCGACGTTTCATGACATTCTAAGCCTATTTGAACAGTAAAAATTTTTAAAAATTTGTTTGTCGTTACTATACTTCCACTGGATGTGGAAGCAAAACTAATAACCCTTTTAACAGGCTATTTTTATAAAATATTGTATTTTTAGATTAGGTATTCAGTAAATGCACTATCTGAGTTTATGTTTGTAATTTTGTTATTTAAGTTGATATTTTTGTTATTTACAGAATAATTATTTATTTAAATTTATTTCATTATATTTTTTTCTTTTGATAAACAACGTTTTGTCTGTTCATTATATTAAATATACGTATATAAAAATGTTTTTTGTTAAATTTAGATAATTTTGTAAAAAGACAATTGCCATTTTCGCCACCCTAATCATTCATTTTAAAAATAACCGGTAAATACCGGTTAACCGGTTATTTCCATTTTTATTTACCGATTTACCGGTTATTAAAACTTCCGGTAAATTGCAATCCCTAGTTTAAATGTGCGCCCCCTCCTCAGGAATTATCTAAATCCGTGCCTACAATTACAAATTACTTTTTAAAAAAGGAATTAATTACAATTACAAATTACTTAAATACAATTACAATTACACGAAAAAAAAGGAATTGTAATTGCTAATTACTTTTTCAAAAGGAATTACCCAGCTCTGGTACAGGGACTAAACTCCAAATTTGGATAGTTTAGACGGCCATTATTTGAATAGTTTAGTTTTTGTTTGATAATGATTGGATGGGGTGGCATTGATTATTTTTAGCTACCTTAACGAACCCGTAGTGCAACACAGGCATTTTGCCAGTATTATATAAAATTAAACTATAAACATTGTTATTGAGAACAATAATATAATCATTATCACTACTCAGTAATTATATATGTTCCTACAGCAATTTTTTAATTTAATGATAAGTATTATGTAATTTTGTTCACAATTCTTAAAAGTTAAAATATTAATCATCGAACTATGTTAAATATATAAAATAAAAAGAGTACCTTATTGCTTGTACTGTGATAAAATAAGAACATTTAAGTTGCAAATTTTCCGTTACTTTTTATTTTGTTCTTGAGACGGCCCTGGGAGGGATTCCACTTACTTAGGAATTTCCGTGTGCCTGTGTAAACCGGACTCCATTTATAACGTAAACAACTGCATTCTTAACTGAGATGACCACAAAAAAAAACAGAAATGAATAAACGACAAAAATACTTAACAGATGTGTCATTACAGAGTGGTCCACCGAAAACAAAACGGCCGTGTTTTTCTACTTGAATGGCAATTTTCCTGAAAAACCCTCGATTTTATGTCAGGGGGACACTTTTATTAGGTATTTTCGATCGTGCCACATCAACCCTTAAGCGGTGACCTTAAATTGTAAATGGCAAAGGGGGTGTCAAATAGCCAAATAGCATATCGTTTTAAGCCTGTTAAATTATCTTTACAACTGTATCTTACTTTTTTAATTCGAACTAATCTCGTTTTCGAGAAATAACGTATAGTCAACGAATGCCGTCAAATCGCTCCACAAATGCTGTCGCATATGCGACAACGTTTTGATAAATCTTTTCTACTCTATGGAAGCTGGTGGTCACTTAAGAAACAATTTTCTCATCCCCTGAGCAGGAGTGAGAGAGTAGTTTATGGGAAGGCTGATATACACAATATCGTTTAGCTGACTTTGTACCATAGTATGGACGTACAAACTAGTTTTTGGGATATAAATTTACTGTTGTGTCAATTGCATTTACTCAGCAAACACACTTTAGGTGGCAAAGCAATGGACCATTAGATTTATGACTGGTAAAGTGTTGGCAACTTTTGCCAATATCTGAAAAGCAAATTCAAAATAATGTTTAACATTATCTCATCTCTCCTGTAATGGTAAGTTGATGGCCCTATATGTTTAAACTTTGGTTATAAGTTTAAAATAGGCCAAAGTTCACGAAACAAAAAAGTTTAGGAGTTTTACGGAACCTATAGGGGGTAAAAAGGAGTATTTTTAATAAAAAAAAAATCGATTTTTCTTTATTTGCTAGGGAAATATGGCATTTACAAAAAAATAGTTCAAATGAAAGTTGTTTTTGGCAAAATTGTCTTTAATTAATGTCGTAAATTAATTTTATAGCAATAATTAACCGAAATACGGCAATTTTTCGATGGCGGGATGGCGGATGGAATTTTTTTCTAAGGGACAAAATAAATTGAGCATCAAGGTGATGCTTTATATTAACGAAAAACAGCATTTTGAAAGAAAAAATAATTACTGAGCAATTATAATAGCAAAATGCCGAAATTTTGTTAACAAAAATGTGAAAATGCACATTAAATCGGCCATAACTTCTTTAGTTTTTGTGATGTAGAAACAAACAAAAAATCATTTTAAAGATTGATTAATTACCTTTAATTACTTCCACATCCAGTGGAAGTATAGTAACGTCAAAAAAAATTTTATTGTTCAAATAAGGCTTAGAATGTCACGAACCGTCGAGATTTTAAGTTTGAGAAAAAAAAATTCTGTGTGTCGGTCTGTTTGTAACTTTTTTTGTGCGCACGTTTACTTTGGAACCGTTTGAGATATTGACTTGAAATTTGTTACACATATGTACTTTAACGAGATCTAGAACTAGATTATATTTTCATCTTGTTCCGTCGAAGGGTTGGGGGGTAAATTGAGGTAGATTTGGGGAAAATAGGTAAATTAAGCAGGTAAGAGTCCATAAAATTGGTATTTAGTATATACAAGAGAAGCTAAGGTCTTAAAAAAAATTTTGGCATTAGCCATCCTCCATTACCACCTCCACCCCATTATTAAAGGGGATGAAAAAAAAATGTGATTTAGTGAGTGTACAAGAACCAGACACCTCAAAACGTTTTTTTACTTCATCCACCCCTCCGATTAAAGAACTTATATCTAGATACATAACAGGCTATCTTTTCACTATATACCTTGTTTGCTCCTAACATAGTCACATTATATGTCCATTAAAATGGATAGATGAACAACACATCCCATAGGCAACAGTGGCGTTGTGTGTGTAGAAAATGTGTAGAATGGTAAATATTTTCATTAAAATGAATTATTGCAATTCCTGCATTACCGGCTCTTTATATAACGTGATGTAGGCATACGATATTACAGTAAGATAAAACAGTAAGATAAATATGTATTGAAAGGATATTAAAATTTAATTGCTATTTACTTTATAACTGTAAACTGAACTTCATCATGTTACGACTATGGAACGATCGATTTTCTTCTTTTCTAAACTGCTTTCTGCAAACGGCACAGCACTACACTATTTATTTGCACAAAATATATTGTCACTAAACTGTGTAAATATGAATAGAGAATATTATTTAGGTATTAAGCAAATCACAACTTAAAATAAAATTACTTTTTCACCAGTTTTTGGTCGGAGAACACGAAAAACATTTATTGACATTAATGGCCGAACTGTCAACTGATATTATGATAATCGAACTGAAGCCGATCGTGCACGAGCGGCCGCGAATACGCCGATGGGCCAATCAGCAACTTATGGGAAGAAGTACCTTAGAATGGGAGTCTTTCGGGATCATAAAATTCATGCCATTATGTATCTAGATATAAGTTCTTTAATCGGAGATCCACCCCCACTATCACCCCCTATCACCACCCCCACCCCGCTACCAATGTGGGGTATCGTTTTATGGGTTTTTGGGGTAGAGGATTTCAAATATTATATTATTAAAGTTCCATAAACAATTATTTCCACATACAAAATTTTTTCGTTGTGAGTGACTTGGATAAAAAATATGGATGTGGAAGTAGTGATTCCTTGGGCAGCGGTTTTTTGTTTCTTAGAACTTTTGATGGAAGTTTCACAGTTTCTAAGATATTCAACATTTTAAACTAAATACTTCATCCTAAAAACAGTCGGATGCCATCTATAAAATTAAATATCTCCGAAACAATCAACCCTACACAAATATATAATCAAAATAAATTTATTCTCAATTTATAAGCTTCATTTTTGATGTCTACCATATTTTCTTTTAAATTAATATTTATTGAGATATTTGCAGATGAATAAAAAATCCCTTTACAGTTTAAAATGCAATTTTTTTTCAAAAGCAAATGCTGTAAGCCGATGAAAAAATTTGAGCATTTAGGTCAACTATATGTATATTAACGAAAAACAGTATATGGGAATATATTTCTTTAATTACTGACTACTTACATTAACAAAATTGCGACGTTTTTATTTAAAAAAATGTGAAAAAGTAGATTTTTTCTGTCATAACTTCTTTGTTTTTTATGCTATAAAAATAGGAAATAAATCATTTGAAAGACTAATTAATAGTTTTTCATTTTGGTTATTAGCGTTTTTGGCTAAGTGCCATAGTTTCTGATATTTAAACTTTTCACATTTAAACTAAATACTTCGTCTTCTAAACGTTCGGTCGCCACCTTTAGACTTCTAGATCTCCGAAACCATTAGCTCTACAAAAATTAGAAAGAAAAAACGAAATTCATCCCTAATTTAGTAGCTTTCTTATTTCTCTCTAGCATGTTTTTGCTCAATGTAATACCTTTCGAGTTATTTGAAGAAAACGTATTTGAAATACTACTTTTTCAAGCTAAACAACTTTTATTTGAACTATTTTTTTGTAAATGCCATATTTCACGAGAAAACAGAGAAAAATCATTTTTTTAATTAAAAATACCCCTTTTCACCCCCCTATAGGTTCCCGCGGATCCGTAAAACTCCTAAACTTTTTTGTTTCGTGAACTTTGGCCTATTTTGAACCTATAACCAAAGTTTAAGGTCTGCACAATTTTTTTTCGAGTTAAAGTAAAGTTTTCCTGTACTAAATCATTTATGTGACAATTTAAAATTTGAAAATGATCAAATTATTAACTTGGGAAGAAGAGTTTAATTTAATAAAAAATGAGTGCTGTACCTACCTAAAGTCCACTGCGATTCCGAGGCTTTCCTATACTGGAGGATAAAATAAAGAATAGGGCAGCCATTATCTGGCCAAACATGTAGTCGTAGAATTACTGAGGTAGAGTTCGGTGTAATGAAAGATGATGCCGACGGGACTCCTGGGGGATGTCCTTGGGTGCGAGCCTGCAGGGGATGGCTAGCTGGGGAACTTCCGATTTTATTATGGGCAGTTAAGTAGAGGTGGTATGTAGTCCCACAGGACAAACCCTGCAATTTTAAGGAAGGGCGTTGCGTGTTTTTGGTCGAGCAAGTAGTAAAATAGTTTCAGCCAACATTAATTTTAAGATATGTAGGTTGTATGTGTATCGCATGTATACGCCTGAACTTTCTCTAGTTCGTCCCGTAAAGTAAAATTAACTTATGGACCGGGCGCAAAGCATCTAGGTGATGCTTTATATTAACAAACAGCATTTTTTGAAAAAAAATTAATTACTAGGCAATTACAATAACAAAATGGCAACATTTCGTTAGACAAATATGAAAACGCACATTGTATCGGCCATAACTTCTTTATTTTTTATGATGTAGTAACAAGTAAAATCATTTTAAAAATTGATTAATCAATCATAGGAATAGCTATAATTGTAAATTTGCCTAAAAAATTACAAGGTTTAAATTCTCGGCTGATTGTAAGTAAAGGTTTCTTAAAATACGACTCTCTATCTAATTTTAGAGACTGCCAATTTAATTTATCTGCATATGTTGGAATGCCAATGTAAATTATAAAAATAATATTAAAAAAAATTTACACTTTGTGACTTTCAATGTCTTTGCTGAAATGTCTTTGGAAAATTACACAAAATTTTCCAAATATAATAAAAAACATTTACCAATCTATGTTATGCATTTTAAAATTACGCGTTCTTACACTTCGCCAATAGGTATGACAAAATCATGGAATTATTAACTATTTAATTTTAATGAAAAATCACACGATACCAAAACTAGCACGACAGGTAATTTCATTATGATTAAATAATATTAATATTTTTGTCTTCTTTGTTTTTGATGAATTATTTGGTATATTCAACTTAGTACCTATCTTTCTGGCTTCGAATCTTATTTTAGTTAACCGGTTGTATTAAAAGTTTGAATTGTCATATTTACTTAATGTATTAGTACAGTAACTAAAGGTTTTAACTTCGGAATAATGTCATATTGAACGGATTTCGTTCATTTTTGGCAGTATAATAGTAAATGCTTCACAGAAAAGTTTCTATATTGTGCGGAGGCTTGGTAATTTATAGGGGGCGGATGCCACTCCCTCTCAGGGGGTGGCACTTAAAAAAAATCTATATATGTATTTATTGGAGCTGAAATGGAATCAAATTTTAAGAAGAAAAGGTTCTATGCAATTTTTCACATAAATTGATAGTTTTTAAGTTATAACGACTTCAGAATTGCGATTTTAGCTTAAAAAAAAAGGTACTTCCAAACGGCTTTCGTCAAGTATCTCGAAAAGTATTACTTTATCGAAAAAATGTTACAGACCAATTACAGAAAGTACAAACTGGGAATTAATTATGTTTTTTGTTTATTGATGTAGGATTAATAATTTCGGAGATATTTAAGTTTATATTTGGTATCCAAGTGTTTCGAAATTACCTTTAAAATTTAAAATGCATTTTTTTCTAAAAAAAAAAAGCAAGTGCTTTAAACGAGCACCTAGGTAATGCTACATCTTAACGAAAAACTGTATTTGGGATAAATTTTTTTAATTACTGGCTAATTAGTTTAACAAAATGGCGACCTTTTTATATAAAAAAAATATAAATACGCATATTTTTCCGTCATAACTTCTTTATTTCTTATGCTACAGGAACGAGTAAAAAACAATTTGAAAGCGCAATTATTTGACTTTAATTTTATGCATGCGTGAGGTAGGTGTCACAAATTCTGAGATATTAAACATTTAAACTGCATTTTTCGTCTTATAAACGTTCGGACGCCATTTGTAAACTTTCATATCTCCGAAACTGTTAAATCTATGTAAATAAATAAACAAGCGAAATTTATTATCAGTTTATGAGCTTTATTTTTGGTCTCTACCCATTTTTCAATAAAACTATTATTTATTGAAATATTTGGAAAAGGGAAAAAAAAATGTTTTATCGAAAATACCTTTATAGTTTGAACTGTATTTTTTTCTAAAGCAAGTGCTGTATACAAACCAACAAATTTGAGTATCTACGTCATGTTATATATTAATGAGAAACAGTGTTTGAAATTCTTTTTTAATTACTGACTAATTACGGTAACAAAATGGCGACGTTGTTATTAAAAAAATGTGTAGACGCACATTGCTTCGGTTATAACTTCTTTGTTTTTTATGCTACAGAAACAAATAAAAAAACAGTTGAAAGCTTAATTAATAACCTATTATTCTATCTATTAGTATCCTTGACGTAGGTGTCACAGTTTCTGAGATATTTAACTCTCACTCTAAATAATTATCTTATGAACACTTGGATGACAAATGTAAACTTAAATATCTCCAAAATTAGTAATCCTACATCAATAAACAAAAAATATAATTAATTCCCAGTTTGTACTTTCTGTCATAGGCGCAGCCAGGGGGGGAGCCATGGGGCCCGAGCCCCCCCAAGCCGTCTTCCATGAGCCAAAAAATAAAGAAGCAGTATAAAGCAGTATCTAAATTATCCCTTGAAATAAATATTTTGTAATTCATGCCAATATTATCTAACAGAGGAATCTACATACACATCCGTTTTCAACCATTTTCTGAAAAATTTTCCTCATTCTCTGGGGAGGCCAGTTCTATTGCCCCCCCCCAGATGAATTTTCTGGCTGCGCCACTGCTTTCTGTAATTGGTCTATAACATTTTTTCGGTAAAGTAATACTTTTCGAGATACTTGACGAAAGCCGTTTGGAAATACCTTTTTTTTTAAGCTAAAATCGCAATTCTGAAGTCGTTATAACTTAAAAACTATCAATTTATGTGAAAAATTGCATAGAACCTTTTCTTCTTAACATTTGATTCTACTTCAGCTCTAATAAATATATATATTTTTGAAGTGCTACCCCCTGAGAGGGGGTGGCATCCACCCCCTATAAATTAGCAAGCCCCCGCACAATATAGAAACTTTTCTGTGAAGTATTTACTATTGTACTACCAAAAATGAATGAAATCCGTTCAATATGACATTATTCCGAAGTTTTGCATATTTTTTTACCTTTAGGTACTTACTGTACTATATTTACAGTGCCAGTTTTTATTTCAAACAATGTTAGGTTAATAATTTATGAAAACTTATTAGCGTCCACAATTCGGGAATCAGGTAAATGAATAGTGGAGAGAAGAAAGTTGTAAATTAAATTAATATTATTCAAACTCTGAATGTATAATTTATTTGTAGTGACGTGTTAGAAATGGAGCATCTCAAACGGTGGTGATTTTAAGCTGACGACAATTGTACTATCTATACAGTTATTGTCCTAATTGATGAATATGATGACGAAGACGATTTTGATGAAAATATAGTCTTATAAATAGATGTATTATATGTACAAAAAAAAATCAAATATTTTAAGACTTAATTTTTTCTTCAGTTTTTATGAATTTTATTTTTAAAATATTTTCGTTAATTTTTTTCAAAATGCTGTTATTTTTCTAAGAAATATTATAGTTTTTGAAGCCGCATAAATCTTATCTTAGAACCATTTTAATTAAAAAAACATCAGGTTCTTCGTATTTTAATTTTTTCTTCGATTTGATGGATTCTTTTCGAATTATCCTACAGTTCTTTGAGCAATAGCGGTAATTTTTCAATTGTAGAGGTTTTAGTATTTAATATTAAAAACTATAAAAAAAATAACCAAATCTGGCTTTACCGACCGATATAACGTTAGTTATTTTCTTGAGGGCAAATTATAAATCTTTAAAAAAATGTCAAATAGCAAAGCCCGGCTATTTTTAAAAAACTATATTTTTATGGCTGTTGAAATAAAACATATCTAATTAACAATAACAAATTTATTATGAAGCGAAAAGACATGGTAGAGCAATTGACAAAGCAGGGGTGAGCAAATAAAACTTGTGCTTGGAGTATGATCACAAAAATCAAACAGAGCAAAAAAGGTTGTACAGAGAGACAGACATTTATAAAATAGGTACTCACAATAAATCACAGATACGGTACCATAAAAAGAAACTCTTTTGTCGGCAAAAGGCCACAATACACAAAATAATATTGCAAAATATATAGATAACTAAATTATTAATATATATGAATAGTTGGCCAACGATTTGTCCTCAAGTAGAAAGGTAAAATGACATCATACTAATAAACAAATTGTAATTTTTATAGGTATCAAAACAAATCTCTATATGTAACTAAAGTTAAATAACATAACAAATGAAATGTAGCATTTCATTCTACAAGGCACATATAAAAACAAAAGGTACGAAACATAGAAAATGTTTTATAACTATTAAATGAGAAATTTCATTATCAGTCTTTTTAAACGGGACTAGGCACTCGCGATCTCGAAATGCCGCACTTAGCACTTAAGAGTTAGTTTTTGCGATGATTGCCTTTGAAATATAGAATAGTTTGATTACTTACATTGACGTTGCCAGTCAAATGGAATGCACTTTCCTCTAAACACCGTACACCTCCAGAATTGCGCACTACAGTGTAAGTAGACTCAGAACAGCATTAAAACACTATTTTTACGTACAATTGTACACACAAAAGAATATTTTTAGATTACACTCTTAAAAAAAAACAAACATAACCATTTAATGAACTCCCATTAACGGGAAATAGTTAATTGTACTAAACAAATCATAAAGATAGGTAATAAACTGAGGGTTTATAAAGTCTCAACCCTCTAACACTAGGACGATTATTCTTCTCGTCGTAATTCAAGTCAAATTTTTGATGAGTGATGACTGTGGGCACGCTTAAAGCGGCCGTGGAAGTGTCATGGCTGCCGCTTGGCTCGGTATTTATCTCTTCCCCCACTAGTAGTCGAAATACCTCTATTCCTTAAACCCGCGAATTTAAACTATGGTTTCTCATTGGAGGAAAGGCATTATTTTCAAATGTTTACCAGTAAAGCCGAGAACTAGGCGACGGTTACGTTACCTTCTAGAACCTTACAGTAGCGGCGATAATTTATTTTTTAAGAGGTAACAAAATGAGTAATTTATGTACGGAAAATACGAAATAATGTAATTTAAGGGCTTTTATGACTATGAATAAAAATGACCGTTACACCGATTCCCAAATAACGCGTTTTTTTCCGTAACGGTACTCCACTAATAGTGGATTTTGGTGGTATATTTTTTCGATAATCTATAAATTAACTTGATATAGGTTTATCCTGGGTTACCGGTCTTTTTAATAATGTTATTCTTTTTTTACGTTTCGGTTTATTCAACCATCGCCAGAGAACTCTAAATAAGTGAAGTCAAATATTTTTTCAAATGCTATTTTCCATACACATAGATACAAATTACTTACATTAGTTAATACTGAATTGCACACAATTACATTTTAGGTGTATTATACGTGAGTCTTTAAGAACAGTTTTTAGTTGCTCTTAAACACTCATATATAATACACCTAAAATGTAATTTTGAGCAATTCATTAATATTAACTAATGTAAATAATTTATATCCATGTGTATAAAAAATAGCATTTGAAAAAAATATTTGTCGTCACTTAATTTGTAGTTTTATGACTATGGTTGAATAAACCGAAACACAAGAAAATAGTGATTTTATTAAAAAGACCGATAACTCAGGATATATCTACATCAAGTTAATTTGATATCAACGGTCAAGAAAATAAAAACATTTACAGATAATCTATAAATAAAAAAAGATATCAACAATATAGTTTTGATTTTTCTTACCTTCAATTCGAAGCTAGTTGCATGTCTGGACAAATGAATCTCATCCAGATTCCCGTGCTCCTTTCGGTAGTTCAAAGTGAACCCGCTGATAGCAGCGCCACCGGCGCTGCCAGCTTTCCAGTGAAGTAGAACGCTGCTACTGGTGGCGCTAGTAACGTAAAGCAGTGGGGCTGAAGGGGGCACCTGCACCACAAGGTTGTATGTGATCTTGTCTGACCCTTGCCCATTATCCACCTGGCAACTGTAGTTACCCGCATCTGACAGTTGCAGGTTAGAGAGGATCAGCTCGCCCGTATCCAAGAGTTGTTGGTTATGGCTCGCGCCTCCCTGTAGTAATAACAATAATAATAATATTTATTCATGTAAGGCACTACATTACACAGACATGAAACGCCAATAAAAGTAATATAACAAAATATAAATAAATATAAACGAAGGACAAACGATATAAATTGCATTTTACAGATATAAAAACAAATATAACAAAAAGTGTTAATAATAAAATTAAATTCTAAAAACTACATTTATTATAGCATGGGGTTAGTCAAATTAAAAATAGCTATGCGCTAAACAATTGATAAAATAGTATAAGGACGCAGTTAAAGATTAATCAATACTATAATTGTCGAATATAACTATGCTTTTTTCAACAATTGTTTGGGGGGGAATTGTTTTTTTATGGAAATGCGATCTGTTATCAGGAAGTTACAGTGAAGTTTTGTCCAGTTCTTTCATCAGATCAGACCAAACTAAAAATCAAAATATTTGTAAATAAATTATGATACAAGATCCTAATCCAATCCACCATCTTGTATTTTTGCAAGAAAAATAAAAACTACGAACATTTCTAATTTTACATCATCAAATTACTAAAGAAATAATTAATCTTTTTTAATAAAACCTGATGAAATTATAAGTTCTGTAGGGGCAAGCTATTATGGAAAATGCAAATAAAAATACTTATTACTTTCCTTAAAAGACGAGATTTTTTAGAAAATTTTGAAACTTCATAAAAAAACTGCTATTTAATCACACTAAGACTGTTTTTCTTAAATTGTAGCTTTTTAAACGTGTTTTACAATTATGATAAAAATCAATTTTTTGTGTTATTTTAAAGTTGCATTTCGTGCATTTTTGTAAAATACATTTTCCTGTAACGCATTTTTCTTATCGAAAAAATGTATTCAGCCAAATACTTCTGTTATCTATTAAAGTGCTTTAAGAAACGAATTATTAGAAGCTGACGTATCGCATCTTTTGCGTTTTATGCATTTATTTCTGTAAATATAAATATTTTAAGCTAAAATTGGCACTGCTTATTCTCTAATGTGTGGGAAAATAAATTCTAATCGTTAATATACCGACAATTACCCAGGTATACACGCGCTCGTTCATCAAAACCGCTACTGCCTTGACAAGAATATTTCCCCCACTTCCGTTACCAAGGATTGGGAATTCTTAGAGAACATGCGGAGATGATATCCATGCATTCTACTTACTCATCTAGAGTGCTCAGACAAAGTCAATCGCGTTTCGCAAAACATCAGAAAATGTAATTTTTCGTATGTTTCTACTGTATATAATTTTCGATTTGGAGTATGCAATTTACGATGAGGTTAAAAGCCGTTTTTGCTCTGTCGATATCGATATTGTACGACCTTTTCAGTCATGTATTAACGAAGATCTGATCGTTTAAAAATTTCGTGTTTTGCTTTCTCTGTCACAATTCACCGAATCCGCAAAGTTTCACCGCCATAGCTAAGCGTAATGATTAAAGTGAAAATTCCCATGCGGAAATCAGCGGTTTAAATCCTGAAAATATAAAGTTTTTATATTTTTAAGATCATATAGAAAATTTATTTTTCTCACCGTTGTAAAGCACGTTCAAAAAGCTAAAATTTAAGAAAGAAATAGTCTTAGTCTGACCAAATGGCAGTTTTTTGGCATTTTTTAAAAAATCTCGTTCTTTAGGGAAAGTAATAATTATATATATTTGTAATTTACATAATAATTTACACCTAGAAGACCTATAATTTCATTGAATTTCATTATAGCAGATGAATTATTTTCTAGCAATTTCGGTTGATGTAAAATTAGAAATTTTCGTACTTTTTATTATTTTGCAAAAAAAAACAAAATGACAGATCGGACTTATACCTATGCACTTTTATTCATAATTTATTTACAAACATTTTGAATTTTTATTTGATCCGATAAACAGAACCCGAGATATTAAAAAAAAAATCAAAACAAATACAGGTTTTTCAAAATTAAAACACAATTTCCAAGAAACTGCTACCTCCCAGATTGGACAAAACGTTACTGTAACTTCTTGGTAACATACAGATTGCATTGCTATAAAAAAAATGCGCCCTCCCCAAACAATCGTTGAAGAAGCAGTTTTATTCGACAAATAAGCGTTTTACGGAAAGTTTAATACCGGCACCTTCGCCAAAACTTCAAATGAGAATTTGGCATTCGAATTTAAAGTTTTGGCGGAGGTGCCGGTAATAACGTTTGATAGTTTTTTGTGACGATGGCGGGTCATAACAAGTAAGTAAGTAATTTATAGGTGCAATATACAAAAAGTATTTGCACAGATGAACACACAAGGTACAGTTACTACATCAGATAAATTATAAATAATATAAAACTATAGAAATATTAGATATCACGCACAGTGGACCAGTCAACATAAAAAAAAAAATCATCGAAATTATAAAAAGCGTTGTCGATTAAAAATGTGTTTGTCACAGTTTTAAAACTTTTACAATCCACTTTCTTGATGTTACTAGGTAATGCGTTAAAACATTTTATTGCGTGATAATCTGTCCCATCGTGTTTTTGAACTATCAAAATTCCAAAAATCATTTTGGTGGAGTGAAAATATATTTTGAAGGGAAGTGTTTGGCTTGCAGGTTTCATAAAAAATCTAGTTATTTTATAGTTATTATTATAACTACAAAGTAAGACAGGCAGACCGATAGACAGGCAGACAGACATTTTTTGCTAAAACATTCTAAGCCTATTTCAACAAAAAAATTTTTTTTTGCGTTACCACACTTCCACTCCACTACGTGGATGTGGGAATGGAACTCGTCAATGCGGCAGTGACTCATTATTCCAGACTCCTTTGCAAACATTTAAAAAAATAATGTTGATAGCGCAAAAGTTAACTTTCAGAGCGATTTTTGACTGTTTTGCTACACTGTGAGTCGTTTTAGAGTACCCTTAAAAATCTACAATTTGACATCTAAGTTTTGATGGTAGGATTTCACAGTGATGCAAAGTTTTAGCAACAATTACGTTTTTTAACTATTTTAATAAACATTTAAATTAAAAAAAAATATGTCATGATAGTACTCTTCTATAAGACCTACATTTTCCTAAGTTTCGTTAGAATTTATCCATTATTTTCGAGTGAACAGTAATTTTGCACTATTCCATTTTTCTTAAATAATAATAGCAATCGAAATGAATTCTACTTTATGTACATTTATTACACAACTTATAACAAACATTTCCTTTTTTTTATATTGATTCCCATATGACTTGATCTCGAGGTTATTAAAAAAAAAAAACGCGGTGCGAAAACACGGATTAAAAAATTAAATTGTTTAAATAAGCAATACGCGGACCTTGCCGAAACTGCAAAACTGAACTGTGAACTTAAGTTGACCTCCTGAACACGAAGATAGTGAAGACAAAATAACTGCCCTGACCAGACAATTCATATTAAAATCCTAATTTGACTCCTCTATTACTGTGACTTTGTACAGATTGCATTTTCATTTAAACAATCGATGTAATCGCATGTGTATATACAATGAGTTTGTAACTATATGTATATGTGTGTATATTTATACGTGTATGACTATGTTTATGTTTTCAAATGTAGTATACCTAAAAATCAGTTTTTCTTTTTAGTAAACCTTTATACTGGTATATGTATAAGTATGTATATTGCTTCTTAACCTTTATTGCGTATTTATCAAGTACATTTTTTAATTATACAGTGTGTCCCGTCTTCCCGTCTTAAGTGGATACACCTTGGAGTCAAATCACTTGATTTTTGTCAGCTCTGTCATCTGTTATCTGAACAATAACCAAAATATCAAGGTGACACACTGTATTTTTAGAGTTATTCCATCCAATGTATTATTGGCCAAAGGAATGAATAAATGTTATAGCTTGATAAGATCAAAATTGCCCCCGCCTGGATTTTTATTTCGAATTGGTCATTCGAAAGTACATATTTGAAAACCTCTTCAGCCAAATTTTCAGCCTCCTAGGTGCTAATAGGGTGCTGCTATCGTAAAAAACGTGTTTTTTCCAAAAAAATGTCTCCTGTTTGACTGTTTGCTCCAAAAAATCTGAGAAAATTCATGGACGCGTGTTTTTGGGTAAGAAAACATCCTGATCTTTTTCCGATTTTTCGAATCAAAATTGGGTCCAGGAAAAATATTTGAGTTTTTCAATGACTTTTTTAGGCAATGAAGGTCATATTTGGCTAACTTCTAAATAGCAATTTTTTGTGTACTCTTCCCGTACTTTCGAATGCTTGCGTCAGAATGACCATTTTCAGACTGGAACATCCTCAAAATTTGAAAAAACCGTTTTCTTCGCGTTTTAACCTCCCCACAATAAAATTGGTCCAAAATCGAAAATTGAGATGACATCAAATCTTTACGTATTGAGGTTCCAGGAATCCAAAAAAGTGGTGGCTTGATTTTTCAAGTGTACGGGATTTTATTGCACAGAAGTGTATACAATAAATTGTTATTTAGAAGTTAGCCAAATATGACCTTCATTGCTTAAAAATCATTGAAAAATTCAAATATTTTTCCTGGACCCAGTTTTGATCAGAAAAATCTGAAAAAAATCAGTGTGTTTTCTTACTCAAAAACACACGTCTATGAATTTTTTCAGATTTTTTGGAGCAAACAGTCGAGCAGGAGAATTATTTTGGAAAAAACACGTTTTTTACGATAGGAGTACCCTATTAGCACCTGGGGGCTGAAAGTTTGGTTGAAATATGTCCTTTCGAATGGCCAATTCGAAATAAAAATCCAAGCAGGGGCAATTTTGATCTTATCACGCTATAGCCTTTATTATTGTTATTATCTTGCAAGACAAACAGATCACCTTTAACACGCGCCGTCTGAGCGGGATTACAGTTTTTAACACATCAGCTCACAATAATAAGCAAATTATGAATTAATGTATATTCTGAAATCTACTGACCTTAAGTAACTGATCGCTCCGCAACCATTCCCTCCTGGGCGACCCAACGGATTCGCAGTTGAAGGCGACTGAACTTCGCCAGGGGCGAACGACAGCTCCACCAAATGAAATTATCCGAGCTGGAACTGCAATTACAAACTTGTCAGCTGTGTCATTTGAGTTGAAGCCTTTCAGTGTAACTTATAAGTTGAAATGAAGTATAATCGGGGAATGTTTTACGACTAACTATACCAGTTAGAAACTTCGAAATTAACTTAATTATCAGATAAATTTAAATTGTTCGTTATAAATCATTGTCCATTTAACGCATTCTACATCATTTCCTCAGCACTAGAATCGACGCAGAATTGTATGCGGAATCTAAATGTGTAAACAGATTAGA
Source organism: Rutpela maculata (assembly GCA_936432065.2). Taxonomy (NCBI): domain Eukaryota; kingdom Metazoa; phylum Arthropoda; class Insecta; order Coleoptera; family Cerambycidae; genus Rutpela; species Rutpela maculata. The sequence goes on from OW386286.2 coordinate 3,974,589, forward strand.
ATGGTAAGCACGTGTGCACTTTTTATAGCAAAACTATGTGAAATTTTTATCACAAGATGACGAGATTTTACCAACCTAGTTCCTCCACATCAACATCCAGTGGTGTATAAATTTAAAAAACGGGATTTCAAAACTTACTTGTTTACTTTACCTCTTTACCCCTAAATCCTTCAGGGAAATAAGATGAAACTATAATATTGTTCCAGATCTTGTAATAATACTATCACTGGACTACGTGACGGGTATAGTCCAATAATTATAAAAATTTCCATCACGAAAAATGTTATCTGAGATTTTCCTTCAGTTAGTGGAGGGGTTGTACATCACAAAATCATAAAAGTCCGTTCTGGGGAGAATCCGCAACCCCTCCCCACCACCCAAAAAGCCACCCTTTCGGTGAAATAAGCCTCATTTTACTGATAACTCGTTAACCGTTGAAGATATAAAAAAATTGCTCATCATAAAAAATAAAGCTTGACTAATTTCCTAAAAAAAAGTCCTATTGTAATTTTGCTGTATATGCCATGGTTTTCGAGGAAATCGTTATTGAAAAAAATTCCAAAATTTGTATTTTTAATGCACGCGAATTTTCGTTTATTTGAAATTTTTTGCGCGCGGCCTATAGAAAAAATTGAATTGCTCGAAAACCATACAAGCTAGGAATAAAAATCAAAATAGGTTTTAAAGGGGATATAAAATACTCTCTTGTGATGCTATTTTTGATGGCTATTGATATTTATTAGTATATAAAAATAACAATATAATATAGTTATCTCTTAATTTTTTGCGCCTCTAACTATTCACAGGCCCATAAAAAATAACTGACTTTAATACAAGTCATAAATGCATTATATTTTATTTCAAGGTAGTACTTCAATGCAGAAAAAGTTAGGAATAAAAATATTCACATTTACAAATTTACCAGCGTGTTGAAATTAGCCAAATTTTTGTCAATTTTTTATTTTTTATTTTGATTTTGCCAATATAACCATTTTCACATTGGTAATCCAAAGTTTGGCCGTTTTTCCTCTCTTTTCAATTTCCTCCATTTTATTGAATAATTTTTGAGTTAAATTTTCAAGATGTTTGGGTCTTTTTTTAATTTTTAGAAGCAATAAAAAATTGGCCAAAATTTGGTTAACTGTGAATAGTTAGAGACGCAAAAAATTAAGAGATATTGTTATTTTAATATACTAATAAATATCAATAGCCATCAAAAATGGCAACACAAGAGAGTATTTTATATCCCCTTTAAAACCCATTTTGATTTTTCTTCCTCGCTTGTATGGTTTTCGAGCAATTCAATTTTTTCTATAGGCCGGGTGCAATAAATGAAAATTCGCGCGCATTAAAAATACAAATTTTGGAATTTTTTTCAATATCAATTTTCTCGAAAACCATGGCATATACAACAAAATAACAAAATTACAATAGGACTTTTTCTTAGGAAATTAGTCAAGCTTTCTTTTTTATGATGAGCAATTCTTTTATATCTTCAACGGTTAACGAGTTATCAGTAAAATAAGGCTTTTTTCATCGAAGAGGTGGGTTTTTTTTGGGGGGGGGGGGGGGGGTGCGGCACCCCCCACAACGAATTTTTGTGGTTTATGATGTAACAGTTACTGAAGGAAAATCTCAGATAACATTTGTGTTTTAATTCAGTCATTTTTTATTTGGCAGGTAGTTAACGCCTATTTCCACGGGAATAACTTGGTATATTGTGAGCGAAAAATATAGAGGGTGGATAACCGAAAAAACTAATAGGATCATTTAGTGATATGGCAGTTTCCTACTTTTTCTTCCTCATTTTAAAGTATAACAAACCAATAGCCTCAGAAAAAAATTTCAGCTTAATTGAATCAATAGCCACAGAGATATTCGCATTTGAATAGAAACACGCTCGGCCGGCTAACAGTCCGTAGTGTGACGTCACTTGGCGTGCGCCGATACCTATATTATAGCAGCGATTTCGTAAGTCTATCGTGTCGTTTTTTTTTTGCGTAGAACCAGGTCAAACATGTTAGGTTCCTTTTTGTGGTCTCGAACTTTTTAAATCAATAAAAAGTGAAAAAAATGTATTTTTAAATAAAATTGTGTTTTTTTTGTTTCCACCGCCATCTTTAAAACTATTAAAGGTACCGAAATTTGTTTTGTGTCAAATTAAAGCACACACTGTATCGCTTTTACCAATGTAAACGGTTTGGGCACAATTCGCACTTTCATTTCGCTAAAAATCAGATAAACTAAAAATATATATTTTATGTATTGAAATCTTCACCAATCGATAAACTTTTTTATTTTTGAAGATATTTACATACATGCAGCGAAGAAAAGAAAGCCTAATAATCATAAAAGTTTTTGAAACAATATATTTTTTCCTAAAATGTACGTGTGGCAACAGTGACTTTTTTTATCAGCGCTAAATGCGCCATTGGGACGCAATTAATACACCTCGCATGCAGGGTTGGTCAGATTAGTCGCGTAGAAGTGGCGGTTGTCGAAAATCATTAAGTATTCATTGTTCGGATAAAAATTGTGACAATCGAAAATGTGCTTGTTTTAAGGAAGGCCTAAAATGTTGCAACGAGTGCAAATGTCGTTCCTGTAACAACATTATTAAAGATTTCGAGGCAGATATGAACGAATTAGAATGCTATTAATGTAGAGCCTACATAAACTACATACTACATATTTATCTATCCAAATAGAAAATTTATTTCAACAATAAAACTCATTTTATGCGTACGTTTTTACTTTCATTCATTTAAAAATGTCTAATAAACTTACTAATTAGGTGGGTAGTTAGTAACACTGATTGATATTTATAGATTAGGTATTTATATCTACCTAGCTGTCTTTTTATTATTAAAAGGAGACTATTTTATATTTATTGTACAATTTCTTAATATTAACAACATATGATCAATACTACTGTACAATATATGAAATATTGAACAATAATATTGATTCCCTAGATGCTTTTCATCACTACTGGTTTTGTATCTATTGATATAAGTTAAACTACTACATACACCCCGACCGGGACCGTCAGATCGTTGCAGTCGGCAGGCTTGCTACAGCCGAGCACGCAAGAATATGACTTTGGCCCGTTAAAAAAAATCGCTGACTCAATACTACGAACGGGACATGAAAAATTTTTATCCTAAAAACTTTTTTTAACTATTGGCTTCAATTTGTACGCAGCATGTATATACAAATTTTCATAAATAAATTTTTTTCTCGATTGTCTAAAATTACGCTACTGAAAATAACAAGTTTGAGTTTCCTATTATTTTTCCGAATTAAAAAAAAATAAATCGGGTTCACGTAGGACGTAGTTCGAAGCGCTATTTGTCTACTTTAATCTAAAAAAAAAATAGCTTGATAGCACAGATATTTTCAGAGATATAGCGGTGGAGACGTTAAAAAACATAATTCATTAAAAATCTATTTTTTTGAGTTTTTCTGAAATAAAAAAGTTCTCGACTACCAAAAAATGTCGTAGAAAATGATTTCGTGTACACGATTATCTTACTAAAGAATTCCACTAAGTCTGGTTTGGTTCTACGCCGGTTTTTTTTTCTGGAAAACTAAGCGACTTTACTTTCAGATTTTACTCTACTAACTTGCATTCACAGCCGTGTTCACTGGGCGGTTCAGCCATCTGACGTCACAACTCGACTACATGGTTATCCCGAGCGTTTTTAAGCGCGCCGAATTGAATAATTTTTTTATATATGAAGGCGGCGTCAGTAAATTCTAATTTTTGGCATACTTACTATACTCACCAAACTCTTTCAGAATATGTAATAATAAAAAAATGTTAAATGAGCCTATTGAAGAAAAATATGTTGCTTAAAATAATATTTCTCACGTAGTCAACATAAGCTAAGGAAGAAACCTGCTTGAGTTTTAGTGAAAAAGATATACAGGGTGGTACCAAAAGAATAAAATAATTGACTAGGCTAAACCCGACAACATTCGACATAAGTATATATTTGAAAATGCAGTAAGCGATGGTATCACTTTGTTTTTTATGAGCTTCTCTAGAAAAATGTTAGATCATTACATTGAATCGCGGCCGCGAAATATAAAAAAAAATTTTTGTCCGGGTTTTCAAAATATCAATTTTGAAAACGAGCGAGGGGAGAAATCTATAAAAAAAAATTAAAACAAAATTGATAAGCAGGGAGGATATGGAAAAAAATTTCTTTTCTCGAAAACGAAAATTGGTTACGGGTGGGGGGCAAAATATATTTTTTTTAATAAGAAGAGAGCGCAAAGAGCTCGCGACGCCCCTCGTGACCTAACGTGCGCCCTTTCACGCATTGTCGCCCCTAGGCTATAAACTAGTTAGCCTTATGGATAATCCGATCCTGCCTCCACTAAGCTTCAGTTCAGAGAAATATCTTGCCAATATTACGAAATAAGTAAATTAATTAAAAAACACTCACCCCTTGGAGTAGCCACTTGGGAAACTACCTTCGAACTTTGTCCTTCTCCAATCCGAGTAGAAGCCGTTACCCAAAATTGATATTCGATGTGCAATTGGATCCCCTTAACTTCAAAAATAGTATGTTGACTGGATATCGTCTGCTTGGCATTGTCCACTTCTTGGCGGCCGTCCATATTTCTTCGATACAAATTGTATTTTGTTATAACTCCATTAGGGTCTAAAGGTGGAAGCCATGACACTTTCAGGGTTTGTGGTGAATTGACGACCACCTTAATATCCGCAGGAGCTCCAGGCACTACAACAATACTTATTCATTTACGATTACATTTACAACTTTTTAGTATCCCATACTCAAAAGTGAAAAACGGAACTCTTTTAAGATAAATCGTTTATCCGTTCGTCTATTAGGTCTGGTTTATTTCCAAAATTAGGAAAATTTTATCATTCACTAAAAGAAGAACTAGTTTTAATTATGACTATAGTATTAACGGTATTATTTTAGCCCGATGATTTTTAATCATCAGCTTTCATTTAAAAAATACAACTCAAAAACATCAAAAGCTATGAAAATACTTGGCTTCATTTTAAGAAATTGTAAGAATTTTAAAAATTAAAAGCCTTGTAAATGTTATGTTATTCATTTGAGATCCAAACCTGAATATGGTTCCATAATCTGAAATCCGGTAAAAAAATAAAGAAATGGCTGCCGCAAAGTGATCTCGTTGACACCCGGTATACAGTGTGCGTAAAAAATTTCTCAACACTTTTACTTTTTAAAAAGTTTTGAGCAACCAAATTTTGGCGGTTAATTTAAGGTTGAAAATACTTTCTTTTAGAAGAATACAGCAATGTTATTGTTAAAAGTGGCACCTCGGCTCCATCTTGAAATATTTTTCTAATGATATAAGAGTTGAGTGATCCTGCATTCGAAAGGTCGTTTCATTATAGAGTATTTTGTACATAATTAAGGGCGAGTTGTACCAACACACGGTTAATCCTAACTCTATATTAAAAAATGGTTAAAAGCAATGACGCGTTGTACCAATACGCTAACCTTGATCTTCAAAGATATCGAGCGCAATTAATCCTGTAAGACTTAAACTAGATCATAGGGTGGTGTAGGGCGGGGTTAATAAAAATGTAACTTCAAATTTTGACATTTCTGGTTTGGGTGTAGCTTATAATTAGTTAACGTTGATATGGAAAATATGGAGTTACTCCACATATTAGTAGAGATGACAGACAATGAAGATTTTGCAGTATTTAATTCCTTGATTAATTTATTTATATGGTCCTCCCAACATAGCTTACTATCCAGGCAAATTACTAAAATTTTAACTTCTTTTGATGATTTTAGATTTAAGCCTGATAACGTTTGCCTTTTGGAAAAACATATCCATTCAGCTTTTTTCAGATTTAATATTAATGCATCTTTGTTGCACCATCCATAGAACCCTCTTACTATGTTGTTGGCAGTGATTTGCAGGGTTTCGACACTAGCGGCTGTAACACCATTCATGTATCATCCCCGAACATAGTTATTGCCGTCTGAGATATATTCTTGGCAAGATCATTTATAAAAAGTTAAAAGATAAAGGGACCTAGGACCCATCCTTGTGGCACTCCCATATTAAAGTTATATTCTTCAGAAATTGCATAGTCAACTTTTACTTTTAGTTTTCTATCTGTTAGAAAAGATTTAATCGACTCTAGTGTAGCGACTCTGATACCCAAGGAAAACAGTTTTTTTTTATAACAAAGGAAATATTAATGATGTCAAACGCTAGAGGTAAATCGAAAAATAAATCGGTAACGTTAACGATTATTTTTTCATCATAGATGGTTTAAAGAAATTGATCTGAAGCACTTTCCACTGATTTACCTTTTCTGAAGTTGATTATTTAATATCAATTTTTTTATTAGAAAGTTTGCAATTCTATTCAACGTCTTTGTCCAGAAATTCTGATATACACAATAGGGATGTTGGCCTATATTTTTCGTGATTATTTAATTCACCTTTTTTAAAGGTTGACAGGACTATGACTATTTTTAAGACAGATAAAACTAACCTTTTTCAAAAGATTTGTTTATTAAGTAAGTTGATGATTCGAAAATAAAATCACAAGAGCTTTTTAAATATTTAGCAGATATTCCATCCACCGCTCGATTTTTTATTGTTTAATTATTTTTCCTTACTTTCCACATTACATGGTGATATGAGATATGAAAAGAATACTTCTATTCGTATTTTGTGATGATTTTATTGATAGAAATAAATCTCGCAGATCAGCTCCTTGTTTAATTACCCACTTTTTCTTTACTACTTACTTTACTATCCTTACAAAACCTTACGGGAGCAAGATAAATCGATACATTTTAAAAACATAACAATAAAATTGTCAAATACTTTATCAATATCGTTCGTATAAATATAATCAGTATTTTTCAAAATAAGTAATGTAACGATGGAGTAATGTGTATTATATTAAAATCATAAAGCAATCTGATTTTATTGAATAGTCAACATAAACAATCACTTTGCGTCTGATGGATTTTTAAAGGTAACTTTATCTTCTCAATTTCCGCAACCGCATCAAAATGCACAGCGCGCGATAAACTAATACAGCCATTTCAGTGCACAGAGTTTTCTAAACTACTATAATGAGACGATAAAATCTCCACTCACCGTCTTCCTCCGTTTGGCAGTAAGATGGGATGGTGAAGATTCCGTCACCAACTTTAGTAAACGCCAATACTTGCAAACTGTAGTTGGTGAACTTTCTCAATCCGGTGATTACGGTTGTCAGTGCTGTCGTTTTCCTTGTCTCTATTTCGTCGTTGCCTGAAAGTTAAAACATGGACGGGACGCATTAGAAGGCAGTTAAATTAGTCCGGTGGGACGATATTGAAATCCAAATTGAACTTAAGAGCCCGAGCCCGACAGTCCTAAATAGATTCAGTTGTCTGGCGGCGATAAATAACGAGGGAATCATTCGGTGATGAACATTTAACCGAAAAAATATACATATATTTTTGTTTATTTAAAATACCAGAAAACAAATTAACGTTATACTACTATCCCCGTGTTGAAGTCCCGTAAAAAATTTTGTCTTGATTTATTTAACCAATACAACCACTTAGTGTACATACTGTACTTTCATTTCAAAACTGGCCACACAGAATAACTCGTTATCTGAAGTAGACACGATTTTCAGCAAAAACACGTCGCTTTAGTTTTCCAACCAAAAACCACTGTTGGTTGAATTTTGTGTTCCACCTCTTCAGCCTCAGCCACCCCAACTTTATAATTTTAAATGGCACCCTCTATCTTGTGACCCATCATTTTAAACGGCTTGAGAAGTTCTATCTGTATACCAGAAAGAAATGAAATTGTTCAATCCGTATCTGAGATAAAAGCAGAATTAAGAAAAAATTGGTGTAAAATACAAGTACATTATCATTAAGTGTTTAGTGTAGTTTCTTAATACAACAGTAAACAGTTCTTCAAAAATGGATTATACTTTGGCAGAGAGAACAGAGATTATCTACTTTTACGGAAGTGAAAATCTTTATGCTAGTAGCATAGTTCGAGTTTTTAACGATCGACATTCTGGTAAACGTGTAAGCCACCAGTATGTACTTGATTTTGTTAGGAAATTTGACAATACTGGTTCGGTGTGTAATATAAAAAATCATCAATCAAGAATTCTGAACGAGACAATGCAGATCTAAGTTCTTGGTCATTTCGCTATGGATCCTAATACTTCTATTCCGAAAGTAGCCAAGTTAACTAGCCAAGATTTCTGTTGGTTCTGTACATAAGGTGCTCAAAGTAAATAAGTTTTTTCCATACAAAATGCAAATTCATCAACAACTCAGTGAAGATGATTGTGACAGGATACAGTTCTGTGAAGAAATGACTTAAAAAAATCACAGATAATCCAAATTTGTTAAAAAAATATCTGCTTTAGCGATGAATCGACATTTTCTTTGAATGGGTTTGTTAACAAACACAATGGTACGTATTTGGACAATGACAGTTAACGTGTTTCCGGAGGACCATACGCAGTATCCCCTGTGGGCAGGCATTCTGGGGGACGAGATAATCGGGCCTAATTTCATTGAATACAATTTTACTCGGGACCACTATTTAGAACTTTTAGAAAATATAGCAAATCCACTCATCACTCAGTCGCTAGAAGACCAGACTGATAAAGGCGGAAATATTATGCTGGAAGAGCACCATTTGCATTTCCAACAAGATGGAGTTCCTCCTCATCACGCTCTTCCCGTGAGGCAACGGCTGGAAGAAACATTTCTTGGGATATAGATTGGAAGGAGAGGACCCAAGAGTGGCCATCAAGATGTCCAAATTTAACATCACTTGATTTTATTCTTAAACTCAAGTTTATAAAACTCAGTCAGAAGACATTGATGATCTCAAAGCTAGAATAACTAATACAGATTTAATTTTTGCCCTTATCTCAGAAGCGAATCGAACAATTTAATTTCTTTTTGGTATACGGATAGAACTTTTTAAGCGGTTTAAAACGATGGGTCACAAAATAGGGCGTGCCATTTGAAATTATAAATTTGGAGTAGCTGGGGATGAATTCAATCAACAGTGGTTTTAAGGTTCCCATCGAAAACTAAACCGACGTGTTTTTGCTGAAAACCGTGTCTACTTCAGATGACGAGTTATATTGGGTTGCAAGTTTTGAAATGTATATTAGGCACTGTAGATTAGGCAAGCACAAAATTTGGGTAGACATCACCGTAGTCTCAAACAGATTTTTTATAAAAGCTCTTTGAGGCTACGGTGATGTCTACCCAAATATAGCGTTTATACGCTATATTGCAAAATGGCGGTAACAAATACTAACTGAAAATATCCCGAGTTCTAGATCACTTACAGGGATGATTTTGTGTCTAGAAATTTGTTTTTGGAGTGGCAGAATTCAAATTTAAGGTTCATAAAATCATGTAAGCATTAAAGGTTACGATATGTGTTATATATTATAGCATTATTTCGATTTATAAAATAATACATGTTGAAAATATTAAAATTTATTTAAATTTAGTATTCTGTGTGTCTTTATAAATACCCTCATGGACCCCTGGGCGAGAAGAGGGTGTCTCCGTTTGCCATTAAAAAAGTGATGTTATGCTCGATAATTTTGACGCTATTATTTATATTAAAAACAATTTCAACTTACCCCTCCAGTTATCGTCGAGCACTGGTTCGTAGGTGAGTTTATATCCCTGCAGCAGTCCGTTGCAGTGCTCCGTGGGAGGCGGTTGCCAACTGACTTGCAACGATTGGGAGGTGAGAGCAGCGCATCGGACATCTTCCGGAGGCATGCTAGGAACTGCAAATGCCTTAATATAAAGCTTTCCAAAGTCGCAAGATGGTGAGGTGGTTGCAGATTTGTGCGCATATGTAGTTTAATTTCATACGGGTTGCATGGGAGAGGATAGAGTTAGATGGGATGGGGTGGATGGAGTGTAGTGAAATTGAATTACCAGAGTACAAAAAAGCCTTGTCCTAAGGTTCTGATCTAACTTTTCTAAAGTCAATTTTGGACAAAAAAAATTCTATCATGTCAGTTTCCCTCTACCACCCCCTTCTTTTATCTCCTAGGGATGGCAGAGCTAGGTAAACTGACACGACAGAATTTTTTTTGTCCAAAATTGACTTCAGCGCGTCAAAATACTTCAGAAAAGTTGGATCAGAACCTTAGGACAAAACCTTTTTTTTTGCCCTTTTTAGGGCATGGTACATGAAAATTGTCACGATTGAAAAATTTATTTTGTTCAAAATTGACTTCAGCGGGTCAAAACCTTAGGACAAAACCTTTTTTTTGTAGACCTGTGTAATTACAGCACACAAACACAAGTAAAATAATATAAACTTATCTCTACTATTTATGGAGATACATACTGTTTTATAGTTCACATATGGGACAACGTAATGGTACCAATAATGCTTAAATATATGAAATTTATAAGATTCTCAGAACCTAAGCAAAAGGCACTTCTTTGATAACTGTAGTTACGATAAGACGAAAAAAATACAGCGCCTCAATAATAATGCATAAACAAAAACAGAAAACTAATTAACGTTATTAATGAAGTAGTACGAAAAACTCCCTTAAACATATTAAATACTTTTGCCGAAAATCGGTAATTTCTTCTATTACCTAGCTATATGACTGATCACTTAAAAGTCAATACAAATAGTGAAGTTGTCTAAATTCTACTAATGGTTAGAAAGTGTCCAGAAAAGTTTAGATACCTTTAGTTGGAACTGTGTAATTTATATGTAATAATTCAGACATGTGGTCAGTATAACGTCAGGGCAACGTCGACCAATTGTGGAATAAGAGCCTAACCCTACTTGTTTAATTTTCAAAATTGAGCCAGCGTTCTTTAATGTATTAAATAGGATTAATATGATAACCCACCAACGCGCAATGTCTGAGTAAAATCAATTTACCAGTTTTACAACGTTGCTACAACGTCTTCCCGTTGAATTGGCGCTATTTACTTAGGTCATCATCTGACCGAATTTTGTGCTAATGTTGACGTTGCAACTAGTGCAAAAATAGTCGCATGTCTTAGATTTTGAGTGTTTCCACATTACGAACAGTAAGAATTTTTGTTAAAATACAAAATTGTGAAATCTCCCTAAGTCATAGTAAAGACATACATGATGAATATATTACAGAAACTTGGTGCTGAGGCTTTCACGGAGCTGATGATCTGGCTGCTGGTCCGGGTCTTCTTCCGCGTAGATATGATCCGCAACACGCCTCCTGATAACCTTATAAATAGAGGAGCTCAGTCCAGCAGAGCTCACTTCGTTTTTCGCTTCAGAAGATGATCGCAACGTCAAGCACTCAACCAAGTTTACGCTGAAGAAGACCAGGAAACTAGCAGCCAGATGTTACAAAAATTATTGCATCATATTATATTTCCCTGTTATCTATAACTGCTTGGGGGAGACTATTGCCGAAAATTTATGTCTACTTTTTAAGATACAAGACACTTACCATCCTCCATAGTTTGAGCGGTAACGGGTTCTGACAGTGGCCCCGCTCCCACCTCATTAAATGCTTGCACGACGATGGTATATCGCGTGTACTTTGCTAAGCCGCCTAATAGCAACTCACCACCATCTTCACCGTCCCCAGTGACGGAAGTGAAGTTGTAAACACCCATATTGGCAGTGCGATAGCCTATATTAAAACCCTGCAAAGAAAAACTGTAGTTTTTATGTACGCACCTTATCTCCTTATAATGAACAAGTTAGGTGAAATGTTTTTAGTTATGTAGTTGGTTTGTACAATGAAGAAATTAAATAATTTCTTAAAATAAGAACATGTATTTAGATATTTTAGGATTTATAGTAAAATATTTTTTAAGTCGTGTTTCTTGGATCGCTTATTAAGATTTTCGAAATCTACATCTACAGGGTGATCCGAATTTAAATCGGGAAACTTCACCAGCGGATACTATGGCTAAAAATAATAACTGTCATATAAACATATATCCAGAATCGAATGGGTTTAAAAATACAAGGTGTTCAAGATGTTTTTTTTTCAATATAGTCAAAAACGATTTCCTTTTGAAGCTTGGTATCAGGTATAATAATTAAAGCAAGCACATTATTTAAAATGAATTTTGTCAAAAATATTATGTTAAATACAGCGTGTCTCAGGTTTCGGGGAGTCACTCTAATAATATCTCAAAAACTACTTATGCATACCAAACTTGCAAAAAACGAATTGTTTCTCCAAAAAATGTGATTCTTCTTTTTTCTTCTTTTTTTTTTTATTAATAAATATTCACGCCAATGACTGAAAAAGGACTGAAAAAGGACTGAAAAAGGACTGAAAAAGGACTCAAAAAGGACGTAAAGTTCTCTGATACCGGTCCAAACTTAGTTGGAACCGGATTACTAATATGGAGGGGGTCATTAAAAATGGGATGCACTGTATAATAACATGATCAGTCTTGGATTAACAGTATATGGAATGAACGGATGGTATCTTTGGAAGTTATCTGCTGAACCCTCAAAATATTTTTTTTAAAAAGAGTAATTAATATTTCGCGAAACTTCCTCTTAAAATAGGAGTGCCACATGGCTTGGACCGTATGCAACAGGCGCGCAGCCAGGGGGGGGGAGCCATGGGGTCCGGGCATCCCCCCAAGCCGTCTTTCATGAACCAAAAAATAAAGAAGCATAATCTCTATCGGTTTAAAGCAGTATCCAAACTATCCCTTGAAATAAAGATTTTGTAATTTATGCCAATATTATCTAGTAGAGGAATCTATACACATCTGTTTTCAACCATTTTCTGAAAAATTTTTCTCATCCTCCTCTAATACCCTCCCTCAGATGAATTTTCTAGCTGCGCCACTGCTATACAATATCAATTTAAAAACTATACTTGTATTTTACCTTAATAAAGAGAATTTTAATGTACATCTTACTTACATAGCTTTCTGCTTTTTATTATTCTCATTTTAATCCAAAACCATACAGATAATTCAGTAACAAACTGTGATTATTTTGCTCCGCATGTCAATAATTTATCTGCAGTACCACTATATACATATATGATATTTTTTATTAAATCGTAGAATTATTATCAAATCAATATTGACTGAAAATGTATTTTAAATGGAAATATTGGTTACCTGTATATCTCCATGCCTAAGTTCAGGTACAGGCGGTGACCACGTAACGAGGATCTCCGTGGATGAAATGGGTCTGGCAGAGGGACTTAAAGGAGAACCAGCTGGTCTTTGTGGTTCGGTTCTGACTATGAGGTCTTCGCTGGGGGCACTTTTACCAGCAGGTCCCTCCGCAATGACGTGAAATGTATACTTTGTAGCAGGTTTTAAGTCTTCTATTAGGGCGGCGAACGGCAGTGGTGTTTCAGTTAGTTCGAGTTGGTGCCATGATCCTGGAAATTCAAATTGTAACAAAGGACGAAGAAGAACAAGCAGATGTATAATTAGGGGCGGAATGGGTTGGATTGGTCCAGGTGGCTGAGTAACTCGATAACCCGGTCACGGATGCAAGTTAAAATTTTCGAAATTTTAATAAAAAATCAGGAGAAATACAAATAAACATAAAAATACATTTTTCAAATAGTTATCCTATATATCAAAATTTTAAAAGCGGTGAGAGATATTTTCATTCAGAAGCAACATCGTCATTTATCTTCCTGTAATCAAAAACGAAATTCCTCTACACAACATCACAAAAGACTAGAAATGGAAATCCGGTATCCGTCAAATCTCTCCAATTTTTTATATGTTGTTCTACTGATCCGTAGATCAAAAGTCTCAATGGGTACAAGTCCCAAAAACACACCCTGCTTTTTATCTTCTATGGGGGTGAAAAATGCTCGCATATATGCATCTAACGACTGCATTTCTATTAAAAAGAAGTAGAAAAACTCCGTTACAAATAAAAGTGAGAAAGAAAAACTTTACATAATCGAAAACAGTTAAACCATTACTAGTCAAATTAGGATATATCATGAACAAAACTAATATCTAATTGAAATTGATCAAAAAATTAAAACAAATTTAGTTTTCTTCTCATTTTCAGGATGAACAATCTGTTTTTCTTCAATGTGATATGGGCTATACCACCAGAGATATTGAACCATGTACGCCAACCATATTAATATCATCTACTAGAATTAATAGCAGTTTTAATAATTTCCAGATGATGCTACACACAGTTGACAAACTCGAGCCGTTCATTTCTTCAAATATTTTAAGACTACCCTCCTATATGCTGCATTGATAACGGACGGTGATGTGTTGGGTAAACGTTAAAGTTAGAAAGGTTTAAAACAATCTTTCTACTACTGTACAATTCTTTACATTTGGTTGTTCAATATTCAAGGCGTAACAATGAACTTGAAAAGTTAGTTCAGAATTAATGATTACGTTGGCACGAATCGGCAGATCGGAATCGAAAAGTTTTTAAATTAAGATGTATTCAGTAGTTTACTCCTATCAAATATTCTCAGTTGAGTAGAAAATGAGTTTCTGAATTAATAATTTCGTACAGAAATAAGGGAAGAAAGTAATTTGGAACGTCTTATTGAAAAAGTTACTTTACTTAATGTTATTCTAATTAAACTTCTGCAGAAGTTTTGATTTTCCAGTCATTGAATAACGCATAAAAAATGTTCAGGTTATATTGAAACGTTCTGTCAGTTTTTTACACTCTCATTCTTTGCAAAAAATATGGTATTTATTTCGTAAACTAAAAATTTTAAGATTGAAATCGATATATTTATTTCAAAGACAAGGCCCACAAAATCGAACCAATCTGACAATATATTATATACTTACTCTCCATTTCCTTATACTCCACAATAAACTTGAATACTTCATTAGAATCTCCAGATTTATGCTGCCACTTCAAATTGATGGACCTGCTGCTTATCATGGCAGCCTCCAAACCCTGAGGTGGAACTGGCGGTTCCTGCACCAGAAGTTGCACGAGTTGCTGGTCCCTTCCGTACATATTGCTGGCTTGACAGAAGTAGGCTCCGCTATCTTTAGCATCTGAGTTTACAATTTGCAATTCTGCAGCCACCTGTGAAAAAAATTAATTTTTTTATTCACATGTTCTTTATACATAACATGTAGTAATAAATATACCATAATGATATAAGAACAAGGCGACAATATTAGTGTGTCCGCAGGGATCTCTCCTAGTACCCATTATTTATCTTCCATCGATGATCATGTTAAATTAACAATGTTTGCAGAGGACAAAATTTACTCAATGTGTAGCCCTTCAATATATGTAACAATACACGTTACAGAATGCTATAATAGTTATTGATGTATCTAGGCACTAAAGTTAAACTTTTTAGCACGATGTGGAATTTAGTAGCCGGAACCCGTAGGGCTGAGGCAAATAAACCACGTAAGTGATAAAAAGAAACTTTAGTGCTAAGATGCACATTAAGTTTTTTTTTTGAAATCCAAAAATTGTGAAATTAAGATTAATAAACTAGTTGTTAAGCAATTTTCTTTTAAATCTACCCCCTTGTTCCATCCTAGAATCGGACGCCTCTGACTAAGATCAAATGTGGTTACGTCTAAAGACTCACTTTCTAGTTATATATTCAGCACCAAAATTTCAAAATATTCGGATATCAGATGGGCGGGATATGAGGGTGGCTCCATGGAAAGTGGAACACACTGTATATAAATGTCAAATATAAAATTCAAAAATATCTCGGTTTAATCATTTTTCCAAACGTCAGTCAGAAAAAATTATATGTACAACACGTAGGAAAATTGCTTTATCCGTACACGGCGTATTTTATTTTACATTTGATTATTTTCGTTTCAGAGATCAACCGTTCCATTATCTTTGAAAATAACGAAGTTATGAATCGTTTAAAAAACGTCGGGTGCATGAAAATCGATAGACATTAAATATTTGGAGTAGTCTTTGTCAATAAAACAATATATATGTTTTTTTTTTACTTTGCATTGAAAGACATGTTAAAGGTATTTGCAAATTTTAAAAATAAATAAAAATAACAGCATCAGAAAGATGAGAAAATTTCATTCAAAATCATACCTATTACTTCCACATCCAGTGGAAGTATAGTAACGACAAAAAAACTTTTTTAAAATTTTTATTGTTCAAATAGGCTGAAACGTCGAGATTTTAAGTTTGGGCGAAAAAAAAAATTTCAGTCTGTCGGTCGGTATGTCTGTCTGTCTGTCGGTCGGTCGGTCGGTCTGCCTGTCTGCCTGCCTGTCTGTCTGTTTGTCTGTCTGTAACTTTTTTTTGTGCGCACGTTTACTCTGGAACCGTTTGAGATATTGACTTGAAATTTGGTACACATATGTACTTTAACGAGATCTGGAACTAGATTATATTTTCATCTTGTTCCGTCGAAGAGTTGGGGGGTAAATTGGGGTAAATTTGGGGTAAATAGGTAAATCAAGCAGGTAAGAGTCCATAAAATTGGTATTTAGTATATACGAGAGAAGCTAAGGTCTCAAAAAAATTTTTGGCATTAGCCACCAACATTACCACCCCCACCCCGTTATTAAAGGGGATGAAAAAAAAATGTGATTTAGTGTGTGTACAAGAACCAGAAACCTCGACATATTTTTTTTACTGTCGAATAATAATATATAATAACAGCATTGTGGTCTGGCGATAACAAGTATTGATATGTATATAGTAAGTTTAGGTAAATAAAGTTCAGATAAACATTCATATGGTTTAATATCAAAACATCTGTACAAACAAAATTATCATGGTTGACCGCGACTTAGCGGTTATTCTGTTTTTTTTTTTACTTTTCATCAAAACATTTAAAGATAAAATTATCTTTTTCCTATATATATAATTTGCAGAAAGACATTTACATTTTCAGTGCCATTGGGTGTTTTCTTAAAGAACTATTTGTAAGAACATGTATTTTAAAATTTTATTAGTGTTTTACACCATACACATAATGTACCTAGTTGTGGCTGTCGATGAAGTGAGTATTTTTTCAATTTCTCTAATAGTTTTGTTCATTATCAGGTGGCAGACAAAAATCTAAGCAATTTGGTGTTCTCATAAATTTTAAAATCTCTTTGACAGTGTGTCGCATTTATGGTAAACGACTAATATCAAAAATACGTATTTTTTAAAATGTCTGAGTACTACGCCGCTTTTATTAAAATTTCCTTTTGGTTTACGTACTTTCAACTAAAATCTTATTCAATAGGCGTCACAATTTAATTAAGATGCCAGCGCCAAAGTGGAGAACTAATTATAGGCCCTTTGTTTGTTTATGTAGCGAATACTTATATTGATTTTTTTCTGTTTATTGTTATTTTTGGCGGTAAAAATTATAACATTAATAATATATGACCTAAAGGTTTGCAAGATTTTGTTGTAAGTGATTTGCAAGATGTTAATGGCATTATTCAGCAAAATTCATATTTTTTTAGGTTATCTAGCAGAGAAAGATCTATGCTGTGGTACAGATTCTTCGACATAAACGGTGTCTAGCTAGTTAAATATCAATAAACTTAAATATTTCTTTTTTTTTTTCAGGAAACTTGAGTGACATTTAGGTTAAGCATATTGCAATGTATGGAACATTTGGGAAGCACTAAAAATGTAAACATTCTAAGTGTGTGTATGAAAGGGAATACGTTTTAAATGCAGGACATATTATTTTGTGTGGTACAACCCATATTCAATACAAAACTTAATAAACGTGTATGCTCTATGTTTACAAACAAGTGTCAGATCAAATACCATGAAATTAGTGGTACATTGAATATAACTGAAAAGATATTTATTAATTCTTCAAGTAAAATAAATGAAACAGTATTTTGTAAAATATGAAATAGAAATATTCAGAGGTAAAACATAATAGTGCATGGTGCAATAGTATACAGTGTGTCCCAGGATAGATGTAACAAGAGGTATAATGGACAAAATTTTTTGGAATTTTGGAATGGTATTTGAGGATTGAGTCCTGCTTGTTGTAAAACTAAAGTATACCAAAAATGACTTGATTTGGTGTTCTACAGGGTGTTTTATAAGCAAAGTTGTAAAAATCACCACTAATAAAGTACCATTATTTTTCAAAATATGAAAAAAATCCACTAAGAAAAGTTATTTAGAATGCAATTTTATACCTCCATACCAAATTTCAGGAATATATAATTATTTTTTTTAAACTTCCCATTTTTTGCGAATTAAGAGTTGAATTCATATTTAAAGTTGTGTAGGGGCAAATGTTAATCATCTCAAAAAGTAGGCTATTGGTAAATAATAAATTGAATATACGAGATGTAAGAAGGTATAATGTTAATCGAACGGTATGAAGTATACGTCATTTGTAATTTTCTGCTTCAATACTGCCACATCATTAGGAAGTTGTTCAGCGTAAACCAACTGCTTGAGGCGACCCCATAAAAAGAAATCCAATATTGATAGGTCTGGGGATCTCGCCGGCCACTTGATCGGTCCATTCCTGGCAATCCAATTTTCTCCAAAATTTAAATTGAACCACCGATTAACCATTTCTGTCGAGTGGTCAGGGCAACCATAATGTTGAAAAAGAACTAAAGGCATATCTCTTAAAATATTTAAATGTTCTTCAGAAAATCTTTCAAGAAGCTGTAACTAAGTGTGCTAGTTTAACCTTCCCTCAATGAAATAAGGTCCAATAACTCCAACGTGATAAGAAACGGAGCCCCACACATTCGCTTTTTTATAATATTGTCTTCTACAATGAATTCTAAAATTTGGATTTTCAGAAGCCCAAAACTGATAATTCTGAGATGAAACAACACAATTGGTTGTGAATGTGGATTCATCTGAGAAAATTATGAAATGATGAAAAAATCTCTCTTCCATGATTTTTTCTCCAATGGTCAAACAAAATCCAACCTACGGCCGCCATCTCCCTCTTCAAGCGTATGTTTATAATTTGCTTTATATGCCCTAATTTTCTTTGCCTTGTAAATTCTTTGGAGTTCAGACTTGCTAATATTAATAAGAGCTGATCTCTCTCTTTGTGGCATCCTAGGATTTTCTATAACAGAGGCATGGGCTAGAATAGCCCCAACATTATCTTCATCATATGCTTTTATATTTCTTTCCATGTTAAGAATACTACCAGTAGCCAGACACTTTTTAATTATTCTCATAGCCTGAGTACGTGACAAAGCAGTGTTTGGAAATTTCAAATTAAATTGGCTTACCACTTCTCTTAACAAGTTTTCCGTAGCATTGCACAATATAAATTTTTTCACGCACTGTGGGTACCATTTTCACTTAATTCTTTATGCTTGGTTCGTTAATTTGAAACGGAAATTAAGGATAATATTGACTACGTTTGACAGATATGTCAATAATAAATGATAAATGTGTATCCACTGCTTTTCTCATAGCCTACTTTTAGCTTCTACATAACTTTAAATATTAATTCACAAAAAATAATTTCTATGCAGTTTTAATTGAATGGTTCAAAATAAAATACTAATTTATTGAAAAAATGGGAAGTTTCAAAAAAATAATTTTATATTCCTGAACTTTGGTATAGAGGTATAAAATTGCATTCTAAATAACTTTTCTTGGTGGAATTTTTTCATATCTTGAAAAATAAAGGTACTTTATTAGTGGTGGTTTTTACAACTTTGCTTATAAAACACCCTGTAGAACACCAAATCAAGTCATTTTTGGTATACTTTAGTTTTACAACAAGCAGAACTCAATCCCCAAATACCATTCCAAAATTCCACAATTTTTGGTCCATTACACCTCTTGTTACATCTATCCTGGGACACACTGTAGATTACTTTTATAAATATACTGAAATTGCATATATTTACTTATGTCAAAAATTTCACTTGCAATGTGTGATTGTTCAGGCCATTATTATTGCTACTCGGGCCACGGTTATTTGCACCAGCTTTTTCCCTCTCAATGCCTGGTTAAAAGTGTCTACATCAAAGAGGGTATGCTTTGAACATTGTCGTGCCAACTCAACTTTCACGAGTTGTCCCTGCAATCTACAAAGGATACCGACTAGGTTGGCTCCAGTAAATTGTATCTTGTAATCTATTTTTTATGAAAAAAAATATGCTAACAAAAGTAACGGTGATGGGTTGCTTAACGAAATATGTTCAAGGCTATATTTAACTGAAAATTCAATAATATTTTTTTCCATACCTTCACCGATCTTCTAACCAATAAAATTTAACACTAATCGAAAGTAAGAAACCTATAGAATATGTAAACATGGGGTTGCTTACATTTTTCCGTTCAAGGCTGTACGGTTGCTAGGTTTAAATAGGTGAATCGAAAGTGGTACCTTCACTGATTGGTACTACTGGTAACCAAATAAATTATATATCAAAATGAAGATAATTCTATTGCGAAACGACAAGTATAAATAAAATTAAAAAAAAAATAAAAAAAAACAAAAAAGCCTTGAACATATTTCGTTAAGCAACCCATCACCGTTACTTTTGTTAGCATATTTTTTTTCATAAAAAATAGATTTCGTTCGGTTACCTGATCGATGAAGGTCGACCTTAGTACGAATCTTAGACTAACAGTTCTCTTTTAAATATTTCCAGATCCTTTTTTATTTTTCACCTGGGTTTCTTAATAATAATTTGTAGGCTGATCACTCTGCATATTTTTTTAACTAAAAGTATATCCGGTTTTATTCCTTGGTAATAGTGTAGTAATTGTGTTAACTATATGAAAATATTACTATCCTGTCACGTTTTTTTAATACACAGGCCCACCAAAACAAAAAAGTATCCTGGGCTATCGACCAGACCCTCATATTCCTATGTATTTTCACTCGCTGAACACGAATCTGGCATCAGAATAGTACCTCCCTGGACTAATTTATAAGTTATGATGGATAGAATGCTCGAAATTCATTAATTCGTCATATTAACCTTATAGTCTAGGAAATAGCGTGCAAATTCGACGACGAGTGGTTACCGTCTGCCAGTCGGTAATCGAAGAGACTATATAAATACAACATTTTTTTCTCTCTGGACTAATGGATCAGTGATATAGGATGAAAAATTATATGATGCAAAGAACCAAAATGGCCGACTTCCGGTTTCGGTGCAATTTACATGAAAATCAAATTTTTAAGTGGGACACCCTGTATATTTTTGCATATTTGGATCCTACTGGCTAAAATAAATATGATCTGGCCCTTAAATTTTGTTTTAATTTTCGAAAAATATAGGTTCTTTAAATTTTTTCTGTTTTTTAAATTTGGTACAAAGAGAAGGTAGGTATGCATATCATATTATTCGAATTCAAATATCTAATTAAATAACAGGTTGTCCCATAAGAGTTCCATTAAAAAAACTAATTTTCGTTGAAAAACTAATATCGTTGAATTTAATGAAGAATAAATCATATTTACCATTAAACTTGATATCTGAAGGGATAATATTTTAAAGGTGCTTGCAGACTGATTTTTAACCATTTTGGCAAAATCAAGGCCTTCTATGATTAGAACTAAAAATTAAAAAAATTTTATTTATTAAATCAAAATATTTGTGGATCAAATCATATGTATTTTGGCCAGCAGAATCCAAATATGCAAAAATATACAGGTTGTCCCATTTAAAAATTTGATTCTAATATCAATTACATCGAAACCGGAAGTCGGCCATTTTGGCACTTTACATCATGTAATTGTAAATTTCATCCTATATAACTCCACCAAATTTGAAGAAAATTCATTCACCCATTCAAAAGTTACAAGAGTGTCACTATCGGCTGAGCCACCCGGTATACAGGCAAGCATATCCGACGACCTACGCAGTCCTGTCGAGAGGGGGGAAGGGTGCGAGGGTGATTCCCCCCCGAGCCTGGGCTTGTTTTGGGGGCCCGGTTTTAGCCGCTCATAAAAAATTTTCGGACCAAAAAAAGTTTTTTGGATCCCCCCCAGCTCATCTATTTTCAAAAAAATTTTCTTCTCGGGCCCGTATTTTCTCTCCACGACTCTGGATCTACGTATTACTTATTTTGAACATATAACGTATGGCGATATATTTTATTTAATTTTTAGACGTATGATGATCAGATGATGATCAGAGTCAGTCTCCTAGATGGTAATACCACATCATATGACAGTTCAGAGGATGATAGTACATCACATGACAGTCCAAAGGAAATACCATTTGAATACAAATCCACAAAAGTAGTGAACATTCAAACAAGAGGAATATCGAAGGAATTACAATTAGATTTACGGAAGATAATTGCTGCAGATATAAAGGGGAATGTTGAAGGTTATTGAAAATTTGTACATATATTTTAACTTTTATTTAAACGTGTTGGAGTATAGTTAATAGCATATTTTCTTTCGATTAACTTTTATTGTCTTCCAACTGAGTTCATTTGCAATGTAGTGTGAGAAATTGGAAAGGAACCACCACATGACCTAATAAATTAAAGGTAGGTATAAGCTAAAGCTCATAGAGTATGTTTATGGATATGGGAAACGATAAGCGTAAATGGCCCAGAAGTTTCGACTTCGGAATCATTTTTGGGGATTAAGTCTTGGTTGATAAAATTTTGAGCATAATTTGAATTTTGCAAAATGAAAGGGGTCGTAGAACCAAGGCATACTATTCTGAATCAAATCAAAGTGTTATTAACGTCATAAATTTAAATATATACATATGTTAAATTAACAACTATGGTAGTTTATACTGGATATCAAAAATACTAATTAAATAGTAAAATTTAACTTGGAATCTTTAATATAGGTAATTAATCTTTCCACGAATAGATGGCCCTAGGTGTAGTATATGTATATTAAAATTGTTCATCTTTCCATACAAAGCTTAGAAATCTAATGGGCTTTTTTGTACTTTTTATTTTATTTATTTATTTACTTTAATTACATACCCAACAGGCAGAAGCCCAATTACAGGATACAACCAGAACATATATAATGGTTAGAATACAAAAATGTACAAATAATACATACATACCTATATTACTAATCTAAAGAAAACTATGAAACATAATAATAGAATTGGTTAGGTATAAATATCTTTTGTCCACGACTATTAAATAATATACTCATTATGTGTGTGTTTCCTCAAGGATAATGCTATCCATTATTCCCTGCAGTGAATAATGATTTCATTATTCACTAGTGAATAATGAGGACAGTCAGTTGTTTTCATGTTAGTGACTTTTTACTAAAAATTTTAAATGTCAAAATTGCAGCATCCAAAAGACAAGTGTTGTTTCTCTAAGTTTTCTAGGAAGAACCCAAATGGTACATGCCGAAGATGTACTTTAATGACTACTCAAAAACTACATTAGTAAGTTTATTTCAAAGAATCATGTATTAGCAACACGCGGAAGTCTCCAACATTGTTTTTGAAACCATTTACCTGCGCGCCTACAAACTGTATTATTTTATAAGTAAGCCATGGCAATGCATCAAAGCGTAATTTTGTTAATGATGAAACGTCAAAATTTGTGTCGTATTTATCTCGTTCATTTAAATTTCTTAGTTGTCTAAAATAAAAAAAAGTGAACTATATATGGAAACCGCCAGACATTACCAAAGCTGCTGAAATCACCCCTATGCATTTATGGCCAGAAAAATCGAGTAAACGAATCTTTTATGCATTGGATAATTGCCAAAAATGCTAATTCGTTCTCAGAATCAGTTCTACTAGTGTACTTTTCAGAACTATCCACAAAATTTTTTAGCATACAATATTGTTTTTAAATTTTATTGAGTAGGCGGTTATGTGTCAAAAGAACAGCTTGTCAAATTGAACTTGAACGTCAACGTTATTTACAATAATTTTACATTAAAATGTTAAAAATAGATGGAACTTATAAATTTCTTCGGTAAATAATTTAATCAAGAATATTTAATTGTCGTGGACAACGTATAGTATTCTACTCGCATATAATGACTACTATTCACTCTGGTGATTTAAGACACTCGCCTACGGCTCGTATCTTAAACTTCACCCTCGTGAATAATAGCCATCATTATATGCTCGTTGAATAATATACTATTATCTGTTTTATGTTGCAGAAAAATAAATCAATTCTGTTCTCCACATTTTGGTAGGTACTGATAATTTTATGAATCGGAGATGATTCCAACATATTTGTTCGTGCTGTAGGAATATTGAATGCGCTGTGGTAGCGGGATGAGATTCTGGGAACTCTTAAATTTATTGAGCTTAAAATTTCTGTACAATCTAAACTGTTGTTAAAAATTTTGTATAGGAAAATTAAACTGTGTATGGATCTGCGTTGTGCAAGCTCCTGTAGTTCAAATCGATCTAACAGCAACTGTTGTGGGTAATGTCTAGGCGGATAAATACCATCAAGTATAAACACGGCCGATTTTAAAAACCGTCGTTGTACTCTTTCCAAAGACATAGTATGGGTATTGTAAGTAGGGTTCCAGACAACTGAGGCGTATTCCAGACGGGAGCGTACAAAGGTCATATATAGTAGACGAAGCGTATGCATGTTGGTAAAATGTTTCGAGTTTCGTGTGACAAAGCCGAGACTTTTAAATGCAGATGTAATTGTCATTTCTATATGACAGGCAAAGGAAAGTTTAGGGTCAAATATAACTCCGAGGTCTTTTATATATTCGGGTCTATCTAGTGTAGTATTGTCTAGGCTGTAATTATATTTTATTTGGCTAACTTTCCTCGAGAATGTCATCACATTGCATTTAGATGGATTTAGAGGCAAGCTATTTCTAATACACCAGTTATTAATCATGTTTAATGCATTTTGAAGACGTTCACACTCTAATACAGATGCTATCTCGCAGAATAATTTCAGATCGTCAGCATATAACAAAAAACGCACATCTAAATTTGATATAATATCGTCGATGAATATTATAAAGAAAACAGGTCCCAATATCGAGCCTTGAGGGACTCCTGATGCCTGAAGGAATTTGTCAGAGACATAACCACGATATTTCACAAACTGGTATCTGTTTGTTAAATAAGATTTGAAGACGCATAGTAGGGAATCAGAAAATCCGAACGCCTCTAATTTGGAAAGTAAGATATCGTGGTCAAGCCTATCGAACGCCTTCGAGAAATCAGTGTAGAGAACGTCTACTTGACTTCCTAGATCGAGTTTTTCAGAGATATACTGCGTTTTGCTTACAAGATTCGTAACCGTAGACCTCCCTTTCATGAAACCATGTTGTTCAATTGATATTTTACCTGAGATATGTCTAAAGATGATGGGATGGAGTGTAATTTCGAATATTTTTGCAAAGTTAGGAATAATGGTGATTGGTCTGTGATTTGTCAAATCATTTCGATCTCCTTTTTTGTAGACGGGACAAACGCGAGACAGCTTCCATATATCAGGAAACTGGGCTGTTTTTAATATTAAGTTATAGATTATGGTTAAGGGGTTAGCAAATACTTGAACACAATCCTTAACAAGAAATGCCGGTACCATGTCCGGTCCCATAGTCATATTGGCCTTTAATTTTTTAATTGCGTCAGTTACTTCGTTTTCAGAAATTGATGAAATATGTAAGGGTAGTATATTATGTTTTGCAGGATGGGGGTCAATGTTATTATTATTGTTGGCGGGGGCAGTAAAAGATTTGGAAAAGTAGTCAGCAAAGTTGTCAACCAGGGATTGAGGTCCTTCAATGATGGTGTTGTTATATGTCATTATCATCGGAATAGTTGAAGTATTATTTTTGCCTTGGATGTAAGACCAAAATTTATTAGGGTTGTTTTTTATATCGTTTTCGATTGATTCTAAATAAGCCGAATGAGCGATATTTGTTTCAGTTTTAATTTGAGATCTGAGCGCTTTGAAGTTGTTTAAATGATCATTGTTGCCTGTTTTTTTGTATTTATTCAATGCCTTGTGTTTTTGTTTCATTTTATATATAATTTGACCATTAAACCATGGCGGATATGACTTGGACGTATTTCTTTTCTTAGGTATATTATTGTAAAATATATCATTTAATTTGTCATAGAATGCTTGGACAGCAGTATTAACCTCGGCGTGACTGTTAAGAAAAGTCCAATCGGTGTTAGCCAGTTCTTCGTATAATATTATGAAACTTGCTTTTTTAAAATTGAATTCAGCATTTGTTTTGGGCAAGAATTTATTGCTGTCGAATTTAGGAATTTCAATATTAACTGTTAGTGCCGGATGATACGCGTCCTCTAATAAGACAAGCTCTGAAGCTTTGCTTACTTCACAATTACAGTTGGAATATACAAGATCAAGAATTCTATTAAGATTATTTGAGTTAAAGTTACATTGGGTAATAGAGAAGAAGTCTGCAAAATTTTTGTAGCCAAAAAGTTTGGGGTAGTGGTATCATTGTTAATGCAACTTGAATATTCTGGTATGTTAAAGTCACCGACTATTATTATGTTCTCGTTATATAAACAGTGTAATGAGGCTAAGCAATCATATAGGATTTCGTATTCAGTGTTACTACACGATGGGGGTATATAGATAACTATAACATATAACCAATGAAAGTTAATTTTAATTTTAACCACTAAAACGTCTATTGTTTGTATTTCATTGAATTTGTCACATAGGGTATGGGTATTTATTTGAAGCGCATTTAAATGATTGCTTATAGCCAAGAGAACACCACCTCCCTTGTTGGCTTTTATAGCGTTATAATTACGATCTGATCTAAACACGTTAAAACGGTTGAGATCAAATAATTCTGAATTTTTTATACTGTCGGTACACCATGTCTCTGTAAATGCATATATATGGTATTCTTCAATGGTTGGCACGGTATTAAATAGAGTTGATGTTTTTGTGCGAAGTCCGCGTACATTCTGGTAAAAGAAAGAACATAGTGTAGAAGATATATAGGTTTTAGATGCCGTACATAAAATATATAGTTACACCGCTTATATTCAAACTAATTCGAAATTGCATAAGTTTGAAAAATTAATTAATTAGTAGTTATACTGTTAGATATAAATTAGCATTCCTTTTTATCCCTCCGCATTGTCCCTATATAGTCTGGGGTCCAACAGTACGAAATCGCTCTAAATTCCAAGTAACCTGTTCCGACATGACGTACATTTTTCAACTTCAGGTTTGCAAAAAGGGTTATATAGGACACCAGAAATGACTTGTTGGATTCTTATCAGCTCTTGCATAACTTCTTAAATGATAAGAACAGAGACGAAATGATAATTCCTAAAAAAATGTTTTTTAATACATAACACGTCCTGTAAAAGAAACTATGAGTGCTATCCATCTAATTTTTTTATAGTATACACTAAAGACATAAGCGCTCGGATGAGGCTCGATGGCACTGTTTAAATATGTTTAGTTTTTTGGGAAAAAAATATGAAATCTGTAACTATAAAATATTGTAGTAAGAATTTCAACATACGAGCAAGTACTTCAATTTTAAATTTTTTGTGTATAAACTATGCTAACAAACATACCCAATATATTGAAAATGTTTTTAAGACAAGAACTAAGTTGATATTGCATATAGTATTCGAGTTGTGAATTTTTAAAATGGGTGCATGATGCGGCGCATGTAATAAAGGCGACAGTTCTCCTAAAATTCATAAAGCGCATGAAAACAGTTTACAGTGGAATTAGCTGGTATGTTTATGTTTACTAGGCGTATGTACTTATGTATATAGTGTGAAGTTATTTGTCTTAACATTTTAACATTATAAAAACTATTTGTGTTTGATTGTTTAAATCAATTGATTATTGTTTGCGGTTCATATTTATTATTTACTAGCTATGCCCGCGGTTACGTTCGCGTGGAATTTTGAAATTGACTAAAAAGCTTCTTTATAAGCGACGTTTGAGGTAGAATCACCATTCTGGAATATTTCAGAAAACTCACAAATTTTCTGGAATATTCCAGAGTGCTCTCGAATTTTCTGGAATATTACAGAAGTTTAATCTTAAAAGTTTATGCCATGCAAATACGCTTATTGTAGAGATCAAGCTGTATCTCCTGTTCTACTAGACCGATTTTCATAAAACTTGGCTTAGTCTAGGCCGATTTCGATGAAATAAGAACTAAATGTTACTTCAAGCTTAGATGAACCTCATTGGTTCAGTTGATTCTGCGTGATGCGCGTTCAAACAGATAAGCAGACAAACAGAGAAAAATTCCAAAATCTGTCTTAATGTATTCCATTACTCATCTTACATCCCCCACATCAGTTTTTTGCAAATATTTTCAGTGTACATACACGTCAACTTTACAAATGTATTATATGTATACGTTTGAAAATTATTAAAAGATAAAATAATTTAATAAAAGTGATTTACGCTCCTCCCACCGACGGAAGACGCTTTTCAACAACATGTTGCAAATATTAGTTTTTTTCTAAACAGTGTTGTGAACCGTGATTCAAATTACCTCTTGCACAAAATTTTGGATGCAGAATTGGAAATCAGGAGCTGGTACCGATAATGTCGACAAAAAAAAGTTTATCTGAACTTAAATTAAAAAGTGCGACTGTAAAATAAAATGCGACACAAAATGTTCTTGTGAGTGGTATTCAGTTGCGTGCTCGTATGCTGCTTTTCCTGAAAATTGTTCTAAGGGAAAAAGCAATATGCATTATTTTATAATGATAGTGATTCTGACTAAAGTGTTAGAATAGTTATACACAAAAATTACATAATATACAACATTAATGTTTTATTTAAAATATCTTCCTTTTCTGCTTTCTATTAAATATGCTAAATACCTAAAATAATATTTCTCTCTAATGTTTTATTTCTTAAACAATATAAAAACGAGTAGAAGTTGCACTCAGGCATGGCTAATTGCGAATACTTATTTGCTCGAACACACAATTCACTTTGTATCGATTATTATTTTTATATATGAGTGGCCGCAATCGGCAACGCCCGACTACTACTTTCATTCGTTTTGTTGTATTATTAACATAAAGTAATTCAAATTTGCAATTATATTAAACAATATAGTGCTTTTTACTGTTACACTGTACCAATTATCGTGTAGACTATTTTTATTTTAATGCTGCATAATTACGCGCCTCATAAAAAAATCATAAACAAAATACTGTACACGTTATCGACAGGATCTTTTTTAAAAAAAACTTTTTCAATATATGGACTATATTTGGTAAGCAATTGTATATAAGAATTTCATAAATTTAACATAGTTGTCCGCATATCGAAATTTTTAGAACGTAAATATCAACCTTTTGATTTTAATTATTTTTTTCCAAAAAAAATATTCTTTTCAAAAATACCAATAGCTTAGTTAGAATCACGTATATCTTTTGAGTATACATACCAAAAATCAGATCGGTAGGTTACATAGTTTTTGTTTTAACGGAGAATAACCATTGTAAAACATAATTTTGTAATTATCAATCCGCCATCTTTTTTTGCGATTTCTGAAGTTGCGCAAGAGCAAAAATTAATCCGATAAGTGTTTTCTAGTAGGTAATGCTCTCTTCATTACTTATATCGACATTTGTACGTCATGTCGGAACAGGTCATCTTGATTTTGAAGTGCTTGGACCCGGACTAATATCTAATAATTAGTTATTAACAGTATGCCCCAATGAAGATCTTTGCCAAGTTTAAAAACTTTATCAGCTTTTTCCCTCTTAATTTCTCAAGTACGTAAGGTCCTCTCATTTATTCGGCTTACAATATGGCAAATATTTATTTTTACAAACATTTTCTCTTTATTTTACACAGGTGCTGCAACTAAATTAATTGATGACCCTACCGAACCCGTCCGCGTTGAAGGTTGTTCACAGACAGACAATAACAGTCGAGAAGTCAATGACAACTCAAAACTGAACAATACAACGCAAGAAATACTCACAACTTTGAAGAGCATTGTTCTTGAAATAGCTCAGCTGAAAAAAGATGTCTTAACCAGCACAAATTCTCTCAAAAGGTAACTGATTTTTTAAATCGTACTTGATAAAATGAAATTTATCCTTCTAAGTATATTATAAAAAAAACCTAAAACAATGAAATGTACTCTGCGTTTCACCAATTAAGATGGCATTGTGTGTGTGGTAAGGATTACGTCGATGACATGAAATTTATTTTTAATAGAACAGACTATTTGAAATGAGTCGTTCCTCATCGTGGAGTAACAGCACCAAAAGTAACACAAATTTCGAATTCTTCTTTCTGTTCAAATCAGAGATGGGCACGTGATGTGATTTTCATCGTGTCACGTTTGATAACGACATCACAATAAATGTTGTGAGTTTACTGGCAGCACTTTAGATTTCCTGAATTTGTGGTAGACAAAGTGGTGCTTCCATGGCTACGGTAGGCGTTGTTGACATTGCTCCCATTATCTTTAGACATACTAATTTCTGTACCTTTCTTAGTGTCTTCACTTCTTCGGCTTTGTGCTATTAGACCAGGGGGTTATGGTTATTATTGGTACCACATTCCTTTGGTACAACCGTCTTCGGTTGTAGTCCCCAGTTTTTGCCTACCATTCTTCTGCAGGCCCATAAGACCCGCGTAGCTTTGGTAGTCACTCTGTCCAGATGTGCTGCTTTGAAGTTTAATTTAGTATCTAGTATCGGTCTCAAATATTTAACTTCGTTGCTCACCTGCAATTCATTTCTCAGATTGAGTTTGCTCTTTTTTGTGAAGGTGACCACAGTGGTCTTTTCCGGGTTCACGGAAAGACCTTCCTGGGTGCACCATTTATCTACCATAACGAAAGCACTCTGCATAATTTCTAAAGCAGTACCCTCATATTTTCATATTACTAGCATGGCGATATCATAAATGGGATATTTACTTCTCAACAAAAAGAATCTTTGAAAGCAAGAAGTTTTTCATTAGCATTATTATCAAAGTGCTTTTCGTCGCACCATTTTTCAAAGCGATCGTAGCAGAATATTTGGCACGCGATTTTTCCACAGTGACTTCTTTACGGCGCGGCGTTAGCTACTTCTTCAATATCCAACCGAACACCATCTGAACCATCAATTTTAACTAACAAAAGAGATAAGACTTTGTCTCAAACGAAATATTATTGCATTGAAATAATCACTCTGCTAAAAAATGACTATTTAGCAGAATAAGAATATAAAAATGCTATGCCAAGCATTTGGAAGTTTAGTTTTTGGCACGAAACCAGATAAACATCTTGTGTGACGTGAGAGAAAATGCATCAGTACCTTATTTGTGTGCAGACGCGTAAAGAAATGATGCATTTTCTCACTTGTTACACAAATAGCTATCCTGATAATTAAGTATTTGAGTCTCTATTTTGTATTAATAAATATAATTAAAAAAAATGTTAACAAATAATTTTTTATTTGAATATTTCAGGGTTTATACCCAAGGGGACCAACACTTAGAAATAAGAAGTTATCCAATTGGTCTGAATCAGAATCGCTTTTGTCATCAAATCTCTCCCAGTCAAGTAGTCACTGAGGCAAACAAAATCTACCCAAAAAGCTGTAAAGAAATAAGGGATAACGGTTGGTATATACAACGAGCGTTGAAAAAACAACATCATATTAAATTATTATTGTCCTGACACGAATTGATCTTTTGAAACAGAATATTTATTTTAAATAAAAGTGTCCACCACCGTGGACTCTGTACGGCACTTCTAAGTCCTAGTTACTAGTTAAGTAATTAGAATTGAGGTAAAAATAAGTTTCCCAAAAAAGTGTTTGGAGAGGGAATTTTTTTGCTGTAATCTAAAGTACAGATATAAAGAAGTATAATGCAAGTTTTGGACTTCGGGTGAAGTCGAGAGCATATTCGTTTACACAACTGAAATCACAAAACACCGTTTTTTCTCGTTACTCCGATCATATTGGTCGTATTTAAAAAAAAAAAATGGAAATTGTTGGCAATAACACTTAAAACAAATCTAGACTCAATACTGGTTCATTTATTTCGTTTCAATGATCCACGTTTGCTAATATTCAATGCCTTTTGGATTGGTTCCGTAGATTCAATGTTTTACCGTTTTAATATGCTTTCAAACATCAATGTCTGACATTACTTTTTAGTCTTATCCTCAGGAGCTAGTACCTCCCCATGTCTTCGTCATTTTCACACAGTAACGACACCTCGATTTCATCATATAATGACTTCTCGGCTTCATCTAATGACTCTTCAATGTCCAGCAGATTATCATCCAGGTATTCTTCTACGCTTTTAATAGGAATGTCCGGTGTGTCAAAACACGTTTGTCCGCTGAAGTAGCAGATAATGGAGCATTTCTAATCCACACTTCTTGCATTTGTTATTTCGATAAAACTAATTTTAGCCCTCTCCATGAAAAGATGGCGATTAAAGTAGCCCCTGCTCGAGATAGAAAACTTGGATTCTTAATGAGGGCCATCTCCCCTACAATTCTATGCAAACAATTCCCTATATTTGATGTTTTTTCAGAACCTACAAATTGCCAGATTGATTAAGGTAATACGTGGTTGCTCCTCCATATTCTTCAGTAGGTCTCATACACTGACGTTTGCCTCTCTATAGTGATTTAGTTCTTGGGAAATAGTGAATTCGGGCACCAAGGCGTTCAGCTATGAACGACTAATTTTTGATGTAAGGCAATAGCGCACTTTTGTAAAATTTCTTGATCAGTGATTACGGAGAACCATTTCATGAAAGCAATATCTAAGAGAAGATATTAATCTCAATAACCAAATTTGAAATAAAATTCTTACTAGAATTTTTGACTCTTAACAACGTGGGAATGAAATTGATCACTCTTTTTTATTACCTACTATTAAAGACAAACATATAGGCAAAAATATAAAATATACAATTCTAAATTATGCGTCAACTTTGCGCAGTGTATTTTGGCGAATTAAGATAATCCGTAAATATAATTTATGTAATATTGTTAACAATTTTTATAACAACAGGTAATAATGCATCTGGAATATATCGAATTCAGCCTAGAAAATCGCAAAATTCTTTCATGGTTTTGTGTGACATGGAAACCAAAGGGGGTGGTTGGGCACACGTACAAAAGAGGTATGATGGATCACAAGATTTTTTTCTAGAATGGCGTGACTACAAATTTGGATTTGGTGATTTGGAAGGTGAATTTTGGATTGGACTTGAAAACTTGTATTTAATGACGGGTATGTATTGGTCAATATTTAACATTTTGTTAATATAGTACAGGTAAACTTATAATGTCATATGTTAGGAATACAATAAAATTTAGAGAATAGTGTATAATACGTATCTGAAATATTTTAGAAAAATATATTCTTTTTCTGTTTCGTAATTATCGAATAACCGGTGCTATTACCAGTTCAGTCGATAAAATTATCTACTCGTTTGTAGAAACCCTATTACGAGTTTATGTCATCGGTAAAAATAACTCTTTTTACATTATTATTTTGAGCTAAGTTCACTCCATTATTATCGAATAGATATAAATGAATCGCTCTCGGTGGAATTTATCGATGGTCGATATTTTTAGCGACAGATACTGGTAATAGTACTGAATGTTAGTTTAGGTATTTAGCAGATAACTTTCATACGAGCCCACTAGATGCAAACCATGACATGTAACATTTTTACCAAAACCGAGATATGTGTGCCATCTGTTTTGTATTGCATTATCTATCTTCTAGAAATGTGTTCCAGGTGTAAAACGCGCCAAATAACCCTAGAATTTCATTGTATACCCTCTGTGTTAGGTTAAAAATGCGACATAAATTTATGTATTTTGCAAAATGCGGCATTTAATTTTTGACCAATCACCTAGCATGTTTGTAGTCATGTGCTTGTAAAATACTGAAGACAAGTTACCGCGCTTACACAGTTATTGTTACCGTTCACATGTTTAAGTAAAACGTGTTAACGAGATTAAAAGTTATTAATTACTAAATGAATATGTCACCAAGCGCGGATTTAAGGGGGGGGGGGTAACGTGGTAATTACCCCTCCCCCCCAAGATTCTGTAAACCACCAACTTTCGTTTTAAAATTTTATTATTTTTATTATTCTATTTTATATTTTTGAATATACTATATTTACAGAGGTGTAACTGAGAATTTCTCCCCCCCGCTCATTAAAAAATTTTTGGGTTCAGTGTTACCCTCCCCAAGCTCAAGGTCCAGATCCGCCCTTGTCTGTCACTATTCTATATTGTTTATATTTTAAGTTTATCATTACAAATTTTATTTATTTGTATGAATTAAATTTAATAAATTAAATTTTTTTACAGTGTAGTATTCCGTTAGATGGAAAAACCGACATCTTTTGACATTAGATGCAAAACGCGACATTTTAGTTTTTATTATTTCATTTCCACAAAAACGCTTGTTCATTTGTTTTTATATAATTTTAACAAAGATCGATTCTAGCAGCAACTGTGAACAGGGTTAAATAAAGAATTCGGCAATGTAGGGAACAATAAAATTACCAACGGTTTTTATTGGTTTCTCAAAAAAACAAAGTTTGTAAAAATCGCGTTTTGCATTTAAGGGCCTCATGCACTCAATATCTAATCATTTATTAATATAAGGAAAAATAGGAAAAATAAATTATAATGCTTCGCCGTTTGAAAATTATAAGAGTAAGGTGGCTAGTTTTCAGAAGCAAGAGAGTTAGTTCCCTAATACACCCCGCCGCGGTTTTCCGCATTGTCCACGGAATAGTTGTTCCTTAGAAAAGTTTATGCTCATGTATAATACTCTATATAAAATCGCTGCCCAAGGAATCACTACTTCCACATCCAGATTCTCTATCCAAGTCACTCACAACGAAAAAACTTTGTATGTGAAAATAATTGCTTATGGAACTTTAATAATATAATATTTGAAATCCTCTACCCCAAAAACCCATAAAACGATATCCCACATCGGTAGTGGGGTGGGGGTGGTGATAGGGGGGTGGTAGTGGGAGGTGGATGAAGTAAAAAATATTTTGAAGTTTCTGGTTCCTGTACATACACTAAATCACAATTTTTTTTCATCCCCTTTAATAAGGAGGTGGGGGTGGTAATGGGGGTGGCTAATGCCAAAATTTTTTTGAGACCTTAGCTTCTCTTGTATATACTAAATGCCAATTTCATGGACTCTTATCTGCTTGATTTACCCATTTACCCCAAATTTACCCCAATTTGCCCCCCAACCCTCCGTCGAAGATGAAAATATAATCTAGTTCTAGATCTCGTTAAAGTACATATATGTACCAAATTTCAAGTCAATATCTCAAACGGTTCCAGAGTAAACGTGCGAACAAAAAAAAGTTAGACAGACCGACAGACACAGAATTTTTTTTTTCGCTCAAACTTAAAATCTCGACGTTTCATGACATTTTAAACCTATTTGGACAATAAAAATTTTTAAAAATTTTTTTGTCGTTACTATACTTCCACTGGACGTGGAAGTAAAATTTACTACAAGTAACGTTCTATGTATATTTCCGATGGACGCAATGGTTTTCGACTAATAAGTGATCAAATCAGGGTATTGGGCCCCGATCGACACACGCCTTGCATGTTCTCAATATACATGGTATTTCAATGATGTCGGGACAAATTTTGAATTCCTGTCGTAAAAATAAAAAAACAAAAGCATAATGTATAGGATTGAAATTTTACAGCTGTGAG
Organism: Rutpela maculata; assembly: GCA_936432065.2. Lineage (NCBI taxonomy): Eukaryota > Metazoa > Arthropoda > Insecta > Coleoptera > Cerambycidae > Rutpela > Rutpela maculata. The sequence goes on from OW386286.2 coordinate 4,010,232, forward strand.
TGATTCCCCTCATCAAGAAAACAAAAAAACAATAATATATTTTTTTTTACAAAAATGCTTACTAAGCGCCCTACGTTGCTCACAACATTCGATGTTTTTTTTTAATATTTACTCGTGAATGACACGGTGTACGAAAGAAACTGACGGAAGGCTAAAGTTTTGGTTATAGATGGTGCATCCAATTCAACAAAACAAAAATTCGTTCGGTTGTAAATAACTTTTTCATGTGAGATTCTCTCACCCCAACCCGCCCAACTTCGACGCCACTGATTAGTTGTTATAAAACTTTTCATGTACGCAGTTACTACGAAAGCATTTTTCCCTGCCCAGTTTGAAATAGATATTTTCAACCATGATTGAGTCGTTATTTAAAAAGTCTATTTAAGTTATGCTTTTAAAGCATCGCAGGAAGCATTTCAGAAAAAAAAGTATATTATTGTTTTTTTTTTGTTTTCTTGATGAGGGGAATCACCCATTGCTGTACAATTTCAGTCCTATATACTACGCTCGTAGCAGAGCTGTGCCGAGTACCAAAAAAAAGTACTTGCAAAAATTCGAGTACGAGTACCCGATTCATTTTACTTATGAATACAATACTCGTAAGTATTTTATTAATAAGAAAGTATAAGTACGAGTAATACTCGCAAAACCATCATGAATTCGAGTAACGAGTACGAGTACCCATAACCATTAAAATAAGTTAATATTTTCTCTTCATAGTCTTTAGATAGAACTTTTTAACTATATAGATAAGAACAGATAAAAAGACACTCAGTCAAGTTTAAAATAAAATAAAACCTTTTAAACAAATTTAACGAAATAACCATTAGGCATTATGGTTCACAGAAAATAAAAACATTATTATTTATAACATAGGCATAGGACATCTCACTTTTTATTAGCAGAACTTCATAGAAGACCTCATTTTGAAACAAGTCTCTTCAAAAAATTGTGATATTGCTGCGAATGACTTAGTATTTCGTAGCAAATAATTCAATACTGAAAATCATCACCTATCTATTATATTATTTCTGGTGGCGAAAATAGAGAGGTATTTATGATTTATTTTAATAATAAAAAATGGTCGCCGAATTGAAATTCTCTACACATTTTCAAAAAATATGAAATGGCATTCAATGTTATCCCGAAAGTAAATAAAATAAAATAAAATAAAATAATAAATAAGACAATGTAAAATCATGATTTGGCTTCTAATCAGTATTGTCGCTTTTTCTTGAAAACGATGCGTCCTATCTATTTCTGGCAAAAGGGCATTTTCTAAATAAAATTGAATGCTGTTTAATATTTTCTGAAAATATTTGCAAAATTTCAATTCGGAGATAATTTTTTCTTAAGTTTCATGAATAGTAAATATCTCTCCATCTTTGTATCTTCTCAATTGGTAATAATAGGCAATCAATGGTTTTCAGTATTGAATTATTTGCTCTCAAAGAAGTCATTCGCAGCAATATCACGAACTTTTTGCGAGCGGTTAGTTTAAATAATAATAATAATAATAATGTATTTACAAATACAATACCCTGTGTCACAGAAACGAAGCATCTTAGGATCGATGATTATGGACACTTTTATTTTCAAAATTAGGTCTTTTACCTAATGAAGTCATGCTAATAAAAAGTGAGACCCCCTGTATAATATCAAATATATATAATATACACTGCTGAGCTGACGACAGATGACAATTAACTAGTTAGTGCCTGAGGTAAACTAATAACTGCACACTAAAGTAAACTAAATCTCTGAGACTACTGTACCAGAGAAATAGAGGGGGTTGAGTACTCGTGAAAAGTAACAATTTTTGACGAATACTTTGTACGAGTAATTTATAATGTGCTGCAAATACGAGTATTAAGTCCTCTAAACCAAAAAGTACTTACGAATAATTAAAAAAGAGTACTTTTAGTACTCGAGTACAAAATACAAGTAAAGTATCCGTGTACTCGCCCAGCTCTGGCTTGTAGGCACCATTTTGACAGAAATATGTTAAGTGCGCGCCGATCAGGACCCATATACTTAGTTTATTCGCTCATTACTCGAGAACCATTGTGCAGGTTGGAAATATGCATAGGACCTTATTTTGTAGTAAATTTTATATATAATATTACCAATGAGTATAAAACTTTCTGAAGGACCAATTATTTCGGGAAAAAATGTGAAAACTGCGGCAGGGCGTGTTGGTGGTTCTTGGAGAAGCTACACACAGATTCGTAATCAGCGATCCTAAAAACATAAGTATCCTATGTTTCAAAAATAAATGAGCAATGTTTTTTTCAAATATTAAATATCTAAATTTGGGGGTGGTTTCCAACCGTTGGGGGTAAGAGCAAGTGCCGGGACCATAGGTGAGGTACGGCACTGGTTTCAGTGGCGAGACATCGATCGGCAAAGTTAAGGCACGCCGGTTGAATCAGGCACTTGGATGGTTGACCGTATCTTATCTCGCCGTCCTGGTTAAGTGGTGGAGTAGCATTAGCTAAACTTTGCCAGGACGTTAATATAAATAAGGCAATAAAGAAAATAAAAATATAGAAACTGAAGATGATATTTGCAATAATTATCCGTAAATAATGATCATTACAGAATTAGAGATTTTTCCAACAAAATTCTTACATCTAGGTACGTTGGTTAATAGTATACATATTTTTGACTATTGGCGATTCAAATTAATATTCCCACCGGGCGGGGGGGTTGGTAGCTCCGTGGGTTAGCGCGTCTAACTTTTTTGTTTATAAATTCCATTTAGGCCGATAAACTGATCAAAATACAAACTCTTTAAATCCTAACTTTCATTTCGACCACACTTTCCTGAAGGCAGGGAGTCCACCAGGGACGGCAATTCTCGAATGAGTTTTTTCGTTTAGTTTTTCCTGAGTCAACAACTAAAATTTTTCAGTGCGCGTATGCTACGACAAAGTGTCATTTTAATTATCTCTAAAGGTTTTCATATATCATTGTTCAATCAAATTGCTAATTTTAAGTCTTTTATTTGTTAGACAGGAGTTTTAACTACCTTTCTTTTATTGATTTATTAATATTTATTATTGTTTTAGCTAAACCGATAAAAAATAAAATTATACTGAATCTAGACCAGACTAATTGCAAAAATCTGACTGTAGCTTTGAGCGTAGTGTGAACTTGCCTCACATTTTGATTAATTCGAAGCTGGGAAATACTCATCTGAAACCAACGCTTCATTCTTAATACAAAGAACACTTCTGTAATCCATTCATTACAGGACTCTTCTTTGTATTTGCCAATGTTTTATTACAGTTATAGAATAATAACAAAATAATCAAATTAAACAATATCCTAGGCTAGCATAATTTTATTTAATATATTAATAGAAGTATTGGTTGATAGATAGATAAATAGATAGATAGATAGATAGATAGATTTATTTAGTATCATTGACAATCTGTTCCAAAGAAAAAACATGAGAAACATTTTGTATAATACAAGTCAAAGTTTAGAGGTAAAACATAAAGTGTATATCGACAATAACAATATATAATATTAATAAGAAAGCATGTAGAGGAGATAAAGACAATAACAGGGAACTAATATTAGAAAATAAATAATAATTTCCGTTTATTAAATATCTGTAATTTTCAGGTTTTGAAGAGAGTGAATTGCTTATTGAACTCGTAGACAGAGATGATGTTAAGTATTATGCCCATTATAAAGTGTTTAAAATAGGTCCAGGAGTTACTGGTTATCAGATAAAAGATATAGATGGTTTTAATGGGGATATAGGAGATAGCATGTCATATCATAAAGGTAGTAAATTTTATACCAAAGATTTTGATCGAGAAGGCTACGATGGAAATTGTGCTGAAACGCGGAGTAAGTATTTTAAATTCTTCGAATCACAGTTCAGTCACAACTGATAGAAAATATCAACTAATCGTGATATCTTCATATTTAGAAAACCAGAGTCGTCCGTTTTACGACTCTGCCTATGCTCAATCAAAACCGCGCATACGTCTTGTAGATAGTAGGGAGGCATCAAAAATTCAAAAAGTATTTCTTATAGCCCCCCTTTAAATGTTGCCTGCAATTTGAGCAATGTATTATATCATATTAATTATCAACATATGGTTCCATGCATTTACATAGAAGTTGTATAAACTAATCTGATGTGATTTAAGGTTAGGACGACATTGTAAGCACGATTGCTAGATTTAAAATTTTTATTTTAAATTTAGGACATACATTTATAAAATCTCATAATAGAATACTTACTTCTCAGTGAAATTGAAATACATCTGTTACACAAAGTGCTCACCAAAGGACTGTAAATTGTCATTATTTGTATAAACTATGTTTTATTACGATGTTTTCCATTTAGCCACGAGGAACATTCTGGCTAAATGGCGGTGGGTGCTTGGTAATTTTTTCCATCAAACGTTATTAATTCCATTGGTACCAGGAACTGGAAATTTTTTGGCGCCTTCAAGAGTTCTTCGAACCTCCTCCATCGTTATCAGTTGGTACGCTGCTTGAAACTGCAGACGCCCTTGGCAGAAGCTTCGAAATGTGTCAGGCCTGAAGTATCTCGGTTTAGTGAACGGTTTTTTTAAGTTAGTTATAAAGCGACGGATTATATCAACAACACTATCAGGAGATTGATATAGGTGAGATGGCTTCTTATGGAAGAGGTTATTTTTCACTATCGTCCTCGCCCACAGTGCTGGCGACTTATTGCAAGCCACTAGTAACCGTATTCGATCGAGACAATGACTTCTGCTCCAAAATTTTACCGATGATATGCACTGTTCGCAACAGTGCGATCTTCTGCACGTTTTGTGGGCTCAGTTGACCAGGCAGTTGAGTCCGGTCAGTCCTTTGAACAGTTCCGATGGCTTATACAATCACTAGCACGACTGTGAATTTTGTATTCCACATTCTGCTAACTTCTATTGGATGTCCGACAACTTCTTCTGCTAGGCCGCACATTCTACACTTGCTCTCAACAGACTGTTATTATTATTACCTTTTTGTGAAGCCAGTCGCCCTTCTCTCTGTCTCCGATGTTAGAGAAGGTACGCTGGTAATACCAAAGACCACTCCCTACGCCGTTGAGTTAGTGATCACTGGGTCCGTGAATCGTATGCTCTGAGCAGGCGTAATGAACCAAGGACAACGGCCTTCTGCATTCTTCCGTCTAAGATTTCTGCCGAGTTTCAGCATGCCAGTATCGTTTTCAATTCCGAAAGCAGTGTATATGCCTCACCCCACTCAATACCACTAGCTTAACAATGTGGTCTGGTTAGAGTCTGCGGAGTTTGAAAAGAAGATCTCGATATTTAGTCAGTCTTTCCTCCTCTTTCAAAACAATGTTGCAAGTCAATTTTGAACCGCTTAACGACGTCCAATTGAGCTGAAATTTTGCACACATGTGTAGTTCTGGTGACAATACAATAATATGGTACCAAAAGTGTGTTTTTTTAGTTTTAACAGTATAATTTGATCAGACAGTGTATTCACTCACACATTGTATTCTAAGAAATGGCGAAGGTTTCAGTATTATTTTAAGCAAGGGCGATGTAACTAAAAATTTAATAAAATTAAATGTAAAAAAACTTTTTAAAAACAAGATTTTATTATTTAGATGTACCAAAATGAAAAAAATAGTTATGTTGAATTAATTGTCTTAAAAGCTTGTTGCGTGAATAGAAAAAAATACTTACAATCTCTGCCAAACAAAATAAATGGCTGTATGAACTTCGAGCGCGCGACTAGCTTTTAAGAAAATAATTAATTCAACATAACTATTTTTTTCGTTTCAGTGCACCTAAATAATAATAAAAACTTGCAATTGAAAAACTTTTTTTATATTTAATTTTATTAATTCATATTCTTTCTGCAGATGGTGCTTGGTGGTACAATAGTTGCTATATGTCTAACTTGAATGGAAAATATTTAAACATAGAACTTCCAGAAAAAAAGGCGAAGGGAGGTGTTCAATGGAGAACTAGAACTAGTCATGTCACATATTCTTACGCTAAAACTAGAATGATGGTCAGACCAGCTGAGGCATAGAATATTTACCTAAATGGATGAATTAAATCGAAATAATTTTTTGTTCAATTATTTAAAAATAAATAAGATTTTAACATGTGCTTGTATCTAAAATAGCTTGTAAATTGTTTGTTGATATTTATAAACTATAATAAATGTACTTTAAATACAAATATCTAAATATATTCCACTGTGGCATATTCTACAAGTAAAATGAATACGTTTTAGATTATTAAATTTGTATATTTCTTTAGTTTCGTACAGAGTTACTATAACCAGCGACAAAAATTGTCATGTCATTAAAATATTCCATGTTATTATACACTCTTAATATAATGACCTTAAATCGAATCTAAATATTTTTTACCAATTTTATAAACTGCATTAAGGAGTACTTGAACTTATGTAAAAAGTGGTTTCAGTGAAATGTCATAAAACTGGAGTATATTTTACTTTAAACCATGCTGATTAAATCTTAATCCACTGCATTTAGTGAAAAATGAGCCGCATCTTCAGACCAATTCATACAAAAGCAAATGTTGGTTTGCCAGGTAGGTTCTGGTGCCCTTAATAAGGTCTCAAAAGTCCCCGAAGTGGGAGTGTAAGGATAAAATTTGGCAACGCTGTAAAGGGCTAAAATTGTGCTCGGAAACGAATTTTTCGAGATATCTCGGTTTTCATTGCCTCTACGACAAAAATACATCAGGCCAAAAAGAAAGCTATGGAAATTCTCTATAAAAAAGATAGAGGGTCTTTTTATCGTATACGCAATAGTTTTTCAAATGCTTCCATTTTTTCACTCGGCTGGACATTTTCTTTACGCAAAATCTGCACATTTATACGTGCAAGAGATGGAAAATTTTAAAAATTCAATGGATAGCGCAGCTTTCCAGAAGTTCACCAACGACTTTTTCTCGGTTAAACGTTCAGATAAATATTTTCGAGGGGGCAACCGCTGAGGGGAAATTGTGTACACATCGGAGGAATTAAGAAGGAATTAGGAAGGAATTGAAGGTATTTAGGAAGGAATTATTAGGTATTAAGGGAATTACAGGGCAACAATTTCTGTGATATTAAATTCTCACGTGCAAATAGAGTGCTTCCACTATTAACTGCCAATAGCAATGTTAAAGTCCATGATACCACAATGCCCATTGATCCATTATTGTTGTTTCAAATGATTACTGTCATGAAGAGAACAAATGAAGAGCTTCGCACCTACTTGGAGTATTGGGGGGTAAATGGGGGTAAATAGGCAAATCAAGCAAGTGAGAGACCATAAAATTGGTATTTAAGAGAAGTTAAGGTCTCAAATTTTTTTTGGCATTAACCACCCCCATTACCAACTCCCACCCCATTATTCAAGGGGGCGAAAAAATAAAATTGTCATTTAGTGTGTGTACAAGAACCAAAGGCCTCAATTTTTTTTTTTACTTTATCCACTACTACTACCACCCACCTTCCACCACCCTCAGCCCCACTACCGATGTGGCATATCGTTTTATAGGTTTTTGGGGTAGACGATTTCAAATATTTTATTATTAAAGTTCCATAAACAATTATTTAAATATTCAAATGTTTTTCGTTGTGAGAGACTTGGATAGAAGATCTAGATGTGGAAGTCGTGATTCCTTGGGCAACGGTTTTATAATTTGATCTTCGATGAAAACGAATAACGTTGATCGTACACCGCCCTGAGACTAGTTAGTTTTAGTGGACGCGGGCGTATTAATACTCAATTTCTGCAATTCGCGCGCTCCAAAAAAATCACAGTACCTAAACTATCAAAGACACAATAAGAATTATGCTATCAAAAACTTTTTTGGTCTTTTGGCTTTATTTTCTTCGCAGCATGTTATACAAAATTTTCAAAAACAAAAAAGTTTGGAGCTTAGTGAAAATTTGACTGCGTATTTTCTGAACTTTCAAGGTTATCTAAGTTTTTAACATGCTTAGAAATGTTTTAATTAACAATACTATACACAGATAGAGGCGCTTAAGTGTGTGTTTTATAACAAAAAAAAGTTCATGTGGATATCTCCATTCGTTTTTGAGATATTGCATTAGATGTTCAAAAAAACATGATTAAAAAAAAACAAAATTTCACACCTTTTAAAAATAACAATGTCCGTGGCCACTAAAAAATGTCGTATTTCATGATTTCTAATGAACATCGACCTACTTAACGAAATGGTATATGTCTCAGTTTGTTCTAAGATAAAAAAAAAAACTCGAGAAGGAAGCGACTTTTCCCCTGTTTTTTACTCCATTAAACGGTATAACAGATTGCTACCTGACTGATATTAGCGTCTGCGCCGTGGCTGCCTGTTTCTTACAAGAAGGCTCCACTTTTACCGCAGTAGACTAAAAATAGCGCGGTGTTTAAATATACACATACTTTCCGAGATATATTTAATACTAAAGCATTAGTAAAATTATTACATGCATAAAATGCAATTTTAGATGCAATCAAGGAATAAAAATTGCATCTGGAGGGTCAAAAATGACTCTATATGCACAATAAAGTTTATGTGATAATAAAATAAAAAGTTTTTAGTCAATATTAATTATTTTTAAACGATTATATTTGAAAAGATACCAAAAAATGCTTAAACTTGTATAAAAGTGCATTTGAATATGTCTTCCAGCTAAAACTGTGCGTACGCACTTATTTACACCTAAATCTATCATTCTATCTGACGGCCTAATAAGTATAGATATTGTCATGGTGTTAATTAACAAGATAACATAAAAAAGTGGACAAATATAATTTAAACTGCGTAACTTTAATTAATGTAATGCATTAAAATTTCGAATAAAAACGTAGTTACAAACAAAATTATGGTTGACCTCGGGCCTTAACGGTTAAAATTATCTTTTTCCCTATGTACGTAATTTGCAGAAAGACATTTATATTTTCAGTGCAATTGGGTGAACTATATGCAAGAATATGTATTTTAAAAGTTTATTAGTGTTTTACACCATACACATAATATACCTAGTTGTGGCAATCGATGATCCGGTTAGTATTTTTTCAATTTATATAACGTTCGATCTAACTAAGATATTTCGTTCATTCAATTAAAATTTTTCTATTTTCTCTGACAGTGGCGTACTAATCACCAATTGTTTGTTTGTTAATTTGTTTCCTTTTTAATATTATGAAGGTGTTTTGTTGTTTGTGACCCATCTTATACACAGTTCGTTAATAAATTAACTAAATACGAAAATTTGTTATCGTTATTCGGTGCATACGTTAGTCATGTTGAATTATATTGCATTGCATTGGTCAATTATTTTCTAATTATTTATTTAGGGTATATGAAGACGATAACAAGTTTTGGCTAAGGATTGGAAAATATTATTTGTAGCTAAATGTCTGTCGTGTGTGTCTATTGGCGTTGGCGTCACATTTAAAACTCTATTTGATGAATAAAAATAACATTTGATAGTAGTAAGCATCACGCTATTGCTAAGAAAGAGACCTGAGAACTCTAATAAAAAATATACAGGGTGGATACTTTAAAAAAATAAAACTACATGAAAATAATACCTGGAATGTGGTTGACAAGGATGGAAATATGATACAATTTTGGTAAAAAAAATTATACAAAGTGATTACTGAAAGGAATAAGATAATTAATAAATAGAATGTGCCAAATAGAGAGGGAAGATTTTTGTAAATAATTTTACAAATTCTTTGTATTACTCGCTTACCGAAGAGAAGTATTGTAATAGGCTCATTTAACAATTTTTTATTATTACATATTCTGAAAGAGCTTGGTGAGTATAGTAAGTATGCCAAAAATTAGAATTTACTGACGCCGCCTTCATGTAGAAAAAAATTATTAAAGTCGGCGCGCTTAAAAACGCTCGGGATAACCATGTAGTCGAGTTGTGACGTCAGATGGCTGAACCGCCCAGTGAACACGGCTGTGAATGCAAGTTAGTAGAGTCAAATCTGGAAGAAAGTAGCTTAGTTTTCGAGAAAAATCGGCGTAGAACCAAACCAGACTTAGTGGGATTCTTTAGTAAGATAATCGTGTACACATTTTTTACAGCATTTTTTGGTGGTCGAGAACTTTTTTATTTCGGAAAAACTCAAAAAAATAGATTTTTAATGAAATATGTTTTTTAACGTCTCCACCGCTATATCTCTGAAAATATTTGTGCTATCAAGCTATTTTTTTTTTTAGATTAAAGTAGACACAATAGCGCTTCGAACAACGTCCCACGTGAACCCGATTTATTTTTTTTAAGTTGGAAAAATAATAGGAAACTCCAACTTGTTATTTTCAGTAGCGTAATTTTAGACAATCGAGAAAAAAATTTATTTATGAAAATTTGTATATACATGCTGCGTACAAATTGAAGCCAATAGTTGAAAAAAGTTTTTAGGATAAACATTTTTCATGTTCCGTTCATAGTATTGAGTCAGCGATTTTTTTTAACGGGCCAAAGTCATATTCTTGCACGCTCGGCGGTAGCAAGCATGCCGACTGCAACAATCTGACGGTCCCGGTCGGGGTGTATGTAGTAGTTTAAAGGTAAGGATACACGTAGACACTAAATTGTCGAGAGATGTGTCTAGATTACTCTACAGTGTGTTCACATTGTGAGGCTAATTTGCGCATGGAGAGATATCTAGAGCAATTCAGTAGACTGGAATTGCTAGACTTCTCTAGTGTTGTATCCACACGATATTTATTTTGCAGTGCAGACACTTATGTACATCAAATAGTTTTTGATCATGTCACGAAGAAGACGTCGTTTCGCGGCTGCAGCGATTGTTCAGTGTATTGTAAAAAGACGAAAAAAAAGAAGAAAACACCGGACTTGGTAGATAGAAGTATGGTAACGACAAAAAAAAATTTGAAAATTTTTATTGTCCAAATAGGCTTAGATTGTGTCATGAAACGTCGAGATTTTAAGTTTGAGCGAAAAAAGAATTCTGTCTGTCCGTCTGTCTAACTTTTTTTGTACGCACGTTTACTCTGAAACCGTTTAAGGTATTGACTTGAAATTTGGTATACGTATGTATTTTAACGTGATCTGTAATATAGATTATATTTACCTCTTATTCCGTTGAAGAGTTGGGGGATAAATTGGGGTAAATGGGGGCAAATAGATAAATCAAGCAAGTAAGAGTATAAAAAATTGGTATTTAGTATCTACAAGAGAAGCTGTAAGGTCGCATTTTTTTTTATTAGCTATTCCCATTACCACCCCCACCTCATTATTAAATGGGGTAAAAAAAATGTGATTTAGTGTGTGCGCAAAAACCAAAAACTTCAAAATATTTTTTATTTCATCCACCACCATTACCACTACCCCCACCCCACTGCCGATGTGGGATATTGTTTTATGGGTTTTTGGGTAGACGATTTCAAACATTACATTTCTAAAGTTACGTTACATTATTAAAGTTCCATAAACAATTATTTCCACATACAAAATTTTTTCGTTGCGAGAGACTTGGATGGAAAATCTGGATGCATGTGGAAGTAGTGATTCCTTGGGCAGGGTTTTTTTTTTATTACAACACCTACAGTAGATCAATAATAAGCCTTAAATATATAGCATGGAATCTACATAACTGTACTTCTCGCTGATCACTCTAGCAATAAATTTCCAGTCTGCCGGTACACCTAGATCGTGTCTCAACACCTTGAAATAAATATGTTCAGACAATGGTCTATCAAACTGCGAGAGCGGTGTCGTGACACCGAATGTCCGATATAGCGACACTGCTCTAGGTGCTGTACATACGTCGATATTCGATCTAGACATATGATCTAGACATTTTTGTGTCTGCGTGTATCCTTAGCTTAACTTATATCAATAGATACAAAACCAGTAGTGATCAAAAACATCTAGGGGATCAATATTATTGTTCAATATTTCATATTGTACAGTAGTATTGATCATATGTTGTTAATATTAGGAAATTGTACAATAAATATAAAATAGTCTCCTTTTAATAATAATAAAAAGATAAATACCTAAACTATAAATATCAATCAGTGTTACTAACTGCCCACCTAATTAGTAAGTTTATTAGATATTTTTAAATGAATGAAAGTAAAAATGTGCACATAAAATGAGTTTTGTTGTTGAAATCAATTTTCTATTTGGATAGATAAATATGTATTATGTAGTTTATGTAGGCCCTATATTAATAGCATTCTAATTCGTTCATATCTGGCTCGAAATCTTTAATAACGTTGTTACAGGAACGACATTTGCACTCGTTGCAACATTTTAGGCCTTCCTTAAAACAAGCACATTTTCGATTGTCACAATTTTTATTCGAACAATGAATACTTAATGATTTTCGACAACCGCCACTTCTAGGCGACTAATCTGACCAACCCTGCATGCGAGGTGTATTAATTGCGTCCCAATATTGCATTTAGCGCTGATAAAAAAAATCGCTGTTGCCACACGGTACATTTTAGGAAAAAATATATTGTTTCAAAAACTTTTGTGGTTATTAGGCTTTATTTTCTTCGCTGCATGTACGTAAATATTTTCAAAAATAAAAAAGTTTATCGATTGGTGAAGATTTCAATACATAAAATATATATTTTTAGTTTATCTGATTTTTAGAGAAATGAAAGTACGAATTGTGCCCAAACCGTTTATATTGGTAAAAGCGCTACAGTGTGTGCTCTAATTTGGCACGAAACAAATTTCGGTACCTTTAATAGTTTTAAAGATATGGCGCGGTGGAAACAAAAAAAAAACAATTTTATTTAAAAATACATTTTTTTCACTTTTTATTGGTTTAATAAAGTTCAAGACCACAAAAAAATGTCGTAAAATATGATTTCTTATGCCGGGTGACATACTCAAAGGAACCTAACATGTTTGACCTGGTTCTACGCCAAAAAAAAACGACATGATAGACTTACGAAATCGCTGCTCTAATATAGGTATCGGCGTACGCCAAGTGACGTCATTCTACGGACTGTTGGCCGGCCGAGCCTGTTTCTATTCAAATGCGAATATCTCTGTGGCTATTGATTCAATTGAGCTGAAATTTTTTTCTGAGGCTATTGGTTTGTTATACTTTAAAATGAGGAAGAAAAAGTAGGAAACTGCCATATCACTAAATGACCCTATTGTGAAAAAATCACTATTCCAGATTACTTAGGATTTTCACATTTCAGATTTAGATTGAGAGAATTTTGGTTTTTCAATTCAGTCATTCAGTCCATGTGTTGGTCGGTCTCTTGGCTATACAGTGTGTTTCAGTTAACATTCCCACAGCCGGAAACTAAGAAATATATTTTTATTCTGTAAACGGTAATAGATTTCTATGGTTATTGCCTTCTTCAGGAAGTACAATTTACTATTATAACATTATTACCAGAGATGGCGCTGCAGTTTAAAAATATTTTTCGATCGAGGAAGGTTTGAAACATAAATATACCATTCGATTAAGAATTAAATTTTAAACACAATTGTTCTTACTCCAAAAAGTCAGATCTGCAGTATTTTTTGAGTTATTTTAATTTTAATTTTTAAGTGTTATTAATTTTTGTTAATCGCTGTAACCTTTTTAATCTTGATTTTCAGATAGTAATTTTCTTGCCTGCTATAAGAGAATTATTTACTGGTGGGAAATTTTTTTTAACAGCACTTCCGATTTTACCGGAAATTACTACTAAATTGAGAAATTTAAATTAAAATGATTGAATAATTTGCAATTGTTTATTTATTAACTTTCTGAAGTTTAATATTCGTTTGCGTGTGTCATTTTAAGAATACGTTAGTAAAAGGACAAAGGTAGATAAGCTATATAATTTTCGCCCACTAATTTCATAAAAAAGAAAAGTTCTCCTTAAAGTCATTAAGCGTTATTTATTTATAGTTGAACATATGATCTTTATGTTTCTATATGTTTTACATTTGAAAAACAACAGTAGGTCATAGTAATATCATTTCAAAGTGGGCATGTTTGCAGTTTTTTAGGAATTTTTGACTTTTTTCCGAACTTTTAATGTATATTTCAGTTAGATGCGCCCGGTGAAACAAGATAAACTATACCTCATTTCATTGTTGAGCATTTAAGCTTTTAAATAATGGTTAATTTATATTATTTCATCAAGCGCTTCAATGTATAAAAAACAAAATCATTGCCGCGGAAGTCGTAGTAGTGTCGACGTTCCGTGCGAATTTAAACGTGTCAGCGCTCAAAACCACATATTGTGGTAAGTATTGAATAAGAATATGTTTATCCACGACTATCGTATAATCATTGCATTCTACATTTAACAATTGTCAAATAATGATAGTCTTTATTCCAACCAAACGTATAATGAACATAATCTGATTCTAACACATATTTAACCAACCAGGAACTAGTTGTGTTCATTCTAACGCACCTTTGACCAATCAGGAACTACTATCAATATTCATAAGGAAACGGCGCATTTCCATGCTTTCGTGCATATTTTCGTGTTTGACGTTTAACACGTCAACGTTTTACTGTAAATGAACTTTATTTTTTCAGTTTTAAATGATTAAAACAGTTAAAATATGCGATAGTCGTGGATAAATTATAGTATTCAGTTCGCGTATAATGGCTATTACACACTCGGATGATTTACGACATGCCTTCGTCTCGTGCCGTAAACATCACCCCCGCGAGTAACAGCCATCATTACACGCTCACTGAATAATCTACTATTCCAAAGAACAGTTTTTTATTACTCGTCAAGACATATACTACTCGGAAAATGTAATGACATACAACATGGCCGTTGGGCGGAAAAAGGCCCTTATCTACCCTTGTCCTTTGTCCAAAGTTAATATGTTATTAATTTAGGGAAAATGCAATAAAAATGCAAAAGCAGCCAAACGTATGTATCAATTACAATTTCCAAACAGACCACAACCCGATCGCAAGACTTTTTCCAATTTGTGTAACAACTTATAACAATATGGCACTTTTAAAAAGTTGAAACGTGAAAGAATACCAACAGCCAAGGACGCACTCAGAAAATTGCTGAGGGGGGAGCTACTACAAATAATAATAATATGATTAATACATTTAATATATTTATTGAATAAAAGATTAACAGGGAGTATAAAACTACAAAACAAAATCAATTTGCCTTGGTGAATTGCGATTCAGTAGGACCACAAGCATAGCCCATGATGTATATATTGCCACGACCGCGCAATCGTATATTTCGTACGATGTATTTTGCTTTTATATTTTGTTTTTTGTTTATGTATATTTCATTTCTACTTTAAAATATGCGATGTTGGCCTCCAGAGGGGGGGCAGGGGGCTTAAGCCCCCAAAGCCTCCCCCCTTAGTGCACCTCTGCCAACAGCAAGAATCCAGGAGAATACGGCTTTAGTTTTACAAACCGTTAACAATGGTCCCCACTCATCATTGCGACAAATAAGAGCCTCCACCAATGTATCACTATAGTCATGCCAAAGAATCTTAAAAGAAAATAAGTACTTTCCATATAAACCACACTTATTACATCATTTGCTGCCTACGGACTATGACCGTCGCTTAACCTCCCTTACTGAGTTTTCTGTTCTTTATGAAGGAAATTGTAATTTCCTTTAAAAATGTACTGTGGACTGTGGAGTGACGAAAGTAAGTCTCACCGTGACGGCACAATTACAAAACATAACTGTCGATGTTGCTCGGAAAACAACCCAAGATGGATGATTCGAACAAGAAACCAAACTGTGTTCAGCGTAAATGTATGGTGTGGTTTTTTAAATGATTATATTATAGGTTCGTTTCTATACCATGAAAATTTAACCGGTGTGCGTTATTTAAGATTTTTAGAAAATGAGTTACCATCAAGACTTTTACCACAACAGAGCTGAAATTTGGTTTCAGCAAGATGGCCCCACCACACAACTCTAATATTGTAAATTATTTGAATGAGACGTTTCCAAGGCGCTGGATTGGCACCTCAGGACCGGTTAGATGGCCCGCGCATTCTCCGGACTTGACTTCTGTGGACTTTTTCTTGTGGGGATATTTGAAAAGTAAAGTATATCAAGAGCCAATGGAGGATATGGCAGATTTATACATCCGCTGGTACAATTAATAGACATACATTATTAAGGACATCGCTTTGACATGTGTATTCAAGCAGACGGAAGTAATTTCGAGGATCTGTTTTAAATATTGTTGTCAAGATGTATGTTCAAAAATAGAATTACCTTATTTGTTGTTTTTCCATTTAAATTTCTCAACTTAAAGTAATTTCCGGTAAAATCGGAAGTGCTATTAAAAAAAAATCCCACCAGTAAATAATTCTGTTATAGTAGACAAAAAAATTATTAAGAACCTACATCCGAATATCAAGATTAAAAAAGTTATAACAATTAAAAAAATAAATAACATTCAAAAATTAGACAATAACATTAAAATAACTCAAAAACTACTGCAGATCTGACTTTTTGGAATAAGAACAATTTTGTTTAAAATTTAATTCTTAATCGAATGGCATATGTTTCAGACCTTCCTTGATCGAAAAATATTTTTAAACTGCAGCGCCATCTCTGGTGATAATGAAGACATTAACCATTACCGTTTAAAAATATATTTCTTAGTTTCCGAAATATCTGCTGTGGTAATGTTAACTGAAACACACTGTATATCTATGCCTAAAAAAATGTTTGAGTGAGCAAAATAATATTCGGCAGGTAATAAGTCTTACTGCCATGAAAAGAATCTGGTATATTTTGATTTAAAAATATCGAGGCTGAACACCTAAAAAAATAATTAAGGAAATAATGTTACGGAAAACAATAATATTTGACATGTCAACATTTGACGGAGGATGTATGGAGTAGACTCTTTTGTTTTTATGAACTTACTCATGGTGAGATCATTACGTTGTACACTGTGGCTTTTTGTAGTTAGTAGTTCCTATAAAAGTTAACCAATACAAATAATTTTTTTTTTAATTTCTTCCTTAGAAAATTTCTAAACGATCCCTCACGAGTTTTTTTGATAAAAATTACTCTGCATTAATAGAAGTTGGTTTATAGTCCAGTCAACTGGGGGTGAAACTCCCAGTTGACTGGACTATAATTTGAGTGTTAATGAATGGATTTTGATGAAACCTTGTGCAATATGTTTGTAATGACGATAATAAAAAAGTTGAAAAAAAGATTAGAGTAAGAAATGATGGAAGTGGTAGAAAATACTCCTCTTATCACGGGTTCCGTAACTTGTAGAATTAGGTCAAAAAAACGCATCTTTGAATTTTTTCGGAAAATTTTTCGAGATATGGCCACGACGATGCAAATTGTCGATTAGATTATTAGAGGGGTGAAAAAATAAAATTGTAATTTAGCGTGTATACAAGAACCTAAGACCTCAATTTTTTTTTACTTCATTCATACTTCCAACTACCAACCCTCTATCACCACCCCCACCACCCCCCACTACCGATGTGGCATATCGGTTTATAGGTTTTTGTGGTAGATGATTTCAAATATTATGTTGTAGGTTTCCCCATATATTATGGATGCGCAGTGACTTTTCTCGAGTATTATAGATCGCAGTAGGTTACCTAAAGTAGTATGGATGTGCAGTTGGTTACTTTAAGTATTGTGGATGCGCAGAAGGTTACCACGAGTAGTATGGATGCGCAGTGGCTTTTCTCGAGTGCTATAGATTCGCAGTAGGTTACCTCAAGTGGTATGGTTGCGCAGTGGGTTTCCTCGAGTAAAATGGATGTGCAGTGGGTTACTTCAAGAAGTATGAATGCGCAGTGGCTTTCCTCGAGCAAATTCGAACCACAGTGGGTTACCTTGAGTAGTATGGATTCGTAGTAGGTTTCCTCGAAGAAAATGCTTGAAGTAGAGGCTTTACTTCTATCGTGTAGTTTACGGCACACAACGATTTTTCATACCTTTGTCATGCCATTTTCTGCGTATTACTTCCACATCCAGTTGAAGTATATTAACGCAAAAAAATTGGAAATTTTCATTGTTTAAATAGGCTTAGAATGTCATGGGTGTCATCTACCATCATAATACTGCAAACCTTTATTTTTTATCTTTTTCTGCAATAAAGGTACTGCAAATAACCACTGATACTAACCATATCGAATTCGACCATATATATTGCCTTGCGTTCACAGGTGGACAAGAACAGTGGAGAAGTCAGTAGCATCTCAAATCTGGATAATACAATGGAAGAAATCCTCACGATTTTGAAAAGAAATGAAAATGAAATAGCCCAGCTGAAAAAATATGTACTAACCATCACTAATTCTCTCAAAAGGTAACTGATTTTTTAAGACGAATTTCAATAGTCAAATAGGCTTGAGCAAAAAAATTATTCTGTTTGTCGGTCTGCCGCCCTATCTGTAACTTTTTTGTGTGCATGATTCTCTGGAACGGTTTATGATATTGGTATGAAATTGTGCACCTATGATGATAACGAGATCTGGAACTAGATTACATTTTGCTCTTATTCCGTTGAAGGATTGTGGTAAATGAAGAGTAAATGGATAAAGCAAGCAAGTAAGAATCCATAAAATTAGGATTTAGTGTATGTACGCGAAGTAAAGGCTTCAATTTGTTTTTTTTTTTCGGCATCAGTCATCTTCACTACCACCCCCAACCGATGTGGCATATCGTCTTATGGATTTTTGGAGTGAACAATTTTAAATATTATATTATTAACGTTTTATGAACAATTATTTTCAAATATAGTCTCAACATTTTTTTTCGTTTAAGAGACTTGGATAGGAAATCTGAATGTGGAAGTAGTGGTTCTTTAGGCAGTGATTTTTATATTATTATTAGTGTATATAAAATATATCAAATCCTTACAAGACTATACTCGAACAGAAAGTGTTCAAAATAATATTTGGTCAATTTATTTTATTTGTTTCCATAAGAAAAAGCCTACTTTTGCTATAGGAAGTCGATTTTTGAGATTTTGTTTGATTGATGGATACCTTGATCGTTATTTGCAATGTTCATTTCCTCCTAAAATGTTTATAATTTTTTCCTTGTTTTGTTTTAGTATGACAGTCAACATACCCTTCAGCCATAGCATTAAATTTCCAGCCCTTGCGTCGTTTTAATGTTAAAATGTCTGCCCCTTGTTTCAGCCAACAATGTAATGCATGTTCTTCTAAAGCAATGCTTAGTATATTGTTCGGGATTTGGCAACTGTAAATAAGCAACTGCTTTTAGCATGCTTTCGAACGAACTTATTTTCTGCCTTGTGCATTTTCCATTTCTATAGTTCTAGTTCTATATATCTGCTATGTCCAACATTTTCTGGTACAGGACGGACGTATTTTCTAAGAATATTTACCATATTCAATCCTTCGATATCTCCATAAATTACAGAAAACTCTCGAACTCTGGGTAGCTAATGTGAAACGAATATTTTCTTCGTCTCACGGTAAGTCTTGTGAGTTCTTTCCATCGGCAAGCACCAGCCAATGCAATTATAACTGTCATGTATAAACCACTACAACTCTTTGGGTGTGTAGAAGGACCTTTGATAAAATATGGGGGTTAAACTTCAAGATAACAATGTGGTACTATACCGTTGTAGAAGATGATTACTTAACCAGGCCATACATTCAACAGAAGCTAACACAACTTCAAAAACTCGCCTGTTTGAAAGTCACAGTCAAGTCATGCGCCATACGCATGACTTCCACAGCGATTCTTGTGTCCCTTCACCTGGTGATTGAGGTCGAAGTTTAGAAAGCGGCCTACAGGCCGAGGTGTGGTAATCGGTGGAGGGATGAAGGAGAACTGTTAGGTTAGATAAGAGTACTATTCGACGCAATGGGGCTCACTCACTTCTAGAGGCTAGGAATAATTATATGGAGCGGAGCCTTCCTTCTCCATCTCAGAACCCTTTGAGGTTGTCATCCTCAAGAGGGATAACTGGAACCCACTACAGGACATATTCAGACCTGCCGATATCGTCTGGTTCACTGACGGATCGAGGTATGAGGAAATATACGTAAAAGATCTAGAGTTAAATTTTCTCATTCCCTGGCAAATTTGTCACGGTATTCCAGACTGAGGTCTTTACTATTTTGGTCTGTGGACAATGACAAGATAATATCCGTAAGAAATATTCTAATAAAGGTAGCGACAGTCAAGCGGCCTTTAAGGCCGTTGCATCAGTCAGGACCAAGTCAATACTGGTTCAAAATTGTAAGCAGGATCTCTTTGAACTTGGCTCATCCAACTGGGTCAAACTTCTCTGGTGCGTGGACACAGTTACATTGAGAGTAACGAGCGAGCAGATGCTCTGGCCAGAAGGGGCCCTCAGCGGCAACTATTGGGTCCGGATCGAAGCCGGCTCTCGGTTACCTTAGATTAAATGTTAAGGAGGGACTCGTTCCCAGTTTTTTACTTCAGGGCCTCCCACCTAGGACTTCGGAAAGCGAAGGTCCTTATACCAGGGTCCTTGCCGAAGTGAGCAGAACAATCCTGCGACTAAGCAGGAAATATGTCAGAATCGTGTTAGGTCTATTGTGTGACGTAAATGATGAAATTTAAAATAAAAGTCTGTACACTTTGAAAAAATTACAAGAAAACGTCTGAAGGCAATTAATTACAAAACATAGTATTAAAGGTGTACTAATGAATTATTTATTCGTGAAATATTCTCTCGATATACAACTCGTTCTTTTAAAGGACCCCGGAACAAAACCCATGAAAATGGTGTTTCGCTGGAATCGGCTGAAACTTTGCTATTTTGTAGTTCAAGTCATGCTGATCAAAAGTTCTCATCACATCCTATGGATCCTATGGATAGCTTTTTGGGATACGGCTTGTCAGAGTTAGGTAATTTGCGTCATTTTAGCCGTTCAAGAATTTCTAACTCTTAAACTATTAACTTTAGTAAAAAATTGCAAATGTCGAAATATTTTTGTTCAAGTCCAATAAAGCTCAAGAATTTGAGTTTTTTCAGAATTCTTTATCAATTTTTAAGTTAGGTAAAATATATGTGTTATATTTCGGCATGCTTCTGTAAATTGGCTATTTTGTAGTTAAAGTCATGCTGATCAAAAATTCCTATTGCACTGAGTCGATCCTATGAGTGGTTTTCGCTCCAGGAGTGCTTGAAGATCCTAACAACGAATTAACGGGTAATCTATGTATGTGTTTATGAATGGCTTCCAGCGTGTTTGTGTACGTGCGTGCGTGCGTGCGTGCGTGCGTGCGTGCGTGTGTGATTATTTTTATCAAATAGTGTAAAAATAAGCTTGTATCATTGTTAATATGCGTATGAAATCGCGTCCCTGCAAATCAAAAGGTTTCTGAAATATAAAATAATCAGTTTTTGCGTGCCATTTTCAAAGGGCCGTAGCTCAAGGTATTTGCGGACATATTTTTGCATGTAGAATCTGCACCAGAAGTTTGTCATCGATATTTCGGGAAAACCCTGTATACACTGGCACATACATACACACAAACGCACGCACGTACGTACACAAACACGCTGGAAGCCATTCATAAACGCGTATGTAGATTACCCGTTACCCCGTTGTCAGGACCTTCAAGCACACGAAAACCACTCATAGGATCGATTTAGTGCAATAGGAAATTTTGGTCAGCATAACTTTAACTACAACAAAATAGCAAAGTTTCAGCCAATTCCACGGAAGCATGCCAAAATATGACATATATATTTTACTTAACCTACATAAAAAATTGCGCTTTATTGGACTTGAACAAAAATATTTCGACCCTTGTAGATAATAATTTGTAATTTTTTGCTAAGGTAATAGTTTAAGAGTAAAAAATTCTTGAATGTCTAAAATGGCGCAAATTATCTAACTTTGACAAGCCGTATCTCAAAAACTGTCCATAGGATCGACTCAATGTGATGAGAACTTTTGATTAGCTCGACTTGAACTACAAAATTGCAAAGTTTCAGACGATTCCACCTAAACACCATTTTCATGGGTTTGGTTCTGGGGTCCTTTTATCTATAAATTATTTCTCGAACTAAGATGCTAATATAGTAATTGTAAATTTTAAATCTGTCGCGTTAAAGTGCCCGGGACTTAATTAGATAATAAATTGGTCAATTTACACTTTTTATATTACTAGGCAACTACGCTCTTGAAAAAAAAAAAAAAATTCGATAAAATTGTACACACTAATGACGTTACATACGATAATAAACGGTGTCAGCTTCTCTTAGAAATTTGGAAGCATCTTGTTTATCAAAAGCCATGAATTTCTTTACATGGTAGCTTCTACTGTTCTCTTAGGGAACGGGCATGCCGAAGATGCTACGGTGCTAGGGGTGCAGGTTAAAGTCTTAGTCGATATATCGATGCCATCAATTTTTAAAACAAACCTGTATATTTAAATGTGACCGCACATACCGAGGATGCTAACAGGGTGAACTGTTGCTAGTGTAGAAGAACGCACTATCGGGCGTCAAAATGACGCGACACCAATTTATTTCTAATGGGGCGCCAGTCGCGTATTACCCCGTTCTTCTACCACCCAGGCGGGTTCGAGATAAGATGCACTTCGATAGCCGGATAATGGACCAAGGCTGCACTACCACAGATCGGTAATGACGCTCTCTCTGGACATGAATTCCCTCGTTAGGGGTTTAGGTACCTCTTAATTTTCTGGATTTATGCATAAAAAAATCCCAACCGAAGAATTTCTCTGCGGAGGGATTAATTTTTGTACGCGGTATCCACGTTTTGATCTGCTAATAACGGATTCTATCCCTCGGGGATTTATCAAAAAACGCATAAAAAAATCCCTATCGAACCTCCGTAAAGCAACCAGAAGGTCGAGTGTTAATGTGAATTAACTCGACACATCCGGTTTTCGATACGAATGTTCCAGGGATTATAGACCGTCAACAGGCCTCAAGATCAATTAAGAAACAGTAGTTCAAAGAATCCGTTTATTTAACAGAAATGGTTATATAAAATTCTCAAGATAAGAATCGTGCCTTCCCCAATCAAGGTAATGGCTTTCAGACCATACAAGCGAGAGCGCTTACACTAACGATCGATTAGGTAGAAAATATTCATGCATACCTTCTCAGAATCAAAATGCGAGCTTTTTAGAGAAGTCTGAGACTATTTGTAATTCATAATTACGGCTGACTGATTTTAACTTAAAAAAGTTTTACTAAATGAATTTAGTTTCGTTAGAGACTACTTGGCTTTAAAGTTCTTGTATCGTGGCGGTTCATGTACTCAAACAGATTCGTGAGGACTTGTAACTGCATAAGTTTAACAGCGTTCGATCAGTCCACGATTCACTTGCTCCTATGCAGTTGTTCAATATTATCGATATGGCAGCAACCCACCTTCGAGCGACTTTTAGGCAAAATTGAATTTTTGTTTTTTTATGCACAAGGCGTTTTCCTCTGTAACTTTGTCATTTGGAAAGCCCTGCTATTGGCTTTCCTACCATTGCTTTGTCTGAACCACTCAACGCGTTAGACCAAATTGCGAGCCGCTGAGTCAATCCAAACTCTTTCTATGCGAGAAACCGGCCTTGTACATGTGCATTGATTTTTATCAATTATTGCTTATCGGCACTACGCCGGCTTTGTCAAAATCTTCTATTTTGCCTTTTGGATGCAGTGCATCGCTAAAATTTTATGCTCATACTTTAGAATTGGGCTTTCAATGACCGTACATCAAAGGTCAATGTCTTTGGTGGAGGAATAAAAAATAAAAAATCTATTTTAAGACCAATTTCGGCATATTTTTGAAAAATCAATTTTCAAGCCAAATTTCAACGTAGTTTTGAAAAATTAATCTGCGGGTGAAATTTTGGCGTACTTTTGATAAATCGATTCTCAAGCCAAATTTCGACGCAGTTTTGAAAAATTAGTCTGCAAGTGAAATTTTGGCGTACTTTCGATAAATCGATTCTTGAGCCAAATTTCGACGCCCTTTCAAAAATATTATTTTTCAAAGTCCAATTTGAGGTACCTTTGAAAAAGTATATTATTCATAAATCTTTGTCATTATATACTTTTGCTCTCATATCCTGAACCAAAAACATTTTTCCTAAGTGAAAATTCGGTGTTTCTTCGAATTTTCACCTGGTCATTTCCAACGCCTTATAGAACCCAAAACGGTCCTTATGGACTAATCTGTGCCTCTGCAGACTCTTAAAAATGTCTTTAAATGAAATTTTTGACTAAGTCGAATTTTGATTCTGTCTTCAACTTAGGACGATTTTGGAGAGTTCTACGACACTAGCATCCTCGGTATGTGCGTGTAACTGTCCACTTTTTCACCTCTGGCAATAGCTTATTTAATTTACCAAAATTGCTACATTTTGTATTTTTCCGCTTTAAATTTATCTTAAATATTTCGCGCGTCATATCTTCCTAATATTTCGGTTCCGACATTTTTTAGACTTAAGTGTTGTTTAGTTTTCGTCATGAAAACAAATAAACATCTCGTGCGACGTGAGGAAAAAGGCCTCATTTTTTTATTTGTGTGCTTACAATATACAGACGCTGAAGGAAATGATGCCTTTTTCTAACTTGCTACATAAATAACTATCCCAATAATTAAGTATTTAAGTATATATTTTGTATCATTAAATATACTTAATAAAAGAAATGTTCACAAACATTTTTTTATTTGAATATTTCAGTGTTCATACCCATGAGGACCAACACTTAGAAATAAGAAGTTATCCAATTGGTCTGAATCAGAATCGCTTTTGCCATCAAATCTCTCCCAGTCAAGTAGTCACTGAGGCAAACAAAATCTACCCAAAAAGCTGTAAAGAAATAAGGGATAACGGTTGGTATATACAACGAAAGTTGAAAAAACAATATTAAGTTATTATTGTGCTGACACGAATTGATTTATTGAAACAGAATATTTATTTTTAATAAAATTACATAACTTTTACACAAGATGCTGAAAGTGTTCATCACCGTGCTTCTGGAGCGGTTAAAACTAGGACTCAGAAGTGTCCTAATTATTAGTTATGTAATTAATATTGAGGTAAAAATAAGTTTCTTAAAAAAGTGTTTGGGGAGGGCAATTTTTTTGGCTGGAATCTAAAGTACCCATATATAGAAGTATGACTGTAAGTTTTGGACTTCGGGTGAAGTCGATAATATATTCATTTGCACAACTGAAACCACAAAACATCGTTTTTTCTGTTTTTTTTTTGCAAATATCTCCGACCATATTGGTCGTACTTAAAAAATTTAAACAATGGAAATTGTTGGCAATAAAATTTAGAACGGATCTAGATTCAATATTGGTTTATTTATTTCGTTTCGATGATCCACGTTTGCTAATATTTAATGCCTCTTGGATTGGTTCCGTAGATTTAATGTTTTACCGTTTTACTCTGCTTTTAAACATCGAACTCAATATCTGACGTTACTTTTTAATCTTATCCTCAAAAGCTAGTACCTCCCCAAGTCTTCGTCATTTTCACACAGGTAACGACTCCTCGATTTCATCATGTAATGACGGCTTCGTCTAGTAATGATTCCTCAATGTCCAGCAGATTATCATCGAGGTATTCTTCGATGCTTTTAATGGGAATGTCCGGTGTGTCATAACACGTTTGTCCGCTGCAGGGGAATTTCTAACCAGCATTTCTGTAGCCATAAGTCACACTAGTACGGGAGGCAGCGCTGCCTTTGAACAAGTCATTTCATACCGACTGAAAATCATAACAATAATAGTTTTCCTCTAACACATCAGCAATCTGACCGTCAGCTACTCTGGTAGCGGTGGAGCTAATGGTGAGAGCATGTTAACAGTTGTTAAAAAATCGTTTTCCATCGGTTCCTTTGAATATCTCGAAATCTATAAGTTCTATGGAAAACAACAAAAAGAAGGAAAATGAAATTGAGAAAACTGTCAAAAATCAATTTTTTCAAATGGAATTTTTATAATCTTATCTTATTTACCATTAAAAATAAGGGTAAGTTTGTGTATGGATGTCTATTCCGCAAATTTTTAGTTTTCGAAATATTGCCAATTCAATATTTTTATATGGGGATTTTGCTATGGATTTTAAGTTCAAATACTCTTAGTTGGTTATGACGGCGTTGGGTGCTAAACAAATGTAGGTGTGTAGCTGTCACTACCATTTGACAAGTATTAATTATCATGCCGGGGCACTTAAATTATACGCACGAGGATTATTTAAATTTGTTTATAATCTATGGAGAATGTAACAGTTTTATCAAGAACATGTGAAATATTTGGTAATAGATATCCAGAGAAACGAAAACCGTCTCCTAACAGTATTAAACGAATAATGGAGAATTTTAAAAATTTTGGCACCGTTAAGGTAACAATTTATAAAATAAAACCAATTGTCAATGATGAAAATATCGAAATTGCTATTTTGGCATATTTTGCGGCATATCCTATGACATCTTTAAGACAATTGGCCTTATAAACAGGAATCTCCAAGAACTCTATTCACAGAATTCTTTTAAAACACAAATTCCATCCCTATTCCATTTCTATGGATCAACACAAGAAGGACACCGATTTGGCCAGAAGAGTTCACTTTTGCGAATTTATTTTAACAATGTTACAAGACGACCTTCGATTTTTGGACATAATTTGGACTGAAGAAGCAAACTTTACGAAAAATGGCCTTTTCAACCGACATAATTCCCACTTTTGGTGTGATTCAAATCCCATGCCGTGAGATTGCGAAATTATCAAGAAACCTGGCAATTTAACGTGTACTGTGCTGTGAGAAATGATGGAGTCGTAAAACAACAGTTTTATGAAGAAAATTTAAATGGTAATGAATTAATCCTCAAATAATTTCTTTTTTTTTTTTCAAGTTACGTATCAACTTCTTTTTAGGAGAACGATATTTAAATATATTACAAGATTTAGATAATGGATATTTGAACAATTTGCCGCTAGCTGAACATAGGCAAATATTTTACCAACACGATGGCGCCCCACCACACACCTGCTTCTCGCAAGAAACTTTTTACGATAAGTAGATTGCTAATAATGGACATTTTCTGTGACCTCCTCGTTCTCCTAATCTGTCTATTCTAGACTATTTTATATGGGGAACAATAAAAGATATGGTTTATTTTAATCCAGTCACAACAATGGAAGATTGTCAGGCAAAAGTAAGGAATGCTTTCGAAAGGTTATCTCCAGGTTCTATTAGAGCGGCCACCCATGATAAACAAATTCGGAGGTGTGGAATGTTTGGAAGTTCAGGGTGGACACTTTGAACACTTATTAAAATATAATGTTATACTTATAAGTAGTTATACTGTTTAGTCGGGGAGCCTTCCCTAGCTGTACGTGCACCCTCCGCCAGATCTTTGGGGGACAATGTTTTTCATAAAGATTAAAGCCTAAGGAACAATTTAAGACATGTCCTAAAGAACAGAACTAGCTGTACTTTCAAAATGGCGGTCATACGTTAAAAAAAACTGTTGCCAATGTCGTTTGTGTCATTTAACACAAAAACTAAAAAGATGGACAAAAACTTTTTTTACAAAAAACAACGTGCATAAAATTTTCTACAGTTTTGTCCCTAAACAATATCTGATAGGAGTTACCATTTTCCAGATAAACGAGTCCAAAATTAAGAGTATTTGAACTAAAAATCCATAACAAAATCCCCATATAAAAATATTGAATTGGCAATATTTCGAAAACTAAAAATTTTCCGAATAGACATCCATACACAAACTTAGATTATAAAAATTGGGGGGTTCCCTTTGAAAAGTTTGATTTTTGACAGTTTCCTCAATTTCATTTTTATTCTCATTTTTTGAATACTCTGTATTAATACTTATCAAAATATTATAAAAACACTATTAAAGTAGGTCTTTGTCAACAAAGAATCCATCCCAAATTAGAAAATAAAGGTTTCCTTATAGGAAAAATTGATAATTCTTTTAGGGCCTGCAAACGTCATTTTTGACATAAAAATTGAAATATGTCAAAAACGGAGAGATTTAGGAAAAATATATGATAGACAAAATCGGCTTAGAATTTTACGTGGAATCCAAAAATATAATAATATATAGGGTGTCCCATTTAAAATAAGCAAATTGTGACATCTACTTCCGGTATAACCGGAAGTCTCATCATCTTGAGAATATTTTAGCCGAGTTGCTCTCATCGACATTAGTTTACTACCAAATTTTCAAAATTTAACAATGTCTACTTTTCGAGATATCAATCGCCGCAGTTCGTCGTGGAACACCCTGTATAGATTTCGCTAACATTTTTCAAAATTAAAATTTTTTCTACGCTATTTTTATTCAGACAACAAATGTATTTAGTGGAAAATATAAAGGGCTATTAGAATTTATCACAATATAAAAGGTAAGAGAAAAACCATGAATTCGAAATTATTTAAATTCTACAAAAGGTCATTTTTGTACATTTCTTGAGCTGTATCTCGGCAACTAGACATAGTATCGAGTTGGGTCCATGGGAGCTTTTGATCAGAAAGTCGAAACCTACAACATATTAAAAATTCCGCCAATTTGACTGTACCTTGTGCGGGGTCCTTTGCTGAGAATTTTGTCCTCTAGAAAATTGATAATAAATACTTCTCCGCAGGATTCATAGGAAACGAGTTATTTCGAAAAAACTAATTTTAGCCCTTTTTATGAAAAGATAGCGGCTAAAGTAGCTCCTGCTCGAGATCGAAAACTTGGATTTTTATTGAGGGCCATCTCCCCTACAATACTATACAAAAAATTCCATATATTTAATGTTTCTTCAGAACCTACAAATTGGCAGATTGATTAAGGTAATAGGTGGTTACTCCTCCATACTCTTGAGTAGGTGTTATTCACTGACGTTTTCCTCTCTATAGTGATTTAGTACTTGGGAAATAGTGAATTGGGTCACCAAGGCGTTGAGCTATGGGTGACTGGTTTCCACCTTTTTTAAGGAAGGCTACGGCAACAGCGTACTTTTCCGTTGTAAAATTTCTCGCTCAATGATTACAGAGATCCATTTCGTTAAAGCAATATCTAAGAGAAGATATTAATCCCAACAACCAAATTTAGAATAAAATTATTACTAGAATTTTTTACTTTTAACAACGTCGAAATGAAATTGATCACTCTTTTTTTTTATTACCTACTATTAAAGACAAACATATAGGCAATCATATAAAATATACAATTTTAAAATTATGTATCAATTTTATGCAGTGTATTTCGGCTAATTTATACAATGCATAAATATAATTTATGTTATATTGTTAACAATTTTTATAACAACAGGTAAACATGCATCTGGAATATATCGAATTCAGCCTAGAAAACCGCAAAACTCATTCGTGGTTTTGTGTGACATGCAAACCAAAGGGGGTGGTTGGGCACACGTTCAAAAGAGGTATGACGGATCACAAGATTTTTATCTAGAATGGCGTGACTACAAATTTGGATTTGGTGATTTGGAAGGTGAATTTTGGATTGGACTTGAAAACTTGTATTTAATGACGGGTATGTGTTGGTCAATATTTAACATTTTTTTGTTAACATAGTACAGGTAAACTTATAATATCATATGTTAGGAATACAATAAAATTTAGGGAATGGTATATAATATAATATATATCGTCGGCATCATTCTCATACCTCGTATCTACATTTTAGGAATTTTTCAGGAAATGAAAAAAACGTTTAATTTTTATATAAAGCTGCAAGATCATTACAGAACTTTTAGTTTGTGATGTTCCTGTTGCTTGTTAATATTAGATAATAGAAAATAGCAAGAATGTTGAGCAGATGAATTATAATGTGACATACGAGGTTTGGAAAGAAATTTTCATGTACATACAAGTATTGTGAATTAATAACGAGTACTAATAGGAAAGTAAATACACTGAAATATTGTGGGTATTATTTTTATTATCAGAAGATTAAGCAGACATGGCCAAAAATAGAATACAAAATTCAAAGTTATTTGTTATCATGTGGTAAATCATCATAAAAAGAATGATAATCAGTTTGAAGCACTTTTTTTAGCTCTTGAAGGTCTTTAAATTTATTCAGTGTTACCTTTAGCCTTTCTTGGTAAAGTTGCGGAGGTTTTTCCAATAAAATCTCACCATGTCTTATTGGAAGTAGTCTCCAATTTTCAAGAAGCAGTAACTTGTATTCAATTGTTCCATCTGGGCTGTATTTTAATGATCGAAGATCTGTTACTACTGCATCACCAGGTATTTTACCTGGTCGAATTGAAATGTAAGCTTTTAAACTGCTATAATGCTTGAAAAAGTCATAGTTTAAATATTGAACATGGTATGATTCTGGTTTTTTTCGAGCTGACCTAATAATTGAAACATAATCAGCTGGAACATTTATCACTTTGTCTTTCAGTTTTCTTTCTATAACGCTATGCACAGAATCACAGCACATCTGAGTGTGACCTTTCTCTAATATTTTTTGAATAATGGTAATCTTCATCTGACTGGCGCATTGTATTAGAGCATTAGACATAGTTGCGTTCCTATTTTGGTAGGTGCAGCCATCACTCCATATAATAACTTTACTAACTCCTTTAGAAGAGCAAGTTGTTTCAAGGTAATTTACCACACAAGAAGCAAATTCATCAGCTGTTACGCCACCTTCACACTCGTGCCATACGTAACACTCCACGGCATGGCTAACGTCATCGTAGATGGTAAAATTATGTACAATTAATTTTGTTTTATAATATAGTGCGGATGCTTTAAGACGTGGGCTCAACAGAACAGATTGCAGATCCATTGTCCACACAATGCAAGATTTGTCTAACATAGCTTTTTTAGTATCAACTTCCATCTCTGTTCTTGCTTCATTTTTTTTCTTTTGATGTGTATTCCAATCAACGTCTGACAAATTTCCCACTTCATGCATCACACACAAATCACATTGATCTTTCTTTGGCTGAAAAAGGGCAATGTTCATATCTGTAAATATTGTCTTAAATGTTGCTAATGATAGAGGCTTTCTTTCTAAATCTTTGCAGTAACTGCAATATAAATTGTATACGTCAACTTTACTATTATAAAGAGGTTCAAGATAAAGTTCACTCGTCCCAGATCTACAATAATGTGATAGCAGTTTTGGTAGATTCGTTAAAAATAATTTTAAACGGTTAGTCTCTTCCTGTTTGGGACATTTCTTTTTTATTGATTTATTTAATGCAGATTTGTGTGTGCCCATTTCGCTAGTTTTCGCCCAAGCTCTAGCTGTCCATTCGCCAATACCTAAAGTGCTTAGGAACATTGGTTTGCACACACTTAATTTTGCGTTGTATTTTTTCAAATTATACTTTAATGTCGTTAACCTTCGCGAGGCAACACAAGCAGATACTCTTTTTCGATTAATTGGAACCACGTCAATTGGTGCAGATACATAAATTTTCCTTTGACCCCAATCCAAATCTTTCCAAAATGAATTAAATATTGCAGAACGGACTTCATCCGAGAATTCAGTACAATGTCTAATTTTACTCTTCTGGCATTGTTGACTGCTGCAAGCTAGGCCTAAAGTTCTAGGCTACTTCAAAACTAGGTGCTCTTTTCGTCCAACAACCTTTCTTCCAACGTATTCTTCGCCAAGTCTGCGCTTACGTATTGACTCATTTTTTTCCAAACAGCTGGATTTGACCGTCGTCTTATGCAACGTTTACGTTTTGTTGATTGTTTGGTCTCTTTGGGTTTATTCACTCGCAATTGTAATTCTCTTAATGGTATATTATCATCACTACTATAATCAGAGGATGCGTCCATTTCAACCAAATTTTCAGTTTCTACAGTAGATGTGTCACCATTTTGTTTATTCTCTTCATTTAAAACAGTAGTATAACATTCAGTCAATCCATTACCTTCAGTATAAGTGAAATAGGTCTTGAATATCAGGTTGCCATCAGCTGTTGCAACATAATTTTCAACTAACACAGAAGTTTCATCAGTAGTGGCAGCAACCTCGGTGTTTATTTTAAGTTCTGGTAACGTGACTATTAGTTCCTCAGGACAGGGCATTATCATGACATCAGTATCATTATTATCTAAAAAGTATTATCATAACTTGTAGTTTGAAATGACAAATAAATTAATTTGTATAAAAACTTACCGTTATTTGCATTGCACAAGAGTTCACTGCTATTGAAAGTGAGGTTATGCACATTATTATTTTTACTCTTGTTGGTATCATTCTTAGAAAGTAGTTCCAGAATCTTTTTGCCCCTAGAGCTCATAATTAAGAACTATAGGAACATTAATTAATATAAAACACTAATAAGCCAATAACCAATAATAAATTATAACAAGTGTTGGAAGAGTATCTAACTGTAAACAAAGGAGATACGAGTTATGGTGCGCCGACGCCAACTAATTTAAAGATCCGAGTTTTGGTACTTTAAAAGAATAATGCACATACAAGCCAGTGCTGCCAATGGCAGGGATTTTTCCCAAAAACCGGGAATTTTAGAGTAATATGGGAAATTCTGCGGGAAAAGATTTTCTGTGGGAAATTTAGGGATTTTTAACATTGTCCTGATAGTCCAAGTTTATTACTATAGCGGACACTGTAAACACGGCTTGTTCTCGTCTGAGGGCCGGTTTTTCAATGCGAGGTTAAGCACTTTATCATACAGATAAACTAACTAGAAGTTTACATTGTGCTTCTGTTCTAAACATTTTAATATCGCAACTTTACATTCTAAACTTCTAGTTAGTTTATCTGTATGATAAAGTGCTTAACCTCGCATTGAATAACCGTCCCCTGTTAAGGCCATCACACACACACGTCAGCATAATGCCAGGGATTACAACCAATCATGGACGATATAAATAAACATAGTATTCTTTATACCTACTTTGCTATTGCATTATGCTGAGGTGTATGTGCCTTTACATAGTAATATTTGGGCTGAAAACAAAATTATTTATTTTACCTAAACATTTATTTTTATTGAATGTTTAATACCGTTTATTTTAATATTGTTAATTTTTTTAAATCTTGTATATTGTTTTTAGCGCCAAAGTATATAAATAAAATTTGGTTAAATACATCAAAATAAGCCTATGCTCTATTTTAATTTCGTTTTTTCATTACATACTAAACTTTTATATACAACTGTATTAGATGTTGATTTAATACAAAATCGACATTTTAGCAGGGAAAAAGCGGGAATTTTTAAAGTTTGCTGCGGGAAATTTCAGTTATTGGAATTGGCAGCACTGATACAAGCTTTGGTTATCGTTTCTTAGTGTACTCATATTCGAGGTTTGGTTTTAGTGAAATATTAATACAAAATGTAATAATCTGCATACGAGGTTTGGTTACTTAATGTAGGCACATATTAGCTATGTGAATATGTGAAAATTTCATTTTCGCCAAAAGTGGAGTTACGAGGTATGAGAATGATGCTGACGATATATAATATGTATCTGAAATATTTAAGAAATATTTCTATTTCTGTTCCATAATTATCGAATAACGTTAGTTTGGGTATTTAGCAGATAACTTTCATACGAGCCTACTAGATGCAAAACTCAAAACACGACATGTGACACTTTTCTTTTACCAAAACCGAGATACGTGTGCCATCTGTTTTGCATCGCATTATCTTCTAGAAATGTTTTCCAGGTGTAAAACAAGTCAAAGAATCCTAGAATTTCATTCAAAATATTAGAAAAACTTTGGAACATGGGCTTTAGAGGTAAAATACACGAACTATTGACCAGTTATTTAGAAAATCGATCCCAAATAGCGAAAGTAGGTGATACATTAAGTGATTCTAGAACCGTTCTTTACGGTTTGCCGCAGGGCACGGTCCTAGGACCAATTTTGTTTAGTATATACTTAAACGACCTGCTTAACCTACCATTAAATGGCTTAACTATATCGTTTGCAGATGACACTGTAATATTTTTCACTGCACGATCTTGGGAGATACTAGTGCAACTCGTAAGTAAAAACCTGAAAACCATAAAAGACTGGTTCGATAATCATCTCCTTACGATTAATATAGAAAAGACAAAATATTTACAATTCTGTTCTTATAAAAGCCATCTTCCACAGTTCACAAACATCACCATCGAAGGAACCGATCTGAAAATTCAAAGTGCAAAATCTATAAAGTATCTTGGAGTTATTCTTGACAGCCACTTAAAATGGAACTTACATATAGAAAATGTATGTAAGAAACTAAGGTATCTCATCTATACATTCAAACAACTAAAAAACACATTAACAGAAAAACAATTAAAAACTGTTTATTATGGACTTATACAGTCGCAATTATGCTACGGTATCCTAGCCTGGGGTGGCATAAACAAAACCAATTTAGACCCGCTAGAAAAATTACAAAAAAGATTTTTTAAAATCATTTTTAAAAAAGATTACTTTTACCCGACAGATTTATTATATAATGAATTAGAATTATTAACTATTAGAAAATTATATTGCAAAGCTTTAATACTAAACCAATATAATTACCTAAAACATAAAAACAGGCAGAGTACCTTATCTCTCCCTTTTGACTATCACACTAGAAGTAAAGAAAAAAATGTAATAACAGTACCTCGGGCCCAAAAAACGATAGGACAAAAAAGCTTTATCTATTTAGCTCCTAGAATATATAATAATATACCACCAGCAATTAAAAACTGCAACTTAAACAAATTTAAATACGAAATAAATAAATGGCTTCTAACTTATCCATTCCAAATACTACACAGATTTATTGACACTGGCGTCTTTTTGATCAATTGAAAATTATATTATCTACTTTTAAATATTAAGAAGAATTGTAAATCATAGCCTTAGTAATACTTAATATACTTATCCAATAATCAGAATGTACCTAATTATAATATAACTCTTATTCGTACTGTTGAATTTCAATAGAATTAATTTATTATTTAAGTTATTTCGGCCAATTTAAAATTCTACTTCTACTTCTAAATATTAAGAATAATTGTAAATTATAGCACTAGTTATACTTAATATACTTATCCAATTATCAGAATATACTTAATTTTAATAGTTATAACTCTTATTCGTACAGTTGAATTTTAATAGAATTAATTTATTACTTAAGTCATTTTATTATAAATAGTATTTTTTATAGTATCGGTATAGCACTCACGGTCAGTTTTTATAACTATGTGAGGTTTACCTAAATGTTTATTTTCCTTGTACCGTTGTTCAATAATTAAGCAATTTAATGTATCTAAATCAATCTTGTAACACTTGGTTCAATAAACTTTATTATTATTATTATTATTATTGTATACTTCTGTTAGGTGCAAAACGCGACATATACTTTTTGACCATATTTGTAGTCATGTGCTTGTGATAAACTGAAGACAAGTTGCCGCGCTTACACAGTTATTGTTACCGTCCACATTTTTAAGTAAAACGTGTTAACGAGATTTAAAGATTAAAAGTTATTAATTACTAAATGAATTTGTCACTATTTTATATTGTTTATATTTTAAGTTTATCATTACAAATTTTATCTATTTGTATGAATTAAATTTAATAAATTACATTTTTTTTACAGTGTAGTATTCCGTTAGATGCTAAAACCGATATCTTTTAACATTAGATGCAAAACGCGACATTTTTGATTTTATTATTTAATTTCCACTAAAACGTTTGCTCATTTTTTTTATATAATTTTAACAAAGATCGATTCTAGCAGCAACTGTGAATAGGGTTAAATAAAGTATTTGGTAATGTAGGGAAAATAAAATTATCAACGGTTTTTTTTGGTTTCCCAAAAA
Source organism: Rutpela maculata (assembly GCA_936432065.2). Classification (NCBI taxonomy): domain Eukaryota; kingdom Metazoa; phylum Arthropoda; class Insecta; order Coleoptera; family Cerambycidae; genus Rutpela; species Rutpela maculata. The sequence continues at coordinate 4,046,036 of OW386286.2, forward strand.
ACAAATTTTGTAAAAATTGCCTTTTGCATTTATGGACCTCATACACTCAGTAATAGTTCATTAATATAAGGAAAATAGGAAAAATGAATTATAATGCTTTGCCGTTTGAAAATTATAGGAGTAAGGTGGCTAGTTTTCAGAAGCAAGAGAGTTCCCTAATACGCCCCGCCGCGGTTTTCCGCATTGTTCCGCGAAGTAGTTGGTTCCTTAGAAAATTTTATGCTCATTTATAATACTTTATATATAATTTACTACAAGTAACGTTCTATGTATATTTCCGATAGACGCAATGGTTTTCGACTAATAAGTGATCAAACTAGGGTGTCCCGATCGACACACGCTTTGCATGTTCTCAATATACATGGTATTTCAATGATATTCATTAAATATTGTTTTAGCCAATCCGATAAAAAATTAAATTTTACTGAATCTAGACCAGATTAATTGCAAAAATCCGATTGTAGCTTTGACCGTAGTGTGAACTTGCCTCACATTTTGACTAATGTGAGGCTGGGAAATAACTCCTTATCTAAAACCAACCATTCATTCTTAATACAAAGAACACTCTAATCTATTCATTACAGGAGTGCTCTTTGTATTTGCCAAAGTTTTATTACAGTTATGGAATAAAAGCAAAATAATCAAGCAATATCCTAGGCTAGCATAATTTTCTTTAATGTGTTAATAGAAGTAGAAATATTGGTTAACATGTAATATCAATAAGAAAGCATGTAGAGGAAATAAAGACAATACCAGGGAACTAGTGTTAGAAAATAAATAATAATTTCCGTTTATTAAATATCTGTAATTTTCAGGTTTTGAAGCGAGTGAATTGCTTATTGAACTCGTAGACAGAGATAATGTTACGTATTATGCCCATTATAAATTGTTTCGAATAGGCGGAGAAGTTACTGGTTATCAGATAAAAAGTATAAATGGTTATAGTGGAGATGTAGGAGATAGTATGTCATATCATAATGGTAGTAAATTTAGTACCAAAGATTTTGATCGAGACCATCACGATGGAAATTGCGCTGAAAAATATAGTAAGTATTTTAAATTCATAGAATCATAGTTCAGTCACAATCGATAGAAAAATATCAACTAATCGTGGTATCCCCATATTTCAAAAGCCCGAGTCGTCCGTTTTACGGCTCTACCCATGCAATTAAAACCGCGCATACGTCTTATGGGTACTAGGGAAAAATTCCAATAGTATTTCTTATAGCCATGGGCGCAGCCGGGGGGGAGCCATGGGGCCCGGCCCCCCCCCAAGCCGTCTTCCATGAGCCAAAAAATAAAGAAGCAGTACAAACCAGTATCTAAATTATCCCCTGAAATAAATATTTTGTAATTAATGCCAATATTATCTAATAGAGGAATCTACATACACATCCTTTTTTAACTATTTTCTGAAAAATTTTCCTCATCCTCTGGGGAGGCCGGTTCTATTGCCCCCCCCCCAGATGAATTTTCTGGCTGCGTTACTGCTTATAGCCCCCCTTTAAATGTTGCCAGGGTTCGGGTAATTTGAGCAATGTATTATATCATATTAATTTATCAGCATATGGTTCCATACATTTATATAGAAGTTCGGGGTTTGTATAAACTAATCCGATGTAATTAAAGCTTAGGATGACGTTGTTAAACTGTTTTTTCTGAGCACGATTGCTAGATTTAAATTTAAAACATAACTTTATAAAATCTCATAGTAGAATACTTCTCAGTGAAATTGAAATACATCTGTTATACAAGGTGCTCACCAAAGGCCTGTAAATTGTCATTATTTGTATAAACTATGTTTTATTACGATGCTTTCCATTTAGCCACGAGGAACATTCTGGCTAAATGGCGGTGGGTGCTCGGTAATTCTTTCCATCAAACGTTATTAATTCCATTGGTACCAGGAACTGGAAATTTTTTGGCGCCTTCGAGAGTTCTTCGAATCTCTTCCATCGTTTTAAGTTGGCACGCTACTTGAGACTGCAGAAGCCCTTGGCAGAAGCTTCGAAATGTGTCAGGCCTGAAGTATATCGGTTTAGTGAACGCTTTTGTTAGTTAGTTAAAGCGTCTTCCAGAAATCTTCCACCTGATCGACAGTCAACGATAGTCAACAACACTCTCAGGAGATTGATATAGGTGAGATGCTCGCCCACCTTGCTGGCGACTTTTTGCCAGCCACTATTATTATTACAAGAAGACAATTTTCTAGGTAGATGGATAGGTCTAAGAAGTTAAGTTCAGGAGTGCCCCGCTAGTTCTCCGGACCTGACATCACTTGATTTCTATTTGTGGGGTCGTTTAAAAAATGTAGTGTATAAGAGAAAGCCACGTAGCCAAGAAGAATTAATTATCAAAATTAGATAAGCATGTGTTGAAATCATTAAGGCTGAGATTAGAATAGTTATATGCCATATAAGAAAAAGGAATGCATTCGGAATGACAGAAATGCAAAGAATTATATAAATAAATTGACACTTGCAATAACTTTTGTTTTCATGGCTTACTTAGGTCTTATTGAAGATTATTTGTTATAATGGTAGGTATGTACGAACTGGAATTTTTGCCGTATTAAATAAATAGTTATTTTGTTGTAAAATCAGTTGTAAAACTAGTACAATACATTATTCTGAACAAAAGATGTAGAATACATTTTTTTTCATTTGATAATACGTTTTACAGATAAAAATTATTTTAATATGAAAAAAATGGTTTTTTTACGGCCCCTATCTCAAACACCTTTGAATCCACTACGATGTAATCTTGTACACAGGTGTTTCTAAAAGTGCTGATTAAGAATATCTTAATAGTTTTTTTCTAGAGAAATCGCTAACACTTTTTTTTTAAAGTCGACCCACTTTTTATACTCTTCGCAAAAACGAAGAGTATATTGTATTTGATCGGTACATTTCTAAAATCGTAAATATCGCTCGTAGAAAAACAATTTTCATATCATTGTGTTAGTGAACGAAATCTGAACAACTTTCAAAATGTCCGTCTGTCCGTCCGTCTGTCACGTTTCTTGTAAGCACGATAACTCAAGAAAGAAAAATCCGATTGTACTGAAATTTGGAAAATAAATTAGTGTTAGCTAGAGGAAGAACCCTATTGAACAAAATCGATCGGTAAATAAAAATGTTATTATAGATTTAAATTTGAAAAAAAAAATTTTTGATTTTTATGTTTTTGTAATTGAATATAAATCTGGTGAAATGATATTTCATTTTAATATCTAAATATTTATATATTTTACAAATATACATTTCATAATGTAATATGCAACCGTGAAAATATGATTTTAGCTCGTGTCTTATAATGTAAAAATTTACATTTTTTTACGTGTAAGGTGGTGGTGTAGTTCTTACGCTTTTGACTCGGAATCCAAGGGTCCCGGGTTCGAAACCCAAATTGGGTATAGTTTTTTTTAATTTTTACTTTATTTTACACTGAGTATTTTACCAACTAAGTTCGTACTATAAAATTAAAAACGTCTAAAACTAACATTATTTACAGAAAACTGCGAAGAGTATCCTATAGAATGTGTAACAGTTATATAAAAATTTCAGTGAACAGGCGAAGAGTACCTTTCTAGCTTGTTTAATTCTAGATTCACACGCCTTTGTCTCAAATTGAATGTGGTTATGTCTAAAGACTCACTTTATGGGTATATATTCACCACCGAAATTTCAAAATATTCGGATATTAGATGAGCGAGATATAAGGATGGCTCCATGGAAAGTGGAACACACTGTAGATATATATTGATTCAACCCATAAGCCATAAGCAAAAAGTATTTCCCTGAATAAAACAAGAACATGGAATATTTCTGCTTTGAGACATGAACTTGGTGTTGAATGTTGTAGATTTATTCTCTTTTCACACGCGATTCTAGGTTGTGACACTACCTCTCACTTATATGGAATAGGCAAAGGGCATGCTGTAAAGAAACTTTTAAACAGTGCCAATTTCATAGACTGTGCTGAGGTTTTCACAAAACCTAACAATGAAAAAAAGATGTAATAGTTGCTGATGAAAGAGCACTTGTAGATATCTATGGTGACACAGAAAGTGAAACGTTAGATAATAATCTACGTAAGAAAATATTTTGTCAGAAGACTGAGGAGTCCATTATATTTGTTAAAGTCAAACAACTGCCACCTTCATCAGCTGCTTATCACAGTCTCCGAATATACTTCCGAGTGCACCAATGGATTGGAACACACAAACTAGATCCCCATGCGGGTACCTTGGCTCCGTATCAAGTGGGCACGCCTGCAGCACCTACTTCTCTCATGAAGCTTATTCGCTGCAAATGCAAAACCAATTGTGGAAATAGATGTGGATGCCGAAGGAATGGCTCGAAGTGTTCCCAAGCATGTTCAGAATGCAGAGGTTTCTGCCTCAATAGCGAACCAGTTGATAATGCAGTGGATAACTTCAGTGATATTGAAGATCGCGAATATTATCACCACTTCCGGTAGTTACTTCCGGTTATGTATTATTTCAAAGAGAACTTTAAGAGGAACAATAAAGGTAGGGGGTATAACTTAGCTAACTGTGATGAGGAAGTCAGTATTTCAACAATTAATCAACAATTAATGGTTAAGTGTCGTATTCCGACACCATATTGAAAAAATTTCATCTTTCCATCAATCCTATTTTAATATACTTTGGATATGTTATTTACGATATTTATCAAGAGCGAATGCCGTTGATTTCATCTTTGTATTAATTATTTCCAGGTCAAACCACATAATAAGGCGTCTAAAAAAGTCATCAAAGACATATTACTACTTTGTGCCAAAATTTTTCAGTATTTTACAACCAAAAATTAAATTAAAATGCAAAGTTTTCAATGTCGAATCCATAAGATCTTTAACATCTTAAGTCCACATCTCAAATATTTCCAATTTCCTGAGCATGGTATCGGTGAGGGTCATGCTTCTACACTCTACAAAATAAACTAATAATATACCAGCTCAGCAATTGGATTAAGAGAGAAATTGATAAAACTGCTTATTATGTACTTACCTCCAATGTTGTTTTTACCATTTTAATTCGTATTCTTTCTACAGGCGGTGCTTGGTGGTACTACCATTGCTATATGTCTAACTTGAATGGAAAATATTTAAATACAACTCTTCCAGAAGGATTATATGGCAGAGGTGTTCGATGGCTAACCACAAATGGTTTTAGCTCATATATTTATTCTAAAACTAGAATTATGGTCAGACCAGCTGAGGCATAGAATATTTACCCAAATGGATGAATTAAATCGAACTAATTTTTTGTTAAATTATTTAAGAATAAATAAGATCTTAACATGTGCTTGTATCTAAAATAGCTTGATATTAATAAACTATAATAATGTACTCTAAATTCAAATATTTAAATATATTCCTCTGTGGCGTTCTTAGTATTCTGCAAGTAAAATGAATACGTTTTAGAATATTAAATTTGTATATTTCTTTAGTTTCGTAGACAGTTACAATAACCGGTAAATAAAATAGTCATTAAAATATTCCATGTTTTTATACACTCTTAATATTCAATCCCCTTAATATAATGACCTTAAATCGGATTTAAATAAATTTTACCAATTTTGTAAATTGCATAAAGGACCCCGTATCTGAACCCATGTAAAAAGTGGTTTCAATCAAATGTCATAAAACTGGAGTATGTTGTACTTCAAACCATGCTGATTAAAAGTCTCAATGGGTCCAACCCCCTAAAATGGGTTTCCAAGATATTTAAGTATAAAGTTTGAAAAATGCAGCTAGCATGGCGGGGGCAGTACGTTTCCACCAAGTATACAGGGTACGTAAGAAAATTCAACAGGTGATTATATGGCCAATTTCAAACATAAAAGTTGAATGAAGATACGCCCTAAATGGTTCGTAAGGAAGCTACAGCTCTATAAAGATGGCGTAAAAAAGGTGATTTAAAGCAACTATATCTAACTTTATCAAATAAAACCGCTGCTCAAGGAATCACTACTTCCACATCCAGATTTTCCATCCAAGCCTCACAATGAGAAAAATTTGTTTCTGGAACTGTAATAATATAATATTTGAAATCGTCTACCCGTTGGGTAAAAATTGTTGCTGCATTTACAGATGGAGCTGCTCTGATACACATACATACTTCAATTTAAGGATTGTTCCAATTTTGGGGATTATATTCCTCGTATTGTAAAGCTTTCTATTTTTTAAATTTGGAAACCAGTTAATATAATTTCGAAAAAAGTAAAGTAAATAAATTAGTAAGACTAAACATGTTTGGATAAAATTTGCTATAAAAAAATTTACAATACATATCTTGGGTCGAAATGGGTGACAAATTGAAGGTCATTTCATATTCCACACTTTTACTGGGTACAATGTGACATTGGCCATTTTCAGCAAAGCACAAAGAAGGAGTTAAAATTCATGGGGGAAGTTTCTCTGGACATCACAGATACCTTAAAAGAGTTGACATCTCACCTGAAACTACTTAGTGAAGAACAGCTGCATATATAGCAAAAATTTGTTAGGTATATCTTTGTACTCAGGCTGAAAAATGAACGTTTATTGAATAAACATATATACAAAAAAAAACATTTTGAAAATCCTCCCAAGCATGAAATGCACTTTCATTGAATGTTAGAACCCGTTTTTATCAGGGTGGTATAACTAATATAAAAAAAAATAAATTAACACAACTTTAAAAATTATGAAATAATTTTGATTCCATATACGAACTCTTATGATTTATTTAAATCCAGCTTACATTTTCTTTATGTCCTCGAAATTTGCTTTCTTATATGCATGAATATATCGGGAGCTGCTGTTTTGAATATAAATATTTAGTAGTTCGTCTTTACAGCAGCCCCCGACATATTCATGCGTATAAGAAAGCAAATCTCGAGGACATAAAGAAAATGTAACCTAGATTTAAATAAATCATAAGAGTTCGTATATGGAATCAAAATTATTTCATAATTTTTAAAGTTGTGTTAATTTATTTTTTTTATATTAGTTATTTAGTCGATATTTTTGTCCATCAGAAAATTAAAAACAAAATTAAAACTCCATCTTTCTATGACTTAGCAGATTTTAATCATATATAAAATTATGTTACTATATATAATACGTTGTTGGTTATGGTGTTGACTGTATTCAGGTCACATCCAATATTTGTTATATACTTGTGATTTATGTAAGTATATATTTATATCTTTATGTCACCCCCCTTTTAGGTATTTGACTATATTAGGACTCTATTCTAATGTTATATGTTATACAGGTGTTTTTGAAACACATCCATATATTCAGATCTGTGAATACCAACATCTTCCCGATAAACGCAAAATTATTCATTTATTAAAACGCCCAAAAATAACCGAGAAAATAAATTTTGAAAATTGTAAACAAGTATCGAGTACGCCCCTGATATGGAGATGTCTCTCCGTCTAGCCGTCATCTTGAACTATATCTCATCGTACCGATGTCAAAGCGGCAGCAAGAAGTGACAATAGTGTAGTGTTCACTGCTGTCAGAATACGTACTGGTCGTTACACGTACGTGGTAATAATGAATTATTATTGTATTTCACGCATCAGGGTCGTATAGGTACTTTTTACCAACGACGGCGGTTTCCTAATAATATGTATTCTTATATATATAATTTTACCTTAAGGCATCCTTAAGGTAATTTTAATAAGACTATTATGAAGAAAATAAAAATTGCAATCGGACGTTGCCGACGGCCCATATCTGTTGGGCTTAAAATTTTCATTTCGACTTTGAAACATATATAAAATATGGTAGAATACTTCTTATTGAAATTTGATATCCGCCATATAGTAGAACCGCAAGAAGAGAATTATCGACACAAAACCGCTATTCGTGAAAGGATATTGCCGTTTGACACACTAACCGGTATTACCGTAAGGAACGTATTTCGAAGGAGTGCCATCTTCAGTTACCATTTGGATCCAAGATGGCCGCCATTTTCAAGAAATCAATTGAGGTAATTTCCTGGCGAATCTATTAACTTCACAAAAAAAAGTGTAATCAAAAAGTGTTGCTTATTTTATTGCCAACAAAAAAGTATTTTATGTATTTTGCGAAATTTTTGAAAATAAGGCCACTATTTACGAAAATTAAACATGATACCTCTATATGCCATCACAAAAGCTATTCAGGGGAACTGGCCTACACAATACGGAGAAAACAAACTTTTCATCTTGTTTGGATCACTACATATAGAGCAAGCCTTTCTTAAAGTAATTGGTCAATTTTTAAGCGGTAGTGGATGGAATGAGGTATTATCCAAATCTGGATTTGCAACATCTGGAGTGGCAGAATCATATATTAAAGTTACCTCAATAACAAAAGCAAGGCTAGCCCACCAAGTAAATGCTGCCGCTTTATATCAACTGATGCATGAGGCTTACAAGGAAGAAGTGCAAGAGGAATCGTTTGAAAATTGGTGAAAGAACAAGCGTACCGTTCCTGTGTTCAAATATTGGGAGCTATGTCTGGAGTTGGAGCTTTTACTGCTTTTATTTGTAAGATCACATCGAGAAGGTAATTATTCTCTCTATAAAGAATCTCTTAAAGCTCTCATGCCTTGGTTCTTCATATTTGACCACCAAAATTACTCGAGATGGCTGTCAGATTTAACGGAACTAAATGAAACTAATCCAGATATTCAGAAAACTTTTGAAAACGGATGTTTTGTTGTAAATAAAACAACTCGCCGCTTCTCTGGAATTGGAATTGATCAAGCCCCTGAGCAGCATAATGCCATTATTAAAGGCGATGGTGGATTTATAGGTTTAACCAACAATCCATCAGCATTACGTATATGGATGCTTTCTGGTCCGGAAATCTCGAGAGTGCTAAATGGAATTTACAAACTTAGATGAAGAAGTATCCATCGACAATCGGCAGTTTTTCAAATGAAATTTAAAGAAAATATACAACTTTTAAAAGAGGCTTACACTGATTTTGGAACAATAGTTTGAAACATCACACTAGAGAAATTCGTGGAGGAGGAACGCGACGACAGGGTGGTGGTAATGTACTACTTCCTAAAAACTGGTCGGATTTTCTTAGGAACACAGACACAGTTTCATTTTCTATTCAATGAATGTACAACATCATCCATTCTGTATCCTGTGGAAACACTATGCACAATTGACGATAGGATCATTTCAAACCGCAATTCCCAAAATTCACTTCTATCGCTCTGCAGTCTCGAAGAAGCAGATACACGTATTATATTATACGTACAGGATTGCATCCGCAAAGGTTGGAAAATATTTGCATAAGAACAGTAGACACCGATGTTGTAGTGTTAGCTACTGCTTTTTTTCATCGGTTGTACGTGCAAGGATTGAAAACTCTATATTTTCACTTTGGTGCCAATAAGCACTTTAGAATAAAATGTGTTAACGGGATAGCTGCACATTTGGGTCAACAAAAATGTGAAGCTTTGTTAGGTTTTCATGCATTCACGGGATGTGATACCGTCTCATTTTTCTCAGGCAAGGGAAAGTCGACTGCTTGGAAGACCTGGCAAATTTTCCCTGAGGTAACGGAAGCTTTTCTTTTATGTCTAAGCCGCAAAGATTTGTTGTCTTAATATACTGTTCAATATCCGACTGCTTTGAAGTTAACGATGTCCGAAAGGAATTTTTCACGTCGAAGGGTAGAAATACTGCAAACCTTCCACCTTCTAAAGCCGCTTTAGACCAACATATTCGAAGAGTCACATAACAAAGTGGCCACACTCAAAGAAAATGATAGGTAAATTCAACCAAAAAGAGCATATGAAATCGCGCCTATCTAGTTTCATAGTTAAATCAATCAGTTAAGAATAGTCATACAACTTTATTTGTTTTCGTAAACAAATAGTAGTTTAATAATCATATCTTCTTGTAACAAATTAAATAGTACAATGACATTTTTTTATGTTCACTAACCATTTTCAATTTTTTCTACAATTAAATAGTACAACGACTTTGTTTTTTGTTCACCAACTAATTTTTAGGTTGATCTACACTTTATTGTATGATGAAGTTTTTTTTGGTTAGCCAAAATCTCAGTATTGAGACATCAGACCACCCAAATCAAAGATTAGAGATCGTTTATAAGATCCATCCAAATATATCGATGATCCCTGAGAGAATTTGAACACTGCAATCATGTTATTAATTTTCTATAAATTCATAAGAGTGCAAGATAATGCATGATGGATTATTGTTAGTGATTTGTATGTGGCGTCATCTGGGAATAATTTCTGTAATAGACTACGTGGTAAGCAAGCAAATTTTATGGTAATTCTTTTAGAACTTCTAGAAGACGACAATAATATTGGTTTGTCTACCAAGTACAATAGTACAGCGAACTAATACTGGGTTAGAATTACAATTCGATAATAGTTAAAAATAAAATATACTATTATCTAGTTTAATTTGACAGAATTCAACAAAATAATAGTCAGACGAACAAAATAATAGTCTTATTCATCTATTTTTTAAGTTAATGTTTGTTTTGTTGTACGACAACTTTTTATTAATTAAAATAACAATCACCTCTTGTTTAAAAATACCATCGATATAGTTTGGTTTAACAAAATTAACGATGTTGTTAGTTAACCATTTTTTTTTGTTGAATTTACCCATACTATTTCTTTGAGTGCATGTATGGGGACAATCATTGGAAACAAATCCTACGTTGCCAGATACTGAATCTTGGGGTTGGTCTAAAAAAGATGGTATTTATTCACCATACTGGTCAACTTTACCTGAGGTGTCCACAGCCTTGAGGCAACTGATACGGTGCGGCTGCAAAAAAACTGTAAACAAAATATATGTGCTTGTAAGAAAGTAGGTTTACATTGCACGTTGTTATGTACTTCTTGTAAGGGAAAGTGTGATTTAAATTAATATTTTGTTAAAAACATACATATAAATAAATGATTCTGTAAAAAAAGGAACAAATTTTGAATTTTATTAAATAACGTTTTTATTTCAATTCTAATCGCGAAATGTCCGACATACTTTTTTGTTGGCTGTTCAAAGCTCAACAACTTTGTGTAAGACTATTTTTTTATAAAGTGAATGGATTTACCAAAAAATCATATTTATTAGATTATTAGAAATCAGCCGCCATTTTGGATCCTAATGGTACCTGAAGGTGGCGCTCCTTCGAAAATGATTCTTTAGGACACTACTAATAAGTATACCAAGCGGCAACATTATTTCACAAATAGCCGTTTTTTATTGGTTTGCTCTACTAATAGAGGTCCATCGTCAGAGGCGTGTACACTTTCATGTTTTATATATACTACGTTTCATTACATTTTAGAGGAATCTGCTGCTGTTTTGGATTAAGTACACAAAATAATTAATACGTATAAGAGTTCTAAACCGCCATATACAGAGTCTCTAAGGTTGGATCCAACTTTGTGTAGATTAGATGATATATCAATTTTACCTTAAAATATCATTAAAGTATTTTTTTTAATAGGGCTATTATGAAATGATTAAAAGTTGCAGTCTGGTGTTGCCGACGGCGAATATCTATTAAATATGATAATTTCCGCTGGACTTAGAATTTTTATTTCGAATTTGGAACATATATGAAACAGTATAATAGAATACTTCCTATTTAAATTGGATCATATTAGTTATACAGTGTGAATGTCAGAAGCGTGTAAATTATGGTGTTATATATAAACAATAGTTTGTTGTGATTTTAGATCAAAGTTTAAAAAAAGGTTTTTAATAAGAACGTAAAAAATACAAAATTGTACAAGATATCTAAACTGTAATATACAGTACGTCTTTCAGGCGAGGTTAGATGACATATCAATTTCACCTTAAAATGTTATCTAAATATTTTTAAAAAGATTACTGCATAATAAAAGGAATTTGTAGTCGGACGTTACAAAATAATCAGAGAGCGCAAAGAGCTCGCGATGCCCCTCATGCTCTATTGCGTGCCCCTTCACGCATTTTTGCCCTTAGACTATAGCCTAGTTAGCCTTATGGATAATCCGGCCCTGTATATCATAATCGGATAAGAATTTTTAATAATTATCGAAGAAAAAAATTGTTTGTACAGAAATCCGTTTCATAACGGGCTGAACTCAAATAATTAAAAAATGTCTGTGTGTATGTATACATTAAAAATTGAAAATAAACACAAATCACAAACATTTTAAAAAGAAACGGAAAATCAGATATGACAAGAGCCGAAAATATTATAAAATAATAAAGATTGTTGAATTTATGATGAATAAAAAAATTTAACAAATTATATTTTGTTAAATAAAAGAATCAGAATATACGAAAAAGACTAAAAATGTTAAAAAAAGGACTCGATATGATGAAAATGGAGTGATGTATACCATTAATTAAGTTAGTTGCCTAGTTACAATATTCAGGGAGTGAGGAGACAATTTTTTTTTCGAACGTGCGTTATGTCCTCAATGGTACTTTATGCGATGTAATTCAAAAAGTTTTAGTTGTGGATAATTTTCAACTAGCAGAGAGAGAAATATAATCATTTTGGAACAATACGCGCAAATTTCAAGAAAAAATATCAATCAATATGTTTACTTATAATCGACTGAAACGCAAAAACTAACGTATCACGGATTCAAATGCAAGTAGAACATCATTCTTTTTTTTGAACGTTGGTTATTTCATATACTTTCATAATTCGCTTATCGTTTTTGGTTTCACAAAAAAATCACGTAGTTATTTGAAATTGTTTATATGTGCAATATCCATAATTACAATTAAATTCCAAAAAAATTGGTTTAAATTTAAATTTTTTTTCTTTCTAAACACCACCGTAAAGTACATGTAAAAACCTACACTTTAAAAGAAAAATTGTCCTACTACGAGTCGATGCACTTAAACAAAATGCGTTGGAAATTTCGAAATTATTATTGATTTATAGCCGTTTGAATAAATATTTTGCTCTTAAATTTGGCACGGATGTTTAGTTCAATAAAGCGGACGGTTCCACCAACTTTCGTTAAAATTGATGGATTATTACATCATATTTCTTAAAAAAGGGAATTTTTGGTGGTTTTTATTTTTTTACAAATTTACAAATTATAGTCTGGTCACCTCTAAGATGGCGTGTGAATGTGTTAATACTACACTTAAGATTTCATTTCCTCTTGCACACAAAGTTAAAGCAATAATCTAAGAACATTGTTCACGTATGTACATACGTAAACAATATTCTTGGATTATTGCTTTAACTTTGTGTGCAAGAGGAAATCAAATCGTACGCGTAATATTGTTGTAGAACTCTCCAAAATCGTCCTAAGTCGAAGACAGAATCAAAATTCGACTTAGGCAAAAATTTCATTTAAGGACATTTTTAAGAGTCTGCAGAGGCACAGATCAGTCCATAAGGACCGTTATGACCAGGTGAAAATTCGAAGAAACACCGAATTTTCACTTAGGAAAATATCTTTTGGTTCAGGATATGAGAGCGAAAGTATATAATGACAAAGGATTCATGAATAATATACTTTTTCAAAGGTGTAACAAAGTTGGACTTTGAAAAATAATATTTTGGAAAGTATGTTGAAATTTGGCTTGAAAATCGATTTATCAAAAGTACGCCGAAATTTCACTTTAAGATTATTTTTCAAAAGTGCGTTGAAATTTGGCTTGAAAATCGATTTATCAAAAGTACGCCAAAAAATTTCACTTTAAGATTATTTTTCAAAAGTGCATTGAAATTTGGCTTGAAAATCGATTTACGCCGAAATTTCACTTTCAAATTATTTTCCAAAAGTACGTCGAAATTTGGCTTGAAAATCCATTTATCAAAAGTACGCCGAAATTTCACTCAGAAATTACTTTTTAAAAAGTACCACGAAAATGTGCTTTAAATGAAAATATTGAAATATTTTCCACCCTTATTCCTCCACCAAAGACAGTGACCCTCGAGGTACGATCATTGAATGTCCTGATACAAAAGTATGTTTATAAAATTTTAACGATGCATTGCATCTAAAAGGCAGAACCAACAATTTTGACAAAGCCGGTGTAGCGCCGATAAGCAAAAATTGATAAAAATCAATGCACATGCACAAGACCGGTTTCTCGCATAGAAAGAGTCTGGATTAACTCAGCGGCTCACAATTTGGTCGAGCGCGTTGAGTTGTTCATACCAAGTGATGGTAGGAAAACCAATAGCAGGGCTTTCCAAATGATAAAGTTTTAGAGGAAAACGCCTTGTGCATAAATCACCAAAAATTCAATTTTGCCTAAACGTCGCTCGGAGGTGAGTTGCTGCCCTTTCGATAGTATTGAACACTGCATTAAGGGTTAGTAAGTTGTGGACTGATCAAACGCCATCAAACTTATGCAGTAATAAGTCCTCACGAATGTGTTTGAGTACGTGAACCGTCTTGGAACTTTAAAGCTAAGTAGTCTCTAGCGAAACTAAATTCGTTTAGTAAAACTTTTTTAAGTTAAAATCAGTGAGCCGTAATTATCAAATTACAAATAGTCTCAGACTTCTCTAAAAAGCTCGCATTTTGATTCTGAGAAGGTTTGCATGAATCTTTTCTACCTAATCGATCGTTAGCGTAAGCGCTCTCGCTTGTATGGTCTGAAAGCCATTTGCCTTAATTGGGGAAGGCACGATTCTTATCGTAAGAATTTTGTGTAACCTTTTCTGTTAAATAAACGGATTCTTTGAACTATTGCATCTTAATTGATCTTGAGGCCTGTTGACGGTCTATAAGCCCTGGAACTTTCGTATCGAAAACCGTCGAGATTTTAAGTTTGAGCGAAAAAAAAATTTCTGTCTGTCGGTCTGTCTGTCTGTCTGTAACTTTTTTTGTGCGCACGTTTACTCTGGAACCGTTTGAGATATTGACTTGAAATTTGGTACACATATGTACTTTAATGAGATCTAGAACTGGATTATATTTTCATTTTGTTCCGTCGAAGGGTTGGGGGGTAAATTGGGGTAAATTTGGGGTAAATGTGTAAATCAAGCAGGTAAGAGTCCGTAAAATTGGTATTTAGTATATACAAAAAAATTTTTGGCATTAGCCACCCCCCATTACCAACCCCCTTATTAAAGGGGATGAAAAAAAATATGATTTAGTGTATGTACAAGAACCAGAAACCTCAAAACATTTTTTTACTTCATCCACCCCCACTACCACCCCCCTATCACAACCCCCACCCCACTACCGATGTGGGGTACCGTTTTATGGGTTTTTGGGGTAGAGGATTTCAAATACTATATTATTAAAGTTCCATAAACAATTATTTCTACATACAAAGTTTTTTCGTTGTGAGTGACTTGGATAGAGAATTGGATGTGGAAGTAGTGATTCCTTGGGCAGCGGTTTTTTATTATTTTTATAACTCTGGAATAGGAAATTTGCTCAAATTTTATAAGAAAGTTATCAGTCTCTACTGGTTCAACTTTAAACTTTATCATTGGAGTGACACTTTTAGAGATTGAAGTGGGAATATTTAATGATAAAGATATCATAAAGAACGTGGACATCTAATAGCAATTAATTGCAGTACCTGGCCAACAATCACTCATTTACAATTTTCTCGAAAACTGCTAATTTTAGAAAAAAAAGTTTCAAATAAAAAAGTTACGTTCATCTTTTATCTTCGTTACTTCTGGATACACTTGGTGTCTATTTCGAAAGATAAAAAAGTTTCCCGCATGTTACATTTGAGAATGCAAATTTTCGACATAGCTTTAGAAAAAAAATAATGCTTTCTACACTTATTAAAATTCGAGAGTATTCCATTGTGCCGTTTTTGAGTTAGAGCGAGTTAAGCGGAAAAATAATTGTTTTATGCGGTCGGTTAAGTCGTTGAAACTATACATACCTAATCCAGGACTTGCCGATAGTGTAGTATGTTCTTCTTAATATAATCTGCACAAGCGTCGATGGGTCTCGTTCATATCATGGCGCCTGCCGCCTGCCACCTTTGTGTTGTGTGCAGTTTATCGGTGAATTATTTACAGTGAATAGTGCAAGGGTTTTGTTTGTCTGATGAGTGATATGCAAATAGTGGAATAAGGAGGAAATACTATAGTGCAGTGCAATTGGTAAAATCACTTGCATTAATTTTCCGGTACTCGAAAACATTATTTCTTGGGGCCATTTGATTCAGCTTTATGGGAATACTATTTGTGAGTATTTTTAAGGTCATCCGATTTGTTTAAAAAGTTATACTTACAAAAATAGTTGAAAATTAGAGGATAGTTATTTTTAACCTTTCATTGCTTACGTAGCGAAAACGGTAATAGATACGACATAAGTGAACTGAACTTTTTTGTAGACCATCGAATTTTCTACAAAAAATTCTGCGAGGACATCTATCATAGTTTGGGATCTACAGGTGTCTGTACGCAAACGTAATAATCATCGTTCTTCGCGCACTTTCCATGGGGCCCTGGCGATAAAAATAATAATGAAGGACGATAACGTTTAAAAATATTTAAATCAATTCAAAACATATGCACTTTCAACAATTTCAACAATGTTTTTTCAGCACTCGATGGGGCTTAAAACTTTAAAATCAGGCTCCTCGATTTTTTTCTTAAAAAAATAATAATTAAAATGTAATTTTTTAATTTATAATGTATAAAAAATTAATATTAAGGGACGAAAATTTGTAATTTCGTATGCTGTTTCTGATGGCGCTATTGTAATTTTTTATTTTCATTATTTTTAAATAAACAAATTGTTGTAAACAATTTGTGGAACTTGTCATGTTTTTTAAATTGTGTTTTTTTTCGAATAATAGTTTCAAATTTACTACTTTTTTAATACTATTCCAAATTACATTTGTTTCATCAGAATGAGCATGTGAAAAAATCAGCAACTTTTTCATCCTTAATATTAATTGTTTATAGTTTATAAACAAAAAAAAAATATACTTCAACAATAAATAATAATTTAGAAAAAAAAATTGTATTTATAAGTCTCATCTAATGCTGAAGATTTTATTTTTAAATACATTTGGTTTGAACTACTTATAACATTAAAATAAATAAATATTTGAAAAATCGTGGTCCGCTTGGAGAGTAGGGCGAAAAATTGTAATTCTTGCGATTGCATGCGGGTGCCTGTAGCTCCTATAAACTATAGTATATATAAACATACCGTCTTAAACTTTTTTGTAGAAAATTCAACGCTTTATAAAAAATCGGCAGCTACTGGAAGCGGCTGGAACCTCCCCACACGGTGGATCCTTATCAGCTGTATTTGGATATTACATCGGAAATCAGAGCACTGAGCAAACAGATAAACTACACGTGACTTTGAAGCCATTTATTTCATGAACAAATATCGAACCAACTGAAGTGGACTACAAGCAATCTGTAAAAACATAACCTCTAATGTTTGTCTATGTTGCACTTTAATCAATTGCCGGATATTATAAGGGTATTAACAGATAACGTTTCGAAGATTTTGTAGAACATTGGATAGCGAAAAAAAAATAATAACACAGAATTTTGCCCAAATGACACTCTAACCTCAACATGTCAATAATATTATGGACAGTTCAAGCAGACTACGCATGCGTCAAATTAAAATCTTCCTGCTCCATCAAAAAGGTCCGAGCAAGTCGAGCTTCGTCCGAGTTCTTCATTTTGTAATATTCGAACGTTTAAGATTTAGCTCAGTTAGCTCGATTTGCATTAAATGAACGATTGTGACGCGTCCCATCAATCAGACGTAATATCCGAACACGGCTGTAAACAATTACTACCTTAAAAAAAAACAACTAAAATAAGTTTTGGTATTGTCAAAAATATTTGGGTTGGTAACCTTTGCAAATGTTGATTTTTGAGTTATGAAATATATTTAGGGACATAACATGTTTAAGTTTTTCAAGTTTATTCTCATTTTTAATGTTTGTATACGAATTTTTAGCTTGAAGCCGTACTGGCTCCAAGCAAATATTTAAAAATTCACGTAAATAATTTTTCAATATAGTCGATAAGTCGGCCATATTGCCTGAGGTACAACGAAACTTTTTATTTCATTGTAAACAAAGAACTAATCTCAGTTTTAAACGTGTGATAAGGTGCGATTGTGAGATAAAAAAAGCTTAGGAGGAAGGTAAAGAAATCACTTTCTGCTAGAATCTATTGAATACTACATATACGCGTAATATAACATGCTTATCACTGAAATCTAGCACTTAGTTATTTAAATGTAAACTTGCCTTGCCCATAACAATAAATACATTTGAGTTTATCTTTCTTGCCCAAACTTCTTGCACAAATCCAGCCTCATAATATTTAAATGCTTGTAAAGATTTGTGTGCCTTTAACTATTGGCCTGTGCAGAAGCTGTGAGTCAACACTAAGTAATTTACCATATTAATTACGGATACACAAGGTAAAATAGACAAATCTGCAGAAAGGTCTCCAGTCTCCACTCCAATGGTGTATGGGTCAATATTGTCTATTATTTTGATTTTCTCATTATAGCAACACTTTGCATCATCCATAAGGGTTGAATAATATTCACTATATGATATTATTACGAAAACATACGGTTTCTCAAGAAAAACTAGAAAAAAAATATATAAAACCACGCAAACTGCGTTTCATTTTTCCTCAAGCAAAATGTCAAAATTGTCAAAACCACAACTAAAATGGTTGATTAATAAAAATTAGTCTGCTAATTACAGGTTAGATTTCCAACCTACAAAACGGGTCCTATTTTATTAGGACAAAGTATTTAGAACTTCATAAACATTACACTGCACTAAATTTTAGTTGAAAGTACAGGAACCAGGCAGAAACTTTAATAATAGCTACGTAATATTCTTAAATCTTAAGAAATATATATTTTTGAGGTTAGCTGTGACGTCACGTACTATAACCTATAAATCAACATTCACAAAGGTTACTAACCCAAATATTTTTGACAGATGGCAAAATACAGTTTCCCCTAACAATAATACCAATAATATATTTTGGATGCTGCCAGGTGTGCACAAATAACGAATTCTTTTTAATTTTTTTAACGGAAACCAAATCGAAACGGTGCAAGTGTGATATATCGTTGAAATTGGAATTTTTACTGCTTTTCAATGGTTCAATTACAAATTGTAAGTAATCATAAAATAAACAACTTGTTGTGCCAAAACGGCACTAAACGTAATCCGACCTCAACCAAAACCTTTTCAGATCTTCTGGAGCACTAAAGAAACCCTCATGCAAAGTTTCATCCAAATCCGTTTAATGGCTTCGCCGCTATCGTGCTAACATACATACACACACACACACACACACACACACACACACACACATACACACACACAGACATTTTTCAAAAACCCACTTCTTTGGGTTCCTGGGACCTCAAAACGTAAAGATTTGATGTTATCTCGATTTTCGATTTTGGACTAATTGTAGTAACCTCCCACAATTTTATTGTGGGGAGGTTAAAAAGGTACACTTTTGTCATATCCATTACCGTTTTCGCTACGCAAGCGCGAAAGTCCAAAAAACATTACAATCCTCGATTTTTCAACAATATTTATTTAGTTAATCACAAATACTACTCCCATCGAACTTTTTCTTGAACCGGGAAATTGATGCAAGTGATTAACGTGGACCACGTCTAATTGCACTGTTCTACTAAAAATCTCTGATTCCTACATTCACAGGTACAGAAATTTTACTCTTGATAAAAAATTGCTTGAACAGCAATTCCTTTTAACACTGTTAAAATGTAGGTAAAACATACAGGCTCCGCAAAAAATATAAAATTCAGCTTTACATTTTTAAAATTCGATATTTATGAATTAACCAAAATAAAGTGCGTCCAAACACAAGTGCAAAATCTAGGCAAAAATTTTTTGGTGCTGTCATGGATGCTGCAATTTTTTTTTTATTTTTTCTGTTTTTCTGCTAATTTTTCACTGCTTAATTTATTTTAAAACCGTATAAGATATACAAAAAATTACTTTGGTCTTTACTTGTATTTGGGCGTCCTTTACTTTGTCTATTTCAAAATTATTAAATTATATACAAACTATTTGAATTTTTTACAATTAATTATTTTTATTTCTTTGCTTTTATCATGATTAGAGAATATTATTTAGGTATTATGCAAATCACAACTTACACACTTTTTTATTTATTATGAAAATACCTACTTTCTGCATATTGTTGCCCTAATCTGGGGACGCTAATATACTAGTTAGGTGAATACTTTAAAACACTCATTATTGGAGAACCAATCAAAACAACTACTCTTCTAGTTAATACTGACGAAGTATTAAATTACATGATAGGATTCTTAGCATTTTAAAGAAAAAAATATATTGAAAATACTTAAATCATTTATTTACATTTAGTCATGCACACTTTTTTTATTTAATATGAAATTATCTACTTTCTGTATATTGGTAACTTAATCGGGTCACGCTAGAAGAGTAGTAGTTTGATTGGTTCTCCAATAATGAGTGTTTTAAAGTATTTACCTAATTAGTATATTAGCGTGCCCAGATTAGGGCAATAATATACAGGAAGTAGGTATTTTCATAATAAATAAACAAGTGTGTAAGTTGTGATTTGCATAATACCTAAATAATATTCTCTAATCATGATAAAAGCAAGTAAATAAAAAATAATTAATTGTAAAAAATAAATCAAAAATAGGCTTGTAAATAATGAATAAATGTTTCTATAGTCTACTGATGGGAACTAACGAGTTCGGAAAAACTTGTACAACTTTTCTAGAGTTGAAATAGAATATAAGGTTCAATGATTCTCGTGAATGACTCAATTTCAATAAATAATAATTTAAGTATCTTCAATATATTTTTTATCTTAAAATGCCAGGAATCCTATCATGTAATTAAATACTTTGTCAGTATTAGCTAGAAGAGTAGTTGTTTTGATTGGTTTTCCAATAATGAGTGTTTTAAAGTGTTTTCCTAAGTAGTATATTAGCGTGACCCGATTAAGTTACCAATATACAGAAAGTAGATAATTTCATATTAAATAAAAAAAGTGTGCATGACTAAATGTAAATAAATGATTTAAGTATTTTCAATAATTTTTTTTAATGCTAAGAATCCTATCATGGAATTCAATACTTCGTCAGTATTAGCTAGAAGAGTAGTTGTTTTGATTGGTTTTCCAATAATGAGTGTTTTAAAGTGTTTTCCTAAGTAGTATATTGCGTGACCCGATTAACTTACCAATATACAGAAAGTAGATAATTTCATATTAAATAAAAAAAGTGTGCATGACTAAATGTAAATAAATGATTTAAGTATTTTCAATAATTTTTTTTTTAATGCTAAGAATCCTATCATGTAATTCAATACTTCGTCAGTATTAGCTAGAAGAGTAGTTGTTTTGATTGGTTCTTATTGGTTCTTCAATAATGAGTGTTTTAAAGTATTTACCTAATTAGTATATTAGCGTGCCCAGATTGGGGCAACAATATACAGAAAGTAGGTATTTTCATAAAAAATAAAAAAGTGTGTAAGTTGTGATTTGCATAATACCTAAATAATATTCTCTATTTGAATTTTTAAAATTTGATTTTTCTGTTTTGTTGCGGACCCTGTCTACTTTACCAACAATTTAATAGCATTAAAATTGATTCCTTTTAAAACTAAAACTTTGTATAAAGCAATAATAAAAAGTATTCCATATTATGTTAACCAAATCTGCACATAAGAGCAGAATTAATTGTTATATTTAAATTGCGTTATCGAGTCTTTCTAGCTTGCTGTTCATTAAATTGATAATAATTTATTTATTTATGTATAGTACAAAATATTTTTGCTATTTAGCGTTCATGTTGCGTTTTATGAATTCGTTATTTATTTTAGATAATGTGAATGTGTTGTTATGTTATACTAATAAAAAGAATACATTTTACTTTTTTTGGTACAAAATAAAATAGGATTACCTATGTATTGTTATTTTTACATTGTGCAATTGCCATTTCTTGAGTTTGTTGTACATTTGTTATGTCGTATTTTATCAATATTTAGATTATTTAACCTTGACTTGATTGTGTTACATTAATAGTACAAGATCCGGCATAAAGGATTAATACCCTCTTCTGTTATTCAGATAAGAAATAGTTTTTATGAAAGATAACATGTAGGCTAATAGATCGCGACTGGGTTGCCTAACCATATCCATTTAATTTGAAAGAAATGAATTGATTTTTTTCTTTCTTTTTGTCAGGCGGAATCGAATTTTGTTTTTAAACGTATAGAGCAGCGAAACCATTAGTCCTACAGGAATTTTTCAATGAAGCAAATTCATCAGCATTTTATAATATTTCTAATAGATCCCTACCAGTTTTTTCCTAGAACCAATGTTTATCTTGACATTCGCAAGAAATGAGAAAAAAACACGTTTCCTTGGAAAATGTAAATTTCCAGTTGTATCGCTACTTTTTTCCACTACATTTTCCTGGCGTCAGGGAGACCACCAGGTCGGTAGTTCTCGCAAGGGTTTTTTCGTTTAGCTTTTTACCCGAGTCAACAGCCAAAATTTATTCAGTGTTACAACCAGTAAATAGTTCTAAGTTTTACATGCATTAGTTTTAGATCTTTGTGGGTAATTGTTTGTTCTTTTTCTTTCTACCATTGTCGCCAAACCGAACCGAACTTGCCCCTACAATCATCACGGCGCTACGCGCCGTGGATGTCTGGCTGGCTCCGGGCCAGGTTTTGGGGAGGCACATATGTATTTATTAATGTTAATAAATTTGATTTGCTTGCTTGCTTACTTCCTACTGTTATCTATCTTTAGGAGCGGGCTCAAAATAATAGAATCGTATAATACAGAATAAACTAATGCATTTTTGTCATTTAAATATACGAATTTCGATCTTTTTTCTGATTTTGTAAGCTTCCAGTGCTTTTGATGTCTTGGGGTTGAGTGAAACGTGATTAGATTCCGCAGTGGATGATTCGGCATTATCTATTGATTGTTATAAATTTATTCGCCGTGACCGCGGTACCAGGGGCGGTGGCGTTGGTTTTTATGTTAACAATTCCTACAAGCTCAAAGTTCTTGATTTATATGGGCCACCCACTAGCATCTTAGAACAGCTTTGGATTTCTCTAAAGATTTCGGGTAAAAAGGTTTGCTTGGGAACATTATATAGACCTCAAAATACTTGGAGACATGACTTGAAGAGTTAGAAAGTTATATAATGTCTTATTTAACTGAATATGATTATGTAATTTTCGGAGGATATTTTACCCAGTACCTCGAACTCCAAACAAATTATATTATCATTTCTAAGTAAATATACAAATAATCTCTAGTCCTACGCGCGTGTCCAATAATTCCAGCACCCTTATAGACTATATCGTCACATCTAATAATGACATAATACTTGAAATCGACGCGCTACGTCGCAAATATGAAAGATATCTCCAACCGTGCCCTTGTTAGTTGCAAATTCAATATTGAAAAAGAAGCAAAAATGGTAACTTATAGAGACTATAAATCTTTTAATTATGAAAACATTCTCAATGATCTAAATTCTTCCAAATGGGATAATATTTTCGATATAGTTGACGTCAATGATTGTTACAGTTATCACAATATAAATGAATTATTCGATCTTCATGCACCATATAAAACCTCCGGCACCATAGCTAACTGAAAACTTGAAATTATTGATGAGAATTAGAGACAAGGCCTATCTTAAATGTAGAAAGTGTAAAACTAATCAACTTTGGAGTGAATATAAAAATATCAGGAATTTAGAGAATCGTTTTGTAAAACTTGAAAAAAAAGCATATTTCAACCATACATTAAAAACTAACCCTCGCTACTTTGGCAGTCTTTACGCCGGTTAAATATTAGTAACTCCAAGCGTCAAGTAACCCCTGATCTGACAAATGTTGATGCGGTTAACGATTTTTTTATTAATCAAGCAACTCAACTAACAGCAAATCTGAATACCATTACTGATATTCTCAAGAAACATGAAAATATCAAACAAGAGTTTGTATTTGGTGAAGTTTCTGCTATTGATTCTGACAACATTAATTTAAAAATGCTAAATTTGGTTTCTCCTCATTTAACTATCTACTTTTCTTTCAGTATAAATAAATGTGTAATAAATGGTATTTTTCCAGAAGTTTGGAAAAAAGCCAATGTTTTCCCTATTCCTAAAAACGATAGCCCTACTGAACTTTCTCAGTTCAGACCTATTAGCATTCTGCCTACCTTGTCTAAGTTGCTTGAAAGGACAGTTGCCGACCAGCTAAACGAATATTTAATAAATAATAGTTTACTACCATCTATCCAATCAGGTTTTAGAGCTAATCATAGTACAAACACTCAATTAGCCAACATTGCAGACGACCTTTTTAGAGTTAATGATAGAAAATATAATGTTTGCTTAATCTTGTTAGACTTCAGTAAAGCATTCGACACCTTGAATCATCAGACTCTTTGTAAAAAGCTTAAATATTTTGGCACAAGTGGCAGTGCTTTACTATTCTTTCCAAAGTACTTAAGTCATAGATATCGGCGTATTGTAAATAATGGCCTGTTTTCCAATTTTAAATCGGTCGATGCTGGTGTTCCGCAAGGCAGTATTTTAGGTCTTCTTTTATTTTCAATCTATACTTCTGACTTCAGCAATTTTCTCCAAAAATGCAATACGATACTCAAATATATCTTTTATTCGACTTTACTGAAATAGGCACTGCAGTAAATAATATTAATTTCGATCCAAATACTATTACCGATGTTTCAAGTGCTCATAGTTTAGTTCTGAACGAAAAAAAAAAAAACGAGTTACTAGTCTTTGATACTCAAAATGTTTTAATAGAAAATAACCCATTGTTCAATATTACCCTAAATGGACAAAAGTTAACTCCCAAATAAGAATGCAAAAACTTAGGTATTTATTTTGATGTGCAGCTGAGATTTACAAATCATGTAAACTATTTAATTAAAAAATCATATGGTAAGCTTAAATAATTTTATATGATTAAAGATGTACTAGACCCTGGTGAAAAACTCAAGCTCCGTGACTCCTTGACCTTGTTGACTCTTTCCTACTGCGACGTACTCTATTGGCCAGCATTAACTAAGCGATACCGCTTAAGCCTACAAAAAATTCAGAATTCCTGTATTCGGTACTGTTATAGTCTTAGGAAGTTTGACCATACCTCCGCGAAGATTGCAGAGTCAGGTTGGCTCCTATTACAAGAAAGGTTCTTAGTTAATTTATCATGTTTAACATTCAAAATAAACCTACATCGGGAACCAACATATCTCTACAATAAATTACTGAAAGGCTTAAAGCTCATAGTCGCAACACCCGACAGCACCCTTATAATGCTACGAAAGTCTATAATAAACTCCCTCCTGACATCAAAATATGCTCCAGCGTAGTTTCATTTCGGAAAAATGTAAAAAATATCTACTACAACAAAGGCTCTAATTCTTATTTCTTCTTTTTCTGTACCCCTTTAAACTTTTTGTATGAAAATACATAATTGTGTTGTTTTATTTATTTAAAAATAATGTGAATAATATCTTATTGATGGTTGCGTGGAAGAACGAGAAATCGAACGTCGCTATCACAATAAATAATAACTTATATTGTATTATAACAAAAAGAAATACAGACGTTATTTATTTATTTATTTGTTGTTTTCATCTTATTCTGTAGAAAAGTTGGGGGGTAAATTGGGGTAAATGGGGGGTAAATAGGTAAATTGGGCAGGTAAGAGCCTATAAAATTAGTATTTAGTATATACAAGAGAAGCTAATGTCTCAAAAAATTTTTCGGCATTAGCTACCCCCATCACCACCCCCACCCCATTATTAAAAGGGATGAAAAAAATTGTGATTTAGTGTGTGTACTAGAATTAAAAACTTCAAAATATTTTTTCACTTAATCCACTACTACCACCGCCCTGTCATCACTCCCGCCCCACTACCGACGTGGGATA
This sequence comes from Rutpela maculata, assembly GCA_936432065.2. Classification (NCBI taxonomy): domain Eukaryota; kingdom Metazoa; phylum Arthropoda; class Insecta; order Coleoptera; family Cerambycidae; genus Rutpela; species Rutpela maculata. Next base: position 4,072,033 of record OW386286.2, read on the forward strand.
TCGATTTATGGGTTTTTGGGACAGACGATTATTAAAGTTCCATAAACAATTATTTCCGCATACAAAATTTTTTCATTGGGAGGGAGTTGGCTAAAAAATCTGAATGTAGAAATAGTGATTCCTCGGGCAGCGTTTTTTTTTCATTTTCTATAAATTTTATCTTTAAAATTTTCGATCGTTACTAAATTTTTAAAAATTTTGTCATTTTTCTAATAAATATTATGGTTATTGAAGCCACAGGAACGTTTAAAACCACTATATTTCGGAGTATTAAAAAAAAATTAATCATTTTAATTTTTTCTTTCGGTTTAAACGATTTTTCCGAATTTTCCTATAGAATTTTTTAATATTAGGAACCTATGAAAAAAATTTCTTTACCGACCGGTAAATAACACGCTTTTTTTCCATAGCGGTCCTCCACTAAGAGATATTCCGACTGTGAATACCTAGTAAAAGCGATATTTTATGTTAGACCAATTTATATTTCAAAGAAACATATGTACAATACCATAGTAGAATAATTCCTACTCAAATTGGGCCATATTCGTTATACAGGGTGATCGTCAGATGCGTGTCAATAGACAGGTTTGATCTATACTACATTTTTTATAATTTTAAAGCAAAATTTGGGTAGAGTTTTTACTTCCCTCATTGCCGGAGGGAAGTATTGTACTCATGAAGAATCATTGTACGTAAGATTTCTTTGGATTTTAACGTTTCAAACTATGCAGATTAGGAAAATTAAAGACTACTATGCCATCAGTCTGTCTATATGTTGGTAGGTAGTCGATGCTATTGCTAACGAAGAAATGGGATATACTCTTAGTAAAAATGTACAGGTTGGACACTCTAAAAAAATACTGAAAAAAATGCAGACTTCAGATTTAGTATGGTGATCATGTATTGGTAGCAGAAGATAATCAGAGAGTAGACAAAAACGTAAGCATAATCTCTAACGAGTTTAAGTTGCGCACCGGCATGATCGACTGCGAATATCTATTTGTTTCACATTTTGCTCGAATGCGACACCAATTCGCTATTACATGATACCACTGACCGTCAATGTATTATTGCGACATTACAAGGTATAACTGCTAAATAATTACTTCCACATCCAGTGGAAGTATAGTAACGACAAAAAAATTTTAAAAAATTTTTATTGTTCAAATAGGCTTAGAATGTCATGAAACGTCGAGATTTCAAGTTTGAGTGAAAAAAAATTTCTGTCTGTCGGTCTGTAACTTTTTTTGTGCGCACGTTTACTCTGGAACCGTTTGAGATATTGACTTGAAATTTGGTACACATATATACTTTAACCAGATCTAGAACTAGATTATATTTTCATCCTGTTCCGTCGAAGGGTTGGGGGGTAAATTGGGGTAAATTTGGAGTAGATAGGTAAATCAAGCAGGTGAGAGTTCATAAAATTGATATTTAGTATAGACAAGAGAAGCTAAGGTCTCAAAAAAAATTTTGGTATTAGCCACCCCCATTACACCCCCACCCCATTATTAAAGGGGATGAAAAAAAATGTGATTTAGTGTTTGTACAAGAACCAGAAACTTCAAAATATTTTTTTACTTTATCTACCCCCCACTCCAACCCCCTGTCACCACCCCCACTCCACTACCGATGTGGGGTATCGTTTTATGGGTTTTTGGGGTAGAGGATTTCAAATATTATATTATTAAAGTTCCATAAACAATTATTTCCAGATAAAAAATTTTTTCGTTGTGTGACTTGGATGGAAAATCCGGATGTGGAAGTAGTGATTCCTTGGGCAGCGGTTTTTTCTAAAGTAACAACTAATGTGGCTTGGCGATACGAAGTATTGATATGTAGTAAGTTTAGGTAAATAAAATGCAGATAAATAATCATCTGTTTTTATATCAAAACATCTATAGTTACAAACAAAATTATCATGGTTGACCTCTGGCCTTAGCGGTTATTCCGTTTCTTTATACTTTTTATCAAAGATAAAGATAAAATTATCTTTTTCCCTATGTACATAATTTGCAGAAAGACATTTATATTTTTAGTACTACTGGGTGTTTTCTTGAAGAACTATATACAAGACAATGTATTTTAAAAGTTTATTAGTGTTTTACACCATACACATAATATACCTAGTTGTGGCGTTCGATGATCAGGTTAGTACTTTTTCAATTTATATAAAGTTTGATCTAATTTTAAGATATTTCGTTCATTCAAATAAAATGTTTCTATTTTCTCTGAGAGTGGTATATTAAACATCATTTTAGGTGACAGCAATTGTTTATTTGTTAATTTGTTTCTTTTTACTTCCACATCTAGTGGAAGTATAGTAACGACAAAAAAATTTTAAAAATTTTTTATTGTTCAAATAGGCTTAAAATGTCATGAAACGTCGAGATTTTAAGTTTGAGCGAAAAAAATTTTTCTGTCCGTCTGTCGGTCTGTCTGTCGGTCTGTCTGTTGGTCTGTCTGTCGGTATGTCTGTCGGTCTGTCTGTCGGTCTGTCTGTCGGTCTGTAACTTTTTGTTGTGCGCACGTTTACTCTGGAACCGTTTAAGATATTGACTTGAAATTTGGTACACATATGTACTTTAACGAGATCTGGAACTAGATTATATTTTCATGATATTCCGACGAAGGGTTGGGGCAAAATTGGGGTAAATTTGGGGTAAATGGGTAAATAAAGCAGGTAAGAGTCCATAAAACTGGTATTTGGTATAAACAAGAGAAGCTAAGGTCTCAAAAAAAATTCTGGCATTAGCCACCCCCATTACCATCCCCACCCCCTTATTAAAGGGGATGGAAAAAAATTTTGATTTAGTGTATGTACAAGAGCCAGAAACCTCAAAATATTTTTTTACTTCATCCATTCCCACTACCACCCCCCTGTCACCACCCTCACTCCACTACCGATGTGGGGTATCGTTTTATGGGTTTTTGGGGTAGAGGATTTCAAATATTATATTATTAAAGTTCCATAAACAATTATTTTCACATACAAAGTTTTTTCATTGTGAGTGACTTGGATAGAGAATTTGGATGTGGAAGTAGTGATTCCTTGGGCAGCGGTTTTTAATATTATGAAGGTGTTTTGTTGCCAGGAAAGAAACCTATTTTAGTTTTAGTGAATCTACTTTCTGTATATTAGTACCTTAATACAGAAAGTAGATAATTTCGTATTAAATAAAAAAGTGTGAATGACTGAATTTAAATAAATGATTTAAGTATTTTCAATATAGTTTTTTGCTTTAAAATGCTATGAATCCTATCATTCAATACTTCATCAGTATTAGTTAGAAGAGTAGTAGTACCAAAATTTGTTCTACGGCAGGTGAAGTCCAAGGGAAAAATATAATTTTTCGTGAAACGAAACGAAAACGAAAAACTATATTTTTCCCTCGGACTTTACCTACCGTAGAACAAATTTTGGTATTCCAAAGCACTCTAGACGAATGTCTTAAAATGCTTAAAAAACTGAACATCGATTCAAAAATTCGCGAAAAACTCATGGTATACTCAGAATTTTGTCTTGAATCCAAATATGTAAAAATATACAGGTTATTCCGTTTAAAAATCGGTGCGGTCATTTACGGGTAAACCGGAAATGGTCTCATACCGTTCTTATGTTCAAAAATACATTTGTACAGGTAGTTTATGTACCCCAAATTTCAAATAGATAAGTTAAAAAATAAAGGAAATATAGGGGGGGGGGGGGAGCCATTAGCCTGTGGCACGTGGTGTATGTCTAGTGTAAATGACTCAAAAACGACCGAATGCAAAAAAAGTGAATCTTGACTTATATCTTGTAAAAGTACATAAAATAACCTACCTTTTGCCATAGAGCAAAATTAGACCCGACTTTTAGGTCCGGAAAATTGAAAATTTCAGAAAACTTGACTGAAACTGCAATTTCAGCCAAACTATTTAATATGATGCGGGAGCTAAGTGGCATTTTCGGACACTCATCGTTACAAGCATTTTCTTTGCGCTGATTAATTCTATCGAACTTAAATAACGACTTCTGGCATATGTCAGCCCGTCGAGTTGGCCATGGTTCAAAATATAAAAATCAGTGAAATTATATCATCGTCACAAAGCCAATTTTTTTTGTGTGTACACATTTTATGTTCTAAATGAATAAAATAAGATCGACAGAAAGTGTGGGCCATCAGGAGCGCAACCAGAAAGGTCAAAGATGTAAAAAAACGGAGTTATATAACATGATCGTTACAAACTTTTTTAAGGTTGAGCATGTTTATTTAAATGTTTTGAACACAGAAAAAAATTCCCAGCCAGAAAGAAAATGTTTAGGATTTTTGAAGAAAATTGAATTTTTTTTCGCATATTTCATCTCAGAACTCTAAACTCATCGTTACAAGTTCTGGCTCCTTTTTAAAACGTAAATATAAGCTCCTTCAACAATAGCCTCCCCGTAAAGTTCTTAGTGTCAACAAAAGTACCATAGGCTCTTAAATATACAGGAATTTAACACTTTCGGCTAACTTGACTCCGTACCGTGCCTCGGATGTATTGTATCATTATTACCTTTCCGGCTGCACCTGCTGACAGCCCACATTTTCTGGAGATCTTATTTTATTCATTTCTAAACATAAAATGTGTACACACAAAAAAATGAGCCTTGTAACGATGACATGATTTCACTGATTTTTAAACAGTGTTCGTGACGCTCCTGACAGGAGGTGCCCCGCCAGAAGTCGATTTTATGAATCGTTATCATCCATTAAACCATAAAAATATCTCAAATTTCATAAAACGATGAGCTGCCGAAAAAGCCACCTAGCTGTCGCTCTAATATTTTTGGCTGAAATTTCGTAAACAGTTTTTGTCTGAATGCAAGTACACCTGACCGTGATCACCTTTTGGGCTCACGCAAACGGTATGCCTTTGACTATTCAATTGTCGTATTTTACTTGAGTTTTATTGTGGATTCATGGCAGCACCCCCCCCCCCCCCCCCCCGGTCTATTTCTTTACTAGTTTTACTCGATACGATTAAACATCATCGATAAGAGAGAGATCCAAAAAACAGCATTATCTGCATTGAAAACAACACAAGAGTTAGTTATCGTTTCAATGGGGTAGATTTTGGACGAACAATTTTCAGTACTTGAATTAAGTTCGCTAATATTTAAAGAATTGGAAGCGTTTGTAAAACTTTACCGGGGAGAATCAAATGGTAAGAATCGGCTCAGGAAGTTTTGTTACCGTATCAATAATGAAACCATATCCTGCACGCAAGATGCTTGTTGTTTTTGCGGCAATGTAAAAGGGCCCTAAGCGAGCACATGTGTTTTTGCTTGTAAACCATTGATTAAAACCGCTGCCCAAGGAATCACTACTTCCAGATTCTCTATCCAAGTCTCCAAGTCACTCACAACTAAAAAACTTAGTATGTGGAAATAATTGTTTATGGAACTTTAATAATATAATATTTGAAATCCTCTACCCCAAAAACCCATAAAACGATACCCCACGTCGGTAGTGCGGTATGGGTGGGGGTGGTGATAGGGGATGGTAGTGGGGGTGGATGAAGTAAAAAAATATTTTGAGGTTTCTGGTTCTCGTACATATACTAAATCACATTTTTTTTTCATCCCCTTTAATAAGGGGGTGGGGGTGGTAATGGGAGTGAATGCCAAAAATTTTTTTGAGACCCTAGCTTCTCTTGTATATATTAAATAACAATTTTATCGACTCTTACCTGTTTGATTTACCCATTTACCCCAATTTACCTCCCAACCCTTCGTCGGAACAACATGAAAATATAATCTAGTTCCAGATCTCGTTAAAGTACATACGTGTACCAAATTTAAAGTCAATATCTTAAACGGTTCCAGAGTAAACGTGCGCACAAAAAAAAGTTACAGACAGACAGACAGACAGACAGACAGACCGACAGGCAGAAATTTTTTTTTCGCTCAAACTTAAAATCTCGACGTTTCATGACATTTTAAGCCTATTTGAACAATAAAAATTTTTTGTCGTTACTATACTTCCACTGGATGTGGAAGTAATACGAGAGACCAAGGCGATTTCGACTGGATAAAATCAACTGAGAGCCTACATGTCCATTGAATTTTGTGTTCTTTAAATTGACTCTCTCTCGATGCGATAAATAGTTTCCTAGAAAATTGAAAAAACTAAATACATGTATATGTACCTTTGAAGATTGTTTTGTTGTAGTTCTTTAAGGAGTTCATTTGGGCCCTTACCAAAGTATTGTTTGTAGTCCATCAATAAATACTGTTTAAGTGAAGGCCAAACTTTAACACGAATTCTAACTCGCACCATACAATTCATACTTACTAGTCACTTGTTTTCATCATTCCAAGCCCACGACCTACGTGCCACGTATTTTTAACATAAGCCTTACGAATATAACGTGTGGTGATTTGTTTTATTTATTTTTAGGCACCTGATTTAAAGATCGTTGACGATACACTAGATGGTAGAACACTTGATGGTAGTGAAAGTCCAGAGGAAAAACTATTTGAATGCAAATCCACAAAATTAGTGAATATTCAAATAGCAAGAATTTCGAAGAAATTACAATCAGAGTTACAGAATTTAATCGTTGCAGATATTAAGGGGAATGTTAAAGGTTATTAATTTGTGCACCTAATTTAAGTTCTATTTAAACGTGTTTCTAAAGTTAATTATATATTTTCTTTATTTTCCTTCGATTTGCTGTTAATGTCTTCCAACTGCATTCATTTCCAATGTATTATGGATAGAAAGAGGCCCCCACATGATCCAATAAATTAATAAATAATAAATACTTAATAAATATATAATAAATACTTAATAAATAAATAATAAATACTGAATAAATAAATAATAATACTTTACTGTACTAATAGGCCAGGCAACATAAGGTTTGTAGGCGAATTAATTGTCGAAAAGCTGGAAATGGTCTTGATCTTTTCATTTGCGTGTAAATAGGGTTTTTTAAAGTGTGCACCAAATTTCTGATTGTGCTGTATGACGGGCGTCCCAAAAACCTCGGTATTTTAGGACTTTTTTCAGTGTTTTACCAATAAATCCTAAATTATGCATTTCTCGGAAAATGTTATTCTCTTATAAATTAAAGTACATAAAATTCTACGTCGAATGAGTACCATATACTTTAAAATGTGCAAAGTCGTTAGGAAGATGTGCGAAGTCAAAAAACGACGATAGTGTTAATTTAAGAAAAAAATATGTTTTTTACATATTTTCGCAACGTAAAATGTAATATATGAAATATATAATGTAATATGTAAATATCCTATAATATTATATCGTGTATCAAAGTTAACCGGTCAATACTTATCGTGGTCAATACTTGGTGGGGAATTCCTGGATTTTAAAATAAAAGCACACATTGTGATTATAAATATGTAATTAAAACGTTAAAAATCGAGTGAAAGTACAAATGCTTTGATGGTAAATTTTGATGTGTGGGTAATTAGCAAAAAAAGTAGAGTATACTAAATTATGTAAATACATCAATTAAGTTTGCTGCGTTTGGAAGTAGAAGTTGAGTGAAGCAATTGGTTCAATTTATGGTCCTCATCATCCAGGTCTTCTAATTCGTCATCATCGTCAGGTAGAATTACTTCGTCGTCATTGAAGTTTGGTTTTTCATCAATTTCATCTGGTGCATTAGTACAGGACGCACCTCTGCAATTATAGCATATTAGAGAACATTTCATTCCTTGCTTCCTGCAACCACAAGTATTTCGGCACCCCTTCAAGCATTTGCACGCAGTGTTATTAAGTAGTTCCTGTGGGGCTTGTTCGGCTGTTGATGGCACTGGGAGTAAGTGCAAACTTCAAAAAACTCCTTTTACATGGAAATAAAAAGATTAAAACGATTTCCAGCTTTCCGATAATTATTTTGTCCATACCACCTTTTTTGGCCTATGTTGCCTGGCCTATAAGTACTATTTCCCAATGTACACTCTACAATTCAATAATTCAATCATTTTATTACTTTGTTATTACTTTCGCTTACTATTTCTTGATTTGAACTGAACTAACTGAACTGAACTAACTGAACTGAACTATACTGTACTGTATGGGGCCACTTGCTCTCCATTTATACTCCCATGTATATAAGTGTTTCTGGAGTTCTCCCCAACATACACATATACAATAAATCGGAGGTCTGTAATTTCTAGATGTCGCGCTATCTCTGGGACGATTGACGGATTAACTTTAGAAAGGTATACGAGTATGAACCCGTAGTCGTAGCCCACGGGGGTTGCATTTATTCAAACGATTCTGTACGGCTTACGTTTATTTGGACTGTATTTATATCTGTGACTCTTAAAAAGAGAATGCCGTACAAAAATAATGGGACAGAAGTACAGGAATAATTTTCGTTTTCCGAAAAGTGACCTCTATGTACTAAGGTGATATGATACCGTACGGCTTTTATGAAATTCGATTTTTATATTAACAAGGATGAACTTTTTTGCTATGCTGTACAAATCAGTTGGACCATGGGGAGGCAAACGCGAGATCAACCCTTCCTAGACCCTATTAAGGGTGGTGATTCGATACCACATAAAGGTTGATTATTTTAATACACTACAATACAATACAATACAATACAATACAATACAATACAATAATTTATTAACCATTCCAGATACATAAGTATATATGGCAAGTCAAATAGTAAATAGTACAAATTTATACAAATTCATAAAATAATATACACGTAAATACCCTTAGGTACACATATATTATATACAACCAAAGAGAGGTAAACATTTATACTATGTAAATCAAACGAAGACAAAAGAAAGTTTTGGTAAGACAAACAAATTTGTTGAACACAAATTACATTCCTTCAGGTTCCCTATTTAAAAAATCTATGTTTTCAGGTAGACTGTTATACAGAGTAATGCAATTGTAGTGAGGGGAATGTTTAAATTTAGTTGTATTATGCTTAGGTATGTCAAGCAATTCAGCATGTCGCGTGTTATATGTATAACATTCATTCCTTTTAATAAATAAACTCATGTTTTTCCTAGCATACGTCAGGCACTTGTATATAAATATAGAGGGCGTGGTTAGAATTTTTTCCTTTTTAAATATTTCTCTGCAGCTCTCATTAAAATTTAGTTTATATATTAGTCTTCTCAATCGCTTTTGACATATGAAGACTCTATCTCTATCTTTGGCACTCCCCCAGCAAATTATATTGTATGCTATGTGGTAGTAAGCTAGCGCATAATAGATGTTTAGCAGACCAGTTTGATCAAGGCTGCTTCTCATTTGTAATATTGCAAAGTAAGCTTTATTTAGCTGTCCACACACAAAATGAATGTGCTCTTCCCATGATAATTTAGAGTCGAGATAAGTGCCTAGCAGTTTGGTGGTTTTTGAGGTAGTGATACCATCGTATATGATGGCATCATGAGGTAAAGGCTTTTGGATATGAAAATTGATAAAAACTGTTTTGCTGTCATTTAGTATCAGTCTATCCCGTTGGGACCATGAGCTGATTTCTAGCATTGTTAAATTTATTTGTGCTTGAAGTTCCTCAAGGCTCCCCGCACTTAGAGTCACCGTTAGATCATCTGCAAATGTGGTTGCATGACCAGCTGTTAGATAACTAGGTAAGTTGATAATGTAAAGTAAAAATAAAAGTGGTCCAAGTACCGAACCCTGAGGTACCCCAATCTTTACATCGTGTTTATTGGAATTATTTCCATTCAGTTTAACCTTTATTGACCTATTATCTATATATGATACTATCCACGTCAATATAGTCCCCCTTATACCAATACTGCTAAATTTTTTTCTTAGTAAATTCTTATCAATTGTGTCGAATGCGTTTGATAAGTCAAATAAGAGAGAAATAACATACTTGCCTGTGTCTAAAGATTTGTATACATGTTCAAGTAGGTGACAGCATGCAGTTTCAGTGGATTTACCAGTTCGAAACCCATGTTGAGATATTGTTAATATTTTGTTTATTTCACAGAATGAAGCTATTCTATTATATATGATTCTTTCAAACAGCTTTGATACGACACTTAATAGTGATATCTGCCTATAGTTCTCAATGTCTTCGACAACACCTTTTTTGTGAACCGGTATAACAATAGCTAATTTTAGTGTATTGGGAAAATGTCCCTGTTCAATCGAAATATTAAATAAATATGTCAACTGATCAACAACATCTTCTTTTATGGTTTTTAGTAAATCGGAGGTTAAGTTATCAAACCCAACTGATTTCTTATTTTTTAAGTGAATAATAGCTTCACTTACTTCCTCGGTGGTAATGGGTGGAAAGAAAATTTCGTTCTCCCTATATATAGAAGTGGTGCATGGCAATGACAAATTGGAACCAAAGTAGTGATGTAATTTTTGTTGAATATTTGTGGCAAAATGATTTGCGAATATGTTGGTTAAAATATTATTATCCGAAATTAACTCATTATTATCATATAATTTTATATTTTTATCAGTTGTTTTTTTCCTGTCCAATTTGTCATTAACTATGTTCCATACTGCTTTTGTTTTATTGGGTGCGTCATTGATTTTGTTTTTATTAAATTTCTGTATACTGGTTTCAATATTTTTTTTGTATTTAATTTTTTCAGATTTATATAGCAATATTGCCTCGGTACTTTGTAGATTAGTCATTAACCAGTAGAGATTTTTTAAGTTGTTGCTCTGTTGAATAAGTTCATTAGTTAGCCATCCTTTTTTGCGGTTTGTATTATTATTATTGCCCTTTATTGTTACTTTTTTAATAGGACAGCTAATATCATAGCACCAGACAATGCTGCCTATGAAGAAATCGAAAGCATCATCCACATTTAGTTGATACATTTCCGTCCAGTCCACCCGACTTACATAAAAAGCAAAGTTCCTAATATTGTTGGTGTTTATGCTCCTTGTTTGAAATATCGTATTATTATTATTATGTGTTGGTTCATGTTCAGTTATATTTAATATGTGTGCAAAATGGTCAGCTATGTTTGGGTTAGTAATTTCTACACTGTAGGTGTTGAGGGGTAGGTTAGTCACCATGTAATCTATGGACGTGGAGCTGGTATGACCATGAATATTGGTGAATATGCGTGTAGGATCAGTAGATGTTATCTTCAATTCAAAAGAATCAAGTATATCTAGTAATGCCTTAGTATCAAAGCCTGTTTTTGTTGAATCAATGTTGAAGTCACCACATAATATCACATTATTCGACATGTTATAAGCAATATTTAGAGCAAGTGTTAAGTTTGTAAAGAATATGTTTATGTCACCATTTGGTGGCCTATAGGCAGTAATTACAATATATTTTTTTTCGTTTATGGTAGTGATCGCTGCACACATTTCAATGTGATACTCAACTGCTAATCGTTTTATTGCATCAACGTCATTAGATTTCATTTTATTACTAATCATTATAAGCGAACCACCATGTATATGATTAAGCCTGGAAAAATATGAGATTATTTTATGATTTTGAAAACATAGGTTTATGACCTTATTTTGACATATCCAATGCTCCGAAATGCACAGAATGTCAATCTTATCATTCATAAGAAGAAAGTCAATTTCATTTAGTTTACTAAGTAAACCTTGTACATTTATATGAAATACAGTGAGCACTGTTTTGTTAATATGCTTAATATATATAGGAGATTGTACATTACCCTTGAAAAAACTTATATTTTTTAATGAGGGAACCTTTAGGCCAGTTTTTACTGTTGAATGCTTCGTCTAGTAAGTCATAGTCTATTCCTACTTTGAAGGCTTCAGTTTCTCCATTCTTCCATTTTGGTAGCATTTCAATCATGGTTTCCTGTTCTGGAAATATTATTTCTATGTGCTCCTTTAATCCATCAACCCCTGTACCAGGGGTCACTCTGCCTACATATATCCATGTTTTTCTATTCACTGCAGTAAGTTTAGATTTATTTCCCGTCTCAGTACCATATACTACGGGAGGGGTTCTTTTTTTTGTTGTTTATTTGTTGAATTTTGCGTCGTGCTTCTATGAATCATTGGTTTGTTTTTTGTAGTGTGATCGTCCATTGACCTAGCTGGATGTTTAGATTGTTTTTCCTCAGTGTGTTTATAGACATTTGTTTTTATCTGAGGCGTTGAAATCTTATCTTTAACCTGTGAGTTTTTGCTGATAGCCTGGGCGTTTTTATTGTTTATACTTTTTGCCTCCATAGTCTTCGATGGATTTGTTTGTGTGTTTATATTTGGTATATTTTTGCTATTGCTGCATTTTTGTACGTTATTTATTGACTCACCGTTTGTCAGCAAGTTGATAAGTTCTATATTAGATTCACGTAACATAACAATCTCATTTTCGAGTTTTGAGACTTTCTCGTTAAATTCTTTCATCAAGTCATTTAGAACTTCACTAAACACTTTTTTTATTATATCAGTATTTAACAAATCACTAAGGTCAATTTCACAACTTTCACTCGCATTGTTGTCATTAGACTTATTAGATCTTAAAATGTACATCTTTTTAATGATATTTTAAGGATATAATAGGTGATTTAATGGAGAGAGTAACACACAACCTGCGTACTCTGCTACCGCTTTTTATGATATACTATTTTATATAATAATAATTTTTATTACCATGCCGTACATTCTAGTTGGTACATGTGTCTGAAAAATTGAATTTTCCGTCCCAGAATGAGCTTTTCTCTATTGTAATTATTCGAAACCAATTATTCAAAATTAATGGATCTGAAACGCAAAAAGGATTTTCCGAAAATTTTTCGCTGTATTATGTCGAAACAGTGCGTAAATAAATTATATTTTATAAAAATTAATATTTATCAAAAGATGAAATAGAAAAGCTGAAAAATATTATTTCATAAAGTTTCCAAATAAGTTAACCCAAAAAAGAAAATTTTGGGTAATTTATACACATTTTTTTATAATTAATTACGTTACATTGTAATTTAAAGTTTAAAAGTGATATATACCAATTTCTTACTTTACTTCAAGAAAAATTCGTCTCTGAAATATATATTTGGTCTGGTATTTCATTGCGGCCCATCTAAAATGTACGGCATTGTGATTGTTTATCAACTTTTGCTATTTTCAATGATATTTTGCAAACGCCATGCGGTATCTAATGACCATTATGTAAATCGCATGAATAACGTAATCTAGTGTCTAAAATCCCAACAATGAAAATGTACGGCATGGACACATTTGTATTCTTTTATAGTTAAGGAAAGGAAGAACGACGTAAAGTTGAAAATCTATCCATTGTATTAAAAATATAAGATTTTTTAATTTGTATAATTTAAAAAAAAATTCACTTGTTTTGCAATTTTCTAATTTTATTATTGTCCATTATTTTTTGTACGGCTACTAAATAAAATAAAAATTCTAACCTATATTAATCCAAATAATAATTAGCCGTACAGTATCAAATAAACTTACCCTAGAAAACGTGAGTTTTTCTCTTTCTCGGGGGTGACTTTTTATTTACATTGATATATTGATAATACCCATTCTTTTTAGACGGGTCATTTTTTTTAAAGATTTTAAATGCCGTATAATATTTTGGAATTAATGCCGTATAGGATCAAATCACCACCCTTAATATAGGTCTAGGAAGGGGGTTGATTTCGCGTTTGCCACCCCATGGTCCAACTGATTTGTATGGCATAGCAAAAAAGTTCATGCTTGTTAATATAAAAATCGAATTTCATAAAAGCCGTACGGTATCGTATCACCTTAGTACATAGAGGTCACTTTTCGTCCTGTCATTTTTTACGCTTACTATCATAATATTGCAAACATTTATTTTTTATCTTTTTGTGCAATAAAGGTACTGCAAATAAATTCACTGATGCTGACCCTATCGAATCCTACAATATTGACGTGCGTTCGCAGGCGGACGAGAACAGTGAAGAGGTCAGTAGCATCTCAAAGCTGGATAAAACAACGGAAGAAATGCTCACGATTTTGAAAAGGATTGTTCCTGAAATAGCCAAGCTGAAAAAAGATGTGCGAACCATCACTAATTCTCTCAAAAGGTAACTGATTTTTTAAGACGAATTTGATAAAATAAAAATAGTTTCACCAACATAAAACAATGAAATGTACTCTGCGGGCATTTCACTAATTAATATGGTATTGTATGGTAAGGATTATGTCAATGATATGCAATTTATTATTAATAGAGTGGACTATTTGAAATGAGTCGTGTGCACTATTGCTTCCACAACGTGGAAGTATAGTAGCGGTAAAAAGAAATTGAAATTTTTTCTTGTTCAGATAGGCTTAGGATGCTACGAAACGTCGAGATTTTAAGATTGAGCAAAAAATTATTCTGTTTGACGGTCTGCCGCTCGTAACTTATTTTCCCCATATAGCACTCGTTCTTTTAAATTTTATCTATAAATTATTTCTCGAACTAAGTTACTAATATACTAATACAATTCGTGTAAATTGGACAGTTTATTATCAAAGATTTAAATCCGTCGAGCTAAAGCGCTCGGGATTTAATCAGATAATAAATTGTCAATTTACACTTTTTATATTACTAGGCAACTACTCTCTCTCGAAAAAAAATCCGATAAAATTGTACGCACTAGTGACGTTACATACGATAATAGACATTTTTCGTCGTCAGCTTCTCTTAGAAAACAAACCTGCACATTTAAATGTGACCGCATATACCACAGTTTATTTAATTTACCAAAATTGCTATATTTTGCGTTTTTCCGCTTTAACTTTGTCTTCGTCCGACCCCGCATTTGCGATTTATTTAATAGATTATATTATTTTAAATATTTGGCGTGTCATATCTTCCTAATATTTCTGTTACGACCTTCTTTATTGTTCTAGAGTTAATCTCGAAACCCTGTCATTTTCCAATCCACTTCTGTCAAATAACGTAACCGAGTTTACTTTCGTTTCTCATACGGAGATTTTAGATTCTTACAGTCTGAATGGTTCTAGTGGTAGGACGGACCTAGTGCCCGGAGCGAATTTGCCAACCTGCTCAAATGGTTCGTACCCGTCTAGTTTCAGCAATATTCCTGATCACTGCTTGTATTTTAATTTGTCTTAATAATTATAAAATGAATATAAGTGAGTGCATCGAAGTTTCCGATTAAAACTGTAAGTAATGAACATTTATTTTACGCCGTTTCTGGACCAACGAAAGAGCTGCGTCTAGAATCTTTGCTTCTGTATTTCTACGACGAAGTCGTAGCTGTTTTCTACATACCTCTCGCTTACGTTTTTGTGTTAGTGCGTGCTCCAGATCTTTGAATAACTTTCGGTTAAATGATTAGCATTTAATCGAATTCCATTTTGACTTTCATGCACTTTATTATGTATCTTATTCGTGGTATTTTGTCAAAGATCTGTTTAATATAGTTCATTTTTTACGTATGTACAGTTTGGGTATGCAAAAGGCGTATCATGTTTGTAAATTTGATTTAAGTATGTTTACGTGTATTTTATATAACTACCTTTTTAGTAGTTTCTTTTGTTAATGTAAATTGCAAGTAACACAATTTGTTTACTGATTACATTTTTATAGTATCGTTCATTTGTTTATTTAATGTCTTAAATTTTATCCGCTAAATATTTAGCGCTGACCAGAAGATGACTTTCGGTTTTATGTGTATATTTATACAGGGTGGTCCTTAATTAATGGTCCATAGAGAACAGTGGGTTTCTGACATTAAAATATTACGATTTAACTAAACTTACCCTAGTACAAAAATTGATATTAACAGAGATACAGGGTGTTAAAGTCAATATTAAATTTCTAATTTTCTCATACAACTTTTGAAGTTTTTCAAGTATTGTTGTGAAAATTGGTGAGTGGGGGTTTTTTGAGATGAGAAATTCAAATCTGCTCCCATTTTTTGTGTAGATCCTAGAGGGCGCCACATAAGCGTTGTTTAATGTGTACGTGTACTCTTAAATTTTTTACCCGCACTGTTACCCTCTATTTAATTAAAAAATCCTAAACCTATCTCATTTTAGCGAAAAAAAAGTATACTTGTCATTAGTCTTAGAAATTGACCGTTTTCGAGAAAATCGCATTTTAACATTCACCCTCATGAATCATTATAAGAAATATTTAACGTAGTAGGCGCCGATACCAACAATACTTTTGACATTTAAAAATTGTAATGTTGACACTATTAGGTAGAATTAAAGCACGAATTATCAGGTTAATTAATTTTATTTGAAAAACAATGAAGACAAAATTTAATTAAACAAAATTATGATTTAAACAAGGGTTCAACGAATAAAAAACAGAATGGTAAAGGAATGGTAAAAGATATTATTATTTCAGAGTAAATATTTGTTCAATATGTCCACCATTTTCCTCGATACACTTACCCATACGGTTCATAAAAGATCGCCTCATATTAAATAATACCATTGGATCAGAAAAGGCTGCTGCTGCATTGATTTCTTGCCAAAGTTGTGCGTGGGTATTTATATGATTTTTGTAAACAAGATCATTGCGCCCCATATACCGAAATCCAATGGGTTAAAATCTGGACTACGTGCTGGCCAAGGAAACGGACTACCACGACCAATCCAGCGCTCATGAAAAATGGTGTTTAAATAAATTCGTACTCGATTGGAAAAATGTGGCGGAGCACCATCCTGCATAAACAACATATTTTGTTTCAAATTCAGTGGTAGTGCATCCAACATATCAATAAAGTCATTTTGTAAAAAATTTAAATAATTGTTACCATTTAAATTTCTTGGCAATTCATGTGGTCCTAGAAAACGGCCCCCAATGATCCCACACCAAACACT
The DNA here is from genome assembly GCA_936432065.2 of Rutpela maculata. NCBI lineage: Eukaryota > Metazoa > Arthropoda > Insecta > Coleoptera > Cerambycidae > Rutpela > Rutpela maculata. The sequence continues at coordinate 4,088,838 of OW386286.2, forward strand.
GATTTTGAACTCATGTTGAAAATGTCGTTCTCGCTTTATATGAGGATTTTCAACTTCCCACGAATTATCAGCTATAATATCCCAAGGACGTTGATAATACGAAATAATTTTATCACAGTTTCCGAAAGCACTTGCTTGGTAATATCCCGACGCCGTAGGCGGAGGGATATTACCTAAAAGCAATGTGCTTGAGGAAGTTGTGATAAAATTATGAGCTATTTATCGACGTTCGAGGGGTATTCGCATAGAAAATTTTTTGCAATTTGTATTATTTATTTGTTCAGAACTATTTATTAAAAACACAATTATTAAAGAAGAAATTTGTAAAATTAAATGTAGATTATGTATTATGTATTATTTGGTGTGTTTTCATCTATTATTATATTCATTAAATCGTTATTTGCAGTTCCAAATCGACATTGTCAAAAAATAAATTTTAAATTATTGAACTGTCAAACTGGATGACATAAGTGAAAAGATCCCTTAGGGATCTTTTCAGTGTAATTCTGTTCTGATTGGTTGTTTCAGCACACGTGATTAGAAATGGGCGAACTTAATAGGATTGCTATTTGAGCAAAAAATTTTCAGGTTAATTAATTTTATTTGAAAAACAATGAAGACAAAATTTAATTAAACAAAATTATGATTTAAACAAGGGTTCAACGAATAAAAAACAGAGTGGTAAAGGAAACTCAACAAAAGATATTATTATTTCAGAGTAAATATTTGTTCAATATGTCCACCATTTTCCTCGATACACTTACCCATACGGTTCATAAAAGATCGCCTCATATTAAATAATACCATTGGATCAGAAAAGGCTGCTGCTGCATTGATTTCTTGCCAAAGTTGTGCGTGGGTATTTATATGATTTTTGTAAACAAGATCATTGCGCCCCATATACCGAAATCCAATGGGTTAAAATCTGGACTACGTGCTGGCCAAGGAAACGGACTACCACGACCAATCCAGCGCTCATGAAAAATGGTGTTTAAATAAATTCGTACTCGATTGGAAAAATGTGGCGGAGCACCATCCTGCATAAACAACATATTTTGTCTCAAATTCAGTGGTAGTGCATCCAACATATCAATAAAGTCATTTTGTAAAAAATTTAAATAATTGTTAAAATTTAAATTTCTTGGCAATTCATGTGGTCCTAGAAAACGGCCCCCAATGATCCCACACCAAACATTGATTTTGAACTCATGTTGAAAATGTCGTTCTCGCTTTATATGAGGATTTTCAACTTCCCAAAAATGGTTATTTCCTAAATTGAAGATACCTCGGCGGGTAAATGCAGCTTTATCTGTAAATAATATTCTGTTGACGAATGAGTAGTCAATATTTTGTCTATTCTGAATATCACTTGCAAACTGATGTATCAGTGGAAGATCGGCAGGCAATAAATTTTGAACTGTCGTAAAATGGAATGGATGGCATTTTCCTGCATGCAATATTTTTAGAATGGAAGTTTTACTGATTCCTGTAGCTGCACATAATCGTCTTGTACTAACTTGTGGATCATCTGCAATGCGAACTAATATTTCTTCTTCTTGGTCAGGCGTAATAATTTTCGGTCGACCTAAATTATCACGTTTAGGACGAAATGAACCACTTTCGCCTAAATTTCTGAACAGATTTTAAAATAATCTACGATCAGGTTGTAATCTGTTTGGAAATTTTCGCAAATATTCACGTTGCGCAGCACGTCCATTGTAATTCAGTTGACAATAAATATTAACCATATCTCTCGTATCTGAGTTTGAATATTTATTATGTCTCGGCATATTCTGATTTTCGTTAATTAACTGATATTAAGAAAAATAGATAAATAAAATTGCAAAAAATGAATGTCACGACAATTTTTAAATGTCAAAAGTATTGTTGGTATCGGCGCCTACTACGTTAAATATTTCTTATAATGATTCATAGGGGTGAATGTTAAAATGCGATTTTCTCGAAAACGGTCAATTTCTAAGACTAATGACAAGTATACTTTTTTTTTGCTAAAATGAGATAGGTTTAGGATTTTTTAATAAAAAAAGTGTTAATGTTACTGGTAAAAAAGTTAAAAGTACATTTACATCTTAAACAATGCTTATGTGGCGCCCTCTAGGATCTACACAATAAATGGGAACAGATTTGAATTTTCCATATCAAAAAACCCCTCCCTATTCACTAATTTTCACAACAATACTTGAAAAACTTTAAAAGTTATATGAGAAAATTAAAAATATAATATTGACTTTAACACCCTGTATCTCTGTTAATATCAACTTTTGTACTAAGGTAAGTTTAGTTAAATCGTAATATTTTAATTTCAGAAACCCATCGTTGCTCTATGGATCATTACTTACGGACCACCCTGTATATTGCAGTTTTACTGAGTATTTATTATGAATATTTATCTTGTTTGTTGATATCTGCAAAAGCATTAATTTGTTGCTCACCTCTGTAGATGTCTTTTATGCTCTCCATAAAAGCTATTTTTCTGTAATATATTTTGTTATAATTTAATTTGTGGGTTTTATTTAGAGAGCCTACTATTTAAAATTAAGGTAATGACATTTTGGCAAGGGCAGTCAAAATTGCGTAGATACAAGCGATCACATTTAAATGTACAAGTTTATTTTACAAATTTTATGGCATCGGTGAATTGACTGAAACTGCGGCCTGCACCATGTGCAGCGTTGCATCTTCGGTATGTTCGTACCCTTAAACATAGTTACTTCACAACAAAGAGGATTTTTGAACGCAAGGACTTTTTCAGACAACAGTGACTTCTTTACGGCATTAGCTGCTTCTTCAATATCCAATATAACACTATCCGAACCACTTATTTTAACTAACACAAGAGATGGGATTTTGTCCCAAGTGAAATATTTTTTCGTTGAAATATTGCGGCATGACTGATTTTGCATTAGCAGAATAAGAAGTGTTAAAAAAATATTACGAAACCGTTTGGCATTTACCAACTTATTTTTTATAAGTATTCTTTAGTTTTCGCCATAAAAACAGATAAACATCTCGTATGACGTGAGGGAAATCGCCTAATTTTTTTATTTGCGTGCTTACAATATGCAGACTCCTAAGGAAATTATGCCTTTTTTCTCACTTGTTACATAAATAGTAATCCCAATAATTAAGTATTTAAGTATCTATTTTGTATTATTAAATGTACTTAATGAACATTTTTTTATTTGAATATTTCAGTGTACATACCCACGGTGACCAAAACTTAGAAATAAGAAGTTATCCAATTGGTCTGAATCAGAATCGCTTTTGTCATCAAATTTCTCCCAGTCAAGTAGTCACTGAGGCAAACAAAATCTACCCAAAAAGCTGCAAAGAAATAATGGATAACGGTTGGTATATACAACGAGAGTTAAAAAAAGCTACATCATATTATTAAATTATTATTGTCTTGACACGAATTAATTTATTGAAACAAAATATTTATTTTGAATAAAATTACATAACTTTTAAACAAGATGCTGAAAATGTCCACCACCGTGCTTCTGAGTTCTAGTTACTAGTTAAGTGATTATAATTGAGATAAAAATAAGTTTCTTAAAAAAGTGTTTGGAGAGGGCATTTTTTCTGCTCTAAAGTACACATACAGTGTGTGTAGTGGCGGTCTGGGCATAGGGAGTAAGAATTGCAACATCGCGTGTGCCAGCTGGCTAAAATGAAATAACAGAACGAGGATGCTTTAGTGGTCTAGCGCCGACTCTTTAATCTATGCCGCCGATGGGCAAATTTGCTCTTACCTGGGTTGTCATATCTCTCGCGCTACGTGGAAGTACATGCCCAGTCCGCAATTACACGCACAGTATAAAGAAGTATGACTGCAAGTTTCGGAATTCGGGTGAAGTCGGGAACATATTCGTTTACACAACTGAAATCACGAAACATTGTTTTCTTCTCGTTTTTTTTACAAAATCTCCGATTATATTGGTCGTATTTAAAAAATTTAAGAAATGGAAATTGTTAGCAAAAAAATTTAGTACAGGTCTAGATTCAATATTGGTTCATTTATTTCGCTTCGATGATCCACGTTTACTAATAGTCTAGGAAATAGCGTGCAAATTCGACGATGAAAGGTTACCGTCTGCCAGTCGGTAATCGAAGAGACCATATAAGTACCAAAGTTTTTTCTCTCTGGAAATTTTTGGCACGGTGGGGGATAGGGAGGGATGGGACATGTTTTTATTAATTGAACGGTTACCGATATCTGACCGCATAGGTAGTTAGTATATGTACTTCACCAATTACGCTGGAAGACGAAACTTCCGGTCGGCGCGCGGTGACCGGAAATTGGAAAAAAAATTTTTAGTTACCGGTCTAAATTTGGCGCAAAATGTTCGTTTTAATGTGTACAGTACTGTAATGTAGGGGCAGACATTTCTATCGGTCGGTTTTTGAGCAATTTGGCATTAACCCAACAAACACCGAAGGCCCATCAGCGGGCCATCACTGGGCCAGAAGTTTCATTTCTGGCCCAGTGATGGCCCGATGAAGGGCCAACGTTCGGTGTTTGTAGGGAAAGTAGCGAAAAATGGACCAAAACTTATAATTTTTACAAAAAATAGTTAAATTTAAAAAAAAACGCCTGTCCAGCCATCTTATGGTTCACAATGCACTAAAAAATATTAATCTTGGCTGGCTGACATTTTTGCCAATTTTAACTCCCCCCCCCCAAACCACTCTTTAAAGGGTTAAATGTAATACATGGTGATAACCAGAGGCCTACAAACTCTCGTACGTAAAATAGGTTTTATTTTAATTTCAAAGCAAAATATTACCAAGCATACAAAAATAAGAAGATGTATAAGATTTATAAACCGCAATATACCGGGTGTATGTTAAGTAAACCTACTTTATTTAAATTAGATGATATATCAATGTTATCCTAAAATATGGAACACGGTATTTTCAATAAGATTATTATGAAGTGAGAGTTTGTAAGCCTCTGGTTATCACCGTGTATTACAGATATGGCCCAATTTCAGTGGGGATTATTGTAATAAGCTACATATGTTCCAAATTGTAATTAAATGTTTTGAGTCTAACAGAAGTTATCGTGTTTACAAGACACGGTATATACGCATACATACATATACACGCACACACACACACTTACACACGCAAAGACATTTCTTATTCGATATTTGAGTCCAGTCTGCTGTGATACGGATATCTGTATAAGAAATTTTTTTCTACAATGGTTATTAATTTTTGTTTTCAATTTATAATAAATTTATAATATAGTTAGAATACAGTCAAAAGATACACAAGTCATTACTGAACAATAATAGATACGAAAAAAATTAATAGGAATATTTTTGTAGAAAATTTAGTCAGCTTTAATTTTGCATATAGCTATTTTTTGATTAGGGCTAACAGTTTCCGAGATATAAGAGAAAAACCAAAAAATGGGACTTTTAAAGTGCCCCCCACCCCCCTCACACAGGAGAGGAGACTTTTGATATGTTCATCTCCAGACTAGTTCAAACAAAATTCCGAAGTCAAATTTTCTGTCCCTAACATTTCCCTCTACACCCTTTTTGAGCATTCGTTTTTTTACTTTTATCAACGTAGAAATGAAATTGATCACTCTTTTTTTATGACCTACTATTAAACACAAACATATAAAATATACAATTTTAAAATTGTGCGTCAATTTTGTGCAGTGTATTTCGACGAATTTATACAATCCACAAATATAATTTATCTTATATTGTTAACAATTTCTATACCAACAGGTAATCAGGCATCTGGAATATATCGAATTCAGCCTAGAGAATCGCAAAATTCTTTCACGGTTTTGTGTGACATGCAAACCAAAGGGGGTGGTTGGGCACACGTACAAAAGAGGTATGATGGATCACAAGATTTTTATCTAGAATAGCGCGACTACAAATTTGGATTTGGCGATTTGGAAGGTGAATTTTGGATTGGACTTGAAAACTTGTATTTAATGACGGGTATGTGTTGAACAATCTTTAACATTTTTTTGTTAACATAGTATGGATAAACTTATGTTATATGTTAGGAATACTAAAAATTTAGAGAATGGTATATAATATGTATCTATAGCTGTTTCAAAATGGGTAAGTATACAATTTTTAAAAAATAATTTTAATAACATCTACACATAAAAATAATTGACCCGTATTTTTTACTTTATTTTTTGAATAATGCCTTATAGTAAAAAAAAAATCATGAAGTTTAAACAGTGTTTTTTTTTAACTATTTATCGTCGGCCTATTTCCGCTACCAGGGCCTATCACCGACGCCAGTAGACGAGCTACCTCCAACCTGGAAATTTTGCCGAACCTCTTCCCTTAAGAAGAGTAGGGATCTTTTACTTGCCTAACATTTAATAGACAAGGGACCGCCTGCTTTACATCCCCTCCGAAGGATGGTATATCCACTACGTAATCCTCGTCTGAAATTACGTAACTTCCGAGTATACACTGATATACAAGCCTCTAGAAGGTGGGGCGAGAACGCTGTATTTCCCAAGATAGGTGGGTCGCCCATCCAAGTACTAACCGCGCTCGACGTTGCTTCAACGGAATATCGACTGATATTCACATTGAAGTCGCCTCTACGCTCGCCCCATTAAACCGTGTTTAAACGGTTAGATATTGCCGCCAATTTTCGAGCTATTCTATTGGCTATGACGTAATAGCGTATCACCAGATTCTAATTTGTGCTTGAACAGAGAAACGAGTGCTACATTGCCATATTTCGATAAATATTGTAAGATATTCTGTACTGCTATACGGAACACTGTAATATTACAATTATGTATTAGCAAGTTATCAATCAGTCTAAAAAATATATAAAATATTTACTTGCTGGGTATTTGAAACAGTGTTAAAAATTAATATTAAAATTTATTTCAGACATTGCAGTAATGCACATTCTTTTTTAGAAATGTAGCAACGTAGCTGGTTTAGAGATGAGCTAAACCAGTATTTTTGTGTAACAGTTCCAATCTGTTACTGTGACAAAGTGGTACCTGTGACAAATACCTGTTACTATTCCATACTGTGACAGATTTATAAAATATGCGACATACCTACAATCTGTGACTGGGACTGGATTGTGACTGGACTACACGTGCACAACTGCACGAAACAGTTTCGAAACAATTAGGTTGTCGTACGGGCGGGCTATATGCGTAGAGCAATTAAAATAATAATCGTGTATAGTATATAAGTAAACCAATTTCTTTTTCAAAATGAGTAGTGCAAAAAAAGTAAAACAAGTTCTGTATGGAATTTTTCACATTTGTTAATGAAATTAATATTAGATTAATATTTTGTTTTCTTTTACTTTTTGCTACGTTTTTTGTCAAAGAAAAATATTTATTTCATATTTTGGACAAGAATAATTTTTTTTTTAATGTTGAATAACATTTTAATTTAAGGTAATGTAAAAATCTTGTATTTGTTAAAGAAAATATATGTTTTGTTTTACAACTAATAAGTTGTATTTATTAGTTACTGTTTTTAAAATAAGTATTTGCAAATATCTATTCCCCATTCCCATAAGGTGCATTCTTGAAACAGTATAAAATTAAATAATTAAAACCTAAAATAAATCAAATAAACAAATTATCAACTGAAGATTTACTCTACAGACTACAACTACTCTAAAATAGTAAGCAAGTGCGCAATCGGCAGAGAGCGAAGGCGACTTCAATCGGAGAATCATGAAGAGATATATATACGCAGACCAATAAATTCATGACTGTGACCAACTGACTGCGACATGAGCAATACCTACTTCTAAGTTTTAAACTGTTCCATCGTACCTGTTACATTTTCTGATACGTACCTGTTCCAAGGAACAGTCAGCCCGTACCTGTTAAAACATAACAGGTCCAGATTGACAGCCATTCCCAAGCTGGTTATTGTCAAATGTAAAGTGCCCCTGATTTAGATTTAGAGGTTATTACGCTATTACGTCACGAGATATCCGGCAAATTACCTTATTTTAAATCCATTCTGATTTTAAGCATATTCATTTTACAATAAAACCAATAATAGTCGGTAAAATTACCTTGAAATTATATTTATAACATATTGGAGGGACATACAATAATGATATATTACTAATATTGTCGTTTTCGTTATTATCTACTAGCCCATTATTATCGAATAACTTTCATACGAACCCACCAGTTGCAAAACACGACATGTGACATTTTTACCAAAACCAAGAATTAGCGTCTAAATGCAGGAACGTGTAACATAATTTCTTCGCTGTTCAATAAATTTTTAAATTTCATTAAGTGTTTGAGATTCTTACTGCACTTTATGTTATTTAAAGAAGAAATGTTACTACCCCAGTAGCTCAGAGACTCGGCAGACGAGTCATGGGTAAGAAAACACTACAAATAGTTTTACCGTTTTACGTGTGTGGTAGATAGAAATTAATAAATGATAGATGTTTTAATAATTTTTCTTAAAGAGATGTTAAGTTGACTTATATAGAGATAATTTTCCTAGGAAGCGGGGCGGCAATCTTTCTATATTTGTAATTTACACTAAAATTGAAGTTTGATTACAAGAAAGATAAACTAATCAAAATTTAAAGAAAGTACTAGTTGTAAAAAAAGTGTAAATTAATAATTCAAATTTCGCACAAGTAAAAATTAAATTAGTACCTTTAAATATTACTAAAAGATATTCAACTTTCTATTAAAGATTAAATAATTAATTCAGTAGATCATATCTAAATACTTTGTTTGTAAAGTTTGGTTTGTATAGTTTGGTTTGTATAGTTTGGTTTGTATCAAAATACCTGAAATAAGTGGACAATGTAATTATAAAATTGATTTTATTATAAATCAATCAAACTAGGTGTGTTTTTATTAGAAAACGACTAAACTGATGCCTTAATATTAAACGAAGTTATGTACAAGGAAGAATCGAATGGACAATAATATGTTATATAGAAATTACTTAAAATATTTTCTAAAAACATGAACTGACAATATGGTGTTTAAAGGTCAAAATTTATTATATAAATATACCTAAGCGTTTCGTAGAAATTGTGATCACAAAGTCTTTACAGAACTTTTTATATATTTGATTTTAATCAGACGTTACGCCGATAATTTATACCTTAATAAAAATAGAAAATATTAACTGTTCGTTGAAACATGTTAAGAATAAAATTGAAAATGGAAATAATTTAAAAAAAAAAATATATTTGCAACATGATACTTTAAAGAACTCTAAAAAAATGTTAAAGCATAAAAATATGAAGTATTTATAAAAAAACATTAAATAAGAATTTTATTTGCGACACTTATCTGGAATTTTCTGTGAATGAAGGTAGTGACTCCAAATAAGGGATGATGATGGTGAAATCCAATCCACAGTGACGTAATCGTTGATTTATAGATGAGCCCGAGATTAAGTTAAGAAGTTCCCAGTACCATATTCAACGCTTCCAGAAATTCCATAAGGACAAATCCCAACTATCATACCATATTATCGTCGTGTCCTCCGTAAAAAGTTGTTCTAGACTAATAGATACATTTTTATCTTCAAATTACGTAGAAGAGAAGAAAGATAACCCCCATGGGATGGTTAAAAAAAATTAAAGTTTCCAACCCAAAATTTAATATGACGTTAAAAAGATTGCATATCTACGATGTGCATCCCAAAATTGATACAACTTGCTTCCAAATTTAGAAGATTTACATTTTTATAATAAAAACTTGCATCTAAATTTAAAACCCTGGAAAGAAATGAAGTGTAAGCGTGGCTTGCTGTAAAATGGCCGCTGCTAAATCTAAGTTACAAAAAAAAACTATTTCTTTATAAATTACTTACGGATTAAACCGGTGAAAATAATTAGGCCTGCTTCATGTTCAAGAAGAGGGACTATCAACCCTTTCGATGTTGAAGTCTTTAAGGAGAAATTTAATGAAGATACATCACTTTTCAAAAGTTTAGCGAGCAATCGAAATTCTAAACTTCAAGTAACGGAAAACTAATCGTTCTGATTTCCCTTTCATCGCGTTCAAATCGTATTGTCTCTTTACCCTCTCCACTCTTAAAGTTAAGTTAGAACATCCAGCTATCTTGCGTACAGTTTAGACGTAACTCTGGTTGCATACCGTTGTGTTTGTTTAAGATGTAAATTTAAGAAATATATTTAAATCTACCGCGGACATTCACGCTTGAGTAACAATATTTTAAAATTTATGAGGCGGCAATATGCCTGCTACAAACGTTATCCTAAAATGTTTACACATTTAGCATGCACATGCGCAAATTAAATCACGTTTGTTATGTTTCAGTTTTACACCCTTTCCACCAAGCACCAGATAGCTCCGTGTGTAAGGTTCAGTGCTGATATTGCGGGTTCAAATATTGTTCCCTGCTACTTTTTTTTTGTTTTTTTTTGTATCAAAGATATTTTTTCCTTGCCCTAAATTATTTTTATATCTGAAACTGTGCAAATTAGGTTAGGTTAGGTAAAGGTTGTGGTATGTTCCTTTTTTTTATTACTGAAAAGCAACGTCAGGTTAAGGTTGTATCGCCGGAGTACAACTACGATTGGCGCATCTGCCGTACGTGGATAACGTTCCTGCATTTAGACGCTCATAACAAAAGTATATGTGCCAGGCCCTGCGCACTCCCACTATATTTCAAAACAGCGTGTTTATTTTGAACTTCCGTCGACCTGTCGCTACTTGTACTTGTCACACGGCGGCTGCGCAAATCTGAGGTATGTTTTTGCACATAAGACGCTACAAACCGCGATAAGCGGAGCCATCCGAGCGAATAAGCTGTGACGTCACGCTTAAAGTGGTATCGCGCGGTCTCACTAGGGCGATAGAAAATGTGTAAGCGGAAAATAGTGGGGATATGACATAGGAACGTTAGAGATGGTTAGAACTAAACTGTTAAAAAAAGCTAAAAAGACATTCATTTTTGCGGAGAAATATATGATGACGTAGCGCTTCAAGGCGCTTAAAGCATTGGGGTAAGACGCGAGATCGCAAAAATATGCCTCCCTGGATCTTGTCCGACTGTCAGTACTGTCAGTTGTCGCGCCATTATTGTTTACGTGTCTGTGCTTTGTGTTTTGGACATTAAACTAATAATTATTAAATCCATAGAGCAGGAGTCCATTTGCTTATTTGTAAATAATGTGAGTTTCCAATGAAACTGATTAGAAACGACGCTGTTCTGTTAAATATTAAAAACTGTAATGGGTTATAAGTGTTGTTTGTGTTCACGTCGTGTTGCGACTTCGAAAAATTCCAACATGCATAGGTATTATTGATTTGCAAAGAACGTGACTCCCAAGAAATTGACTAAAAACGAAAGACTGACGGGTTGTACACTTCTGTGCAATGAAATCCCGTACACCTATTTTTCGCCTTATTAAATCATTATTTATTTGTCAGTGTCATATTTTCGCAATGCCAAAATTAACGGAACATGAAAAAATTTTAATTTTCTCTAAAATTAAAGAGATATGGTCTATCAGAGCTGTTGCTAACCATTATCAATTGAATAAAAGTACTGTTATGAGTGTGAAGAAAAGTGGGAAGAGGAAGGTAGCGTAAAGAGAAAAGACGGTTCAGGCCTATCGAGAAGTTCAAATCTCGTTTAAGATGAAGCACTCCTTGGCTATTTGAGGAAAAATCCGTTTCAAACAGCAGGAGACGCTGTGTTCATGACTCATTTTCTAGCGTCGAGGTCAGCAGCTAGCCGAAGGATAGGAAAATCAAAAATAAAAAACTGGATAAGTGCCAAGAAGACCATATTAACAGAAGAACAAGCAAGCCCGCATTATGTTTTATTTAAATTGTGTCTATCGCCCGTTGGAGTTTTGGACCAATGTTGTGTTTACCGATGAAAAAGTTTTTCAGTCTTGTAATGACGGACATGTACAAAATATTAGGTTACATTATTTACATAACAAATACAATCGCAGTTATGTGCAGTCGCTATGAATTTTTCAACGTCAGTTTTTACATTTGTTATAAATCGAAATCATTCCCATCGAATGGTGTAAAAAAGTAAAAAAAACAAAAATACGTATGTTTTTCTTCTGGATTAACATTATTCAAATACATTACTTATGACGTTTCACAATCAATGTCAGTTTTTTGTAACCAATATGATAATGAAAAATTTAAATTCCAAAAATACTGATTCACACCACTTAATGTTAGTAAAGGACGTGAAAATGTATATTATAGCGGGTTTATACGTGCATGGATTTAGTGGCGCCAGTAGATATTGGCACGCTAGTAAAAAAATATTACACATATAAACAGTTACTGGCGAGCAAGCTTTTACCTTGCATGCATTGATGCATGCTCGCCAGTAACTGTTTATACGCGCACAATTTTTTTACTGGCGTGCCAGTACCTACTGGCGCCACTAAATCCATGCACGTATAAACCCGCTATTATTTAATTGTATTACAGGTATTTTGGTACATTAGTTATGTTTAGAGAATATTATTTAGGTATTATGCAAATCACAACTTACACACTTTTTTATTTATTATGAAAATACCTACTTTCTGTATATTGTTGCCCTAATCTGGGCACGCTAATATACTAGTTAGGTAAATACTTTAAAACACTCATTATTGGAGAACCAATCAAAACAACTACTCTTCTAGCTAATACTGACGAAGTATTGAATTACATGATAGGATTCTTAGCATTTTAAAGAAAAAAAATGTATTGAAAATATTTCAATCGTTTATTTACATTTAGTCATCACACTTTTTTATTTAATATGAGAACTAACGAGTTCGAAAAAACTTGTACAACTTTTCTAGAGTTGAAATAGAATGTAAGGTTCAATAATTGTTTTGAATGACTGAATTTTAATAAATAATTTAAGTAGTTTAAATATTTTTTTTTTCTTTAAAATGCCAGGAATCCTATCATGTAATTCAATACTTCGTCAGTATTAGCTAGAAGAGTAGTTGTTTTGATTGGTTTTCCAATAATGAGTGTTTTAAAGTGTTTTCCTAAGTAGTATATTAGCGTGACCCGATTAAGGTACCAATATACAGAAAGTAAATAATTTCATATTAAATAAAAAAGTGTGATGACTAAATGTAAATAAACGATTGAAATATTTTCAATATATTTTTTTTCTTTAAAATGCTAAGAATCCTATCATGTAATTCAATACTTCGTCAGTATTAGCTAGAAGAGTAGTTGTTTTGATTGGTTCTCCAATAATGAGTGTTTTAAAGTATTTACCTAACTAGTATATTAGCGTGCCTAGATTAGGGCAACAATATACAGAAAGTAGGTATTTTCATAATAAATAAAAAAGTGTGTAAGTTGTGATTTGCATAATACCTAAATAATATTCTCTAAACATGATAAAAGCAAATAAATAAAAAATAATTAATTGTAAAAAATACATTAGTTACTTTAACATTTTACTTATTTCAACGCAGTTTCAACATCCTAATACTTTTGTAATAATTTTAGTTACGTTAGTTACTTTTTAAATGTATTTTTAAATATTATTGTATTTATTGTAATGATTTTCAGTTAAATTAATAAATGATCAATTTCTAGTTTTGAAATGTCTTATTTAATTTTAAGGCCACTGTTAGACTATAAAAGTTCTTTGACAAAGATCTTTTATAAAAGATATTTTATGAGTAATTTGATAGATATTTCATCTCATAAAATATCTTTTATAAAAAATCTTTGTTAAACAACTTTTGTAGTCTAATGATGACCTAAGCAATTTGTTTGAAAATCATTTAAAATTCCCGCCTACGACAATCCCGCCTGTATCAAAAAGGCGGGAATACAGCGCCACCCGCGACGTAAGTTTTGCTGTTTAAAAAATCCCTGAGAGTTGCCTATCTATATCATATATAATATTCTTTAATCTATGATATGCGCCATCTGTTCTGTATTGCATTATTTATCTTCTAGAAACGTTTTCCAGGTGTAAAACATAACATCAAATAACCCTAGAATTTCATTATATACTGTGTTAGGTGCAGAATGCGACATAGTTTATGTATTTTGCAAAACGTGATGTTTACTTTCTGACCAATCACCTAGCATGCTTGTAGTCATGTTCTTGTGATACACTGATGCAGTGTTGCCAATTGCCGGAGAATTCTCCGCTTTTCGGAGAATTTGACTGTCTGCGGAGAATATGGCGGAGAATGTCTATTTGACGGAGAATTGGCGGAGAATATAGGATGACAAAATTTAACATTATATCTTTATTAAAACAAATAACAAAATAATGTAGTTTTCTGTTTTCTTGCAGTTTAGTAGTTTCAGTAAAGAGACCATATTTGAATCTTGCTAATGCGGGATATTAAAGAAAAAAATCCAGGTTTAATAGGTAATTGATGAGCGAGGGGGAGTGGGTGAGAAAACGGAAAAAAAAATTGTTCCGGTTTCAAAATTGATGAGCGGGGGGAAAAATCTGAAAAAAATATGTTTTATTCAAATCTCATGTCTGATGAGCGAGAGGGAGGAGACAGTGGCGCAGCCAGAAAATTCATCTGGGGGGGGCAATAGAACCGGCCTCCCCAGAGGATGAGTACTGTAGATTCCTCTACTAGATAATATTGGCATTAATTATACAAAATATTTATTTCAAGGGATAATTTGGATACTGCTTTGTACTGATAGAGATTATGCTTCTTTATTTTTTGACTCATGGAAGACGGCTTGGGGGGGGGGGCATGGCTCCCCGTGGCTGCGCCCATGGGAGGAAAAAATATGGAAAAAAAATTGGCAAGGCACCTCTTGCGAATTCAGTTACACTATTTAATGGTCAGCTAGGGCCGGCTGTCTACCAATGATCTTAAGCGTGCTCCAAACCTGGTTTTGATGATTCATCACAACCAGGTTTTATTAATTCATCACTGATGAATTAAAATATCGATTTGTGCAGATTAATAATGGATTACATATTGAGAAACAAATAAATGGTCAATATAATTTTTGTTGTATGAAAGATTTTGATATTTATTTTTGGCGGAGAATTTCTTCGATTTGCGGAGAATTTTAAGGCAGTGGACGGAGAATTTTAGAAAGCTCTGTTGGCAACACTGCACTGATGACAAGTTGCCGCGCTTACATTGTTGTTGTTACCGTTCACATTTTTAAGAAAAGCTTGTCAACGAAATTTAAAGATTAAAAGTTATTCAGTACTAAATGAATCTCTCACTATTTTATATTGTTTATATTTTTAAGCTTATCATTACAAATTTTATTTATTTGTATGAATTAAATTTATTAAATTACATTTTTTTACAGTGTAGTATTATGTTAGGTGCAAAAACCGACATTTTGGATTTTATTATTTAATTTCCACAAAAATACTTGTTCATTTTTTTTTATATAATTTTAACAAAAATTGATTTTAGCAGCAACATTTGGCAATGTAAGGGAAAATAAAATTACCAACGGTTTTTTTGGTTTCCTAAGAAAACAAATTTTGTAGAAATTGCGTTTTGCATTTAGGAACCTCATACACTCATTATCTAATAGTTCATTAATATAAGGAAAAATAGGAAAAATGTTTTGCCGTTTGAAAATTATAAGAGTAAGGTGTGGCTAGTTTTTAGAAGCAAGAGAATTCCCTAATATGCCCCGCCGCGGTTTTCTGCATTGTTCCGCGAAATAGTTAGCTCCCTAGAAAATTTTATGCTCATTTATAATATTCTATATAAAATATACTACAAGTAACGTTCTATGTACAGTGTGACCCATTTCAAGGGGAAACACCTTCGTAACTCAGTTATTGGTCATCCAATTTCAACCAAATTTGGATAGGTATCAAGATCTTTAATATTTCTTTTTTGAGTAAAACAAAACTTATTTCAGTCAGTGGCGTGCATTTTTATCAAGAAAAAAAGGGTCGATTTTTCGTGAAATCATATTAGGAATTTTTTTGTTGAAAAACTAATGCAATATTATTGATGAGCATGCTGTAGAACCGCTATATCCAGAATTTAGCAACATTTTGATTTTTGGTTTTCGAATTACGGTCCCCTTAAAATTACCTATTTTAAACATTAAATAATCAATAAATTGGTAACGAAATTTTTTTCGAAAAAAGTCATTCTTCATTTTCTATATTAATAGAAGTAGAAATGTTGGTTAACATGTAATATTAATAAGAAAGCATGTAGAGGAAATAAAAACAATAACAAGGAACTAGTATTAGAAAATAAATAATAATTTCGGTTTATTAAATATCTCTAATTTTCAGGTTTTGAAGTGAGTGAATTGCTCATTGAACTCGTAGACAGAGATAATATTAAGTATTATGCGCATTACAAAGTGTTTGGAATAGGCCCAGAAGTTAATGGTTATCCAATGAACAATATAAGTGGTTATACTGGGGATATGGGAGATAGTATGTCTATCCATAAAGGTAATAAATTTACTACCAAAGATTTTGATCGAGACAGACGAGATGATGCCAATTGTGCAGAAGTTGCACGTAAGTATTTTAAATTATAGTTCAGTCGTAATCGATAGAAAAATTTCAAGTAATTGTGATATTCCCATATTTGGTAAACTAGTGTCGCCCGTTTTCATACTCTACCCATGCTCAACTAAAACAGCGCATGTGGGTAATAGGGAGGCATCAAAAATTCTAATAATTTTTCTTATGCCCCCAAACCTTTAATGTTTCATGAACCCGTTCCTACAATTTGAGCAATGTATTATATCATTTTAGCCATCAGTATAGGGTTTCATACAGTTCGAAGTTTGTATAAATACTAATCTGATGTGATCGAAGGATAGGATGACATTGTTCTCCGTTATTAAACCCTATTTGATTTTCATAAATAGGTATATCATAAAAAAATATTTGTTGAGAATTCTGTTTCGTAAGGCACTAAACTTTGACATCGAATAATAACATCTCTGTGTGTGTGTATGTAGTTGTAGTCCCTTGAGGTAAAGCTTTTACCACAAAAGTTCTGCGACAGGACCGCAAGACATGTGCTCCCCCCCCATTTCGAGGGCGTGGAACACGATGGTGATAATATTTTCCGACTTACCCTCCAACCACTACCCTTAAACCGAAAAAAACACTCTTATTTCCGAGTCTTCGGTTATCAAACTAAAAAAATTGAAAAATTGAAGAAAATGATAAATTTAAAAAATATAAAAAAAGCTAATAATTACTTAACAACTGCCTGACAGCTTGGTTTAATTTCAAACAAAATTGTCATGAATTTTTTAAACAGAAAACCAATTTAAATGATATCTTTGGACTTGGATTTTTAAAAAAATTTAAATATTTTTTAAAATTTTGTTTAAATTTTGGATTTAGGGTTTTGGGACAATTCTGAACAACTCGTTAATAAAATTTTCCGATAAAAAATGCCTAACATCGGAGAATCGGAAAAGGGGTAGTTTTTCTGGTTTAGGGGTAGTTCTTGAAGGGTAGGTCGGAAAATATTGTCACCATCGTTTTCCCTGCCCTCGAACACTGGGGGGAAGATGACTTGCGGTCCGGTCGCAACTTTTGGGCTTTTTGCCTTTTTCTATGTGTATTAGGGTGGCCCATCTCTATAGGGGGTGAATTTTTTTTGCGTATTTTTTAAGTCTCACCCCAAGAAAATATACTATTATACTAGGAATAATTTATGTCAAAGTTTCAGATAATTCGGTGAACGGTAACCCGTGCCGCATTCAGGTAGAAATTTGTAGATAAGATTTTATTACGGTAACCCGTGCCGCATTCAGGTAGAAATTTGTAGATAAGATTTTATTACGGTAATACACTTAAATTTTACTTAAAATACAAATATCTACCTCTTTTCTCATAATGTTTTATTGGTGTAATTATTTCCTAGAAATTATTTGTTTTGGAAGTTTGGAAATATAATGCACCTACGGTAGGTTTTTATGTCAGTTTGCAATTGTGTTTTACAGTGGTGACATTATAAGTTCTAGCATACGTTCCTTTTTGAAAAAACATTTAACGATGGCTGATGTTAGATCCTTACGAAAGGATACTTTCATTTACTTAGTTGGACACTATTCGTCACAAATCATTGGCAATAAATTGCCGTCTAATAGACAAGTATTACAAGTGCTCTTTTATAACATTCGTGAAGTGAAGCTAAGTGTACATGAAAGTGCTAAATTAACAATAAAAGAGGTGTCAGTTTTTTGGGATAAAGCTCGCATTCCGACACGTCAGGATTTTCATTGTGTTAAACAACTAGATAAACTTTATGCAGAGTGAAGGAACTTACAAAAATCGGCTAAAAGGGCCAGTGCGGGAGGTAAAGAAAAAAATTTCGTTGAAAAATTGGACGATCTCTTTGACATTTCTCATGCAAATGCATTGGAGTTGATGAAAATAGATGAAGATAAGCAGTTTTTAATTAACCAAAGAAAAAAGGGACGTCCTGGATTTATGCATGGTATTGATCACCAACTTGCTTCTCAAGAAAAATCAGCTAAGGAGAAATTACAGAAATTATCCGAACGAATGCAACGAAGTCAACAAGAAAAAGCTAGATTAGAGGAAACAGTCACCTGTCCATCATCCAGTAGTAATTCAGCCGACTCCAACGAAAATGAAGATGAAATAATTGAAGCCCAAGAAGAGTTGTTACAAGACCAGCCTGGCCCGTCACAGCCAAAAAAGAGGAGATTGTATGGAACATGTAACATCATCACACCACACATTACTGACGTTGAAAACAAGGAAATTCAGGACTTCATATGCGAGAACACTAAACAGTTTTTTCAAAAATTAGGTTTGTCTATGGAATTTTTGGAAAATGATCCAACAACATGGAGGGAAAATGAAAGTTATACCCGATGTTTCAATATTGTAAACAAAATTAAAGTTGTAAATGATGCCGCTGAGAGAGGAATCAAACTTATTACTGACTATAATGACATTTTAACAAAAAATGAAGACCAAAAACAGTTTTTACTCCAAGTTGTAAATGATTATAAATCACAGTTTCCAAATGTAAAAAAAGAAACCCTGTCGCATGCTTTGGCCTAGTGCAAAAAATATTGTTTTTATTACTATATGTCTTGTAGATTTAGGATAATATTTGGTACTATGTATGAAAAAAACGTTTCATAATAAAATACACAAAGATAAAACGAGAGTTTTATTTCAAAAACTTCTAGTCTAGTTTTCTTAGACTACGAATTTACAGTAGTATGACACATGTCATAGTCACAACAGATAATGTCTTTTATATTTGTATGACTTGATTAGTCATTCTAAAGATAAATGTTGCTGATTAAAAAAAAAAAAAACAATGCATCAACCAAAGAATGTAAATAATAATTTACTTTTATTATTGCATAATAATGCATTCTGCGGCACCCCTTGCCTTCAATTTGCCTCAATAATATTTTGAGGGGACTGTTTTTTCTTCAAATGGAACCATTTGCAGGGGTGAGAAATAAAAAATTTCGATTTCGAAAAAGATGGGCCACCCTAATGTGCATGTATGCGTACATTGTTTTTTGTATCTTAAAATATGCCCACATCTCAAATGCTTCCGATTTTTTTATCATGGATGGTATCGGTAAGCGTCATGCTTCTACGCTCTACAAAATAAACTAAAAACATAGCAGCTCAGCAATTGGATTAATAGAAAAAATTGATAAAACTGCTTATTATGTGTTTACCCTGTATTTGGTTTTAACATTTTATTTCCTATTCTTTCTACAGGAGGTGCTTGGTGGTACTATGCCTGCTATTATTCTAACTTGAATGGAAAATATATGAACGCAGAACTTCCAAAAACATTAGAGGACCGAGGTGTTCAATGGAGAAATAGAACTGGTTATCTCACATATATTTATTCTAAAACTAGAATGATGGTCAGACCTGCTGTGGCATAGAATATTTACCCAAAACGGATGAATTAAATCGAAATAATTGTTTATTAATTTATAAACAGTAATAATGTATTCTAAGCACTAATATCTAAGTACATTCCATTGTAATGAACTTGGTGTTCTATAAGTAAAGTAATGTGTTTTAGAATATGACAATTTGTATATTTCTTTAGCTTTGTAAACAGTTGAAGAAGAAGTGTGAATTTATTTGTTTACTACAAGATTTATTATTTTATTGTCGGTAAATAAAAGAGTATACACGAACAGTCCCTAAGTCAGCTCACACAAAATTGTATGTCTGTACACACTTCCAATTTTATAATTTTTATAAACTAAGAAAAGTAAATCAGAAGAATTCAAGTAGTACACAAAATACGTTTCTGGGGTGCTATTCTCAGGCAGTCACAATGCTCATAGTAATTTACGTTATAAGTCCGGTAGGTGACTTATTACAGTACGAGTTGTTTTACGGATGAGGCGACGCAGGAGCCGAGTCCGGAATATAAACGAGTACTGTAATGAAACCTACTGGACGTGTATCGTATAATATTTTATTTCATACTGTCCAGTAAATCCTTTTTAAAATGAATAAAAAGTTATAATTATTGAAATTTGAGAAATATTAGTTCGTAATCTGACAATCGCATCACCGTAACGATGTTATAGCCATTGTTTTCCATAGCTAATTATGATTGTCTCTAGCTTGTCACTGTCAACTAAATAAAACCATAATTTTTGCATTGTTTTGTATTATGTAGATTTCGGAGGAGACTTAAAATAAATATGTTGAAGCAACCGGAAAATTATCCAGAAAAAATCATCATATTTAGTGTAAATTAAATAATCTGTATATTGGCTCCAAATAAAATAAAGAACTTTAGAACTAGAGAGCTTTATTTAATCAAAATAAAATAAAAATTACTAATTTTAGTTAAGCAAAATATTAACAATTTTGTAAGTAGAAGCCTAATTTGTAGTTATCTAACATTCTTCATTTACTAAAATTGGTAGAAAAGTATGTTTCATAGGTAGTGGTAGGGGCCAAAGTCCTTACTTCACAATAGTATCAATATGAATTAAAATAAGTTCAAATAAAATAAAAATTACCAACTTTAGTTAAACAAAATATTATAAATTTTGTAAGTAGAAGCCTAATCTATAGTTATGTAACATTCTTCAATTACTAAAGTTGGTAGAAAGTATATTTTACAGTAAAAAACGCTATATAGCGGTGAATGATTTTCTTCAATAAAATACTTCTCGGGACGCATTTTTATAGTTGGCTATGACTCCATTCTTGTGTGTTTCTTTCAATTATGACAGTTGTTTTTGTTATAGATATTGAATAACCTAATAGATATTATTATATCCTCGTTTTTCAACAAAATGACAAAAAGGTGTACTCAGTTTTTGTAGAATTTCGTGATATTAATCGTCATCATCATTTAACGTACTTAACTGACTTACTTCGTAATTGTACTTTAGAAGCGGATGATAAAATGTTGTTCCGGAAAATTCAAGAGGCTCTTTTAGAGCCTTCTGTCAAACAAGACGAAAAATCGAATTGTCTCAAGGTATTATATTATATGAAACATAAACATTTGATCGTCTACGATTTTCATTCCACATATTCACCATTAAGGAGAGAAATTCTGAAAGAATTTGAAAAGCATTCGAAAATAGTGTTAATAAATAATTGCTAAAACTGTGTATTTAAATATTTTATTTCTCATACTTTTAGGTGAAAAAGTAAAAAGTCAAAACTTGCTTACTAAAAACAATAATATGATAGTGTTGCTAGGTAACACATTACAGTATCAGATACCGTAATGTTCGCAAGTAACACATTACGGTATCAGATACTGTAATGTTCGATTTACCGGCCGCAAATGAGTCCGGGAAATAGTCATTTACCGGACAGTATGAAATAAAAGTTATTCACAAACTACGCGAGTCAAACGAATTTTGCTAATCTCATGCACTTGCGTTCACTCGTACACGCCTTTGGTACTCGCAATAACAGCGAGCGGACTTTAGCGTGATCGTGACGAATTCGCGTACAATTTTGACAGTCGGTTTGTAGGTTAAGGACGTGTCATTGCAATTTTGGTTGTTAGTGCAAAATTCTTTGGCAAGTCGCATATAAATTATATAATTGTGCTTAATGAGTTGACATGTAGTTTAATAACAAAAATAATTTTTGTAGGCACTACTACACTACAATGCTATATTTTGTGACGTTAAAAAAAACAAATCAAATGTGAATGGCACCTTTAGACAATGTTGTCGTATCGACCATTCACATTTCTCACATCGCATAACGAACCTTCGTAATGCGAATTAAGATAACGGAGATCCTTCGCAATACTGTATTTGCATTAACGCGCACACGCAATTTCACGAGTGTTCTTGAGAATATCAATCCTGGAATTGCAACCTCAGATACGAGATTTGATAATAACGTTTATTATTATTATTACCCCAGGCATTAGAGACCATATCCTTACTTGGAAAAATTCATGGTAGTTCTGGAAATAGGCTTACTTTACGTTTTTTGGAGCGCTGAATCCGAATTTTTAACTTCCTACCAAAAATTCCCTCCGCAACCTCCTCAAAAATTTGAAAATAAATCCAAAAAAACGTTTTTTAATCTTTTTTTTTTTCGTTTTAGGAAAAAGATACCTAGAAATTCGGAAAGTAGACAAAAGCAACAAAAAAGGTCCTTTGACATTTTAACGTTGAACGAACGGGGAAGCGCTAACACGCCTCGAAACATGAGCCTCGGCGCCGCTGAGTTACACGTCGGTTATGTTCTTTCAGTCAGGAATATTCTCGTATGAATTGTTGCACTCCAGACACATAATGGAACATTTCAACCCGCTTTCCTTGCAGCTACGTGCGCCGCGGCAGCCTTTTTTACACCTGGCGAAGATAATCTTTATTTTGGTAGAGCAGGAGGATTCAAAGGAGTGACAGGAGAAAGTCCGTAACTGGTTTTCTTCCAGCCCAATTTTTCTGATAACATTTCCTTGCCAAAGTTGGACTTGGTGGTACGTTCTCAGTGAGTGTTGCACAGCAGCAGCTTCAGTTGGGCCAAAGAGGCAATGTTGTGTTTACTGCTGTACGCGGTCTTGATGAAAAGCTGATGTTTAAAACCGTTCAAAGTCATGTGTTTTCATTCTTGCAACCATACAAACGAAGAAAAAATGATTGCCAGCTTTTGCGATAGCTTTTGGATCTGTATTTGGAGTCCGGAACGGCTGAGCGAGGGAATGCAAATCTGGGTTTTGGACGAGGACTTTGATCAATTGAAACAATTTAAAGTCACACCAACCATGTTTAAAATATTATGAGAAAACAGTTCTCATGCGAAACAAAACGTTTTTTAAAACAATTAAAATAAACAATATAAAGTAAGGATAAAACGCCTAAGAAACTTTGATCGCGATCAACGGGTTGCTATCAATTCTCGAGCAGCATACAGGTGTCGTGGGTCGCTTTTTGAATGCCTGGATTTTTCTCTAAAAAGAAGAAAAAACGATAAAAAAATCAAAAATCAATTTTTTTGGGTTTTCTTCTCTGAATTTGAGGGGCTTGCGGAGGGAATTTCTGGTAGAAAATTAAAAATTTAAATTCATCGAGCCAAAAAACATAAAGTAAACCTATTTCCAGAACTACCATGAATTTTTCAAGATAAAATTATGTAATGCCACGAGTATATTACAGGTCAATTTTACGATAAAATCAAATAGCCAATTCCGTAGGACACTGGTCCGCAGTTTGGTGTAAGTCAAAATGTTCCCCCAAGATAATGAGGAAATAGTGAGAACAAGCATGATCATGTTTTTCCTGAAAACAAAAATATAAAATGGTGTCTACTCACCCCATCTGGTGTGACGTCCTGCTTCACATTCACCCGGTAATTTGTGGATGGGTTTAGTTCGGTTTTTCCGCCCCTGAGCCAAATTACACTGATCGGCTTGTCTCCATTTACATCGCAGTGCAGCAAGGCGGTGTCCCCTTTCTTTACGGTGACGAGTCGGGAGGGCGCGGAGAAGTACGGCGATGCTGAAATAATGGAGGATTAATTAGGATCAGCGGAGAATGCAGAGGGACTTGTACAATTTTAAAAAGAAAACTGAGAGTTCTCTTGCGTCGAGGGAATTACTTCGTGGCGATTTGAAAGGAGTTAGCGTGTTTTATGTTGGATTTTATGAATTTATTTCTACTTTCGCTTGTTATTTTCAGGAGAAGAGAAAATATTCATGCTGAAGTTACTGTGGTCAATATTAATGGCGTTCATTTATTTTTTCTAATATGTTAAGGCCCGGTACTTTTATCTCCAGTTAAGTATATTCTATAGTAGATTCCATGGAAACAATTATTGACACGATTGTATCCAAGGAAATTATCATCTGGAGAATAGACTTAACTGGAGATGAAAGTACCGGGCCTAAATATACCAAATTTCTGTCTGTCTGTAACTTTTTTTGTGCGCACGTTTACCCTGCAACCGTTTAAGACATTGACTTGAAATTTGGTACACGTATGTACTTTAACGGGATCTGGAACTAGATTATATTTTCATCTTATTCCGTCGAAAGGTTGGGGGTAAAATGGGGTAAATGGGGGGTAAACAGGTAAATCAAGCAGGTAAGAGTCCATAAAACTGGTATTTAGTGTATATAAGAGAAGCTAAGATTTCAAAAAATATTAAAGGGGATGAAAAAAAAATTGTGATTTAGTGTGTGTACAAGAACCAAAAGGCTCAAAACATTTTTTTACTTCATCCACCCCTACTACCAACCCTCTACCACCACACCCACCCCCACTACCGATGTGGTATATCGTTTTATAGGTTTTTGACGATTTCAAATATTATGCTGTTAAAATTACCTCGAGTAGTATGGATGCGCAGTGGCTTTCCTAGACTACTATGGATGCGCAGTAGGTTTCCCCGAGTATTATGGATGCGCAGTGGCTGTCCTCGAGTATTTTGGATGCGTAGTGACTTTTCTCGAGTATTTTGGATGCGCAGTGACTTTTCTCGAGTATTATAGATCGCAGTAGGTTACCTCAAGTAGTAAGGACGCGCAGTGGGTAACTTTAAGTAGTATGGATGCGCAGTGGCTTTTCTCGAGTACAATGGGTGCGTAGTGGGTTACTACGAGTAGTATGGATACGCAGTTGCTTTTCTCGAGTGCTATAGATGCGTAGTAGGTTACCTCAAGTAATATGGATACGCAGTGGATTTCCTCGAGTAAATTGGGTGCACAGTGAAAACACAAAGAAAATGCTTGAAGTAGAAGGCTTTACTTATATCGTGTAGTTTATGGCATACAACGATTTTTTATATCTTTGTCATGCCATTTTCTGCGAATTACTTCCCATTCAGTTGAAGTATATTAACGCAAAAAACGGGAAATTTTCCTTGTTTAAATAGGCTTAGAATATCATGAAATGTCAATATTTTGAGTCTGAGCAAAATAAATTTGTCTGTCGCGTCGGTCTGTCTGTTAGTCTTGTATTTTTTGGTGCTCACGATTACTCTGGAACCGTTTAAGATGTTCACTTAAGATATGGCACACGTATGTATTGTAACGAGATCTAGAACTAGATTATATTTTGATATTATTCCGTTGCAGATTTGAAGGGTAAATGGGGTAAATGGTGAATAGGTAAATCAAGCAAGTAAGAGTCCATGAAATTGGTATTTAGTAAATATAAGAGGAGCTAAGGTCTCAAAAAAAAAATCGACATCAGCCACCTATTACCACCCCCACTCCATTATTAAAGATGGTGAAAAAATAGTGTGATTTAGTGTGTGTACAAGAGCCAAAGTCATCAAGAATTTTTTTCACTTCATTCACCCTTATTACCGATGTGGCATATAATTTTATGGGTTTTTGGGGTACATGATTTCAAATATTATACTATTAAAGTTCCATAAACAATTATTTCCACATAGTGGAGTGCAAATATAGTATTCTGTTGTAAGAGACTTGGATCTGGAAGTAGTGATTCCTTGGACAGCGGTTTTTTTTATTTGTGTCAACTATTTTCATACAAAACCTGGTGAAAAATTGCTGCTATGCTATTTCCGTGGGTGGAAAAGGTCGCTATACTAAGCTAAACTGGTAAATTTTTGGATTAACAAAAAATAATAGTCTACTGGATGATTTTCGCTACACTGCCTATTTGAATTATAAAATACTCGAAAATACTTGCGCCATTCCGTTTGAGTGGGTGGAAGGGCCAGCCATACTCGCGCGAAAGTGTGCTATTTTCAGCACACATTGTATGATAACGATAACCTACCGGCTAGAATTGAGTTTACATGTTATTAACATTGGAAAGCAGAGTATATGACTGCCACCATATTGCCACAGTGGGTAGAATAGTCATTAATAAGGGTTTAAAAGAGCATGATTTTAAGGTTCTTAGGCATAATAGTCTACCGTCTGGCATCAATGTTCTTCTTACATAATTTTTATGGGCTTAACCGCTTTAAGACAATTTTTTTTGTTAAGATGGCCGAAATATACATCATATGGTACATGAAAAAAATCAACGAAGTATTGTGCGGAAACCTCTTTGCCGAGAATCGAATAGTAAGACAAAATATTCGGGGGCTTTTGCACAGTAAGACAAGTTTGATATTTATAAAAAAGTTCCAAAATTTACGTCACAAGGTACATGAAAATTTTTTTCGCCAAATTGTTCGTTTCCATGTTCTATTCAGAAAATTCCATCGTAAGACATAATTTTTGTGGGCTTGGCCGCTCTAAGACAACGTTTTTTGTTAGGAGGGCCGAAATTTACGCCATATGGTACATGAAACAAATTAACGAGGAATTCGCCTCTTAGCCAAGAACCGCGAACAGTAAGACAAAATATTCGGGGGCTTTTGGGCCGTAAGACAAGTTTCATATTTACAAAAAGGCCAAAATTCACGTCATAAGGTACATGAAATTTTTTTCCGACAACCTGTTCGTTTCCATATTCTATTCAGGAAACTCCCACATAAGACATCATTTTTGGGGGCTTAACTGCTACGAGACAATTTTTTTGTCACAAGAATAAAATTTATTTTATACGATATGAGAAAACCAACCAGGTATTGTATGGAAACGACCCTTAGCTGAAAACCGAATCGTGGGGCAATATATTCCTGGGGGCCAGGACAAATTTTACATCTCCAAAGAGGGTTAAAATTTGGGTTCAAGGGTAAATGAAAATTTCTTCCTCCAACTTGTTCGCTGCGATATTTCGTTAAGCGACCCGAGAGGAGACCTTCATAAGACAATATTTTTGTGGGCTTAACTCATGTGACAACTGAGTAATTTGGGTAATACAAAAATATATAAAAATGGTTTCTAAAAATTGTTTATACACTGGTTCGGTAAATAATCAGGCCTAGGGTACTTTTTCTGTTTTACTTCAGAAAATATAATACATCATCAGCTACGATAACAAAACTATTTTAAAAATCTAGTTTCTCAAAACAAGAAAATTTAACTTATAATTTTTTTAAGAAAAAAATAAAATAGATTATTTCATAAATGAATCTCAAATTTAAAACGAAATAAGTATGTAGAGAAATACTGTTGTAATAACAAATACTCTCCGATTTTTTTTCAGAATCTTCTGAACTGAAATCCTCTTCTGCCTCTGAGTTTTCAGAATATTCAGTAGCTCCTCTAGTTCTTCCAGATCTTCAGGGAGATATAGTCTTCTGCTCCGCTTAGGACAGCATCCTTTTTCAGTAATATCTCAACCATTTTGTTTCGGAGTTAATGTCTTATGAGGATCTTATTTTCCAGAACGGATTTACATGGTGGCAAAAGTGCAGGATCGATCTTTTTTTATGGCTGAAGAAGGATCGGAAATATTCTTATATCATTTTAAAAACAACTGAATTATTGCTTTATTACCGTCCTTGCACTTTTAGACAAAAACAAGACATTAATAAATCGTCTGTTTTTCCAACTCCAAAATCTAGCCAAAGCCTGTGGTAAAATATTTTCTCTTACTGTTTGGTTCTCGGCTAAGAGGGAGTTTCCGCGCAATACCTCGTTAATTTTTTTCATGTACCATTTGACGTAAATTTCAACCCTCTTAACAAAAAATTTTGTCTTAAAGCGATTAAGCCCACAAAAATTATGTCTTACGTTGGAATTTTCTGAATAAAACATGGAAACGAACAATCTGGCGAAAAAATGTCCATGTACCTTACGACATAAATTTTGGCTTATTCTATAAATATCAAACTTGTTTTACGACCCAAAAGCCCCCGAACATTTCGTTTTACGATCTTGTTTTGAGTTAGGCCTTCCACACATAGCATCGTTTGTTTTTTCATGCACCTTATCACGTAAAACTTAGCCTTTTTTTGAAAATTTGAGAGCCTCTACTGATTAAACGCCTCCGGTCTGATGCGCAGGACAAAGAGAATATTAAATAGCTTGTCTACGCACACCAAACTCGGGGCTCAAAAATTTTGTACCTTATGACGCAAGTTTTCAGGCACCAACTCCCTGTTCATACCGGCAAAATTGAATGCATTTAGCATGGTCTCTCTCAGTTGCAGTTGCTGTTATTAAACTTTTAAGGCGCCGTAATTCGAAAACAAATAAAAATCGGATTACAATTTTTGGTTTTTTTAGTCAGTAGTATAATACACTCCCGGAATTTGGCACTTTCCTCCCGAACAACCCTGTATCTAAAATAATTGGGTGACATTGCGCAGGGATAGAGGCTGCAGTAGGATTTACTCTAGCTGTGCAATAGAATAGTAGCGATAAGACGCCGTCATTTTTTAATATATCATCAGATCTGTCGAATTTATACTTCTAGCATTATTCAAATTTTAGAGAAATTCAAAAAATTTGTGTGATGGTAAATATCTATCTGTATTTGATAACTTAAAATTCCTTTACTTTTCACTAACATAGGTATTTCACGACCTTCAAAGCAACTTTAATTTTATTAAGCTTAAAGTTATTACATTCGGCATGAAAGCAGAAAGTTCGTATTGAGAGCATTCAAACTCTAGTAAATCTGTTTTAAACTTTCGCGTTTCAACTTTTCAAGTGCTCGATGAAACTAGAGAAATCGATATATCGTCACTGCGCAATATGTTTCCACCATGCGTTTATTAATTTCTAGTATTTAGTTGCAACCAGCACCAGCGTGGTTTTTTTATAATTTTTTTCAAATAAGAAGATAGAGCTTTATTCGATGTAGTTTTGAATTATTTTCAAATAGCAGAGACAAAAACATAAGCATTGGAGAACAAACAATTTAAATTTCAATTCGTTTATTTTGGAGTGACCTAAACGCAAAATCTGACTTATTACGGCACCAAATGCAAGTAGATCATTAATTTTGTTAGAAAAACGTCATATATTTCATCTATTTTCATAATTCGTTGGGCGTTTTTAGTTTGATAAAAAATCCATCCTTATTTGAATGTGTTTATAACTAATATTTTGAAAATTATAAACAAAGGACCCCGCACTTGCTTGAGTTCCCGGTCGATTCGTCTGAATTTTTGATAAGTTGTACTTGACACCCTCCTGATTAAAAGTGTTCATAGGGCCAAAGTCCGCAAATGAATAGTTTTCGAGATATCAAGGACGCAAAGTCTCAAAAAATGGGATATTTCCATGAACTTCAAGATGGAAAAAAGTGCTCTGACCTGGAGGTCAGACCATGTTCTCTTTATGTTTTTAGGGTCGCTGAATCCAAATTCGGGGTCCGTTAAACTCCATCACGTCAGGGTCAAGGGCATTTGAAGGTCAAATTGACAAAATCCTGTCAAAAAATATGAAAAAATTCATATACATATTTTTGAGGTCACTGAATCCAAATCCGGGGTCCGTTAAACCCCATAACGTCAGGGCCGAGGGCATTTAAAGGTCAAATTCAGAAGAGACCGCCAAAAATCTGAAAAAATTCATATACATGTTTTTGGGATATCTGAGTCCGAATCTGATATTTTCTTAACTCCACAAGTGTGTAACCTCACACCGCAGACAGATAGCCGACACCACAACCACATAAACTAACACAGAAGATCGGAGAGCCAATGATCACGAGACCCGGGGGCCACTAAACAACAGACAGCAGCCCAGGCCTGTAGCTAGGGGGGGCAATTTCAACTGCTTTCCCAATATTTTGAAAGAGATTGGGTTAAACATTTTTTGCCCGCTCTTAAAGCACTTTCCAGCTACAGGCCTGTAGCAGCCCCCAATAACCACGAGAACCGGGGACACACAACAGCAGACAGTAGCTCCAATAACCACGGTGCATGGTAGCGAGATATGTGCAAAAGTTGTATGGTTCAGAGGGGGTTAGCTGATGGTTACCTCAAACTTAACCTTGAACTTGATGCTCAAGGTCATTTGAAGATCAACTGTGGTATTTTAAGTAGGCCCCTATTTTTCAGATAACTATACGTCAGATTCGGTAAGAACGGGATATTCTACGTTTAGTTGTGGTATCATGAGTGGGGTCTAAATTATGACATGTGATTTTTATTTCTTATCATCTTATGTTATTCACTGTTAGCTTTAGCATTACCCAATGTGCACCGGCGTGGAGGAAGCTAATCAGATTTTGCACGTCACGTGGCTACCTGTCTGCACTTGTGGAGTTAAGAAAATATCAGATTCGGACTCAGATATCCCAAAAACATGTATATGAATTTTTTCAGATTTTTGACGGTCTCTTCTGAATTTGACTTTCAAATGCCCTCGACCCTGACGTGATGCGGTTTAACGAACCCCGGATTTGGATTCAGTGACCTCAAAAATATGTATATGAATTTTTTCAGATTTTTTGACGGTATTTTCTCAATTTGACCTTCAAATGCCCTTGACCCTGACGTGATGGGGCTTAACGGACCCCGGATTAGGATTCAGCGACCCTAAAAACATAAAGAAAATATGGTCTGACCTCCAGGTCAGAGCACCTTTTTCCATCTTGAGGTTCATGGAAATATCCCATTTTTTGAGACCTTGCGTCCTTGATATCTCGAAAACTGTTAATTTCCGGACTTTGAGTCTATGAACACTTTTGATCAAGAGGGTGTCAAGTACAACATATCAAAAATTCAGACAAATCGACCGGGAACTCCAGCCCATAAGGTTTGTGAAACACATGTAAAAACCTACATTTTGAAATAAAAATTGTCCTCCTGTGAGTCGATGCATTTAAACAATAAGTGATGAAAATTTCGAAATTATTATTGGTTTTTAGCCGTTTGAATAAATATTTTGCGCTAAAATTTGGCACGAAGGTTTAGTTCAATAAAGGCCATAGTTTGACAAACTTTTGTTAAAATTGATGCATTATTAGGTCATATTTCTTAAATTGTCAAAAAATGCAATTTTCAGTGGTTTATTTTTTACAAATCAACAAATTATCAAAAAGTTTTATCATAAACCTGGTCTTATTCGAAATGTTCATACGAGCAATTTGATGATATTTATATTTTTGCGATGCGATTATTGGGACTGGAGATAATAAGGTAAACAGCAGAAAATGTCAATGTTGAAACAAGAATTGCTTACATTTTACAAGAAGCAATGGACCGATTTAATCCAAAACTTCTCATAGCACTTGTCATTATACCTACAACAAATTAAAACAATAAAATTGCAGCAGCCAAAGAATTCCTCATTCATCTATTTTGATGCTTAATTTGACTCACTAATACCAATTTCTTATGAACCTCATGAACTATCTTTACAGATACAATGGATTTAAAAAAAATTCTGAGGCTGCGTTAAAAAAATAAAAATCCTTTTACATTCTTAGAGGTATCTATTTGCATATAATAAGCAGAATAATTTTCATTTTGGCTATTTCTAGTTTTGCCAAAAATAGAGTTAATGTGTTCGGACTACAGGTAGATATGTATATTGACTACACTCTCTAAATAATTTATACATGGTGTCTGCCATATACTTACAAACATTTTGCAGGATGACATGTTGGCACAAAACTAGTTTTTGATTTAAAATTAATTAAAAATACGCAATGTTTCCAGTTTAAACAGTACTACTATAAACAGAAGACGGAAGAGACGAGGATATTTCGCTCACTTCCCGTGTCAATAACATATGTTTTACAGCTTTACAACACTCATTTAAAAATAATAAAACAGTTTTACTTTCACCTTGTTTAATCAGTATTGAAATGAAACTACTAACTACCATTTAATATTAATTTACTCATTGTCATCTTAGAAATTATTCACAAACCACAATTCCATAGGATTTATTAGAAACAGTAGAACGCCCAAGTCGGTTTTTTAACGCTCCTTGTGTCTTTATTTAAAAAATGTCAATGATCTTAGTAATTTACTGTCTGCAAAAAATGTATTTTAATGACGAGATTAAAAAATTACCATTTTTTATAAATTATTATAGAAAATTTCTTTAACCACTGTAGTAATTAATTTAATAGACGTAATTTAATTTCAATAAATACTTAATTCATCACCTCGTTCATTACACCTTTTTATTATTTTTACTATAAATTAACTTTAAAATTAAATAAAACGAACACGTCAACACTGTAGGATTGATAAGCGGCGGCCTGTCTACGGCTAAACAACGAGGTATGAAAACCACAGAATAATTTCTTTCGGTTGTGCCGACAGCAGATAATTCCTTTTATGAAAGAGACGCCGGCGTTTTAAAAAGTTTTTTTTCTGCCTCAATACAATAAACATAATAAAAAGGGAGATGTGTAAGTCGCAAGAAGACATTGAACTTGATTTTATATGGTCCTGCAATACTGACCTACACAATATTACATATGTAAGGTGCGCCACTTAAAACTCCCCAGACTTGTAACTTTTTTTATTTTTGAAGTGATGACCATGTTGGGCACATCAAATTGTAGACATTTTTAAGCCTTTAAACGTGCATACAGAGTAATTAATTATTTTTTTTTTAAATTGTTAAGAAAGGAAACTTAATGTCATTGAATATTTTTTTACCTCACCCTGTACATGAACTGTGTTAATATTGTCTTATAAAGGTTTTAATTAGCTTCAATTTATGTTATTAAAATAAAAATTTTTTAAAAATAAAAATTTTGCAATTTCCTACTTAGTAAGTATATTTTAATATAAGTTTGTTTTTAAAATTATTTATTTCTTTTGTTTCTTGTTACTGTTTTGTTACGTTAAATATTGTTTGTGATTTGTCTTTTACAAATAAAGCATAAAATTATTATTCACATTCTTTTCAAAGTTATTTAAAAAAAAAATCAGTTTGGAATC
Source organism: Rutpela maculata (assembly GCA_936432065.2). Classification (NCBI taxonomy): domain Eukaryota; kingdom Metazoa; phylum Arthropoda; class Insecta; order Coleoptera; family Cerambycidae; genus Rutpela; species Rutpela maculata. Next base: position 4,122,041 of record OW386286.2, read on the forward strand.
GGAAAGAGAGTGTTTTAATTTCTTTCTCTAAAACCAAAAAGAATTTCGAATATGACGTAATAACATAAATTGAAGCTAATTAAAACCTTTGTAAGAAACATTAACGCAGTTCATGTACAGGGTGAGGTAAAAAAATATTCAAGGAAATTAAGTTTTCTGTCTTAACAATTTAAAAAAATTTAAATCACTCTGTTCACATGTTAAATGTTAAAAATTTCTACAATTTGATGTGACCAATATGGTGGTCGTCGCTTAAAAAAATAAGAAAGTTACAAGCCTGGAGAATTTTAATTGGCGCACCCTGTATACTGTCTGGCCCGCAAATATCGTATTTTTAGGAAATAAGTAATTTAAGCAAAGCCGTTGGAGTAAAGCAAAAATTATTATTTGCTTCAATATATTATCATGCAAAATACTTGTACGTATGTACGTACACCCTGTATCGTGAACCTACTAAATACATTAAACGTCCAAGCCATTACAGTTCGCTTGCATTAACTAAGCTAAAGGACAAAACTTTCTGCTGTCAACAAAATTTCTCTAAAACTATTCACAATAAATTAGCTTATATTAATTAAGTTACTCACAGTTGACCCGTAGCTGAATAACCTTCCCGATGCCGGTCCCAATCCCATTATCTGCTTGGCATAAATAATAGCCTTCCCGATCTTCTTTAACATGCTGCAGGAGTAGCGTGCCATTTCCTAATAGTTTTGTGTACATGTGGTCTCGCACTTCTTCGTAGTCCCCGGACTTACTGGCTAAACAAATAAATTCAGATAAATCTCTGGTGATCATCTTAGTGGGCTGTTAAACGTATCGGGGGATGAACTGTTGGCTTCTGTGTGATATATGCGCCCCAGGGGATAGAGACGTTTTCACTTGATAATGGAGGTTTAAGCCGCATGGAAAGCAAGTAAAATTTTACACTAGCTCTATTTGTGTATTTTGTTACAGTATTAGGTCAGAGAATATAGGTCAAAATTACGGAGGCGTAGAAGCGGGGCCACTATGATGTAGTCATTTCAGGGCAAAATCTTGCAATCGGTTTAAAAAAACTTTTAAACTGATTTCAAGAGATTTGGTATACCGGGTGGCCACAAATTAATGTGCGCCCCCAATTTTTTGGTTGTTTCTTAATTTAAAAGTTTCGTTTTTGGTACACATAAGTTAGACAAAAGTGGGCTAGTTTTAGACCAACAGGAACAAAAATAATAATTCTGGTTCAACCGGAAGTGACATCAACTTTCTTTCTTAAATAGAAAGACTATATTTTTTTGATGGTTTCTTATTAAGCATTAAATTCTAAGTTTTCTTTCTAACAGCTTTTTCCAATTTAAAATTTTTTAAAAAATATATGTAAGAAAATTATTGAATAGACTATGGAAATTATTAGTAAGGTTGTAGACTTATATGTAAAGAACAAAATAGTTATTTGAATTACTGATAGGTACGACTACTTTTAGGTTTTTCTCAAAATACAGAATTTCATTTTCATTTTCATTTCCATGGGGTTCTATGGAAAATGTTTTAATGGGACCGTACCATTTTCTTTTATTAATAAAAAATAATGATTCATAAACTTCAATTTTTTTCGCCATTAATCATTTCTTCGTAATAATAAATGTATTTTTAAAAGGTAAGAGCCAATAGATAACACAGTCCCACAAAAAAAAAAAATTGGAACTGCTATCGAGACAACTGTATCCCCATGTAATTTTCGACGGTGAATCCGAATCCGAGGTCAAAAAAAATCGTACACCCCAAAATCATCCCCTAGCGCTATAAAACACTCCCTAAACATGGTAAAAATGACTTAACGCTCCACGAATAGTCTTAAATCTCAATAAATCGAATTAAATATAAACATTCAAGTATATAACGCATAAACACTACTTTCCATTGAAAATCGCCCCCATGAGTGGGTGAAAACTACCCCTCATACAACAGAAAACTAAAAAATGCAGTGATTGTAAAAAAAGCTTACGATGCCCAGTTTTTTTTGGAAAGAGTGAGTAACTGCATTAGTTCCGATGCGATGCTCAAAATCTACCCCCATAGAGTGGCGGAAACCACCCCTAGATTAAAATTGCAAGGAAAATCGGGGAAAAGGTAATAACAGAAACAATGAACGCCCCAATAAAGAGCCCAACTTGACGTATACTTAATTGGGGTCAAGTGGCGGAATAGCCTAAGCTAAACTTCGCCCATGAAACTTTGTATTTTTCATTGTTCAATAAAGACGTTTATAATAATAATAATAATAATAATAATAATAATGAAGTTTATTTACGAAGAGGAAAGAATATATTACATAGTAATGTTTCATAAGGAAACGTAGATGTAAATAAACAATAACCCACTAAGGCGAACCTTGACGTGGGTGTACACCTCTCTGTTCATACATCCCATTACCCTAGTAGGGAATCTGGTTGCATAAACAGCAAGGTGTGAAACATATTATTAATATCTACAAAGTACTAATACCGTTGAACATTAAAACTAGAAAAATAAAAAAGAATATAGAAAAGATATACCAATTCAGGACTTACAATACTAATGTAACTTTAAAATATAACTTTGAAATATAACTTTGAAATATAACTTTGAAATGGACGGCAATGACGCCAACTCTAAAATTACATTTGAAAATTTCAATGTTTGTGCATTCAGATAAAATACAGAGGACTAATACCTTGTTCCTTAGTTTAGTTGATTAATTAATGTGTTAGCAATTTTAAATTTAAAGATATGTTTATTCGTGTAGTATGAATAAGTAATAATTGTTTCTATTTCCGCTCATTACCACTCTAAAACCAACACCAATATTCGTGACCACCCAGAGGCAGTAGCAAAACCGACTAATAGTACGTCGGATGGCTGGCTCTATCGTTCACTAACCCAATACCAAGGTATAACCAAATAAAACCTATTTCATTTTATTCAGCAGGTTTTTTTACATAGGAAATCACTTTTGACGACACTCTCCATTGGTCGAGACTGAAGTTACAAGAAAAAAACAAAAAAAAATGAAAATAACAAAATTCAAATTCATGCACGAATAACTTTCAAACGAAAAAAGATAAAATTATGTATTTTTTTTAGTTTTATAGTGCAAACGATTCTCTTTAATTTGATGTATAATTTATTACAAAAATAATAACTTTAACATTAAAAAATTGACATTGATATAGATGGTACACAAATTGTCATTTTTTTTGAAAGCTCTAACTCATTGTAACTCGCTTATGTATTGAGCTATTCGAATGTTTTATTCACCAAAAACTGCCAAATTTCATAGACTTCATTTTGTCTCAATTAATGCTGGGTCTAGCTCTGTAAATAAAAGCGGTACAGCCTTTTAAACACAACGAAGCGCGCTACGGCGACGGAGTCGCGAGGCGTCCCCACTCGTTCCCGGTACATCCCGCGTTCACCATAAATCGCGCAAGGCTACAATCAGCGGCCGTAACAAAAGCTTTAGAATTATCTTCCTTTATTGTAAGATGATAAAATTAACAAATCAGATTGAATAATTTGATATTAGTTGTAATAATCTGCTATATATGGTGTCGTACTACGCGGGTGGTGCATTAATAAATTGAAAATAATAGGTAGGTATCAGACAGATATAACTGATTTTCAGATATATCATTGTAAAAATCATGCCAGCTAGTAAAGTTTTTACTTTGTTTCGTATATTTTAATATTTTCCATAAAATGTCAGAGGTAAACACATAATCAAAACAATTATTTGCCATGCTTTCACTAACTCGTAGAGGCTCTGAACGATTAGTTGGATTTTTGTACATAACTATATTTTTGTTTTCATGTAAACTGGAAGGGTTAAAATCGGTTAAAATTGGATAGACGATCTAAATATGCTTGTGTAAATAGGCTGTTCTCTATTAATAGTGGGATTTTTACCATCTAGCCTGTCTTCGTTTTGATCAAAATTATCGCTGCGATAAATGTAATTGTTTTCTTCAGAACTTACTGGAGGAACTCCAGGTGGTATAAAAATGTCGTCACTAGTGTTTACTAATACGTGACTAGCTAAAGACGTTAAAAATGTACGTATTTCATCGTAGGAATAACCATAGCCAAAAGAATAAAGCATATCATTAAGTTCTTTTTCTTCTGACGGCACGAAACACATGTAGTGATATGTAAAGGATTTAAAAAAATGGCCTAAGCTGATTGTTTTTTTTTTTCGTAAGTATTAATATAAATTCCACTACTATAGAAATAACGTCGTTTAAATCAAATTTGTCTGTCCTGACATATTTAGTATCCACGACATAAATGTTTATAACAAATCTGAAACTTCTTGTTTACATTTATGTTCATTTAGATTAGTAGCCGTGTTTTTTTATAGTTTTAAAACATCCAGCTATAGCTTCTCTTAAGATACCGGCAGCTTTATCAGGAATTGTCAATTCATTCTCATGAACCAAGTTTTCTTCGCCTGATTCACTTGTGACTGACAACAAAAATCCTTTTAGCTTTATTATCACTTGAATGAACTGTTGTTGTATTTTCTTTGTGTTCACAAAACACTTTGTTTGCTTAAATGCTTTTCTAATCTCTTTCTTATATTTCCACTGCTATAATAACCTAATTTTTCTTCCGTCATTTCTTCAAATATATCATTAAGGCGTGTTTTTAGAAATATTAGAGTTAAGAATTCTTTTTTGCAAAACAGCCAGATAAACCTCCCTAAATAAAATATTTAATGTCCTACAAGTCTGTTATTTTACAATAACCACCCTATTTTGAGATACATTAAATGAAAAATAACGCCCTAGGGCGTTATGGATATCTATAACGCCCTAGGGCATTATAAAATTATAATACAACCCAAAACAAGCAAATTATGATAGCGTTATTGACAAACAAAATACGTTGCTATGCAACGGCGGCGTTTACAAACAATTTTAATTTTTACCCTCTTTTAAATCAAATCGTTCTGAACATAATAGATGTCAAATTAATAAATCGTAAATGTCAAAAAAAAAAATTCGAATCAAATAACAGACTTGCAGGACATTAAACGTTGAAGGCACCACGGGTGTTATAGGATAATGACGCCCTCGGTCGACGTACACTCCCTCGGGCCAGAGGCCCTCGGGATTGTACACTGCCGACCTCGGTGCGTTATTATCCTTATAACACCCTTGGTACCTTAATAACTATAACGCTACTTTAAATTCATTTTTTTCTTTCAGTTGTATAGTTTGTACACATTTAATTTTTTCTTGCTAATATATTTTGCATAACAAATTTTATGATAATTTCTATTAGCCCAAATAAATCTGAATAAATGTGTAACCTGCCTTGTATTTCTGTATCACAATGCGACATTGCAGCTTTAATATATATTTTTTTCTAGTTTCCACACCCGTTCCTGTACAAACTGGTACTTAAAAATGTTCTTAATGTATTCTTAATTTTTCTGGATTGTCCACAAATCAGACAATGCCATTTTATTTTAAACTGATTTTTTTCTTTATTATAACTACATGAAGGCTCACTTGCATTTTTTTATCGCGTTACTAATATCAGAGACAATACGTATTATCTTTGCTAATGTTATTTATTACAAAAAGATGTCAGACAAGAATAATGAAATCGGTATCGAAGGGTGTGTTTTATAAAAATTTTAATGAAATTGCATATTTTCTTTCATTTGCACAATTAATAATAGACCTGATGCCAGTAACAGTTGGCTTTTTACCATTAGATTTTCACTGCTTTCAGCAGTTTCGTAAAACAAACATATAGTTTTTTTCCATTGATAAAAATGAATCTACAATATACATAAACTGTAATAGCCTACATGTGAGTAAAATAGTATATACTTATTAATATTTATCCAGACAATAATGAGGCCAGCAGCCGATACGTATCTTGAAGGGCCGAGAGAGTAGCGGGGGCGGGAAAGGAAGCCTCGCGTCTTCGTCGCCGTACTGTGCTTCGTTGTGTTTCAGGGGCTGTAGCGCTTTTAGTTAAAAAATTGGATCCAGCATTAATCGAGACAAAATGAAGCCTATTAAATTTGTCAGTTTTTGGTGAAAGAAAAAAATGAATACCTCGTTATATAAGCGAGTTATGGCGAGTTATGGCGGGTTAAGAATTAGAAAAATGTTGCCGATTTGTGTATCTTTTTGAATTTTGCTAGTTTTTTTATGTTAATTTTTTAATTATTGCAATAAATTATACTGCAAATTAAAAAGCAATGTTTATTTGTCAAAACCAAAAAAAAAAAATTGTATTTTTATCTGTTTTAGTTCTAAAGTTATATTTGATTAAATCTTAAATTTCTAAATTTCTTTTTTTTTTTTAGTTTTTTTCTTATATCTTCGGTCTCGACCAATGGAGAGTGTCGTCAATTTTGATTTCCTATGTAAAATAACATGCTTTAATAAGTAGTGAAGGTCCCATCTGGTTATACTTCAGTATTGGGTAGGTCAAGAAAGAGAAGGCTTTTCGCGCTCTGCCCGACGGGCTATAACACGAATTTTTATATATGGTTATTTTTTGGGAAGTATCAGGTGTTTTAATTATTTTTCCTGTCTATTAATTGGTGTATTTTATTAACAGGTGTGAGAGAGAGCCACGACTTCAAACGAATCTTAAGCTGTATAATAGAATGGGTATTTATTACTTCGCTTGGAACTTCAGCATATATCAGTGGACTTAGGTAAGCAAAACATCTTTGACCAACAGTTTTTTTTATTTTTGGAATTTGCGTTGTTTTTGCCTTAAGACGTGTATCATGTTGGTGTGCAATTTGCGGCAGGGAATTTTTATGTTTCTGATGTCTTATTACCAGGCTCTGGAAATATAGTTGTCGTATATCAAATACATTGCTTTCCCTAAAAAGTAGGTCAGTTGGATAGGTGTAATTTTTGCCATGGATTATTTTCAGTAGCCATTTTTGCATAATATGTAGTTTTTTCAGGTGGTTGTTTGTTACACCTCCCCAAACTACAAGTCCATAAGTTAAATGTGTTTGTATTAAGGAATAGTATAAAGTTTTTAGTTTTTCGATTTCAAACACATTTTTGTAAAATTTAAAGCTTCCTATCATGCATCTAAGTTTAGATACAATATGGTCAACTTGGTAATTCCATCTGAGGTGGCTGTCAATAACTATTCCCAACTATTTTATATTATTCTTAGCTGATATGGTAATTTCTTGATCATCAATTTTAAAGCATATGGCGTTATTATTATTATTATTATTATTATTATTTTTTTTTTTTTAGCGATCTAAAAACCAGTCACCCTTCTCTGTGGCTCCGACCCTCACAGAGGGGAGCTGGTAGTACCGGTAGCCACTCCCCACGCCCGTGGGGTAAGTGACTACTGGGTCCGGGAATCGTGTGCCCTGAGCAGACGTAATGAACCAAGAATGACGGCCTTCTGCATTCTGCCGGCTAAGATCTCTGCCGAATTTCGGCATGCCGGTATGATCTTGAGTTCCGAAAGCAGTGTGTGTCTCGTTCCACCGAGGGCTCCTATGATCAGTACCACTATCTTAACAGTATGGCCTGGATACAGTCTGCGGAGTTCGAAGAGCAGATCTCGATATTTTGTCCGTTTTTCCTCCTCCTTCAAGACAATGTTGTTCTCCGCGGGAGCCGAGAACTCCACGACGAACATTGTCTTGAGTTGATGGTCGAGGAGTACTACGTCAGGCTTGTTGGCTTGTATTTGCCTGACGGTGGGAAAAGAGTAGTTCCAATAAATTAGACACTTCTCATTTCCCACAACGGACTCAATATCCCCCGGAGCGTAAGGCAGCACTGGTGTTTCGTCTATCCCATACGAGTGCCTTAAATGGTAATAAAGCACTCGTAATGCTCCGTCGTGCCTTTGGATATAGGCCGAGACTGCATATGTCGGGCAAGCCGACAGCAAGTGCATAAGAGTCTCTGGCGCCCTGCGGCAGGCCCTGCAGCTGACATCAGGGACCTCCATACCCATGACACGACTACGATAGACGAGGGTGTTAAATACACCATCCTGGCAAGCCATTATGAATCCCTCGGTCTCAGACTTCAGCCCGGCTGACCTTAAGAAGGCAAAGGTCAGCCTTTCGGATAAGCCAAGGTTTTCTATATTTTTATAGAAAACTCCATGCATTGGCTTATCCGTATGCAGCTGCAGAAAGTTGTTGTGTTCTGCAGCTTTAATTTCGGCTTTTCGCCGAGCAGGTTCCAACTCGGTGACAGAGTCGCGATTTACCCGCTCGACGTCGAAGGAGAGACCAAGTTCATCGGCTGCTCTCTGTGCTGCCTTAAACAGAAAGGCTCCTACCCCTGCATTTTCATGGTCTCGGACCATGCAGAGGAGGGGATCCGAACTCCTGATGACCTTACAGGCTCCATCCAGAACCATCCTATTATGGAGACTCTCCAAACTCAAGAGTCCACGGCCTCCCCGATGTCGTGGGAGGTATAGCCGTGGAACGGACGATTTAGGATGCAAACTCCTATTGAGATGCATCTTCTTGCGGGTTCCTACGTCGAGTTGACGCAACTCTTCTTGAGTCCATTTCACTACTCCAAAGGAGTAGAGAAGGACCGGAACGGCAAGCATGTTAGTAGCAGACACCTTGTTCTTCCCCGACAGTTCTGAAGACCAGATATGTCGGAGTCGGTGCTGATACTTGCCGCGGAGAGCGTTTTTCACTACACTCACTTCTTGGGTGGAGCGTTGCTCGACACCCAAGTAAGTGTACGACTCTCCGGCATCTAGATGATGTAAGATGCTTCCGTCCACGAGCTGCGCGTCCTCTCCGTAGTTCCCGCATCGTCCTCTCTTGAGATGGACCAGTGCACATTTGTCCAGCCCGAACTCCATGCCGACAGCCTGCGTGTACTCCTGTACCACCCTGAGGGACTGGTGTAGGTCCCTCTCTCCGGAGGCATAAAGTTTAAGGTCATCCATGTAGAACAAATGGGTGACCTTATGCCTCCTATCGCCGGGGGTACCGCAGTTGTATCCACGGGTTTTCCGGAGCGAAACGGATAATGGCAGTAGTGAGATGCAGAACAGAAGGGGGCTGAGGGAGTCTCCCTGAAATACTCCCCTTCTGAATGTTACCGACTCCGTCTGGACTCTATCATTACCCGATGTAATGGTAAAGCGAGTCCTCCAGAGCGGCATCAGTTCTTCGATGCATCTCACTACGGGACCGGGTACCGCAAGACATTGGAGCAAGTGAACAATAAGCTCATGAGATGTCATATCAAATGCCTTGCGGTAGTCGATCCAGGCCATGGAGAGGTTACGCTTATACTGCACGGAGTCCTGTGTGACACATCTGTCAATCAACAGATTCTCCTTGCAGCCAGCGACACCTCTCTTCGACCCTCGTTGCTCATATATCCGTTCGTAAACCGGTTCAACTGCGCGGAGCACTCGCATGTACAAGATGCGCGTAAACACCTTGTAACATGCGTTTAAACAGGTTATCGGTCGGTAGTTCTTTGGGTTGGACAAATCTCCGTTCTTGGGGATCAGCACTGTCCGCCCTTCAACCACCCAAGAAGGAATTTGCTGCTCCCCATTTAGCCAGGCATTAAAAATTCTGGCCAAATGGTGGTGGGTGCTCGGTAACTTTTTCCACCAAAAGTTATTTATCCCATCGGGACCTGGAGCAGCAAAGTTCTTAGAGCCCTCGAGAGCTCTTCGAACCTCTTCTGGGGTTATTGGTTGGCACACTTCCTGTGGTTGTTGAAACCTTTGACAAAAGGTTTCAAAGTGTGCAAGGGCCGGAGAGTCTCGATTGAGTGGAAGCTTCTCCTCGTAAAGCGTTTTCCAGAAATTTTCCACCTGATCTACAGTCGGCGGATTCTCTGCAACACGCGGAGGCGGTTCGAAAAGGCGCGAGGGCTTTTGGCGGAAGAGTTTATTTTCCGCCAGCCCCCTCGCCCGCCTCACTAGTGATTTTTTACAAACCACTAGCATCCGTATCCTGTCGAGACAGTGCTGTTTGGTGGTTCGCAGCACTGCCTCATTGAGTGTGTGATGGACGCGTCTTAAGTTGGCGGCTATTCGACGCACTTTAGGCGTAAACGGCCTATTGGCCGCCATGTAGTCCATCACACATTGGATACGGGATGCGTGTTGCCTCGCCGACCGGATCTTGGCTTCCATCTTTTGTATGCGCCGCTCCGCCCTCTCCTGTGGGGAGGCAGTATTACGCCTCTCCGTCCGAGAAAAGCGTTGAACAGCGGCATACACGGCACAGTTAATGTGCCAGATGTCAGCCCGTTCTGGTAGCGCATCACGAAGTTCTTCATCCACTCTGGCCAGGTCTTGTGGCCCGGGGGCTTTTATGTGGTGTAGCCCCCGTCTGGTACTGAGGCCCTCTGGTACTGGTGGAACAAGGAGAACCACTTCCTCAACCGGTGAATGCGGCGGTCTTTCAGCCACCTCATTCACCGGTTCAGGAGCAGCCCTCACGTAGCCCCTTCTACGAAGATGGGATACATAGTCACGCAGATTTTGTGGCGTGAAGGCGCCATGCTCTGGATGCCTGTCACACCACAGAGCATGCATCCGCCCCATGTATCCCCTTCGTGCGGGCTCACTGCTTTCGTAGCATTGCAGAAGGTCGTCCCTTAGCTCATCCGTCCACTCAAAGCGTCCTTGTCCATAGCGTTCGTCATCAACGGGCGCTCCATCCGGTTGGGCCCCACCACCTTGCCCTTGACCCCTATCCGGACGAGGTCGATTGTGGGGGCCCTCTCTTCTGTTTACGGGAACCAGAAGTCAGGGCTTGTGGGTGGTTAGCCCAACAAGCCCACGACCGACACCAGAGGGGAATGAGCTTTCCCCTCCCGGGTGCACTAGGGCTGCCGGTTCGGTTTTGCACCCCCAGCTGGAGTAAGTGGTGGCGCTACTCACCAAAGGCTTGATAGATGAAAGTCAGCCCCTCCTGCTTATTTATTATTATTATTATTATTATTATTAATCCGCATTCAACACTCGTATGCGGTTGTCAATGCGCCACCTACCGGCTGGTCAAAAAACTATAAAGTCAGAAAATTATATAGATATTATTTCTGAATTTTTAGACGATTCTTTTTAGGGGCCATATAAATAAGTAATAGTATTTTCAGAGAACTCTTTTTAGGAGACATCTAAGCAACTGCAATTTAAATTTGGGGGTGGTTTCCTCTATGGTGGTAGTTTTTGAGCATCGCATCAAGACTAATGCAGTTACATACTGTTTCTAAAATAACTGGGCATCGTAAGCTTTTTCTGCAATCACTGTAGTTTTTTTAAATTTCCTGTTGTGTGAGGGGTAGTTTTCACACACTCATGGGTGTGATTTTCTATGGAAGGTACTGTTAACTCTGTATTTATGCGTTATATATTTGAATGTTTATATTTAATTCGATATATTGAGATTCAAGACTATTCGTGGAGGGTTAAGTCATTTTTTCTCTGTTTAGGGAGTGCTTTTTAGCGCTAGGGGTTGATTTTGGGGGTGTACGATTTTTTTTTGACATCGGACTCGGATTCAGCATCGAAAATTACACACAACAGAAAATTTAAAAAAACTGCAGTGATTGCAAAAAAGTTTACGATGCCCAGTTATTTTAGAAACAGTATGTAACTGCATTAGTCTCGATGCGATGCTCAAAAACTACCCCCATAGAGTGGCGGAAACCACCCCTAAATTTAAATTGCAGTTGCTTAGATGACTCCTAAAAAGAATTCTCTGAAAATACTATTACTTATTTATATGGCCTCTAAAAAGAATCGTCTAAAAATTCAGAAGAAACATCTATATAATTTTCTGACTATACAGTTTTTTGACCAGCCGGTAGGTGGCGCATTGACAACCGAGTGTTGAATGCGGATTAAATATACGTCAAGTTGGGCTCTTTATTGGAGCGTTCATTGTTTCTGTTATTACCTTATTTTTCCCCCGATTTTCCTTGCAATTTTAATCTAGGGGTGGTTTCCGCCACTCTACGGGGGGGAGGGTAGATTTTGAGCATCGCATCGGAACTAATGCAGTTATTCACTCTTTCCAAAAAAACTGGGCATCGTAAGCTTTTTTTACAATCACTGCATTTTTTAAGTTTCCTGTTGTATAAGGGGTAGTTTTCACCCACTCATGGGGGTGATTTTCAATGGAAAGTAGTGTTTATGCGTTATATACTTGAATGTTTATACTTAATTCGATTTATTCAGATTTAAGACTATTCGTGGAGCTTTAAGTCATTTTTACCATGTTTAGGGAGTGTTTTTTAACGCTTTTATATAGGGGGTAAAAAGGGGGTATTTATAATAAAAGAAAAATCGATTTTTTTCTATTTTCTCGGAAAATATACAAAAAATAGATCAAATAAAAGTTGTTTATAGCAAAATTATTGTGACGTGTTTCCTAGGAAACCACCCTTGCAAATTCCGTGGGTTCCAAAAATTATAACAAGAGATAACCACAAACTCACTTTATTAAATAATTTACTGGATACTTCACAATACTATTATTAACTTAAATGTTTATCACTTTGTTTTCACTTTGTGGTCTTAACCTCACTTATCAATCAAAACTTCTCTAAACGTCCGACCGAGAATATTATATACTCCTAGTGATTGCTTCCGGAATTATTCTAGAAACGGGCGCGGCGTTATCTAGAAGTCTCTTTTCTCTAATGTTCCAGAATGTTTCTGCTGTTCCTACTGTCTCACAGATGGCATAACATGTATGTTGTGCTGCCTGTCCCCAAGGGGTATATTTGTAACACTATCTTTAATTCGGTGTTCTTAAATTAATTTTATAGCAATAATTAACCAAAATACGGCCCCATTTTTCGATGGGGGGATGGCTGATGGAATTTTTTTCTAAAACAAGTGTTTTAAAGGGACAAAATTAATTGAAGGAAAAATTAATTACTGAACAATAACCAAACATTTTGTTAACAAAAATGTGAAAACGCATATTGAATCGGCCATAACTTCTTTATTTTTTGTGATGTAGAAACAAACAAAAAATCATTTTAAAGATTGATTAATTACCTTTAATTTTGTTTTTACAACTTTTAATGGAAGAATCACAGTTTCTAAGATATTCAACATTTTAAACTAAATTCTTCATCCTAAAAACGGTCGGATGCCATTTATCAAATTAAATATCCCCGAAACAATCAACCTTACACAAGTTTATAAGCTTTATTTTCGATGTCCACCATATTTTCTCTTCAACTAAGATTTATTTCAGATATTTACAGAGAAACAAAAATGTTACGTTTTTTCCTAAAATCCCTTTACAGTTTAAGTCTAAAATGAATTTTTTTTCTAAAACAAGCGTTGTAAGCCGATGAAAAAATTTGAGCGTCTAGGTTACACTATGTATTAACGAAAAACAGTATATGGAAATATATTTCTTTAAGTACTGACTACTTACATTAACAAAATTGCGACGTTTTTATTAAAAAAAAAAGTGTGAAAAAGTACATTGTTTCTGCCATAACTTCTTTGTTTTCTATGCTATAAAAGTAGGAAAAAATTATTTGAAATCCCAATTAATAGTTTTTCATTTTGGCTCTTAGCGTTTTCGGCCTAAGTGCCATAGTTTCTGAGATATCTAACATTTAAACTAAATACTTCGTCTTATAAACGTTCGGACAACAACTTTAGACTTCCAAATCTCCGAAACCATTAACTTTGCAAAAATTAGAAAAAAGAAAACGAAATTCATCCTTAATTTAGTAGCTTTCTTATTTGTCTCTAGCATGTCTTTGATCAATGTAATACCTTTCGAGTTATTTGACGAAAAGGTATTTGAAATACCACTCTTCAAACTAAAATCTCAAATTTTCTAGTAGTTATAACTTAAATCTATCAATTTATATGAAAATTTGCATAGAACCTTTTCTTCTTAAAATTCAATTATCTCTCAGCTCCAAAGTTTTTGTTTTTTATTTAGGTGTCGCCCCCTAAAAAGGGGGGCATTTACTATTAAGCTGCCAAAAATGAACGAGATCTAATCCATATGACTTTATCCCGAAGTTTAAACCTCTAGTATTTCAGTTAATTATTGTTATAAATTAGAAATTATTGCTATGAAATTAAATTTAAAATCACGAAATTGAAGATAATTTTGTCAAAAATAACTTTTATTTGAACTTTTTTGTAAATGCCATATTTCTCGAGAAAATAGAGAAAAATACATTTTTTAATTAAAAATGCCCCTTTTCACCCCCTATAGGTTCCTGGGGATCCGTAAAACTACTAAACTTTCTTGTTTCGTGAAATTTGGCCCTGTAACCAAAGTTTAAAATCTGCACAAAGGACCCCGGAACAAAACCCATGAAAATGTTGATTCGGTGGAATCGGCTGAAATTTTGGTATTTTGTAGTTCAAGTCATGCTGATCAAAAGTTCTTATCACATCAAGCCAATCCCATGGACAGTTTTTGAGATACAGCTTGTCAAAGTTAGGTAATTTGCGTCATTTTAGACATTCAAGAACTTTTTACTCCTAAAATATTAACTTTAGCAAAAAATTGCAAGGGTCGAAATATTTTTGTTCTAGTCCAATAAAGCTTAAGAATTTTTTTCAGAATTTTTTTATCAATTTTTAAGTTAGGTGAAATATATATATGACATATTTCGGCATGCTTCTGTGGGATTGGCTGAAACTTTGCTATTTTGTAATTAAAGTCATGCTGATCAAAAATTCCTATTGCACTGAATCTATCCTATGAGTGGTTTTCGCTCCAGGAGTGCCTGAAGGTCTAACAACGAGGTAACGGGTAATCTATATGTACGTGTTTATGAATGGCTTCCAGCGTGTTTGTGTACGTGCGTGCATGTGTGTTTGATTATTTTTATCAAAGAACCTGCTCTTACCGGTACTATGTTTCTTATGAGAGTGTTCTCGTTGCCAACCAGGATGATCCCATTTTTTTGGTTTCACTTTATATCTGTTTATTTTTACTTTTTGTTGTTTTTTAATATTTTCTTTTTAGTTTTTAAATATTGAGAACATCCATAGGATTTTCAGGAACAAGTGCTCTGTTTCCAGCATCATGTATCGTTCGAAGAAGAATCATGATGGATATTTTATGTGATTTTCATGCCGTGCGTACCCCAAAAACAATAATACGCTTGTGTTTTCAGCGGTTCCGCATCAAACTCATTAGAACGATTTTTCTCACACTATTCCTACGACTGGAATGACAGAGGATATTTTTTGTGTATATTTAATTAGTTGAATGAAATTCTTGTACCAAAGTGAAAAAAAAAATAAAACACAAGAAATTCATGCAAAATATCGACAGCCCCCCTCAATATCACCCACTTACGGTAAAAAATATTTTTAAAAAATACTATAAAAATAAGCTTGTATTATTGTTCAATATGCGTATAAAGTCGCGTGCTGTAAATCAAAAGGTTTCTAAAATATAATAATAATAATAAATATAATAATCAATTTTTGGGTGCCATTTTCAAAGGGCCGTAGCTCAAGGTATTTGCGAACATATTTTTGCATGTAGAATCTGCACCAGAAGTTTGTCATCGATATTTCCGGAGAACTCTGTATACACTGACACATACATATACACAAACGCATACACACAGTACACAAACACGCTGGAAGCCATTCATAAACACGTACATCTAGATTACCTCGTTGTTAAGACCTTCAGGCACTCCTGGAGCGAAAACCGCTCATAGGATAGACTCAGTGCAATGGGAATTTTTGATCAGAATGACTTTAACTACAAAATAGCAAAGCTTCAGCCAATCCCACCGAAGCATTCCGGAATATGACATATATATATTTTACCTAACCTAAAAATTGATTAAAAAATTCTGAAAAAAATTCTTGAGCTCCATTGGAGTTGAACAAAAATATTTCGACTCTTGCAACTTTTCGCTAAAGTTAATAGTTTAAGAGTAAAAAGTTCTTGAATGTATAAAATGACGCAAATTACCTAGCTGTGACAAGCTGTATCTCAAGAACTGTCCATAGGATTGGCTCGATGTGATAAGAACTTTTGATCAGTATGACTTGAACTACAAAATATCAAAATTTCAGCCGATTCCACCGAATCAACATTTTCATGGGTTTTGTTCCGGGGTCCTTTTTGTCGAGTTAAAGTAAAGTTTTGCTGTACTAATTTGATTAATTAATAAATCATTAACTCAGCGCCATGTGCAAGTTAACCTGATTGTATTTAGAAGAACATAGTAAAATAATTTCGTTAACTTATCCTCTATAACACTTACCATTTACATGGAGCATTACAATAATTTCTTACAAAACTTACATATTATATTTTTTAAAATAACACCGTGGCAAAGTACGCTAGAAAACTTTTACATCCCTTAGGTACACAGAGCTTTCAGAGGTAGAGAATAACCGGTCGGTGAACTCCCTCAGTTGAAAACGTCCCTGACCCTAGTTCATGAAGTCCGCGTGGAGTAGGGGAAAACGTGGAATAATAGTAAATATGAAGAGACCTGTGGCTTTCTTCCAGATGACGGTGGGCGCCGGGACGCCTTGAGCTTGGCAGTGCAAGGCCACATGTCGATTCCGCTCGACGCTAACGTCTATCGGCTCTACAAGCCATCTTGGAGGTACTGGAACAACATCGATTAACATGAGATCGTATTGTGGCTTTGTGACACACAAATTTTGTTGCAATTGTGCCGTGGGTGGGAACACTGACCACACTCTACACGGTTGTTGGGTGCCCACTGAGCAAAAACATACAAAAGTTGATTTAATGTTAACAAGATAGTCCGTAGATAAAATATTCCTATTAAATGACAATTATTTAAACCTTGGCTGTTAGGAACAAAAAGAAGTGGTATCAATCAGTTGAGATTGATCTAGAGAATCTACCTTCTCGAGAGACGCTCTTAAAATGTTAGGGTGTGCACTCGATGATATCGTTCTGAAAAGCTGCGATTGGAGAAAGGCGTAAAAAAATTTTTTCCGAAATTTTTTTATTACTGAAAGCTGATTAATCTTATAGCCAGGCAGGTAGCGACAGTTTTCGTGAAATCATTAGTTTAAAGCTAGATCTTTTTCCCATGATAGCTTAGACAGTATCAATGATGAAGGTGCAATTCTATCAATCTATAAGTACTGCAAAAATGAGTAAAAAAATTAAATAACATGTTACAAAAAGAGATATCGATTTTCTGAAATGTCACAAAATGTCACTTTTGATTCGTTCGTGCCGAGCCGAATTTTCGAATTTCGCCGTGCAGTTTACGATCAAGTTTATCTGGAAGACTTCTTCTATACGTCGCGACATCGTACGTCCGTCCCAATGGTGTTTTTCGAAAAATATGAACGTATCAAGATTGCATGTTTTTGCAATTTTTTCGGCTCCGAAATGCAAGCTGTTTTCTGCTATTTTTCGCAGATATCTCCGAAACGGTGGGACTTAGCTCGAAATAAAAAATAAGGTCAGTATTTCCACTACGAATCTTTTTCTTTCGTCAGAATTTTGATTTATTTTTTTCGTTTCGGAGAAAACACTTTTTTTTATTTTTTCTCTAACATAAAAAAACAAAAAACTTAAGTCCGAATACACATATATTTGATCTCAACCTCAACAATTGACTAACGTTTATACACCTTAATGAAGTGCCAACGCCAACTTCCATCCACACCTTCACTTCAGCTCGACCACTAGCCAAATTATAAAGTAAATAAAAGTGATTATTACCACATCTATAATAAATGTTCTTTAATATTAATGAAGAATATAATTGTCACGATTTGACTATTGCCATTTTGGCAACGTCTATCAAAGATTTAGCCACCTTTCAGAGGAGGTAGAATGTGATTTTCAATTGAAATAGTGCATAAACTGCTAGTAGAAAAATCAGCTTTGTAGATTAATATTCCGCGGCAGAAAATGCAAAACTTCTCCGCGAACTGCAATAGCCCGAAACGCAGTGGCCGCGGTCACGCGCTTGCAATCTATTACGTCTACCGAGTCTTTAGCAATATGAGACGATCAGTAGACTGTATTTTCTATTCCAGAAAAAAATTCCAGCTTTGTAGATATAAGTAAAAAAATGTTTGTTTTTTCCACACTTTGCGTGGGTGGTAGACCTGACATGGCAACGCTTCCGACGCGGTAGAACATTATTTTCCGGTATGTTTTTATGTCATCTGTGACTACAGGATGTAATTAGTTTCATGTCATTAAAAAAAACTTGTTGTAGGGAACGACAAAACGAACAAAAAAACCTTACCGTTCAAGTTCTTGATTACGTACAGACTCTACTTGTTCGTTCTTTTTGTGTTTGTTGTGGATTTTGGACCAAGTTTTTATTTCTATTTTCTTTATTGACAATGTTAGTTAATAGTTTAGTGTGGTATTTTAATGTGCATAGAAACCATAAACAATTATCCTAATTGACCAAATGTGTTGAACGGAGTGCGTATGTGCCGAAAAGTGTATTGATGCAGACGGAAGCCATTTCGAATAATTTATGTAAATCAACAAATTTATTGGTAAGTTCTAAATTTAGCGAATATTTTAGTTTTCGATACCTGATCGGCAATTCATTAAATAAATCAG
Organism: Rutpela maculata; assembly: GCA_936432065.2. Taxonomy (NCBI): domain Eukaryota; kingdom Metazoa; phylum Arthropoda; class Insecta; order Coleoptera; family Cerambycidae; genus Rutpela; species Rutpela maculata. The sequence continues at coordinate 4,140,627 of OW386286.2, forward strand.
ATTTTTTCCTAACTTAAAATACACATAATTGTTTTCTGTTATCGTGTATCTCATACGTCTAACTCTTTGTTTCCCAATGTCATGCAATAATTATTCGTTTTTTAAGCTTTTAACCCAGAACACTCATTTAGGTTACAAATGTTAATAAACCACATTTAAATCTGATAAATTATAAACGACAGTAAAAGCTCCAATATTTTATTCTAAATTAAAAAACACACATGTTAAGAAATGCTGTACTTAACTTCTACGCCCACTATTTGCTTTTGCAGTTCTGCAAAAAGAGATAACGAATTATTTACATTTTTATTTGAGGCACTCATCAAAGGTGCCGCAGTCCTTTGCTTTGAACGGCCGCGCCGCGCCGGCCGGCAGAACGAGTCGGTTACCTTTACACTTTTTTATGACAATTTAAAAGTTTTATAATCGGGAACTACTACACGTCCATTGACCCAGAAAAGCAGTGGTTCTCAAATATTTCCTACCCTAATATTCAAATTGTTGACCTAGGTCAGTTTTTTTCAAAGTGCCCCTATGGCAAAAGTCATAAAGGTTTTTTGATTGTCTAGTCGGTCCCCATTACCAGTTTTTTTAATGACATGAAACTGATTACACCCTGTATGTGAAATTTCAATCTTGTAGATATACGATTTATGCAACTTTTTGTAACATGTTGTTTAATTTTTTACTCATTTTTTTTTCCAAGGAAACTTTTAGTGTTGCAAAAATGAGTAAGAAATTAAACATCAGCGTCAAAGTAGTACATGATATTAAGTGATCGTATATTTTATGAGATCGATTTCAGTTAATTACCGATTAATTACGGTGACAAAATGGAGAAATTTAACTAAAAAAAAACCAAACAAAATCCCAAATCCCGCCCGCTCTAATTCCTTCATTTTTGTCGGAATTCAAACAACAGAAAAAAGAATTTTAGCAAATTTAATTCTAGAGTGGTCTTTTGGCGTAGGGGCCAAGATTAAAAATTTGCCAACTGTAGAAGCTCAAAATTTGCGATTTTTTGCCGTACATGGCCGATATTTCAGTAGTTATCTCCGAAACGAAAAAAAAAATCAAAATTCTGATGTAAGGAAAAGATTCGTAGTGGAAAATACTCGTTTGACCTTATTTTTTATTTCCAGCTAACTCCCACCGTTTCGGAGATATCTGCGAAAAATAGCAGAAAACAGCTTGCATTTCGGAGCCGAACAAATCGCAAAAACATGCAATCTTAATACGTTCATATTTTTCGAAAAACACCATTCGGACGGACGTACGATGCCGCGACGTATAGAGGAAGTCTTTTAGATAAACCTGATCGTAAATTGCACGACGAAATTCGAAAATTCGGCTCGACCCGAACGAATCAAAAGTGACATTTTGTGACATTTCAGAAAAGCGATATCTCTTTTTGCAACATGTTATTTAATTTTTTACTCATTTTTGCAGTACTTATAAATTGGTAAAATTGCACTTTCATCACTGATACATTGCTATTTAATAACGCAACACCACGTTATTTTGAAACGCGTTGGCCGATTTTTTTTTTTTTTTTTTGAGATATGAGCTTTATTTGACTATTTTGATATATTTGTACATTTCATAATTTCAAGGCCTACTAAGCTCCTCTAATTGTGTCGAATGACTACTTTTTAGTAAACCTAACTGACTTTTATATAGAGCTAATCGAAAAGTAAGAAATTTTAAATTTGGCTATTCAGTAACAAACAGTAACAACAAATATGAAATATTGAGCTAAAATTTTTAATAGAGATATTTGAGACAACTGCGAATCGAATGCTTATCCAATTTGCCGATAAAAATTTGCCTAAAAGTCGATATTCAATTTCGGCCCATTTAGTCAAATAAAGCACCATATCTCAAAAAAAAAAAATTAAAATCTGTCAACACGTTCCAAATTAACGGGTTGTTGCGGTGTTAAGTAGCACACACTGTATATAAAACTTTTATTTTCAATTTTCGACTCGATACTCTATTTATTCAAGTTTATAATAATTTAATAATTCTCAGTATGGCCAATGCATATTTGTGAATTAAATTATTTCCAAAAACAAAGTTTAAATTTTCATGGCGAGTCTCCGGCGTTCCGTATTTTCGAATAAATACGACTACTCTCTTGCAATGTTACTTAATAGGTGGCACAACTTAATAACCAATACTTTTGATCTCACCTTTAGAGATAACTTATTAGTTGAATAATGAAGTCATTTCGACTTTTTGGTGTAAATATAAGTATATTTAGGGTCCTTATTAGAAGTCTAAGAAACTTTGTTCAAGATATACCATCACCTATTTACTAATTTCAATACATTTCACTAATATCTCATATCGGGGTATATTTATAATGCAAACAAAATTATTTAGTAAGTTATTTAACGAAAATATTACTTATTAGGTCACAAATATCCCTTATTTACATTACCAAATTGTTTCAAATAGGTAACTTTTCACCTACTCCCTATTAGGTGAAAATATTTACTCAAATATTTAACGCCATACCCTATTAAGGCATTAGTTTCACTAATAATATACCTGTACCTAATAGGGAACACAGCGACTTAACCAATCGAACTTGAACATTACCTAATTTCGACCTTTCCTTTCGCCGACGCTTAAATTGGTATAGACCCGCAGCTGGTGACAGATTTTTTGTTGTGATTTTAGTCAGTATGCCTTTCAGAGGGCATATGATGCGTTTATTCTTATGACAAGGAATGAATCAAAGCGTCATCCTGGGTTCTTCATATGGAAAAGTGAAAAGCTGTCATTTGTTCGCAAATTTTCCTTTTTGGTTTGATGTTAGTTAGTCTACCATGTGTTTTAAAATGAAGTTCAAAGAAAAAAATTCCTCGGAAAACCATCAACATACCGTTAGCGTGGGCTCAAAGGGCCGTTACGGTCACGCTAGATGTTCTTATAATAATAATAATTATCATTCCGTAGGAATATTTTAACCATGGAATATCTTGCACGCTTAAGTTGTTTCAATGAATATTAATATTTAACGCTTTCGAAAAAATTTGCAAGCCATTTCTGAAGGAATGCGACTCTAGGGCAGGTTTTATAGGTAATGATTAAACTAGAGTTAACTAGAATTTTTAACTGGAGTTTTACTCAGGGTTTAAACTTCAAAGGAGAAGTAGCGATGAGGTCCTAATTTGGCCCCAGTTGAGCACAAGCGAGAAGCACTTAGTATTCGCAAATTTCCCTTAAAATCTGTTAAATTACATTATTTAATATCATTATAAAAATTACCTATTTTGTTAGTTTTGTAGAATAAAATTTAACTCCGGCCCTATCGGGCAGTAATTGTTTACGAGTTAGCCTTCTAGCAGTTCCAGAAAATGAGCGGGTGAACTAGCCACGCGAGAACTATTCCTCCAATAGTAAGTACAGATAATGGTTCCGTTGCCCTTGCTAGAACCCCGAAAATAACGCGCCAGGCGCGCGTATAAAACAGCGAAGGAATGTGATATCACTTTTACCCAGTGATAAGTGTAATGCTAGCTGTTTTAAGAGAAGTAATAAGACAGTTAAGTTTAAAGTCAGTGTTAAATATACCTATAATGGTATAGTAATGTAGTTTGTGAAGTTACAGCTGGTACCGACCTATAAATTTGAGTGCAACCCATCACAGTGCCTAGTCCATTTTGCAGAAGTTCTGTAAGTACATTTATATCTCTATCTTGTGTTTATGGTGATTTTCACGTATTTGGGATCTTTATCGATGGTAAAAATTCGAATTATGTAAAATGTATATTTATTGTTCGTCGTATCTTCAAATGTTGAAGTTTTAAAAAATTATTAATTTTTTTATCTTGCCTAAAAATAAGGGTCAAAAAAGGGTCTTATCAGTGTTTTGTAAAATACCGTTTATGTTCGACTGTACGGACAGACTTGATTTACGACTTTGTTTAGCGGCCATAAAGTGCTACTTTATCGTACTAGTCCATAATGATAAAAACACACTTTGAGACATATCAGATTTTATTATAATAATAATTTGTTAAATTTTTTTCCTCGCATAGAATAGACGTCAGATTTATAAACTGTTTTTTTTTTTTCGATAATCATGTAATTTTAGCAGTCGAACGTAAATCTTTGTCATGCAACTCTATTGGCCTCGCTATTTTTTACAAAAGACTCGTCCAATAAATTCCTATATTATGTTACATAAATAGCCATTTATAGGTGCTTGTCAAGATCGTCAGTGTTAACTTAATTTGGTGGCTGGTAATGGTAATTAAAGGTTGATAGCATACAGATTGGCAATTGATGTAATTTTCATTACTCTTTTGACTTTTCACGATGAAAATAATTTATTGATTAGTTGGTCGAGTTAAATGTCGACTAATATGTTCTAATATACTACTTGCAGATCATTTTTGGATATTCTAAATCGATCTATAAATGAAAATAAAAAATAAATAGAAATTATTGTTCCACATCATCTGTAAATGATCAAGTCTTCCTTTGAATTTTAATGCACGACGAGGTGCTTCTATTATATTGATGACACACAACCCTCTTCATCGTTTGATAAAATGATCTCAAAAATGTTGATAATGCCCATTTTTTTACAACTTTTACTTTACAGAATATAAGATACCTAGGGTATTTGCCTGTAGGATATATTGAACCAAATTGAAATTTGTATTGAGTTGAAATATTGCTAATTCGGTGTATTCACAAATTTTAAATTCTTGACTTAATTTATAATTAAAACACTTGAATTTCCACAACAAGTTAAGTAATATCTAAAAAAAAGCATCTTTAAATTTGAATTAAAAATTTACTTCAAAAACACTACGTCACATCATCGGTAGCATTGATGGTAAACAGCTCTCCTCAAAAATACATATCCCTAATAGCACACGACCGCCGGACGTCCGCTTTATGTCCACTTAATGTACTGACGTCCATGGACATAAACTGGACGTCCACTGGACGCCTATCATCGGGTTTACTTTGAAATTGTACAGAAGGAACGTCCTTTGAATGTCCATTTTATGTACGGGAAGTATGTACATTTTAAGTCCATATAGGGACAGGAGATGGATGTTCATTTCGTGTCCGTTGATTTAAATATTATATTTTTGTAATAAATGATAATATCTCCATACCGCTTTCTCTACAACACGCTTCCGAGATATGTATACATACCAGCGAATACGACACCGAATCTCCATCGTATGTGCCGCAACGGACGTCCTCTGGATGACCAATTTATGTACGGCAAGTACACACATTTTAGATTCCTATAGGGACAGCAGCAGGATGTCTATTTAATATTCGCTGATGTAAATATTCTATTTATGTTGTAGATAACGTTATGGTAAACAATATTAGATATGTTAATGTAAATAATATATACGGATGCTAATAAAGAAATTAATTGGATGCCCTCAATCTCCACTGAGGATGTCCTTCGGATATCCATAGGATAATGTTTATAAACTACTTCATTTTTATCAAGTAAAGTACTTACATGTCGAAGTTGTACTTTTTCGAAAAGTGCCCTGAAGAATATGTTTATATAAAAAAATAGGATGTCCATATGTCGTACTTTATGGACATTCGTATGATGTCTCCCAGAGATGTACAAATATTGTTCAAAGTTGTGACATTTGGACGTCCGTCGGATGTACTTTGAACCAAAAACGAACTTCCATCAGGAACGTTCATGTCCTGTATGTCCGTCGATGACGTCCTTCAGATATCCATAGGACAATGTTGTGCTATTAGGGTTAAGTGTTGCGAAGTGCTTTAATGTGTCAAGTATTTCGTTTTAATAATATCAAAAAAGAAAATTTGCAACACCGAATTCAACGTAAGCGTGCGTAAACCAAAGTTTGCAGTTAAGCGGTACCCCGTCCAGCGTTTGGCGTTTAAACTTAAAATTGGCATAAAGCATACTTTTCGACAAAATTGAGAGTTAATGATCAGATCCAAGATAAACAAAACCTATAAAACCGGCCCTTAGTTCCAAAGAGAATTGATGCTTTGAAAGTATTAAATTTTATTTAATATAACCATTTTACACAACTGCTATTATAACACCAATTTAACTATTGTATCATTTTGCTAGTGGGTGGGTGGCTACTTGTTACTGGTTTTTGCTGCAAGAAGCAATACTCGTGAGGGATCATAAATTATCTTCTTAAAACGTGGCGGTGGTGTGAACATATTAAGCGGCGATTAATTATGGTCGCCATCTACAAAAATGATAGCATCTGATCACCAAAATTAAACTTTTTATGAAAACTGAATACTCAATGTATTAAATTTTCATAAATTTCTTCTTTAAACAGATTGTAATCTGTAGTAGAGTGCGAGGCATTGTCAATATATCACAATGTGAGATTTTTGAAAGCCTGGTACCTATCCTAAATGAAAGCTCACGATATATTTTTTTGGTTAATTTTCAAAATGTTTTCTGTAGCCGTTTGGCAGCGAAAAATTAATAAGCTTATTACATTATATGAATAAATCGAAAATTTTGGATGGTGCCCTCTCGCACAGAACGGTTTTCTGACGAATTCGAATTTAAGTATTTTAGGCATAAGATTTCATTTCCGAGCTTTTAGTCTTTAAAACACCACATGATTAATTTTTAAACGACGTTAGGGCCGCGAGCACTACACTAATGGCTTATATTAAATACGCTTCATTTTATAACGGTTAATTTTCGCATTTTTTGTTTGACTATCAGATGCTATACAACAAAATCAACCTACAAAATAAATGTTCACCATGCAAAGAAAACACCAATCAAATGACTACAATAGTGAAAGTGAGAGAAGAACAAAAGACGGTGCAACAGTACCTTGACCACTGGGTCCAGTCGACGCATGTGCCAAAGCAACGGAGGGTGTGTGGGGTGGGGAGGGGTGATCGGTAAGGAGACAGGCTCGGGTTGTTACCTTTGACCTGCAGCTTCGCAGTGTACCTAACCTCTGAGGCAGGGTTGCTTGCCACGCAGGTAAAATCGCCGGAGTGTCTCGAGTCAAGGCTAGAAATGCTCAGGAGGCTAGAGTAAGGGTCAAGGGCTGAAACGTTGACGCCCAGGTTAGGCGTCAATGGTTGACCGTCCTTGAGCCAGGAGACCACTAGGGGTGGGTCCCCTTTACTCACTCCGCAGACGGTTCGGGTGCGCATGCCTTCCGATAGCCCGTCTTGGAAGGAAAAGGGCTCAATTATAGGGGGAACTGAGAGAAAAACAAGAGAAACAAACATCAGAGATAGAAAAGAAAGAGTAAAACGCGCGGCTCGAGCTCGCGCCAAATTACCATTAACTACCAATTGTTGAGTATGTGAAATCTCTGCGGCCAGGTTACGCACCACACACGAATAGTTGCCGTTGTGCTCTGGGGAGAGACTCTCGATAACTAGAACACTAGTGAACTGGTCCACTTGGGTGATTGACATCATCTGGGCTGGTTCCACAGAACGGCCGTCTTTATGCCAAGAGATGGTCAAAGGCAGGTCGCCCTTGGTTACGGAGCAGGTCAGGCTGGCTCTATCGCCAACGTGAAGGGTGTCCTCGGCGTAGAAAGGGCTAACCTTGGGGGGAACTGAAATAAAAAGGTGATTAGGCACTACTAAATTTGCCGGTGGGGCCGCTAGGTGTCCTTAGAAATTCTGGAGCTAAAACACCTTCGTCTTTATCGTGAACAAAAAATCTGATTACAACGTCAAATAGCTGAAATAGTGATCCTCTCTCTGCGAGATGCTAGGAAGCAAACCTGAAAAATCTGAAACTATTAGTGTTTATTCTTTACGAAAATGAAAACTATATAAAAAAAACGATCTAGTTACAGCAGTTACATTAAAATTAGACTGAGAAGCGAACAGTGTATTATATATTGTGTGAACTTTTTATTTGTTGTTTTAGAAAAAAGTCTTTCTCAACAAAAAAACTCTGCTCCAGCAAAAGGAGTACAACGATTTTTTTTGAAATCCGTTCAGTCCTTCAACAGACACGTCATTCTGCTCCCTGAAAATTAGACTGGATCCGGATGGCGGATGCCCATGACTTGTATGTTTTATAATTATTAATCAAATTTATTTTAATGTATTGATTGTATAGCGGCTATCTAGTTGATAATACATTTTCTTGCTGCTAACGCACATTTTAAGTTAAACCCCTCAATCATGAGAAATTTTTTTAATCTAAAATTAAAGAGAATTCTGCACGAAATCTCACAAAAAGAAAGTAAAGAAGGTTCATAGCAACACATCAATTAAAATCATAAGCTTCGCAAATTAATAGAATTGCAAATTGAATTTATCGAACTATGAATTGCAAAGTACTTCCAAAAATCCAATATTACTGCCCTAGAAATACGAGGCCAAGTTAAGTGCCAATTACTGAATGTAAAATTTGAGCAGACAACAATTGTCTGACTATTTGGTATACAACCAGTTCCATTTAACATAACACACATATAAATCCTTTGTTGGGTTATGCCTCAAGCTTTACAATACATTCATTGACTGTGATGAACAGCAGAGTTTGAACATTGAAATAAATATGGTTTGATAAATTTGTATTAATAAACGCCATATATTTCTACATAATTTTTAACCTAAGACGTACGGTTACTTTACCTGGTATATAATTTTAAGTGATTGCTCTAAATTTTTTGATAGCTTTGTAAATAGCAATTTATCATGAGAACAGTGCACTAACATGTATGTAGAAAACTAAATCAAACTTCAGTAGGACTCGCCAGAGCTTGAAAATGCAAAATCAGGTTCCTCAATTTTTTTTTTAAAGAATTATTGTTGGAATTTCGTAACAATTAATATAAAAAAAGAAAATTTCCTGGTTTTTATAATATCGCATGCTCTTTCTGATGGTGCTATTAAAAATATTGTAATTTTTTCTTTCCATCATTTTTTAAATAAACAAACTGTTAAGAACAATTTGTCAAATTTGCCATATTATTTGAAATAGTGCTTTGTTTTCTGAAAATGGCATACATTTAAATTATACCAAAACTTTTTAAATGTTTTTTAATATTATTTAAACAAGTTTTTCTTTTCTTTTTGTTACTGTATTAGTTCATTTTTTATATAGTTTCCGTAGTCTGAAAAACATATGGTCATATCATTAACAATCTAAATTTAGATACAGAAAATTGCAATTAGATTTTACTTGGAAGTCGTAGAAACTTGACAGATGGATAAAAAATGTCGCTTTGGTAACACGTGACACAGGATTGGTTTCATTTCGATCCGTTGAAAAATAAAAAAAAGTAGCGGCCGGAAAGTGATGTCGTTGACATCTGGTATAGTATTGCGGAGAATATTGCCGAGTATTAATTTTCCGAAATCTCTGTGAATATTTAAAATATTTCAGAAAATTTTTTTTGGACTAATGAACTATTAAAAAATAGCAAGTATTTTAACAAATAACCTTTAAACATTTTCACATTTAGAACACATCGCAAAATATTTACGGAGAATATATTGGGGATTTATTAAAAAACAATGCAACTTTCAGGTCTAATTGCAATCCACTATTGATCTTATGGTTGTCCTGTCTTAGAAAAGTGAAACAGCAATGTATAAGTTACAGTATCTTGTAAAAAATCTTCTTTCACTCCCCTTCTCTGTTCGGCTAATCAAAGTAAGTTAGATTCCTTTTGAATTAATCACAGTTTAAAAGATATAATAAATGAATTAAAAAACTAACCTATGACATTAACTTCTCCGCTCCGTCTGGCACTGTGTCCCTGTTTATTCCGAGCCCAGCAAGTGTACACTCCTGAATCGGCTTTTTTCTCTACAGGATTGATGACAAGAGTACCATCAGCCAGCACCTTCTGTCTGAGATCGTCGGGCAGCTCCCTTCCCCCACGCTCCCAGTGGATTTCCTCTATGGGGTAGCCGGCCACAGGACACTTCAGCTGCAGAGTTTCTCCGGCGACAGCAGTCACTTTGGGAATCAGTCTGATATATGGCATTCCTGGGAGAAATACAGCGATTTATAGTAATCCGGAAAAGGAAATGAAAAATGTAATGAGAAGGCATGGTTCATTACACTAATTTTCTCTAAGTTTTCTGCATGGATTTGCTTTGTTTCAATTTCAAAATTCAGATATATTACTCATATTAGTTTTTACACATGGTGTTCAAAATTAGAAAGAGTATTAAAATATGATAATGTTAATGATTAAAAACAAACGATCATCTAGGCTAGACGAAGTACCTGGTTTTTTAATTAAGAAAGTTTTAAAACTACTGGTGGCACCATTTACTTATTTAGTAAATTTGTCTTTTAAAACAGGAACATTCCCAAAAACCTTAAAAATGGGTAATAATAAAAATAATAATAATAATAAATGGTCTTTATTTCCCAATAAAGCAATTTCACGAAATTCGTATAATCTAACAAAAATAAAAAATATACAAAGGTTGGGAAATCACCGAAGATCAGATGTCGCTGTAGAACACAGACCCTGTTTTTCATCTTAAGCGGGAAAACAATATAAACAACAACAAACAATACACAAACCAATTAAAACATATATCAATATTTATCAATATCAATATAGTTAAAGAATTATTTTGCATATTAAAGAGGCATTTTTTATATTTACGTTTAAATGCAGGAAGAGGATAGGACTTTAAAAAATCAGGTACATTATTGTATATTCTGGTAAGTAAACGACCGTTTAAATATTTCTGTTCTATGAGATGTTGGAGTACGTGTACCTTTAAATCTGATGTTTAGATTATGTACATCAGTCCTGAATTTAATTTTATTATTAAGGTAACTATGCAATTTGTTTGTGATGACTTTGTGAAACAAGCAAGCTGAATGCAGTAGGCGCCTAGTCATATTAAGCCATCCTATGTCATTTAGCTTATGCGATATATATAGGGTTAATCCCAAATTTTTCGCATTATCAATAGGCGAAACTTGTTGACCTTCTACAAATAGCTGCAGTTGACCCAGTCAACTGCAGCGGTTGTATCCAATACAACCGATTTAGCACTTTGAGGCCCAAAGACTAAAACTGATGTTTAGCTGGCATTTATATTTAAGGAATGACTTTCGGATTTTGCCACAAGTGCTTCAATGTCGTTGTTAATAGCATCAAGCTCCTCGGGTATATCGTGAGGGGAGAACGAGAGGTATAACTGCGTATCGTCGGCATAAAAATGTATCTTACAATATTTAATGACAATTTGAAAGTGCGAAGTGTACAAGGTGAATAAAAGTGGACCCAATATTGATCCTTGTGGAGCGCCACACGACACTGAGAGAAACAGACACGGCGTTATCGATTTTAACCCTTTGTAATCTATTGTTTACGCACATACGAAAAAACTTCATCGCCTTCTCAGATATATATTTTAGTATAGAAAACAAAATTTCATGATTTATTATATCGAATGCTTTGGAGTAATCAAGCAGCACCAGAACTGTAACATATTTTTGGTCTGTTCCTAACAAAATGTCATCAGTGATGTTCAACAAGGCTGTTTCACAACCATGTAATGATCGAAATCCAGACTGCATTTCATGGAGTATCTTAAACTTTTCTATATACTCACGAAGTTGCGAGTCCACCTTTTTTTTTTAAACTATTTAACGTCGGCCTATTTCCGCTACCGGGGCCTATCACCGACGCCGGGAGACGAGCTACCCCCAACCTGGAAATTTTGCCGAAACTCTTCCCTTAAGAAGAGTAGGGATCTTTTACTTGCCTAACATTTAATAGACAAGGGACCGCCTGCTTTACATCCCCTCCGAAGGATGGTAAATCCACTACGTAATCCTCACCTGAAATTACGTAACTTCCGCGTATACACTGATATACAAGCCGCTAGAAGGTGGGACGAGAACGCTGTATTTCCCAAGATAGGTGGGTCACCCATACAAGTACTAACCGCGCTCGACGTTGCTTCGACGGAATATCGACTGATATTCACATTGAAGTCGCCTCTACGCTCGCCCCTGAGTCCATCTTTCTCTTCAGGACTTTTGATAGCGCGGGAAAGATGCTAATCAGCCTTAAATCTTTAAAGTCAAGGGGGTATTTTTTTGGAATCGGTTGCATCAAAGCCTGTCCCCAGCTATCTGGAAATATACTTTCCTGCAGGCAATGAATAATTAAATGAGCTACATGTGGCAATATAAGAGGACAGCACATTAGCAATAATTTAATTGTAAGCCCATCATAACCTTCATCATTTGATTTAATACTGTATAATATTATTTGTACATTAAATTCACTTATAGGCTTAAACTCAAATGAACTTCCATTTGGATTGATATTGTTGATATGGTAATCAACAATGTTATGCTCAACTGGTAGATTTGGGATGCAATTTACATACTTAGTAATTATTAAGCCCATCAACGTCTTTTAAATTATTCGGTACTATTAACCTGCTTAAAATACTTAATGATTTTAAATCCTTCCATATTTTATTAAAATGTTTTCTTGTTTTGTTTTCTTAACCGCTTCTCAAGTCACCGAAGTAACTTCTTGAAAATCCAGAATGATTTTGTGATAGGTAAAGAGAAACGAGGCCCTACAGCTTATAGTGGAGTCCGAACCACTTCTTGGGGATAATTTTATAATTAAAATTATTTCGCGATGAGCAGGGATTGAAGCTGCTTCGCTAGGTACGCCAGTATGCAAGCTAGACGCGCCAAACCACTGAGCTACCGTCCCCATAACCATTGGTTTTAGTTTTGTGCTCGAAATATGCTTTCTTTTCATTCCTACATGCTAGGGTAGTATAGTTCTTTGGCAATTTATAATAGTTATGTGATGCTTCATTTTATTTATGTCTATCTCTTTGTGTGTACCTTTTATATAATATTTGTTTGTAGCATATTATGATCGTTAGCACATTTTTACTTGTCCACACCCTGTACATTTCAATGCTCTACCGGTCCATTTATCTTTGCAATCAATTTTGTTATTGTTAAATAATTGTTTTTTATTTCAAAAGTCCTTTCTTTCATGTATGAATTTTGCTTTTAAAACCTAGTTTTGAATAGAATTTTATAGATTATTTTTATAGAATATAGAATTTTATAGAATAGGGTTACATTTTTTGTCTCTTTTTGAGAATTTTTATAAAGATAATTCCTTTCAGAAAATAACCTCGTTGTACAGATCTGACGCCCCTTAATTACTTTCTATGGGGATAACTTAAAAGCAAAATATACGTGAATAGCCCAGTGAATGCGGAAAATTTAAAGGGAAGGATTCGTCAAGAAATCCGGAAATCATCGACAACGTTCAAAAAAAGTTTATTAACCATCTTGTCAGACTGCAAGAAAGCGCAACTTGAACATTTAATTAAGTTGCTTTTGAATTTTTTTCATTTCTAGAAAAGTAAGTATCTTTGAATTTCAAAATAAGTTTTCTAAAAATTTACCATATTGTGTGCAAGTTAGAAATGGGATATTCAGTGGGGCAAGTGTCAAGACATACTTTTAAAAATCGAAAATATGTCTATCACGAAAATTATAAATGACCTATTAGAGATAATTCGTAAAGATCCGTACAACACATTAGCATTGTACTGGAACGGATAAAAATGAAAAATATTTCTCCACATGACAAATTGCTATGTTATTTATTTGTCGCTTCTATTCCCATGGCAATAAAGCGTGCTGTGCCACGGTGGGACTGCTGAGTCCTCGCCTCGTCCGGCCCACAGGGTGTTTTTAATTCAATCCACTGAATCAAAGCCAATCCTGGAGAAATTGCGACGCATTAAATGTTTTTAGTGTATGGGTACGGTTTAGAGTATAAAGAGAACGATAAATCCACGTTTTACTTTCTTGTGAAGTATGAGGAATAATTACGCTTTTGCACATTTATCCATTGCTTTATTTAGAGAACGCACACAAATCTTTAATTTTCTAAATATTGATAAAATTAGAATATCTCTTTGTTATAATAACAGTTTTGATTTCATTGAAATATGTTGTATTCGGCATAAAATTAAATTTGAAAAAATGCAATCTTACATACGTGGTAAAACGAATTTGACGTCACCACATTCACAGTTTGAAATAAAATTACTACTACAAAGTACTCCGAAAATTATTTTTTATGCAACAATAACATTGACATTGGCATATTTGAGGAGTTCGAATTGTGCTTTCCGAGCGAGCGGACGCGTTCGAAAAACGTTCCCAGTAAAACGCAATGAACATCGGGTAAAAGTCCGCTTTTGATAAAAAGTAGGTGAATTTGTAGCCTAAAGAATTCCGCGCAAATCGATATGTCCTAACAAAAGAACAAAAATGAAAAATAGAATTAATATTTGAAAATAACAATTGCAGAGTTATTTAGTGGCAGAACCGACCAGTGTAGTGCTATGCATAAAGAAACAAGCTTAAAGGACCAGGCAATAAATAAGAGGAATATAAATAAGCTAAGTATATTCTCATTTTTAAAGTACCTATTTGCTACCAGAGTTTATTTATCCAAGTTAATTATATCTTAATGACTAACAAGTGTCTGCCACATAAAACCATTGCAGTGTTTTTTAAGGTCCAAACCCTAGCTAAATACAAAGTGTAAAAGATATAGTTTTAATGTGTTAGGTGAGTGATAGGTTTTAGGAATAATAAATCACAATAATGTGAGTAGTGATTAATTTCATACAAAATTTGTATTTATTAAAAAGAGTGTTTTGCGGTGTTGCATATTTCCTGCATTATAAATGCTGTAATAAACTGCTGATAGGCTGATTCAAACGTCTTTCTTAGAAAATCTGAGACTACCCTTGAAAATGTCGACCGCTGTTATCATCATTTATGGCAAGGTAATAATAGACACTCAAGTGGGTTCAACATCGTATACCTACCTGCAGAAACTCGATCAAGAAATAAGGGATCAAATAAGTGCATTTTTAATTTGTATTAAATAAACACTTTTTCTTACAGGTCAATAATTTCTTAATAATTTTCAATTTTTACTTTACTTTATTTACTGGTCAGTTGCGTTCTATTAGTTTATTAGTGTACCGTCCCAAAACTGAATTTTTTGCCGATTATATAATTAGGAGACTTCAACGCATATTTAAGAAAAGACGACCAGATGGAAGAAAATAAAAGCATCATTGGAAAAACTCTACACCACATATGGTTTACGAAAATGGACACGCGCTGAAAAATCAAGCACACATGTCCGACTTAACAATAACAAACACATGGAGCAAAAGACAAACCTGTCTAGTAGGCAGAGAGGTAAGAAAATGATCAAATACGTTAAAGCAAAAAGGACAGCAGAAGTCAATACAGACCTCGAAATTTTATGCGGAAAATTGGAAATAAAAGAAGAGAAAAGACGTGAAGGAAACAGCAATACACCACAACGTCCAACTATGACAAAAGGAGTCAAAAAACGTGGCAATATCAAAAGCCAACAGAAGAAATTTTTAAGAAGAGTGAGTAACTACTTGCAAAAACAACAAGACGAAAAAAGCGAAATAAAACATCAACACTATTAGGAGGAAAGACAATCCTCTACTGAAGAAAGCGCTAGCACCGAACACCAACAAACCAAAGACAGGGAGACTATGCTGCAGCGGAGAACAAGAACTGAGAGGATCAGGATAAAAAAAATGAAGACCATAAGGAAATCGCAACTCTACCACAAGAAGACTCAGAATAGGCAGAAGTCCAGAACCAAAAACACAAAAAAGGGAGCTTAAATGCTCCTTCACGACACAATGCGGTAACGCATCTCACACATACCTACACCTCCCATCCCACATTCCTCTATCATGCGCTATGTGGCACTCGCTGCTGACGAGAAGCATGACCTTAGTCAACACCACCTAGAGATTAAAGCCAGACAACCAGCTGGTGACGTCACATGACGTCACGCATCAAAGGCATTACTATTCGTACTGTCAAGTGCAGTGTCAAATAAAACAAATCATTGTATTTGCATTTTAGTAGTGTTGTGTCTTATTGTTTATTCTGTGTTTTAAACGTCTAAAACCCACTTTAATAAAACAGTCAACAAGTGATAGTTATTGCCCTGCAAAATGGTAAACAAATGCTGCGTTCCTCGCTGTACTAGTAATTGTGCCACCGGGGAAAAGGTACACATTTTTAAATTTCCCAAAGATGAGAAACTGAGAAATAAATGGATTAAAGCTATTCATCGAGAAAACTTTAAAATTTCTATGCACTCTGTGGTGAGTCATTATTTTTAAGTCGCTCGTAATCTAAATCGAACGAAACTAAAATTGAGGCTAGGTTTTCACTTATCTTATATGAGTGACAAAATACGCTTTTCGTTAGTAGGCAGCCTGAGAATATACTTTTTTTTTTAAATATAATGAAGGGAATGCTTTTTAATGTCTCAAAATTATTATATTATAACTGAGATAATTACAATCATTTTGAGGCATTAAAAAGCATTACCTTCATTATATTCAAAATATTGAATAATGTTTCACAAGGAACCAACCGCAGAATTAATTCAGTGTATTAAAAATATACATTAAATTATTTAGAATCTCCTCTTTTTTGTAGGTCTGTCATAAACATTTTTTTGATTCGGATATTTTAACCAGCACCAGTGTTGTCGACTGGAAAACTGGCAAAACAATCACCGTATCGCTTGATATCCCAAGATTAAGAACGGGAGCAGTACCATCTTTATTGCCAAATTGTCCTACATATTTGAGCAGCTCACAATCTACGAGTAGGGAAACCCCATTAGAAAAGAAAAGTAGGATTGAAGCAAAAGCTTTACAGCAGGCAATACTTACAGTGCTATTACAGCTACAGAACAAAATAAAAAATTCAGTTTTTCAGATTTAAATGAATTAAAATTGAAATTAGAGTATGTTACTTTGCAAAATGATTGGCATGTCATTTCGAAACCCAATTGTGTGGTCTTCTTTTATTTAAATTTGAATAATGAATCACACAATATTTTATATGTTACTATTAATAATGAATTGGGCGTCAATGTTTTTCTTAAAGGTGTAGAGATAAAAGTCAAAGGTATTCCAAAGTCTGTAAGTAATGTCGTCCAGTTAGATGAAATCATTATATTATCAGGCAAATTTTTAAAAGGTGAAGATCAGAATATACTTGTAGTTGAGACTATCTCTAATTTATTAGACTTATTGAAAGTAGAAGAAAACAAATCAAAAACAATTGAGTTTTTAAAAGCACAAATTCAGTTGTGTATCCAGTCAAAAGGACACCATAAATTTAATTCCGAAATTATGGTTATTTGTTCTATGATTTTATTCATTTCACCTCACGCTTATAAATTTTTAAGAAGTTGTGGTTTTATAGTTTTACCACACCCCAACACACTAAAAAATCTGTGCTCCAATGTTAACGTAGATCCAAACAGGTCAGAGTTTTTGAGTTACATCAAGGAAAAAAGAAACACTTTGCAGTCTCACGAATCATATGTGACATTAATGCTAGATGAAATCCATATTAAACCTTACATGGATTATAAAGGCGGCAATTTAGTACGATTAGCATATGATAGCCCAAACTTGGCATCAACAGCCCATGTCTTTATGATCCAAAGCTTGTTATCGCCATTTAAGGACGTAGTTCATATTTTACCTGTTAATAAAATGGACGCTCAGAAATTGTTCGAGATTTTAGAAAAAGTGGTAGTTGGCTTGCAAAGTAATGGCTTTCAAGTAGTAGCTATTGTCACTGATAATAATAAAATTAATAATAAAGCAGTATCGAATTTTGACAAACGGTCTAAAATGTTGCCTGAAATTACTCAGAGTGACATTATGCCTGAAAATATTAATAATTCAAAATCTAAAAAACGTAAAAAGACTCTTCTAGAAGATAAAAATGTCGAGGAAGCTCAACAGAGGAAAAAAAACCCAAAAACGAACGAAGCATCGTTTACCCAAATCCTTCTGATAAAAGTAAACCTCTTTTTTATTTAAATGACTCCGTTCATATTTTTAAATGCATCCGAAATAATTGGCTAAATTTAAAAACATACCGTAAAACATTCAGCTTTCCAGATTTTGACGATAATAAAATCCTACGGTATGCATCTTTCGAGGCAATTAGAGAAATTTATACCATTGAAACTGAAAAGTTGCTTAAATTCGGTTATGGACTTAGTCTTAAATCTTTGTGGCCTTCAACATTTGAGCGTCAAAATGTCAAGTTAGTTACACAAATCTTTAATGATAATGTTGAAATTAGTCTACTTGAGCTAGGTCCGTCAAATAATATTGAAAATTATGAAGATACGGCCAAGTTTATCAATATTATCAAGCGTTGGTGGGAAGTGGTTAATGTTAAGACCCCTTCGAAAGGGTCAAGACTAAGAAATGAAATGCAAAAACACTTAACCGATGATGAAAACGATGTGAGACATAGCTTTTTGGATAAAGTGTTGACGTGGTTGGAGGCTTGGGAACTTTTACCTGATGGTGGGAAACTTACTACCGAAACTCACGAAGCTTTTAAACTTACTACCTATGCTTTGCTGGAAATGACAAAATACTGTATTTCGGAACTAAATATGAAATACTTTCTACCGGGCAAAGTCCAGACAGATTCCTTGGAGGACAGATTTGGCCGTTACAGACGGTTGTCGGGGTCACAGTATCATGCGTCTTTAAGGCAAATTTTTGAATCTGAAAAAAAGTTACGCTTGTTGAGTACTCTACATTTATCTGTTAAAGCGGATTCTGGCAACAGAATAATAATAAATAAACTGCACGATGATGCAATTGAAACTACTACAACACCCTCCGATGATACGGTTATTTTAAACGAAAACTTGTTTCTACAAATTGATGTTTCGGAACAGGATTTAAAATCAATTGAGTCAGACATTCCGGTACTTACTTACATAACTGGATATTGCTGTTACTCCATTATAAAAAAAATTAAATGTGACGAGTGCAAAGAGTTTTTAACTGTGGACAGAGAAATGGCACGCGACGAAATTTCACAGAGATTAATTTTCAAAAGAGACAGGGGTGGTTTACGGTTTCCTCAGAAAACTGCGTTGTTAGTGGTAATATACGGTTTTGTTATTTTACAAAAACTCTTGAACAATGAATCTTTCTCATCACTATACAATCAAAGGGCTACGGCCTGTGGAATTATTTGGAAAAAGATTTCTGATTACGATATTATCCCAAATTCTAATTGTAGTCAACATTCTAGCACTGAATTGTGGAATAAAATTGTTTTTATTACAGTTAATATTGTACTAAACAACTATTGCAAAGTTACCAATAATAACGCCTTAGACAGTGTTAATAAAGCTAGGGAGGCTAGCAAAAGAAAAAAAAATCTAAAACTCCTAACAGTTAGTGACAAACCGAAACCAAAGTGAAATTGTAGTTAGAGTCCTCCTGCCAACAAGCTAAAATGTGACATACCTAAACCAAAGTCAACTACCAAAAAAAAAAAAAATTGATAAACTGAAGTCAAAGTCAAATTGTAGTAATAATCCTGCAAAAAAGATAAGTATAATGATAAACGAAACAAATTGGTAGTACGTTCTGCAAAAATAAAACCTAATTCTAATTTTAACCTTAACTAAATGTGCGAACCAGATAAAATTTAAATACAAATTACTATCTTTTATGTGTGACCTTTTTAAATTTAACTCTGGTATGTAGACATTTTAACTGTCCTCTTTTATAATAATTGTGTGGCTTGCCTCAGAATTTAATTAGATACCTCTTTTATTAGAAAAAAAAACCGTTTTACTTTATAAGAATTAGTAGAAGCAAATTAGAAGTGATTTTTATTGTTCTAATTACGTCCAAATGTATTATGTATCTCAATATCTAAAACCAATATATGCATATATTTTATTTATAATTGTTTTATTTGTCCTTGAGAATATTTCCAATAATTTCTTAACTAGGCGTTATCAAGAACATATTATTGACAGGGTACGCAAATTTAAATTTTGTAGTTGAAATTTCTTCACCGTCAATTTATATTTTGGTTCTACTTATATTTTGTTTTTTTTAATTGCCATACATATAAAATAAGATATATAAATTAGTCAGTATTTTTAAGGGAGAGGCTTGTAGGGAGAGCGACCGAAACGGCCACTTTTCTTTTATTCCCTAATATTTATTGTAGTTTTTACTGCCGTAATGTAGTTTTTAAGACTTTTTTTTATTATAGTATAAGTAAAACATCACTCTAAGCTTAAAAACAGCAAACATTACAGCAGGTAATAAATATTTCTTATTTGGGAGTAGTCACATGTAGTATAATAGCATTGCTTTAATGCATTAAGCAGTATATGCTGTGCCTTCCTTTAGTGACGTCACCAGCTGGTTGTCTGGCTTTAATCTCTAGGTGGTGTTGCCTTAGTCCAACCCAGTGTGGACGTAGCAGGCCCAGCTGTATACCTGGGAGTGGCAGCAATGCCTACCGCACGCTGGTAAATCAATCAATCAATCAACACTAACATTGACATTGGAATATTTAATTTTTCACAGATACACAACATACACATTCACTTCCTTATAGCTCCATGGCTTCATTTAGTATTTAAGAATCTATATATAGGCGTTTTTTTCTCCGGCTTCGTCAGCTGCTCCCACTGGATCGATTTAGTTGGTTCTTTTTAAAATATTCCTATTCTTCATATATAATATTAATCTAATTCTGATCACCTTAGTATACTAATAAAGCCAATCAGTTACATCACTCTGAAAATACAATAATATATTATTGTCTGAAAAAGATTATCAAAAGATATCCCCTACGAAAACCACTACTGTATTATCGATCTCAAAAAAATGTAGTAATGACTCTAAGATTTAGTACAGGAACAGATTGAAAAAAATGACCGTAACTCGAAAAAAATTTGTGCAGACTTTAAACTTTGGTTATAAGTTTAAAATAGGTCAAAGTTCACGAAACAAAAAAGTTTAGGAGTTCTACGGATCCGCGGGAACCTATAGGTGTAAAAAGAGGTATTTTTAATAAAAAAAAAATCGATTTTTCTCTATTTTCTCGGGAAATATGGCATTTACAAAAATATAGTTCAAATAAAAGTTGTTTCTGGATGGATTTTTTTTCTAAAACAAGTGTTTTAAAGGGACAAAATAAATTGAGCATCTAGATGATGCTATCTATATATTGACGAAAAACAGCATTTTTGAAAGAAACATTTATTGCTCAGTAATTACAATAACAAAAGAAAATAACAAAATGCCGACATTTTGTTAGCAAGAATGTGAAAACATTGAACTAGCCATAGCTTCTTTATTTTGTGTGATGTAGAAACAAGCAAAAAATCATTCGAAAGATTAATTAAATTAATTACCTGTAATTTTGTTTCTTAGAACTTGGAAGTGTCACAATTTCTAAGATATTCAACATTTTAAACTAAATACTTCATCCTAAAAACGGTCGGATGCCATCTATAAAATTAAATATCTCCGAAACAATCAACCCTACACAAATATATAAACAAAATAAACTTGTTCTCAGTTTTGATATCCACCACATTTTCTCTTAAACTAATATTTATTGAGATATTTGCAGAGAAACAAGAATGTTACGTTATTTCTAAAATCCCTTTACAGTTTAAAATGCAATTTTTTTCAAAAGCAAGTGTTGTAAGCCGATGAAAAAATTTGAGCGTCTAGGTCACACTATACCGGGTGTAAACGAATAGTGGGCCACCCCTGTAACTTCCTTTTTTTTAAAGATATCGGAATGAAATTTTGTATGGTGAAATTAGGTAAGATTTTCAACTTTTTGATACCTATCCGCCATATTTGTCACTTCCGGTTTCACCGGAAATGGCCCCAATAGCCTTTTCTAAATGGACCACCCTGTATGTTTTTACATTTTTTAAACAAAGATCACATTTTGGATACATTTATACTATTTTGAACAATTTATACAGTGTTGCACGAAAAATAATTCGAATTTTAGTTGTCAATCTAGATGGCCGCGAATATGTTAAAATTATTTTTGTTCCAATGTAATTCATATAAAAAATACGAAAACGTCAATATGTTCAATAATACATCATACAGAATGGTGTAAACTCATTAAAATCACATTTTTCAAAATGACTCATTTGTTTTAAATATTATGATATGGGCCACCCGGATATTCAGAAAGCTCTATTTAGTAGGGGTTAAACGGTAGCAAAAGTTCCGTAATGTGTAATCGTTACCGGCAGGAATGGCAATTTTTCTTAAGAAATTTCTGATTTATATTAACTTTAATTAAATTTTGATCAACCCTGTATATTTTTTTAATATTTTATGATATGCCACCCTCCGCAGGAGACAGAATGGGCTCATTCTTGTTGCATATTGTTGCATTGTCATTCCTACTGGTAACGATTACACATTACAGAACTTTTGGTACCGTTTAGCCCTACTAAATAGAGCTTTATGAATATCCGGGTGGCCCTTATCATAATATTTAAAACAAATGAGTCATTTTGAAAAATGTGATTTTAATGAGTTTACAGCACCCTGTATGATGTAGTATTGGACATATTGACGTTTTCGTACTTTTTATATGAATTATATTGGAACAAAAATAATTTTAACATATTCGCAGCCATCTAGATTTACAACTAAAATTCGAATAATCTTTCGTGCAACACTGTATAAATTGTTGAAAATAGTATAAATGTATCCAAAATGTGATCTTTATTTCAAAAATGCAAAAACTAAACGTTCGGACACCACTTTTATACTTAATTTAGTAGTTTTCTTATTTGTCTCTAGCATGTTTCTACTCAATGTAATACCTTTCGAGTTATTTGTCGAAAACCTATTTGAAATACTAAAGTTAAAATCCCAAATTTTCTAGTGGTTATAACTTAAATCTATCAATTTTTTTTTTTTTTTTTTTTAGGTGCCACTCCTGAAAAGGAAACTAGAAACTTCTTTTTTTATGCATTGACTATTAATCTGCTGAGAATGAATGAGATCTAATTCAGATGACATTATTCCGAAGTTAAAACCTCTATTTTTTGTTTCGTGAACTTTGGCCTATAATATATATAATAATAATATATAATAAGTTTAAGGTCTGCACAAATTTTTTTCGAGTTAAAGTAAAGTTTTCCTGTACTAATTTGTTATATTTCGAAGTCAAGAATTATGGAAAAGTCAAAAATAAAATAAAATCTCGCTGACAATGGGTCTTAATAAATATTTTCTCCTACCATTGAAGAACTTCAAACAACCGAGTACAAGTTTTTTCTATCTCATCTGAAATCTGCAGGATAGCACATAAATTACTCGAAATAAAATTACTATTACAAAAAAGAAAACTGAAAATTATGAAAGCAGAAATAAAAGGGATTCTTAAATAGAAGTATGCGGTAAATATTCGGCGTTGAAATTCACGACACAAAACTCTAGTTCAGTTTCAGGTTTCTAAGAAATTATGAGGGCAGCCCAGTGGAAACGGTTTTGTTCCATTAGAATTCCCTGTGTCAAATTAATTACTTGCACACAATTAATTACGATAATAATAGTTTACAGACGGTACAATCTTGTGAGTTTAATTTGTGGGTTGTGACGTGACTCTCTGGCCACAGTACGTGCAGAGAATGTTTGTGTTTAGTAAACAACATAACTTTAGGTTATACTGTGACTGTATAGATACATGCAACTATTATTTATTTTAATTATTAATGACATCGATTTAGCATCGCTTGGAATCTATATATATTCAAAACAAAATGCGTCTTTCTCCTCCGGATTTGTCAGCGGCTCCTGCTCGACCGATTTTCATGATTTTTGGTATTGAAAATACTTCGGGCGTGTGTATATGGGGCCCATCTTCATAAAAGTGAAGCGGCACGCGACAGAATTGGTCTGCCAGACGTTCTGTTTGAACACTTTATAATACATAAACAAAATATAACCTAAGTTGGCTTTCAACGAAGTAACTCATAAATATTCTCTATAATCTATAATGGTTGATATGTGCTGACAAGTGTTTAGGCCCGTTGTCGGTGCGGTTCTAAATAGTAATTTTTTTTTTATTCATTTATTGACTACTTTACATACAATAAAATTTATGTATCCCGGACAAGGATTTATTCTCTTTCTTTGAAGTAATAATACCCCAGTAGTACTATACACATACATACTCCCACTCCAGTAAATAAAGACAAATTTGAGGCCAAAATAAGAAAAAATTACGAGAAAGCTGTTTGTGGAGACCTTCATTGAGATGCCCTTAGTACATCCTGAGAAGTTCGAGCAATTTGAGCCAGTTTTTGCCATCATCTCGAAAAGTATCACTTTTTCGATAAAAATAGTCATGAGCAGAAATATTTCTTATAAAATTCTATACAAAAAACGTCATTACATTTTTTTTCGTAGGATCAATCGTTTCAAAGATATATGTTTGCTTGCCACTATAATATTATTATATATTTATAGAAGATATACTTTTTGCAACTAAATTTCATTCAGTCATTTAAATATTGCACGATAATAAAAAAAGCAATAAAAGAAATGTAAGAACTGTATTTCTTCTTAAAATAAAGAGAAACAAACCTATTTTAATACATATAATTATTATCAAATGTGGCACAGTCCTGCTTTCAAAATCACCCTAACAAAATAAAGTACAGTAGCGAAGGGTGATTTAGTTAAAAAAATTTTACCCTTGGGAGAAATGTGTTTTTATCTGTAAAAAGATTCAGAGTGATCACGATGGTGATGTCCAATTTTTTCTACACAGTGTGCCACGCTTTTAAAATACTCTCCCTCCAGAGCAATTTTCCAATATAAATTTTCTGAAAAGTGTAAAACTTTGATTTTCATATTTTCTTCGTATGGAAAACATGATATCAAACAACTTTTATTCTTACCATTTTTAAAACCGGGAAAAGGCAAAACCGAAAACAAAATATACTCACCGAACAGTTTGGTCCAGTTCAGCAATTGCAAAACACATTTTATTGATCCATGCTATTAGCGGATGTGACACAACATCTGTATTGTTTCATATTGGAAAAAAAAAGTCATGAAGTTGCTTCAAAATCGCGCGGACTTACAGGATTGTGCCGAAGTTTTCAAAATGCCACACACTTCCCGCGAATTAATTACGGAACATGGAATTAAATTACTTCTGGCAATGTACAGTCCTCCGAATGAAAATTGTATTGATCAGTATAGGTATTACTCATTTGTAATACTCCAGTCATTTTAGATAAAAATATGGCTTCTGATCTAGCAACATATATCCTTCATTATTTTTTTTGAAATCGATTTATTTTGGTGTTTTAAAGAAAATATTAAAAATTGGCAACGAGATCACTACAGCCTAAAAAATTATTCAAGGTCAGAGTTCTCAAAAAAGTTTTTTTGCGAATATCGTGCTTTCTGTAGCTCGGAGGCCAATTGAGGTTATTATGAAAATGAAAGATAATGAAATTCCGCACAAAAATGATCTCTTCCATTTTTTATGTACAACGAACGGTTTAGATAAAAATGTGCTTCGAAGTTTCCGCGCAAGGCATAATATATATTTTTTTATTTTGATTAAATTTTTGAAGGTTTTTGGACAATTCTGAACAAGTTTCATTAACAAAATTTTCCGACAAAAAAATGCCTAATAAGATTTCTTGATTTTCTCCGCATATTTTGGTACCGCAGGTGGCTTTGCATTTGTAGGAGGCGAATATTTTTCTGGCCATAAGTAGATCGTTGGTCTACACTTAAGTAAAATTTGATTCAAAATTGAAAAAAAAAATAAAAAAGTTGGTGTTACCATTTCAAGTGAAACACACTGTAAATATATAACCAATAAATTTTAATGTGAATATTTAGCGAATATTGCTAAAAAAATATGAAGGATATATTTTGTTAGATCAGAAAAGTCTAATTTCACCGGATTATAAAAGCAACTAGACTTAACAGACCAGTGAAATTGTCCAACCTACCACTCACATTCAGTGCAGCACAACAGCATTTATTTAGAGTATATCTCCAGGTACAAAAATGGCTTGATAAGGAGTTAAACCCTGAAGACTGGGAATGGAAGATCATCAACAACAGATTGGAATCTACTCAAACCCTCTTGACACCGGCTCCCGATCAGTTGATCAATACTATATTCTGCAACTGTACCAATGGCTGTAACGCTAGTCATAGATGCAGTATACGGGCATTGCCGTGGGCAATCTTGTTTGAACGCCGCGACGGAAGAAATAGATAGTCACGACGGAGCTATGGATGAAGATATAGTTGAAGATACAATACCATCAACTGATCAGCCAATTGACGAAGCTCTTTATGAAGAGGACAATGAGTTGACACGAAATTAGATCTGCTAAAAGAGAACGAATGATTTATGCAAAGGGTTGTTTTGAGTGTCAGATGTGGATTAGGCCTACTGTTTGTTACTGTCCCTAACTTTTACTCAAAAACGATTGATCCTAACTGAAAATTTACCTTTTAACCCCCCCCCCCCCCTCCAAAAAAACCCATGGCTCAAATTGCTAGGTACCTCAATGAAGGGTTCTACAAAAAACCAGCTATCTCGTAATTTTTTCTAGTCGAAATATCGTCATTTACTGGGCTATAACCTAGGTTTTTGATTTAATTAGTAGATTCACTTCTTAGACTGGCAGTACATGACCAGTCAGGTGCAACGTTTTTAAAATGTATGCCAATCATATATATGAAAGAAATTACCATGAATATGCCAGAAACGCAAATTTTAGGCAGTCGTCGCGTGCAGAAGACTGTGCAAATCGATTTTTTTTGTTTCTTTTTTTTTGGGTTTTTTGTTTTTATTTTAAAATGAATGCCAATAGTGCCAAACGAAAAGCCTTGAAAAAAAAACCAAAATCAAAATCATCCAAAATCAAGAACACCAAAAAATTTTACGATTTAATGGGCGCATCAACAGTTGTTTTGCGCGCGTAAACTGCATGCCAATGAATTTCCGCTGGATTCTTTTCCACGGCTTATCATTTGGCACTATTGGCATCCATTTTAAAATAAAAAAAAAACATAAAAAAAAGAAACACAAAAAAAAGAAACACAAAAAAAAGAAACAAAAAAAAATCGATTTGCACAGCCTTCTGCACGCGACGACTGCCTAAAATTTGCGTTTCTGGCATATTCATGGTAATTTCTTTCATATATATGATTGGCATGCATTTTAAAAACGTTGCACCTGACTGGTCATGTACCGCCAGTCTATCTGCTCCGACTTACCTTTAAAATAGAGTTTGTTATAAAATAACCGGGTTATATTTGTTGTCTCTTTTTGGGGGCTTTAATGATAATTCCCTTGCAGAAAATAACATCGTTGTATAACTTAGTTGAATAAAATGTTACTATTTTCGAAAATTGTTGTTTCCTAATTTTGCAACTAAACCCCATATTTAAGCTTTCCTTATAACTGAAGAAACTTTGCTAAATGAAATGTTCGATAAAAATGTAAAAAACGTTTGCTTAAAGTCGATGTCATATCTTCTAGTTTTTAGAATATACTGTATAATTTATCTTAAGTTTGACAACTGTTTATTACTTCCTAAGACAAGCAAAACTTTTTATAAACAATAACTTTTTCTCGCAAATCAAAAGTAAGAAATTTTACAAGAGTGCGGTATCTCATATTTTCGACATATAAAATTAAAGTTAAGAACATTAAACTCACCGTAGATATTAAGCCTAGCAGAGTGTGAGCTTTTCCCGGCTCTGTTCTCAGCGGTGCACGTGTACTCTCCACCATCTTCCACCATCACGTGGCTTATGTTAACGTGACTTATTACATCGCCGTGTACGGTGACATATTGCCCAATTACGAATCTGTAATAGAAAATAATAATTAACAAATAGTTATATGGTAATGTCGCCACTTCTTATTCGCACCACAGATGTTTAAAGAGAGCATTTTGCTTCGCTCGTTTTCTCGTTAATAACAGGAAAATGAAGGATTAAAAAATGGTATATTACTTCGACATCGTGGGAGTACAGTAACGAAAAAATTATAGCTTAAAAAAGACAAAAAACACGCTTTTATTAGTGACGCACTAAGAAGTTAAAAATAATTATTAGGTAATGGGGCACACTTATATGGCGGTCTAAGCATAATGAACAAAATGTAACGTAGTTACCTACCTACCTATATAAGTGCACCACCCCACGCTTATACATTTACATTTTTTTACATTTACATTTTTAACTTTTTTGTGCACTATTCATAAAAGCGTGTCTTTTGTTTTTTTTTAAACTATAATTTATTTTGTACCTCATAAATATGTCACTGGTTAACGGAGAATTTCCTGACTTTCTTAAAATCGCGTCCATAATCCCCATTTTTAAAAAGGGCTGTAAAAATAGTGTTGAAAATTACCGGCAAATTTCTCTTTTAAGTGTATTCTCGAAAATATTGGAAAAAATTATTTACGACCGTATCATGTCATTTATAGAACAAAATAAAATACTGACCGAATATCAACATGGATTCAGGCCAAGAAAATCAACTGAAACGGCATCGGCATATTTCTTTAAATATATTTATAAAGAATTAGATGAGGGCAAATATGTTGTGTCGCTGTTTTTCGATTTATCGAGAGCTTTCGATTCTGTGGACAGGCATATACTGTCGAAAAAATTGGAAGCTATTGGTATACGAGGATGTTTTTTAAGTTGCATTAACTCCTACATGGAAAATCGTAAATTAGTAGTAAAGTGTAACGAATTTCAATCAAATATCCATGACGTAACCTTGGGGGTCCCCCAAGGCTCAATATTAGGCCCTCTATTATTTTTGATTTACATTAACGATCTGCCAAATTACATTCAACATGGCGTTACCACGATGTATGCAGATGATACCACTGTCTCGGTATCAGCTGTCACGCAGGAAGAATTATATCATAAAATTTATGTCACACTAGACGATGTACACGCATGGTGCCAGAGAAATAAGCTAATTTTGAATGATGAAAAAACCGTTTTTATAAATTTTAATTTTAGAAGTGCATTAATCTCTAGTGGTGACATAAATTTTATTGATTCAACAAAATTCCTAGGCACCTACATAGACAGCAGGTTAACATGGGAACTGCATATAGAGCACATTTGTAAATTGCTTAATAAAGCCTACTTCGCTGTTCTACAGCTAAAGGATACAATTGCCCAGACGGGCCTGATAAGTGTGTATTATGCTTTAGCTTATCCACATTTATCATTGAATATATTAGCCTGGGGCCGTTCAAGTCATATACAACGAGTATTTGTTTCCCAGAAGAGATTACTAAGACTAATTTTTAACCTAAGTAATAGATCCAGTTGTAAGGAATTATTTAAAAAATATAATATTTTTACAGTTCCTAGTATCTATATCTACAAATGTCTGGTATTTGCAAAAACAAATTTATACACCTTCTCCACTTCCGGAGATAATCATTTATATAATACAAGACATAAAGATCTGTTGTTGATCCCAGTGCATAAAACAGCGACATTTCAAAACTCACTGCACTATAATTGTATTATTTTATTTAACAGTGTTCCTAAAACTATGAAAGAATTGAACTTATCTTTATTTAAAAAAGAAATAAGAAAACTATTAATAGAAAATGCATTTTATAGTGCTGACGAATTTTTAAATAGATAAAATTTGATATTATTATTATTATTTTTAATCTGTTGTGTTTCATTTGTATGGACAGAGCTCTTATAAGAGGTTTGTTTGTTTTTATACATATTTATAAGTTCTTTTATTAATGTGTATTTTTGTGTATTTGTGTATTTTATTTTAAGTTTTATTGCTGTAATAAGACAGACAAATTGTTTATTTCAATTTGTATCAATTATTGTAACTAAATATTGTTATTTAGACGTGCCAAATGTACATAATCTATGTATCAAAAAAATGGCAAAATAAGTTCTATTCTTCTATTCTATTCTATTATTTATAACTTTTTAATGCGTTACTCATAACCGTGTTTTTTAGTTTTTATTAAACTATAATTTTCTCCGTGTTGCGAAAAATTCGAATTTATGGCGGATTCGCCGGTGTTACGCCCATTGGGAGTCCCTATCACTACCTCCCACTACACCTAAAAGTAAAGAGAGTGTGTTCAAGTAGCGCCCTCATGTGGCTGCTTGTCGTGTTAGAGCGAGGAGTCTGCCGCGCATTGTCTACATGGTGACAAATGGTGGTGTCAGTTTTCAGTACGGTAATGGTACGGTTTTCAGTGTTTAATTGCGTGGTTTGTGGTTTACGTCGACTACAAAATAAAGTGAAGTGATGCTCTCCACGATAACGAGAAAGGGAAACCGCAACTGCTGTGTCGTTAAATACAAAAATACTTCAAGCAACACCAACAAAGAAGTACGTTTTCATAAATTCCCACCCAGAAATGAAATTCGTAAAACACGAAGAGAAAAGTGGATAAATGCTGTGGAAAGAACAAAGTAGGTTGAATGTTATAATAATTGTCCTCTTTTTCGATCCAAGAATTGCTAATGTAATCAGAATTGACATGAAATCTATTTTTACTGAACAACCATAACCTGACTTATTTTATTTTTGGATTTCTTTCCAGCATTGATGGTTCACTCTGGATTCCGAGCAAAAGTACTACCATTTGTGGTGAGCACTTTGTGGAAGGTGTCGAGTCGGAGCACCCTCACCATCCTGCATATATCCCAACAATATTTCCGCATGCTAGTCATCCGAGTTTGAAACCAAAGAATCCCTTGAGATTTAATAGGAAATTCAAAGCAAAGATAGCAAATGGATTGGGTGGCATTGGAGA
Organism: Rutpela maculata; assembly: GCA_936432065.2. Lineage (NCBI taxonomy): Eukaryota > Metazoa > Arthropoda > Insecta > Coleoptera > Cerambycidae > Rutpela > Rutpela maculata. The sequence continues at coordinate 4,171,418 of OW386286.2, forward strand.
TCATGCTTTTGCTGATGAAATACTGATCCTAATGTTGTCAACAATGGTTTTACATCTGTACAAACAAGCAATGTCTGTTGCCAAACAGATAACAGTGATGATAGATTGCACACAAGAAAAGTAATCGAAAAAACCTTTTCATGTTCTCTTTTCTTCAAAGAAAATTATTCAACTGTAGATTCAGCAGTGCAAACTACATTTAACTATGAAAAACATTCAGAAAGCTTATGTAACAAAAAAAGTGGTCCAGATCCAATAACAGAAAATAATAAGCCTGAAACGTGCTTGAGTTGCAATTCTTTCCATGGAGTAGATTCCTTAAAAGATGATGATGACTTTTCTGACTTAGCTGGTGTAAAAAAGACCGTGTTTGATAAAGTTTTAGGCTTGTTAGAAACCAGGAAAGAAATTAAAATTTCCAAGTCAAATAAGCTTTTGATCTTCTTAATGAAACTTAAAAACGGATTTAACGTTTGGAGCTTTAGCAGGTTTGTTTGCTGTGCATCGTACCTGGATTTCAAAAAATTTTTTTGACGTGCTTGAAAATCTTTCTTATGCTACCAGGAACCACATATATTGGCCTAGTAAATACACTGTAGAAAGAACGATGCCCAAATGCTTCAAACAGCATTATCATGGATGCAGAGTCATTATTGACTGCACAGAATTTAAGACCGAGCAACCAAGCAAAATATCAGACAGAATAAACCTTTATTCGCACTACAAAGGGACCTACAGGGCCAAAGTCTTACTAGGTATTACCCCGTCAGGCTTCATATCATTTTTCAAACTTTAAGGTGGAAAAGAGTCAGACGTTCAAATAACAACAGAATCTGGAATTATAGACAAGTTAGAAGAAAGTGATGCGGTGCTTGCCGACAAGATTTTCCCAGTATTAATATCAAAGACAACGTTATAATGGTTATGCCCCCTTTTCTGCATGATGGAACACTAACAGAAGAAGAAGTGGTAGATTGTTACAACATAGCCAGTGTCAGGATCCATGTGGAGCGTTCTATTAAAAGAATAAAAATTTTTTCACATTCTCCGAAACAGAATACCAGTAATATTTTCCCATATATCCAGGATATTATTCATGTTGTCTGTGTATTGGTTAATTTAATAGGTCCCTTAATAAAAGAGTGAAAATCAGAAATAAATCTTCAAAATATATTTTTTAAATTTTATATAACCATAATCTAAACTTACTTAACTTAATGTTCGAATATAAGTATTTTGCATATTTTTGTATTTGGTAAGGCCAATAAAAATATACTAATATACCTACTAATATATATTGGATTTTTTTTTCATTACCCCAGATGGTATTTTAACTAGACCATCAATACTTAACAAATATTTTAACGTTGTATGGGGGCAAGCTTATAGAAGTTTGCCTAAAAACGGAGGCCGTTATTACGTTTTCTGTGCCACATCTTCTTTCGGAGACATTTAACACATGCCCAGATTTGTATAAATTCAGTCCTTTTTTTAAAGTTGAGGAGGTAAATTTATCGTACGAAATATTTGTGAACCCACAGTTAATAATTATATCCATTTATTGCACTTAATTATAACCGTTTATTGCACAAAACTGCATCGCAACCAGGGTGTATTAAATAGGTGGTCCGACGTACGGCACTTTCCTATTATAATAATGGCTTCATAAGTGCATGGTTTCTATTTACTTTAGTAGATGGCGCGAGCAACAAGGTCCTACAATTACCTGGGCATGTGCATCGTATAACTAACATAACCTCAAATTTTAAGTTTTTTTTTCGTTTATTCTCATTTTTAATGTTTGTATAGGCATTTTTAGCTTGGAGCCATACTGGCTCCAAGCAAATATTAAAAAATTCACGCAAATAATTTTTCAATATTGTTGATTGATAAAAATAGACTGCTAATTAGGCAATCCAAACCACGTGACTTCCAACATGGCGCTGAGGGCAAACATCCGGCAATCCTTTATTTTCATTCGTTAAATGAGTTTTTTTTTCGGTTGCCTTGGCTACGTTTCCGCGAGTTAATTAAAATAAACCCCATGTTTGCCCTCAGCGCCATATTGAAAAATAATTTTGACAGGTCGTTGGATTGCCTAATTATAGCTTAGATTCCTAACCTGCAAAAAGTGTCTTATTTTATTAGGCAATCCAACGACCTGTCAAAATTATTTTTCAATATGGCGCTGAGGGCAAACATGGGGTTTATTTTAATTAACTCGCGGAAACGTAGCCAAGGCAACCGAAAAAAAACTCATTTAACGAATGAAAATAAAGGATTGCCGGATGTTTGCCCTCAGCGCCATGTTGGAAGTCACGTGGTTTGGATTGCCTAATTGTGACAAACTATAAATTCAATTTTTTGAAAAATTTTTCTGTCCTTGATATGAGAAAAAACATTCTATTCTTAGAGAGTTGTTCAACAATTACAATTTTTTTCTATAAGATCATTATTCAGAAAAAAGTGGTGAAAATTGATCTTGAAAAAAAAAAAGATTTTTTTGTATAAAAAATTCCAATTAAAGTTAAACATTTTTGAATGGAATGCAGTGTCGAAAAATCATGTGTACCATTTTGAAGTGCTATTTTTTTAGTTCACTTCAAAAAAAAACTTTATGATAATTGGTTTTCGAAAAATATGAAGAAGTAGTGTGAGCGAGCGTAACAGTGCACAGATTGGACAGTCGTAGAATGCATTCAGGCATAATAATTAAGACAAAATATTAGCTACTTAATTTTTACGTTTTATATTGTTAAAATGTGAAGGCAGTTATAATCACTATTTAAAAATAATTATTTTTATTTCTTATACAGTTTTTAAAAATTACATTAATTCCACACACTCGTCACATAAATAGCTTACATATATCGCAAATACACAAGCTTAACTTACGAATCGTTTTCATCCAACCTCATTTTTTTATTACTTTCTAAATTTAAATCGTCGTTCTCATCTGGTTCGTCTGGATTTTCCTCACCATCTATATCTATATTTACATCGTCATCGTCGTCAGGTAACTCAATATTTTAAAGTTCAACGTTACAACAAATTCCGCCGCGACAAGCTACACAAATACTGTACATTTCAAACCATGTCTTTTACAGCTGCAAGCTTTACATCCACTTTCACATGCGCAACTAACTATTTTTAATAACTTTTCTTCGGTATAAACTGGATTTAGACCATTAGGAGAAACTGTCCAACCATATTGAGCGGGGCTTTTTCCTTTTCTAACCAAAATTGCAATTGTAAATATGTTCTTAAAGCTTGTTGTTTTACGACATTTCAGTTGGTTGTAATAATTCTAATTCAAAAGATTTCTTACAAGTTAATTTTTGAAATAAGAAAAAGTGATACTCATTGAGTGTCATGTTTTCGTGTTTTAAGCTATATACATTGCAAGTAATTTTATAACTCAAATTTCTAACTTTTCATTTTATAGCGTTTGAACTTGAAAAATACAAAATTTTCGCCTGCGGGGTATTTCTTTCCCACAAAAAAAATTATCCTGCCCTGGCCCACTTAAATTTGAGATTCCGGTTCCGTGCCTGATTGGGCCGTTTCTCTAATATTGCCAGGGCCGCTTGGACTGACCTCATCCACCCCTGGCTAGTGCTGCAAAAATTCTACTGTTCACTGCTCCAAGGCTCATGACAAACTGGTTTACGATTCGGCGGGAACCGAGGTATAAATAGTCCCCCTTTGAAGGATTTGGGTCTATTTCATCATATCAAAGACCTTTGTGTATGTATTATTGTATTAATAAGCAGGTGTCACTACATTACACAGAAACGTGTCCCTATAGATGTGTTCATGTTCACTAATCCATTTGGTATATATACGTACAAACAAAGGAATTTAAACCTATAAATTGTAAAAATTCCAAGAAAATAAAGGTTTCTAAATCCTTGTAATCCAAGAATAATGTACGAAGCAACGAAATCATTACAATTAAATATAATAATAATAATACAATAGTAATGCCCCAATTATCATAAAGTAATGTTTTTTTTTAAGTGAACTAAAGAAATAGCACTTCAAAATTGTACACATAATTTTTCGATACTGAATCACATTCAAAAATATTGAACTCTAATTGGAATTTTTTATGCAAAAAAAATCTTTTTTTTCAAGTTCAATTTTCACTACTTTTTTCTGAATAATGGCCATATAGAAAAAAAAATTGTAATTGTTGAACACCTCTCTCGAAGAATAGAATTTTTCTTCTCATAGAAAAATCTGACAGAAAGTGAAGTACTTATAGCCATTTTTCGAAGACACTTTTTTTTTTACAAAAAATTGAATTTATCGAAAAATAATGCAGATATCGATCTGAAATTTTGACCGACTCCCTCCTATATAACACGTACTTTAGTAAAATTTCTAAAATTTTTCTAAAATTTTGTTAAAATTAAATTTTTTTTTCAAAATTTCCGTTTTTTTTTTTAATTTAGTCCTAACCTAATAAAGCTATCTTAACGTTCGGGAGTTCATTTTATAGGTTTTTAAATACCTATAAATTTCTCATTTCAACTTTCCTCTCAGGTTATTCTATTTAAACGCGAAAAACCGATTTTTCAACTTTATGACCACCACCCCTTATCCGGTACCTTATCCGGTATGACACCCGTTGGCACGCTATAAGGGCTTGATTTAGATGTCCATCCAATCAACTTAAAATAATAAAATCGTGGTTATCTATTTTCGTCATATTTTGATACTATTCGTGACAATTCGACTGAACTACTACAAGGTCAATGGTACCATAATATTGTATTGTCACTAGAATTACATAACCCACTCACCTCACTATTACCCACATTACCATTCCCATTTTTAAAGGAGGTGAAAAAAGAAAATGCGATTTTGTGTGTAAATAAAAGCCAAAAGCTTCATTTTTTTTTGCAAAAGCCACCACCATTACCTCCCCCATTCCTGTATCAGTATGGTGCACAACACCATCGGTGGACTGGTTTTAGGCTATTAACCTTCATCACTATTGAAGAAGCAGTTGCACATCAATCTCGTTTCCACTGAGGTTGATGCTGATGGAGGCTAAAGGCCCGAAACCACTCCACGGACGGTGCTGTGTACCCTCCCGACATGGAAGTTCCTCAAATGAAAAATAAATCGTTCATTACAATCAACAAATTATTACGTATAAGTTTGAAGCTATTGCAAACTATCAGATATACGTCAGATACTACTACTATTGCTAGTAGGAATGTTAAGTTCTCCATCGTGGGCTAGAGGTTAAATGATTTTGATAGTATTTATTATTATCCCAGTAGATATGTAAATATTTGTTTTTACTTTTTAGTTTGTATATTTAATATTATTTAATTATCGACTTTAAAGGCATGTATATTTGTTATATATCAATGTTTATTACAAATATGTTAGATCAGCTCTTTAATATTTACATATTTACAAAGGATTAAATTATGGTAATTTATTTATGGTAAACATATATGCCTGGCATAATTTCGATTTTACGTAAAGCTAAACAAACAACGGTCTTGTCAACCCAATTATGTATTATTTAAGCCGATAAATTAAGTATTGATGAATTCAATCAGTTATATAAATAATTAATATATTATGCAGAATTTATTAATATACGCATATTTTGTTTATTTTAAATTAACAAATATATACGTACGTTTGAAATTGCCAGTGAATAGTAGTGGAGTCAAATAATGTGAATTGTCTCATCAGAGCAGTTTTTCTGTTTTAACGTGTTCAGGGCGTCAACTTAAGCGCACACCTCAGTTTTGCAGTTTCTGCTAGGCGTATTACTTATTTAAACAACTTAATTTTTTCGGTTCTCTTTGAATATCTCGAAATCTATAAGTCCTATTGAAAACAATAAAAAGAAGGAAAGTGTTCGTTTTGAGTTGTATAATAAAACTACATAAACTATATTTCATCATAATTGTTATTATTAAAAAAAAAAATTGAATATTGCAAAATTATGCGTTTTTAAACAAATCACTGTTCTTTCAGAAATAATGGGTAATATGCAATGAAATTTTGGAAAAATATAGTTTTTATAAAGTACAATCACCACTTAATATTTCAAATCAAACTGATTATTAAAACGGCTCAAATATAAAATTGTTGCTAAAAATTTGCACCCTTGCGAAATCCTGCCATCAAGACCATTTCTTGGTCTTGGTGTACATTGCGCAAATTGTAGTATTCTAATGTACTTTAAGATCACGGAGAAAAAATATTTTTTTCAAAATTTAAACCCGTTTTATTGCAGTTGTTTAAAGTTTTCGAAATTTTAGTTATAAACAAATTCAAGTAACTGGTTTTTTTTATGAAATCAAAAAGGGTAAACGAGTAATGAGTAGATTAAAAATCCAACTTTTGAAAACAAAAAATTTAATACTCTACTTGCATTTGGAGCTGAGATACGTTAGTCTTTATGTTTAGGTCACTTAGAAATAAACAAATCGATATTTCTTTTTGAAATTTGGGTTGGTTATTCTCCAATGTTTATTATTTTGCTTCTGCTATTTGAAGATAATCCAAAGCTACAATTGTTAAAATAACATCGAATAAAGCGGCTTTGACAACATAAGCCACATTTTCAATTTTACTTCCACATCCAATGGAAGTATAGTAACGACAAAAAATTTTTTATTGTTCATATAGGCTTAGAATGTCATGAAACGTCGAGATTTCAAGTTTGAGCGAAAAAAAAATTTCTGTCTGTCGGTCTGTAACTTTTTTTGTGCGCACGTTTACTCTGAAACCGTTTGAGATATTGACTTGAAATTTGGTACACATATGTACTTTAACGAGATCTAGAACTAGATTGGGGTAAATTTGGAGTAAATAGGCAAATCAAGCAGGTAAGAGTTCATAAAATTGATATTTAGTATAGACAAGAGAAGCTAAGGTCTCAAAAAAAATTTTGGCATTAACCACCCCCATTACCACCATTATAAAAATGTGATTTAGTATGTGTTCAAGAACCAGAAACCTCAAAATATTTTTTTACTTTATCTTTATTTTTTTACTTTATCCACATTAACCGAATTGGCAACTAGTTGGCTGTTTGACTTTAAAATGGTCTACGTATACGTAATATAAACATAGTTTTCAGTTTAAACCGACTTATCTTACACCACATCAGCAAGCTTTGGAGTTGATATAATATATCAATTTCTGTCAATATTTTATGCTGTCAATAGTTGCGACACCGACACCACGTCAACTTTTCATGAGATAAGAAAGACAATGTATGACATCTGAATGGTATTATCTTCTGCTAACTACATCTATACTTAAATTTCTGTCAGATCGACCAACAACCAGTACTAGTCAATTCACTCTTGCAAGTGGCAACAGAACTATTGAAAATACCCACTTACGCAAATATCATAATCATGGCAAGAAGCATATTGCCGGAGTAATGGTTTCACATTAGACAACCGTTCCGGAGCCATCTAAGTCATGCAAAGAACTTCTTTGTTTTCGGTGCAAGAAATCGGGGTAAAAAATGTCAACATTTTCGATTTCTCTCCAGTTAATGAAAAAAATTACATTTGAAATATCACAACATGAATATTTGGTTCTAGCAATATGGGGCTCCACCGTATTTTGTAATGGAGGTCAGGGCTCATTTAAATGCAGTGTTTCCTAGCAAGTGGAGTGGCAGAGACAGCACAATAGAGTGGCCTGCTTGTTCTCCTGACTTGACGCTACTAGTTTACTTACTACAGGATGCAGTACTTTACCTTCACTTTATGTTACGACAAGTGCTCTTCTCTTCAAAAATGTATCAGGCATATTTTAATATGAACAAATTCATGAACACCCAGTACGTTTCGAAATTTAAGTGTATGTCCCCACACACATCAGCGGCGTTAGATTGTTGTTGGTCGGTGCACATAATATTGAATTTAGGTTGATAAATTGTAAAGTGTAAAATATGTAGGTATATTTTACGCGTAATGACTTGGAACCTCAACTGAAGTTTACAAATCATAAGTAATAGTCGATTTCGTCTGAAAGTTTTAATGACCTACTCATTACTAAAAGAAATCATCGAACATTCGTTGCACAAATGATATGATTTTGCGGAATATGTTTTTACGGTCGAGTGTAGAGTACGTTTATTTCACGCATGATTATATGAAACTTTGACTAACTGATATGCGGTAAATAAAGTCACATAATAACTTTTACATAGTTCTTGAAACTCTATGGAACTTTCTATGGAAATCAATATAGATATTCTATACCATAGTATGCTTTGGTTCGACGTCCACGGTATTAGTATACTTTAAATCTGACTTTGCGATATATTAATAGAAATGGTTTACCATGAGATTAGAAATGGTTTACCATGAAACAAATGATTATCATTTAAGTAGGTTAAAAAATATCAAGAATTATTCCTTAGCCTTAACATTTAAGAAGAAAACTTCTTATCAACAGATATCCAAAAGGAAGCTTTCAAAATAAATTCTAATACCCTGAAAGACCCCTGGGCGAGAAGTTTGTGACCTATGTACATCCTTTGTTTTGTTTCTGACAGTATGTCAGGTAGTTTAATGGTTATTGTTTAGATTAGATGTAGGTTTGTAATTTCTCTTGTGGCTGGCTGTATGGCCTCGGCCTTTATGCCAAAAAAAAAAAAATGTCAATACGTTATCGTATTTTCGTAAGTTGAAAATGAAACGATAACGTGTGTTTGTACAATTTGTATACGATTTTTTGAAGTTCGGTCTAAACATGGGTAGTATAGCATATTACAGTAACTAAAATTTAGAATGTGTTTATTTAAATAAAAAATTCATTCTGGTATAAGTTTAAAGCAATAAGAACTTTATATGTTCTTTGAACTGTAAATTTTGATTTAAAAATAAAAACACCAAGATTTTTTGCGTAATCTGAAAATTTAATATTTACACCATCCATAACTGGATTGTGCCGCGTTTTTAGAAATTCTCTTCTATTTTTCGAACTGAACAAAAGTGCAACCGTCTTCTTCGGATTACTTTTTAAATTATGCCTCTTAGAATAACTCCAAATAGAATTTATATCATCATTCAACAACGGTGTTGGCAAACAGAAGCTGAGTGTCACCAACATATGACTGCAGGTGACAATGATTAATTTGGTTAAAGATATCGGATGTGTAGAATATAAACAACAGTGGTCCCAGAATGGATCCTTGTGGAACACCTGTTAGAATCTATTGAGCAGGAGACAGAATTATTAACAGATAATAATAATAATAATACCTACGCATAACCGAGATCCAAAGTCTTACTTTGAAGCTACTCTGAGACTCCTTCTAGTCTCTAGGCCCCTCAAGTCTCGAATTCCCTCAAGCCTCGATATCCTAGCAAGCCTCGAATCTTCCCAATCCCTAAATCCAGAACCCGAGGTACTAAGCTAGTGCCTCAAGGGTCAGTGCTAGAGTCCGGCACTGGAAGTGGTTTAAACTTAGCCGGCGATAAAGGAATGCATATGAATTTAGAGATCAACGTATAAAAAATATTTTTACAGGTAAACAAAATCTTGCTGTAAGAACTATACAAAAATAAACTGAACAAATATTGATGCTTACTAAATGAGACAAACAGAATTAGTAAGACGGTGGTAACTATAAAATCATTGTAACAAGATTACTGAACATCGAGCAGCGAGCACGTTTTAACATTGGTCTTTGATATTGTAATAAACTCAGCACCCTTTCATGCAATTGAAATAGGTAATAGACAGTTATTCGCAACTTTACAGCCCCATTGTCAGAACGAATAGAATTTCTACCTCATAACTACACTCTGCGGTATATATTGGAAGCATTCTAACTGGCTTTTCTTACTACCTTTCATGTCAAAATGTAGATATAATCAAATATAATAAAACTAAAAACAGCTGTTTTAGATTTAAATATTGTTTACGACTGTTGAAAGAACTGTACTCGTTTTCATTATTTTTTGCGCGTAAACATGTTTATGGCGATAATGAAAAAAAGTAAAATGAGTGAAAAAAATAACATAATTTCACTCTGGCGTATAGCCGATTCATAAGAGTGTATTTAAAACAATTAAAGTTGTCTCGCGATCTTCGCTTTAAAAATTTTAGATTTGTATTAGGTGTAGAATTTCTTGATCGAGGCGACAATTTTTCTACGTGTTTCACACATAATTATTTTATACTATAGTTTGGAAAAACGATTTTTTTTTTATTTTTGACATTTATACGGGGTATGTGGTAGAGCGATGCTGATCCTGAACAAGGAGGTACAGTGGATCATTTGGAATCTATATGATCAAATATACCCATATAAAAAATGCTAAGAATTTTTTTATAATGCCGATTTTGTACTTTTATAAAAAAATTCAATTTATGCATCATTTATGTAATTGTTACGCACTAAAGTTAAATTTTGACACTCTGAAATATTTTTTTCTTTATCCGAAGTAAGTAAACTTAAAAAAAAAAATATATTTAAAAGTTTATGTTGGTTAGAAAAAAAGTGTCGACCTGCATGGAGTCGATTGCTTTTAGCACTGCTTGGCTATCGGAAAAAACGGCAATTCATTGGTTAACAGTTCCTTGACTTGTTGTTTACTTTGCACACCACTGTAAATCGGCCCCTTCAGCCTGAAATACTGTGGCATGTATACCTAGACTTATTGGGATTTTTGCTTTCGATTTAATCCTGCAAATCCCAGCTCTGACTTCCTGTTCTGTCTTGGAGTCGTCCGTATACCAGACTATTTATTCCGATATTAGAGGATCGTTTTTCCAGTCTTCTTTGTCTCGTATTTTGATTTAAAAATATTTGTTGAAGTTACACTTTGGGCTATAGTATCCGTGGGCATTCTAAAATGAGATCTGCCTTCAGCTCTGAGTATAACATTTGGTGCTCTGTTCTGTGTTATTGCCTTTTGGGCGTTGTGTCTTGCATTAGCCTGCGCATCACTGAACGAGCTTTGCCTTGGATCAATATGTGTAGTGGAGGCAGGCCTAAAAGTACCTCAAATACAGCTGTGGTGGTAGTTTTTTGGCCCCCTGTGCCGCACAAGCAGGCAAGCCTTTGTACGCCGCTTAATAGCCTTACTGCTCCCAGATGCAGTGTTTTGGTCCACTATACCACCGATTTATTATCATAGATCTTACGACACTGGTATATGACAACAGCGTCATCTTGGGGTTTACCCCTCTGTTTTTTTCACACCTTCCCAGGGAAGTCGTTGCTTTCTGAGTGACCGTTTGGATGTCAATTTTTAGTCGAAAATAACTCCTAGGTATTTAACCTCGCTGGCAAATAGAATATGCACTTCATTGAGCCTTAGAGATTTTTGGGCAACCCAAGGTCCTTTTGGTTCCTTGACTACTATCGCTAGATCGTTATCATAATGTTCCTGTTTGAGGGCAGCTTGTACTCACCTTTGCCTCAATGGTAGCCTAGAGTTGATACCATTATCCTCTTATCTAGGCTGGCTTCAATTCACTGGCAGAGTACCATTGGGACTCCTCTATTTGACAAAGCATTCATTAGTGATTGTGTTGTCGCGTTATTAAACGCTTCTTCTATATTTATTAATGTTACAACTGTCATTTTTTCGTCTTCTAATGACTTTTTCAATAGCCTGTTCAAATCATCTGTTGCCTTTCTCGGCTGGTATGCATATTGATGCTCGCTAAATGTGTTTTCCCTTAGTATTTCGTCTCTAATGTAGTTTGGTCATTTCGATGTTTAAAGTACGAAAGAGGATTTATAATACAATAGGCCAGCTTATTATCAGAAGAGACTCAGAAGTAAAAATAAGGACATAAGAATATGAAGCAAATGCTTGTGCCCACTGATTTTAAGTACGCGCACACTATTAGTGAGAAGAAAAAGTTATCCTTCGGAAGTGTTAGATCTTTTTGAAGATTTTCCTTTGTTGAACAATGAAATTAAAATAAATGTGTTTTTATTATATTATCTCAGCAGGTAAACTCGATTCTAAAAAATCGTAAAATTAATATCTAGGCAAAGTTTCCTAGATGTCCTAATCTTTTCATGTATGTTTCTGAACTATTAATAAAAATAACATTTTTTTCATCGGTGCTTGTTTACTTAATTAACTAAATTTAGAGTAAGTGAAGTACAGAAAGAACTCCGAAGCAAAGGCAGATAATAAGATATTCAACTGAAAGGCTCTACCATTGATGTTATTTGATATCCAAATTTTAAATAAACATCATAAATTACCTGCCTCTTTTTTGGATGTTTATTTGTCGAACTAAATTTGAACGGTAAATTGAATGGAAATATTCACTCTAATGCGTGTATACATGGAAACTTTTTTGTAGATAATAAGCGCAGAGTTAAGTAATTTATTTTTATACGCAGTTCCTTCGAATCCTATATTTTATATGGCCGCCTTCAAATAAAGTAAACTTTTCTTTGAGCTCTGGCCAAAATTTCCCTAAAGCGTTATTCGTAAAAAAATACAGCTCGGAGGGAAATCAGGGTTTAGTGAAGTTTTCCTAAGTGAAGTTTATTGAAATGCTTTGGGCTTTATCAAGCAGCACGTACTGAAAATGTATTACTCCATTACTCGGTAACATTACAGTCGACACTACATGTAATTGAACATTTGCTGCAAGTCAGAGTAGTAGCTGGTCATCAGCAGTTATAGAATACAATAAATTTAAACAGTACGAAAAAAATATATGTTTATAACATTTCACATTGTCATACAAGACAGTCGGTTGTGCCTTCGAAGCGAACGGATGTGTGCCTAAAACGCTCCCACTATAAACGTGACATACCGGGTAAAACACCGTCAAATTTGATAAAGCTTAGGTGAATTGTAGCTCAAAAAATTCCTAGTAAATCGATACGTCATAACAAAAGAACAAAGTTGAAATATAATTAATATTTGAAAATAACTAATACAGAGTTTTTTAGTGACCAGTCCTGTGTATAAAAAAACAAAAAGAGCGTAAACAAACAAACGACCCAACCCACGCAAAAAAAAGCTAAGTACCTTACCAGTCAAGTATATTTATAACCTTTGAAGTGTTTAGGCCCATCGAACCCTTGAAGAGTCGACATTTGTTGACAAGTTTATGGAGGCAACAAATTGTTGAAGTATGGTCATCATATTTTTAACCATTATAAAAATATTCATATGAATTTGATTTAGATTGTACCCGAAATAATCAATAACCTATTGTTCGTAAAGTAGGGTAATATAAATTTCTTATGTTAACGTTATTATAATTATTAAAAATGCTCAGGCGAATTTAATATAAATTGAACCCGTAATAATCAAATGCATTACTCTTAAAGCATGGTCATAATATTTTCTTAGGTAAATAATCAAGTAAAGTACTGTGAGGTTTTTCAGGTCGAAATTACGCTCGTTGTTAAGTGAAAAATTCTACATGGAGTGATATATACTAGCATAACAACAATTAAGTAATATAGCTAATATTTAATTAATATACGTTATTAAATCTCTCAGTGCAAAGAAATGAAACAAGGGTGACAAAGACCATTGTTAAGTGAAAAAATTCTACATAGAGTGGTACATATTAACATAACGCCCGTAATAACCAAATACATTACTCTGAAAGTATGAACATAATATTTTCTTAGGTAAATTATCAAGTGAGGTTTTTCAGGTCAAAATTGCGCTCGTTGTTAAGTGAAAAATTCTACAATAATTTCTACACTAAAAATAAGGAGACCAGGTTCCACGTGGAAAACAACAATCGAGAGGATCATGAACAATGATTTCACGACACAACGTGGCAACATATGTCACAAGAAAACTCAGAAGAGCCAGAAGAGCCAGAAGTTCTAGAACCAAAAACACAAAAAGGGAGCTTATCAACTAAGTAAGAACAACAGTTTAGAATGAAACGTTTTACCGCCTTATTGAAGGATAATAAGTCTTTTCTTCTCCTTTATGTAAATTTGCTGTTTTCTGTACAGTTTGTAGAATGGATAAGTAGGCAATTCCAGTTAACTGAACGGATATATTTCATATCAGTTCTAGGATGGATATGAAATGAAACCGACCAATCACAGTTCATGTATTAAGTACATAGACAACTATTCGTTTTAAATTCAAATTAATGCGTAAGTTGTCAAAGTAACTGTCAGTGTGTATTTGGGTAATATATTAATATTTAATAAATTTTGTAGTTTTTTTAAGCTGGTCGTAGAAAAAGTATACCGTACAACTCGAGTGAATTATCCATACCGCACTCAAAAGATTTGAAGCACTCCGCCTACGGCGTCGTGCTCAAACTTCTTTATCGTACGATATGGATATCATATCCACTCTTGTTGCACAAACTACTATAGCCGCTTAGTATAAGATGGTAAATGGTTATATAAGTTCAGTTTGGGGTAGGTTTTAAAGCGAGGTACTCTAAGAAGTCCAGCAGCATGTGTATTGTACTTACTCATGGTAATCAGACTGGGTAGAGAGAGTGGACACTCTCCTGTGAATGACGACAAGACTATCGTAAATAACAGTTAAACCCGGGTTGATAATGTTCCGTAAGCTTAGCATTTACAAGTACTCTCATAACCTTCTTTTGTTGTCAAAAAACTTTAGATGTGTGGTGGAAGTTATTCTATAGAACAACTGTATAGGAAAATTTAGAATGGAGAAGAGAAGAGTAAGTAATTTTTAGGTAGTCTAATTCGAGAGCTTAGTAATTTCTTAAGGAGGAAGATCGTGCTAGCTAGTCTTCTATTTAATTGATCAATAAATTAAAGACAAAAAAGTTGGAAATTTGTCTATTTTTATTAATTGTATCATATTACTAAACATGATATTTGTAAATCAATTTCTAGCATTAACACAGGTTAAATATTTATTACTTTATATGCAAGGACGCTGCTTTATTTGTGATGCCAAAGCAAAGGATTTCCCTATATCATGCATTCCTGATACATTCTTTTTACTTTCTTAATTCATTAATTATGACGGAAACATCAATTATTTGAAGAAAAACGTTATAGGTTGATTTATTCGTCATTTTTTGATCTTATGTATGTATTTAAACATAATGCAAACACACTTTATTCATGAATTTATCTTCAAGTTTCTTTTAACATAGCGTTTTTGATGTTAATGTTTCCTACTGTGTTAATGTATAACAAAATTCTTAAATGCTTACACACACTAGAGATGAAATTCGTTATCACAATTTTTATCCCCTGAGTTTTGCGTCCTACGTGGCCACCTACATCAGATCTCTAACGATTACAAACTGTGCTGATCCTTTGAGTCCAGATTTTCATTTTAATCATTTATGAACAAACTATTCTTCATTAGCAATTATTTATGTGTTGTTAGAGCTAAATTACCTAATAAACACGCTTGTCTACTGGGAAATTCTGTATTATTAGGGTACTGATATTTCTTAATTATCGCCCATCTCTAAACGTGCTAAAGCTGATATATTTATATTAAGGAGCTTACAGCATTCGTTTTATTTATAGCAGGGCAAATTATAATCGGATACAGGCGGAAATTTATATGTAGCAATTATTAGTTTGGGATAATTAAGAGTTTAAGGCCTAGAGGAATGACTGGCTAGTTTATGATACCAGCGCCATTGAAACTTACACACACACAAGGCTTGGAGAATATTTGAAGCTCTGTCTATATATAGTCTATGCAAATTAGGAGAAATGGAAACATTTACACCATTAAAATTGAAAATTTTTAAAGACCCCGGTCATGTCCTATGTTCATCACGTAATGTATAAAGAAAACTACATCGATATCGATCGAAACATTATAGTAGGGGAACCAGCGACACTTCCTTTAGTTGCTATATTTGTTTATATTGGTTTATTTTTTTTTCCATCATATTATTTCAATCGTTTAGCCAGTGAAACATTTTTCGTCATTGTTATGACTCTTCTGAAGGACACAAAGCCACCCCGAAGGCATTTCAATCATGAATGAAAACAGGTTAATAATGAAGTTTTGTAAATAGTTGTCGAATGTATGACAGATAAAATATTCACAGATAAATATAAATATAATTCTTTTATCTAGAAATGCATCCATGTTTATTTTAGACATTATAGATATTATTATAACATCCACGTAAAATCCTATTTCGTTGTTTAGTTGCAGTTTTTTGTTCTCTGTAAAGCGATTTCTCTGGTGTCGAACTTTTGTAACTTTGAGAAGAAATTTATTTTTAAAAAATGTTAAGTAATATTTTTTCGAAGAGTTTTTTTCTAGAAAAAAAATATAGATCCACGCGAATGGCCAGTCGCAGTCGTGATAGCCATCGCTTATAATTCACATCGTACTAAAGAATTCTAAAAGTTGGTTACAAATGGTTAAATTGTAATAAAGTGGTGGTATTTGTACTGATCCGTCGTTTTATTCTAGATATATATATTCATATTAGTACAGGAAAACTTTACTTTAAGTCGAAAAAAATTTGTTCAGACCTTAAACTTTGGTTCAAAATAGGCCAAAGTTCACGAAACAAAAAAGTTTATGAGTTTTACGAATCGGCAGGAACCTATAGGGGGAGGTGAAAAGGGGTATTTTTAATTAAACAATCTTTTTCTCAACTTTCTCGGAGAATATGGTATTTACAAAAAAATATTTCAAATAAAAGTTGTTTCTGACAAAATGATCTGTAATTTGGTGTTTTTAAATTTAATTTTATGGCAATAATTAACCGAAATAAAGGTTTTAACTTCGGAATAATGTCATATGAATTAGATCGTTCATTTTTGGCAACTTAATAGTAAATGCATAAAAAAAGAAGTTTTTATATTATGAGAACGCTTGCTAATTTGTAGGGGGTGGAAGCTACTTCTTTTCAGGAGGTGGCACCTAAAAAAACAAACAAAAACATTGTAGTTGAGAGAGTTAAATGTTAAGAAGATAAGACGAAGTATTTAGTTTAAATGTTAAATATCACAGAAACTATGACACTTAAGCCAAAAATGCTAATAACCAAAATGAAAAAGTATTAATTAGACTTTCAAATGATTTGTTTCCTATTTTTATAGCATAAAAAACAAAAAAGGTATGACAGAAACGTACTTTTTCACATTTTTTTAAATAAAAACGTCGCAATTTTGTTAATGTAAGTAGTCAGTAATTAAAAGAATATATTCCTATATACTGTTTTTCGTTGATATATAGTGTGACCTAGACGCTCAAATTTTTTCATAGGCTTACAGCGCTTGCTTTAGAAAAAAAATTGCATATTTTACTGTAAAGGGATTTTAGAAAAAACGTGACATTCTTGTTTCTCTGCAAATATCTCAATAAGTAATAGTTTAAGAGAGAATATGGCGGACATAAAAAATTAAGCTTATAAACTGACAATAAATTTATTTTGTTGATATATTTGTGTTTATTGTTTCGGAGATATTAAATTTCATAGATGGCATCCAACCGTTTTTAGGATGAATTATTTAGTTTAAAATGTTGAATATCTTAGAAACTATGACACTTCCATGAAAAGTTCTAAGAAACAAAATTAAAGGTAATTAATTAATCTTTATTAATTTTTCTTTGAAAAATGCTGTTTTTCGTTAATATCAACCACCCCTGACAGTGCTGGGTAGAATTCGAATACATCTGTATTCGAGTACAGTATTCGGATACGATATTTTCAGTATCCGAATACAATAAAAGTATTCGGATACTGAAAATATCCGAATACCACAAAAAATATATATACATATTAAATATTATTTTCTAGTCATTCTTTATAAAAAGGTTTACATATATTCTGAAAAGTCCTTTTAGCTATGGTTAGAATGTCGATATAACGTACAGAATGGTTAAAAAATACGAAAAGTTGAAATTGTTACAAGAGTTAAGTACCAGTTCTTCAAGTAAAAGTTGAAAATATTATAGGAAAAATTGTTCCTAATGTTGAGATAGAAGTTCAGATATGAAATTTGAAAGCTTATCTCAATTTTTTTTGGCATCTTTAAGATTAAAGTAATTTTGCAAAGTTAACCAAAGTAGCAAAGTGGCTAATTTATTTGATAACATGAACAGTTTAAAAGTGACTGTTTTGTGATTATTTTATTAAACAAATTAATAAATCATGCACTTTCTTTAGTTACTTTTGCAAAATTAATTTAATCTTGGTGCCAAAAAAATTAGGTAATTTAAATCAAATGTCATTTCTGACCTTCTATCGACATTAGGAACAATTTTTCCTATAAGATTTTAAACTTTTGCTTCAATTTTAATAACTGGTATTTCATTCTCGCAAAAATTTCAAGTTTTCTTATTTTTTTAACCACCTTGTACGTTATTTGTATTTTAGGTTTTTTAGGCTTGTTATTACTTTTTATTATTTTTATTTTTTGTTACTTTAACTCTTAATGTATACAATTTTATATTTATATTTATTACTTTTGTGCTATTTATTACTTTTGTGCTTGTATTTTTATACCGTAAGATGTGTATGACAATATTCTATACTTACTCTGTAAGTCTTATGGAAATAAATTATTATTATTATTATATCAACATTCCAACTATGTTAAAGTAGTTAAGTATTTTTCAGTATAAGCAAAACTTTCTATAAAGAATGACTCCTTATTTCATATGTTTTAATTTTTGTTAAAATGTTGAATAATTTTTTTTCTAGACGATTTTTTGCACTTAATAGTACATTGCATATTTAGTAGTAAAACTAATACATTCCCGGACAACGATATAAATTTTTGGTCGAGGCTTTAAGCCGACGCTAACAAGCATTGAAGTCCGGGAATGTGCTTTAACTACGAAGTACACATACTATTTTTTCTGAAATCGCAATCAATATTATTATAAATTAAGGAATTTTTATTGTTTTGAAAAAAGTCAGAAATTCAGTGCTTATTATGTACTGTTTAAAATATATACATAAAAAAAACAGTCTGGGAAAGTAACTTACCCGGCCTAGGCCGGGAATAGTATTTAGGTGTGAGAGCAATACACTTCGATGCTTATTGGCCTCGGCTAGCGCCTCGGCCAACAATTTGCATCGTCGTCAGAGAATGTGCTTTCACACCGAAGTACACATACTATTTTTTCTGAAATCACAATCAATATTATTATAACTTAAGGAATTTGTATTAATGCATAACATTTCTTCATTACAGTCTAACTGCTTACTAATAAATGCAATTTTAATGTGAATAGGTTTGTCTGCGTGTATTTATTTACTCTCTAAAATATACGGCCTAGGCCGGGAAAGTAACATTCCCGTACGATTTTGTTGATCGTTGCTTGGCAATGGATCTTTTCCGGTCTGTTTTCTGATAGCTTCTTAGAAACGGACTAAAATACTGGAATTGTGCATTTTTCGATCTGAAATCGCTCCGAAAATGCAGACATCGCCGATCGATTTCAGAAAAAGTAACTTTCCCAGGTTAGGCCGGGAAAAAATAACTTTCCCGGGCTGTTTTCTGATAGTTGCTTAGCAACCGACTAAAATACCAGAATGGCGTATTTTAAGATCTAAAATTGCGCCGAGAAAGTATACATTAAAGTACATTCTTGACCGATTTCGGAAAAAATTAGTTTTTTGTTGTTGGTGGACTTTGTTTTGCTCCAAAAAAAAAAACAAATAAAATGCCCAAATGCATTACATATATTTATTTAAAAGAAGCAGATTGCGTCTTGGACAGCTTTAAAAAAAACTGAATTTCATAAAATATTTTTTTCACAAACGAAAGAAAAGTATCCAGTATCCGTATCCGAAAAAAGTATTCGAATACAAGGTATTCGGATACTTTTTAAAGCAAAAAGTATCCGTATCTTGTTTCTGGTATTCGAATACATTTGATGTATCCTTATCCGGTATTCGAATACATTTTAACTGTATCCGACCCAGCTCTGTCACCTAGGTGCTCAATTTATTTTGTCCCTTTAAAACACTTGTTTTAAAAAAAAACTCCATCCGCCATCCCGCCATCGAAAAATGGCCGTATGTCGGTTAATTATTGCTATAAAATTAATTTAATAACATTAAATGAAAGATAATTTTGCCAGAAACAACTTTTATTTGAACTATTTTATTGTAAATGCCATATTTCCCGAGAAAATAAAAAAAATCATTTTTTTGTATTAAAAATACCCCTTTCTACCCCTACAGAATCCCGCAGATCCGTAAAACTCCTAAACTTTTTTGTTTCGTGAATTTTTTCCTTATAACCAAAGTTTAAATTCAACTTTTTTTCGAGTTACAGTGATTTTTTTCAATCTTTCCCTGTACTATATTATAAGACCCCACAAAATGCATTTGCCTACATCATGTTATCCAAAAGGTTTGACCTCGGATGTCGTCAAAGGCAGCTCATCTAATATGAAATTCATAAGTCTCTTTGGACAGTATGACGCAGGCAATTCCCTAGTGGGTTCTCCGACTATACATTCAAATAATATTAATACAATATTTTTAAACTATCTACGAATTCTGGAAAGTTTATTTAGACGTTAATGTCATTTCAATTCGACCAAATTTCCAAAAATAAGCATGCAATAGCTAATGATAACGAAATACTTATTAATTTAAAAAATTACCTTCCATGGCTAGGCAAAGAGAATCCATCTAAAGACCAAGATATTTGTGGAGTTGGATTTCCAGAAGCACTACATTTGAGAGAAACGGCAGGTCCTGGTTGTAGTGTTTGTTCTATAAAGCTGTACAGGAGAATCGGCGGGGCATCTGGAAGTGAGAATAATTCAAATTGATGAAACGAATATTAGCAGTGTTAATGTAAAGTTCTGTGCATTAAAAATTGTAGTTCAACTCCATATTAAAGACGTTAAAAAAATGGTGAAAGCTTTGTGGGGTTTTTTACTCATACTATAATAGTATATTGCATGTTAAGAGCTGAAAGTAAATTTTTTCCATTTGAGCCTGAATATTTAGGCTACGACCCCTCAAGCAGCAAGTGACATGAGCACTTTTAGCCTTTTTTTCGACGGATGAGCATATTATTATGGCGAAAATAATTGTATTTAATTTCATTAGAAACAACAATAAATGTTTTAAAACTTTATGTAGTATTATTGTTATGAACGATAATTTATGGTATATTTTGACAGTTTTAATAATTATGTGTTAATTTTTATTACTGACTATAGTTGTTGATGAGGTTGTAGTAGTGTGTTCAATAATTAGCAAAGCTCGGTAAGGTAGCTGACGACTGTCGGAAGCAGTGACCTGTATAACTAACCGCATTAGGCAAATTTAGAAAAAAATGCTGTTTGTTCCGGGTAAATAAATCAAATCTCGAGTGGCAAGATTACCTAATATACATAGTCCTACTAGAGGGCTGGGCAGGTACATATTTGTTTTAAATTGTGTAAAAAAAAATCAAAATTTCTACCTATTCAGTTTGGTATATTAAATGGCAATTTTGATAGAAACTCGGAGTTATCAGATAGCTGATATAGAAGTTAATAGATATAGATTAACGAGGCATGAACACGTCTCGGCTCAAGAGGTTTGTAGTCATATCTAAGCAACAGTTCATTGTAGTGAGCAAAATGATCATACAAATGAGTTTCTTTATACAGGGTGTTATTAAAAAGTACGTCACTTAACCACAGACTCAGCGCCTCAAAAGAAGATGATTGCATCTAATTTACCTTTATCCAAAATCGCACCCCTATGAAAACACAGCCCTCTAAAGTTGAAAATAAAAAAATATATTCTTTAAATATTGTACAAATGGCTGGAGATATTTTTTTCAATACTAGTACTCTGTAACATATGTCAAAGGGTAATAGTTTAAAGTAAAAATATTTCAAAAAAGTTTTATAAATGGCTGATTTAGAGTTAAACAAACAACCCTTCCCTCCTACCACTCGTTTTAGTGGTACGCCTATGACTTTTTTGGTATATTCTATTTTATAAAAAACTTAATTCTACAACTTTTTGCATCTTATGTTTTTTTCATTTCAGTGATCATTTTTATATGAGACAAAATATTAAATAATACAGTACATAGAGGTAAAAAATTTGCAAAATTTCGAAATAATGTCATATTGAACGGATTTCGTTCATTTTTGGCAGTATAATAGTAAATGCTTCACAGAAAGGCTTCTATATTGTGCGGGGGCTTGCTAATTTATAGGGGGTGGATGCCACCCCCTCTCAGGGGGTGGCGCTTAAAAAATATATATATTTATTGGAGCTGAAATAGAATCAAATTTTAAGAAGAAAAGGTTCTATGCAATTTTTCACATAAATTGATAGTTTTTAAGTTATAACGAAATTGCGATTTTAGCTTTAAAAAAAAAGTATTTCCAAACGGCTTTCGTCAAGTATCTCGAAAAGTATTACTCTATTGAAAAAATGTTACAGACCAATTACAGAAAGTAAAAACTGGGAATTAATTATATTTTTTGTTTATTGATGTAGGATTAATAATTTCGGAGATATTTAAGTTTACATGTGGCATCCAAGTGTTCATAAGATAATTATTTAGAGTGAGACTTAAATATCTCAGAAACTGTGACACCCACGTCAAGGATGCTAATAGGTAGAATAATAGGTTATTAATTAAGCTTTCAACTGCTTTTTTATTTGTTTCTGATGCATAAAAAACAAAGAAGTTATGACCGAAGCAATGTGCGTCTATACATTTTTTAATAACAACGTCGCCATTTTGTTACTATAATTAGCCAGTAATTAAATAAAAGGAATTTCAAATACTGTTTCTCATTAATATATAGCATGAAGCAGATGCTCCAATTTTTTGGTTTGTATACAGCACTTGCTTTAGAAAAAAATACAGTTTAAACTATGAAGGTATTTTTTTAATCGACATGGGAAAACACTTATCAATGGACCATGTTCAAAACAAACTGGAGAACTGCTCACAAGGAACAGGATCCAGCTGAGAACCATAACTGGTCTTCTGACGGGACACTTCCCCGTCAAGAAGTACCTGCACTTAATTGGAAAGTTTGCTGGCGACCTTAGCTGCAGACTGTGCGGCAAGGTACCAGAAACTGTAGAACATATTATACATGACTGCGAGGCATTGGTCCGCAGAAGGTATAACATTTACGGGCAAACACAAACAGACCCGGAAACCATCAAGACCCGTCCATTTTCAGACCTGTATCACCTTGTCAGTGACACAGGAATTTTAAAATGGACGAGTGTAAACTAAAATAATAAAAACAGGATAAGCACAATAAGCCCAGGAGGCTGCAGTGCATTCGGAGTATTTCATACAGACGAGCCCTAGAGGAGGGGTTTTAGTCAGTTTGAGTTTGACACTCAGACCTATTCCTAGTTGGGATAGGCAGCCCGTGTGGGTTTCCCCCCCTCGCCAAAAAAAAAAAATGAAAGTATTTTCGATTTTTTTTCCTTTTCCAAATATCTTAATAAATATTAGTTTTATTGAAAAATGGGTAAAGACCAAAAATAAAGCTCATAAACTGATAATGAATTTCGATTGTCTATTTATTTACATAGATTTAATAGTTTCGGAGATATGGAAGTTTACAAATGGCGTCCGAACGTTTATAAGACTAAAAATGCAGTCTAAGTGTTAAATATCTCAGAAATCGTGATACTTACGTCACGCATGCTAAGAAATGAAATTAATTGCGCTTTCAAATTATTTTTTACTCGTTCCTGTAGCATAAGAAATAAAGAAGTTGCCATTTTGTTACTCTAATTAGCCAGTAATTTAAAAAAATTATCTCAAATACAGTATTTCGTTAAGATGTAGCATTACCTAGATGCTCAATTTTTTTTGCTCATTTAAAGCAGTTGCTTTAGAAAAAAATACATTTTAAACTTTAAAGGTAATTTCGAAACACTTGGATACCAAATATAAACTTAAATATCTCCGAAATTATTAATCCTACATCAATAAACAAAAAAATATAATTAATTCCCAGTTTGTACTTTCTATAATTGGTCTGTAACATTTTTTCGATAAAGTAATACTTTTCGTGATACTTGAGGAAAGCCGTTTGGAAATACCTTTTTCTTTAAGCTAAAATCGCAATTTTGAAGTCGTTATAACTTAAAAACTATCAATTTATGTGAAAAATTGCATGGAACCTTTTCTTCTTAAAATTTGATGCTATTTCAGCTCCAATAAATATATATATATTTTTTAAGTGTCACCCATTGAGAGGGTGTGGCATCCACCCCCTATAAATTAGCAAGCCTCCCGCACAATATAGAAACTTTTCTATGAAGCATTTACTATTATACTGCCAAAAATGAACGAAATCCGTTCAATATGACATTATTCCGAAGTTAAAACCTCTGGTTACTGTCTTAAAAAAACATTGTCATGTGTTTCAAAGGCAGAAATGTTGAAAACTGGAGGAAAATAATGAATTTTTTTATATTATTTTTTTATTCTTGTTTTGTTTTGTTTTTTAACTTTCTTTTGTTTTTTTTACTCTTACTAGGTACATGTACAAATAAAATTAAAAGATGACCGATAAAATAAATGATTTTTCCAGAGTTTTTAACATTTCACCCTTTAAAACACATGACAATGTTTTTAGTTTCATTTAGAAATGATCACTTAAACGAAATAAACACAAGATGCAAAAAGGTTGTAGAATTAAATTTTCTACAAAATAGAATATACCAAATAAGTCATAGGCGTACCACTAAAAAAGGGGGTAGGAGGGAAGATTTATTTAACCCTAAATCAGCCATTTATAAAACTTTATTTTAAAATATTTTTACATTAAACTATTGCTCTTTGACATATGTTACAGCGTACCAGTATTGAAAAAAATATCTCTAGCCACTTGTACAATATTTAAAGATTTTTTTTTTAATTTTCAGGAGGGCTGTATCTTTATAGAGGTGCGATTTTGGATAAAGGTAAATTAGGTTTAATCAACTTCTTTTAAGACGCTGAGTCTCTGGTAAAGTGACTGACATACTTTTTTAAAACACCCTGTATAGAAGATAGTTCAGAAATTTTTTTTGTATACTCTCAATAAGATCATAGAATTGCGATAGAATGGTGACCAAATGATTTTACAATAATCAAGGTTAGACCTAACAAGGCTATTATATAATACTTTAATACACTCAGTAAAGTCTTTAGTACTTCTAACGAGGAAACCTAGTTTTTCTTAGACTTGCATTACTTACTTGTCTTATATGACTATTAAAAGATAAGGTTTTGTCAAAAAGAACACCCAGATCTTTATATTCTTTAACACGGCGAAGTTCAGTATTATCAATAGTATAGAGGAAATCCATGGTTTGTTTTTTGTTAGAAAACGTCATCGCTACACACTTTTTAATGTTGAGATCAACTTTGAAGTCATTACACCACGTAGAAATATTGCTTAGATTAGAATACAGTCGTTAGTATTTCTGATTCTACGGTATAGCTTGCAGTCATCTGCAAAAAGAAGGCAAGTTGAGTGACACGAAACATCAGGCAAGTCATTAATAAAAATGAAAAATAGCATAAGACCCAAATTGCTTCCTTGTGGTACGCCGAAAATGATTTCAAACTTTGATGACTGGTTGTCATTTAAATTTATATAAACTTGTCTCTTATAGAGATAAGAACATAGCAGACAGATGATATTATAATTTACTTCATAACTTTTTAATTTAGCAATGAGAGTCTGATGATCTAGCTTGTCAAAAGCTTTAGCTATATCTGTGTAAATAACATCCAGCGATTAATGGCGATTTTAGCATCTTAAAGGAAAGTCTTAATGGATTTTGTAGGTAAATACCTATGTTGAGAAACGGAGATTACCGGTTTTACTAAGCTATACATAATTTCGTAGATAACCGTCCCAAATAACTTGGAAAATGTCCATAGAATAACGATGGGCCAGTAATTTATTATATTTTTTTTATCAGCCGATTTATGTATTGGCAGCAATCGCTCCACCTTCCATTTAGAAGGATAAAATGCATTTTTTAGGACCAAATTAAATATAACACTTAACGGTTCTAACATTAGTTCTGCACAGGCCTTTACCAGGTATGCCGTATATAATTCAGTAATATTACGGTTCAAATTGCGATATATCCGACAAAATTCATAAAGTTTTGAAAATTGGTGGAAATAATCAGGACAGCATATGTAATAATAAACCGAAAAGTTCCCACCCCCAAATTGTGTGCTTCATCCCCTACGACATAGTATTCACCCCAATTTTTGCTTATTTAAAATTATCCATGAAATGGTGCATTTTACGACAAAAATACCTATGTACAAAAGTGTTCTACAGGAAATTCTCTACAAAAAAGATTTTTAGACCATTTCTCCTCAAACGAATAGTACGTTGGTAAATCAGGGCCGTAATTAGCACAAGTCATATAATTCGTTATCTATTTACCATCACCGAAATGTTCGGTGTTACTATGCAGCACATCATTCCGTGACGCTCAAAGCTACCGATTGGGGGTGGAAAAAAGTTGGCGGTATATTAATCCCAATAATGACTATAAAAGAACCAGCTCCCGAATCTGTTTTAACGCTTATTTCATGTTCATGTAAATTAGGGTGCGAATACAGGTGTAGTTGCAGAAGAGCAGGCTTGCGTTGCTCTACAATGTGTTATCATTGCCATGGACAATCATGCTTGAATGTTGAATCTGTGGAAGACGACCAAGATTTATAATTAACATTTGATAATTAGTGGATTAGGCCTACAGGGTATACCACTATAAAACAAAACGCGCCAAGTACTTTACCTCTAGGGTGGTGTGGAAATAAGTACAACACGGTCTTTTTATTGAGGTGAGGGGGTGGAAGTTGTATATTTATTAAAATTGTAAATAAATTTTAGTGCCTACTGCTATTTCAAGCGTTAAACGTTAAACTTTAAGGTAGATCGTACTGTAGAGAGTGCTAGTCGGAACCAACCCTTATGTTTGCGCCATATTTCCCACGTTATTATTAATTTTAGGAAAAAAGTGGTAAAAACCTTTTTGATAGAGAATTTTCCAAGGAACAATTTTGTATATAGGTATTTTTGTCGAAAATTACACCGTTGCCGAGATAATCTAGAAAAACTCAAAATGGGGGTAGAAAGGACGTCCTGGGGGATGAAGCACACTATTTAGGGATGGGAACTTTTTGGTTTAGTAATCCTTATGCTATTCCCAACATACCCACCAATTTTCAAATCTTTATGAATTTTGTCGGAATAAAAACGTAATATTCCTGAACTAATACCAGTATTGATGCCTATACCTATAGCCTTCAGATTTTTTATAGTTTGTACTTCAGTTAAAATGTCGGCTGTTAATAGTATATCAACCTATTCGGTAAAATATTTGTTATCTTTAAAATACTCGCTACATGTTTTTATATAATGTGCCTAGTTAGTAAAATATGTGATGTAAAATTTGTATTTATTTTATTTTCAATTCAGGAAATACCAGATTTATATAAAATAAATCATGCATACCGCTACTTAATAATTCACCATTGAACTGGCATAGAAATATAATTAGAAATAAAAAAACAAAAGAGCAATGTAAAATATCAATTGTATAAAATCGTTGTGAAAATATTATTTATATTTTATTTTCAGTTATTGCTGTTTCGAATTATTATTTATTATATTTTTTGATATTCGTAAGTATATTTTCCAGCTGTTACATTATTCAATTGATTCGCTGTAATTTTTTTATGAATTGAGATTTAGGTGTGGCAACAAGTATAATGAAAACTTTTTGATTAAATCTTGCCATCTTCATATATTTAAACAATTTATGTTGCAAAACTAAAATTTTCCATATAGTCCTAGTAATCGCTTCGCAAAAATAAAAATACTAAATTGTTCTCAATATCCGATCATTTACGTACAATTGCATTAGTCTGACATTTTGACAGAACTAAGACATCGCCAAAACACACTTTTCAATAAATACAATTTCTCCTTTCCAAATTTTTGAGATCTATGCGGCAGTTTTCTCGAAAACGGTTGGAATTATCAAGTTCAATCAAGCGTACCTTTTTCACGTAGAAATGACTCCTGCATGAGATTTTGTAGTCAAAAGTGCCACTACGTTTCGTAAAAAAAAGGAAAAATATTCATCATCAGGTATAGCTTATGAGGCGCTCTCTACGGGCCATCTTGATGTAATATATGAATTATTGTTTTTTAGCCTAAAAAATGTTTCCTTACCAAATTGGGACAAGATCGGTCAAGAGGTAGTTCAGATATTACAAACAAAAAAAAAAAATTACAATTTTGACACCCTGTATCTTTTTCCACGGCAACAATTTACTAAAGCATGTTTGGTTACATCCTCATATTTTGATCCGAAGAATCTATCTTTGAAGTATGGCCTATTATTAATGGTCCACCCTGTATACTGATAAAGTTAAATCACTGCACAAAAATGTCAGTTTTATTCTTCCTATTATGTTAATTATGTTCTCCACGGTAAGAGCTACACCAGCATCAAGCGCTATACTTGTGATTGTCTTTAATGGCAATGGAAGTGGGCTGCTGCTCACACGTGGCAGCCATGATATATTATTTATCTTATGCTAGGTATCTCTCTGGAACAATTAAGTCAGCAGATATTTTGTCAAAAATATTCGAAAAAGGCAGTGTATTTATTGTAATAAATAATGGAAGTGATAATTAATAAAAGCATAAGCAAGGCTAGTATTTATTATTTGAATCGAGTAATTATAACCAGTAGAGTGGGCGAACCGCGGTCCAGCGGAAATTAATTTATTTTTCACTATGTTGCAGCAGTCTGATTTTGATGAAACTTTTACCAGTTTATCTACATCTGCATAGCTCTCGGTATTGCTATATTTAAGAATTTTTTTTCGAAGGTGGTCACTGATGAAACCTCATAAAAAGTACATTTGAAAATTTTTTTTATTAAATGAAAATATTAATAGCAATTAATTACGTTTTATTTGTTTGCTTTTAAACTGTTAAGAATCCTATCATGTAATTCAATACTACGTCAGTATTAGCTGGAAGAGTAGTTGTTTTGATTGGGTTCTCCAATAATTAATGTTTTAAGTATTTGCCTAATTAGTATATTAGCGTGCCCAGATTAGGATTAGGGCAACAATATACAGAAAGTAGGTGTTTTCATAATAAATAAAAAAGTGTGCAGGTTGTGATTTGCATAATACCTAAATAATATTTCCTAATATTAACAGCAATTGAATAGATATATTTAATTTTCTTCATAATACTGCCTAAAATAAAGTTTTTAATTCATCACTCTGTCTCTATTAGATTCAGAGGAAAAAAAGTTTAAAAAATATATGCCTTTCAACATTACTTCTATTAATCAAAATAGTAGTTGTTATATTCGGTTCTGGGGGCAAATTTCATATGGTGATCATCCTGGACCCTTTTATAAAATAGTTTTTTATTCTGTCGTCTCCAATTACAGGTAAGTACTCTAATACTTTTAATTATTATAGACAGCTGTTGGAAATAATCCAAGTCTCTCTACAAATTACATATTTCTTGTCCTTGCTCATCCTCTTTGTTCTTATACTTATCCAAGTTAACATTTTCTCTATCCTCATAATGATCTTCTTCACAAACACCTCATCTGAGAGTAATTGACGTGTTTGTAAATACTGTAAACAGGGGTCAGTGCCCGATCAGAAGCGACGAGATATAATATCAGCATACTTAGTTTCTCAACATTAATGAGAGTGAATCCAAAGTAATTATGATAGTAGACTCCAGCTCAAAGCAATCTTCTTACAGCAGCATCTCGTAGGTCCACTTAAGAGTAAGACTGCGTTTGAAGCGTATAAATGATGTCGGAGCACGATATACCTTAGGAACAAAAACATATACACTTTGAACCATCGGTGATAAACAAAATAACAGTAATATGGTTTAAATCGGTTATTTAATCCATAATTAATTGACGAACATAACTAAAGTAACAAAAAATGATATGTTAAATACTATTTTCTTTGGGATATATTCGGGAAGTTTCAACTTAAATTGTAAGCTGAATATTTTATGATCATTATTTGGTTCCGATCTTTAAAATTTTAGGATAATTTATTAATAGAAAAATATTTACAAAACAACTTAACTTGATGTATACTTTGGGATTGTTGGGTCTTTATAATGATAATTGTTAATTTTCTTGCATTTCGACTTATTCAGCCATCGACAGAGAACTACAGGTTTATGCAATTCCGTTCAGTGATATATATTTCACATATATTAAAGCTTACCTCCTAGTTGCAATTCTGCAGCTGCCTGAGCAGTATCGCCTTCAGCTCGTCTCACAACACACTGGTACATTCCCCTATCTTCTCTGCCGATGTTGTTGACGATTAGAGTTTCACTTGAGCCCCTTCCAGTACTCGGAAGTTGTCTGCCGTCTTTGTACCATGTAACAAGATGAGGACCACCACTTTGAGCTGATACGACGCACCTAATAAAATACCATTATTAGGAATTTGTACACCTGCAATTTTATATAACATGACCTAATGCTTTCAAAATCACTCAACTATAATAATAATAATATATTTATTTAGATAATTTGTATAAATTTACAAAAAGATAATATCTATAGTAGAAGTAGTATTAAAATTACAAAATAAATAAATAAATATAGATTTACATCTCCGGTACACATAATCAAGAAAAATAATCGTTTAACAAACCTGAACTCTGCGCTGCCTCCCATGTGGACGCTCAACATCGGCGGGGATATCTCCACGTGCAAAGCTGTGGAAACTAATAATCGCAGTTCGGCGCTTGATTCACCACCTGCGTTTGATGCCGAACATCTGTAGACACCCCCTGAAATAAGGATATTAGATAATTGGGTTAATCCTGGAGAATGTACGTTTTCAACTTGTGGTTGATGGAGATTAAAACCGTTAATGTGTGACGTGATTACAGCAAGTATTCTCTGACAATATGTGTGGTGGAAAGTCGGTTTATAAGAAACAAATGAATGGTTTAGTTGGCATAACATCGAAATGAATTTATGTTGTGGAGAACTAGATAAATTGTATTCTATTTAAGAGTTGGCATGTCAAGAATGAACAATTTTCAGTCCCACATTTTTTAAAACAGTTATTAATAACATCAAAATCATTGGTAGAATTAAAGTGTACGCCAAGTAAAATTACTTCAATTAGTTATTATGGAAAAACATTTTTTTTTTAGTTATGATTTATATTACTGCTATTATCGCAACAAATCCATTGCGTGAAATATATTAGCAGGATAATTAGTTTGGTACGGTAAAAACGATTAAAAAAACCAAGTGAATCCGTTAAACATTGCGAAATTCAAATCAATCTAAAAATGCAAAAATTGTTTTGCCGTTTTTGGGGTTGGCGCAGTGAAAGTAATTCGACAATTTCTCCTACATCACTGAACCGATTCAAAAAAATGTTTGATGGACTTTTAGAGACAACTTTATAAAATGATACTAAGCTATTGAAAACTAAAGAAGAAAAAATTTGTTTTTCTCGTGCGAAAATCAAAAAAAAAAAAAAACTTTTGTATATTGCACCGATAAATTACTTACTTACTTATTATGATCCGCCGTCGTCGCGCAGTGTGACATTTTAACGATCTAGGGGACTTAATTCCCTTCCAAGTAATTTCTGCTTTTGTTGATACTATTTTTTTTTTGTATCTCTTGAAATGTCAATTAAAAATATTTCTTAAGCCAGTTTTTTTGTTTCTAATATTATTTTGGGAAAAAAATGCATTGTGTGCATAATACTGTCACGACCGCCAAATTAAGACGGCCACAATAAGGGCCACTTGGCCTGCGAGAGGTTTTTCTGTTAGAAAATTATTAAACACAATTAAATAGTCAATAATATTTATTAATTAAATAATGGTTGCAGCCAAACAACAAAGTCACAAAATATGAATTAAATAACAAATAAAGTTTTCTTACCACAAGCACATGTCAGGAGGAGATGGGTCCCCAGAATGGACTGCCACTGTCCATTCATTCTGGACTATTTATATGTTTGAGAAATGTTTAATCAGCATATTCCCTTCATACGTAATAGAGAGTTCGGAAGCTTATGGCTTGATGTTATTAATTAGTAATTGTAATCCGACACTCTATATCCTTTGTTACATTTTAAATGCTTTACTACTGTATGTTTTATATCTTGAAAAATAATAAATGGCAATGAATTTAGCTTCTTTATTATAGACTTAAATTAGGAAATCCTTTAATTTAGGTTTACTATTTTTGTATTTATTTATAGGGAATATGCTAATAAGATAATTTGCCAAATTTGCATAGAAAAATAGTTATTTATTTTTGATATGTGACAATACTTTTATTTTCTTTATAAAATTAAAACAAAATATATTACAATTATTAATATTGCAGGTTTTACATAAGGATTTCCTCTTTTTCAAAAATGGGTCACGAGTCACGCTCCTGTTTACTGTTGCTGGACCAAACTTCAAAAATTTCTTGTCGAGTTATTCTTGGAGTCATTCTGAAAAAGAAAAGAACTATATTGGAAAGGCAAGCAGAGGCAAAAAAATGTTTTTTTTTTATAATAGTAGGAAATCTAGTGAATATTAAAAAAGCAGGTAGAAGCCCATATACGCTCATATAAGAAACTTCTAGTTCATCGTAAAACTTGATAATGCACAAGTTTTTTTATATAAATATTTATGTAAATCCAAAACAAGAAAAACTTACCTTAATGACTTGTTAGAACACTAAGCTATACACCGATATTAAAATGACATAAAAACACAATCCACTCCAAAAGAACTATCACGAACAACTAAACTTCTTAAGTAACCGCCTATCAATCACCTACCTACTTCGCTGGAGTTTAGACCGTATCTATGACCATAATGACTTCAGTAATAAGTAGACAGGTGTAGGTATTTAATATTTGGAATGATCCTATGTAAATTATACAATATCGTGTATGTATACTTGAAAATTTTGACTTCGAATTCCTCTGTATTGTTAAAATAGCGTTGTCGTAGTTATTAAAGTTTATTACCGGCACCTCCGCCAAAACTTGAAATTCGAATCTATGTCTAATTTGAAGTTTTGGTGGAGGTGCCGGTAATAAACTTTCCATAAAATGGTGTCAATATGTTAGATGCAAGTGTTTTATGGTTGATTAGTTTGCTCATCATAATAGCATTTCAATAAATTTAGGTCATATATAGGGTAACCCATTCTGCTGAATAGTGCTCTCGTGCTGTACATTACATTTTTAAACCGTACTATCGCTACTTCTAGTCTGGGGTCCAACAGTACGAAATCGCTTTAAATTCCAAGTAACCTGTTCCGACATGACGTACATTTTTCAACTTCAGATTTGCAAAAAGGGTTATATAGGACACCAGAAATGACTTGTCGGATTCTTATCAGCTCTTGCATAACTTCTTAAATGATAAGAAAAGAGACGAAATGGTAATTCCTAAAAAAATGTTTTTTAATACATAACACGTCCTGTAAAAGAAACTATGAGTGCTATCCATCTAATTTTTTTATAGTATACACTAAAGACATAAGCGCTTGGATGAAGCTCGATGGCACTGTTTAAATATGTTTAGTTTTTTGGGAAAAAAATATGAAATCTGTAACTATAAAATATTGTAGTAAGAATTTCAACATACGAGCAAGTACTTCAATTTTAAATTTTTCGTGTATAAACTATGCTAACAAACATACCCAATATATTGAAAATGTTTTTAAGACAAGAACTAAGTTGATATTGCATATAGTATTCGAGTTGGGAATTTTTAAAATGGGTGCATGATGCAGCGCATGTAATAAAGGCGACAGCTCTCCTAAATTTCATAAAGCGCATGAAAACAGTTTACTGTGGAATTAGCTGGTATGTTCATGTTTACTAGGCGTATGTACTTATGTATATAGTGTGAAGGATTTGTCTTAACATTTTAACATTATAAAAACTATTTGTGTTTGATTGTTTAAATCGATTGATTATTGTTTGCGGTTCATATTTATTATTTACTAGCTATGCCCGCGGTTACGTTCGCGTGGAATTTTGAAATTGACTAAAAAGCTTCTTTATAAACGACGTTTGAGGTAGAATCACCATTCTGGAATATTTCAGAAAACTCACAAATTTTCTGGAATATTCCAGAGTACTCTCGAATTTTCTGGAATATTACAGAAGTTTAATCTTAAAAGTTTATGCCGTGCAAATACGCTTATTGTAGAGATCAAGCTGAATCTCCTGTTCTACTAGACTGATTTTCATAAAACTTGGCTTAGTCTAGGCCGATTTCGATGAAATAAGAACTAAATTTTACTCCAAGCTTAGATGAACCTCATTGATTCAGTAGTTTCTGCGTGATGCGCATTCAAACAGACAAGCCGACAAACAGAAAAATTCCAAAATGTGTCTTAATGTATTCCATTACTCATTTTACATCCCCCACATCAGTTTTTTGCAATTATTTTCGATGTACATACACGTCAACTTTACAAATGTATTATATGTATACGTTTGAAAATTATTAAAAGGTAAAATAAATTAATAAAAGTGATTTACGCTCCCTCCCACCGACGGAAGACGCTTTTCAACAACATGTTGCAAATATTACTTTTTTTAAACAATGTTGTGAACCGTCATTCAAATTACCTCTTGCACAAAATTTTGGATGCAAAATTGGAAATCAGGAGCTGGTACTGATAATGTCGATAAAAAAAGTTTATCTGAACTTAAATTAAAAAGTGCAACTGTAAAATAAAATGCGACACAAAATGTTCTTGTGAGTGGTATTCAGTTGCGTGCTCGTGTGCTGCTTTTCCTGAAAATTGTTTTAAGGGAAAAAGCAATATGCATCATTTTATAGTGATAGTGATTCTGACTAAAATCTTAGAATAGTTATACACAAAAATTACAAATATACAACATTAATGTTTTATTTAAAATATGTCCCTTTTCTGCTTTCTATTAAATATGCTAAACACCTAAAATAATATGTCTCACTAATATTTTATTTCTTAAACAATATAAAAACGAGTAGAAGTTGTACCCGGGCATGGCCAATTGCGAATACCTATTTGATTAACATTTTGCTCGAACACACAATTCACTTTGTATCGATTATTATTTTTTTAAATGAGTGGCCGCAATCGGCAACGCCCGACTACTACTTTCATTCGTTTTGTTACATTATTAACATAAAGTAATTCAAATTTGCAATTATATTGAACAATATAGTGCTTTTTATAGTTACACTGTACCAATTATCGTGTAGACTATTTTTATTTTAATGCTGCATAATTACGCGCCTCATTAAAAAGTCATAAACAAAAAAACTGTATACTTTATCGACAGGATCTTTTTTAAAAAAACTTTTTCAATATATGGACTATATTTGGTAAGCAATTGTATATAAGAATTTCATAAATTTAACATAGTTGTCCGCATATCGAAATTTTTAGAACGTAAATATCAACCTTTTGATTTTAATTATTTTTTTCCAAAAAAAATATTCTTTTCAAAAATACCAATAGCTTAGTTAGAATCACGCATATCTTTTGAGTATACGTACCAAAAATCAGATCGGTAGGTTACATAGTTTTTGTTTTAACGGAGAATAACCATTGTAAAACATAATTTTGTAATTATCAATGCGCCATCTTTTTTGCGATTTGTGAAGTTGCGCAAGAGCAAAAATTAATCCGACAAGTGTTTTCTAGTGCCCCAGGTAATGCTCTCTTCATTACTTACATCAACATTTGTACGTCATGTCGGGACAGGTCATCTTGATTTTGGAGTGCTTGGACCCCGGACTATTCAGTAAAATAGAATTAAATTTGGACCAAACCCAAATTAATGTACTTTCATTCTATTTAACTACGCATACATGTCATTTAGTTATCTCATTTATTTTATTTTGTGTGACCAAACCCGGAACAAATTTTTAACAAGCTAATTTCTTCGGGAGTGTATTCTATGGCTATCCAGGAATCTCTGACTGAAAGTCCCAAAAAATCCGCCGTGCAGAAATAAAGAAAAAATGCTCCGCCATGTTGAAATTAGGTACTTTTTTTCATTAATTGGTAATAGTCCACACGGATGACACTTAGGAAAAAAAGTAAAGAGGCAAAATTTTGAGAGAAAGAGCTAAGTTGTAATATGGTATAAATCGGTTAAATATTAACAAAGTTCTGATTGTCAAAATGACAGATTGTTTAAAAAAAAAAGGTATTTTTTGTATTTTAACACCGTAACAACAAAAACTTTTGTTGGTAATACTAATTAAACATGGTTTATTTAAATATGAAATAAATCATATACTGGTTAGTTTATTTGACGATATTTCGCTTCGAAAAACAACAATATCATCTTTTTTTCCTTATTCTGATAAAAAACTTACACCAAATCCAACTTTGCCTGAAAGTGCTAAACAATTTGTAATAGAAGGGGGGTTTCTCCTTAGAAAAGTTGTGTGGCAACGTCCGGCTCAATGTAAAGATATTGTTCATCAGTGTGTTTCATTTGTTCGTTATCATTATGGTTTAAATTGTATTATTATTTTCGATGGCTATTCTAATGACAGCACTTTCGTTAAATTTACAGAATATCAAAGAAGAGCTAACAATGCATTTCAGAAAGAAATGAATATTGACCCACAAAAAAGTAGTAGAGATATCTTAAAACGAATTTTTAGCATCAGCGTCAAATAAAGATCAGTTAATTAAACTTCTAACATCAAATTTCAATCAAAATAATATCACAGTCAAATGTGCTGATGCAGATGCTGATTATTTAATTGTAAAAGCTGCTATTGATTGCTCAGCTGATATGTGTAACCCTGTTATGTTGTTGGTCAAGATACAGATTTAATAACGTTACTTATTGAGCATTGCAAAACAAAAAATGTATACATGATTGAGGTAAATCTAATAAAATAACGAATATCTGCAAGTTACGTTCAGAACTAGGTGAAAATGTAGTAAAAAATACTCTATTTGCACATGCCATATTCGGATGCGATACCTCCCCTGCATTCTATAAAAATGACAAAACCAGTATTTTCAGTTTAGTAACAGCCTATTAATTTTCAAAAGTTTTGCTGAAGCAAATCAGCTTACAGTAATTGGGGAAGAATTTATTTTAAGATGGTATGGCAGTAAATAGTATAAATGATTGCAGGTTCGTTAGGAATAATCAGATTTTTGCTAGGCAAAATATTTTCCATCACTTCGATCTAGCAGTAATTCCGCCAACATCCGATGCCACTAAATATCTTACTTATAGAGTGTATTGGCAAATTCAAGTCTGGTTAGGCGACAATCTTAATTTAGAGAACTGCGGTTGGAAAAACAGCGGTTATCTAGAATCAATAAAAACAGTACAAAGGTGTGCCCATGATTTCATTTTAAATATTTTATTCTGTGGTTAATCAAGAGCTACTGGCTGATGGTTTATCCAAAGCCAAGAAGAGGAGAAAATAAAATTCTGTGGTTGAAAGAAAAATTGCAAAGTCTTGAAAATGTAAAAAATATAACTTAAGTACAGTACCAGCTGTGTAAATTGCATTGAGCAGGACTGTGATAATGCGTCAGAGGTGTTACTTTCTGAGAATGAGGCTAGTTTTTAGTTAAAGCTCGTATTTGAGAGTTTTTAATGCTTATTTAATTTATTCGTGCTTCTTAAAGAGTTAATAGTTTATTTTGTCACTATTTATGCGTTCTGTTGTTATGTGTATTGTTACGTTCTTTTGTTTTCAGAATGGATTTTATTTTACGAATGTATTAAGTTAATTAATTAGTATTACCAGTAATAATTGTTGTTGCCTTTTGTCGCATTTTATGGTATTAAAATACAAGAAGTAATTCATCAAGTCATTTTGATAACCGTAACTTTGTTAATATTTAACCGATTGCAAAAATCTACCACATTAGAACTTAGCTCTTTCTCTCAAAATTTTGCCTCTTTACTTTTTTCCTAAAGTGTCATCCGTGCGGGCTATTACCGATTAAAGGAAAAAGTGGCTAATTTCAACATGGCGGCGCATTTTTTCTTTACTTCTGCACGGCGGATTTTTGGGATTTTCAGTCAGAGACTCCTGAATAGCCATAGAATACAATCCTGAAGAAATCAGTTTGTTACAAAGGACCCCGGAACAAAACCCATGAAAATGTTGATTCGGTGGAATCTGCTGAAATTTTGGTGTTTTGTAGTTCAAGTCATGCTGATCAAAAACTCTTATCACATCGAGCCAATCCTATGGACAGTTTTTGAGATACAGCTTGTCAAAGTTAGGTAATTTGCGTCATTTTAGACATTCAAGAACTTTTTACTCTTAAACTATTAACATTAGCAAAAAATTGAAAGGGTCGAAATATTTTTGTTCAAGTCCAATAAAGCTCAAGAATTTTTTTCAAAATTTTTTAATCAATTTTTAGGTTAGGTAAAAAATATATATGTCATATTTTGGCATGCTTCGGTGGGATTGGCTGAAACTTTGCTATTTTGTAGCTAAAGTCATGCTGATCAAAAATTCCTATTGCACTGAGTCGATCCTATGAGTGGTTTTCGCTCCAGGAATGCTTGAAGGTCCTAACAATGAGGTAATGAGTAATCTATATGTACGTGTTTATGAATGGCTTCCAGCATGTTTATGTACATGATTTTCTGGAAATATCGATAACAAACTTCTGGTGCAGATTCTACATGCAAAAATATGTCTGCAAATACCTTGAGCACAAAAACTGATTATTATTTTTATTTCAGTAACCTTTTGATTTACGTTACCGTTACCGTTACCTCGTTGTTAGGACCTTCAAGCACTCCGAAAACCACTTATAGGATCGACTCAGTGCAATAGGAATTTTTGATCAGCATAACTTTAACTACAAAATAGCAAAGTTTCAACCAATCCCACCGAAACATGCCAAAATATGACATATATATATTTTACCTAACCTAAAAATTGGTAAAAAAATTCTGAAAATTTTTTTTAGCTCTATTGGACTTGAACAAAAATATTTCGACTCTTGCAATTTTTTGCTAAACTTAATAGTTTAAGAGTAAAAAGTTCTTGAATGTCTAAAATGACGCAAATTACCTAACTTTGACAAGCTGTATCTCAAAAACTGTTCATAGGATTGGCTCGACGTAATAAGAACATTTAATCAGCATGACTTGAACTACAAAATACCAAAATTTCAGCCAATTCCACCGAATCAACATTTTCATGGGTTTTGTTCCGGGGTCCTTTGTCTCTGGTCAATTTTTAATCTTACTGTATTATGGGTTCTTTTTTCGGAGTAGAAAATGAAGAAATCCGATTTTAGCGATTTTTTAATTGCAAATCTGAGTGCTGCACTGGATTTGACAATTTATCAAATAAGAGATAAGAATTCTGAAGTTGCCAATGAAAATTCACTGTTGCATAAAATTGTATATTTCAAAAAGTGCAAATATATTTTAATTCCCACTTGTACTGCTCTAGGATTTTATCTTTATGAAATTAATTCCTCTCATTCGAAAATTAGTAAATCTGCTTACTAATATTATGCAAACCTGATAATCTCAACTCAAGAGTGTAATTTGCAGTTATTAATAATAAAATATGAGCATACCAAAATGAAGTTCAAATTATTTGGATATTCTAAACTATTATAGAGTTATGAAGAAAATTGCTGGGTGTGAAGCAAATTGTAAAACTGATGCAAGAGAATGAAAAAGTAAGTGGCAGTTTGTCTAAAAATAATAATTTTCTCGAAGAAATGGACTTAGTGATTACTCATAATTATAATATAATATAGTAATGAATTTGAGTTAAATAATGTTCCAGAAAGAAAATAGAGATATCGAAATTGAAGGCATTATTGACCCACCTTGCATAAATCTTTTAAATCATAAAAAGCAATAGAAAGTTTAATACATATGCGAAATCAAATTTTAAGACAAAATAACCAAACAATTAATTAAAAAATGTTAGTTATACAATTTACCATCTTAAGCCAATAATAAGGTTCTCAATAATGACGCATCTATTTTAATAAAAAATTTTAATAACAAAAGAACACTTACCGTCCTCTGGCGTGACAGCTTCAATGGCCAAAACAGGCCCCAACTGTCTAACCCTGGGCCCTGGAATAATTAGGCTCGGCTCTAATCCGGCGTGATTGTACCACCTGCAAATGAGAATCATTATTCAATAATCCAACCAGTGGCAATTACTCAAATTATTCAGAAATGTATGGATAATGAAACAAGTGAAATTCCAGTCACATCCATCATCGTGTTGCTATAATTATTTGTCGGTTAAAAGCACACCTTACAAAACAATTGACAGGCCTACCATTTAAACTGAAATGGAAAGTGGAAAACAGTGATAGGGAGAAATTAATGAGATTGTCTTTGAGAAGTGAAAGCTTAATGCGTTAGAAACATCGTCAAATTTATTTATATGCTAGCTGGGTTAACTGATGTTGTTCAGGAACACATCAAATGCCAAAAAATATTCCCAAAGTACTTAATATAAAAACGTTATTTCTCTAATAAAATAAATAGCAATTCCAGAAAATATTTCAAATCTTTCCTAGAAAATCGGAGTCAATCCTCAATAATGATGAACGTGTAAATAAATATGTAAAATATATGGAAATAAATTTACTTATATGTAGGAATATTTGTTGTGGAACCCTTCACAGTTAGGGAGCTAGTGGTAGAAATTTTTACATGATCTTATTGTGTGACTTTGAAAAATGTAAAGACGTCATAATAAAAAACCATTTCAGTCATTACAGCTTTGCTGATTGCTGATTTTTTAATTAACAGTTAATTAAAATAGCAATAAAAAAAGATGCTTCTATATGATTTTATTGTGTCAGCCACTTGCTTTAAACGTTGCTCGTCAATATGACATTGACATAAATGCAGTCGGCTGAAATCTATGTGTCTGAGTTTCTTTGGAGTTTAATTTTTTTGTAT
Organism: Rutpela maculata; assembly: GCA_936432065.2. NCBI lineage: Eukaryota > Metazoa > Arthropoda > Insecta > Coleoptera > Cerambycidae > Rutpela > Rutpela maculata. The sequence continues at coordinate 4,212,348 of OW386286.2, forward strand.
TAATTTATGATATACTAAAAATCTCGCTAAAAATTAAATGATTTTACTGTCCGTGTACCTTATATCAAAAGTTTTGCAAATTGATAAGAAACAATAAAACAAACTTCAGTCACCTGTGTACTGCTGTGTTTAAAGGGGGTGAATTTTAAAAAATGGAGTAAAAAAACCTTCTATATTATTTTACCGCGTCTTCCACTTTGCAGGAAGCTTTGTTTATTTGTAAAAAACATTAAAAAAATAGTATTTGAAATCTGCTATTCTGATTTTTCATTGGCTAACGCTTCTTAATAATTACACAGGGCGACAACGAAAAAAGGGGCTGTTCTTTTGATCAGAACCGTCTTATCCTATATTTTTTGACATGCTGAAACCGATATTAATAAAAAATCTACCGCATTAGTTTTTGTCCACCACCCTTTTTATTCTCTAAAAAGGGCAAAAAAAAGTCTTGTTCTAAGGCTCTGAAGTATTTTGACGAGCTGAAGCCAATTTTGGACAAAAAAATTTTTATCCTGTCAGTTACCCTCTTTTATCCCCTAGGTGGCAGAGGGAAATTGACACGGTAGAAATTATTTTTTGCCCAAAATTAGTTTAAGCACATCCAAATACTTCAGAACCTTAGGACAATACCCTTTTTTTGCCCTTTTTAGGGGATGAAAGGCAAACAAAAACTGATGCGGTAGATTTCTTTTTATATCAGAATCGGTTTTAGCATGTCAAAAAACATAGGATAAAATGGTTCTGATCAAAATAACAGCCCCTCTTTTTTGTCTGCCTGTGTTATTTTTACAAAGCTTCTATCGCTATCTCGGTAGTACAAGAAATATTTTAATGTTTTTCACAATTATTTTCTTTTTTCTTTGCTGTAATGTACAGGGTGTCCCGTAATACGTTGTAAACGTACATTATTTATATATCAAAATCATTACCAATCCACCTTTTACAGGGCAAAATCCCCCACTGATTGGACTATTTTTTTTACTATGACATTTTTTGGAGTAAATTGGGAATATTTCTGAAAATTAGCAACGTACACGTCAGCCAATGTTTTTATCTACTTATGGATACAAAAACTAACAAATTAAAACCAATACGAAGTACAATGAAATGACTTGCAAATTAACAATTAGCTTTATAAAAAATCAAGTCATGAATTTCAGCCAACCATTTTTCTACTTATATTTTTGATACATGAACAATTTCATAGCATATTTAAAAAATCAGCAGCAACCAAGCCCGGTAGCTGCTCTAATCGATCTGTTATATCAATAACTTCATTCCATATTATTGTTTTTTTTTATGGCGTTCGGTCAAGGACCATACTGCCAGCAGCAATTTTTTAAAAGTTAACTAAAATCTTAAATTAATTTGTTGCTTATACAACATACATAAATACTATGATAAGTATGAGAAAATGAGAAAATATCCTATGTCTATATCTAACCTAACATGAGAGAGAGAGAGGAGAATATATATAGAAGATGACGAAAAAGGATATAACGGGGTCACACACTTCTCGTCCTGGGGTCTGTCAGGAGATTTTAAAATAGACATTACAAGGAGGACCTCGGTTGGAAAGGTAAATAACATAAGGAAAAACATACGGTAACAAAGATAACCTTCAACTTAATTCCAGTCTCTTCTAAGAAACCTATAATATGCGTATAAATTTTCCTAGATGCTGTAGTCAATAAATTGAGCATATTGAACGGAGCCATTATATCGCAATTTCTTGTAATATTGTTGACTAATGTAGTAGAGGCATTTCGATATTTTGAACATCCGAAAAATATATGGTCGAGGTCAGCTTTCGTGTTACATTGATCACAATTTGGTGAGGTATAAATACCAATTTTATGTAAGTGCGCGAGGTAACATGCGTGGCCAAATTTTAAACGTATGAAAGATGTTACATACTTTTTCGATACTTGGATATCTTCCTGCCAGAGTTTATTAGGTATATTGGGGTTAGTAAAGCAGAATTCATTCCATTGATAATTCCATAGGTCTTTTAGGTTAAATTTAAGTACACTATACACGTCTGCTAAACTAATTTTGTATTGTAGTGTGGATCTTGAGGAAGCGCCTTCTTTAGCCAGTTTTCAACGTATTCATTATGTTTTATGCCTATGTGTGCTTTAACCCAAACGAATATAACTATTTTCCCGGTTAAGTGGATTTGGTGGATGATATTTTTTATGTTGAGGATATATGGATTGACTTTATAACTAAATGTGTTTGTATTATTTATTGCATTGAGAACAGATAGGGAATCGGATAGAATGATTGAAGTTGGGTGATTACATTGTTTAACATACTGTAGTGCCTCATATATTGCTATGGCCTCTGCGGTGAAGATAGTATAATTGGTGTTCAGACTAAAAATTTTCTCTAAGTTCAATGAAGGGATTAAATAAGCCCCACCAGTATGTGAATTGATTTTAGATGCATCTGTGTAAATAATCAGTGGGTCGTCAAATTGATTTAGAATACTTATTAAAGTATTAGAGTTTATGAAGTGATTTTCACTATAAGATGGCGTAATGGTGTGGGTATCGGTGAATAAAGCAAAGAAATTAAATTTATTGAGAGAAAATTTTTCGAAGTCGGGAAGTTCAGAGCAGTATCGAAAAGCTGAAGTCAGGGGGGGTGAATGTTCATATTATTGTTAATTACAATAAAATCATATATCCGTATTGCCACCAGCTCCCTAGCTATCAGGACTTATCCTGGCTCGATTTCTATTTATTATATACACTTATGAACTCAGAAATGCGTTAACAATACTAATGACATGCAGTTATTTTACACGGAACCAGTTAACGAAATCATAGAAAAAATTAACTCATTAAACAAAGAAATATGTCATTTAGTGAAACATTTAAAGATCATAACCCTAAATAAAAGCTAAATGATAAGCCTAAATAAAATCGCAGCCTAAATATATCTACTTTAATATATTCTTTTGTTATATGAACCAACTTTTTCTTATGCAAAGAATCGCATTACTGACTACCAGCACGGTATTTTCAATAGAAGATCTACCTCAATCAATATTTTTTGTATAACCTAATATATATGTGATGCTATCGACGCTAACTCTCAAGTCGATGTAATTTACATAGCCATCACTAAAGTATTTGATAGACTTGATCACACTATTTTATGTTCAGACTTTCAATAATTTGGTTTCTCAAGAAATTTGTTGTTATTTTTTAAATCATATGTTGAAAATAGACACCACCATATTGAATACTGTAGTCAACGGTCTGCAGTTTGTATCTACTTCGGGTGTTCCCCAAGGTTCTCCATTAGATTCATTATTCTTCAATATATTCATTAATGACATTACAGTAGATCTAGGTATCAATTATCTCTTATACGCAGATGATAGCATGAAGTTATACAATAAAGTAATAGTTCAATCAATGAATGCCCAAAAGGGGATTGTAGAGGATATGGAGGGGGGGGGGGGGGGGAGAGAATTGTCCTATTCAGGAATGTGTTGAAGGTAGTTAGGAGGTAAACATACTAAAAGTCTCCAACCCTAGCCCTGCCGCTTCAGAGGGGTGGAAAGGTCCCTTTTTTCGATTCTTGGCTTATAACTCGAAAATGATGCGTCGTACGGAAAAATTCTATGCAAAATTAAACATTTAAATTTCGTACAAGAATATTAATTTTTTTCCTATGTGTTATAGATTCCGAGATATTCGTCAGCGGAAATCGATAATTAATAAATAAATCAATTAGGTATCTGCCATTTCTCTATCAAAACGGTTTGCCATGGTCTGCTAATAAATCACAGTCACAAAATAATCTTTATTTTACAACACTCGATGTATCTACTAACGTAATATTTAATAATATACATTTCCTTAAATATACAGTGTGACTCACTTAAAATGAAGACACCCTTATAACGTTTTTATTTTGTTTCCGATTTGAACTAAATTTTACTCAAATAGAGAAAAAATTAGAATCAGAAAAACATTCGCCTGCTAGAAAGGCAAAGCCACCTGCGGTACTAAAATATGTCGAAAAAAATAAAAATCATATTAGTGCGTCTTGACGAATTTCATGTCTCCACCACAAATTGCGGAAACTGAGGATCCTCTTTGTCAGATAAGCTTATGTATGAGAAATCCCCCATGAATAAGGTGAGGTACGGTACCGGTTTCAGTGACGACTCGATCGGCGAAGTTAAGCACGGCCAGGCGAGTCCATCACTTGGATGGGTGACCGTAACTCATCTCGCCGTCCTGGTTAAGTGATAGAGTAGCATTAGCTAAATTTCGCCAGGACGTTAATATAAATAAGGCATTAAAAAAAAAAATAAAAAATAACCAAATCACATTTTGGTGTATGTATGTTTTTGGCGCCGATCCGATGCGTTTTTTTTAGAGTTTCTAACATTCAAAATGTTTTTATTTTTTCCGTATATTTTGGTACCGCACGCGCTGGTGGCTTTGCCTTTGTAGCATGCGAATGTTTTTCTGGTCATAAGTAGATCTTAATTTGTTCTATACTTGAGTAAAGTTTGATTCGAATCGGAATCAAAATAACCCCCTTCCGGACAGCCTTGGCTTTGGATTTGTGGGTTGTCTACTATATGTGGTATGTTCATGGTATTATGTTTAATTAAATAACCGTTTATTTTCGAGCAGCTAATTACAAAACATCTCATTGACATATTATGACATAAACAAAAAACATTCAGGAAGCACTTGTTTGTAGTTACACTATAGATTACTCATCTAGAATGCTCAAAGTCAAACGCATTTCGCGAAACATCAGAAAATACCATTTTTCGTGCGCGTCTCTGTTGGATCAAATTTTCCATTTGGCGTATGCAGTTTACGATACGATTAAAATACCATTCTTCTCTTTCTATATCGATATTATACGGCTTTTCCACTCATATATCACCAAAATCTGATGGCTTAAAAATGTCATGATTTGTTTTTCCTGTCATAATTTATAGAATCCGCAATTGTTTTGCAGTGATAGCCCAATGGTCAGAGTTAGGATTCCCATGCGGAAATCCGCGATTCAGATCATAAACATAAGTTTTCTTATCTTTTCTTTTAACTTTTTAGCATATATCCCAGCTTCTAATTATTCTAGAATGTTTTTTTAATTGTTCATTTTTGAAGCACTTGTTAAAAGAATACTACCCTCAAACAATCGTTGAAATCGAATTTTTGATTTTATTCGACTATACTAGCATTTATGTTTGGTGTAAATGTTTCGTCTTGTTTCTATATTTTACAAACCACTTTGGTTTCGTTTAAATTCAGCCTCGGGCCGCGTAGGGAATCTAATTGATTGAATAATTTATACAAACCGAAAACATTAAATATTTACCCAAAGCTTAAAAGGGAGAAACATCTCCCGCAATCTAACTATTATGTAGGATCAATTTTATGATCCCAGTCTGATATGTTTCCCCTGATGGGCCTCATTAAAATGCATGCATTTAATGAACTGTGTTTTATGTCGTTGAACAAAATGTCGAAATTACTCCTTAATATCACTTACCGAAACCGGATTATGCAAATTTTTATTTCTGTTGTTCGTGTTCCGCGTGAGGATTATATTAAGTTTACGATAGAATAAGTGCTCCTTTAAAAAGCATTTAGAGCTCTGGAACTACGAGTATTCAAGCTGAAGGGAGAAAATTTAATGACAATTCTCAGTTTTAAAGATCTGCTGTGGAATTTTATTTATTGCACGATCATTATCTTGGTCAATTTTTGAATAAAGTGATTACAAAATAGAACTATAAGAATACAATAGTATTCTTTTTTGCTCTGGACAAACATATTGCTTAACTATACAGGGTGTCTCACCAGGAACTGCATCGATCGATATAGGGAAAAGTACGAACCAGAAAATTTTGACAATTTAGCATCTGGCACTTCCGGTTATACCAGAAGTCGATACCAACTTGCTTATTTTAAATGGAACACCCTATATATTTTAGGGTTTTCGAAAAGAGCATAAAGTTCTGAGTTAAAAACATGTAGGATAACCTATACCTAAAATGAGCAGTTTCAGAGATATTTGACATTTAAAAAAAATTTGACAGGTGTAATGGTTTACAATAACCTTTATAACTTTTTTCATGTAAAAGATACTAATTTGCTTTTTGGCATGTAAAAAGAACACAAGGAGACCTGCACTTTACAATTGAAGTATATTCAATAATAGGATACCATTTTTAACGTTACATTTTGTAAACATCAAACCGCGAAAACTTATTTAGGTCAATATATTTTTTACATTAAGTTATGTAAAATTAAATTCCTTTTTTCTGATATAAGCATTGTGGGAGTTTAAGTTACAACTTTTTGAAATATTAGCGATTTTGCTACCGCGTTTAAATTACACTCACGAAGACTTTTTGAATTTGTTTATTATTTATGGAGACTGTGATAAAGTAATATCAAGAACTTGTAGTACATTTGCTACTCGATATCCACAAAAACGGAAACCGTCACCAAACACTGCAAAACACATATTGGATAATTTTAAAAATTGGGGCTCTCTCAAGGCAAGAATTCAAAAGCGGAAGCCTATTGTTGATGACGAAAACGTAGAAATAGCAATTCTGAGATATTTTCATGCATTTCCAATGATGTATTTAAGACAAGCTGCTCTGAAATCGGGACTATGCAAGGATTCAGTTCACAGAATCTTAATTAAACATAAATTTCACCCGTTTTAGTTCCAAATGGTTCAACGATTAACAGATTTCCTAAGAAGAGAAAATTTTTGTGAATTTATTCTAATAAGGCGAAGATTCTTATTTGGCAAATATTACATGATCAGATGAAGCTACTAAAAAACGGACTTTTGAATCCACACAATTCGCATTATTGGAGTGATTCGAATCCTCATGTGTTCAGGGAGCGAAATTTTCAAGAAAGTTTAGTGTTTACTGTGCCATAAGAAATGATAGAGTAGTGGCATTAGACATTTTTTGACATAAGAGAATGATGACATTACTGATTATTTCTAATCATTGTTAATTTAATAATAATAATAATAATAATAAAATTGCTTTATTTAGGAATAAATTTACAGCACATTCCTAAACTAAGGCGCAGTCTAGCTTAATAGCTACTCTACTTAACCTTTTACATCATAATAATTTAAATCTAATCTAAGTCTAATCTAACATTAAGTAAAACAAAACTAAACTAACATATAGCATAAAATTAAACATAGAAACTAAAGACTAAGAAAGAAAATTCAAATATACCCACTTAAGTACATATACCTCCACAAATATAAAACTAATTACCATCTTATAGAATTTGGAGAGAGAGAAAATGAGATTTTATCGTTTTGCGAAATTTATTTACAGAAGCTGTTTTCAGTTGGTCATCTATATTATTGTAAATCGAGATTGCGTTATATACATAAGAGCGTCGAAATAAGTTTTGGAATAATTAGGGATAATAAGTTTATTTGCGTATCTTAAATTTGTGTTTTGAATGTCACGCCTGAAGGTAAATTTTTCATAAAGATAAGAAGGTGAACAGGTTGAGAGCAGGTTGTGAATAAAAACAGACATATTGTATTTGTACAGGTTTTCAAGTCTGAGCCAATTTAACTCATTTATTTTCGTAGAAGTATGACTATACTTTTTGAATTTAAATACAAATCTGCAGCAGCTATTTTGCATCTTTTGCAAACGATATTGCGTAATCTTATCAAGGCATGAAAAGTATACTATATTGCAATAATTTAAAATAGGTAGCACAAGATTTTCACATTTTTTTCTTGCTTTAAAATTTAAAATACTTATATTAGAATATAACATTTTCAATGCATAATATGCTTTTTATAATAAAACTACCACGTACTCCGTGAAACGCATCTTATAGTCAAAAATAAGACCTAAATTTTTTGCTTCATTTAGAATGGGCAAGTATTGCCCATTGATAGCGATCTTTAGATTTGCCTTCGTGTATTCCCGTATTTTATTGGAAGTAAAGCACAATACTGCACTTTTGGTGGCATTTAGTTTAAGACTGTTTTGATTTGCATAATTATGAATAGAATCTAAGTCCGAATTAATTAAATCACAAGTATTTATTGTGTTTTCAGAAGGAAATTTATAAAACAATTGAGTATCATCGGCATAACATTGGACTTTACCATAATTGATATGTTGGACAATATCGGTAGTATAGATTAAGAACAAAACGGGTCCTAAAACCGATCCTTGCGGTACACCTGATGTGATTGGGCAAATATTTGACAGCTCGTCATTTAGTAAAACGGTTTGAGATCTGTTTGTTAAATAGGATCTGAAGAAGTCTACTGAATTTTCATCAAAACCATAAAAAGAAAGTTTAGCACAGAGCAAATCCTGGTCGAACGTATCAGAAGCCTTAGAGAAATCAAGGAGAATAAGCTCAGCAGCTTCATCGGTATCAAGGGCAGATAAAATGCTTTGGGAGACCTCGGATAAGGCAGAAACTGTACTATAGCCCTTTCTAAAACCCGATTGAAACTTAGATATAATGTTGTTCTCTAAGACATAATCGTAAACTTGGACTTTAATTATTTTCTCTAAAACGTTTGACAACGCTGGGATAATAGTTATCGGCCTTAGATCATTATATTCTTGAGGAGTATTAATCTTCGGTAATGGTTTAACTATAGAGCGTTTCCAACTGGTAGGAAAATAGCCAACTTCCAAGCAGCAATTAATAACGTGTGTTATATGTAAAGAAATAGTGGGTAAACAATATTTTAACATTAATGCCGAAATGCTGTCACAACTCTCCGCATTTGACTTAAGGGACATAATTATAGATGTAATTTCTTCAACGCTGCCCAGTATAAAATGGAAGTTTGAATCTTCATTAAATGAGTGTGACAGAAAATAATGCACAGCATCTGGACAATTTTTTGGCGGGCTAAATACAGAGCTAAAATAAAAGTTTATTTCATTTACGTTTCGCAAATGTGGAGGAATATCAGGCATGTGTTTGCGTTTTATATTTAAACTTTTTACGGCTGCCCATAACTCTTTATTTGATCGATTTTGACGAAAAGCAAGGTATGCAGATTTCTCACGTCTAATGGCACCAAGGGTAAGATTTCTTAGGTCCTTGTAATAAATCCAGTCACGAATATTTTTTGATCCTTTATATATACTTAGGGCTTTTTGTCTCTCTCTCTCTTTAATTGTTTTATATTATCAGTAATCCACGGTGCATAAGGCTTTGTAATACGGGCTCTAACTAGAGGTGCATGCTTATCAAAAATATATAAAATATTTGTGGATAAAAACCTGATCTTTTCTTCTAAGCCATTTAGATAAAAAATGTCATTCCATGGTATTGATTGAAGATCCCGAAGAAAACTGTCGTTGTTAAAGTGCTTAAAACATCTGAATTTGATAAAATTTTTACCAACATTTCTTGAATTTCTAAGAAAATCGCAAATATTTCAAAAAGTTGTAACTTAAACCCCCACAATGCTTATCAGAAAAAAAAGGAATTTAATTTTACATAACTTGATGTAAAAAATATGGAGTGTTCCATTTGACCTAAACAAGATTTCGCGGTTTGAAGTTTACAAAATGTAACGTCAAAAATGGAACACTTAGTATACCATTATTGAATGTACTTCAACTGTAGAGTGCAGCTCTCCTTGTGTTTTTTCTACATGCCAAAAAGCAAATGAGTATCTTTTACACGAAGAAAGTTATAAAGATTATTGTAAACCATTACACCTGTCAATTTTTTTTTAAATGTCAAATATCTCTGAAACGGCTGGGTTTAGGCATAGGGTATCCTATATGTTTTTGACTCAGAATTTTATGCTCTTTTCGAAAACTCTAGAATATATTGAGTGTTCCATTTAAAATAAGCAAGTTGGTATCGACGTCTGGTATAACCGGAAGTGCCAAATGCTTGTAATTATTTTAGTTAGATTGGCCACACTGCCATTAGTAGCTCCCTAAATTTTCCAAATTTTCTGGTGCGTACTTTTCCCTATATCGATCGATGCAGTTCCTGGTGACACATCCTGTACATTACTATGTTTTATTATTGTGTAAGACAGTATTGTATTTATTAAGGCAGTAGTGGGCATACCACATTGCATTTGTCGATTTCTTTCATATCCTCCTCACATAGTGAAAAATGCAAAATGATTTACTTCCTAAAGTAAATCTTTTCTCTTGCTTAAATCTTTTCTCTTTCCACAAGTAATATTTTTGACAACGTTAAGAAATACAACAAAGGAATACTCAACCTAAATCCCGTGAAATAGTAACCAATTTATCTCTTCATTAAAATAATGATTTGATGAAATCAAAAGAACGTAAGTATTGGAGGTACGAAAAAACGAACACGAATTTACAATTGAATGCAACTTGGTGCATCGCCTATTAGACAGAATATTAATTTAAAAACTAATGAAAAAGGGTTGCCATGCCAACAACTGACGTCACTGGCTACTGGTGATGCCGGTGCAGTAAACATATGAACTTTGATGCTAAAATTAATGATAAAGCTTTGTGCGAAACTTTATTATAAAACCGTAATTAAAAATTCCTGCATAGATACTTTTTAAAGTACCGTAAATCACTAATTATTTGACATGGGACACTGAAAATATGAGAGGAATTGTTTTTTAGATCATACAAGGTGGATCACTCGGAATTGGTATAGCCAGTGCAAGTAGTGTAACTTTTAAATCTGCTTCTCGAAAGTTTTTAAAAAAACAAGCACTTTACAACGGTATCTTATTTTATGACGAAGCTATTTTTCTGTATGATTGAAATTCTAATCTTATCGGCTTCAGAATATTCCCATACTGAAATTTAAATTAAATGTCTCTTAAATGGAAAGGCAAGCAGTCTTAAAAGACATCGCACTACTTACGACTCGTCGCTTATCACCGAATGAACTTATTTCACACTCGAATATTGTCTGAGAAAATTTAAAAAACCGCTACCAAAGGAATTACTACTTTCACATCCAGATTTCCTATCCAAATTTCTTAGAACGAAAAAACGTTGATACAGAATTTGCACTCCACTATGTGGGAATAATTGTTCATAGAACTTTAATAATATAATAGTTGAAATCGTCTACACAAAAACCCATAAAACGATATGCTACACAGTAGTGGGGGTAGTAGAGGGAGTGAATGTCAAAAAACTGTTGAGCCCCTTGGCTCTTGTACACTCACTAAGTCACAATTTTATTTTCTACCTTATTTAATAATGGGTGGTGGTGGTGCTGGTGGAGGGGTGGCTAATATCAACAATTTTTTGACGCCTTTGGCTCTTGTACGCACACTAAATCACAATTTTATTTTTTTACCCCCTTTAATAATATGGCTGGGAGTGATAACGGGGGTGGCAGATGAGTTGGATAATGCCACAAACATTTTAAGGCTGCTGGTTACCTTTTTAAAACGGGGTGTAGATGATAAAAGAGGTGGCTAATGCCAAAATAATTCTTTAAGCCTTTGTTTCTCAATTTTATTGTTTATCCCATTTAATAATAAGGTGGGGGTGGTAATGGGAGTGACAGTGGGGGTACCTGATGCCAAAAAAAATGTTGAGACCTTGGTTTTTGGTACATGCGCCAAATCCCAGTTTTATGGACTCCGACTTGCTTGATTTACACATTTACCCTCATTTACCAGCATTTACCACTGAACCCTTCAACGGAATTAGATCAAATACAATCTATTTCCAGAACTCGGAATAATACATAGATGTACCAAATTTCAAGTCAATATCATAAACGGTTCCAGAGTAAACGTGCGCACAAAAAAAGATTTAGACAGACAGAAATATTTTTTGCTCAAATCTTGACGTTTCTAAGTCTATTTCAACATTTTTATACCAATATAGAACACCCAAGAAAATAAATACAAACATACAAAAAAAAAAAAAAACAAAAAGGACACACAAAACAAACAAGAGAATACACTTATAAATTAAATCATTTCACTACTATTTCATAAGTCTTAAAATAAAAATAAAAAAACTGAAAATCAAAAGAGCCATTCATAACACACAGGCGCGTGCTGGCCCGCCGGGCACTTCCCGGTAGGCCCCAGGCCAGCGGGCCCCTCCGCGGCCTCCGTCTCTGGACCATTACCTGATGCCTAATAGACATTGTCAGGTACGGACGGTACGGTAGCGTGGTGGGGGAGGAACACGTGACTAACACTTATACAACACGACGTACAATTTGATAGGCAATGCGCATAAAGTTGTCGCAGTGACAGAGATGAACTAGTTCCGTATGTCTTATTCTCTTAGTTTATATGATGAAGCGACCTTTGGACGCGCCAGCTTAGAGTTTACTCGATTATAGCACTTAGTTCTTATTATTCTTAGTTGCTTAGGAAATGTAACACGTTGCGTAGCGATCGGACGGTGTTAGATGTCATTGCAGTTCGCATACTATGCACATGATACAATACTTTTGTTTCTTGTTTTATGTATAGTATTCAAAATTCAAATGGTGAAATGGAACGTCACACAAAAGCAGGGGCGGCAGGAGCAAGGCCATCGGGATATCAAAAACGTCTGTTAAAAAGAAAGGCAGAAATGCAACGAGCGGACTTGCCCAATTATGTGCATTTTTATACAATGAGTATCCGTTTTAATATATTTTTAATGCACATGAGAATATGGTGCCTCTACTCTACCCTACGAAATCAATTATTTCAAGAAGATATTTTTTTACCTGAAATCCTCTTCGTTAATTTAAGATCGTTTGACCTTGAAAAATTTGCCTGCGGCGCATTTTCATTCACATTCCCCCCCCCGATCTTAAATGGTCTCCCGGACGCCTGATAACACATACACTAAAAAGAGCCAACAACCACCAACACTAATACAACAACCAAAAAATACAATAGCCAAACATAAACTAATTCAACCAATTAAATTAATACTAACAAATAACCCATCACATAAACAAAATACACCGATAGCCTCCGAATAAAACCTGCCAAGGTGAACGACAACGTAGGGCAAGCATCAAGTTTGGATGGAAAGCTTCATGCATCGACACACACTAACCACGTCTAGGAAGAAAATTTAGTTCTCACGCCAACTAGGTAGAAATACTGATAGCGCAAGCATTCAAAAAACAATTTTTTTCAGCCTGTAGGGTACAAGTAGAAGTAGGTTATTTAATACTAGATTTACATTAATAGTCCGGTGATATTAGGAAAATGTCTCGGAAAGTTTTAGGATAAGCCAAAAATTAGTCTACCCCCTACAGAATTTCCTCAGGAATCCGAACAAAATAGTGTTGACCACTCAAAATGGCGGCTTTAATTGTTATTCAACTTTTTGTAAACCAAATGAATTTTGCAACTTGTTTGCTTATATCTTCGCTTCTAAAGGTCGTAGAGAAACGTTCTATTTCTTCGTTACGGGTTCCCCTATAAGGAAAGTATATGCAAAGGACGAATTTTTGATTGTTAATAATATTTTATGACAAGAAACTAAAAAAATTGAATTGCTCGATCCTCGAACTTTGAAGTACTATAGAAACAAATATAAAATCTGCATGTTAACGATATTATGAGAAGTAGTACATATTTTTACCCTTAATGAAATGCACTTTGTCCCGTTGCAAAATATTAATTATTTTTTTGCAATTAATTTATAAAAAAAAAAATTCAAACTGTTATACTAAAAGATCATATTAATATTTTACAGTTCTGTTTCGGTAAAAATATTGTATTTGACGTACATTTACATAATCAAAAAGAATATTGCAAAAAAAATTGAATTTGCGACTTTTTTATGCAAAAAATCAATTTTGCAACTTAAACAAATGTAAATATCTCAGTGGATTTTGCATAAAATTTATTGCAACTAACGGCATTTTAATTGTCATAAAAAAACACGAATTTGAGAAAAAAAAATTTTGCTCCGATGCTTTGGAGCCGAGATATGAAGATTTCACGTTTTTTGTGATTACGGCGAAATTTGAGAATATTTTTACTTGAAAATTTATCTGAATATACCTCAGAGTGTGTGTTATCACTTACATAAAGTGCCATTTCTATATATCTAGATGGACCATGGAAAGAAAATCGAGAAAATTGCATCCTTGGCGCTCGCGCTCACACTAGAAGCCAGATCCCCTCCTCCTTTACTGCTAATGGCGTACTTGGACAGTTTTACCGCGGCGGCAGCTTCATTTCTCTTTTTCTCGGCTTCAGGAGTGGCTAGATGGACGTTTTTTTTTTAATTCAACTTATTTTTTTTTTCTCAGCTTTCCGATTATTCGATTATTTTTCAATCATTCAATTACGTTGCTTCATACAATAAATATGTAAAGATTACATACAATTTATTTGATAAGACATTGATGAGTGACTAGTTTTTACTCTTATTGTGGATAAAAAAGGTATACATTTTGTATGTAAAAATTAATTTATTGAATGTACAAACTAAAGCTTATTTTTCTGTCCTCGTTTTTTTTTTAGGGTGATTTCCTGTGTCGGACTCGCTGTCCGTTTCATCTCGCATTTCTGCGTACAGACAATCATTGTCATCATCGTCATTATTTATATCAACATTTCCAATAACTTCCTCATTTTCTTGCATTTCATTTAATTTAAACTGACAGACATCAATATTGATTTAATTTGTTTTAAACAGCGAAATAAACATCTAATTCATAACATAACAATAATGCGTGATTGCTTAAATTATAGAATGTTTGTAAAATTGTAAAAAAACGTTGCCCAAGGAATCACTACTTCCACATCCAGATTTTCTATCCAAATCTCTCACAACGAAAAAAAAACAATAAAACGATATGACACATCGGTAGTGGGGGTAGGAACGGTGGTAGTGGGGGTGGATGAATTAAAAAACAAAATTGAGGCCATTGCTTCTTGTATACACACTAAATCACAATATTATTTTTATCACCCCCTTTAATAATGGGGTGGGGGTGGTAACGGGGGTGGTTAATACCAAAACATTTTTTGGGACCTTAGCTTCTCTTATTTATTCTAAATACCAATTTTATGGACTCTTACTTGCTTAATTTACCCATTTACACCCATTTCCCCCAACCCTTCAACGGAATAAGATCAAAATATAATCTTCCAGATCTCGTTAAAATACATACATGTAGCAAATTTCAAGTCAATATATTAAACGGTTCCAGAGTAATCGTGCCCACAAAAAAGTTACAGACGGACGGACCGACCGGCAGAGCAACAGACTTTTTTGCTCAAACTTAAAACCTCGACATTTCATAACATTCTAAGCCTATTTAAAAAATAAAAATTTTTACAATTTTGTTTTTGCGTTACTATACTTCCACTGGATGTGGAAATAATTATAAGATGTTTGATTATAAACTACTGAAATTATTTTATCTATAATAATAAAATAATAAAGCCGCTGTATTACAAATTCTTTTTGCGGAGCAACGTAATTGAATAATTGAAAAATAATCGAATAATCGGAAAGCTGAGAAAAAAATAAGTTGAATTAAAAAAAAAACGTCCATCTAGCCACTCTTGAAGCAGATAAAAAGAGAAATAAAGCTTCCACCGGGGTAAAACTGTCAAAGTACGCCATTAGCAGGGAAGGGGGAGGGGAATCTGGCGTCTAGCGTGAACGCGAGCGTCAAGGATGCAATTTTCTCGATTTTTTTTTCCATGGCCCATCTAGATATATAGACTTGACACTTTTTGTAAGTGATAACACACACTCTGAGGTATATTCAGTTAAATTTTCAAGTAAGAATATTTTCAAATTTAGCCGTAATCACAAAAAACGTGAAATCTTCATATCTCGGCTCCAAAGCATCGGAGCAAAAATTTTTTTTTTAAATTCGTGTTTTTTTATGACAATTAAAATGCCGTTAGTTGCAATAAAATTTATGCAAAATCTACTGAGATATTTACATTTGTTTAAGTTGCAAAATTGATTTTTTGCGTAAAAAGTCGCAAATTAAAATTTTTTTGCAATATTCTTTTTGATTATGTAAATGTACGTCAAATACAATGTTTTTACCGCAACAGAACTGTAAAATATTAATATGATTTTTTAGTATAACAGTTTGAATTTTTTTTTTATAAATTAATTGCAAAAAAAATAATTAATATTTTGCAACGGGACAAAGTGCATTTCATTAAGGGTAAAAATATGTACTACTTCTCATAATATCGTTAACATGCAGATTTTATATTTGTTTCTACAGTACTTCAAAGTTCGAGGATCGAGAAATTCAATTTTTTTAGTTTCTTGTCATAAAATGTTATTAACAATCAAGAATTCGTCCTTTGCATATACTTTCCTTATAGGAGAACCCGTAACGAAGTAATCGAACGTTTTTCTACGACCTTTAGAAGCGAAGATATAAGCAAACAAGTAAGTTGCAAAATTCATTTTGTTTACAAAAAGTTGAATAACAATTAAAGCCGCCATTTTGAGTGGTCAACACTATTTTTTCAGATTCCTGAGGAAATTCTGTAGGGGTTAGGCTAATTTTTGGCTTGTCCCAAAACTTTCCGAGAAATCGTTATTTTTGAATCTAAAATCACCGGACTATAATTGTTACAGTTTCGTAAAATTTTATTAAATGTTAAGTGTTTGTATTTTATTGACGATTTTTAAAGATTCAAGTTTAGGACCACGGCAACACCCGAAAGAAACCACTTCATTGGACAATGACTGTGAAAGTGTGCCTTCTACCCTTATGTACTTTGACACGCAGAATCTAAATCTGACGTTAGGATTGGTCCATCACGTGAAAGTTTTTTTCTAACGTACGAAGTTTGAAATTATATTTTAATAGTCGTTGATAATTTAGATCACTAACCTGTACTCTGGTGCAGGACATCCTTGAGCTATACATATTAGTGCTGCTCCTTCATCTTGAGCCACAGTTACTGTCCCAGAATTTTCAACTATTACTGGAGATACAATGCCGCGATGTTCTGTAAAGAAAAGTAAGATGTCATTTTACGTAAATAATAATGTTATTGTACTATGTCAAAACATATAAACTGCTGGTCAGTTGAAACGGACCAAGCAAATTTTAAGTTAAATATACAGTAGTGGCAGCCAAATTTCTTGGGTCGATCCCCATAATAAGATAGAGTGAAATATAAAGAGGAAAATAATGTACTCGAAAGAGACCGATATTATAACAACGATGCCAGCACTTGTGCATGTTAAGAGTTCCGCCCTCTATCCCCTCTTATTGTCCCTCCTACAGCTTGAGACGTTTATGATGAAAACAGCAGTTTCCTAAAAATTGTTTAGTACATTTCAAGATGCGTTGGTATGTACTACTCTTGTCAAAAATGATGTTACGCGTATTGGAGTTTGCTGGAGGGTAGTTATTTGATACATTTTTTAATGCTCAAATAACTAAAATACTGTTTTATTTTTGCACATTTTTAGCCATGTGGCGTGAAAATTAAACTAGCATTCCATAGGTACATAAATAAAATAAATAAAAATTCTTTAAATAAATAAGTACATAATAAATAAATAAAATAATAATACTATGAAAAATAAAAAGTAACTCTTTTAAAAATTAACGAATTATTGGTTCAAAAACATCGCCTTCTTGTGCTAGACAATATCCCAAACGATCATAGAATTCCGTCCTGACGTTTGTTAACATATCTGGTGTCACACTTTGTGCGGCAGTAACAATTTTCTCACGTAACTCATCAAGGTTACGCGCTCTTTGATGTTCGTGTCCATAAATTTTTATTTTCATGTACCCCCATAAAAAAAAATCACTGGGCGTTAGGTCAGGAGACCTTGCTGGCCACTTAATTGTGCTTGTCCCACTTATAACGCGATCGTGAAATGTAGTGTCTAGGAATCTACGTATCACTATCGCGTTATGAGCAGGACAACCATCCTGCTGGTACCAAATCTCTTCGAGGTCAATGCCCAAAGTTCGAACGGCCGGAATAATTTGTTCACGTAACAAATTTAAATATTTTTGTGCTGTAAGGTTGCCGTCGATAAAGAAGGGGCCAACTATTGAATTACCTAAAATTCCAGCCCACACATTGACTTTCTGTGGGTACTGAGTTCGGTGTGGCATACTTAAATATTTATTTTCCCGGGACCAATATCTAGTAATGGATGAATTGTGACGACCGTGCAGCGAAAATGAACTTTCGTCAGTAAATAAAATATTTTTAATGAAAGTTTCATTTTCGTTCGCCTTTTCCATCATGGTCTCACAGAATACCATACGTCATATAAAGTCATCGGGAAAAATTTCTTGTGTGACGGCAACTTTATAAGAATGATATTTGTTACGTTTTAAAATTGCCCGAACCGTACGGTCAGGTACATCGAGCTCGGCAGAGATTTGCCTGCTGGAACAGGGGGCATGTGCCTCCGCAAAACTACATACATTTATTTCCCTCTGTTCCCGTTCGTCACTCATCTGTCTGCCATCGTTGTCACCACCTTCATTATTACATTTTCTGCAAGATTTTACACATCCAGACGATTCAAACTTATGAACAATGTTCAAAACTGTTTGTTCCGTCGGAACGGGTCGATCCTCAAATGTAAAAACAAATCGGGCGACAACTTCTGCAGCCGTATTATTTCCAAAATACCATTTAATAATTTGCACTCGTTCTTCCGTTGTATAAATCGTCATTTTAAATGAGTTACCTACGACTACGATAGTACTGTTTAAGGCACACGCAATGGCTCAAATAAAATAAAAATCTGAAAGCTACTTGTCTTTCTGATTTCTCCCCTTTCCAGATCACAGAGATTTTAGGTGGGGATGTCTAAGCGAATACTCTGCAATGATGGGATAAAGTGGGGTAAAAAGAAAATGCGAAATCTGATGAAATTCAATTATTGATTAATACGGCTTTATTTGCAATTGGTTTCTTGTTAAAATAATTTAATTAATAGTAGCTCATAGAAACATCATGATTTGTTAAATTTATTTAGATTTATGCTGCGTATTTTAACATGGCGTAAAATAATTTACGTTCCCCAATCTCCCCCAATGTCAAATCTAGGCAGCTTTGTCGGCAACAGGTAAGAGGCTCCTCCCACAGCCTACACGTGCGCACCTCCCGTTGGGATGTCTAAATTAAACAGGCAGGCAAATATGGGCGTGCCGTTTTTTTTTTATCCATAGTTCTCCCATGTCCTCAAAACATAATCTTTGTCTAATTATGAAGAAATGACAGAAACAGAATGAGTTGACGCAAATGTATCACAAAGAAAATTCAGTAAAAGAGGAAGGATTATCTTGACGACTAAAAGTAGCTAGAGAGAAAAGTGGCAACAGCGTAGGTTAAATCTCTTTCTTTTCAGCATATTATTTGTCCATTTCTCTTCTCTTCTACCTTACATTGGCATCGACTCAATATTTTAACATGCCACTACTGTAGAGTCAAATTTTTTAAGAAGGCGGATAGATTTCAATATGCGGTTTTCAAAATTTTTGAGACATTTTATTTGTAAAAACGTGACTTTTGTCCGATTTTTTAGTTTGAAGCACATTACTCTCTACAGAGTGTGAAAGAAAAGCATGTCTCTTCCGCCAAACTTTATAAATACCAAAACTTCACAAAAAAGCTATTATATTCTTTTAATGCGCATCGTTGTAGCCACTGATTCAGAGGAAAAAAAAATTCTCAATTTTTTTCTATTCTTCTTATTTTGTAAGGTACCGATTTTTTCTAAGAACCTGTCATATTTCTTAAAATCAAGAGAAAATTCGTCTCAAACTTTGGAGGAACTTGCTGTGTAGAGTAGGAAAAATACCCCAAGGCCTAGTTAATATTTTGGTACGCAGTTTGCCACGGCGGTGTCAAGTGGTTTCCAACATTCGAGGAGAACCCACTAGATATCAGAAGCGCAGCGGGCTAAAGTATTTTAGTGGCGAGCGCGCTTGGTCACACTGTCTAACGCGTAGTGGGTTCGATCCCCAGCTCCAACACCGGCAATGTTTTTGTTATTATTTAATAAAAGACATATCTCATTACTGTCCTTTTGATAATGAGGGTGGTAATGGGGTGGCTGATGCCAGAAAAAAAACTGAGATTTCGGCTTATTGAACAGGGTACAAATTAGATGGGATTTGGGATTTTCTCTAAAACTAGAGCAGATAGACAAAAACCAATATACAGGGTGATTCTTTTAAGGCGGCCATTAGAATATTTCCTACTTGCAGATGAGATAGACATTTGAGATTTGGTACCCTACCATAGTCGACCATTGCGAGTCGGAGAATAATAATTTCAAAATGGCGGCACTTCCGGAAATACCGGAAGTCGATACCAACTTGCTTATTTTAAATTGAACACCCTATATGTTTTCGACTTTTCGAAATGGTCATAAAATTCTGAGTCAAAACATGTAGCACAATCTATACCTAAACTGAGCAGTTTCGAAGATATATGACATTTTATAAAAAATTTGACAGGGCAATGGTTTGCCAGAATCGCTATAACTTTCTTCGTGTATTGTTTGCTCCTTGGCATGTAGAAAGAACACAAGATGAGCTATTCTCCGCAAGAAAGTAAGTCCCATAATAGTATACCAAGTGTTTTATTTTTCACGTTACATTTTGTCAAATTCAAACCTCAAAAACTTTTTTATTTCAAATGGAAAACACCCTGTATTTTTTTACATCAAATTATGTTGAATTAAATTCCCTTTTTTCTAGTATAAGCATTGTAGGGGTTAAAGTTACAACTTTTTGAAATATTGGCGATTTTCTTAAATGTCCAAGAATTTTTAGTAAAAATTGCCATCAACTTACCCATAATTAGAAACAATCATTAATGTCGGTCATTCTTTTATGTTAAAAACTGCTAGCCCGTTTAAATTACATCCACGAAGACCTTTAGATTTGTTTATTATGTATGGAGAATGTGATAAAGTAATACCAATAACATGCAACACATTTGCTATTCGATACCCACAAGAACAGAAATCGTCCACCATACACTGAAAAACGAATATTGGATAATTTTAGGATATTTGGCTCTGTCAAATGGCACGTGCCAAATTTTATTATGTCAGCCGATGTAGAATTAAATTTGAGGTGGTCTTATATCAGCATGTCCTATACCTAACACATGTACTTTTTGAATTATTCGCAGGTTTTTGTTGAAAATTATAATTTATCCAAAAAAAAAAAATAACCTATGAGACAATTGTAACAATAGAAACAAAAGAACCAATGGACTTTTAAATTGTCAGTTAGATTTTTATTTATTGGGGCGAGTTAAGGATCTCGTTTATCATACTGCACCTGCGACTAGGGAAGACTTGAGATTAAAAAGAACACAAGCCATGAATGAGATTGAAGGAAATAAAATCAGAAATACTACCACGGTGTCGGATTATTGAGTGTTTGTACCAAAACAGTGCACGTATCGAGCATCTTCTGTATTATACATAGTTAGTAGTCATTTTACGCTAGATCAAGTATTTCCAAAATATTAGCAGACATAAGATATGATGCAGTAAACACTTATCTAAGTTTAGCTGTTATTTTGTGTTCTTTTGTTATTATTGTTTCAATTATCTCATAGGCTACTATGTCTTTTTTAATATTAATATTAATAATAATAACATTAATAATTCAAAAAGTACATGTCTTAGGTATAGGACATGCTGATATAAGTCCACCTCAAATTTAATTCTACATCGATTGCCATAATAAAATTTGGCACGTGCCATTTGATAGAGCCAAATATTCTAAAATTATCCAATATGCGTTTTACAGTGTGTGGTGAACGATTTCTGTTCTTGTGGGTATCGAGTAACAAATGTATTACATGTTCTTGGTATTACTTTATCACATTCTCCATAAATAATAAACAAATCTGAAGGTCTTCGTGGGTGTAATTTAAACGCTAGCATTTTTTAACATATGAGAATGACTGATATTAACGATTGTTTCTAATCATGGGTAAGTTGATGGTAATTTTTACTAAAAACTCTTAGACGTTTAAGAAAATTGCCAATATTTCAGAAAGTTGTAACTTTAACCCCTACAATGCTTATACTAGAAAAAAGGAAATTTAATTTAACATAATTTGATGTAAAAAATACAGGGTGTTCCATTTGAAATAAAAAAGTTTTTGAGGTTTGAATTTGACAAAATGTAACGTTAAAAATAAAACACTTATGGCACTTATTTTTTGCAGAGAGTAGCTCATCTTGTGTTCTTTCTACGTGCCAACAAGCAAATAAGGATCTCCTACACAAAGAAAGTTATAGCGGTTCTTGCAAACCGTTGCACCTGTCAAATTTTTTATACAATGTCAAATATCTTCGACACTGCTCAGTTTAGGTATAGGTTGTGCTACATGTTTTGACTCAGAATTTTATGACCATTTCGAAAAGTCGAAAATATATGAGGTGTTCCCTTTAAAATAAGCAAGTTGGTATCGACTTCCGGTATTTCTGGAAGTGCCGCCATTTTGAAATTATTATTTTCGGACTCGCAATGGGCGACTATGGTAAGGTACCAAATCTCAAATGATTATCTCATCTGCAAGTGGGAAATATTCTAATGGCCGCCTTAAAAGAATCACCCTGTATATGTGTCCTGAGCTCGATTTTCGAGAAACAAACAATGCCGCAAACATCGATCGCCTATCTTTTTCGACTGCCGAGCTACAGAGCGTTTTTGGAAAATTGGCGTTTTTGGATGACCTCTATATCTCAATCACCAAGTGTCGAATCGAAAATCGAGTAACACATTTTTAAGGCACTTTTTTGAGTAAAATCCGCTGCTTAGAAGTAGAAAATTATGCATGCCTCAATTTTCGAGATATAGACATAACTTGTGTTTTTTTTTTTTAAATGAAACACCCTCATTCCATTATTCGATCACCAACTTAAATTAGCTATCCAACGATATATCATGTGTTATATTTATCTCTAGAAAAAGTGGTTAATTTCCGAAAAATTTAATACATTTGTAAGGAAGCCATGGAAAACTATTAACAACAACGCTTCTTATAATATAAAAAACCGCTGCCCAAGGAATCACTACTTCCACATCCAGATTCTCTATCCAAGTCACTCACAACGAAAAAACTTTGTATGTGAAAATAATTGTTTATGGAACTTTAATAATATAATATTTGAAATCCTCTACCCCAAACACCCATAAAACGATACCCCACATCGGTAGTGGGGTGGAGGGTGGTGATAGTGGGGGGGGGGGGGGGGGTGGATGAAGTAAAAGAATATTTTGAGGTTTATGGTTACTGTACATACACTAAATCACAATTTGTTTTCATCCCCTTTAATAAGGGGGTGGGGGTGGCTAATGCCAAACATTTTTTTGAGACCTTAGCTTCTCTTGTATATACTAAATACCAATTTTATGGACTCTTACCTGCTTGATTGACCTATTTACCCCAAATTTACCCCAATTTACCCCCCAATCCTTCGACGGAACAAGATGAAAATATAATCTAGTTCTAGATCTCGTTAAAGTACATATGTGTACCAAATTTCAAGTCAATATCTTAAACGGTTCCAGAGTAAACGTGCGCACAAAAAAAAGTTACAGACTGACAGACCGACAGACAGACCGACAGCAGACCGACAGACAGACAGAAATTTTTTTTCGCTCAAACTTAAAATCTCGATGTTTCATGACATTTTAAGCCTATTTGGAAAATAAAAATTTTAAAAAAATTTTTTGTCGTTACTATACTTCCACTGGACGTGGAAGTAATAACTTTGCCAAAAGTAGGAAAAACTAAACTACAATAAATGTTAGAATTGTTTTCCGTTGACAATAGTTTTTGCAGATAACTGACTATTTTTTAGGGTGATTGGAAAATTATTAAAAACATTTGCTGCAGAATATGAGAAAGATCGTCTACAAACAGATGCTCTATGTTTTGGTAAAATAAAACCGGGAAACACAGGAATATTGTACCTATTAATACAGTACCAAATACCTAAGTATAATGCAAAATTGTGCTCGCATCCGTCGGTTTCGATTCGTAGAGCGCTTGATCGCAGGACAGCCAAATTTAAAAAAAATTATATCTTCCGCATCACTCAAGATATCAGTATGAATCAATCACTAAAAATAATTTTGGTCTTCTCTTATAATTTCATACGAGTCTGGTTTTTGTCAATTTTCCAAAATAAAAAAAATATCGCAGGTTACATTTTTTTTTAATGAGCCAACTGCGTAGAGGTTCACGCGATGTTTTTTCCAAATTTTCTATAAATATTAGATATGTTTTGACTACACTGTTACAATAAATGAGTTACAATTAAAAAAAAGAATCCCGAATACAATGAAAACTAACAGATAATTTTGTTTTAATGCAAATTCTCGAACGCTTTTTTAAAACTGCCTTTAAGACAAAACTATCTTTAAGTGCATTTAACATTATAAAACACCAATAAAACCTAAATAAACCCAAAATGCATTTAAATTGTTGCTTCATATGTTTTGCCAGTATCCATAATTGTATGTTTTTGGCATTTTCTTCTTATATATTATGTTTTCAAACTAGAAACATCATTAAACCGTCGTGCGAAGTAGTGTTTTAGGCCTCGATCACTTTTGTCTTATTGCTATTATACTAAATGCGACAGTATAGCGAACTGGAAAACTCTCCTGACGATTTTACTAAATAAATGCATCAAAGGCTTAATTTATAAATAAATATATCCAACAAAGGCTCAAATAATTTCAATTAGCTGCAGATATTTAATTGCGACAAACAAATATTTTCAATTCGCTTGATTTGTTGCAGTTGTTTTGTTTGGTTGAAAAACACGAAATACGTCATTTAAATTTTAAATTGAATTTTTACAATAAGCGATTAAATGAAGCATGGATTAATTTGCCCTCAATCCAGTAATGCGTGTTTAATAAAACTCTAAAACAAGTTTACAAATTCTTTATTTTAAAACAAAAATGTATCTCGCTGTCTGAATTAGGAAAACGGCTTATGAATTTCATTTATTTAAAAGTTATATCTGATATGGATCGACTAAATTAAAAACAATATTTAGAGAGAATATTTAAAAATATATTAAAAAATCTAAATTTATTATTAAATACTGGGTTTTAAAATACGGGTGGTATTTAAACGTTCCATGGGGAGTGGAGATACAGAAAGATACAGTTGAAGTCAAGAAGAAAATCATAAATATTTGCCCAGAATGTGCTGGTTTTCTTAAAAACAGACCACAAGAAATATTTGAAATGAATTACAGTTTGGGAAAATATTACTGTATATGCGAATAAACAACTGTCACAATTTTTATACTTAAATATACTTAGTCCACTTTTCATGAGCTTTACACTAAATATGTAAAGGATGATATCAATCACTGGATTTTTCAGTGCCACCACAATTCACGTCACCTTATTAATGCAAGATGTAACGGAATTTCTGTCGAAATGTCGTTACAGCTCCCTTTAGCATTGTATTTTATAAATATTTAGTATTTTTTCGCTGTTATGCGATCAGTTTAAAAATATTTTGTGAAGTTTTGAGTTATAAAGTGGTATGCTACAGTGTGCGCGAACCTTTAACTTAATATCTGGTAGGTAAATGTAATTAAGACATCCAGTGCCGCTGTGGGGAATTTTGATAATTGACGGTAGAATCGGGGCGAAAATTCATCATCTTTGATTCAGCGCTTGTACGGAGCGGTTGGATTGAAGGTCCTGGCTTCGTAGCAATAGTGAGATGACTTGTGCCTTATTATACTCTTCGCAAAAACGAAGAGTATATTGTATTTGATCGGCACATTTCTAAATCAGTAAATATCGCTCGCACACAAAAAATTTTCATATCATTGTGTTAGTGAACGAATTCTGAACAACTTACAAAATGTCCGTCTGTCCGTCCGTCCGTCACGTTTCTTGTAAGCACGATAACTCAAGAAAGAAAAATCCGATTGTATTGAAATTTGGACAGTAACTTAGTGTTAGCTAGAGGAAGAACCTTATTGAACAACATCGATTGGTAAATAAAAATGTTATTAATGATTTAAATTTGAAATTTTTTTTTTGATTTTTATGTTTTTGTAATTGAATAGAAATTTGGTAGAATGATATTTCACTTTAATATCTAAATATTTATATATTTTACAAATATATAAATTTACAAATATATAATGTAATATATATAATGTAATATATATAATTTTAGCTCGTGTCTTACAATGTAAAACCGCTGCCCAAGGAATCACTACTTCCACATCCAGATTCTCTATCCAAGTCACTCACAACTAAAAAACTTTGTATGTGAAAATAATTGTTTATGGAACTTTAATAATATAATATTTGAAATCCTCTACCTCAAAAACCCATAAAACGATACCCCACATCGGTAGTGGGGTGGGGGTGGTGATAGTGGGGTGGTAGTGGGGGGTGGATGAAGTAAAAAAATATTTTGAGGTTTCTGGTTCCTGTATATGCACTAAATCACATTTTTTTTTCATTCCCTTTAATAAGGAGGTGGGGGTGGTAATGGGGGTGGCTAATGCCAAAAATTTTTTTGGGACCTCAGCTTCTCTTGTATATACTAAATACCAATTTCATGGACTCTTACCTGCTTGATTGACCTATTTATCCCAAATTTACCCCAATTTACCCCCCAACCCTTCGACGGAACAAGACGAAAATATAATCTAGTTCTAGATCTCGTTAAAGTACATATGTGCACCAAATTTAAAGTCAATATCTTAAACGGTTCCAGAGTAAACGTGCGCACAAAAAAAAGTTACAGACAGACAGACAGACAGACCGACAGACAGAAATTTTTTTTTTCGCTCAAACTTAAAATCTCGACTTTTCATGACATTTTAAGCCTATTTGGACAATAAAAATTTTAAAAAAATTTTTTGTCGTTACTATACTTCCACTGGACGTGGAAGTAAAATTGGCATTTCTTAACGTGTAAGGTGGTGGTGTAGTTCTTACGCTTTTGACGACTCGGAATCCAAGGGTTCCGGGTTCGAAACCCAAAGGGTGTTTGGTTTGTTTTTAAAAATTTTTACTTTACTTTACACGGAGTCTTTTACCAACTAAGTACGTATTATAAAATTAAAAATATCTAAAACTAACACTATTTACAAAAAACTGCGAAGAGTATCCTATAAAATGTGTAACAATTATATAAAAAGTTCAGTGAACAGGCGAAGAGTACGTTTTTAGCTTGTTCATTTTTATCTTTGTAATCCTTAGAGTTTTCGATTATTTAATGTAGTTATTTTAATTGTATCTATATTTTAAGCTTGTAAGTGGACATATTTTTCAGAATAATTTTGTTAAACCGTGTGTTTTGTTTTAAAAGGTTAAATACATGTTTACCTGTTTGTTCGATAATTATTTAACGTAGGTTAACTAATTATTACTAACGGCCCATTTGGCATTCTATCTTTATGTATCGTGATTATTTAACGATGTTTAAATAATTATTATCGGCCCACTTGGCAAACTTATCTTTTATCTATAATTGTGTAACGAAAGAGTTAAACAATTATAGATTGATCCGTGGTGGTGACCTGTATTCCCTTTTGTGGTTCCTAGATATTTTTTCTGCTATTTGATGCATTTTTCTAGATAAACTACATACTGGTGTGATGCACTAGAGAATACAATTGTGTACATGCACAAAAGTTGGTTCAGGAACTGATGGAGGAAACTCTGGAGTAAAATGGTACCTAGGCTGGAACCAGGCTCAAAGCAAAATTCATTATCAGTTTATGAGCTTTATTTTTCAATAAAACTAATATTTATTGAGATATTTGGAAAACGAAAAAGAAATTACGTTTTATCGAAAATACCTTTATAATTTAAACTGTATTATTTTTTTTCTAAAGCAAGTGCTGATTACCAACCCCAAAAATATGAGCATCTACATCATGCTATATATTAATGAGAAACAGTGTTTGGAATTCCTTTTTTTTTAATTACTGGCTAATTACAGTAACAAAATGGCGACGTTGTTATTAAAAATATGTGTAGACGCACATTGCTCCGGTCATACCTTCTTTGTTTTTTATGCTACAGAAACAAATAAAAAAACAGTTGGAAGCTACCTATTAGCATCCTTGGCATAGGTCTCACAGTTTCTGAGATATTTAACTCTCACTCTAAATAATTATCTTATGAACGCTTGGATGCCAAATGTAAACTTAAATATCTCCGAAATTATTAATCCTACATCAATAAACAAAAAATATAATTAATTCCCAATTTTTACTTTCTGTAATTGGTTTGTAATATTTTTTCAATAGAGTAATACTTTTCGAGATACTTGACGAAATCCGTTTGGAAATACCTTTTTTTTTTAAGCTAAAATCGCAATTTTGAAGTCGTTATAACTTAAAAACTATAAATTTATGTGAAAAATTGCATAGGACCTTTTCTTCTTAAAATTTGATTCTACTTCAGCTCCAATAAATATATATATTCTTTAAATGCCACCCCCTGAGAGGGGGAGAGGCTTTGTATGTATGTACGTGTGTATGTAGTTATATGTAGAATGTAGACTATTTTTTGTAAATACAACTTCTGTTACCCTTCTTTCAAATTAGCAGCGTATGTAAAATAGCACGGTCTTATTGAAATTGGACCATATCCGTCATATAGTTTACACGCTAGAGGTGGGTTGATTCTATCTGCAAGAAGACGAATATTACTTATGAAGGCCCTGTATTTTCTATAACTACGGTCGAGCCTGGTAATGATTATTTAATATTATCATTTAACTAATGTATGTCCAAGTTAGGAAATATTTCCTAATTTAGGTCACTCCAAGATTAAAACAATTTAACTCAATTAA
Source organism: Rutpela maculata (assembly GCA_936432065.2). Taxonomy (NCBI): domain Eukaryota; kingdom Metazoa; phylum Arthropoda; class Insecta; order Coleoptera; family Cerambycidae; genus Rutpela; species Rutpela maculata. Next base: position 4,241,190 of record OW386286.2, read on the forward strand.
CGAGAAACTATCCTGAGAGTAATAACGTAAACTGTGTGGCAATTACCAGTTCTCTGTTACCAAATATGTACCGTTCCTTTACAGTCAACTTTGTAGCAGTAGGAATGAGAAAATTGGAGCCTAGGTCAATCAATGTTGAGGAACTCTCCAGTACTTGTTGAATAATTGTGTGGGAAATAGCATGATTTTAAGGCTGAAACGCATTTACCGGTTGCGATTGCGACTGAACTGGGACGGGTCGCGGTCTTGAAATCTTCTATGCACCGAGAACCTCATCGCGCTCTGTTTTATAATTTGGTTCCGAGTTTAGTTATGAAAGTTATGTTTGAAATAGGAGATGCGTTTTATTTGGTTCCATTGCCTATAGAGGAACAAAATGAAAGAAAGTGTAAGATACGGGTCTGGAGTTATTAAAAAAATAGTTTGAACAATACAAGATGAATTTCAAACATTATTTGCGAGATTGACACCAGATAACATGTTAATATATTAACATTTTAAAAAACCTTTCTTCCAAAAAGCACAATGTTCCACATTCGCCAATTATTTATTAGCCAAACTATTACTTCCATATCGTGAAAATATAACAATGACAAAACAAATTTTGAAAAACTATTTTTGTTCAAATGTGCTTAGAATGTCTTGGAAATTCATAATAAATATTGATAACTTTTACAAAACAGATTATCATTATACATATGTTGTCTCTAAGATTTTAATAATAATATTAAAAAATTTTGGACCTGTGAAGCCAATAGGTTTTTTACATAAACTAGAGTTTGGTTGAGAAACAATAAGAGCATTGCGTTCATTTAGCCTTGTATGGTTTGTTGGTAGTCTTGGGGGTGCCGATGACGTGCTTAAGAAAATGATTTCGTAGTTCGAAAATTTCTTCTACATTCCTGATAGTACAGTACCTAGAGGTAAAAAATATGCAAAACTTCGGAATAATGTCATATTGAACGGATTTCGTTCATTTTTGGCAGTATAATAGTAAATGCTTCAAAGAAAAGTTTCTATATTGTGCGGGGGCTTGCTAATTTATTGGGCTTAGAATGTCATGGAAATTTATGTGCCACCCCCTTCTCAGGGGGTGGCACTTAAAAATATATATATTTATTGCAGCTGAAAAAGAATCAAATTTTAAAAAGAAAAGGTTCTACAGTTCATCTCAAACTTATAGCAACATGAGGCCCAGTGTTTAAATGCAAAGTTAAGCACTTTATCTTACAAATAAACTAGCTAGAAGTTTAGAATATGCTTTTATTAAACATTTTAATATTGCAACTTCATATTCTAAACTTCTAGCTAATTTATTTGTAGGATAAAGTGCTTAACTTTGCATTGAAACACTGGGCCTCATGTTGCTATAAGTTTGAGATGAACTTTATGCAATTTTTCTCATAAATTAATAAATCTGAAGTTATAACGACTTCAAAATTTCGATTTTAGCTTAAAAAAAAGGTATTTGCAAACGGCTTTCGTCAAATATCTCGAAACGTATCACTTTATCGAAAAATGTTACAGACCAATTATAGAAAGTACAAATAGGAATTAATTACGTTTGTTGTTTATTGATGTAGGATTAATAATTTCGGAGCTATTTAAGTTTACATTTGGCATCCAAGTGTTCATAAGATAATTATTTAGAATGAGAATTAAATATCTCAGAAACTGTGACACCTGCGTCAAGAATGCTAATAGGTAGAATAATATGTTATTAATTAAGCTTTCAACCGTTTTTTTGTTTATTTCTGTAGCATAAAAAACAAAGAAGTTATGACCGAAACAATGTGCGTCTTCACATTTTTTTAATAACAATGTCGCCATTTTGTTACTGTAATTAGCCAGTAATTAAAAAAAGGGAATTTCAAACACTGTTTCTCATTAATATATAGCATGACGTAGATGCTCAAATTTTTTAGTTTGTATACAGCACTTGCTTTAGAAAAAATTACAGTTGAAGCTATAAAGATATTTTCTATAAAACGTATTTTTTTTTCCTTTTCCAAATATCTCAGTAAATATTAGTTTTATTGAAAAATGGGTAGAGACCAAAAACAAAGCACATAAATTGATAATGAATTTCGCTTGTCTATTTATTTACATAGATTTAATAGTTTCGGAGATATGAAAGTTTACAAATGGCGTTTGAACGTTTATGAGACGAAAAATGCAGTTTAAATGTTAAATATCTCAGAAATTGTGACACCTACGTCACGCATGCTAAGGAATGAAATTAAAGAAAATTAATTGCGCTTTCAAATTGTTTTTTACTCATGTAGCATCAGAAATAAAGAAGTTATGTCGGAAAAATGTGCGTATTTATATTTTTTTATATAAATCTAATCTAATCTAATTAGCCAATAATTTAACAAAATTATCTCAAATACAAATTTTCGTTAAAATGCAGCATTACCTAACACTTGCTATAGAAAAAAATGCATTTTAAACTTTAAGGTAGTTTCGAAACACTTGGATACCAAATATAAACTTAAATATCTCCGAAATTATTAGTCCTACATCAATAAACAAAAAATATAATTAATTCCCAGTTTGTACTTTCTGTAATTGGTCTGTAAAAATTTTTCGATAAAGTAATACTTTTCGAGATACTTGACGAAAGCCGTTTGGAAATACTTTTTTTTTAAGCTAAAATCGCAATTTTGTGGTCGCTATAACTTAAAAACTATCAATTTATGTGAAAAATTGCATAGAACCTTTGCTTCTTAAATTTTGATTCTTTTTCAGCTCCAATAAATATATATATTTTTTAAGTGCCACCCCCTGATAAGGGGTGGCATCCACCCCCCTATAAATTAGCAAGCCCCCACACAATATAGAAACTTTTCTGTGAAGCATTTACTATTATACTGCCAAAAATGAACGAAATCCGTTCAATATGACATTATTCCGAAATTAAATCCTCTAGTTACTGTACAGAAATGAAATTATTCAAAAAAATTTTTTATAGGCCTTTAGAGACAACATTATATAATGGTACCAGACTATTGAAAAGTAAAAAAAAATGTGTTTGATTTTCGCACAAGTAAAAAATGTTCTTTTTTTAGTTTTAAATAGCCTACATTCTATAATGCTGTCTCTAAAAGAATATCAAAAAATTTTTTCAATCGGTTCAGGAATGTAGGAAAAATTTTCGAATTACGTTCACGGAACCGCCCACCTTAACTCCCTATTTTTCTAGATAAATTTCGCTACGCTAAAGATATACAGGGTGGGCAATAATGCGTCGGACTTCGATATCCCGAGTTCTACGACAGCTAGAAATAAAAAAAAAATACAAGTAAACTTAGATAAAAAAAAGTCTATATCCGGATATTATTTTCGAATATACAGGGTTTGCCAAGACGAATTACAGAATCAAGTGCCTTTTTTATAAATGAAATGCTATGCATATTAGTACATTTTTTGAAGCCTGTTTCTACTCTCTATTCATTCCTACATTATTATTGACTATCTCCCAACCACTTGGATGTAATGAATCTTTTTGTTGAAATAATGCTGCAGCTGCATATTGAAAAAATCACCAAAGTCATAATTACGGGTTTCAAGAAAAACTTATGTGAATACTAGTTACGAGACATCTAATTTATGTTTTTGAATCCCTTTTACTTCCTAAAAATGTACAGGGTGATCAAAAATTATTTTTCAATTAAGAGCTTTTTAAATTGAATTGTCTCAATTTTTTTCAAATGGAGCACCCTATATATAAATCGTATCTGGTCAATTTACCGAAAACAATTCACTGAAAACAATTAATCGAAAACAGTTCACCAAAAGGACAATTCACTGGACGGAAGATTCATCGCATGGACAGTTAACCGAAGAACAATTCACCGAATGAGCAGTTCCCCGAAAATGCATAATCGGTGCACCTAGATTCCCGAACGGATCTTTAACAATATATATAAATACGACATTTCACACAAACTTAATTACGCATATAAAAATAGATTGTATGAGATTTGTATGAGTTAGTTTTTAAATAAAATATTCTTAAATTGGATATTGAATCACATGCCCAAGTTTATTCTTTCACAAATTCGACGAGGCATTACTCACAATATTTCCTTTTAGATATAAAATGTGAATATTTATGTACCTACAAACTTAATTACGCATATAAAAATATATTGTATGAGATTTGTATGAGTTAATTTTTAAATAAAATATTCTTAAATTGAATACTGAATCATATGCCCAAGTTTATTTTTCACAAATCCTACAGTACCCACTTTTCTAAAAATTAACGTCATCGTTACTACGCTACTTAGTGATAAAGCTATGAAGCTAAAGAACTGTTACATTGTCTAGTCTTTTTCGATAAATTGATCATTCGATGTATTTTGATTCGGTAAATTGTTTTTCGGTGAACTGTGCTGTGCGTTCGGTGACTTTCGGTGAATTGTTTTCGTTGAAAAGTTTCCAGTGGATTGTCCGTGACCCTATATATTTTTCGACGATGTGATGAAGATATGAAAAACAAACATTTTTGGTAACTTCCCGATGGCTAATTGCAACCATTTTCGTTTTATTAAGCAATAAGTATTATATTCGAGAATAAACTTAAAAAACCGCTACCCAAGGAATCACTACTTCCACATCCAGATCCTCTATCCAAGTCACTCAGAACGAAAAAACTTTATATGTGAAAATAATTGTTTATGGAACTTTAATAATATAATATTTGAAATCCTCTACCCCAAAAACCCATAAAACGATACCCCACATCGGTAGTGGGGAGGGGGGTGGTGATAGGGGGGTGAAGTAAAAAAATATTTTGGGGTTTCTGATTCCTGTACATACACTAAATCACAATTTTTTTTCATCCCCTTTAATAAGGGGGTGGGGGTGGTAATGGGGGTGGCTAATGCCAAAAATTTTTTTGAGACCTTAGCTTCTCTTGTATATACTAAATACCAATTTTATGGACTCTTACCCGCTTGATTGACTTATTTACCCCAAATTTACCCCAATTTACCCCCAAACCCTTCGACGGAACAAGATGAAAATATAATCTAGTTCTAGATCTCGTTAAAGTACATATGCGTACCAAATTTCAAGTCAATATCTTAAACGGTGCAGAGTAAACGTGCGCACAAAAAAAAGTTAGACAGACAGACAGACCGACAGTCAGACCGACAGACAGACAGAAATTTTTTTTTCGCTTAAACTTAAAATCTCGACGTTTCATGATATTTTAAGCCTATTTGGACAATAAAAATTTTAAAAATTTTTTTTGTCGTTACTATACTTCCACTGGACGTGGAAGTAAAATAGATGTTTCTTCAAATAATTCATTAGAAAATATTATATGTGCTCCACATGTTGTCCATTTTGATCGACATACATCTCTATGCGCTCTTGAAATTAGGTTTCTACTGTTCCTAAAATTGCCGATCTAAAAGCAGTTATTATCATTTCCTTCATATTTTGTACTGTTGTTGGTGTGTTTTTAAAAACAATTTCCTTCACGTATCCCCATAAAAATGAATCCATTTTTGTAAGATCTGGGGATCTAGCAGGCTATTTAGGGGTTCCATTTTTTCCAATCCATTGAAATGGATGGGTATTATTTAAGTGGTCTCTAACTGCATTTAAATAATGTGGTGGAGCACACAACCACATCCTATTTCGAATCCTCTTAGGAAGATTCACCAATAATTGTGGTAGATGGTTTTCCAGAAAATGAAGATAAATAGCTCCAGTCAAGGTACCGTCAAAAAAATGTGGCCCTATTACATATTCTCCAAATAAGTCCTCCCAAAACATTTATAGACCATCTGCGCTGGTTATCAACTTGCTTAAAAAAGTGAGGATTTTCCGAAGCATAATAAGTATCCATTTGTTGGTAATTTTTGGGTTGTTCAACTGACTGTCATATGTGTCACCCTCTATTATGATGCCAAAGATAAGATTCCACTTCCACTAAGGATTTATATGTCATTTTAAAAATATTAATTGGAAGAATGTTGGGAGTTTGTAAAAGAGTTAGACAAGTTTCCTTGGTTTCGTATTAAAACATTCGATGTGAACATTCCATCTCATTTTCTCATTTATTATGAGACTCAGGTATTGATTGTTTGTGGTATTCTCAGTTAGATTTTTCAGGTGCAGTTTATTAAGTAATATTCTGTGTGAAATTTTAAATGATCAATTTTTGATTATAGTGTAGAACTACTACTAAATGTAATGAACCTTGTTTTTGAATGATTAAGAATTGATTGATAAACACAGCATACTTTACTTTACTTTTCCTTTTATTTATTTACTTTAGTTCATTATCTATACAGGATATTTTTTTAAACACCTTCTTGAACTCTGATATTTTGTCGTGTGCCGCCTCTGACCAAAGTTATGACGTTGAAAGGGAGATGTTTCTCTTTGCTTCGCATGCACCACTTGGCGTTGTTATCTTTTATGGATAAAAAGTACTTCAGAGTGGATTTTAAATTACCTCATTTTTAAATTGAGGCAATAGTGAATTGAAAGAAAACATAATTCCTCTCGGCATAGAATTTTTAAATTGAAATATGTCATTGGTTCAGAAAAAGTTCAGTTCGTTCGGTTTGTTAAATAAGCTACGTATCGAATATCTCCGGAAGGAAAAACTATTTAAAGGGAAACGACATTGTAATTGAAATTTTTTATTTCATTTTAAAATAGAGCTAGTTTCTTAAATGATATAAAATAATTAAAATTTTAAACCTAAAAAATTTTGAATAAGGCTAAATGTCTTTACGATATAGAACACCTCTTACCGTCTCTGTTAGAAATGTAATTTATAGCTCAATTTTAATTTAATCGAATGCATTTTCATTGAGAAAAAAAGGGTCGGCATTTCGAGAAGTCATATTAGATATTTTTTTATTGAAAAGTTAATGCACTATTAATAATTAACCAATTAATCAATTAACCGATTAATCGATTAATCAATTAATTAATTAATCAATTAATCGGTCAATCAATTAATCAATTAATCGATTAATCGATTAATCGATTAATCAATTAATCAATTAATCAATTAATCAATTAATCAATTAGATCAATTGGATGAAGTAAAAAAATATTTTGAGGTTTCTGGTCCCTGTACATACACTAAATCACATTTTTTTTTCATCGCCTTTAATAAGGAGGTGGGGGTGGTAATGGGGGTGGCTAATGCCAAAAATTTTTTTCAGACCGCAGCTTCTCTTGTATATACTAAATACTAATTTCACGGACTCTTACCTGCTTGATTTACCAATTTACCCCAAATTTACCCCAATTTACCCCTCAACCCTTCGACGGAACAAGATGAAAATATAATCTAGTTCTAGATCTCGTTAAAGTACATATGTGTACCAAATTTCAAGTCAATATCTTAAACGGTTTCAGAGTAAACGTGCGCACAAAAAAAAGTTACAGACAGACCGACAGACCGACAGACAGACCGACAGACAGACAGAAATTTTTTTTCGCTCAAACTTAAAATCTCGACGTTTCATGACATTTTAAGCCTATTTGGACAATAAAAATTTTAAAAAATTTTTTTGTCGTTACTATACTTCCACTGGACGTGGAAGTAATATAAGAAATTCAATGAAACACTAAAAATCGAAGATGAGATGGTTTTGAACACCAACGACTTACTTTATGTCAACAAATATTGTTTTGAAAATGGTGTTTGTAATTTATTTCAGGATAACTAGATTTATGTGTTCAAAAATTATTAGTCCTGCTAAACTAAGTAATTTGAATTTAATTGCCTTAATCAGGAAAAACGCAAGAAACCGTTTTCATGTAGAAATGACCAGGTTAATTAAAAAAAAAATCCACATAGAAAAATGTTAGAAGCGTACTTACCACTTCTTTTGGTAAAAAATATCAGAGGACACGTTTGCAGGACGCCACTGGTGGAGCGAAAAAATAACTTTTCCAACTAAAATATGTGGTTTTATATCCTATTAACACATACCAAAGTTGAAAATAATAAATAAGTACTTTTCGAGATAAAAAATAACGATTTAAGAAAAAAAAAACCGCTGCCCAAAGAATCACTACTTCCACATCCAGATTTTCTATCCAATTGTTTATGGAACTATAATAATATAATAATATAATATTTGAAAACCCGTAAAACGATACCCCACATCGGTGAAGGGGTGGGGGTGGTAATGGGGGTGGGTAATACCAAAAATTTCTTTGAGTCCTTAGCTTCTCTTGTATATATACTAAATACCAATTTTATGGACTCTTACCAGCTTGATTTACCTATTTACCCCAAATTTACCCCCCAATCCTTCGACAGAACAAGATGAAAATATAATCTAGTTCCAGATCCTGTTAAAGTACTAAATATCAAGTCAATATCTTAAACGGTTCAAGAGTAAATGTACGCACAAAAAAAGTTACAGGCAGACGACAGACAGAAAATTTTATTTCGCTCAAACTTAAAATCTCGACGTTTCATGACATTCTAAGCCTATTTGAAGAATAAAAATTTTTAAAATTTTTTTTGTCGTTACTATAGTTCCACTGGATGTGGAAGTAATTAAACACAAATTAAGCCGTTGCGGACACATGTTCATATGAACTTTTCTTCATAATGGTACCAATTGAAGAGGAGTGGAATGAAATTTCTCAAGATATCAGAGCTAATTTAATTAGGCCCATGACTGACCGATTGTAAGTTGTCATTAAAGCAAGGAGGGTAATACAAATAAAAAAACCGCTGACCAAGGAATCACTACTTCCACATCCAGATTTTCTATCCAAGTCACTCACAACGAAAAAATTTTGTATGTGGAAATAATTGTTTATGGAACTTTAATAATATAATATTTGAAATCCTCTACCCCAAAAGCCCATAAAACGATACCCCACATCGGTAGTGGGATGGGGAGTGGTGATAGAGGTGTGGTAGTGGGGGTGGATGAAGTAAAAATATTTTGAGGTTTCTGGTTCTTGTACACACAATAAATCACATTTTCTTTTCATCCCCTTTAAAAATGGGGAGGGGGTGGTAATGGGGGGTGGCTAATGCCAAATATTTTTTTGAGCAATTAGCTCCTCTTGTATATACTAAATACCAATTTTATAGACTCTTACCTGCTTGATTTGCCTCTTTACCCCAATTTACCCCCAACCCTTCGACTGAACAAGATGAAAATATAATCTAGTTCCAGATCTCATTAAAGTATATATGTGTATCAAATTTCAAGTCAATATCTCAAACGGTTCCAGAGTAAACGTGCGCACAAAGAAAGTTACAGACAGACCGACAGAAATTTCTTTCGCTCAAACTTAAAATCTCGATGTTTCATGACATTCTAAGCCTATTTGAACAATAAAAATTTTAAAAAAATTTTTTGTCGTTACTATACTTCCCGATACTTCCACTGGATATAAAGAATTGTAAAGTTATTGCATTGTTTATTTTTCTCAAAATCCGAGTTTCTTTAATTATAAAAATAATTACTTATTCAAGGTATTTCATTTTAAAGCTCTTGACTTGACCACAAAGAAGGGATCTTAGAAAATTTGGACTCACTTTAAAGATTATATCTTTAAACATGATTTTTTTTAAATGTGATACTTACCGGCTGAAAAAAATGTATTCAAAGTCAAAAACGAGAAATTGGTCGATTTGTTTACTCGCAAGTGTATATTATGTTACTTCAAATTTTGTGGATTATCCTTCTATTATTGTAGTGAATAATACGTCATATTAATTACTCGAAGTTGTTTATGCCTATGTTTAATTACGTAGATTATGTGATATATCAATTTTACTTTAAAATATTCTTTTTAATAAGACCAGACTAATGAAAGTTACATTCGGGCCTTGTCGAATACCTATTTGCATAATAAGAAGCTAAAAACGTACTCTCCGCCGGTTTACTAAACTTTTTATATAATTGTTACACATTCTCTTCGCAGTTTTTTGTAAATAATGTTGGTTTTAGACATTTTTAATTTTATAGTACGAAGTTAGTTCATGAAAGACTCAGTGTAAAATAAAATTATACCATCATACCCCACCCACCCATGGGGTGGGGTGGTAATGGGGGTGGCTAATGCCAAATTTTTTTTTGAGTCCTTAGCTTCTCTTGTATATACTAAATACCAATTTTATGGACTCTTGCCAAATTTACCCTAATTTACCCCCCAACCCTTCGACGGAACAAGATGAAAATATAATCTAGTTCTAGATCCCGTTAAAGTACATACGTGTACCAAATTTCAAGTCAATATCTCAAACGGTTCCAGAATAAAAGTGCGCACAAAAAAGTTACAGACCGACAGAAAGAAATTTTATTTCGCTCAAACTTAAAATCTCGACGTTTCGTGACATTCTAAGCCTATTTGAACAATAAAAATTTTTAAATTTTTTTTTGTCGTTACTATACTTCCACTGGATGTGGAAGTAATATAAGAATCACTGACCGTGTACTTAATTTCACAGACACCAAGTGAAATAGAATTGTGCCATATCGAGCTAAATCTTTTTCAAATAAGTGGACCACGCCCGATTGCAACTTTTACTCGTTGTAATTAAGTGCTGCTCAATAAAACGCATAGAATAAAAACTGAATAACATTTGAATTGAATGACATTTGAATTGAATAACATTACAGGTAGATTGTACGTCCATTGTAGTGATTGATACATGTTATCAGAAATAGTTAAAATATATTTCACAATCGCTGAAAAGAAAAAAAAAACACCGTCTTGGTACTTATATAAAGAAGATTAAATGAAACGATAAGGTGCATTCATATTGATTTATTCCAAATATGTGTAACATTAAGACAGTTTATTTTGCTTTTATAATATTGTTTGTCTGCGAGAGACAAGCAGCAGGGGGTAAGAAATTAAACTTTTTTTTTTAGATATATTGAATACATTAGATATACATCTTTCAGACATATTTATACAGTGAGCGACTAACGACCATAAATAAACACGTGAAAAATTATTTTTAGCAAAAGTTTGACCACGTCCATATCTTTAAAATAAAGTAGTTATTTGTTTGCTTATAGTTGAATAATAAGAATATAAAAGATGGTGGATGTGTACTTGATTTCAGTGACACCAAGTGAAAGCGAGTTGTGCTGTATTCGAGCAAAACCTTTACCAAATAGGTCTTTGCATATTTGACATTAATATTATACATATACAGGGTGTCCCATAAGTAATGGTACATAAAGCAATGGCAGATTCCTTAGGTAAAAATAGTCCAAAAGTTGATATTAACAGAGATACAGGGTGTCAAAGTTAAATATTTGTTTTATATATTTTTTAAATAATTTCTTTGAAAATTGACATATTTTAATAAAATTTGGTGATTGCGGATTTTTTGCGGAGAGGAATTCAAATTTATTCATACTTTTGCTGTTATTTGTAGAGGGCGCCGCCTACAGTAGTTTACGTGCCGTTTATTTGTCATATATTTTTGGCGAATTGTTTTTAATTTTCTTTTAATTAAAAATTCCTATTTTTCTGTCTTTTTTACGTAAAAAAAGGTATACTTTCTAAATATCGCTGCGAGTAATTGTTTTCGAGATATTTGGTTTTGAAGTATTCAATGCAACCAATTTAAATTAAATAAAAAAAATATCATATTATTGTTTGATTTGCAGAATAATAAGGAACTTACCCAAAAAATAAAATTGATTTAAAATACTCAAAATCGTAAACAAACATCATTAAAAACCCTCATAGACAACAAAAAATTAAAAAAAAATCTCTTCCAGAAATATAAGCGATTAAAATCTACGGGATTTTACCCACTCCTGAAACATGACGTCAGAGGCTGAAAGTCGGATAACGGCGTCAAGCGACACCGATTCTGCTTTGACTTTGATAATTCCGCATGCGCATGCGCATTTGTCAGAAACAACTAGCACAGAACACAACCTAACCTAAAACTTAAACGTAGTCGTTGGAAAAACATCTTCAATATTCTGAAATGCTACTTTTGATTCGTTCGTGCCGAGCCGAATTTTCGAATTTCGCCGTGCAATTTACGATCAGGTTTATCTGAAAGACTTCCTCGACATCGTTCGGCCGTCCCAATGGTGTTTTTCGAAAAATATGAACGTGTCAAGGTTGCATGTTTTTGCAATTTTTTCGGCTCCGAAATGTAAGCTGTTTTTTGTTATTTTCTCAGATATCTCTGAAACGGTGGGAGTAGGCTCGAAATAAAAAATAATGTCAAACGAGTATTTTCCACTACGAATCTTTTGCTACCATTAGAATTTTGAATTTTTTTTCGTTTCGGAGATAACTACTGAAATGTCGGCCATGTACGGCAACAAATCGCAAATTTTGAGCTTCTACAGTTGGCAACTTTTTAATCTTGGCTGCTACGCCAAAAGATTACTCTAGCTAATTTAAATAGAATTCAATTTGCTAAAACCATTTTTTAAATTTTTTGAATTCCGACAAAAATAAAGGAATTAGAGGGGGCGGGATTTGGGATTTTTTTTCTCGGTAAAATTTCTCCATATTGTCACCGTAATTAATCGGTCATTAAGTAAAATCGATCTCATATACGATGTTCACTTAATATCATGCACTACTTTGACGCTCTGTTAATCTCGGCCCTTCGAAACAAAGGTTTCTGAGAAAAATTATTTTACACTCTATAGGAAAACGTGTAATTTCCTTCATTTTCTCGAATATCTCAATAATTATCATTTTTTTCGAAAAATTTGTAGACAGCTTATGTAAAGAGGATTGATTGAGCTTTCCGAAACTTTTTTATTTTTTCTTTAACATAAAAAACAAAAGACTTATAACTGAATATGCGGACGTCTCAAAACCAACCGCCATGTACGGAAATATCATTGTTCCAAATAACCAACTAGGCAGACGCGTTAGATGATAGCTCTTTTGAGGCAGACGCCATCGAAAATGCCGAAAAATCAGTCACAACCGCGTGATCGCATACCAGTATAAATTTTAGTTCAAAATGTAGATAAAATTATGCTCATTAAATATATGAAACGAAAATTTGAGCAGACGGTCCCATGTCGCCGGCAGACGCTGTCAAAGATTGTCTTTTCACCTTTCTTTTTTGCGCCTAAGCGGCGTTGTGATAGCGGGTGATTGTTGTAAACAAATAGTAACAGTAATATTTCTATCTAGAAAAATCGTATTTATATTGTTTCACTCAAAACTCAGATAATGATATTTTTTTGATATAATATATTAAATGAAAACACTTATTTTTCAAAATAATAGATATAATAAACAATGTGCCAATGTAAATACATACAAACGAATATAGTAAAGTATAAACACTCAGAAGAAGATTATTTTGATAGAAAAAACTGAATATTTAAATTTTTTTTAAAACGCAAAGAACCTCTAAATATAAAATAACATTATTACAAGTTATGCTTATCAATCTAATATATCTTCTTCATCACTTGAATTTTGATATATTGCTTCTTCGTCATCATCTGAGTTAGGTGAACTTGGTCGATCAACAGCAATATCGTCCAATGTTGGAGGTATTGGAGGACCTTCGAACCACTGTAACTGTAATATGTTGTTGTTCAAACTCCAGCCATTATGTTCGGAATGATGATTCAAATTCTGTTGCATTTTTCCATATAGCGCATACCTGATTTACACGCTTAACTTTCCAATAAAGTGAGTGTTGACACGGCGGCAGTAAACTACCATCAAATTTTTTTATTTTGTCCAAAGGATTCGTTCGATCTGCCAGTTTTTGGTTTAAAATTTTCTACAAAAATGTCGAATCGTGCTTAGTTTATATTTGTAGCATTGGGTTTGCCATATATTTTGCAAACGAATTGTTCTACACATTTTTTTTTTGCTCTTCTAAAAGAATTTCTGTTGAGCCCAAAGTACTAAATATTTTAATTGTGCATGTACTCTTTTCCACCAATGAAAATGGTTTTATTTTCCTTTTCTTGCAAATGCAGCAGTATAATCACTTCCGATTAGCGCGTGAAATGCTAGCAACGCATTTGCAAGGTCCTTTCCCAGATAACTGTGCACCATATTTAAATGGACGTATCGAATAGTGTTTTTAGATGCCAATCCCAGTTCAAACATTGCCTCCTAACTTCTGCAGAAAATTGATTGCACAATAATCGACGGATTATTTTGTTTACATTTGTTGGGAAATGCACCTCTTACTTTTGGAAAATTGGCTGAATACACTCACAAAAAATTTACAGACTGGTAGGTGACCGAATTGATATTATTTTTGATAAAACCATTTCACCTTCGATTAAACATAGTGAAAGTGAGAAATAAATGCTGCAGAAATAAATAGATCAAATGCATTTGCTATCACAGGGGCGATTAAAGAAGACCGACTGATTTTATAAAGGCACTGAGGAATGACAATTTTAAATCTGCATTAGTACAATTTTTTGTTCAATATTGGACTTCTGACAGTGTATGTACTATTTTGGGGAACAAAATTATACGTATAAATTGTAACGACATCTGTTATAAGTTCTATAATGAAAATGGGCGTGTCATAAAGGAGGTGGATGAAATGCTTTTTTGTACACATGAGAAAGCAGATAGTAGGATAATTTTTCATGTCTATAAATTGCCTGAAAATTACAATGTTCTAATAAAAGCTAGCGATACAGATATTTTTATATTGCATTGGGTAATATGCATCATTTTTCAGAAAAGCTTTCAATATGGTTTGAACTGGAAATGGCATCTAAAAACACTATTCGATACGTCCATTTAAATATTGTGTACAGTTATCTGGGAAAGGACCTTGCAAATGCATTGCCAGCATTTCACGCACTAACCGGAAGTGATTATACTGTTGCATTTGCAAGAAAAGGAAAAATAAAACCATTTTCATTGTGGGAAAAGAGTACGTACACAATGAAAATAGTACTTTGGGCTCAACAGAAATTCTTTCAAAAGAGCAAAAAAATGTGTAGAATAATTCGTTTGCAAAATATATGGCAAACCCAATGCTGCAAATATAAACGAAGCACGATTCGACATTTTTGTAGAAAATTTTAAAACAAAAACTGGCAGATCGAATCCTTTGGACAAAATAAAAAATTTTGATGGTAGTTTACTACCACCGTGTCAAGATTCACGTTATGGGAAAGGTAAGCGTGTAAATCAGGTATGGGCTGGAAAAATGCAACAGAATTTGAACCATCATTTTAGAAATCCAAACATAATGGCTGGAGTTTGAACAACAACATATTACAGTTACAGTGGTTCGAAGGTCCTCAAATACCTCCAACATTGGACGATATTGTTGTTGATCGGCCAAGTTCACCTAACCCAGATGATGACGAAGAAGCAATATATCAAAATTCAAGTGATGAAGAAGATATATTAGATTGATAAGCATAACTTGTAATAATGTTATTTTATATTTAGAGGTTTTTTACGATTTAAAAAAAAATTGAATATTCAGTTATTCATAATGTCTTCTTCTGTGAGTGTTTATACTTTACTATATTCGTTTGTATGTATTTACATTGGCACATTGTTTATTATATCTATTATTTTGAAAAATAAGCGTTTTTATTTAATATATTATTAAAAAAATATCATTATTTGAGTTTGAGTGAAACAATATAAGCAGATTTTTCTAGATAGAAATATTACTGTTACTATTTGTTTACAACAATCACCCCCTATCACAACGCCGCTTAGGCGCAAAAAAGAAAGGTAAAAAGGCAATCTGCCGGCGAAATGGGACAGTCTGCGCAAATTTTCGTTTCATATATTTAATAAGCATAATGTTATCTACATTTTAAAACAAAATTTATACTGGTATGCGATCATGCGGTTGTGACTGATTTTTCGGCATTTTCGATGGCGTCTGCCTCAAAAGAGCTACCATCTAGCGCGTCTGCCTAGTTGGTTATTTGGAACAATGATATTTCCGGACATTTTAATCACGAATTTAGTCTGGTATAAATAACGAGATTGTATACTACTTTTTCCAAAATTAATTTCATTATTGCTAATTTGGGTGACCAACTGCGAATGGCAGACGAGCGGCTACGGATTTAACGAACTATACACTATTTATTTCTAGAGTTAAACCATTGGTATCTTATCACGAGGTTTTTTTCACGTGAGCTCTTAGTCTAACCATCTGTGGGACACCACGCGAGACTAGTTCCTCGATCTGACGTCACAGTGCTTTTCGCGAGGATCTTACCAGTCTCAACTTTAATTATTTATTACAAAGTAAGCACTGTGATTTAAAAGCTGATATTTGGTGTGGCGTGTTTTTATACATAAACACACACTTTAATGAAATTTAAAAACCGCTGCCCAAGGAATCACTACTTCCACATCCAAATTTTTTATCCAAGTCACTCACAACGAAACAAATTTGTATGTGGAAATAATTGTTTATGGAACTTTAATAATATAATATTTGAAATCCTCTACCCCAAAAACCCATAAAACGATATCCCACATCGGTAGCGGGGTGGGGGTGGTGATGGGGGGTGGTAGTGGGGGTGGATGAAGTAAAAAAATATTTTGAGGTTTCTGGTTCTTGTACACACACTAAATCACAATTTTTTTTCATCCCCTTTAATAATGGGGTGGGGGTGGTAACGGGGGTGGCTAATGCCAAAACTTTTTTTGGGACCTTAGCTTCTCTTGTATATACTAAATACCAATTTTATGGACTCTTACCTGCTTGATTTACCTATTTTCCCCAAATTTACCCCAATTTACCCCCAACCCTTTAACGGAACAAGATGAAAATATAATCTAGTTCTAGATCTCGTTAAAGTATATGTGTGTGCCAAATTTAAAGTCAATATCTCAAACGGTTCCAGAGTAAACGTGCGCACAAAAAAAAGTTACAGACAGACAGTCAGACCGACAGACAGAAATTTTTTTTTCGTTCAAACTTAAAATCTCGACGTTTCGTGATATTCTAAGCCTATTTGAACAATAAAAATTTTTAAAAATTTTTTTGTCGTTACTATACTTCCACTGGATGTGGAAGTAAAAATGGACAAGTTCCCCAATGATAGTGAAACGAACAGCATAAAATTACATTCTCTTTTTTCAGATTTTGTAAATTTATTACATTCCAGCACTAGCAAAAAAAGTACGAAGAACAATCACTTTCAAATAAATAAACTTAAAATTTGAGAAACAGTTTTTATTTGAATATAAATTTCATTTAAAAAAATAAATAAATAACAACAATTAATAAAAAAAGAGATCTGTGTTCGGTAACAAATGTTCGATGTGACTTTCGTTTACTTCAATACATTTGACGATGCGTTTATTAAACTACCGCGTTATTTTAAATAATAAGTGTTCGTTTTGAAATGATTCGATTGCATTTATAATTCTCTGCAATTACTCTTCTCGATTATTTATTGCATCTTGATACACAAGAAATTTTATGTATCCACATACGTAAAAATTCAACGGATTAAAATCTGGACTCCGCGCAGGCCAAGGCATATTGACCCCACGACCTATGCAGCGACCAGGAAAATTTGTATTTAGGTAGTTTCTGACCGATAAAAAAAAACGAGGTGGCGTTCCATCTTGCATAAAAACATATGTTGTCTTAAACATGGTGGAACATCATCCAAGAACTCGTCTAGCTGAGTGTTTCCTCCTCCTGTTCCACAGTAATATTTTTTGGGCATCCCACGGTATATCATTTGGGACGAAAGGAACCAGTTTTACCCAGTCTACTGTAAATATTATGAAATAACTAACTGCGGCTGCTTCCTATTTAGATAAATTTCTAGTTATCGACGAATAGCTCTGCGTCGATTAAAATTTTCTTGGCCAATTTAAATTGGCTGCATTGAATACTTAAAAACCAAATATTTGGAAAACAGTTACTCGTAGCGACATTTAGAAGGTATACCTTTTTTACGTAAAACAGACAGAGAAATAAAAATTTTTATTTAAAAAAAAATAAAAAAAATCGTCAAAAATATATGACATATAAACGACACGCAAACTACGGTAGGTGGTTCCCCCTATAAATAACAGCAAAAGTATGAATAGATTTGAATTCCTCACCTCAAAAAATCCCCAAACACCAAATTTTGTTAAAATATTTCAATTTTTAAAGAAATTATTTAAAAGAAACCAAAACAGAAATCTAATTTTGACACCCTGTATCTCTGTTAATATCAACTTTTCGACTAAGGTAAGTTTGGTTAAATCGTAATATTTTTATCTATCTGCCTTTGCTCTATGTACCATTACTTATGGAACACCCTGTATATCTTAGATAAATTCCATTTTTTAAATTTTCATACATTATTTTTAAAGTATTACTCATATATTTTTTAAATGTACGATATTTATGTTTTTGAGATCGCTATTAATCTAAAGTCAAAATTCAAAAATTCAAAATGACGGCTCCCATATGGCGGATGGATTTTTCTTTTAAAGCAAGTGTTTTAAATGGACGAAAGAAGAGCAGCTATTATACTATACTATACCGGGTGACGCAGGAGATATGTAACACCCCATAGCATGTTTATTTAAAAATATATTATTTTGAAATTTGGTAAACCTATATAATGTGTGATTGTCCTTTTTTTAGTACAAACAAGAAATTTTTTCCACTTCCGGTTTCACCGGAAGTGACATCTACTTTGTTAATTTAAATGGCACCCTGTATATATTTTTTTCTTATCTGGTTCTTCTTAAATTCCTCTTTTCAATTATGTATAGCAAGGTGGCATTCATTTTTAAAATGGTTACTGAAAACCATTTTATTGCATAAGTCAAGTTAGCTATGGTATGAAATGTAGCGGTAATTATTGCGTGCTGCAATATCAAAAGAACCGTGGTACACAATTTTGTGTTTCATATTTGTTTTGTTCTAATCAGAAGCCGAAGAGACTTGTACAATTTTTATATTAAAGAAAAATCTCTAGACTAAATCCACGCAATCACAAAAACTAAGATAGAAACACTAATTACTTCCACATCCAGTGGAAGTATAGTAACGACAAAAAAATTTTTAAAAATTTGTATTGTTCAAATAGGCTTAGAATGTCATGAAATGTCGAGATTTTAAGTTTGAGCGAAAAAAACTTCTGTCTGTCTGTAACTTTTTTTGTGCGCACGTTTACTCTGGAACTGATATTGACTTGAAATTGGTACACATATGTACTTTAACGAGATCTAGAACTGGATTATATTTTCGTCTTGTTCCGTCGAAGGGTTGGGGGGTAAATTGTGGTAAATTTGGAGTAAATAGGTAAATCAAGCAGGTAAGAGTCCATAAAATTGGTATTTAGTATATACAAGAGAAGCTGAGGTCTCAAAAAAAATTTGGCATTAGCCACCTCCATCACCGCCCCCACCCCATTATCAAAGGGGATGAAAAAAAATTGTGATTTTGTGTGTGTACAAGAACTAAAAACCTCAAAATATTCTTTTACTTCATCCGCCCCACTACCACCCCCTATCACCACCCCACCCCACTACCGATGTGGGGTATCGTTTTATGGATTTTTGGGGTAGAGGATTTCAAATATTATAATATTAAAGTTCTATAAACAATTATTTCCAGATACAAAATTTTTTCGTTGTGAGTGACTTGAATAGAAAATCTGGATGTGGAAGTAGTGATTCCTTGGGCAGCGGTTTTTTAAATTTTATCCATTTGTAAAATATTTATTCATATTTCACTTTCACCAATTAGGTGGCCCCCGAGGTGTCCGGATTTTACGCCACTTGATTTATTCATATGGGGCCATCTCAAGGGAATGGTTTATAAAACTCCACTGCAAAATAGGGAAGACTTAAAAATGAGAGTTAGGTTAGCAATAAATTAGTTTACTGAATTGCAGTCAGAAAATGTGCTTAGAGGTACTGGTTACAAGAATTCGGCGCTGCAGGGAAAACAAGCTAAAAACGTACTCTTCGCAAATTTACTGAGCATTTTATATATAATTGTTACACATTCTATAGGATACTCTTCGCAGTTTTTTTTGTAAATAATGTTAGTTTTTGGACATCCTAAATTTTGTGATACCATATTTGTTGTAAAAAAGATTATATGAAAAAAAAATGAAAAAAAAACATCCAACCTGTGTGGGATTCAAACACGGGACCTTTGGATTACAACGTAAAATTCTAGCCGCTGCGCCACCACCTATTGCTACGAAAATTGATTGTCCGTGATATATATCTTTCGGTCATCATACATATTTCAACTCGTACTTCTATGAAATATATATTAGTAAAATTCATAAACAAAAAAAAAATATATTATGGAAATAATATTTCGCAAGATTTCCATTTTAGTACAGGCGACAAAAATTAAGAGAATATTTTTTTTAAATTAAATAATTAATAACTTTTTTATTTACTGATCGATTTTCTTCAAAAACAATAGGTTTCTTCCTCTAGCTAACACTAACTTACTTTCTAAATTTCAATACAATCCGACTTTTCTTTCTTAAGTTATTGTGCTTACAAGAAACGTGACGGACGGACGGATGGACGGACAGACGGACGAACGGATGGACGGACGGACGGACGAACGGATGGACGGACAGACTGACGGACGGACGGACGGACGGACGGACGGACGGACGGACGGGCGGATGGACGGACAGACGGACATTTTGAAAGTTGTTCAGAATTCGTTCACTAACACAATGATATGAAAATTATTTCTCTATGGGCGATATTTACGATTTTAGAAATGTGCCGATCAAATACAATATACTCTTCGTTTTTGCGAAGAGTATAATAATGGCCAGCATTTTGAGATTCTTCGAAAGCAATTTTATTTAAAAGCAAGCAAAATCAGACATAACAATGAATAGTATTGGGTAAAAGTGAAAGATGAATAAATATTTTACAAATGGGTCAAATTTAAAAAACCGCTGCCCAAGGAATCACTACTTCCACATCCAGATTCTCTATCCAAGTCACTCACAACGAAAAAACTTTGTATGTGAAAATAATTGTTTATGGAACTTTAATAATATAATATTTGAAATCCTCTACCCCAAAAACCCATAAAACGATACCCCACATCGGTAGTGGGGTGATAGGGGGGTGATAGTGGGGGGGTGGATGAAGTAAAAGAATATTTTTAGGTTTCTGGTTACTGTACATACACTAAATCACAATTTTTTTTTCATCCGGGGTAGCTAATACCAAACATTTTTTTGAGACCTTAGCTTCTCTTGTATATACTAAATACCAATTTTATGGACTCTTATCTGCTTGATTGACCTATTTACCCCAAATTTACCCCAATTTACCCCCCAACCCTTCGACGGAACAAGATGAAAATATAATCTAGTTCTAGATCTCGTTAACGTACATATGTGTACCAAATTTCAAGTCAATATCTTAAACGGTTCCAGAGTAAACGTGCGCACAAAAAAACTTACAGACAGACAGACAGACAGAAATTTTTTTTCTCTCAAACTTAAAATCTCGACGTTTCATGACATTTTAAGCCTATTTGGACAATAAAAATTTAAAAAATTTTTTTTGTCGTTACTATATTTCCACTGGACGTGGAAGTAATTGGTGTTTCTATCTTAGTTTTTATGATTTCGGGGATTTAGTCTAGAGATTTTCATTTAATATAAAAATTCTACAAAGTCTCTTCGGCTACTGATTAGAACAAAACAAATATGAAACACAAAATTGTGTACCAGGCTTCTTTTGATATCGCAGCACATTAAGCATTAATTACCGTCACCTTTCATTCCATAGCCAACTTGACTTAGTGCAATAAAATGGTTTTCATTTTAAAAACGAATGTCATCTTGGTATACATAGTTGATCAAATCAGATAGGAAAAAAATATATACAGTAGATGTCACCTCCGGTGAAACCGGAAGTGGAAAAAAATTCTTGTTTGTACCAAAAAAAGGGCAATCACGCATTATATAAGTCTAAGAAATTTCAAAATAATATCTTTTTAAATAAACATGCTACGGGGTGTTACATATCTCCTGTGTAACCCGGTATATTAAGGAAAAACGGCATTAAAAAAAAATTAATTACTGGACAATTACAATAACAAAATGGCACGACACCATTTTGTTCAAAAAAATGTGGGAATGTACATTGTTTTGGACATAAGTTGTTTATTTTTTATGATGCAGAAAGAAACAAAAAATCATTTCATAGATTGATTAGTTATCTTTAATTTTGCTCCTTAAATTTTTTTTGTGGAAGTGTCACAGTTTCTAAGATATTCAATATTTAATCTAAATACTTCATCCTATAAACGTTCGGATGCAATCCATAAACTCAAATATCTCCGAAACTATCAATCCTACATAAATATATAAAAACAACAAATTCATTCTGAGTTTATCGGCTTTATTTTTGATATCCATCATTTTTTCGCCAAAACTACTAGGTATTTATTGAGATATTTGCAAAGAAACAAAAATGTTATGTTTTTTCTAAAATCCCTTTATAGTCTAAAATGCCATTTTTTTCTACAAGTGCTGTAAACGGAAGAAAAAAATGAGCGTCTAGGTCATATTATACAGGGTGATTACCACGACATGCGGAAGATTTATCAGCAGGCTATCCCCACCGAAAGGAATTAAAAAAATGAAAAATAAAAAAATATGACCAAAAAAATTACCTTACTTTTTGTAGAAATGCGGCGCCTATGACTTTCACCAATCTGACGTAACATGGTGCAATCATATCACTTCCCCTTACCCTTTATCGGACTTGGAACTGACAGCAAAGCTAAAGAGGGTAGAAGTGACTTTTTGGTTTTAATCATACTACAGAAATAGCAAAATAAGTCGGAAAGACATTGACCCAATGCCAGTGAACTCCACGACAACAAGTAGATAAAGATATTTACTTAAATCCTTCGATAATACAAAAACACCAAAGTTTCGCTGTACTTTTGTACCTGCCGCGGTGTCCTTATTCGGCCGAAAGCAAAAAACGCGCCAGCTTAACTTTTTCTGCCAATTAAAGAAATGTAAACATCTCCGATACCTTCTTTCCTAAGTAAGATCACTACCCTATTACTAACCTCACATAAATAACAGTAGCGTATAAGCGCAAGTTTTAATGCAATAAAAATTACTAAATTACCTCGGATCACTCTAAAATTTTGCAGGGGCTTTTCCACATAGAAGATTAGTCATTATATTTTCCGCATGTCGTGGTAAATCACCCTGTATATTAACGAAAAACATTATAAAAAAAATATATTTTTTTATCACTGCCTACTTAACCCTTTCTGTACCGAACCTGAAATGGCGATGCATGTTACTAGGACCGGGTTTTTTTGCATACTCAGGACCCTGCCGAATATATGCGCCAGGTATAAAAAATAGAACATATGCAGAAAATTCATTTATTTATAATATTTTATTATATTAAAGTATTTGTAGTGTATTATGTTAAAAATTATATATTTAAAGTTGTTTTGTATGGTACATTTCAAAACAAGCCTGTACACATAGACCGACGTTGCACTTTGTATACATGTACCTAGACTCTCTCCTTTTTTTGCCTGAAGCTTGCTTTGGCTACAAACAGTACATCTTCGAACCTTAATTATTGTGTACCAGGGCGGGAAAATGTCGGCCTATAAGCTTCTCAGGATTTTTGGTCATAGGTTTTACTCGGCTTTGGTTAGACTCTGTGGTGTTTTGTACTTGAAATTAGACAAAGAAATCGATAGGCAAAAGTTTTCTCACTAACTAAAACTTACCGCTCAATAAGTTGTCTTATGATTTTCAACTGAAAATCTGCTAGAGGTTCTCTTCCTGCATTTTGTGTTTGGTACAGTGCATGTGCGTTGGGCATGGCTAGGTCCACCATATGAAAAAATAGCTTTCTGTACCATTTTACAGTTTTTCTAACGCATTCCGTAGAGCTTATTTCAATCAAAATAACGAGATTCATGATGTCGAGTAAATTTGCCGTATTTATACGGCAGTGAGCCAGGTGGTCCTGTCTTAGGTACCGCATTTCTTCGGCATTGGGCCAACGGACACAACACGAAGCGACACAATTATGCGGCTGTGGTCCTACTAAAGAGTATAAACTTAATATCGTCACATATATACGACAACGGTCTAAATATACCATATAACCCTGAACACATATATACGGCAGTGGTCCTGAGGGACCATTTAGGTATTGACTTAAATATATGGCGATGGTACGGAAAGGGTTAATTTACAAAAAATTATTAAGAAAATTTGAAGAAGCACATTGTTCCTGTCATAATTTTTTGTTTTTTATGCTATAGAAATAGTCGAAAACATCATTTTGGCATTTTTAACGTAAGTGTTATAGTTTCTAAGATATTTAACATTTAAAATAATTGCAACGTTTTGTAAACGTGCGGCCACCACCTTTATAAACATCAACATCAACATCAACATCAACGTGAACGCGAACGCGAACGCGAACGCGAATAGAAACGCGAACGCGAACACGAACACGAACACGAACACGAACACGAACAAGAACACGAACACGAACACGAACACGAACACGAACACGAACACGAACACGAACACGAACACGAACACGAACACGAACACGAACACGAACACGAACACGAACACGAACACAAACACAAACACAAACACAAACACAAACATAAACATAAACACACCACAGATAGTAAGACAACTTCCGAATCCAAAGCCAAGTCTGTGCGGAAGGGGGTTACACATTTGGAAAAACGCAGATATACATCCACACCCACCGGTGTTGTCAATGCCGGGGCTGGGGGTCGAACCCTGAGCGAGGTAGACAGTTGATCAGCATATTCGCCACTCAATACGCCTTAATCGATTGAGCTACCGCGTCGGTTATATTTAAAGATCTTCGAAAGCATTAATTTTACAAAAATTAGAAAAAAACGAAATTCATCTTCAATTTAGTAGCTTTCTTATTTGTCTCTATAGTACACGCAAATTAGATTAAAAAACACTGAATAGGAGAAATAATTTATAAAGTAATAATATTTGAGATGCCTACTCTAGATAGGGTTAAAAATAAATACCCCCCAATTTTTGCAAAAAAACATAACGGTGGTTTTTTACTTTTATCCTATAAACCGTCCGCCAGAAGAGAAAAAAATATAGGAAATAAAAAATTTGTCGTTAAATTCTGCATAAAAAATGTCGTATTAACCTTGTAGCTTATCCTCATCTATTTCGCGCTAACAGCGTCCGAACAGAGAGGTAGTAGTTTGGAGCGCACAGGTGAAAATCAATCCTATTCGAAGTTTCACAGCGAATATGTTATCTCTGTATGGTATTTTCAATAAATAAAAAAATAAATAAATAAAATAAATAAATAAGAAAAAATGTTCCTGTGCATTTTTCTCGTTAAAGTAACCTGTTTGAAGATATTCGCTGTAAAACTTCGAATAGGATTAATTCACTACTCCCCGTCCGACTTCGTCGCGGTCTAATGCATAGGGAGCAATTTATTCGAGGAGTCTACATGCAAGAAATAGTCTTTTTAAACTTCGTCCTTGAATATCTCGAAAAGGGCGAAATTTTGGGAAAAAACACCAATCTTGTAGATAATTGAATTCTCTACAACTTTTGTGTTAACTTATTGCTGCTCGATTTTTTTGGCGCGAGATATTCGCGAAAAAACATGTTTTTGAAACTTTGCCCTTGAACATCTCGAAAAAGGGGAGCGGTAAAAAATAAAAGAAACAACTTGTAGATAATTTAATTCTCTACAACTTTCACATTGACCTCATGGGCATCCGATGCGTAGGACGCGAGATATTTGCAGAAAACTTTTGGCCTTCAATATCTTGCGTAGCCATGTTGGGATTTTTGTGATTTTTGTGGATTTGGATTCGGGATACGTCTGTGCAAAAATTCAGATTTTTACTAGTTTTGTCCAGGTTTCTTCATTTTTTTGTCTAATATCCTTGCAGTAAATCCCTTAATCAAATTTTTGACCACTCTGCAAGGCCCAAAATATACTGGTTGACAAATATCAATTGTACTTATATAAATTGAAGGAAAATAAATTAACACTTCCACTTAAATTTAAGTCGATAAAAATTAATTTTTGCAGTGTACTATTGGAGAGATTGGAATGGTACGGTACCACACGATGCTTTTTTGGCAGGAACCGACTCACGAGGGAAAGTATATATTGCTCAAGCTTTTCTTAAAAATCAAGGATTATATGTTGGAGAAGTATTCAGTGGTCAAACAACCATTCTTATAAATCCAACAACAACTAATGGTCCTTTACAAGCTTCTAGCGTTTTAAAAGTAAGTATATTTTTTTATTAAACGTGCAGAATTTATCGTTTTGTTCTTTTAGGGTTCCGTACACTAAAGCGAAAAACGGAACCCTTAAAGGATGACCTGTTTGTACGTCTGTCACTATTATATGTACAGTGTGTTTCACTTCTCGTGAAGACACCCCCTGTATTTTTTTCATTTATGACCCAATTCATTTCAAATTTTTATCAGCCATACAACTCCATAAGAAGAATTTATCACACATCAATTCCGCCTAGATCTAAAACGCCGGCCTACTGCGATAAAAAGAAAATCCGCAATTTTCGAGAAATCATAGTAGGCATAGAGATAGACAAAAATTTTGTCAATAAAAATTGTTTGAAATCAATTGATATGAACCCCTGTCAAATTTTGTGAGAATCGGAAAATTAAAAAAAAAATTTAGAGAATATTATTTAGGTATTATGCAAATCACAACTTACGCACTTTTTATTTATTATGAAAATACCTACTTTCTGTATATTGTTGCCCTAATCTGGGCACGCTAATATACTAGTCAGGTAAATACTTTAAAACACTCATTATTTGAGAATCAATCAAAACAACTACTCTTCTAGCTAATACTGACGAAGTATTGAATTACATGATAGGATTCTTAGCATTTTAAGGCACCAATATACAGAAAGTAGATAATTTCATATTAAATAAAAAAGTGTGAATGATTAAATTTGAATAAATGATTTAAGTATTTTCAATATATTTTTTTTCTTTAAAATGCTAAAAATCCTATCATGTAATTCAATACTTCGTCAGTATTAGCTAGAAAAGTAGTTGTTTTGATTGATTCTCCAATAATGAGTGTTTTAAAGTATTTATCTGACTAGTATATTAGCGTGCCCAGATTAGGGCAACAATATACAGAAAGTAGGTATTTTCATAATAAATAAAAAGTGTGTAAGTTGTGATTTGCATAATACCTAAATAATATTCTCTAATCATGATAAAAGCAAATAAATAAAAAATAATCAATTGTAAAAAAAAATGTTTCACTTCTCGTGAAGACACCCCTGTATCTTTTTTATTTATGACCAGATTCATTTCAAATATTTATCAGCCATACAACTCCATAAGACCACTTGACTCAATACATAAATGCCGCCTAAATCTAAAACGCCAGCCTACTGCGATAAAAAGAAAATCGCAATTTTCGAGAAATCATAGTAGGCTTACAGATAGACAAACATTTTGTTAATAAAAGTTGTTCGGAATCAATTGATACGCTTCCCTGTAAAATTTTGTAAAAATCGGAATATTTTCAAAAAAAAATTTGTTTCACTTCTCGTGAAGACACTATTGTTGTGTCTTTTATATTTGTGGCCGAATTCATTTCAAATTTTTATCAGTTATAGAACTTTATGAGACGATGTAACACATAAAGAGAACTTTTTACAGCAAATGAAAGTCATACACAATTATTATTGAAATTATTTTTTGTTTAATTACACGTGTATACAAAATTTCAGCTCGATTGGAAAACGAGAAGTGGGTAAATTTGATATATACATACATAATATATACATACATACAGATTTCCAAGTATTATAACACCATTGAAAAAAAGAAAACGATATTACATTTAAGTTGATGTGTAATAATAAAAAGTGTTCCTTTTAGCCTTTTATTGAATGCCGATTTTTGTTCACAACTTTCATTTAGGCGTTAGATAAAATCACCCTATGGAGTTGTATGGCTGATAAAAATTTGAAATGAATTCGACCACAAATAAAAAAGATACAGGGGTGTCTTTACGAGAAGTGAAACAAAAATTTTTTTTTTTAAATATTCCAATTTTCACAAAATTTTACAAGAGATTCTGAACAACTTTTATTAACAAATTTTTTGTCTATCTCTAAGCCTACTATGATTTCTCGAAAATTGCTATTTTATTTTTATCGCAGTAAGCCGGCGTTTTAGATCTAGACGGCATTTATGTGTTGAATAAAGTCGTCTTATGGAGTTGTATGGCTGATAAAAATTTGAAATTAATTAGGCCACAAATAAAAAAGATGAGGTGTGTCTTCATGAGAAGTGAAACACACTGTAGAAACATGAAATTTAATATGTAGTTACAATTTAGTGTTTTGCAGGCAGCCTAAAAATGTATTTTCAGCGGTCATTTTGTGGATTAAAATGTGGTAATTAAAAAAATAATTCAGAAAAGTGGGGCATCGTGAAAGTTCTAAACGTAAGAATTCCAAAAATATACAAGTAAATCAATATTTTGTACCAAACTTGAAATATTATAGCAGAGGTATTTTTAATACTTTTATCGAAGTGACGTTAAAAAATAAAAATACAAGATGGCGGTTCCAAAGTGGACGAACTTAAGACCGAAATCATGCTACATTCGATAAATTGAGGTAAAAATTGTGTGGAGAAGAAATTATAAATACTCCTATTTTATGAAAACTCACTTTATTTTCAAATGATGAAAAACACACCCGTAAATTTTTAAATTTACAAGGATTTTGGCGGCTCTCCAGAATAAAAAAAAGGAAATGAAAAATCCACTTTGCCATATCGATTATGTATTTGTAAATTAAAGAGTTAAAACTAAAATTGTGCTAATCTTTACATATTTGAGACCTGTAGACTGATTTTAATTGAAAAAAAAACGATATTTTTTAGTAAAAATTCAATTTTAGATTAGATTGTAAAAAATTGTAGCTAAAAATCAAAAATCCGGTTCGACAGATTGATGGAGAATTTCAAAACGAACATTTGAAAAAAGAAAGTTTCTGATAACTTTAACTTGACGCTCTGTATAGTGATTTGGGTGGCACACTGGGGTTTCGTCCCTCTGAGCGCGTCGCGTCGGCGCATTGAAAAATGTAGCCTACGAGAATTTTTTTTATTTCGGAAAGTTGACAAATACTAGATCATACGAAATTACAAGAAAAGATCAAAATTATTTTTAGTGGTTCATACTGATACTTTGTGTTACTTAATATTAGGTACCTACTCTATTAGTAGGTACAATATCCCTGTCTTTATTTATTTAAAGATGTAGTTATTCATATAGTTGTTTAAAGTTTCTTAGGTTTAATTTTACTTCATCCTAACTTTAGAAATATAAATGGAATTGTACAAATGAAATTATATTTAAATAGATCTATTAGTTATATATTGTCACGTGTTTCCACCCTTAGGAAACCACCCTCGCAAAATCCGTGGGTTCCAAAAATTATAACAAGAGATGTCCACTAACACACTTTATTAAATATTTACTGGATACTTCACAATACTATTATTAATTTAAATGCACTTTACTGACTAAAATCACAATGTTTATCACTTTGTTTATCTTTGAAGTCTTAACCTCACTTTCTATACTTTCTGAACTTTCTGAACTCCTCGCCGAGAATGCGGTCGGTCTTTTATACCTAAAAATGACAGATCTCGATTTTTCTGTGATGACACCACTATTCTCTAGATAATTTCAGATTGTCACTTTGGAATCTTCTGGTAGGTTCTTTTTCGAGTAGGTGCAAATACATCATTCTAGGGGCTGTAACACATTACAATATGTTTTATGGGAGATTACGCAAGTTATATTTTAAAAATTCAGATTTTCACTATTTCCGAAATAAGGGGAAATTCTCGGATTAAGGGTCGAAGTCAATCCCCGATTTTTATGCACACACAGGATTCGGATTGAACATAAAATTTTACATCGACTAATACACTTTCCAGCTGTACGTCTGACAGGTATTTAGGACTGAAAGACAAACGTCTCCAGAATCTGGACTATTTATTGATAGTTTTATTTTGTTTTAGGTACTGTGCAGCGAGATAGACAATTTACGTTGGGCACCGGCAAATAGGACTACGGCACCGGATATAACAAAATACACACGGACAGTTTTAGGAGGCATAGCTTACAATAATAACACGGTGTATGTTGCCAAATATATCTTAAATAATTACGTATATATTGGTAGTGTTCATACCGATTTCTATGCATATTATACAAATAACGCCGGCAGTGGTGCTTATACAAGTAGCTTGTATCAGTTACTAATACATGCACTTAATACACAATAATGAATAATCACAGAGTGGCCCTAATTTAAGAATAAGTAAAGAAAATCTGACAAGATTTACTAGGAAATTATGCTAAGTTAACACTGTTATATTAGTAAAAATTTAAATTAGGTTAGCATGTAATTTAAGAGAACCAATAAAGTGTACTTATTTCACAACATTCTATATTTCTCTTCTCACATCTAATCATCAAAAGTATGATTTTAGTACAATAAAAATAGAACTTTCAATAGGAAAAAATAGCCCCACTTTGAAATTTGGCAGAACTGTTCATGTGTTTATAAGCCATAAAAATACATAAAACATGTTTACCAATCAACCTCATGAAGGGTGGACTTTAGGAGGGCGTTAGGGGAGGCAAAACGGTTTTTCGTAAATAGCAAAATATCTTTAATAGTTATGAGAAAACAGCTTTAATAAAAGTTGTAGCTACGGAAATTTTTGAAGTTCGGGTGGTTTCGAAGATGACTTGTACATTAACCGTTTGCCATCAATGCCTTTCTTTATTATCTTAATAGTTTCCATTCGTGTAATAGCCCAGACGACAGAGAACATTTTATAGTGAAACTTAGAAAAACTTGCAAAATGGATTCCAGTGGGATAGGTCAGAGTGAACGGTTGTGCGTCTGAAACTATCCCACTTAAAAACGTAAAAAAACCCGGTAAATTGCGTTAAATTTGATAAAGCTTCGGTGAATTGTAGCTTAAGAAATTTGAATTAAATTGATGTGTCATAACAAAAGAACAAAGTTGAAATATAATTAATATTTTAAAATAACTAATACAGAGTTATTTAATGGCAATCAGTGTGGTGCATAAAGAAACGAGCTTAAAGAAACGAATATATAAACACAATCCAAACCCAGGCATATAAGAGATAAGTACATCTTAGTTTATTTATGTCTTAATGACTACAAGTGTCTGCCCCATAAAACCATTGAAATGTTTAGGTTCAGACCCTTCAAAAATCGACATCTGTCAGTAAATTATTGAAACATGGCCAAATAAATTGTTTTTAATCATTATAAAAATATTCAAATGAATTTAATTTAAATTATATCCGAAATAATCAATAACGTATCGTAAAATATGGTCATATACATTTCTTTCTCACAAATAATTCTTTTTTTCATAATTATTAAAAATATTTAAACGAATTTAATATAAATGAAATCCGCAATAATCAAATGCATTACTCTTAAAGTAGGGACAGAACAATTTCTTACGTAAATTTTCAAGTGAGGTTTTTATAATTATTAAAAGTACTCAAACGAATTTAATTTGGCTTAAACCTGAAATAATCACTGAGACATTGTTGATATACGGCGTCAAAATTGAATTCTCAGATACTCACAGCACTTCAACGGAGGTATGCGTGGTGCAGGCTTCTTTCAGAAAAATGGTATTTTCTAAGAAAACATACACATACGCCGATGATCTCCTAATCGCCGCAGGACCAGGTGCGTACGCAGGGGGGCAAGGGGGCCAACTGACCTCCCAGGCGTGGCGTGGTTTAAGAAGTTTGGGATAGTGACAATTATTTCGTATCTGTTTTTGCATACGAAATATTAGTTTAACTTCGTTTTTAAGCATATGATAAAAAAAAATGTGAGGTTTTAAGTTCCACTGTGCTGTTATGTGTTTATTTGGTTCCCCCTGGTTGCTCTCCCCCCATGCGCGACACGGTTGAGAATTTTTGGGATAGTGACAATCATTTCATATCTGTTTTTACATACCAAATGTTAACTTCGTCTTTACGCATATACCAAAAAGAAAAGTGAGGATTTAAGTTCCACTGTGCTGTGTTGTGTTTATTTGACGAAAAAAAGTAAAATTAAAAATTGAAGATCTCGCGGAAGCGCATAATCTGGTTAGGGGGATGAGATTTTTTTGAGGTAGGTGAAATAGATAAGAATTGATGGAGCCGGAGGGTTGGGCCAATTAGGGGAGGGGAGGGAGGTAGGAAAAGGAAAATTATTCAACCCCCCTCGAACTTTTTTCCCTGTCGTGCGATTTTCAAAAACCAAAATGGAATTCGTTCGTTATTACATCTAATATTTGACTGAATTATTATTTTTATTTTTTTCAAATAAACAAACTTGTGGGAGGGGGAAAAAACTTTCGCATTTTCTTTAAATGCGTTTTTGAGTACGAAGGAAAGGTCTCAGAAGAGAATTTTTTTTTAATCTTTAATTTAAAAAAAATTATCGCAATCCAAGCAATAGGAAGGGAGGGAGGGGGCATAATGCATTTGCGGGAATAAAGCGATAATTTTTTAAAGGGTTACGGAAAAGGGATAGGGACTTCGGAGCTTAATATTCGGATATATGAATCATTTTCCCATTTTAATATTTTATCAGTCTACCCTCCATCAAATATTAAACTTATTATAAATAATTATTTAACACAGTCACGAGTTTTCGCAAGAAGCGAGAGAAGCTAATTTCTCAAAAAAAAATTGGCATTAGCCACCTCCATTACTACCTCCACCCCATAATAAAAGGGGGTGAAAAAAAAATGTGATTTAGTATGTGTACAAGAACCAAAGGCCTCAATTTTTTTTTACTTCATTCAGTTTTAACCCTAACATTATCCAATTTCCAAAGTAATTTTTCGCGCTGAATTCGAATCTGGCCTCAGAATTGGCCCATCATGTCAGGATTTTGAAATATTTTAAGTTACTTAAAAAATGACTTTTTGGCAAATTTTGAGGTTATGTATAGGATTCAAAAAAATTTTCAATTTATTTCTAATAAATACATCATTTAATCCTCCTCTTTAAAATAAGCTTTCGAATGGTCATCTACGATGAAATAATTTTTTCACCCCCTTTATAATGGGGTGGGGGGTAGTATTGAGGGTGGCTAATGCTAAAATTTTTTTTGAGACAATTGCTTCTCTTGTATATACTAAATACCAATTTTATGGACTCTTACCTGCTTGATTTACCTATTTACCCCCATTTACCCCAATTTACCCCATAACCATTCAACGGAATAAGATGAAAATATAACCTAGTTCCAGATCTCGTTAAAATACATATGTGTACCAAATTTCAAGTCGATATCTTAAACGGTTCCAGAGTAATCCTGCGCACAAAAAAGTTACAGACAGACCGACAGACATTTTTTTTGCTCAAACCTAAAATCTCGACGTTTCATGACATTCTAAGCCTATCTGAACAATAAAATTTTTTAAAAAATTTTTGTCGTTTCTACTTCCACTGGATGTGGAAGTAATATCTGCGATTTTTAGGTTAGGTTAATCCAAAGCCACTTTGCCGCAGCACTACTCTAAAGTACAATGTCTTAAGAATATTTGCCATTTTTTTAATTTAATATTTTTTCCCACTGTGCACAGTGGGAAAAATATGCCCTTTTTTGGACAAAAATCTGCCGACAGTAGAGATTCCAATCAAATTAAATTTTAAGAAAAGGCAAATACCTTTAAGACATTGTACTTTAGAGTAGTGATGCGGCAAAGTAGCTTTGGATTAACCTAACTTAAAAATCGCAGATATTACTTCCACATCCGCTGGAAGTATAGAAACGACAAAAAAATTTAAAAAAAATTTATTGTTCAAATGGGCTTAAAATGTCATGAAATGTCGAGATTTTAAGTTTGAGCAGAAAAAAAAGTCTGTCTGTCGGTCTGTCTGTAACTTTTTTGTGCGCACGATTACTCTGGAACCGTTCAAGATATCGAAATTTGGTACACTCATGTATTTTAATGAGATCTGGAACTAGATTATATTTTCATCTTATTCCGTTGAAGGGTTGGGGGAAAAATTGGGATAAATGGGGGTAAATAGGTAAATCAAGCAGGTAAGAGTCCATGAAATTGGTATTTAGTATATACAAGGGAAGCTAATGTCTTGGTAAAAAAATTGGCGTTAGCCACCCCCATTACTACCCCCGCATTATAAAAGGGGGTGAAAGAAAATTGTGATTTAGTATGTGTACAAGAACCAAAGGCCTCAATTTTTTTTTACTTCATTTTACTTATTTTACGTTTACCTTCTTGGTCGAGAGTCACAAACAAAGGAAGTAGTGTTCATGTAAATTGGATAATAATTTCATTTTTATGGGATCATAAGTTTAATTGCTTAAGTTTCTTGAATCATTTTTATGATTTATTTATGAACCATAACCCTTTTAAGGAGTTAAAGTAGGAGTTGAAGGTTTAAGGTGGTGAAAATTCGAGATTCAAGTGAAATAACATTTAAGTGATCAAACGTTGTTCTTCAGGGTTTTTCGATGCTGATCTCATCTTTAATCTTACTCGCATCCTATCAATCCTTCAAAGGAATGAAAACATAAAAATTACGATATTCCAAATACTCGTCACTAGTTGCGTTTAAACTTGTAAATATTATTTTATTGACAGGTAAAAATAAAGATAGTTTTTTATCCACATGACTTTATTCCTATGCATTCAGACTAACCTAATTAACAGCTTTAAACCTATAAGTGAAAAATTGTATGTATTAAATAACATAAACCTAAAAGTTTTAAATCTAACATTATCCAATTTCCTAAATTTTTCGCGCTGAATCCGAATCTGGCCCTAGAATTGGCCCATCATGTCAGGAATTTGAAATATTTTAGGTTAAGTACTTAAAAAATGACTTTTCGCAACTTTTGAGGTTATGTATAGGATTCAAAAAAATTTTCAACTTATTTCTACTTAATCCTCCTCTTTAAAATAAGCTTTCGAATGGTCATCTACGACGAAATAATTTTTTTTCATCTATTTCATAGCTTCTCTTGTATATACTAAATACCAATTTTATGGACTCTTACCTGATTGATTTACTTATTTACTCCCATTTGCCCCAATTTGCCCCTTCCATGGAATAAGATGAAAATATAATCTAGTTCCAGATCTCGTTAAAATGCATATGTGTACCAAATTTCAAGTTGATATCTTAAACGGTTCCAGAGTAATCGTGCGCACAAGAAAGTTAGACAGACCGACAGACAGACATGTTTTTTTTTTTGCTCAAACTTAAAATCTCGACGTTTTATGATATTCTAAGCCTATTTGAACAATACATTTTTTTATCGTTTCTATACTTCCATTGGATCTGGAAATAATATCTGCAATTTTTAGGTTAGGTTAACCCAAAGCCACTTTGCCGCAGCACTACTCTAAAGTACAATGTCTTAAAGGTATTTGCCATTTTTTTAATTTAATTTGATTGAAATCTCTACTCTCGGCAGATTTTTGTCCAAAAAAGGGCATATTTTTCCCACTTTGCGGCGCCGGCGGTGCCGTGCTTAAAAAAATTATTTCGTAATTCGACAATTTCTTCTATATCAATGAAAAAATTCTTTGATGGGATTTTAGAGAAAACTTGATAGAATGATACCAGACTATTGAAATCAACAAAAAAAAAATTTTTTTTTTTTGATTTTCGCAAGAGAAATTTTTCTTTTCCTTTTTTAATTTTCAATAAAGATGTCTTTAAAAACCCATCAAGAAATTTGTTGAATCGGTTCAGGAATGTAGGAGAAATTGTCGAATTACGTTCACTGCTCACCTTGAGGGCTAGCAGAGTGGATAACATTATTAACACCTTACCTTTCCATTAATGTCTTCACATCACCAACTGAGTACCTATATTTAAACACAAAATTACCTGATTTCAGTACTCAGTTCTTGCCAGTTTGACAATTTCACAAATAAAACAAATCAAAACTTAAATTGGGGGGTTTTCAGAGAAAATGACATTGTTTACGGTACTGATAAGATATATTATGCGGTACGTTTTAGATGTAAGTAAATATTGCGTTTTGAATATTATTCATATATAAATATTACGACTATGAAAATACTGCTAATAGAAGATTAAAAGATTTTGCAGGATATAACAATTATTGTGGTAATATAACTGTGTCTACATATATTCCTGGAAATATTATAAAATGCAATAATAATAATAATATCAATTGCACAAAAAAAATGTCTTTACAAAAATTGTGTCGATTTTAGTAAGCTACAAAATGCTCTAAAGACATTTGAAATCCATGGACCATTTTAACGGAGAATCTCGAAAATACAAAATATGTCTAAGTCAGGTATCTAATTTCGTTATTTGAAGAGATACGAAAAATCTTTTAAAACGAAATTTTTTGTCAAATAGAATCTTTTAACGAGCTATCATCTAAATTACTTCCACGTCCAGTGGAAGTATAGTAACGACAAAAAAATTTTTAAAAATTTTTATTGTCCAAATAGACTTAAAATGTCATGAAACGTCGAGATTTTAAGTTTGAGCGAAAAAAAAATTTCTGTCTGTCTGTCGGTCTGTCTGTCGGTCTGTCGGTCTGTCTGTAACTTTTTTTTGTGCGCACGTTTACTCTGGAACCGTTTAAGATATTGACTTGAAATTTGGTACACATATGTACTTTATCGAGATCTAGAACTAGATTATATTTTCATCTTGTTCCGTCGAAGGGTTGGGGGGTAAATTGGGGTAAATTTGGGGTAAATCAAGCAGGTAATACCATAAAATTGGTATTTAGTATATACAAGAGAAGCTAAGGTCTCAAAAAAAATTTTGGCATTAGCCACCCCCATTACCACCCCCACCCCCTTATTAAAGGGGATGAAAAAAATTGTGATTTAGTGTATGTACAGGAACCAGAAACCTCAAAATATATTTTTACTTCATCCAGCCCCCACTATCACCCCTCTATCACCACCCCCCACCCCACTACCGATGTGGGGTATCGTTTTATGGGTTTTTGGGGTAGAGGATTTCAAATATTATATTATTAAAGTTCCATAAACAATTATTTTCACATACAAAGTTTTTTCGTTGTGAGTGACTTGGATAGATAATCTGGATGTGGAAGTAGTGATTCCTTGGGCAGCGGTTTTTTTATTCGCTCTCTTAAATCTTCTAAAGTGTTAATTGAAGTTTTATACGCCAGGGTTTTAAGATGACTCCATAAAAAGAAATCCAAATTATTGAGATCGGGGGATCTTGCTGGTCATTGCTGAGGTCCTCCGCTACCTATTCAAGAATTAGAATAAACCACGTATAAATGGTTGTGAACAATTACACCGAAACGAACAGGACCTCCATCGTGCATGTACCACATTTGATTCTTTAACGTAATTGGTACATCTTCAAGCAACACAGGTAGTTCTTCTTTGAGAAAACGCAGGTAAGACCGTTCATTAAGGAATCTTGGTAGAGAAAAAGGGCCTATAAGAGTTTTACCAATAATTCCTACCAATACATTAGCCGAACATTGGTCTTGGAAATTATGGCATGGTTTTCGTCCACCCACACATGTTTATTATGGAAATTTTGAATAGTATTCCTAGAAATATTTGCTTTGTTTGTGAACATTACTTGTGACTCAAACTGCGGAATTAGTGTAATGTTCTGAAGGTACTACTGACAGAAGTTCACACGCTGTGGAAAATCCCTGGGAAGTAATGCCTGTACTCTTAGAATATAGTAAGGATACAACAAAAAATCAACCAAAGTTCGACAAACAATTTGATGACCAATATTCAGAACTCTAGAAATCTTCCTCGTCCTCGTCTCATGATGTTCGTCGATTTTCTGCAGCGCTGCTTCCTCAATCTCGGGTGTTCTGACCGTTCGAGGTCTATCTATTATATTTTCCTGATAAATGGAAGCAAGTCTTAGTTACACCCCTTCCAAAAATTAGTGATCCCTCCGAACTCAAACACCCAAGACCGATCAGTATACTTCCGAAATTATTTGAAAAAATCTTGAACACACAATTAAGAGAATTTATTACTGTTAATAATATATTACCAGATATCCAATCAGATTTCAGGTCAGGATATAGCTGTACCACAGCTCTGTTGCAGATGACTGGTGACATTCTGGAGTCAAGTGATAAAGGATTAATGACAGCCTTGGTTCTGTTAGACTTCTCGAAAGTCTTTGCCACCTTGAACCACAATGTTCTTTTTGCCATTCTGCACTATATAGGTTTCGGGGTAGATGCCGTTAATTTAATTAAAAGTTACCTTACAGATCGATCGCAGAGAGTAAAGCTTGGGGGAGTTACATCAAAACCATTGCCCGTTGCCGTTGGTGTACCGCAAGGCTCAATATTGGGCCCTTTGTTGTTTACCTTATATACAAGTGTCTTTATTCACCATATAAAATATTGTAAAGCACACATGCATGCGAACGGCCTTCAGTTAATTTATAGCTTTTCTGCTTCTCAGATCCACGAGGCAGTACACAAAATTAATTTCGATCTTAGTACCATAGCTGACTTAACTAGTCAACATCATTTGCATATAAATCCCTTAAAATCTATGGTGTTGCTGTTTGGTAGTAAAACTAAATGTAGTATGATCGAGAATCAACTACAAATTAAAATTGGTTACTCGCCTATTCCGTTAGTCAAAAGTGCTGGAAATTTAGGTCTAACTATGGATGCAACATTTAGATACCGTGAACATATTTCTAAGTGTCTACAGCAAGCCTATTTAAAGCTAAAATTGTTATATCCCCATCGCTCATACCTAAACAAAAAATTAAAAATTCTTTTATGTGAGACCCTAGTATTGTCAAATTTTAATTATTGCTCTCAAGTTTTCTCGCCATGCATTGATTCTATCACTTTGCAGAAAATTCAGAAGGTACAAATCTCATGCTTGAGATACATTTTTGGCATCCGAAAGTTCCAACATATATCACATAAATTAAAGGACTGTAACTGGCTTAACATAACTAATAGATTTTCTCTCCATTTGACTTGTCTATTTAATAAAGTCATTAAATCCAAACAACCTTCCTACCTCTATAAAAAAATAATATTTCGAGGCGACGCTCACAATTTAAATATAAGGAATAAAAATCTGATCACACCTCCAAAGTACAGGTCTTCTCTTTTTAAAAGGAGTTTCACTTAAAATATTTTTAAAATCTATAACAATCTCCCTCCACATTTGCAAATTGAAAAAAATGATTTCTGACTAAGCAAGATTTTGTTAAATACACAGATATACAACTAAAGTATTAAATTGTTAGCCATAATGGCCTTAAGCGGAGACAAACTTCTGTCATAAGTACTTGTCACATTGCAAAATGACCGCAAGTATTCTAAAGTAACTTTTTCTCTTTTTTTTTCTTTTTTGTTGTTTTGCAATGCCTTATTATTGTATTTTTTTTCAGTGATTTAATTAATGTTTTTATAATTATATTGATTAAATTGAACTCATATTGTTAAAATAGGTAATTTATATTGTTTATTTTGTAATTTATATTTACGGGTTAAGTGTAAGAGCAGACGGTATAATTCACCTTATTTACTGAAATATTCGAATACAAACAGCGAAAAAATAAAATAAATTCAATGAAACACTAAAAACCGAAGAAATAATACGATGAGATGATTTTGAACACCAACAACTTAGTTTATGTCAACAAATCATTTTCAAAACAATTTGAAAATGATGCTTGTAAAAGCGTCATTTATTCCACGATAACTAGATTTATAATCCAGGTGTTTTAGTTGTAAAAAACCGCTGCCCAAGGAATCACTACTTCCGCATCCAGATTTTTTATCTAAGTCACTCACAACGAAAAAATTTTTTATGTGGAAATAATTGTTTATGGAACTTGAATAATATAATATTTGAAATCCTGTACCACAAAAACCCATAAAACGATACCCCACATCGGTAGCGTGGTGGGGGTGGTGATAGGGGGTGGTAGTGGGGGTGGATGAAGTAAAAAAACATTTTGAGGTTTCTGGTTCTTGTACACACCTTAAATCACAATTTTTTTTCATCCCCTTTAATAATGGGGTGGGGGTGGTAATGGGGGTGGCTAATGGCAACATTTTTTTTGAGACCTCAGCTTCTCTTGTATATACTAAATACCAATTTTATGGACTCTTACCTGCTTGATTTACCCATTTTCCCCAAATTTACCCCAATTTACCCCCCAACCCTTCGACGGAACAAGATGAAAATATAATCTAGTTCTAGATCTCATTAAAGTACATATGTGTACCAAATTTCAAGTCAATATCTCAAATGGTTCCAGAGTAAACGTGCGCACAAAAAAAAGTTACAGACAGACCGACAGACAGACAGACAGACAGAGTTTTTTTTTCGTTCAAACTTAAAATCTCGACGTTTCGTGACATTCTAAGCCTATTTGAACAATAAAAATTTTAAAAAAATTTTTTGTCGTTACTATACTGGACGTGGAAGGGATTGCAAAAAAGCTTACGATGCCCAGTTATTTTAGAAACAGTATGTAACTGCATTAGTGTCGATGCGATGCTCAAAAACTACCCCCTTAGAGTGGCGGAAACCACCCCTAAATTTAAATTGCAGTTGCTTGGATGACTCCTAAAAATAATTCTCTGAAAATATTATTACTTATTTATATGGCCTCTAAAAAGGATCGTCTAAAAATTCAGAAAAAACATCTATATAATTTTCTGACTATTTAGTTTTTTGACCAGCCGGTAGGTGGCGCATTGACAACCGTATACGAGTGTTGAATGCGGATTAAGTATACGTCAAGTTGGGCTCTTTATTAGGGCGTTCATTGTTTCTGTTATTACCTTTTTTTCCCCAATTATCCTTGCAATTTTAATCTAGGGGTGGTTTCCGCCACTCTATGGGGGTAGATTTAGAGCATCGCATCGGAACTAATGCAGTTACTCACTCTTTCCAAAAAAAACTGCGCATCGTAACCTTTTTTTACAATCACTGCATTTTTTTACGTTTCCTGTTGTATGAGGGGTAGTTTTCACCACTCATGGGGGTGATTTTCAATGGAAAGTAGTGTTATCTGTGTTTATGCGTTATATACTTGAATGTTTATATTTAATTCGATTTATTGAGATTTAAGACTATTCGTGGAGCGTTAAGTTTTTTACCATGTTTAGGGAGTGTTTTTTAGCCCTAGGGGTTGTTTTTGGGGAGGTACGATTTTTTTTGACCTCGGATTCGGGTTCAGCGTCGAAAATTACATGGGGATACAGTTGTCTCGATAGCAGATAGCAGATTTTTTTTTTTTGTGGGGCTGTGTTATATCTTTCAACATGATTTTTTTTAAATGTGATACCTGCCGGTAGAAAAAAATGTATTCAAACTCAAAAATGACAAGTTCGTCGATATATTTACTCACAAGTAAATTTTGTGGATTATCCTTCTATTGTAGTGAATAATACGTCATATTAATTACTTGAAGTCGTTTATGCCGATGCTTAATTACTGATATATCAATTTTACTTTAAAATATTCTTTTTAATAAGACCAGACCAATGAAAGTTCATTCGGGCCTTATCAAATACATATTTAAATAATAAAAATGTAAGAATCACCGACCGTGTACTTAATCTGAGTGACACCAAGTGAAATAGAATTGTGCCGTATTCGAGCTAAATCTGTTTCAAAGTTGGCCACGCCCGATTGCAACTTTTACTCGTTGTAATTAAGTGCTGCTCAATAAAAACGCATAGAAGGAAAATTTAATAACATTACATGCGTTACTCCAATTCTGTAGATTATACCTCCATTGTAATGATTAATACATGTTATAAATATATTTCACAATCGCCGGAAAAAACACCGTCTTGGTACCTATTTAAAGAAGATTAAATGAAACGATAAGGTGCATTCATATTTATCTCCTCTAAATATGTGTAACATTAAGACACTTTACATTGCTTTTATAATATTGTTTGTCTGCGAGAGGCAAGCAGCAGGGGGTAAGAAATTAAACTTTTCTTTTTTTTTTTTTGATACACTGAATACATTTTTCAGACATATTTATACAGAGAGCGGCTAGCGACCATAAATAAACACGTGAAAAATGATTTTTTTGCAAAAATTTAAACACGTCCGTATATTTTAAATAAATTTGTTTTTTGTTTGCTTATAGTTGAATAATAAAAATACAAAATACAGTAGATGTGTACTTAATCTCAGTGACACCAAGTGGAAGTAAGTTGTGCTGTATTAGAGCAAAATCTTTACCAAATTAGTCTTTATAGTGGACCAGTTCAAATGTTTGAAATTAATATTATACTTATATAACTTAGATAGATTTTCTTTTTTGATTTTTCATGCATTATTCTTTCTGCTGTTTGCGAAATCCTATAAAAAAATTTTTTTACATCCATATAGTTTTAAGAAAGATGTGTTTTTCATTTTTATAAGTTCTCCTCTCTAAATATCAACGATTTTTTAAAGGTACAATATCTAGAGCTCAAAAATATATAAAATTTCGGAGTAATCTCATATGTAATGATAATTTTTTTTATGGGTTATTATTGCAGTATAAGGTATCGTCTTCTATTCCGAATACTTGCCAATGCCCTCAAGGGGTGGAAACGACCTCTAAGATATTCAATATTTGAAAGTGTTCTTCATATTTTTTAAAAATAAATATCTTATATTTCTGCTTACATCATTGTTAAAAAAAATATCTTGGGCATTCAGCAGACAACTTTCAAAGAAGCCATTTGCTCCTTTCATATACCATTGGTCCAAGTCTGACCAAGTTAGCATATCAACTGCGAAACGAAAAAGGTTGTACAATTTTTAGAGGATTTAATCAATCAAAAGTAGGAGGGAATATTTTATTTATTAAGACATGCATGCAGTAACCGAAATTTTATACTTATTTTAGAAATAGATAGAAATAGATACCAAATATATTTAGAAGAAATAAATATGAAAGTTTTGAATTATTATTTCTTTATTTTTAGACCTTTGTGTCCCCTTTATGGACATCCCATGTAAAATCCTTTAACACGATCAAATTTTTGACTACTCTGCAAGGCCCAAAATATACTGGACGAACAAATATCAATATTGTACTTATATGAAATGAAGTAAAATAAATTAACACTTCCATTTAAATTTAAGTCGATAAAAATTAATTTATATTTTTGCAGTGTACTATTGGAGAGATTGGAATGGTACGGCACCAAACGATGCTTTTGTAGCAGGAAGCGACTCACGAGGGAAAGTATATATTGCCCAAGCTTTTGTTAGAAATCAAGGATTATATATTGGACAAGTATTCAGTGGTCAAACAGCCATTGCTATAAATCCAACAATAAGTTCTGGTTCTGTACAAATTTCTAACCTTTTAAAAGTAAGTATATTTTTTGATTAAACGTACAGAATTCAATCATTTTTTTATTTGCCCTAAAGCGGAAAACGGAACCCTTATGGGATGACCTGTTTGTGCGTCTGTTAC
Source organism: Rutpela maculata (assembly GCA_936432065.2). NCBI lineage: Eukaryota > Metazoa > Arthropoda > Insecta > Coleoptera > Cerambycidae > Rutpela > Rutpela maculata. The sequence goes on from OW386286.2 coordinate 4,284,774, forward strand.
TATTGTAGAAACATGTTTAACATGTCGTTACAGTTTAGTATTTTGCAGACAGTCAGTGGCCCAAAAATTTATTTTCAGACGTCATTTTATGAATCAAAATGTGGTAACTGAAAAAAATCAGTCCAGAAAAGTGGGGCATCGTGAAAGTTCTAAATGTAAGAATTCCAAAAATATATAAGTAAATCAATATCAATATCAAAAGACTGGGTTATGTAGAAGAAGGGTTTGCTGGAGCGCTATAGGCTTACTTGGTAATAAGGTTCTGAGGGAAAATCTAATTGATTTCCCAATCGAGAGCTTCCTATTTTTGTCACTGATTCCATAGGGTTATGGGATTATGAGGACAGACAGATTGCCGTTGAAGAGCTATGGCACCATAGGGTGCTTGATTCCAAATTCTAATGTCACAGTGACCCGAATTCCCCTACTTAGAATCTCCATTTTTCCATTGGATCTTCAGAGTTAAGAGGTTACGGGGTTATGGGATGCTGAGGTTGTAGATATATGACACTCAAGGACAAGGATCCAAAGTCACAATCTCATTAACTCCCCAATCGTCTCAGGGTTATAAGACTGAGAGATTATGGGGTTTTACAATTTTACAGTTTCTTTAAGTTATGAGGTCAATACTGAAATACGGCAACGTTATTAGGGTGAAGTTTTAAAGTTGAATTACTTTTGGAGTCTGATTTAAATGAGCTGGGTAGGCAATATTACGATCCACTTCTTTTGGTGTTAAAGAAAACCTGACGCGCTGTGGAAAAACTAAGGTCAGATTCCTGTTCAGCGGCTCAAAATACAAGGGACAGGTATGGTCAGTATCCCAGTACGGACCACTTTTTTTGTGGGCCTGTGTCATTTTTAAGATTTTTATTTATTTGTATTATATCACAAATTTTTACTTCCACATCCAATGGAAGTATAGTATCGACAAAAAAAAAATTTTTATTGTTCAAATAGGCTTAGAATGTTATGAAACGTCGAGATTTTAAGTTTGAGCAAAAAAAAAATTTCTGTAACTTTTTTTGTACGCACGATTACTCTGGAACCGTTTAAGATATTGAATTGGTACACGTAGTATTTTAACGAGATCTGGAATTAGATTATATTTTGATCTTATTCCGTTGGAGGGTTGGGGGTAAATAGGCAAATCAAGGAAATAAGAGATGTATATAAGAGAAGCTAAGTTCTCGAAAAAAAAAATGGCATTGACATCCCCATTACCAACTCCCACGCCATTATTAAAGGGGGTGAAAAAAATTAAATTGTTATTTAGTGTGTGTACAAGAATCAAACGCCTCAAATTTTTTATCCACTCCCACTACCCCCAAAGTTGTCATCTAATATATGGTTCATAACGTGCAATTCTAAGTACCCGTTCTTCTATTTTGGGATATAAATAGGTTTTTATTTAGGAAACATTTTACTGCATTAACCTCTTGTACAAAATGCCTTTGTTTGCCTGTTCTCGACTTCGAATTTACTTTCATTCCTTTTCTTACACTGGTAAATCTGTGGTCAATTTGAGGTCAATTTTCCTATTACTAATTGAACTAATTCCGACTATAAACATTATTTAGGTCAGTCTTTGAAACCTAAGTACCTGTTAGACATACAGCTGGAAAGTCTGCTTAATCCGAGGCTTAATCCGACTTCGGAGCGCGCATAATAATAGTGGGATTGCCCTCAACTCTTAATCCGCGAATTTCCCCTTATTTCGGAAATTGCGGAAAACTGAATTTTAACCTCCCCACAATAAAATTGTGGGAGGTTACTACAATTAGTCGAAAATCGAGAATAACATCAAATCTTTACGTTTTGAGGTCCCAGGAACCCAAAAAAGTGCTTTTTGAAAAATGTCTGTGTGTATGTGTGTGCGCGCGTGCGTGCGTGTGTGTGTCAAAAATATTTGGGTTTGTAACCTTTGTAAATGTTGATTTTTTGGTACGTGACGTCACAGCTAACCTCAAAAATATATATTTCTTAAGATTTAAGAATACTACGTAGCTATTATTAAAATGTCTGCCTTTCAACTAAAATCTAGTACAGTGTAATATTTATGAAGTTCTAAATACTTTGTCCTAATAAAATAGGACTTTTTTTTAGGTTGAAAATCTAACCTGTAATTAGCAGTCTATTTTTATTAATCAAGAATAGACTATTTTAGGTCACGTGGTTTTGACAAGTAGACCAATTTACTTGAGGGACAACCAAACGCAGTTTGCGTGGTTTAATATATTTTTTTCTAGTTTTTCTTGAGAAACTGTGTGTGTTTTCAGCTATAATATCCCAAGGACGTTGATAATACGAAATAATTTTATCACAGTTTCCGAAAGCACTTGCTTGGTAAAAGCAACGTGCTTGAGAAAGTTGTGATAAAATTATGAGCTATTTATCAACGTTCGAGGGGTATTCGCATAGAAAATTTTTTGCAATTTATTTTATTTATTTGTTCAAAACTATATATTAAAAACACAATTATTAAAAGAACAATTTCTAAAATTAAATATAGACTATGTATTATGTATTATTTGCTGTTTTCCTCTATTATTATATTCATTAAATCATTATTTGCAATTCCAAATCGACATTGTCAAAAAATGAATTTTAAATTGTTGAACTGTCAAACTGGATGACATAAGTGAAAAGATCCTTAAGGGATCTTTTCAGTGTAATTCTGTTGTGATTGGTTGTTTCAGCACACGTGATTAGAAATGTACGAGTTTAATAGGACTGCTATTTGAGCTAACAATTTTCAGCTATAATATCCCAAGGACCGGACATTGATAATACGAAATAATTTTATCAGTTTCCGAAAGCACTTGCTTGGTAATGTCCCGACGCCGTAGGCGGAGGGATATTACCCAAAAGCAACGTGCTTGAGGAAGTTGTGATAAAATTATGAGCTATTTATCAACGTTCGAGGGGTATTCGCATAGAAAATTTTTTGCAATCTATTTTATTTATTTGTTCAAAACTATTTATTAAAAACAATTATTAAAAGAGCAATTTGTAAAATTAAATGTAGATTATGTATTATGTATTATTTGGTGTGTTTTCCTCCATTATTATATTCATTAAATCGTTATTTGCAGTTCCAAATCGACATTGTCAAAAAATAAATTTTAAATTATTGAACTGTCATTACTGTCAAACTGGATGACATAAGTGAAAAGATCCCTAAGGGATCTTATCAGAGTAATTCTGTTCTGATTGGTTGTTTCACCACATGTGTTTAGAAATGGACGAATTTAATAGGATTGCTAGTTGAGCTAAAAATTTTCATAATAATGCCATGTAGTGAATATTATTCAACCCTTATGGTGATGTAAAGTGTCGCTATGATGAGAAAATAAAAATATTTGACAATATTGACCCATACACCCTTGGAGTGGAGACTGGAGACCTTTCTGCAGATTTGGCTATTTTACCTTGTGTATCATTAATTGATATGGTAAATTACTTAGTGTTGACTCACAGTTTCTACATAGGCCAGCAGTTAAAGGGATACAAATCTTTAAAAGCATATAAATACTATGAGGCTGGATTTGTGCAAGAAGTTTGTGCAAGAAAGATAAACTCAAATGTATTTATTGTTATGGACAAGGCAAGTTTACATTTAAATAACTAAGTGCTAGATTTCAGTGATAAGCATTTACCTTTCTCCTAACCTTTTTTTACATTCAAAATAAACCTTATCTCACAATCGCACGTTATCGCACAAAAGGATGGCATTTTATTTTTATTTCACGTTTAAAACTGAGATTACTTCTTTGTTTACAATGGAATAAAAAGTTTGGTTACCCCTCAAACAATACGGCTGACTTGTCGTGACGTCAGCTTAAAATGGTTAATATAGAAAAATTATTTGCGTGAATTTTTATATATTTGCTTGGAGCGACTGTGGCTCCAAATACATAATCGATAGTTGTGTTCGTAAAGTAAAGAGTTAAAACTAAAATTGTGCTAATCTTTATATATTTGAAATCTGTAGATTGATTTTAATTGAAAAAATCAATATTTTTTAGTTAAAATTCAATTTTAGATCAAAATTATAAGAAATCGTAGCTAAAAATCAAAAATCCGGCTTAACAGATTGATAGAGAGTTTCAAAACCAACATTAAAAAAAATTCTGATAACTTTAACTTGACGATCTGTAGAGTGATTGAAAAATGTAGTCTGCGAGATTTTTTTTTATTTCGGAAAATTGACAAAATAGACAAAATAGATCATACAAAATTATAAGAAAAGATCAAAATCATTTTTAGTGATTGATTCATACTGATATCCTGCGATACTTAATATTAGATACTCTATTAGTAGGTACAATATCCCTATCTTATGTTTTGCGGGCTTTATTTATTTAAATGTAGTTATTTGTACAGTTGTTTAAAATTTTTTAGGTTTAATTTTACTTCATCCTCACTTTAGAAACACTTAAATGGATCCCGGTATGAATGGAATTGTACAAATGGAATTATCTAGATCTATTAGCTTATGTTTTATGGGAGAATACGTAAATTATATTTTAAAAATTGAGATTTTCACTATTTCCGAAATAAGGGGAAATTCTCCGAAGTCAATCCCCGATTTTTATGAGCCCTCGGAATTCGAATTGAGCATAAAATTTTACATCGAATAATACACTTTCCAGCTGTATGTCTGACGGTACTTAGGACCCAGAATCTGGACTACTTATTGATAGTTTTATTTTGTTTTAGGTACTGTGCAGCAGGATAGACAATTTACGTTGGGTACCGACAAATACTACATCGGTACGGAATTTAATAAGATACACACGGCCAGTTTTAGGAGGCATAGCTTCCACTAATAACACGGTGTATGTTGCCAAAATTACCTTAAATAATTACGTATATATTGGTAGTGTCCATACCGATTTCTATGCATATTATACAAATTACAACGGCTATGCTGCTCACACAAATAACCTGTTTGAGTTACTAATACATGCATTTTACTAGACAATAATGAATAATCACAGAGTGGCCCTAATTTAAGAATAAGTAAAGAAAATCTGAGAAGATTTACTAGGAAATTATGCTAAGTTAAACAGTGTTATATTAGTAAAAGTTTAAATTAGGTTGGCATGTAATTCGAGAGAACCAATAAAATGTACTTATTTCACAACATTCTAGTTTTCTTTTCTCACATCTGGTCATCAAAAGCATGATTTTAGAACAATAAAAATAGTACTTTAAATAGGAAAAAAATTATCCCACTTTGAAATATGGCAGAATTGTTCATTAGCCATAAAAAATACATACAAAAAATGTTTACAATCAACCCTATGAATGGGGGATTTTATGGAGGCGATGGGGGAGGAAAACAAACGATTTTTCGTAAATAGTTATGCAAAAATGGCTTTAACAAAAGTTGTAGCTACAGCTAAATTTTTGAAGTTCGGGTGGTTTTGAAGATGAGTTGTACATTAAACGTGTGCCATTCTTTACTAGCCCTCTTCCATTCTTGTAAGAGAGGATAATGTTTCAAGAGCAGACATTAACTGCAAAGAACAGAATAAACTGTAGGCTCCTCTGCAGCTGCAGTCCCATTAATTTAATGTGAATACCTTATTTCTAAATCCATTTACTTCTACTGAATTGTATAATCTTTTAACAGCTAAATTAAAAAATAAAAAATCTTCCGGGCCTGATGACATTCGAAGTTTATTATTAAAAATAATTTACAACTACTACTCAATCCGTTAACATATTTGGTAAATCTTTCTTTTTCATCGGGCACTTTCTCATCTTGCCTAAAAACAGGAAAAGTTACTACGATATTTAAAAACAAAGATCCACATTTGTCAGATAATTATAGACCGATTACAGTCCCTAGCGGCTTCTCGAAAATTTTAGAATACTCCTTTCTAGACAGACTACCCTCTTTTATTAATAATGTTGTGTTGCAACTCCCAGAATGTAGGCAACACAGAATTCAATTAGTTCGGATGTTGTCTGAATGTAGAGATTTGCACCTACTAGAGAAAGAACCTACTAGAAGCTCTAGAGTGATGACATCTATTCTGGAACTATCTAGAGAATGGTGACGTCATCACAGAAAATTCGGGATCAGTCATCTTTAGGTATATAAGGCATGCAGTAAACCAGAGTGGACAGTTAAGTTCTTGATAGCAAGTCAGTAAGATCAGAGCAGTAAAGTAAAGTGATCAAGTGCCTGAAATAGTGAATTATTATAGTATTTAGTAGTAGATTAGTAAAGTAAATACTCGCCAAAAAATTGATTTACATATACCATTCTCTAGCTAGAGTATATATCACCTTTAAAGCTCCCAGCCGTATAGGTGCAAAAATATTTAATTGGCTTCCAAATACTATAAAATCTATAGAAAAGGAAAATATATTTAAAAAAAAACTAAGGTATTTTTTTTTTTAACTATTTAACGTCGGCCTAGTTCCGCTACCAGGGCCTATCACCGACGCCAGAAGACGAGCTACCCCCAACCTGGAAACTTTGCCGAACCTCTTCCCTTAAGAAGAGTAGGGATCTTTTACTTGCCTAACATTTAATAGACAAGGGACCGCCTGCTTTACATCCCCTCCGAAGGATGGTATATCCACTACGTAGTCCTCGTCTGAAATTACGTAACTTCCGAGTATACACTGATATACAAGCCTTTAGAAGGTGGGGCGAGAACGCTGTATTTCCCAAGATAGGAGGGTCGCCCATCCAAGTACTAACCGCGCTCGATGTTGCTTCAACGGAATATCGACTGATATTCACATTGAAGTCGCCTCTACGCTTGCCCCTACTAAGATATTCTTGCTTGATAAATGCCTATACAATACTGCAGAGTATTTTAAATGATTGAACACCTCACTAGCATTTAATTTGATGTAATGTATTTGTGACTATATATATGTACCTGTATATAGGGCCTCCATGTTTGGCATAATTCTATTTTTTTGTTTGTTTTAGTCCAATAAAGATATCATTTTTCAAAAATTTCTCCCGGCAAGCTGATTTTTTCAGGGTCGATCGAGGGGTGTCTCCCGAGTATCCGACCAAAAAGTCGCAGCCCGCACCCCTTGGGGGGGGGGGGGGTTGCAATTGAGGTGGTTTCTTATTTATTTTTTTTTGACATTTTCTTTTTCCAGTTTGTACATAATAAGTACATAATAATTTTGCCTAATAAAATTTTGTAACTTTTATTTTTTACGGTCCAGCGCCCATTATATATGGAAAACATTCACCATATATTTATTTATTATGGTGGCTGAATAGCTGGTTGTTTTTCCAGGGTTAATTGAGAACTGTCTCCAAAAAAAAAAAATTGTTGGAGACCCTGCAAAAACTAGCTATTCAGCCTTTTGTTTGTATATTTCTTGAACCATAATAAATAAATATGGTGAACGTTTTCCCGTATAATGGGCGCTGGACCGTCAAAAATGAAAGTTACAAAAAAATTTTATTAGGCAAAGTTGTAGAGAATATTATTATGTACAAACTGGAAAGAGAAAATTTCAAAAAAAAATAAATAAGAAACCCCCCCAAGGGGTGCGTACTAGGGTGGCCCATCTCTATAGGGGGTGAATTTTTTTTGCGTATTTTTTAAGTCTCACCCTACGAAAATATACTATTATACTAGGAATAATTTATGTCAAAGTTTCAGATAATTCGGTGAACGGTAACCCGTGCCGCATTCAGGTAGAAATTTGTAGATAAGATTTTATTACGGTAATACACTTAAATTTTACTTAAAATACAAATTCTTTTCTCATAATGTTTTATTGGTGTAATTATTTCCTAGAAATTATTTGTTTTGGAAGTTTGGAAATATGCACCTACGGTAGGTTTTTATGTCAGTTTGCAATTGTGTTTTACAGTGGTGACATTATAAGTTCTAGCATACGTTCCTTTTTGAAAAAACATTTAACGATGGCTGATGTTAAATCCTTACGAAAGGATACTTTCATTTACTTAGTTGGACACTATTCGTCACAAATCATTGGCAATAAATTGCCGTCTAATAGACAAGTATTACAAGTGCTCTTTTATAACATTCGTGAAGTGAAGCTAAGTGTACATGAAAGTGCTAAATTAACAATAAAAGAGGTGTCAATTTTTTGGGATAAAGCTCGCATTCCGACACGTCAGGATTTTCATTGTGTTAAACAACTAGATAAACTTTATGCAGAGTGGAGGAACTTACAAAAATCGGCTAAAAGGGCCAGTGCGGGAGATAAAGAAAAAAATTTCGTTGAAAAATTGGACGATCTTTTTGACATTTCTCATGCAAATGCATTGGAGTTGATGAAAATAGATGAAGATAAGCAGTTTTTAATTAACCAATGAAAAAAGGGACGTCCTGGATTTATGCATGGTATTGATTACCAACTTGCTTCTCAAGAAAAATCAGCTGAGGAGAAATTACAGAAATTATCCGAACGAATGCAACAAGAAAAAGCTAGATTAGAGGAAACAGTCACCTGTCCATCATCAAGTAGTAATTCAGCCGACTCCAACAAAAATGAAGATGAAATAATCGAAGCCCAAGAAGAGTTGTTACAAGACCAGCCTGGCCCGTCACAGCCAAAAAAGAGGAGTTTGTATGGAACATGTAACATCATCACACCAAAAATAGCCGCTTCATTTGATGCTTGCAAAATAAGCGACAGGTATGGAGTCCATATTTTGACGGCAGTAGCAGAAGCACTAGGACATGACACCACATCTTTGTCCATCAGCGGAACCACACTTCAGCGCTCTAGACAACGCATCCGCGAAGAAAGAGCTGAAATATTAAAAACTGCCTTCGGTAATTCTGAATTGCCGGCCCCAGTCATCCATTGGGATGGAAAACTTTTACCTTCTCTCACTGGAATGGGAAATATCGATAGACTTCATATCTTAGTTACTAGTGGAGATATTGAACAACTACTTGGAGTACCAGCTTTGCCCAATTCAACTGGAAGAGAACAGACTGAAGCAGTATGATGTGCTTTGTGAATGGAATTTGGACGAAAAGGTAATAGCTTTGTGTTGTGATACAACAGCATCAAATATGGGTTATATAAATGGGGCAGCCACACTATTGCAACAAAAATTAGAAAGAGATATTCTATATTTTCCTTGTAGACATCATATTTTTGAAGTGGTTTTGAGAAGTGTGTTTGACACAAAAATGCCTTTCTCATCTGGTCCAAATGTGCCACTATTTAAACGTTTTAGGGAATTTTGGCCTAAAATAGATCAAAATAAACTAAAAACTGGATTTCAGGTATCAAAAATTAAACACATTTTACAACCAGTTAAAGCCGAAATTGTAAAGTTTCTAAATGCAGCTTTAACTTTGCAACAGCCTCGTGATGATTATAAAGAATTTTTAATGCTTTCTAAACTTTTTGTTGAAGAAGAGCCCACTCACACGACATTCTATCAACCAGGGGCATTTCATCATGCACGCTGGATGGCCAAAGCCATTTACTGTCTAAAAATATTTTTTTTCCAAGATCAGTTCCAACTAACTAAAAAAGAAAAAATAGGTATTGAAGATATATGTCTCTTTATTGTAAAGGTTTATGTAAAGGCCTGGTTTACAGCGTCATTTGCTAGTAAAGCACCGCTTCATGACTTAGACTTTTGTAAAGAACTCATTAATTATCAAAATATTGACAAAGAAATATCTCAAGCCGCAAGTAGGAAAATAGTGAAACATTTGTGGTACCTTAATTCAGTAAATGTTGGTTTATCTTTGATGACGATATTTCAGTTACCACTAAAAGAGAAATGGTTAAAGCTTTGAATAGGAAAGCACCAAATCAAGAGGGTATTAGACGACTTATTATTAGTAACATTACTGACGTTGAAAACAAGGAAATTCAGGACTTCATATGCGAGAACACTAAACAGTTTTTTCAATAATTAGGTTTGTCTATGGAATTTTTGGAAAATGATCCAACAACATGGAGGGAAAATGAAAGTTATACCCGATGTTTCAATATTGTAAACAAAATTAAAGTTGTAAATGATGCCGCTGAGAGAGGAATCAAACTTATTTATTACTGACTATAATGACATTTTAACAAAAAATGAAGACCAAAAACAGTTTTTACTCCAAGTTGTAAATGATTATAAATCACAGTTTTCAAATGTAAAAAAAGAAACCCTGTCGCATGCTTTGGCCTAGTGCAAAAAATATTGTTTTTATTACTATATGTCTTGTAGATTTAGGATAATATTTGGTACTATATATGAAAAAAACGTTTCATAATAAAATACACAAAGATAAAACGAGAGTTTTATTTCAAAAACTTCTAGTCTAGTTTTCTTAGACTACGAATTTACAGTAGTATGACACATGTCATAGTCACAACAGATAATGTCTTTGATATTTGTATGACTTGATTAGTCATTCTAAAGATAAATGTTGCTGATTAAAAAAAAAACAATGCATCAACCAAAGAATGTAAATAATTCCATTTACTTTTATTATTGCATAATAATGCATTCTGCGGCACCCCTTGCCTTCAATTTGCCTCAATAATATTTTGAGGGGACTGTTTTTTCTTCAAATGGAACCATTTGCAGGGGTGAGAAATAAAAAATTTCGATTTCGAAAAAGATGGGCCACCCTAGTGCTCACTATGACTTCTTGGTCGGATACTCGGGAGACACCTCTCCATCGACCCTGAAAAAATCAGCTTGCCGGGAATTATTTGTGAGCACCCTCTATAGAGAAGGTCTACTTTTACTGTTTTATTATACTCTTCGCAAAAACGAAGAGTATATTGTATTTGATCGGCACATTTCTAAATCAGTAAATATCGCTCGTACAGAAAATTTTTTTATATCTTTATGTTAGTGAACGAATTCTGAACAACTTTCAAAATGTCCGTCTGTCCGTCCGTCCGTCCGTCAGTCCGTCTGTCTGTCACGTTTCTTGTAAGCACGATAACTCAAGAAAGGAAAATCCTATTGTACTGAAATTTGGAGAGTAACTTAGTGTTAGCTAGAGGAACCCTATTGTTTTTTAACAAAATAGATTGGTAAATAAAAAAGTTATTAGTAATGTTAAGAATAGTTTGTATATTTAGATGTAGGCCATATGTTTCCACGGCGATATAAGTTGTTAGAAAAACCAGAGTTGTCAATTGAAAAATAAAAGTCATACCAAGTAAAAATCTTTCAACTTTAATCAAGTCCTCCACAGTCCACTCAACCAGAATCAGTATATATCTTGTACTGAGCTATCATTCACAACAAGTAATTTAAAATTTAAAAAATATTTTTTACATTTTTTTATGGTTTGTAATAAATAGAAACCTTGCGAAATGTTATTTCCTATCACTATTTTTTTTTAATACATTTTACTAATTTCAAACTGGACGGTAGTCCGCTAACCCGCAACATTACCCGAATCAGACAGCATAACGCAATACTTTTCGATATAAGACACACCCTACCATACCAGGCGTTGCCTATCTTCCGGCAACCTCCCTAGCCACAAATTCCCTCTACCATAACCCATCTCTACCCTACTCTTTATATTTCGCCAACTTTCATCTTTAACTCTTTTCCCCCTTGTTATGTTTGTACAATTTTGTTCTTTTAACCTTTTTTGTCCCCTTTTTGTCTTTCTAAATTCCCTCTAGGCCGATAACATCCTGTAAATCCAAACTTTTTAAATCCAACCCTTTTAACTACCCTACCTTCCTTGACGGCGATCAGACCACAAGGACGTCATTTGCTCGAACGGGTTTTTTCGTTTAATTTTGTTTTCCCGTATCAGCAACCAAAAATTTGTAAGTGCAGTGCAAGTGTTAGTTTTAAGTTTTTTATTCATTAGTTTTAGGCTCGTGCGAGCACATTCCCTAAGCATAACCTAGTTTTAAGTCTGCCTAAGGCGGACAGGTGTCCTAGCTGTAACAAGCATTATCATCAAACCAAATCGGACCCGCCTCGTCCAACCACACATTTACCACGACGCTACGCGCCATGGTTGTCTGGTTGGCTCTGGGCCGGGATCCGATGAGGTGCATTTTTGTAACAAGAAATGTCAAATATTATTATTATTATTATTATTATATGAAAATGTGTGTTCCGTTCGTAAAAAATGATTTGCAAAGTTAGAGTTTATTTTGTTACGCTGAAATGATGACATATGCTCCTTTCAAAATTTTTTCCAGTCTGGCCTATATAATAGCTATTGCTTCCTGAACAATTAAATTTATAAACTTCCGGTTTTTTAAATTTTAGTGTTTTATCTCTAGCGTTCAACGGTAGATTTTATGGTTTTTGAGACGGTGAAAAAGCTACTTTAACAAGCTTCAACTAACAAACCTAATCTAGTGTTTAACGCTATACTGTACCGATTTAGATAAAAAACTAGTAGTTGAAAATTAAAAAAATAACTTTATAAATATAACTTTTTGGTAAATTTCATTTTTTGGAAAAAAAACTACTAAATGTAATCTTACCTGTGATTCTGACATTAGATGGACTGCTCACCACCACTTGTCGACTGAGACGGTGCATCGTCCTGCAACGGTACGTTGGAAACTGGTCGCTAAACTCCAGGTTATGGATGAGAAGTTCTCCGGAGGGTAATTGATGAAATTTCCCGTCTGTAAATGTCAGACATTTGTAGTTAGTGTAGGCAGTTATCTGTCTAGCGTTACATATGTTCTCTCAATATATTTTCTTTACGGTTTCATTTTGCCACTTGTAAAATATAAAATCAAAAGTTGAAAGTTGAACAGTAATATTGATTCATATCGGACGAAAATTTGTCTTGTCAGTTCGGTGAAAAGTACTTATAGTCCATTATATTAGGCGGGAAAAAGTAGCATCTTGCAAAAAAAATCCAAGTGAGCTGAAATTTTACTTACACCTTTATTTTAACCCTTGGAAGCAATGTCTCAAAAGTCCCCAGCGCTATCGCGCTTGCGTTTTTATTTTTTCAAGGTCAAAAGTCACAAAAAATATTTTTTTCAAATATCTCGCTTGGTATGGGTCGCACCTGAACCATTATAGTCCAGTAGAATTAGTAAAAAAAAGACTGAAATTTATTGTAATTCGTTTCAGGATGCCAGGTGGATTAAACGATAGTTTTATTGATTACGAACATGACCCTGAATTTGGTCCACTTTTTGACCGCCGGAACATTGTTTATTTAACGATTTATTGTTGAATAATTCTAAAAAATCGACTTTTTTAAAGATAACTCAAAGACCTTTGACGATAGGTTTTTCAATTTGTAAATACTGTTAGAAATTTTAAAAACGGTTAAATTGAGAGGAGTTTCGTTCAAAACGCTTGAAAATTTGTTTAAATAATTGCAAACAGCCGCGAAAATTTTAGCAATTTGCAAATATTTTTCATTCTTTAACAAAAGCACTTCAGTGCTTGAAACTTTGACAAAATATGTCTTTTATTACTCCTAAGTTATCCCTAAAATTTCATTAACAAATTTTAATTAGTTTAAGAGATATTCAATTTTTTTATTAAAAACATAAATAATGTAAAATGCAAATTCACCCAGTTCCCGTTGTCGTAGAGGGTTAACCCGGACATCATTTTTTTTGTTGAGACTTAAACTTTATGTTTTCATTAATGGTAAATCAAATTTGCATTATTTTCAACTTCAAAATGGCGTTTGAAAAAGTGTCACATTTTGAGGTTAGGTTTTTTGCTAATAACTTTTAAACAAATGAAGATTTTGCAATATCGTTCTCAAATCTTTGTTTCTGAGGTTCTTTCACACATTTTCAAAAAGAAAAAAATGACTCTGTAGCCTTACTAGAAGTCGAGATGATTTTTTTTTAAAATAAATTCGTAAAAACTTTTTTAACAAAAATAATTGTTTATAACAAATTATTGTTTAATTAGGAGAAAATCGACATGACAGATATTATTATTTCATCACGCTACCCCAGATTAAAAAAAAAAGTCAAAATCGGAGAAACGGTAAATTTTTGGTTGACGCACGGATTTGAACTCGTCTCGATCATTTTATGAACGTGTTACAGATATGACTCATGCTTCTCTCTCCTATTCTGACGCTGATTTAAAATTAATTATTAATATCGTTGCAAATTGAATTTTTCCCCCAAACTTAGCTGTATTACAAAGATATACTATTAAACTAGTTGTTCGCTAAGTTTCAGCTGTTAATGTTTATTAATAAACAAATTACGAATTTATTTAAAAAAAAATCATCTCGGCTTTTAGTAAGGCTACAGTCATTTTTCCTTTGAAAATGTGTGAAAAAACCCCAGCAACAAAGATATCAGAACGATATAGTACAGTCACTGAAGGTTTTCACCTCCGATTTCGTTGAACCTCCATCGATTTTCATGAAAATTTGTGAGTAGTTAGAGGATACCTCAAGAAACAAAAGTGACATAGTGCCAACTTGCGCTTTTACCCTGGGGGTGGATGCCACCCCTTCTCGGGGGTGGAAATTATTTTATGAAAGATAACCCCAGGAATCGATAGAGGGACCAATTCTAAGCAAAATTTGTTATATAAAGTTATTAAAATAAATCAATACTTTTTGAGTTATTAAAAATCAAAGATTTTGATTTTTCGTGAAAAAAATGCATGTTTTAAAGCGGTTTTTCATAAATAACTCAAAAACTATAAGTTTTTACAAAAAAGTTGTCATTACCAAAATTGAAGCTAATAAAAAAACGAACAAATTCCTTCCTTAAAAAACCTTTTAATATTAATTCAAAGTGAGCTATAGGTAATTGAATGTATATTTTTTTTCGGCGAGTACTCAAATCTAAGTATTCAAGCTTAAATAACGGGAAAACGATGCATTTTATAAAATATACTTACTGAACACTTTTCAAAGTACTCAGAAATACCTATCAAATGAGCTGTAGAAGTTGATAGCCTCAAAATTAAGCAAGTTATGATGAAAATAAGAGGACCCTTTCGAATTTTTTAGGAAAAAGTGACGCCATTTCCACAAAAATTAAAATTTATAGTAATCCCTATAAGACTTTCTTTATTTTAGCATAAGTAATGACTTCAAAAATTTTGACCGGTTTAGAATGCATATTTTTGAAAAAAATATGATTTAAAAAAATCAGAATTTTTCAAATTTTCGTAAATTTCATTTTCTTTTGATAATAACTCCAAAAATACTCGATATACGTAAAAAATAATACAGAACGAAATTTGAGTTTTTTTTTAACAAATATTTTATTTTTTTTTTAAATTTTTGTAGGATAAAAAATAACCGAGATAGAAACGTTGAAAGCCTAAATTTTACTACCAGAACCATGTAACCGGGGCCCTTTAACCTTTTATCCTTTAAAAAATAAGGGTTTTAAAAGATTAAATTTAATACGATCTTATAGCCCTTGAAATTACCTTTCAAATGGTTTTTGGATGAACCTGATATCATAAAAATTAACGGAGTTATTGTAAAAAAACCAATAATATTTTCTTGGAAAAATTTTTTGAGCAGAGATTTTGTATGCATATATAGGAAAAAAGATAGATAGTAAGAAGTAGACGTGTCGTGTCGTGTTAAAAATGATTTTTTGCAACTGCAAAAAAGGGTGCGGCGCTTCTTGCGGGTGTCGAAGAGTAGGGTTATTTTGCAATGCAACCTGCGGATCATGCAGTGGGGACAATTGCCAAAATAGCCCTCCAATTAATGAAGAAGGAGAAGTTGGTGAAGAGAGCTCTGATGAAGAGTGAAAAATTAAATTTAATGTACTATTAATATTTGATTAATTTATGAAACATTATTTAAATAAAAAATGAATAAACTTTTCATATATTTTAATATTTATTTTAATACATTTTCCTCTTAATTAATAAATTAAATTTAAGCACTGAAAAAATTATTTTCAACGTTAAATTATGCTTTTTCATCAATTTGTGCCCGAAGGGTAGTTTGGGGAATGTGGAAAGAATAATATTAATAAAGTTTGAAATATATTAATAAAGTTTATTATAAGTAATAAAAAAGATTCTAAATAATTAAAGCTATTAAAGCTGATAAAAAAAAATTTCCATTATTTTTATGACAAGTGGTAGTTTTTAAGGGTGGAAAATTTCGCAATAAATAAATAATTACTTTAATACTTAGTAAATGAGATTTCAATTCAGTAATGTATTATTCAAATGATTAAAGTTTCTTGAAACCAATTTTTTCAATGATTCTGCATTAGGGGGGTGGTTTTTAAGGGTTGAAATTTCACAGTCAACCAAAAATTATATCATAAACATTAAACAAACCGTTTGTGTAATGTTAATATGCGATTTCATATTTCAGAAGTACAAAAAATGATTTTTTCATGATTTTCGATTTAAGGGGTGGTTGCTAAAAGGGTTGAAAAATTAATTAAAATCATAAATCATGCATATAAGTGTTGAAAAATATTTATTTTATCTAATTAAACGAGATTACTTACGCCAGAAAGCTTAAATCTGCATTTTTTCCCATTTTTAACAAAAGGGGCGGATTTCACCCCTAAAATGCAAAAAGCGCAAGTCGAGCATATGTCACTTTTGAAGTTGAGGGTAAAATATACTCAATCCCAAATTTTCATGCAAATCGATGGAGGTTCACCGAAATCGGAGGTAATAGTTGATTTTTACCTTCATTCACTGTACTAATATTGCAAAATCTTTATTTGTTTAAAAGTTATTAGCAAAAAACCTAACCTCAAAATGTGACATTTTTTCAAACGCCATTTTGAAGTTGAAAATAATGCAAATTTGATTTACCATTAATGAAAACATAAAGTTTAAGTCTCAACAAAAAGAATGATGTCCGGATCAACCCTCTACGACAACGGGAACTGGGTGAATTTGCATTTTACATTATTTATGTTTTTAAAAAACAAATTGAATATCTCTTAAACTAATTAAAATTTTTTGATGAAATTTTAGGGGATACTTTGGGGTAATAAAGGACATATTTTGTCAAAGTTCCAAGCACTAAAGTGCTTTTGTTAAAGAATCAAAAATATTTGCATATTGCGAAAATTTTCGCGGTTTTTTGCAATTATTTAAACAAATTTTCAAGCGTTTTAAACGAAACACCTCTCAAATTAACCGTTTTTCAAAGTTCTAACAGTATCTACAAATTGAAAAACCTATCGTCAAAGGTATTTGAGTTATCTTTAAAAAAGTCGATTTTTTTGAATTTTTCAACAATAAATCGTTAAATAAACAATGTTCCGGCGGTCAAAAAGTGGACCAAATTCAGGGTCATGTTCGAAATCAATAAAACTATCGTGGCATCCTGAAATGAACTACAATATGCATATTTGCTAATTCCACTGGCCTATTACTTTTGCAAACGTCAAAAAGTCATGACTACTCAAAAATTCAGTTATTAGAGAGGGTATGCAATATTTCAGACCTGGCGATGCAAAGAAGCGGCGCAGGGGGAGAGGCGGTGCCTCCTCTGTAAAACGGAGTTAATTGAGTTTGGATAAGTTTTATTAGTGAAAGGTTAATTTTTAAAAAAATCAGCCACCCAAAAAAAGCACCCAACCCACCCGACAAAAAATATTTGGCGCCGCTACTAACTCTAGAACTTCTTCAATTTCTTGATCGGTAGAAGTCCTTTTCGACGAAACAATACAAGTGACTCTCAACCAAGAAAAATTCCTACCCAATCGCTCAAATAAAACCAGATTAATATCAATGCTAATGCATCAACTAGTCTGTCAACATCACTGTGAAACAAAGTAGGGGCGACGTCGACGTTTTAATAGTAGAAATGACGCTTGAAAAATAACTACAAATCACAACCATTGTTGGAGAAGAAGTAGGTGTTCTGTTCTTCTAATAGGACGTGCTTCTTCGAATCAACAAGTTTTCTTCCAATCAGGTAGATGAAACATAGAATCAAAGATATACTCTTCTTCTAGCATAGATAAGTTTCCTATTTGTAGAAATCATCTATTGCTTCTACATGCCATACCCACTGAGTGCGATACAACATCTGCAGTCTTTAACAAAGGCAAAATGAAAGTTCTAAAAATGTTCGAGAAACGCCCAGACTTCCAGCAATAAGCAGAAATTTTTAAGCAGGAGAATTGTCCAGTAGAAACCATTTTGTAAAATGAAGTACGCATTCTTCTGGCAATGTATAGAGCTGCTAAATCGGAGGTATCAATTGACAACTATCGATACATGACATTCGCGAAGTCAACAACACCGCTGTGAAATTGTCGTCACTTGCACCTACTATCACAGCCGCTCACCAACACCTGAGTCGAGTATATCATCAGGTACATCTCGCTTGGTAATGCTTTAAATCTTAAACAGTGGGGGTGGACGATCAATAATTTTATTTTGGAGCCCATTAAGGCACTATCGTCACCTGCGTCAGATGTACTTCTCAACACCATCTTTTGCAATTGCACTAAAGGATGTAACACAAATTGCGGTGTAGAAAAACTGGGCTGTCCTGTTCAATATTTTGTGGCTATTGACACGGTCAATCATGTCTCAACACAAATGTTGATAGTGCTATCGAAGACTCAATAGAAAATATTCAAGATAAAGAATATACTTAATGAGATTAATCCCGTTAATCTCTTCATAGAAAATATTACAGAAGCAAAAAAAATCATAAGGAAGAAGTTAACGAAGAGAGAGAAGAGAACGAGGACGAGCTGTAGAAGGTACTTAAAATAAAGAGAAACATGTATTAGGCCTACTGGGGAAACCATGTAGGTAAAAAAAAACGCGCCTTGCACCTTATCTCTGAGGTGGTGTGGAAGCGGATTCACCCGCTGCTCATTATTTCTCTAACGTATAGCGTGAAAACAGCTGGTTATACGTGAAAGATGTATATACCCTTTTTTGCAGAGAATTTATTAATCTTCAGTTTCTCTAATAACTAAAAAGTCATACGATCCATAGGAAGCAAGATATTTGCGAAAAACTGATTTCTGTGGCTTTTCACCTTGAATAACTGAAAACGCAATCGCGATATCGATGGGCGCTTTGGAGACATTATTTTCTATGACAAAATAAAGGTGTATGCAAAATTTCAGCTTCCTTGGACTTTTTTAGCAGACAGGTCATAATGTGACTGGAGATTATAAAATTATATAGATTGTAAAGCACAACATATTGGGGGATAGATATAGGTACAATATATTTACCTATATTGTATACTGGGCCAATATATTAGCTTTAGCCAATATTGTACCTATATGCCTAGCTATATTTTCAATACTAACTCAATATACGGTGTCCGCTATAAAGTTGGCTACATATGAGAAACATGTGTATTATTGAGATTTCTAAAAAACTCTGTTAGGAGTTCGTTTCTGCATTGCCGACAACAAAAAAATACATTTTGACACATGTCACGTAATCACCGATTTGGCGGGAATGTAAAGAATAGTTGACGGTGGTACCGAAAAATGGGTCAAATTGATTTCAAAGAATTTGTTACAACTGCCCATTTTTGTGTATTAATATTTAAGCAATGTCTGGTGGAAAACTCAGCGTGGAACCATATCAGACGGTCGATATCATTATTAATTTCTTCCTCTGTGTTAAAGTTCAAATCAAGTTTAAAGGTACGGTAGATCTAGGTATCATCGGCATACAAATGAGATTAACAACATTTCAACCATTTAGCAAAATCGGAGGTATGTAAAATAGAAAGTTGCGGCCCTAAAATTGATCCTTGTGGAACCTCCCGAAAGCCTGCGGCAGAGCCATTTACAACAACTTTCTGCATCCTGGGGTAGAAATATCACCGCATGAGGTTAAGTGCATTCTCAGCAAACCCTTACAATTTTAGCTTTGATAACATTAATCTGTGATTAATGAGCCGGTATATCAGAATCACGAGATATAGTTACGCCTAGAGATTGAAGTGTTTTCCACAGTTCTTTATTAATTTTAGTACTTTGAATATGTTAAAGATATACCATTTTTTCGCGTCTTATTGGTGAGGTAACATATTTACGAATTGTTTTGTAATATGTCCAATCATCTCTAGATCTAGTTTGCTTAGCTCTTGCTTGAGTCTTGCTAGAGTCTTATCTCTGTTATCAATCATAACTTTAATTGTATTAGTCATCCGTGGAGCTCTTGGCTTGTAATCTTACAGATTTTAACAGAGGATGAACATTAAACAATGGGCTTGTTACCGATAATTTTTTTTCGTTATTTTCTGTATGGCATTCAATAGAATTCGATTAATAATAAGAAGATAAGTTGTTAAAATTTCAGCTTCATAAGTATATCCAGTTCTTAGATATTCAATGTTAAAAATTGTGTTTCAGTACAAAATGCTTCGCTGACTCGTGACGTCATTTTGCATAAACAGAAATTGAAAAAGTACATTGTATCTGTCAAAACTTCTTTGTTTTTTATCCTATAGAAATAGAAAAAAAAAACATTTGAAAGCCTAATTAATAGTATTTCATTTTTGTTCTTACTGTTTTCGACATAAGTGCCATAGTTTCTGAGATATTTAACATTTAAACTAAATACTTCGTCTTGTAGACGTTCGGACGCCACCTTTATACTTCCAGATCTCCGGAACCATTAACACTACAGAAATTAGAAAAAACAATATTCATCTTCAATTTAGTAACTTTCTTATTTGTCTCTAGCATGTTTTCGCTCAATGTAATACTTTTCGAGTTATTTGACTAATATTGTTTTGAAACACCTTTTTTTAAGCTAAAATCCCAATTTTCAAGTCGTTATAACTTAAAGACTACCACTTTTTATGAAAAGGCATAGAACCTTTTCTTCTTAAAATTGTATTTTATTTTACCTCCAATGTTTTTAATTATTAAATCTCGACTGTCGCCTGATCGGCATCTATAAAGCGACGTAACGCGAAGCTCCGCCCCGTTTTCACGCGGTCCAACTTTGGTAATTTATTTAAGGGCTTAATCGTCCGAATAAAGACCTAAAAATTTGGAAATTACCTTAATAGCCCAGTCGACGAAGGTATTTACCCACAAAAAGTTGCAAACTGTGTAATACGCATGACTGTGACACCGGCGCACTGAATTACATGTCACTAAATCAGAATTTGTTCAATCTATATGAGTGTTGGTTCATTTAAAAGATGGAAATTTCTGATGCTTTTTTTTTTAAACAATATAAGCAAAGGATGGATAGATATATATATATATATATATATATATATATATATATATATATATATATATATATATATATATATATATATATATATATATATATATATATATATATATATATATATATATATATATATATATATTATTATGTTTCCCACTATTTTGTGTGTGGAAAAACGATAATAAATTTTTATTTTTATTTGTTTAGCATGAGTGTCTGTTCTTGCAGACTTACTCCTCTCAGGGTTAAAGTAGGTTCAAAAAAACAAATCAGGAATTATACGATCAATAAAACACTGTAGTTGAGAATAGATTTGTTTTATTAAGTTTACTGGAATATGGTTGTTTTGCAAGAATTTTTTTACAGTGTTAAATTATACAAAAATGAATGTTCGGCGCCGTAAAAAAACATATAATTATTTAAAATCTGACAATGAAATTAGTTTACAAAATGAAAAAGGAAAACTCTGATGTGGTTTTATTCTTACGTACTAGTGAGACTTTTTACCTTAACATCCGATCGGTAGCTACCGCGCGACCGCAAATACCAAGATTGTGGAGAGAAATCCGCTTCTAGTTGTCGTTGCTAACTTGGCTGCAGTGTTGGCAATCGACAATTCGACAGTACAGCTGATGTGATATGGACGATCCTTCTGTTTCGTTCTTGTTTTGTTGCAAATAAAACTTCTCTGGATACTGGATTTTTGTTAAAACGATGCACTATTTCGTTGCACTTAAATTTGTGCCGAGGTGAGTACCAATTTATATTTTCGAAGACGACTTTTACATGTAGGGAAACTGCCCTTGTTTACAAATTACAATTTTACAAAATTTGAGATTTATTTTCTTAATTCTCGTTTTCATATAACCAAGGAAACTATTTTTGAGTCATTACACTACTCTTACTTTGATTTGAATACTTAATACATTCACTTTACTTCAAAATTTCAATTTTCTTCTTTTAAATATTTTTAGGTTATGTCTTCCGCTAAAAATTTGCGTGCGGTTAGCTTCGTTGTTGAGTAATGACTGAATTGTAAATTCTGGCTTTCTATTGGGCCAAAATGAAATATTTGACAGGACTTTACGCCTTGATTCTTTTGAAAAGAAAAATTTAATTTATGAATTTACTTTTTCTAGCTTTATGTTTTATTAAATGTTTATTTTACTACTTGAGTTTTATTTCTCATGCTTTTCTGAGTATTCTGATATGCAATACATATTGATTTATGCCTCAATTGCAATTTTTCATGGTTATGTGAACTCGGACATATTTTAACAATTTTTACCCTTAATACCTAATTTTAGCTACCAAACCATATTCCTGCTTATAGTTTAAAGTACATTTAACATTTATTAACACAATTTCAACACCTTACTCTATTATTCTTACTAATACTGAACTATGCATTTTAGCATGTCGTTTGAGGAGAAACTTGTCACCCCCTACAAAATACTACATGATGTGTTGGACAAAACTACACTAATTCTATGGACCTGGCCAAACTCTATAACAACAAAGTGAAATACTCTAAGAAAAAACCTTTTTACAAACTATTTTACACATTTTTAAGAAAAGTTCATCTGACAGCTATGTGATTTTCTCACTGTGGGCCCCATTTGAAGTTTAATTTAAGGGAACTTACGTCGTAGAGTAAGTATAAACCATATTGTTTCTGTTTTGACACATTTTATCCTATTACGATAGGTATTTTTATGAAATACCTGTGAAGTTTGGTTCCAAGCGTAACCTCCCGTTTAAACTTTTTGTCAATTTCTACCCTGCTTATGTAGTCCTTTTATTATAAGTTTGTGCTTGTTTAAACTTGCAAATTATCACCTTTTTAATTGTTTATTGTTAAATTTATGATTACACTTTTTATTTATTGATACATTTTTATTGTTTTTAGGTTCAAACCACCCTCTCATGTGTGTCAAGAGTTCCTGTTGGTTTGCCACCGTTTGGCTTTGTACAAAAGTTTATTTAAGCATCGTTGCACTTTATCGATACCTTGTTTTGGTCTTATTTACAAATAAAGTCTTTCAATGTACAGGTATGCACTATTTTCTTACTGCTAGCTATATTAATAAATTTATTTACAATTCAAACAATTATTACTAAATTCAACTGCAGTGCTTTATTTTAACGACATAAACCTGCCTTCAGCATGTGATTGGAGTGCCTCTGCATCTCACAAGCACTCGTGCATAAAGTAACCACCATCAGTGGCGTTTCTGAGTTTAATTTGATATAGATTACTAATTTTATTGTTTAAAGTGAATTGTTCCAATATATTATATTGTTTGGGGAGAATATTGCGACAATATATATATATATTATATTATTACGCCCGAACTCAATCGTCACAATAAAAAATATAGAAAAAAATAAAGCTCTTCAAAAAATTTTTTCTTCATTGAGAACTGTTAAAAAGTATGTACACTTCATGATTATTATGGTTTATTAAGTTGTAGTAACGTGGATTAAAAAAAAAGTACATCTCAAATCATTTTAATTTAATTGCTTGATGATTTTCTTGATAAATATATATATTGGAGGCTGTAACTTGCCAAGAAATTGACCCATTGGAAACAATAAAATATCACTATTTCGGAAAAAATCTCGGAAAAAATGTATACTTTTTGAATGTTCAAACACAAATTCGTTTACTTTTGTGCATTTTTTCGAAAATATGATTAATCATATCATGATAAGAAATTGCGATTGTCACGATCTCATACTTATAACTATGAAAATATATTTGATTGTTTTGAATATAAATTCTGGAAGTTTTCCAATACATTAACAAATGTATAAGGAATTCAATGGATATAGCTGAAATGTGGATAGGTGTATCTGTAATAAATACAATACAGTAAAGGCACGTAAGAATTCATGCGAGCGATTCAGCGGCTATGTGTGGTGTCTGTGTATGCGTTCATAATTACATATTTTCCCTCCATACTCACTATTTATCCTTAGCCACTAAGAAAAATGTTAAAAATGTGTAATCAGAAAGAGAAAAAAGCTTTATTTTATTTGTTAGACCTGCTAAGAATTTTTAGAGGTTCCGTAGTATGCATTTAACCGTGCGCTTGGCCGAGCAGAGTGACAAAGTTACTTCACTATTTTTTTCCGGGAAAACCGTGGCTTTAGCGATAAATTTTATTAAGACATTTTTTGCTCAGAAATACGTGGTCAACCTACCTGTATTTTTTGTTTCTTCTAGCCTGATTTAATTTAAAAATTTTGAAAAAATTGATAAAAAAAATTTTTCTTCACTTTTTTTTTATGTTCTGCATCCGAGCTTTTCAGGATATTATTCTATACACTTTCACGAACTCATTAAAAAAAAAATTATTCAGTTTGCAACTTTTTGTGGGTTTCACTATAAAATGATCTCTGTCGTCTGGGCTATTTTGCTAGCCTGCAAGAACAGTACGCTGTAAGTTTTTATGTTTTTCCTTTGTTATAGCGAATTTCGTCAAGTAGGTCGTTAATTTTGGCAGTAAATATTAAAACCAAAGCATTTTTGGATAGAGAATTAAAAGACCTTTCAAATGAGGTATCACGAGCCCCTACTTCCCATTTAAAAATTTAGGGGTTGTAACCGCCACTCGAAAGGGGGTTGAATTTAGGGATGAAATTTGTACGTACATTTGTACGTACAGGATGTGATTTCAGAGTTTGGCTGTTCCACACTACATAGGCGCAGCCAGGGGGGGAGCCATGGGGCCCGGGCCCCCCCCCAAGCCGTCTTCCGTGAGCCAAAAAATAAAGAAGCAGTACAAATCAGTATCTAAATTATCCCTTGAAATAAATGTTTTGTAATTAATGCCAATATTATCTAATACACATCCGTTTTCAACCATTTTCTGAAAAATTTTCCTCATCCTCTGGGGAGGCCGGTTCTATTGGCCCCCCCCAGATGAATTTTTCTGGCTGCGCCACTGCCACACTATATGTGTATATAATGTATAATAGTTATTTTGCTTTATACAGCTACAAGAAGAAAGTATTTCAAATTTCGGGGTGCAAAACAACCGCACGTCATATATCCAAATATATTAGCGTTAGATCTGACGACAGGGAGATTAATTCCTAGATTAAATTAGTTTTGGAGTAAACAAGGTTATGTTTTGGAATTCCGCTTGTTGACTTATAAGCTTAACCCACGTATTAATAAACATAAGTAATTTACTTCCTCTCTAACACTTTCGCGAGACGAAGTTGGATCGATGGTTGTTTACCGGCGTGCTAGCGACGACTAAAGTGATGTTTATAATCCTGTTTTAAAACAGTTAAAATTCCATAAAGCTGCAAGATTTACGGAAAGTTAAATTTATGTTTTAATACATTGTGTGTAATTTTCCTCATTATGCTTGGTTCAAATATTAGGTGGATTAGAAGACCAATGTTATTATGATTTATATCCGCCGTAATATTCTGCATATTGTTTTCGAAAGGTGCGAGAGAAACAGGGCCATTTCAAATTGCATGTTTAATAGTTATTTATGTAATAAACTCTGTATGATTATTTTTTTTAGTTTTAGGATCAAAACATCGCGATAATTCAATATCAGAAATCGTTCGTAAAACCAAAAATGCAAGTAGCTTTATCCAATAGGCCATCTTTCTGATTTCCACACAAAAAATACTATTTATCATAATAAATTCATTGCTTAAAATATATTCGCAGGAAAACTAGGTAGATAGATATTTGACGATGCAGAGGAGGAATGTCGCGTCAGTCCTGGGCACCATACGGCCTTCTGCCAACTTGTGAGACATTTTTTTTTATTCTAAATTAATTTATTTATATCTTTTTGTTCTTCCTTTTATATTATTCAGTATTTTATTTGTTTTCAAGTCCAATAATAACTTTATTTGTATGTGTTGTAATTTTTTTATATTGCTTGTAAAATTGTCTAGAGATAGATGTTTATTTGACTATCTTGATATATACAGTGTTTATAGCAAGTCAATAGAAAAGTATGTAATTCCATAACAAAAATATCTCTAATAAAAATACAAATATATCTTTTAGTAATATACACAGATAAATAACTAGTTTTACAGATTGACTTAAGTTGGATGGTAGTGCATTTATTGTGAGTTTTGTTCAATAGTTGCTTACAATAGACTGATGACAATGGATTTCCATAGGACTTTATTCTGATTATAAACAAAGGTCTATATGTCTGTCTAACTTTACATCGCCAGGGTATTCCGTATTTTCAAATACTTTTCTTTCGAAAACTGTTAATCCTAGAAAAAGAATGTTTCAAATAAAAAAGTTACCTCCACTCCAGAGCTGGGTAAAGTACTCTGCTAAAGTGCTTTGAAGTAGTACTTGAAGCACTTTTAGGGCTTCAAGCACAGTGCTTCAATTACTTTTAAAAAAGAGTACTTGGTACTTGATATTTGAATTACTTTGCTTAAGTACTTGGGGCTTTCAAGCCCTTTCAGAGGGCTTCAATTACTTTAGAAAGTAATTGAAATCCTTTTGAAGTGCTTGAAGTATTTCAAAAGTACGTGTTTTTAAAATTCTTTCGAAGCCCTTCCAGACAAGTCTCATCATGAATTGTGAATAAAAAAACAAAGTCGTCTGTATTCACATCGATAATTGACGATTACCATTTCTGTTGTGTATTGTGAAATAAAGAATAGGTTAAGTCATAGTTTTAGAATAATTGAGGAGTGATGAGATGATAATTTGAGACAGTTAATTTATTTTCGCCTTAATATATTGCAATAATTGAATTTGAAGAATCATTTTTTAAACTGTAGGTTTTAAAGGTACGTTTAATTGGCTCTAACGAAATTATTTTATGTTTAACCACGTCTTGCAATTTTATTTTTTTTTAAATTCGTTTAGCTCTTGTTTTTTTGCGATTATTTTTACAAAACTTAAAAGTTTTAACATGTTTAAAAAGTAGGTACGTTCAAAAAATAATTTAAAAAAATAAATATCCTCTTATGTTAATTGGAAGCCGACCATTCTTTTTGCATTAAATTAAAAAAAAAAAATTAATGGCATAATTATTATGAGCCTGCAAACTTTAAAATAATTTATGGCTTTTGGCTGTTTAAACAAATATTTGTCGTGAAATTTTCTGTGGAGGATAACATCCATAAAGAGTATGTCTTCAAAATTTTATGTAAATGGATAGATTATTATTAAAGCTATATTAAATTATTTAAAAAAGCTATATATTGCCTTGTTCATTTTTTTTTTTGAAGTTTGTACATATTGTATATCTTAATCTGTTTGAAATTTTGTTGTGAACAATCTCCATTTTATATTTTTGCAATACGACCAATACGACAGGAGATATTCATAAAAATGCGAGAAAATACGATATTTTGTAATTTCAATTGTTTGTCAACCTCGCCTCAAAACAAAAATGTATAGTGTCATATGCAAGATTCCAGCAAAGAAGGTTCTCCCTAAACACTATGTATATTATTAATATTATTATGTACCTACATTACTTACTAATAAAAACCGCTGCCCAAGGAATCACTACTTCCACATCCAGATTTTCTATCCAAGTCACTCACAACGAAAAATTTCGTATGTGGAAATAACTGTTTATGGAACTTTAACAATATAATATTTGAAATTCTCTACCCCAAAAACCCATAAAACGATACCCCCACATCGGTAGTAGGGATGGTGATAGGGGGTGGTAGCGGGGGTGAATAAAATAAAAAAATATTTTGGGGTTTCTGGTTCTTGTACACACATTAAATCACATTTTTTTTCATTCCCTTTAATAATGGAGTGAGGGGGTAATGGGGGGGTTGGCTAAAGCCAAAATTTTCTTTGAGACCTTAGCTCATTTTGTATATACTAAATGCCAATTTTATGAACTCTTACCTGCTTGATTTACCTATTTACCCCAAATTTACCATAATTTATTCCCCAACCCTTCGACGGAACAAGATGAAAATATAATCTAGTTCTAGATCTTGTTAAAGTACGTATGTGTACCAAATTTCAAGTCAATATATCAAACGGTTCCAGAGTAAACGTGCGCACAAAAAAAGTTACAGACCGACAGACAGAAAATTTTTTTTCGCTCAAACTTAATATCTCGACGTTTCATGACATTCTAAGCTTATCTGAACAATAAAAATTTTAAAAAAATTTTTTGTCGTTACTATACTTCCACTCGATGTGGAATTAATACATAAATAATTTTCTTTTAGAGCGTTTATTTTTTCTGAATTTTTCAAGATCGTCATATCATAAAGGTGTGATTGGTATGACAATAATCTTGCTTTTGTTTTTTAATCTCATATTACCGCTTAACATTTATATTTCTGAAGGCTTGGTACTTGGTGCTTTACTTTTTCAAGTACTGTACTTGGTAATTGAAGTACTTTTGTAAATAAAAGTACTTGGTACTTGATGTTTTAAAGCACTCTGGCTAAGTGCTTGGTACTTGGTGCTTGAAGCACTTTATCAGAGTACTTTACCCAGGTCTGCTCCACTCTTTATTACTTCCACGTCCAGTGGAAGTATAGTAACGACAAAAAAAATTTAAAAATTTTTTATTGTCCAAATAGGCTTAAAATGTCATGAAACGTCGAGATTTTAAGTTTGAGCAAAAAAAAAAATTTCTGTCTGTCTGTCGGTCTGGTCTGTCTGTCTGTTTGTAATTTTTTTTTGTGCGCACGTTTACTCTGGAACCGTTTAAGATATTGACTTGAAATTTGGTACACATATGTACTTTAACGAGATCTAGAACTAGATTATATTTTCATCTTGTTCCGTCGAAGAGTTGGGGGGTAAATTGGGGTAAATTTGGGGTAAATGGATAAATCAAGCAGGTAACAGTCCATGAAATTGGTATTTAGTATATACAAGAGAAGCTGAGGTCTCAAATAAATTTTTGGCATTAGCCACCCCCATTACCACCCCCACCTCCTTATTAAAGGGGATGAAAAAAAAATGTGATTTAGTGCATGTACAGGAACCAGAAACCTCAAAATATTTTTTTACTTCATCCACTCCCCCACTACCACCCCCCTATCACCACCCCCACCCCACTACCGATGTGGGGTATCGTTTTATGGGTTTTTGGGGTAGAGGATTTCAAATATTATATTATTAAAGTTCCATAAACAATTATTTTCACATACACAAGTTTTTTCGTTGTGAGTGACTTGGATAGAGAATCTGTATGTGGAAGTAGTGATTCCTTGGGCAGCGGTTTTTTTATTTCATCTATATGCTTGGTATCTATTTGGAAAGATAAACCATATGAGATATAAACTCCTGCAAATTCTCAGAAAAAAATTAATATTTCCTACACTTTTTACCCGTCATATTAACACATTTTCTTGAAAGATATGCAGTGATAAGATGGTAAAAAATTGACACCAATTCAATATTCTGTTCTTGAGTTGGAGTGAGTTAAAAGAAAAAACCGCTGCCTAAGCAATCACTACTTCCACATCCAGATTTTCTATCCAAGCATCTTACAACAAAAAAATGTCGATATTTTACTATTTGCACTCCACTATGTGGAAATAATTGTTCACATAACTTTAATAATATAATATACCATCCGGTTGTGGGGGCGGTAGATGAGGAGACTGTTGCCAAAAAGATGTTGGGAGGTCATTAGTTCTTGTACGCACACTTAATCACAATTTTATTTTCTCGTCTCCTCTTCATAATGGTGTGGGGTGGTAGAGGGGTGGCTAATGCCAAAAGAGAATTGTGGCTTTTATTTCCTGTATAGACACTAAACCTCAATTTTATTTTTTTACCTCTTTCAATAATGGGATGGGCGTCATAATAGGGCTGGTAGAGGAGTAGCAAATGTAAACCTTTGGTTCTTTTATACACGCCAAATCGCAATTTTATTTTTTACCTTCTTCAATAGTGAGATGTGGGTGACAATGGGGATGGTAGAAAAGGTGGCTATTGCCAAAAAAAAAAAAAAAATTTACAGATTCTAAACCTATTTGAAAAAATAAACATTTCTGAAAATGTTTGTATTACTGAAAATTGATTAATTTTAAGTTTTCACCGCATTTACAAGCTCATTTTTTAACATTCCTTAATGATTCTCAAACCAATGGAAAGCTTATTCTTTCTAGATTCAGATGCTGCCAAATTATTCACGAAATGTTTGTTAACAAATGCTACAGAAATTGTTTAAACAACGCATACCAGAAAAGTGTAGTGTAAATTTCAGCATCGAGGAAATTTACAAACTAGTACAGATAGATGATATGATATCTGCAGAACAGAATGGAGCAGTTTTTACTGAAAGAATTATCTGCATTGCTTTATTGTTGTAAAAAATACGATTATTTTTGTACAGCGCCCACTATCGCGCTTCGCGCGTCTGGTCCCCGTCAGTACTTGCACTACGATATACTATTATTGTAGAACATTCTTGTTATGCTTATTACTTATACGTAAATATTATCATTTGTTATCGTGAAAAAAAAACAGAAAAATTTTAAGAGTAATTTACTTGCGCACAGAAATTGTTACTTTGTTACTTAATAATATACTCATGAATATAGAAAACAACGTGACAACTACATAAATAAACTTAATAAACTTAAAGTTACTTCTTGTGCATGAAAACTAACAATAACGAAGTTATACATTTACATTATGCATACTTAAATTACGACGTTCTTAATTAATTACTTTATAGGGTGACCACATTCTTCACTAAAAGTATCGCAGGTTTCTTCCTTGGCAATTGACGATTTGCACGAAAGAAAGTTCAGTAAAAAGTGTCATGGCGCACAGTATAATGGTATCACTGTAATTCGCTGCACATGTTGACCAACTCGTCTAATTTCCAAACTTTGCAACAATTAAATACCTATAATATAATAATCATAACATCGTTTTCATTATCTTTAATGTTAAACCTGCTTCCATTGAATATAAATAGTCTTTATTAGGTTGTTTCGTAGTCTACAATATTTAAAAAATGTCGAATTATGCAATTTGTCAAACACTGTTTCCAACTCTCAGTTTACTAGAAGTGTTGGCAGCAGTGATTAACAAATTGCATAATTTGACATTTTTTAAATATTTTAGACTACGAAACAACCTAATAAAGATGATTTATATTCAGTGGAAGTAGGTTTAACATTAAAGATAATGAAAACAATGTTATGATTATTATATTATAGGTATTTAATTGTTGCAAAGTTTGGAAATTAGACGAGTTGGTCAACATGTGTAGTGAATTACAGTGATACCATTATACTGTGCGCCATGACACTTTTTACCAAACTTTCTTTCATGCAAATCGTCAATTGTGTTAGCTACATGCCAAATATTATCGTCCTCCATCACATTATTTTCATGAATTACCTTTTTAGGGTGTCAATCCTGTATAATTGTCACTCACGGTTTACTTTTACCAAAAATTATTGATCATACCAGCTTTTATTCCATTGTCATATTTCAAAAAATGTGTATTCTATGCAAATTTTAGTTTAGCATTGTTCGTATGATCAAATTTTTTCATATATATTTTTTTTAATTTCATAGTTATTACCAAAAACGTAACTTCATGCTTATTCGATTGCTCAAATCTCATTACTGGAACATTTAAACCGGTCAAACGTAACTTTTTCAAATGTCAGTGAGTGAGTTACAATCGTATCTGGTTACAATAACAGTACAGTTGAGTTGATTATTTTTGGCGACAACATTCCACTAGAAATTTTATTGGTGATTCTTATGTATTATGATTTCGAAAAAAATATTTCCGCCCAAAAATTCCTGGTGCGTCAAAAGTTATATGCACTTGACTCGCTTACTTATCAGTTATAATATCCCTAGTAGTCGGGGAGCCCTCCCTAGATGTACATTTAAACCCCTCCCGATCCTTGGGATCAATGTTTTTCATAAAGATTAAAGCCTAAGAAATAATTTAAGACATGTCCTAAAAAAAACTGGCTGTACTTTCAAAATGGCGGCCAATGTTAAAAAGAAACTGTTGCCAATGTTGTTTTTGTCATTTAACACAAAAACTAAAAAAGATGGACAAAAACTTTTTTCGCAAAAAACAACGGGAATAAAATTTTCTACAATTTTGTTCCTATACAATATTTTGATAGGAGTTACCATTTTCCAGATAAACGAGTCCAAAATTAAGAAAACATAGAAATTCATATATCGGTAATCACTTAGAGGAAATAACTGTGACAATTATTGTAAGACGTATAATATAACTTTATATTATTAACATAACAAAAAATAAAATAAACTGAAAAAAAATTAATAACAATAATAATATTATAATTTGCAGACATTTATCTCGAAAAAGGTAACAATAGTATCTGGAAAATGGTAACTCCTATCCAAATACTGTATAGGAACAAAATTGTAGAAAATTTTATGCACTTTGTGATTTGTGCAGAAAGTTTTTCTCCATCATTTTTAGTTTTTGTGTTAAATGACCAAAACAATATTTGCAATTTTTTTTAAACGGACGCCATTTTGAAAGTACAACCAGTTTTTATTTTTGGGGACATGTCTTAAATTGTTCCTTAGGGTTTAATCTTTATGAAAAACATTGTCCCCAAGGATCGGGGGAGTGCACGGACAGTTAGGGTAGGCTCCCGTAGTATTACGTTTTATATTAAATTTTATATTTTATTTTAAGAGTTGAATTATTTATCTGGAAAATGGTAACTCCTATACAAATATTGGACAGGAACAAAATTGTAGAAAATTTTATGCACTTTGTTTTTTGTACAGAAAGTTTTTCTCCATCTTTTTTAGTTTTTGTGTTAAATGGTAAAAATTTTGTGCAGAAAGTTTTTCTCAATCTTTTTAGTTTTTGTGTTAAATGACAAAAACAATATTTGCAATTTTTTTTTAAACGACGCCATTTTGAAAGTGCAGCCAATTTTTTTTTTTTTTTGGGACATGTCTTAAATTGTTCCTTAGGCTTTAATCTTTATGAAAAACATTTTCCCCAAGGTTCCGAGGGGGAGTGCACGGACACTTAGGGTGGGCTCCCGTAGTATAGGACATTGATAATGTACGAGATAATTTTATGACAATCGAAAGCACGTTGCTGGGTAATAGCCCGACGCGACGCCGAAGGTGGGCGGCTATTACCAAGCAACGTGCTTGAGATCG
Source organism: Rutpela maculata (assembly GCA_936432065.2). Lineage (NCBI taxonomy): Eukaryota > Metazoa > Arthropoda > Insecta > Coleoptera > Cerambycidae > Rutpela > Rutpela maculata. The sequence goes on from OW386286.2 coordinate 4,318,025, forward strand.
TCATAAAATTATGAGGCATTTGTCAATGTCAGAGGGATATTCGGTCAGAAAATTTTTTGAAAAAATAAAATCAAAAAGACGCAACAGAACAAAACAATTATTTATTTATTAAAAGTACAGTTGGCAAAGGTACAGTTACTAAAATTTAATGCAGCATTCGATTGATTAAAGTTAAATAATTTTATTGCCATAGTGATTGATAATTTCCCTAGATGGTGTTATCAGTGTAATATTAAAATGATTGGGTGATTTATGTCACATGACAAGAAATAACGAAATTTAATTGGTTGTTAGAACTGTTAAAAAAATTTCTACATAATATATCTTGTACTAGTAATCGAATGGAAATTTTAAAATACTCGCTTTTTTGAAATAAAATTCTTAAAAAAAAATAGACCTGTCCGATATGTATTGGTTAATTCGCCATCTTGGAAAAAAATATGTTACGATGAAAATTGGGTGAAAAAAAGGATGTTCAAAGAAAATGCATTTTTGAGAATTGTAAAAAATGCACTTTTTTTTTAATTGAACTTTAAGTGCCTAAAAAAAATTTTTTCTTTGATTTTCGCATAAGTAAAAAAATGTTCCTTCTTTAGTTTTAAATAGCCTAGGACCATTCTGTAAAGCTGTTTCTAAAAGCTTTTCAAAAAATTTTTTCAATCGGTTCAGGGATGTAGGAGAAATTTTCGAATTACGTTCACGGAACCGCCCACCTTTCATGAAAGCGCGTCAAAAAGTGCATATAACTTTTGACGCACCAGGAATTCTTGGGCGCAAATATTTTTTCCGCAATCAGGGGACATAAGACTCAACAATAAAATTTCTAGTGGAATATCGCTGAAGAAGATTGTATTAAATCAATTCGACTGTACTAATAACACGTAATAAACACATCATTTTTCGATTTTTTTCGCTCCGCCATTTTTGAGATATTCTCAGTTTAAACGAGGGTCCAATACATTTGTATCACATATTAGTATAATAAACAGCAATATCCTCCTCGGCATACTTAAATAGAGTACTTTATATAAATGTTTTTAACAAATGAAGTAAAAATTTTATTGTTAACTAATGGGCATAAAATCAAAGCATAAGCTTTAATGTGAAAAAGTTGTAATTTTGTATAGCAGTTAACAAACTACTTCCGTCTTTAGGACCACAATAAGCATCGTGACGACGCATTGCCGTTGCCAGCAAACTATTCGCAAAGGAACTTTTCCTTTCGGGAATCTCGTTTTCCTAAATTACGACTGTAGAACCTTCAAACAGTTACAGGACTTTTCATTGTTACGTAAAATTCCTTTGAAATAGTTCTTTTATTTCTTCAGCACAGAAACCGTCTCAGTCGGCGGTAATTTGCATTGCTTTGTTATTTGGAATATATTTTTCCCTTGATTTTTCCTTTATAAATATATCAATATAACGTTTCCATTTGATGTCACGTACGCAAATGAGAAAATATATTCGTAATTGACATTTAATAATAAGTCACTTCGATGGTTTCCTATAAAAGAAAAGCAGATATTACGTTTTGTGTATCGTTAAAATGTATAAGGCTGAATGATCTGAATACGCAAAACGTAAATTATGTTAAATGTTTTCTACACTGAAAAAAGTGCATGTAAAATTAAAGCCTCATTACATTAGAATTCATGGAATTTTACTGTTAGAATAATGTAATAAGAAATCGTTGCAGACAAATACATGTAAAAATACATGCCAACTGTCTTGTTAAATCACAATTTAATTATCCACACTGAGTGCAAATTTACTAGCCCTCGTATAAATGTACTAGCCCTGGTGTAAATATATAGGCAACTGTGGTGTAATTTTACATCCAGTCTGTGAAATTCTAGTCATTATCACTGGTCACAGATCTACATGAAGATACATGTAAAATTACACGAGTACTTTTTTCAGTGTAAAGGAACTACAGAAATAACTTAATCGCACCATGATGATACGAATATACCTACGCATGTAGGTACTTATAAATACATAATTGTACAAAAAACCGCTGTCGTGCTGTCTAAGGAATCATTACTTCGACATCCGAATTTCCAATTCAGGTCTTATAGGCCGGGAGCCCGCGTATAAAATGACTGACTATCCGGCGAACTTTGAAAATAAGAAAAATGGATTGTTCTCATATAAGTTAGCAATGAATGGACCGTCAGCTGGTTGGGTAGCGGTGGGGGTGGCTTGTCAAAGGGTTGAAAACACGTAAAAAAAATTGAGAAAAAAAACTATCCGGCGAATGCTGAAACTTATATGAGGGGAAGATTATGTTGTATAATGAAAGTAGAATATAGTCAGCTGAACGGGGGGCGGTGGATTTACCGTCAGCTGATCGGTCAAACAAGTCCAAAAACACGAAAAATTTAAATTATTCGGCGAACTTTAAAATTTGGGTATAAGATAATATTTACTCTGAGATTCACGAAAAACATAGTCAGCTGCAAGTATGTGGGTGGAAAAGTCGTCAGCTGGTACAGAACAGTGCTGAGTGTTGATCACCTGCGAGGCAGCGCCCATCACCTCTCTTGCATCAGCTGACGACATATCCACCCACATACTTGCAACTGACTATGTTTTTCGTGAATCTCAGTATAAATATTATCTTATACCCGAATTTCAAAGTTCGCCATAAAGATTTAATTAGTAATATCAATATTGATAACTTAATGTTAGAAAATATGCGTGCGGCACTCTCGAGTTTCTTTTTTAAATTGGAATAAATATTCACTTTATTATTAATATACATTATTTTATGAGAATACAAATTAATACATTCGTACATTTCAAAATTATACAGGATGATCTGCTCAGAAAATTTATTTAGTTTAGTGAAAATAAAAATAATTTTATTCGGCTTCCGATAACAGATTTTCCTCATTCTCATTTTCATCCAACTCATCACTCTCTTGGTGCTCAGTGGGTGAAAGATCATTTTTCTCTTTGTCACTCGCATCTAAAAAAAATAATTATTTATAAAAAATTCATTAAGATTATAATAGGATGAAAAGTGAAAAGCACAAATGATATAATACCTTCAGTATTTTCGGCATCTCGGATAATCATTTCCACTTATGGAGGTAATTGATCTCCATCAAACCACTTGCAAGTTAAATTTGTTTTCCTCAAGCTGTCACCCATAACCAAGGGATCTAATGTAGATGGCACTTGTTTGTGTGCGTTATTCCAAATCGTATACATACACAGTTCTTAAAACGTGCTGTACAAGTTCCGATTTCGACGAAGGCGAGAGAGGTGCATCAAAATTTTTGTGTGGTAACCGAAATTCGTAATCATTTTCGCTAAATTTGTACACCTTAGTGAAGGTAGCTACACGAGCATCATTAACGTTTTTTATAGCTTTAACCCATACATCGTGCAAATAAACGTCTCTATTATGTTAACGACATTATTGGTAAATTATTCAAACTTTTAAATGCTTCAATAAACTCTTGATCTTTTCTTAATATAGTAAAAGGCTTCTTTTTCCTTTCTTGAAAAATACGGGATTATAACCACATCTCGCGAAACCGTGGAAAGCGGGCAATGCGTTACACAAGTCGTTGCCAAGTGCTGAATACAAATCGTTTAGATATAAAAATTGTTCTTTATTTCCTACGTTTCTTTATCTCCATTTTTATCCAAATTTTCACATTATTATGTACATTTTTCATGTTTCCCAGCATGATGATAGAAATGTCAGTATCTGAACTTATGACCACACTGATGTTCTCATTTATACGTGAAAAATCATTTTAGTGTCCGCCTCCTCGTGACTAGAACACGATAAGCTTTCCGGGGCTTCTTAGGTGATACTAGATTGAATATAGTCGTTTCGAACTCAATAACTATAGCAGTTTTCATATTTAGGTATAGGGTTTTATTACCTACGAACGGAGCCATTTCATCATTTGCCCAATACATTGAAAGAAACTTGATTAGAGCTTATAAAAGAAGTTATTCAAGCATTTAAAAGTTTGAATAATTTACCAGAGGAGAACCTAAATAATGTCGTTAATATAACAGAGAAGTTTGTTTGCACGATGTATGGGTTTAAAGCTATAAAAAACGTCAATGATGCTCGTGTTGCTACTTTCACTAAGGTGTATAAATTTAGCGAAAATGATAACGAATTTCGGTTACCAGACAAAAATTCTGATGCATCTTTGTCGCCTCCGTCGAAATCGGAATTTGTACAGTACGCTTTAAGAACTGTTGTATGTATGTATACGATTTGGAACAACGCACACAAAGAAGTGTCATCTACATTAGATCCCTTGGTTATGGGTGACAGCTTGAGGAAAACAAATTTAACTTGCAAGTGGCTTGATGGAGATCAATTACCTCCATAAGTGGAAATGATTATCCGAGATGCCGAAAATACTGAAGGTATTATATCATTTTTCACTTTTCATCCTATTATAATCTTAATGAATTTTTATAAATAATTATTTTTTTTAGATGCGAGTGACAAAGAGAAAAATGATCTTTCTCCCACTGAGCACCAAGAGAGTGATGAGTTGGATGAAAATGAGAATGAGGAAAATCTGTTATCGGAAGCCGAATAAAATTATTTTTATTTTCACTAAACTAAATAAATTTTCTGAGCAGATCATCCTGTATAATTTTGAAATGTACGAATGTATTAATTTGTATTCTCATAAAATAATGTATATTAATAATAAATTGAATATTTAATCAAATTAAAAAAAGAAACTCGGGAATGCCGTACGCACGTTTTCTAACATTAAGTTATCGATATCGATATTACTAATTAAATCTTTATGGCGAACTTTGAAATTCAGGTATATGATAACATTCATACTAAGATTAACGATAAACACAGTCAGCTGCAAGTATGTGGGTGAAAAAGTCGTCAGCTGATGCAAGAAAGGCGCTGCCTCGCAGGTGATCAACACTCAGCACTGTTCTGTACCAGCTGACGACTTTTCCACCCACATACTTGCAGCTGACTATGTTTTTCGTGAATCTCAGTGTAAATATTATCTTATACCCAAATTTTAAAGTTCGCCGAATAATTTAAATTTTTCATTTTTTTGGACCTGTTTGATCGATCAGCTGACGGTAAATCCACCGCCCCCCGTCCAGCTGACTATATTCTACTTTCATTATATAACATAATCTTCCCCTCATATAAGTTTCAGCGTTCGCCGGATAGTTTTTTTTCTCAATTTTTCTTACGTGTTTTCAACCCTTTGACAGCCACCCCCACCGCTACCCAACCAGCTGACGGTCCATTCATTGCTAAGTTATATAGGAACAATCCATTTTTCATATTTTCAAAGTTCGCCGGATAGTCAGCCATTTTATAAGCGGGCTCCCGGCCTATTATACCGCAGGTAGGGTTGCCAGGCGTTCGGCTTTAGCCGAACATGTTAGGCTGTTTACGGTTTCGTCCGGCTACAAATTGACATGTCCGGCCAGTCCGGCTTTTGTTTGGCTTTTTGTCTAAGGCTCTAAAACGTGATTTTTTTCGTTTTTTTTTTGTTTTTAGTCGCTTTTCTATAGATACATTTCATTGTTTTGTGATTTTCTGTTCCTATGTAACAAATGTTTAATTTTAAATTAATCAAGTTTAGTAAAGATATTAAAAGACTGATTTTGTGTTTTAGTTATTTTTTTTCTGGCAAACGAATGCTGTTCGGCTTTTTGTACCAAATGTCCGGTCTAATTTATAAGTAAAGTCCGGCTTTTCGAATTTTAGGCCTGGCAACCCCTAACCGCAGGTGAGTCCTGGAAGCTTGGGGAGACCTTCTTCTATTCTTCTCTATCTAGTGTGTGTATCTCATTTACCGTACAACAAATGAGTGTGAGAGAATATGATACTTACTATTCTTATTTTTATTATTATTGTTATTATTATTACATTATTTAATAAAAGACAACGATTTGAACATTTTTGTTTATACCATGAAAATATGCTCAATATAAAATGAAATAACATTTTCATTATTACCGTTGTTGAATTTGCTGTGTAATTGGTATTCACGTTTGACCGAATTCAATGAAAAATTTATGGTATAGGAAACAGTCAAATTCATTAAAAATATGTGTTTACATGTAGTTGTTTTAAATGTAATATGATGTTGGAAGGAAAAACGGAAAATCACGTATATGCATTAAATAGCTATCAATGCATGTCCTCGGTTTATGCATATGGACAGTGGCGGATTACACACCTTGGGGTTCTGAGCTTCAGGACCTTGGTCAATACTTGTTAACGCGAGTGTGCAAATGGTAAATATCGATGAGAACATCAGAACAGGTCTTTATTTGGGCGAGGTTCGCTTGTAATCCGATAAACTTTTTCATTGAATATATGAAAATATTTACCAATTTTTACGAACAAGTTCAATTAAATATTTTCATGATATTAATGTATAACATCATTAAGTAATAAACTATTCGCTCTTTCAATATTCATGTTATATTACATTACGGTATATGTATATATGAAATGCTACAAATGAAAATACATACTAACGCAATAAATTACCGCACTGATATAGAGAATTTAAGCGAAACGTATTTCAGTTTATTACATTAATCAAAAAAGAACGGTATAATATAACTGAAATATTTTTGCGTCCTACTACCAACTTTACCAAATACAGCATTTGAACCGTAAAATTTCATATCATTAATAAACACTTCAAGTCTAATATACATCAATTATCATATCTACAATAATATAAACAAACCACTGAGTTCAACGCAGACAGATATTTCAGCTTTTAGTTGCATTTAAACACTTAAGCAGAATAGACACCTTAATAGCGTGCCTACGTAGAAACGCGGCGTTGGACGATAAAAGCATTTCACTTCGTACATAGGTATGTACTATAGCTATGGGAACAATTTGAGATGCAGAGCCAATAAAAGAAACGTAGCGGACGGAAAATATACAGCGAAACAAAATTTGCTTTAAAATTTTTTTCAATAAAATAAACTCGGTAGTCTAGAGCAAAAAAGCAACTATTAAAGTATATATGTATTTTATATGAGTACTAGTTGTCATCCATTAATATGCCTATAATATTTTAAATACTGATCTTTCTTTCAAACTATCTTCCATTTGAAATTAACGTAAAATACGCAATATTTTTTTATATAATTGTACCTTTAATCGACATTGTAAGGAAGGAAAGGGGTGAAACTAACTCTGAATAATAATATACTACTACACCTTAATCACATTGATGAAAAAACTCCAGTCTTTAAAAAAAATGTAAAATTGAAATCAGTTTCTAGATGTTGTGATTCTAAGATTATATAATACCCGACCCTGCCACAATAAATAAAAATGGTTCTGCATTTTAAATCACACCAAAGCAAAGGTGGTAATAAAAGCTAAAAATCAGGATGTATGCACGCCACTACTAAAATGCAAATAATTTAGTATAATTTAATAATATTAGTTAATGTACTACCTAAGTAATTCACATCCACTGTTATACGAAAATAGCATATAGCAAAAAATCTTTGTCTATTATGTAGTTCCCTAACGATGGTTGAATAACCAAAACGTAAGAAAATTAATAATTTTACTTCCACATCCAGTGGAAGTAGAGTAACGACAAAATTTAAAAATTTTTATTGTTCAAATAGGCTTAGAATGTCACGAAACGTCGAGATTTTAAGTTTGAGCGAAAAAAAAAATTCTGTCTGTCGGTCTGTCTGTAACTTTTTTTGTTCGCACGTTTACTCTGGAACCGTTTGAGATATTGATTTGAAATTTGGTACACATATGTACTTTAACGAAATCTAGGACTAGATTATATTTTCATCTTCTTCGGTCGAAGGGTTGGGGGGCGAATTGGGGTAAACTTGGGGAAAATAGGTAAATCAAGCAGGCAAGAGTCCATAAAATTGGTATTTAGTATATACAATAGAAGCTAAGGTCTCAACAAAAATTTTGGCATTAGCCACCCCCCCATTACCACCCCCACCCATTATTAAATGAGATGAAAAAAATGTGATTTAGTGTATGTATAAGAACCAGACACCTCAAAACGTTTTTTTACTTCATCCACCCTCACTACCACCCCCTATCACCACCCCCACCCCGCTACCGATGTGGGGTATCGTTTTATGGGTTTTTGGGGTAGAGGATTTCAAATATTATATTATTAAAGTTCCATAAACAATTATTTCCACATACAAAACTTTTTTGTTGTGAATGATTTGGATAAAAAATGTGGATGTGGAAGTAGTGATTCCTTGGGCAGCGGTTTTTATTATAATGACTGAAAATCCCTGAATATACCTTATACGTAATACGGTGTCAACGGTCAAGAAAACAAAAACATCTTTACAGATGATTTAAAATTTTCCAATTTAATTTTATCGATACCAGGACCTCTTTTATTTTCAATCTAGGTGTATATCCTTTTATGTCAGGTCTGCAACAGATGAACAGGAATGTAGAATGTTGATTCCTTTTCGTTTTCATTAGAAACTAATAGATATAATTAGAAGGAGAAATTATATTTAACATGTCACCTGAAGTTTTAGATAGAAATATCCTACCTCTCGCCTCCATCTTTTTCGTAGGTAGCTTTGTTGAATTTGACTAAACAACTATGTTCAACTAGTGTGTCATATTGTTCCCTAATATATTTAAAACTGCATATGCCCATGGGACCGACAAAAATGATTATGTGTAGTATCTGAAGTGGAATTTTATTTATCTTAAAACTTTTAAAGGATGAATATCAAATTTAGCAAACAAAATTAAATATGTATTTTTTCCCGTGTAAAATTCATATACTTTCTTAAGGTTAAATGTCAAAAGTTTCTACGCATAAATTTTAACTTTTTAACTTTCACAAGGTACAAAGTTTAACTTCGATCTCATGAATAAATGTAGAAACAAGGATTGTGATGAATTATATTTTGTATTTTTCATGAAATTCCAAAAATAGATTTAAAAAAATTAATAGAATATGTCGATAAATTAAATAAGATAGTAAAATAAAACGAAATAAAAAAAAATAAAATTTTACGAAATAAAAACTATCTAGAGGTTCGCTTAGGTAAAGAACATGTATAAATGTAGGTTCCAAAAGTTGTTTAATTATCGGGCAAGGTAGCGCAGTTCAAACGCCAGTAATTACTGTGAGGTCTGGCATAATGTCTCGGCCCACTTAGCTTTCATCGCTTCTTACTTCAACTTCTTGCTCCAAAGTACGAATTCTTTCCAAAAGAAATAAAAGGTGAATCTCGGAATGAAATGAAATGGCGAAAATTCTAAGTATGATATAGAATTGAAATAGTGATATTTAAATCAGTAAAACATAAGAGATTAGCTCCGCAGTTCTGTTAATAAAATATCTTTGTCTTTTAGGAATATTTAAACCCCAATAACTTAAGTTAAATTATACAGGGTTTTCCACATGAAACTACACAGATCAGTATCTTTCAAACCAAAGACAAGGGGACTCCCGTTTAAATTTATTCTTTTTTTGTCATATACATTTTACTTTTCATAAAAATGCAACAGGTTTTGGAGTTTGTGAAAATATTTTCATTACTATGAAAATATTTTCATTACTAACTGAGATACAACGAATTAAAATTTTGTAATTTGTTCAATTGTAAATTACAAAATTTCAGTTCATTGTATTTCAGTTAATAATGAAAATATTGGGTGGCTAATGCCAAATTTTTTTTAGACTTTATCTTCTCTTGTACACACTAAATACTAATTTTATGCACTCTTACCTGCTTGATTTACCCATTTACCTCAAATTGACCTCAATTTACCCCCTTACCTTTCGACGGAACAAGATGAACATATAATCTAGTTCCAGATCTCGTTACATATGTGTACCAAATTCCAAGTTAATATCTTAAACGGTTCCAGAGTAAACGTGCGCACAAAAGAAGTTACAGACAGACAGGTCGACATACGGACAGACAGACAGAAATTTTTTTCGCTCAAACTTAAAATCTCGACGTTTCACGATATTCTAAGCCTATTTGAACAATAAAAATTTTTAAAAATTTTTTTGTCGTTACTATACTTCCACTGGATGTGGAAATAAAAGAGCTTTTAATAGCATCACGCTACAAATGTTAAGGAACGTAATGAGTAACACAATTGTGCGAGCAAGAATATGTATTGATTGTGGGGGTCATTTTGAATAATATTTGTAGACTAAAAACATTTCCAGGAATTGAATACTTAGTGTTTTATCATAATTCTGCGATTTGCAGTTTTTTATAATTAAAAAAAATGTCATATATCCAATAATGAAATAATTACTTTTTACGTCCCTCTTTTTTTTTTTTAATAAATATGTATAAGTAGTAGTGCAAAGATAACTATGTTAAGCTGCAAAAGTTTAATAAATATTACTTTAACATTGCATTTTTTATTTTTAAGAATGTTTTAATATAAGAAAATCATATCATATGAAAAATCAAGCAATGATATCGAGATTCGAGAGTGGTACTTAAAATGACTGACAACAATGGAAGTTGAACCCTGCAGGATTCCCAAACTTTGATTAATTAAATAAAAGAAATGTGCTCAACAAAATTTTAAAAGAGCCATCCTTTGATACTTGACGTTCATTAATTTGAGACTCTGTTGGCACGACCCGGTTTTCTGAAGTGGGAACAGGCGAAAATATTATTTGAATAAATCAAATTCTTCCCTAATGAGAGTTAGCAAAAGTGCTTTACGGTTCCCTGAAATTTTGATTTTATTTACACAATAATAATTTTATGAAGTAAAAGGGATCTAAGAATCGGAAAGGACGAAAGCTTGATTGAAAATCAATTTATATTTATTTTACCTATAGCATATATGCATGCCTTGAAAAATCTTACGGATTTTTTTTTAAGAGCATACTTTACAATTTACTGGGGTTCTTCTGTGAGAGCAATGAAATCATCAAAAGTTTTACATAGTAATTGTTTTCTTTTTATTAAATTATATTACTACTGCTCCTTACTATTACTGTCTTTTCAATTTTAAATATTTAAATTTTTCTAATAGATGAGTTAAAGTATCTATAAATAGTGGAGCGAAAATCAGCTTAAATTCCTTCAATAAAAATTTCAGAACGTAATATACAGCTTCCGGCAGCCAAGTACGACCATACACTGTAAAAAATATATGTAAAATTATATTTATGGATGTAAAAATACTTTGAAAGTTAGTTAAATTTTCTATGAAATTATACATAATTAATTTATTTTTACCAGGACTTTCAGGGCAATGTTAAACATATTTATGGTTTAAAATAATTAAAAAAAAAAGTTAAGAGTTAACTTCAAATACTTCTATCTCCTAAGCTATTATCTTTATCAAAAAATTAAAAAAGCAGCATTTTTATTGCCATAATTTTTTGTCTGTAGCAACAGTCAGCTAACATGTCTTCTGCAAAGTTATTAAATATTAAAACCAGAGATTCATTTTTTCAACAATTTTCAAAATATATTAAGTGCAAAATCTTCTAGATAAATAAAAATAAAAATTTGAGCGTATACATAATAGTTAGGACTAACAAAAAATACGATTAGGAATTTTCTTTCAATTTGGAGTTACTGGAACCAAAGAAACGGGCACTTTTTTGTGTAAAAAATCTAAATTTTGCATTTATTTTCCTTTCATTTCTATTTCCTATTATTTTTGATTTTGCAGATATCAAAATTTGCCAATAGAAAATTTTAAGCTACTATAATAAATAACCTTAGTTTGGTTCAAGGTACATGTTAAAAGGGTTTTTTAAACCAGAGCTATGACTGCTTGAAGAGCGTGACCTTTTCAGGGGTACGTTCAAATGCACCTAACATTAATTGTATCCCGGCAAAGATGAGCCCAAAATACATTTATAATTCATGGATTATTTTTATTACTTCATAAATTAACTTTTTTGTTATGACAAACTTTTTCGGAAATGTGATCCTCTTTGAGTAATTTGCTTAAAACCTTTGAAAAATCAGTGGTTTTTGCTTAAAAAATCAACGTTTTCACCCCCCCCCCCCCCCCCGTAACTCGGCGGGTTTTAAAGCAAATATAACATTATAGAAAAGTTTTTTTGGGTAGAATTCGACGATCTACACGTTCCAATAGTCACTTTTTTTTCAAAACCTCTGAGTAGGGTTGAAACTCACCCCCAACGAAAAAGCACCTAAATAATAATAAAAGCTTGTTTATAAAAAGTTTTTTTTTACATTTAATTTTTTACAATTTCGACCGTAGCAGTTTAAAACAATAACCCTTAGTTTTATTTTGAAATATCCCCTTTAAAAATGCCTAGTAATTTTATTATTACCGTAAAGAATAGTCAAGTGCATTTTTATTTTATTTCAAAACCCGTACATACCATGAAAATATAATGACACTCAGGTATGGAACGCAGATCGAGTTCCTTTGAATATTCCAACAATTTTTTTATATGACCGTTCGCTGGTGAATTCACTCTATAATAATTGGAAGTTACGTTTGACTGGATTCAATGGAAAAACAAAATATAAAATACGGAACAGGCACGTTCATAAAAAATATGTGTTTATGTATTTGCTTTAAATTTGCCGTGATGTTGGACGGAAAAATTACGTTCCCGTTTATTATGTAACTGTACATATACGTCCTGGGCTTTTGTAAATATGTGGGAGGTACTTGTTTACGGGGACCGTTTCAGAATTATTATTCGAGTGAAAATAACATTTGTATGGGTTTGTGCATATACAGGGTGCCCTTCTTAAAACGCTCGAAACCATTTATCTATTTACCCCCATTTACCCCCAGATAGACCGACAGACAGAAATTTTTTTTTCACTCAAACTCGCTAATTTCGACGTTTCATAACCTTCTAAGCCTGTTTGAACAATACAAATTTTCAATTTTTTTTTTGTCGTTATACTTCCCCTGGATGTGGAAGTCAGACGACAGAACATTTTATAGTGAAACGTACAAAAACTTGCAAACTGAATTTTTTTTTTAATGAGTTCGTAAAAGTGTATAGAATAATATCCTGAAAAGTGTACATTCCGCAAGGATGCAGAACATAAAAAAAAAGTGAAAAAAAATTTTTTTCATCCATTTTAAGACAAGGTAGGAAAAAATAAAAGGTGGATAGACCACGTGTTTCTGAACAAAAAATGTCCTAATAAAATTTATCGCTAAAGTCACGGTTTTCCCGGAAAAAAATAGTGAAGTAACTTTGTCACTCTGCGCGGCCAAGGGGGTTGAAACTACCCCCACCCCCATATCCTTCACCCTATCTTTTTTGTGCACACGATAACTCTGGAACCGTTTAAGATATTGAGTAGAAATAAGAGAAGCTAACGTCTGCAAAAATTGTATTAGATACCCCCTTACTACCCCCACCCCATTGTTAAAGGGGGTGAAAAAAATAAAATTGTGATTTAGTGTGTGTACAAGAACCAAAGGCCACAACAATTTTTTTTTACTTACCTCCCCCCCCTCCCTAGCACTCTCTATCCCAACCCCCACTACCGATGTGACATATCGTTGTTGGTCGACGATGTCAAATATTAGATTACTAAAGTTCCCTAAATAATTATTTCAAATATAGTACCAAAATTTTTTTTGTTGTGAGAAACTTGGATAGAAAATCTGGATGTGGAAGTAACGATTCCTTGGGCAGCGGTTTTTAATAAAATATAAGAGCATATTATCGTTGGTGTCGTGGTATTTCGTTATTGGGGGTGTGAGTAGTTTCAACCTTCAGGGATGGATTAGGTCACCTGTGGTCAATCTTTACTTATTTTATAGGAATTGATAAAAAAAGTGATCCGACAAGCCCTTGCAAGCCTATAGCACCGGAAAATCGGATTCAAATGAGTGAAGGATATGTACGGAAATATTGTTACCATCGTATTCTCCGCTCTCGAAGGAAGTATACCACATTACAGCTGATTTCCGTTGTTTTCGTGGCATTTCGTTGTTGGGGGGGTGGGGGTAGTTTCAACCCCCGGGGTGGGTCAGGTCACCTGTGGTCAATATTTACCTATTTTATTCGATTAACAAAAAAAAAAAATCCGATACAACAAGCTCTCGCAAGCCTAGCACCGGGAAATCGGAAGAGGGGTAGTTTTCAGGTTTAGGGTAGGTCGTGAAACATCACCATCGTATTCCTCACCCTCAAAAACGGGGGCATACCGGTTTTCAGCTGATTTTCGTTATTTTCGTGGCATTTTGAATAATTTTGGTGGGGGTAGTTTCAACCCCTGGGGGTAAGTTAAGTCACCTGTGATCAATATTTACTTATTTTATTCAAATTGACCAAGAAAAAAACCCGATCCGACAAGCCCTTGCAAGCCTACCGTCGAAAAATCGGAAACAGAGGTGGTTTTTTCGATTTCAGGGTAGTGGTTGGACGGTAGGTTGGAAAATATTGTCGTGTTCCCCGCCCTCGAAAACGAGGGGGTTAATGTCTTGCGGTCCGGTCGCAGAACTTTTGGGGTAAAAACTTTATCTCAAGGGACTAATATTATTCTATACACTTTCACAAACTCATTAAAAAAAATTATTCAATTTGCATGTTTTTGTAGGTAAATACCTTCACGACTGGGCTGTAATACATATTTTCATGTTTTTTGTAATTTTTGCAAATAAATGGTTTTTTTTTGAATTTCCAATTGAATTGCCGAATTCGAAATTTGAATCCGGCAGGAAATTTTACATCAGAATCAGATTTTCGTTTTAGTATAGTATTTATGTCACTTGTCTATTTTGAAACCGTAGATTTCTAACGAATATATTTATTTCAAACATGCAAGAAAATGCCCAATTTTAATCACAGCAAGATGCCCTATTTTACTGCAAGCAAACAATCACGAAATAATACATGAAGACATTCAACGGTTTTTGTTAAATATTTAACGGAATGCATTTTTCCACTTCGTTAAAGAGTAATGTTAGGTGTAAAAGACTGTAAAAGCTTAATAGTGCGCACAGTTTCTTTCCTGCTACTCGTTATAGTACTTTAGGATCTTTGTTATATGAGTCTCTGGAGGAAACGATAGTGAAATAGATTTCTATTCTATATCCGATATCATCCTTTCCAAGACCTTTCATTTTGAAATACTGCTTAGATATAAAAATTCATGGGATTTTATCAAGCCTATAAATATTCTCGATATCTCATATCTAAAATAAATTAATATGTCGAATATTGACTAGAGCTTATAATAAAATAAATATCAAGAATTATGGGACAGATTGCAGTAAATCAAATATTTCGTTTTAAACATTTAAATAAAATAAATTATCACTTAACATATTTGTAAGTCAGTTAACTTATATTAAAAGACCGAATTTTTACTTTTCAATTATTTTCTTAGCTATAATAATCCGGTGCTGACAGTAGTCGAACCTACTTCTAGAAGGCCCGTAGGCCATGCTATCAGTGCTGAGCTGTACGATTTTTTTGGTCCTATGATTTTTAATTTAATTAATAAAGATGGATCGCAATTAAGTGGACATATAGCAACTATGTGGACATAGCGAAGATCTAGACCTTGAATTCGATACACACTGTAAAAAATGATGTAAATTTACCATCGTTGCGTGTAAAATTCCCATGTAATTTTACCCGCAAAGAGAACGGAAAATTTCCATTTACCATGGAGGATTACCCCAAAATATAAGGTAAATAAAAATTTTCCACTCTCTTTGCGGGTAAAATTCCATCACAATTGGGGGTAAATTAACTATGAAAAAAAATCCTGTCTGGATAAGGGGCAAATTTATTACATGTAATAAAATTATCAGAACGTATACAATGCGCGAAATATATTTCCAGTGGTTTAAAAACGATTTTAGTATAATAACTACACTCAAAGAAAATGATAGGTAAATTCAACCAAAAAGAGCATATGAAATCGCGCCTATCTAGTTTCATAGTTAAATCAATCAGTAAAGAATAGTCATACAACTTTATTTGTTTTCGTAAACAAATAGTAGTTTAATAATCATATCTTCTTGTAACAAATTAAATAGTACAATGACATTTTTTTTATGTTCACTAAGATCCATCCAAAATATATCGTTAATCCCTGAGATAATTTGAATACTGCAATCATGTTATTAATTTTCTATAAATTCATAAGAGTATAAGATAATGCATGATTGATTATTGTCAGTGATTTGTATGTGGCGTCATCTGGGAATAATTTCTGTAATAGACTACGTGGTAAGCAAGCAAATTTTATGGTAATTCTTTTAGAACTTCTAGAAGACGACACTAATATTGGTTTGTCTACCAAGTACAATAGTACAGCGAACTAATACTGGGTTAGAATTACAATTCTGGGGCGAGCGTAGAGGCGACTTCGATGTGAATATCAGTCGATATTCCGTTGAAGCAACGTCGAGCGCGGTTAGTACTTGGATGGGTGACCGACCTATCTTGGGAAATACAGCGTTCTCGCCCCACCTTCTAGAGGCTTGTATATCAGTGTATACTCGGAAGTTACGTAATTTCAGACGAGGATTACGTAATGGATATACCATCCTTCGGAGGGGATGTAAAGCAGGCGGTCCCTTGTCTATTAAATGTTAGGCAAGTAAAAGATCCCTATTCTTCTTGAGGGAAGAGGTTCGGCAAAATTTCCAGGTTGGGGGTAGCTCGTCTCCTGGCTTCGGTGATAGGCCCTGGTAGCGGAAATAGGCCGACGTTAAATAGTTAAAAAAAAAAATTACAATTAAAAAAAAATATACTATTATCTAGTTTAATTTGACAGAATTCAACAAAATAATAGTCTTATTCATCTATTTTTTAAGTTAATGTTTGTTTTGTTGTACGACAACTTTTTATTAATTAAAATAACAATCACCTCTTGTTTAAAAATACCATCAATATAGTTTGGTTTAACAAAATTAACGATATTGTTAGTTAACCATTTTTTTTTTGTTGAATTTACCCATACTATTTCTTTGAGTGTAGAGTCAAAATTATACTCTTTGCAGGTTTGTTGAACTTTTTATATAATGGGCAAGTATACCATTTTTATTAAATAATTTTAACATCTACACATAAAAACAGTTGACCCCATTTTTTATTTTCTTTCTTTAATAATGCCTTATAGTAAAAAAAATCATGGTCTGCTAAGTTATATTGATGACATATGCCTTGAAATATTAGCGGTTAAAGTGGGGGACTGCTGCATCGGTAACCAAGGATTTAATGCATAGGATGCTCAAACTTATCTCTATGACCACCAAACTGTCATAAACAATGATTTTATGTCTTTCAAAAATTAATTTAGACCTTAAACTACATTTCACTCGCTTATACTACTACTCTCTCTTCAATAATAAAAGAGTTTCTTCGATACATATTTTTCCAATGCCGTTACTGAAAAATCCAAGTGATTCGAAATGAAAATATATGTTTCTAATTTTGACATATAAAATGACACTTTTCAAAACTGACGTAAGTGACAAAACATCCAACTTTTCCTAACCAGTTATGAGAAGTTAAATTTCACCTAACTGGTAAAGTTCGTTATATCATCAATTAAGAAAGATAAACAACACTTAAAAAGAAAAAGAAACAATGTTTATTCAACACAAAATTGAATACTGTCCATAAAGTGGAAGCTTTTAAATTCTTTATTCGTCAATTGTTAAACGTATTATGCACGGATTATACGATAGCCCTGGATAATAGCAGATTATTCAGCAAGCGTATAATGATGACTATTACTCGGGAGGGTGATGTTGTCACGAACCGAAGGCGAGTGCCGTAAATCATCCGAGCGTGTAATAGCCATTATACGCGAGTTGAATACTATACTTTATCCACTACTATGGCATATTTTAACAGTTTTGATCGTATAAAAGAGAAAAAAACAAAGTTAATTTACAGTAAAACTTTGTTTGACGTTTTAAACGTCAAACACGAAAACATGGACTCTCCCTTGAAAGAAATGGATACGTCCATTCTTTATGAAAATTGCTAGCTCCTGATTAGCCAAAGATGCGTTAGAATGAGATCATGTTCATTATACGTTAAGTTGAAATTATGATTATCATTATTCGTCAATTGTTAAATGTATTATGCAAGGGTTATACGATAGCCGTGGATAAAAGAATTTATAGAGTTAGTGTTTCGTTTCTAATTTTATAACTGCCGTTCTAGAGTACTGTCGCTGTGTTTTATGTCTCTCATGGTAGAGATGTATCTGTTTTAGTTATTTTGCAGATATGCACATTATAGTACAATGCTCACATACATTTCATTGTATAAATATGACACATTCAGTTGCACGAGATAGGGATCCATTTGTCCATAAAGAGACGCTATAAAATATACACCTTACTTGTTTGTACGGTCGCTCTCGAGAGAAAAGATTTACAAAACGAGTATTTTTACGGATGAAGTTTTCGGGGTTTCCGACGACACATGGGGTTATAAACTTCAGCTTTCTCCATGGCCAATTTAACAGAATAAATAACAAGAGATATCCGTATATATCATACTGAGTTTTATAACATTTGGATCATATTAGCCAATTTGTATATACACGGCGATCCAAAATTATCTCCCGGTAATAAGGGAGTTTTATCCCTTTGCAGCGAGATAATAAATACCAGTTTTTTTGAAATATCTTCCGATCGACTTAAAATATAGAATTCATATTTTAGACTTGTAAATGTCCTGCTCGGTTGCGTGGTCTTACTCCTTTTGAGTTCACAGTATGAAGTTATTCAAAATAAAAATATATATAATACTCAAATTGAATACTCAAGTCGTTGAACAATTGAGAGAAATAATCGATTAAGAGTTTACAAAGTTACAATAATAAACAATAATAAACAGCGTTGCATAACGATTAACCTGACTGCTTTTTTTCTGCAGACGAAAGACTACAGCTACCCGGGATGATCCACCCCATAGGAGGATAGCATAATAATTAATATGAGTATGAAATAATGAAAAATGGTATGTTCTTAAGGTTTTAGAACAGAGTTGATTTTTTAGCCTACGTAGCACGAATATCGGTCTTGATAATTTGTGTGACAGTTGCTTAACATGATTGGACCAGTTGAGAGTGTCATCTAAAACAACGCCAAGAATTTTAACATGGTTACCCTTCATTAGTGAATTATTTGTCGAGAAAACGATTTGTTGGGTTTTTTCTTCGTTTTAATTTAAGATTATTCGAAGAGAACCAAGAACCCGTTTGTTTGATAGAACTCATTTAGGTCAGGAATATTCAAATTAAAATCAATAATGGATGTATCGTCAGCATAAGCGATGTATTTTTTTGGTGACGTAAAGTGAAAAAGTCATTGACATATAATATAAAGCGTAGGAGCCCCAAAATAGAGCCTTGAGGAACCCCATGTTTAACCGGAAGAAGTTCTGAGTTTAAATTATCTACTGAGACACACTGAAGTCTGCTGGTAAGATAGAAATAGAAAAGATTCAATGGCAAACCTCGAATACCATAAAAACTCATCATTTCCAGAAGTATTTCATGTGAGACTCAGTCAAGCTTGTGGAAAGGTCGCACAAGCTAATAGCTACATGTTCGCCCTCTTCAAGGCCCTCAACCATGTCGCACACTAATTTAAATACTGCCATAGTGGTGGAACATTTATTTCTAAAACCAAATTGAGGACAATTTAGAACATTGTTACAGTTTAAGAAATTTTGTAAGTCTTTTTTGAGAATAATTTCAATGATTTTTTCAAATATGAAGATGATGGAGATAGGACCCTAGTTGTCGATAACATTAATGTTACCTTTTTTGAAAAGAGTTAAAACTTTTAATCGAGCTTTTAATAGGTACATCATAGTCTCCCTAGCTGTACGTCCCCTCCCGATACTTGGAGACAAGGTTTTTCATAAAGATTAAAGCCTAAGGAACAATTTAAGATATGTTTTAAAAAAAAAGACTGGCTGTACTTTCAAAATGGCGGCCATATATTAAAAAAAAACTGTTACCAATGTTGTTTTTGTCATTTAACACAAAAACTAAAAAGATGGACAAAAACTTTTTTCACAAAAAACAACGTACATAAAATTTTCTACTATTTTGTTCCCCTACAATATTTTGATAGGAGTTACCATTTTCCAGATAAATGAGTCCAAAATTAAGACAACATGGAAATTCATATATCGGTAAATCATTTAGAGAAAATAACTGTGATAATTATTGTAAGGCGTATAATAAAACTTTATATTATTAACATAAAAAATAAAATAAACTGAAAAAAATTAATAATAATAACAGTATTATAATTTGCAGACATTTATCTCGAAAACGGTAACAATGGTATCTGGAAAATGGTAACTCCTATCCAAATATTGTATAGGAACAAAATTGTAGAAAATTTTATGCACTTTGTGTTTTGTGCAGAAAGTTTTTCTTGATCTTTTTTAGTTTTTGTGTTAAATGACCAAAACAATATTTGTCATTTTTTTTAAGGACGCCATTTTGAAAGTACAGCCAGTTATTCTTTTTGGGGACATGTCTTAAATTGTTCCTTGGCTTTAATCTTTATGAAAAATATTGTCCCCGAGGATCGGGGGGTTGCACGGACAGTTAGGGTGGGCTCCCGTAGTATTACGTTTTATATTGAATTTTATATTTTATTTTAAGAGTTGAATCATTTACCTGGAAAATGGTAACTCCTATCCAAATATTGTATAGGAATAAAATTGTAGAAAATTGTATGCCCTTTGTTTTTTGTGCAGAAAGTTTTTCTCCATCTTTTTTAGTTTTTGTGTTAAATGACAAAACAATATTTGCAATTTTTTTTCAAATGACGCCATTTTGAAAGTGCAGTCATTTTTTTTGGACATGTCTTAAATTGTTCCTTAGGCTTTAATCTCTATGAAAAACAGTGTCCCCAAGGATCGGAGGGGAGGGTGCACGGACACTTAGGGTGGGCTCCCGTAGTATCAGGGAAGTGCCCTTCGCGAATACAGGCGGCATTAGTAAGAATAGGTCAGTGGGTGTATAATTATACCAATGGTTTCTTTAAGGATTAAGCTATTTATACCATATACATCAGGGCAACTAGAATTTCTTAAGCTACTAACTGCTTCCATAATCTCAATAGAGGTTACCGGATCAAGGAAAAAGGAGGAATTAACATTAGGTACATTTTTTAAATGGTCTGTGGCAGAAACATCCACCGATGACAAGTTAATCAATTGTTCAGCAATTGTAGAGAAGCAGGTATTAAAAGAGTCTGGAGAGATATCATGTTCTGGAGAGTACGAGCTGGATTTATTCATCTCGAAATTTATTAATTTCCAACTATCACCCATTTTGTCGGTTTATGAAATTGTCATATGCAATTTTATTTTAATCAACAATTTTAGCTATATAATCATTTTTTAATAAATTATACAATGTATAATCTCTAGTACAGTTAGAAACAGTTTTTTTAAACAGTTACAGTTTTTAACTAACAGTTAGAAACAGCAAATTGTGTCTTTCATTTTTCTATATGAGTTGTCGAACCATTGCGCAGATGGTTTGCTATTAATTTTGCATTTTTTTTTAAAGAAAAACGTTTGTCAATATGAGATGAAAAAGTGTTAACTAAAAATTCTGATAAAAAGGTAGAGTTGAGTTCTGGGTTATCGAGTAAACTCCAGTCAATGTTATTTAACGATTTCTTTAACTTGGCCATAGTAGGTGTATGAAAGAAGTTCACAAGATGTTTCGTAGAGGAACTTCTTGTTAATATACTAACTTAATCAGACTTGGATCAATAGTATATGCAAGAAACGAATTGTTTCTTTGAAAGTTATCTGCTAAATATCCAAAATAATGTTTATTAATAATGATGTAAGCAGAAATATTTATTTTTAAAACGGTATATATCGCAAAAATATACCGTGCGTGTAATTTCCCAATAGGCATGTACATTCACGTAGCGCGAGAGATTTGACAACACAGCTGCCGTAAATTCCTCCGTCGGGCGGAGCATCCCAGCATTCCCAGCTCTGTTATTTCATTTCAGCCAGCTGGCACGCGCGGTGTTGTAATTTTACTCCCTATGCCTAGCGCTCCGCTACACGCACGGTATTTAACCTATTAGATAGATACAGAGTATATTATATTAGTTTCTGTAATATTAGAAAAGTATTTGCTTTAAAAAAAATTTAATGGACAATGAAAAAAAATGCATTTTTAATTATCAGAAATTAAGCAAAACTTCATCTTAAATAGACGCAAAAGAAATTATTGCAGTTTTATAGTTTGCTGACATAAAACAAAACCAGTAACCTGGTATTTTTTTTTACTAAAAATATATATTTTGCAAAAAGAACAAACATTTACTTTCCAAATTTATTAAGTTATTAATTAAGTTAATAAATGGCAAGAAAGGTGCTAAATGTATAAAGTAGTATATTTCGACATTCCTTGCAAATTGAATCACACACAACTTCGAATTTGTAATAAAACCCACCTATAAATTCTAAAATCTTTACGGAAATTAAAATTTTTAAACGTCCAACGTACTATACATTTTTAATGATAATATTTAAAAGTACACGAATATTCCAAAACGTGCCATTGGTTTTATCATTACAGAAAATACAGATTGGTTTTTCTCTCCTCTCACATCCTTAATTTATTAAATCTGTAGCGTCACGTTCAGAGACGTGCCCTTCCATTAAGCGTTGAAAAGTGAAAACGTATTTTATAACAGCGATATAATTAATATCACAAATTAAAAAGCAAACGAGTAAAAGTTGCAGCCGGGAGTGGCAGACTGCGAAAACCTATTTTTTTTTATCGAGGATGGGCTTCCGTCCATCGCTGGTATTGGAAATGTCAGACTCTTAAGGGGTCTACAGACGATCCAACCACCCAACCAGCCAACTCTCTCGGTACACTTTGAAAACTGCCATGACAACTCGTAAAAGTGAGCTGGTCTGCTGAAATTCCAGCGGCTGCGAAGCGTACCGACAATGACGGGCAGACCAAGTCACTTTTACGAGTTCGCATGGCAATCTTCAAAGTGTACCGAGAAGGTCAGTTGTTGAATCGTCTGTAGACCCCTTTACTGACTAAAACTCGTTTATTAAGTACTCCGAGGGCAGTGCAGTCTCCTAGGCCTATTGTGCGCGCCCTGTCATCGTGATTTACTCCGACCATTTTAGTACAACTCTGCTGCTGACAAGGTGCTACAAGTCTGAGAATGGGCGTGTTTTGATAATTTCCGTGTCTGTTTGTTTGTCCATAGATATGGGCATGGATATATGCCACAGTTAAGTGTATATTTTATTTATTTTTTTAATTGCTGCATACTACATGGTGTATTTCCTGACTCGTGGAAAATGTCAGTAGTTAAACCATTGAAAAAAATTAATATTCCATTATGTCTTTCAGCTTTACGGCCAAAACGCCTCTTGCCGATTTTTTTCTGAAGTGTTAGAACATTCAATGTATAATCAGATTATAAACTTTGTTAAAAAATACGACATTCTTCATGAAAATCAGTCAGGTTTCAGACCAGAGCATGGTACAACTAGTCCACTTTTAAAAGTTACAAATGATATAATTAGTGGAATAGATAAAGGTGAAAACTCGATTTTAGTAATGCTGGATTACTATACCATTAATCACAGATTAATGTTATCAAAGTTAAAATTCTATGGGTTTGCTGAGAATGCACTTAACCTCATGCGGTCATATTTCTCCTCCAGAATGCATAAAGTTGTTGTAAATGGCTCTGCCTCAGACTTTGGGAGATTGGGATCTGGTGTGCCACAAGGATCAATTTTAGGACCGCTACTTTTTATTTTATATACCTCCGATTTTGCTAAATGGTTGGTCAATCTCATTTTTATGCCGATGATACCCAGATCTACCACACCTTTAAACCTGACATGATCTTTAACGCGGAGGAAGAAATTAATAAAGATATCGAACGTCTAGTGCAGTTTTTCACCAGATTGCTTAAATATCAATGCGCAAAAATCAGCAGTTATAGTATTTGGTAACAATAAAGAATTTATATGTTATAATGTTAATAGTTTCATAGATGACCATAAACTGTCTTTTCAAACTACTGTTAAGAATTTAGGACATACTATGAATGTAGATCTGGGATTTCTTCCACATGTAAATAATCTATTGGAAAAAACATATTGTTTATTAAAACAACTATATTCAAATCATCATATTCGAAGACAAAAACTTAAATTTCTGTTATGTGACGCACTTGTATTGTCCTGTTTTAATTAAAGTGATATAGTCTTCGGTCATTGCGGATCAAACGATGGCAACCAGGATACAAAAAATGCAGAAATAATGTATCCGGTTTATTTTTAATTTAACAAGGAGACAGCACGTTAGGGAAAAATTAAAAACATTAAATTGGCTAAACATGACGCAAAGACAACAACATCATCTGGTATCTTTTACACATAAGTTAATAGCAACTTCTACCCCTCAGTACCTTTATAAACTTCTCCAATATTCCGTATTAAAAAAAAAATTACATCAGAATTAGACCCTATGGTAATTTGTCTGGTAATAGTTTTATACTTGGTATTTTACATAATAATATATAAAATTTAGGTTGTACTCACCTCCTTGCAGAGACGGGTATATAAAAAACGATGGTTCTTGAACCCATGATATGATCCTTACTAAGTCTTTAACAAAATTTGGCACTATGCACTTTAACACAGCAGTACAGCCGCGCGCTGCACCAATCACTTCTACGTCCACTTTGAAGGCCTGAGTAACCACTGAAATAAATAAATAAATGATATTTAATTACATCACATTTAAAAAAATTGGGTTTAGAAAAAGAAAATTTCACTCCATGTAATGAGAAGTTATTTCTAAATGCGAAGGTGAAGTGATAATAATAATAATAATTATGTGGAACTTGCCGATTGTAACTATAATAATAATAATTGATTGTGTATATAACCGTGACCCGTCAAAATAGCCCAAAACAAGTGAGCCCGACAAAAGAACCCAAACACAAAATAGCCCGGGTGAAAATAGCCTCGACATAATGGCCCCGACACAATGAAAATAAAAAAATTATTAGAATAATTGACTAATGAATAACTGTCACTGTCAACACTCATTTTATCGGGCGAATGTAAATTGAGCCTTTAGGATTATCTTTGACCTGTTCAGATATATTAGTTATAAGTACCTGTAAACAGGCAATTGAAACTTTTCTCAATTAACTCTGTTTTTAGAGTTTTACAGTGAAAGGTGAAGTGAAATATTAAATAGCAAAATGGAAACGATCTCGTCGCAAAAAGGAAAAGATCTGCTGCTGAGGGATGGCCATCGATATCGTAAGGCAAGAGGAAACAAAGATAGAAGTACATCATGGAGGTGTGTAGCACCGAGCTGTAAAGGACGTCTAAAAACATTAAACACACCACAGATAGTAGGCAACCCCCAAGTCCAAAGCGTCCAATTGCGGAAGGGGGTTACACATTTGGAAAAACGCAGACATACATCCACACCCACCGGTGTTGTCAATACCGGGGCTGGGGGTCGAACCCAGAACGCGGTAGACAGTCGATCAGCATATTCGCCACTCAATACGTCTTAACCAATTGAGCTACCGCGCCATTAAATTAAGTTAATTTCCAGATTTTGACGGAACATTTTCATGCTCCAAATCCAGCAAAAAAAGAGGCGTTACTTTCAGTTTCTAAAATGAAACGTAGAGCTCAGAGCGTTGTCGAAAAACCTAGGCAAATATATCAAGCCTGCACCAGTGGAATATCTTTAGAAGCCTCTGTTTACCTTCCAAGCTATAATGTCTCTCAGAGGACAGTAGAACGTGTACGAAGAAAAACGGTCCTTTCATATGCAAATCCTGTAAGTGTTGCCTATATTGTGATTCCAGTTACTCTTCAAAATACCACGAGGAATGAATATTTTATTCTATGGGATTCTGGGGAAAATGGGAAAATCATCGTCATTGGTTTGTTGATGGCACATTTAAAGTTGCACCAGACTTGTTTTTTTAAGTATTTACGATTAATGCATTAATAGAAAAGTGTTGCATTTCATTGGTGTATGTATTGTAAACAAAATTGAAGCAACATATGTTCACGTATTTCAGCGACTATTACAACTGAAGGAAACATTGAATTCAACTAGTGTGTTAAGTGACTAAGAAAAAGCCATTCAAAATGCCGTGTTACATGTTTTTAAAAACACGCAAATTGTCGGCTGTTTGTTTCATTTGGGCCAGGCGTTATGGAGGAAAGTGCAAGAACTGAATTTAGCGGAAGATTATGTAAATAATGAAAACGTTCGTATTAATGTAAAAATGTTGTTAGCTCTAAGTTTTGTGCCCGAACATGATGTTATACGACTATTTGGGGAACTAGTTGAGAACTGCCCAAATAAAATGGATCCTCTTATTGATTACTGGGAAGATACAGACGGAATCGCCGTGCACAGCCAAGATTTTCAATAAGTATATGGAATGTCCTTGGACGCGTCGTCAATAGTCTTCTGAGGACAAATAATTCGGTAGAAGGGTGGTATAGAGCATGCCATCATCCATCCGTCTATAAGCTTATCGATCATTTCCGGAAAGAACAGGACATGATGGAAATTCGTTTGAACCGCTTTGCTGCAGGTTTTCGCAAACCAGACGCAAGCAAAACAAAATATGTACAATTGAGTCGACGCCTGGAAGCATTAGTAGAAAATTACATGAACATGCAACATATGGACTTTCTTCGTGGCATTTCATATAATCTAGAAATGTAATTAATACATTAAGTATATTCTTTTGTACTTACTAGATTATTATATCAGATATGTTATTAATTTATTTTCTTTATTATTGTAGTATACCATAATATGTGCTATAATAGTGATGCCATTTGATTGGCATTCATGCATTTTGTCGGGGCTATTTTAACCTGGTCTGATTTTGTGCTTGAGCTATTTTTTCGGGGCTCTTTTATCGGGGCTCACTTGTTCCGGGCTATTTTGACTAAAGTTGTAGGTAAATAAACACAAGAAAATATGATAAAAGTAAAATTTGCAAGTGGCAATAATTTGCACTCCAAACCTTAATACATATATATTATAAAATCATCAATTTTTCTCACGAACAGAATCATACAACACACACAAGACACCTAAACAAACACCGACTCTGACTTTCTAATCTTAATATTTCTATGATAATAACTAAATACATATTTTATTCTGTATTTATAATTAATAGTTTAATTATTTATATACCTCGCCCTACTCATATTAAGTAAAAATTGTTTAGCCTTAGTCTTAAATTGATTTAAGAAACACACCTTCCTTATATCAATTGACAATTCATTATATAACCTGGAGGCTAAAAAAGCTAAGCTTCTTTGATCCAATGTTTTTTCAGCAGCAGGCTTTTTTTCTCTTGACCCTTTACTTTATTTCTGGTTTCGTATGCGTGATCAACTAAAGCAAGTTGATGCTTGAATTTCCACTGGTCAATATCAGTTTTTAAAAAGAATATTTGTCACAAGTCCAAAATTCTTGCCTCATGATATAGTGAATTAATTGGAAGGGTAAGTATTATTAAAAAAAAAGCATTTCAGTGTTTTATTTGTTAATAATGGATAATGGATATTATAATTAAGATCTTGACCGGCTCTAAGAATAAAACCCAGTAAAACTCACCCGTTAACTTCATATGGTTATTAAATGAGAAGTTTTTAGTGAATACTATACCCAGATCTTTAATTATTTCATTTAATAGTTCGATTCTAACATCATTCACAGTACATGATCCTATCAAGGGATTCTTCTTTCTTGTAAAAGATACCACTTTACGTTTAGATTTACTTATAACCAGGTTATTATCCTCACAAAATTCATAAATGGCTCTGATATCACATTTGAGCTTATATCTTTATTAGACCTTATCGTGTAATAGGCTTTTGAGTCTACTACGTATAGCAGAAATTTGGCACACCTAATATAATCCGATATATTATTAATAAACAGTGCAAAAAGCAATGGTCCTAGTATGGATCTCTGAGGTACGCCTGAGTGAATTGCTATTGTCAAATCTCACAAAATTGGGACGGTTGGTTAGATATGACTAAGAATTTCAACAAGTTGTTACTAAAAGAAAATGACTTTTAGTTTCTTTAATAAGACATTTACTCGATTAAATTCCTTTGCTACATCAGTGTATATGGTATCAATTTGATGTTTATTTATATCTTTTGCTATATTAGGAACTGAATACCGACAAGTTTGTGATGGTTGACTTTCTGTTGACAAAACCATGTTGTTCTTCCAGAAGTATTGGCGAAACATGAGAATATACCATGTTGTATATGATACGTTTAAAAATTTTAGATGGTGATGGCAGTACAATTGGTAGATAAGTTGTTATTAAACTCGTAGTGCCGAATTTATGTAGGGAGTTATGCGACCAATTTTAAAGTTATCGGGAAAAATATTAGCTTCTAATGCTTTATTAAAAATAATTTCCAGAGGTATCGCAAGTATGTCAGTGTAGGCCTTAATAAAGTAGGAGGGTAGCCCATTTACACACTTATGAGTGTTGGGGCTTCAATGACTTTATTGAATTTACGATTTCGATTTGACTGATGTTATGTATATTGAGGTTGTCCAGGTTATAATCTTTACATTTAGAATTTTGCTGTGGTGGAATACTGTCAATATCGGTCGGTATATTAATTTTCGAAATCTCCACACAAAATGCTTTCGAAGCTGCTATTTTTAATGAAAATTTTGAACTCCGAAACATTTTCATCTGGCGCTGTTAGTTTTGGGCCTAAGTTCCGATTGACATGGAATGTCCCATACATATTCATTATCGTAAAGTTAATGTATTTTATGAATTGATTTATTGGATTCTTTTCTATTCATAGTAATGAGAACGGATTTCAGTAATTTTATTCTTTGCTGAGATTAAGTATTAAAAATTTTTGCCGGGATATAATATACCTATTTCATTAAATCAAATATATATAATAAAAGTATATTTCCGAATGATAAATACAAAGTATAAACATGGAATAATACATGTTTTATATAGGGCACATTTAGAGATGATAAAGTAATATACCACCTAGTTGTATACAAATTTTCCCTTATCTTACTTATAATTGTTCTGGATGCGGTCCAACTTGTACACTTAAATAATCCCTTGACGCAGTAATATAAAGGCTTTTATTGCGCCGCAGATAACTGGGCGTATCTACTTATCTCTGTTCCAAGAGATGTGAAATGACGGAAATAAACAATCTCTGGAAAGAATTATGATACTTTTTAAAATAATTTAATTTATGACCAGGATGATGTGAGATATAAAAATTTTGACGAAATAGTCAAAGAAATAGAGGCAAATGAAATACTACATCAATTTTAATTAGGATGACATAATATGACAATAAATTGACTCCGTTGATGATTATGTGTAACATTTTATACATTTTACTTTCACGTCCAGTAGACGTATAGTTTCAAATAGGCTTAGAATGTCATGAAACGTCAAGATTTTAAGTTTGAGTGAAAAAAAAATTTCTGTCTGTCTGTCTGTAACTTTTTTTTGTGCGAACGTTTACTCTAGAACCGTTTAAGATGTTAACTTGAAATTTGGTACACGTATGTACTTTAACGGGATCTGGAACTAGATTATATTTTCATCTTGTTCCGTTGAATTGGGGTAAATGGAGGTAAATAGGTAAATGAAGCAGGTGAGAGTCCATAAAATTGGTATTTAGTATATGCAAAAGAAGCTAAGGTCTCAAAAAATTTTTGGCATTAGCCACCCCCATTACCAAGTTCTATAAACAATTATTGTTTATTGTGAGAGACTTGGATAGAAAATCTGGATGTGGAAGTAGTGATCCCTTGGGCAGCGGTTTTTATATTAGTAATATTGTCTTTTATATTTGTTAGTTAACATATTGTAATATGTTGCAACCCCTTAAGATTTAAGGTTATGTTGGTTGCACTGAAAAGTAGGCACAGAATTCAGTAGTTCGGATGTCTGAATGTGGAAAGAACTTACTAGAAAGTCTACAGTGATGACATATCTGTTCTGGAACTGTCTAGAGTATGGTGACGTCATCAGAGAAGCTTCTAGATCTGTCATCTCTAGGTATATAAGGCATGGAGTAAACCAAAAAGAGAGAAGTTAGTGCAGTACTAGTTGTCAGTTGAAATGGTCAGAAAGTAAACACAGTGATAAAGTGACTGAATAACTGAATTGTAGTACACAGTGTATTATTAGTCAAGTAAATTATTGGTTGTAATTAAGTAAGTTAATAAATTAGTGTTTAGTGTTACCCTGTTGTTATAATTTCCGAACCCACGATACAGGGTGTTTACAAAAAGGGTGTAAGCACGTCACAATATCTACAAAATGTATATTTCTTTCAACGCCAATAAATTATTATTATTATGCCTTGTTACACGACCTCAGCTAGCCTTAGCTGGGTTCTTTTCACCAGTACCCTGGGGTCCTTCGTCAGGGCATGGCGCGGACGGATATTCTGTCCATTGGCTAGCTGGTTTTTGTAGTATTCCTGAAGAAGACATTCGTCTCATCTCAGGATACACCTAAAAATTTCCTGGTGATATGGCACGTTTGTAATATTGTTGCCTTTTGTATGGTAACTAACATAGTGTCAGGAGTATTTAATTTCTTTAAATTCTTCTTTAGGCTGGTAGTCATTACCCCAGTAGCGGAGATTACTATATTGTATTTGAATCTCCTTCAGCTTCCACATATGGTTTATTTCTATTGCTAGATTTTCATATTTAGATGTTCTGCTTCGGTTCGCATGTTGTTGTTGTCGTTGACGTTGTTGTTGTTCTCGTTGTTGTTAATATTGTTTTTTTTTCAATACAGCTGACTAGATAGTAGTGGTGAAAAAAAAATTTTTGGGTGATCTTGAAAGTTTGTTTTCCATTCTTTTTCTCTATCGTGTTTGTATATACATTCTCTAAATATTTTTTTAATAAACACGCTGTATATTAAACACACAAAGTTTTGCCTCGGAAACTTATACGGCTGTCACACTTTGTAGTTTATTATACATGACGCAAAATTTACGAAAGTTTTAAATTACTTGCCGTAAGTCGACTGTTAGTTGTAGGCTCGTTAAGAACAGCATCAATCACATTTTCCCTATCTTATACATTTACTTTATGACGAGAAACGGCTCTTTCTGTGGCAAAGCTACCAGTGTCTCTAAGACTTGGAAATTCCTCACTGAATAATGTTTATGAGCTAGGTATATCCGAAAATCTGCAGTGATACATTCTATTTGATTTTTAACGTCATATATGCAGATGAAGCAAGAACAGGAAACCTTATAAAGTCCAGTCATTTTGGTGGCATTGTCGGAAATCAGAATTAAGACATGTTAGCCAGTAATTAAAAAAAAAGTTTAAATGAGTACAGTTTTTCGTTAATATTTAGCATGACCCAGATGCTCAATTTTTTTATGCGATTACAGCACCTGCTTTAGAAAAAAATTGTTGACAGCAAAAATGAGGCTTATAAACTGACGATGAATTTTGTTTGCCAAGGACCAAAATTAAATAAACGATTTTTTGCTTGTTTCTGTACCACTAAAAAAACCGCTGCCCAAGGAATCACTACTTCCACATCCAGATTTTCTATCCAAGTCTCTCACAACGAAAAAATTGTGTATGTGGAAATAATTGTTTATGGAACTTTAATAATATAATATCTGAAATCCTCTACCCCAAAAACCCATAAAATGATACCCCACATCGGTAGTGTGGTGGGTGTGGTGATAGGGGGGTGGTAGCGGATGTGGATGAAGTACAAAAATATTTTGAGGTTTCTGGTTCTTGTACACACACTAAATCACAATTTTTTTTTATCCCCTTTAATAATGAGGTGGGGGTGGTAATGGGAGTGGATAATGCCAAAAATTTTTGTGAGACCATGCCAATGATCAGTGTTCATCAAAATCATTTAAACTAGAAAAGCCCAACAGTATACACCATATAGTATGTAGCTATCAAAATGTAAGAGGTCTTAATAGCAAAATTAAACAATTTTACGCTTCAGTTTCTCAAGCCGAATTTAACCTGATCGCTTTAACCGAAACATGGCTTAAAGAAGATGTGTTAAGTACTGAACTATTTCCTGAACAATATACTGTGCACAGGAGTGATAGAAAACTTCATTTAACAGAACAAACAACAGGAGGTGGAGTGTTATTAGCTTGCAAAAGTGAAATAAGGTCAGAAAAAATTACGTTACCAAGTATCTTTAATAATTTTATAAGCATTGATATCCTGTGCTGTAAATGTTATTTTAATTTCACTGTAGTATATGTTTTTGTAATATATATTCCACCAAACACTAGTATAGAAAATTATGAATCATTTTTTGAGTGTCTTGAACAAATAGATTTTATATTGGGAAGGCATATACTTATCTTTGGAGATTTCAATGTACCACAGTATGTTGACAATGATATTAATGATAGAAAATCTATAATAATTAATAATTTTATTACATTCCTTAATATACAACAACAAAATAATATAATTAACAATAGAAGTCGTTTACTAGATCTTATCTTTTCTAATCTTGATTGTGAAATTTTACACGACAATGCACCGCTTGTGAATGAGGATATTTTTCACCCGGCACTTTTTGTTACATTAAACGTTTCAATAAAATGCAATAACTTTCTGGCAAAAAAAGCAGAGAAGACATATAATTTTAAAAAGGCGAACTATCCAGCTCTCTACAGTGCTCTCGAGAACACGGATTGGTATTATTTGCAAAATTTTCCAAATGTTGATATAGCAACTAAGGAATTCTATGATAAATTATATAACATACTAGATGATTGCGTCCCAGAATACAAATATTATAAAAGATCTTATCCAGAGTGGTATACAAAAGAAATTATCAGTAATATTAAAGAAAAGAATAGACATCATCGCAGTTATAAAAAAACGAACAACCAGTATCACTTAAATAAATTCAAAGAATTTCTATCGTTAATCAAGCAACAAATAGACAAAGCATATGATAGCTATTTAGTTAAAACCCAGAATTCTATATCTACAGACTCAAAAAAATTTTGGTCGTTCGTACAATCAAAGAGAAAACAAACACGGATTCCAGGTAAAATGGCATATATGGATAAAACCTATGAAACTTCTGAAGAAATTGTTGACATAATTAGTAAATTCTTCAGCTCAGTATTCTCAAAGCCACATGACAATATCAATATTAACAACACTGGAAAGAAGAACCTCTTTGAGAACATTAATATCACACATATATCATTAACAGAAATTGAAGAGGCTATAAAGAAATTAAAGAACAAAATGACATCCGGTCCGGACCTAATACCCTCCTTTTTGGTCAAAGATTGTGCTTATGTGCTATCAATTCCATTGTACATAATATTTAATCTGTCGTTAAGAACATCAACATTTCCGAAAGATTGGAAAATAGCAAAGGCTTGTCCAATTTTTAAAGCGGGAGATCCAGCTAATGTAAACAATTACAGACAAATTTCTATTCTGAATAACTTCGCGAAGGTTTTTGAGATGATTTTGTATAACCACATCTACTCGTCTACCAAAACAATTATATCACCATATCAACATGGTTTTATGACTAACAGATCAACCGTAACAAATTTAGTAGTTTTCACTCAATATGTGTCAAATTCCTTAGATGCGCAAGGACAAGTGGATGTGTTGTATACAGATTTTTCTAAGGCTTTCGATAGAATTGACCATAAAACATTACTAAACAAATTGGAGAATTTTGGTTTTAATACCCAACTGTTATTGTTCTTTGGATCATATCTAGAAAATAGATATCAGTTTGTATTCTATAACGGTTCTAAATCATCTATATATGCATCTACATCTGGAGTACCGCAGGGTAGTAATCTTGGACCCTTGCTATTTCTATTATTTATTAACGATCTATGCGAAACTTTAGAATGTGACAAACTAATATATGCAGATGATTTAAAACTTTTTAAAAGAATAAAATCTGAAGATGACTGCAGAGTACTTCAAAAGGAACTTGACAAAGTCAGTCAGTGGTGTCCTCTTAATAAACTAGATCTGAATGTCGGAAAATGTAAAGTTATATCATATACGAAAAAGAAAAACTGGTTCAATTACAATTATTCTATAGATGAAACGATACTAGAGCGTGATACATTGATTAAAGATTTGGGTATTTACTTCGACAATCTGGAGGCATTAAAATTATTGTACTACTCATATCTAAGATCAAAACTTGAATATGGAGCAATAATTTGGAATCCACATTATCAAACTCACAAAAACAGTTTAGAGCAAATTCAGAGAAAGTTTTTAAAATTTATTACATTCAAATCAACAGGACAGTATCCGGAAAGAGGTGTAAACAACAATTATTTATTAAGCACATTTAATTTTGAGAGCCTCGAATTTAGAAGAATTTGTTATTTTTTGGTATTCTTATATAAAACCATTCGTAATAAAATTGACTGCCCAGAAATTCTTTTTCAGTTAAATATTTACGTTCCAAGGTTGCATTCTCGTCGAAATATAATGTTTTATTGTGAAAGTGCTAATACAAATGTGATGTTAAAATCACCTGTACACTGTATGTGTAATTACTATAATAAAATAAGTGAATTTTGTGATATAAACACGTGTTCTCAAAATGAAGTGATAAATTGTGCAAGACAGATTTTTAGTATATAAGTTTTTTTTTTCCACTAAGAAATTATAAGTATATGTGTGTTTAAGTATACAATTAATGTGTAGATATAGATATGTTTTTCTACAATTAGCTTTTATTTTTAAGTTTCATTTTGTTCTACTTTCCTCTCTAAAAAAAATCATACAAATCTTTAACTTAAATTAATTGATAATTTTTGTTGATTAAACTTTGAATATAACTTTTGTAATTGGGTTGTACTTGTTGGGCAAATAAAGTGTTTATTTATTTATTTATTTATTTATTTATTTATTCTCTTGTATATACTAAATACCAAATGTATGGACTCTTACCTGCTTGATTTACCTATTTACCCCAAATTTACCCCAATTTACCCCTTCGACGGAACAAGATTAAAATATAATTTAGTTCCAGATTTCGTTAATGTACATATGTGTACTATGTGTACCAAATTTCAAGTCAATATCTAAAACGGTTCCAGAGTAAACTTGCGCACAAAAAAAAGTTACAGACAGACAGACCGACAGACAGACAGAATTTTTTTTTTTCGCTCAAATTTAAAATCTCGACGTTTCATGTCATTCTAAGCCTATTTGAACAATAAAAATCTTTAAAAAACATTTGTCGTTACTATACTTCCACTGGATGTGGAAGTAATAAATAAGTGATGACCGAAGCAATGTCTTCACATTTTCTTTTCTTTAAAAAAAATGTCTGTATTTTGCTATTGTTTTTTCAGAAGAAGAATTGAATGCTGGTATACTCGGATTTTGGGTGTGTGTCTCTTGTCTCTAAATGTGTACAACTGTACAAGGCTTTTCTAGTCTTCATAGTCTAAGCTCCCTTGGCACAAAACGGTACCCCATCGAGCACCCTAAATTTAAAAGGTAAAAATGGTTAGAAAACATGTAATAAACATGTTACGCCCGCCAGACTAGTAAAAATGCTTTAATTGCTTTTTTAATTACTCTTTGAGATTAGCTAAAAAAAATGAATTTACTTTTCAAAACACCTTCTTGAAATATACACAATTTATGGTAAATAATGTATCATTTTTTAAAAAAATTGTCTGCCTAACAATTTCTGTTAATTAATATCTAACAGACCCTTTGTTATAAATTATTTTTTTCATGAAAGTACACTTCATAACACCTCCTTGGTTTTTGTTTTAAAATGAAGTTTGAGATCTCCCTTTCTATTAAAAATTGTGTGGCTGGAAATTTTTGTTAATTAACATCTGACAGACCTGTTCTTATACATTATTATTTTTAATAAAAGTACATTTCATAAAACCTTTTTGGTTTTTTCTTTAATGAAGTTTGAGTTCTCCTCTTTCTATTAAAACTTGTCTGGCTGAAAATTTTTGTTAATTAATACCTGAAATATATTTTTTCTGAAATCGATCGGCAATGTCTACATTTTCGGCGCGATTTCAGATCGAAAAATGCACAATTCCAGTTTTTTAGTTCGTTGCTAAGAAACTATCACAAAACAGACCGGAAAAGATCCGTTGCCAAGCAACGATCAACAAAACCGCACGGGAATGTTACTTTCCCGGCCTAGGCCGGGAAAGTAACATTCCCGTACGGTTTTTTATAAATAAATAAATACACGCAGACAAACAAACTCACAACAAAATTGCATTTATTAGTAAGCAGTTAGATTGTAATGAAGAAATGTTATGCATTAATACAAATTCCTTAATTTATAATAATATTGATTGTGATTTCAGAAAAAATAGTATGTGTACTTCGGTGTGAAAGCACATTCCCGGACTTCGATGCTTGTTTACAATTTACATCATCATTCGGGAATGTATTGCTTTCACACCTAAATACACAATATACTATTTTTATCAATTAATGATTTTAATAAAAGTACATTTCATAACACCTCCTTTGTTCTTTTTATTAAATAAAGTTTGAGATCTCTTTTATGCATAAAAATTGGTCGGTCATCGAAAAAATGTTATTTACTCCGTCAGACTTAATTTTGAATGCGCAGTATCTACGTCACCTGGGTCTAGGGTGAACCTCTCCACTAGTCTATTTTCGTTTAGTATACAGTATACATTGATTTTTACAATTAATTATCTTTTATTTATTTGCCTTTATCATGATTAAAGAATTTTATTTAGGTATTAAGCAAATCACATATACAAATCATACATTTAGTTTTTGTTCAAGGACGAAGTAGAAAAAAAAAATTTATTGATCTAATACAGTTCTTTTCTGTACTTTTTGTTGAATTTATAACATTTTTATTGAATTCGCCACATTTTCTACAAGTTATGTTTCAGTGTTTTCTGTGTCGAAAAAGAACAAGTCATTGCCTTTACCATCGAGTCGTTCAAAAATATAACAAACATGTTTGCTTTTCGTCAGTTTAAAAATGATAAATACAGGTGATATTGTTTAACAGATAATTGTTGTACAACTATGGGATACCATATAGAATGTTACAGAAAAGTAATGGTGTTACTAGAAAAATACCGAGAAGAATATAAAACTTAAAAAAAAAAAAAGGTAAGTAACATTAATTTTAATATTAATTTAAGTGTTTTGAAATAATCAACCGAAGCCATAAAAAAAATTTTAATATGAAAATTAAAGGCACGTCAAAACACACGGTTCCAGAGTAATCATGTGCACAAAAAAGTTACAGACAAGACTGACAGGCAGATTTTTTTCCCTCAAACTTAAAAATCTCGACATTTCATGACATTCTAAGGGGCGGTTTTATAGGTTCAGATTAAACTAGACTTTAACTAGAAGTTTCACGTAGAGGTTTAAATTATAGATTTTACTGTTTTATAAAATACCGTTTTATAACCGTTTGTCAAGATCGTCAGTGTTAATTTAGAGCATAACAAAACATTTAAGGCATCAGCGCCAAAGACTGGCACAAAAGGATTCATATACGCTCACAGAAAAGTAAGGCACAAGGTGCACATTTCAAAAGTACCCCAAAAATTTCACTTGGGCAAATATTTTTTTTGTGGACAAGGAAAAAAACATTTACTAAGTGAAATTTTTGGCGTACTTTTGAATTGTGCGCCTTTTTGTGCCTTACTTTTCTGTGAGCGTATATGAATCCTTTTGTGCCAGTCTTCGACGCTGATGCCTTAAATGTTTTGTTATGCTCTAAATTAATTGTCTTTTGATAATTTTTTTCTTAAGTCGAAGTTTTTATTTATTCTTCGACTTAGGTCGATTCTGGGAGGTTCTATAACAATAACACTGACGATATGGACAAACGCTTATAAAACGGTATTTTACAAAACACTAAAATTTACAATTTAAACCTCTAGGTGAAACTTCTAGTTTAACTCTAATTTAATCTGAACCTATAAAACCGGCCCTAAAAAAAATTTATTTTTGCGTAAATTTACATATACTCCACTATGTGGATGTGGAAGCAATTACACAGAATTGATCGTTAGTTTGAGAAGAATTTTTTTATAATATACGTCACATAAAATTTTATCAGAATTGGATGATACCTCGGATGATACTGTACTGTACTATAAAAATATAAACTTGTTCCTTAATTGTTGTCAATTGTGCTGCTATTAAAGTATTTTTTTGGTATGCGAGTAAATAAATAAATATTGAATATGTTTGTAAAATTTTATATGAAACATAACAAATTTTATTAATTACACAGACACATAAAAAAAAATAAAGTTTATTCTCCAAAGGTGAAAGCTAATATATGTTTCACTGCTCAGTTTTTCGCAGAT
The DNA here is from genome assembly GCA_936432065.2 of Rutpela maculata. NCBI lineage: Eukaryota > Metazoa > Arthropoda > Insecta > Coleoptera > Cerambycidae > Rutpela > Rutpela maculata. The sequence continues at coordinate 4,356,487 of OW386286.2, forward strand.
TGACATTTCATCCCAACATTCTATCGTATCACGGAAACGATGGTGGTGTACTTCTTCCCCCAAAAAACTACTTGTTCTGATTTTTCCATAATACGTTTGTGAAGAGTTATTACAGGCAATATTGATAAGTCGAGTATCTTTTGACCAGAAGACGCCAAAGCAACCCCCTAGTTAAAATAAGAAACACGTTCTCAAATAATTAAAAAATGTTTTGATAGTACATGCTAATAATAATGTTTTTGGTTTTTATGTGCAATTCAAAAAATTAGCCGCCCCAGGATTTTGCCGCCCTGGGCTATAGCTCTCCCATCTAAATCCGCCACTGACTACAGCATATCATCTGTAAATGTTCATGATATTGATTTAATTCGTAGTACCTATACTGTTCACTATGCTAGGATCATGTCTGATAATAGTGATAATACAATTTTTAAAAGTTTCTGTTTGATACTTATCTAGGTAATTATTTATAAGCAGAAATAAAGTACGTAGTAATTAAGATAGTTTTAACCCTTTTTCCTTTATAAATTCCAAATATATTGTAAATCTCCTACATTCATGATATATGTTCAGAATATCTTTGTTACATATCATTGTTTGCAGTCGTCAATAGGAGAGTTTCCATCACGTTTAATTTACGTTTTATTCTACATTGATCATAGGGAGACAAGGAATCGTAAAATATTTTCAGCGGAATAAAAATGTGACAATATACGAAGGAAGCACATAAAAAACAATTCATCGCTTCCAAACAGTCCTCGTATTTATTCGCTTCAACATAGTCAGTGAAGCCTTGCGCTACTATTCAGTGTTTGTTCTTTATTTTCATCTCAATGGTCTTTTTAGCTCCAAGACACCAGTGGCGTATCAGTTTACTCACATAATAAATTAGAAAATGAGAACATGAGTTGTGAATCATTTTTATTTTACCTGAGCGCACACCATGTACCGAATAGTGGGAGTAAAAATAACCTAGCTGGTTTAGCATTTGAAAAATGCACTGAAGCCTATTTACATACTTTAGTCTTTTATATATTGCTCCTTGTCTGAAGTACTGCTAAAACTAATATCTGACTTCCAGCTTCATGCGTTGGGGAAGTATGGGGCTAACAACTCCTAACGTCAAAACCGGTTTTCTCTGAAACTAGGAATGATATTCGAAGGAATCAAAAACGAAACGTTAAATATGTATTAGTTCTACACTATATATTTTTGTCGTAATTTTTGCTCAATTTTTAGGGCTACACATTTTTTAGGTATCTTTTAGATTATTTTGTTTTGAAAATAATATTGTTTTCACGTTCTAACTAGAAGTAAAGACACCGTTGCTTAAAGAATAACTACTTCCACAGCCAGATTTCCTATCAAAGTCCCCTACTACCGCCCCACCACTTTATTGGGTGGTGTTAGTGATGCCAAAAAGAAATTGTGGCCTTTGGTTCTTGTACAAACACTAAATCACAATTTTATTTTTTTACTCTATAATAGTGGATGGCTGATGCCAAAACCTTGGCTTTTCGCAAATTCACTAAAACCTACTTTTATGGACTCTTACTTGTTTGCTTTATCTATTTACTCCCATTTACCCCGCAACGCAGTAAAATCAAAATATAATCTATTTCCAGATCTCGTTATAATACACACGTAATTTTAGGGTGCTGAATACAAATCTATCATCTGTCGAATTGCCTAAAAACATCGGGAAGACAGTAAAAAACAACTCTTATTTGAGGGTGGCGTTGCAATTGATATTAGAACTTGGAACAAAACGTTATACTCAGTTTCGTTAGGTATGTAGAAAAAGAAGAAGCAAAAATTCTAAATTGACCCCACTCCCCTCGTTTAAGTTACAATATCTAATATACGGTTATTTATTTATTAAAAAAAAAACCTCCTCGTTAAATGGCTATTATCAGGTTATAATATGATTACTTCTGAATACTCTTACACCCATCCCCACCAATTAAGGTGGTGCGTTTTATCTTTTTAGAGTTTTTATTTGTTTTAGTTGCAAAACAAATCCCTAATCACTCAGTTTGATGTTTTTTTATCATCATAAGGTGATTTAGTCAATTCAGATGATTATTTCACTCATTAACGCTATAGCCAATGAGAGCCCGTTTTTTCACAACATTGCACCGATCAAACGTCATTATTAGTGGTAATTCAAGCTAGATCTGCTTTTGACAGGACCAACATGTAAAATTTATCGCTCTAATTTTTTAGGTCGCTGCAGCGGCAAATATTGCGAAAATTTTTTGACGTTTTGTGTCGTGATATGTTTTTGGCAAATAGGACAAATCGTGCTTTTAAATGTCATCTATAAATATCTTCTCTAGCTTATTACTAATTGTTAACGTAAATTGTAAATTGTAGTACTGTATTAATAACCTAAAAAGCCAATGCTGTGTGGAACTTATATAGGTTCGGGACAAGTTATAGGTACACAGCTTTCAATGGCTTAATACCTAACATAATTACAAAATAATTTTCACAACTAAAATTAAATATGAATATCTACGAAGCAAACAAATCAGTTATTTCATGATAAATACACAAATGTAGGTACTTACTTATGGTAATTCATCAATCATTACAAAGCAGCTAACACTTATTTGGAAAATCAAAACTCTGCAGTATCACTATATAGGTACATTATAATTCGTTGTACTTAAAGTCTCTCTACTTAAACAAGTAAACCTTAACTTAACTATCAAACTTCTCAAATTAGAAACAAGGATTAAATACATAAATATATATTAATAAACACTTTAATATAATAATTCAATTCACTTTTTAAGCTAGTAACTAAGTTAAGCTAGCGTTACTAGATGGCGGTACCATACCATCTGAGCCGGCAGCCTTAGAACGTTAAAGGGAGAGATTGGTAATATGCAATTTGTGTGATTTCACCCGTAATGTGATTGGTCGAAGCGTGCTTTGTTGTGATGACTAGTCTTATACGTTACAGTACCTATGGTTTAACGTATATTGTTTTTCTTGATTGTCATAATTTAAACCTACTTTGTTTTTTATTAGATGAGTCGCTTTGGAAATGCATTTTTATGTGATATAAATGATGAAATTGAAGATAAAGGTGAGTAATCTCTAAAAAGCAACAAGGAAACGTCTGAAGGCAATTAATTACTGAACATAATATTGAAGATATACTTAATGAATTATTTATTCGTGAAATATTCTCCACAAATACCACTCGTGCTTTAAATTTTATCTAAAAATTTTTTCTCATGCTAAGTTGCCCCTAGTTAATATAACTCGTGCAAATTGGCAGTTTATTATCCCGCTAAAGCGGTCGGGATTTAATCAGATAATAAACTGTCAATTTGCACTCTTTATATTACCAGGCAACACGCTTTCGAAAAAATTTTCGATAAAATTTTAAGCACTAGTGATATTACATACGAATATTTCTCACCCCTGAAAATTTCTCACACTTTTGGGGTTTGGATGTACGGTACCGCATATCACTATCCAGAAAATATTACTTGTTTTTTTATATTATAAAATTCTTTAATTAGTTAAATGACTTTTGGCGAGGACGGTTGAAGAGGTGAATGTGGTTTTTTTACTTCTTTTTTTACTTAGTTACGAAAATCAGTATTTTAAGAGAATTTCCTGCAAAAGAATAACCTCTTGTAGTTCTAATTCTAGTGGCAAGTTCTAATATCAATTCCAATGTCACCCCCACATAAGGGTTGTTTTTAAATGTGCTCCCGAGATTTTTCGTCAAAACGGATGAAGAATGCGTTTTCACCACCCCAAAATTAATAAAAAAATATGGCTTCCACACTTTACCACGGATGGGTCAGAAAATCCCTTTTTTAACATTGTTCTTTCAAGTCAATATAACAAACCGTTCCAGAGTAACTGTGTGCACAAAATAAAAAATTACATACAGACATAATTTTTTTTTGCTCTTAAAATCCCGACGTCATGACATTCTAAGCATATTTGAACAATAAAAATTTTCATTTTTTTTGCGTTACTATAGTTCCACTGGCTGTGAGAGTAACAAGTGCTTCGAATAGGCAATAATTTTGGTAAGGCTACATATTAACGAAAAACAATATTTGGTAACATTTTTAATTACTGTGTAATTACAATAACAAATTGGGGACGTTTTTGTTAAAAACCGCTACTTAAGAAATCACTACTTTCACATACAGATTTTCTATCCAAATCACTCACAAATGAAAAACTGATTTGCACTCCACTATATGGAAATAATTGCTCACATGGAACTTTAATAAAATAATATTCCAAATCGTCTACCCAAAAACCCATGAAACGATATGCCTCATCGGGGTGGCTGATATATACAGGATGTTTCAGTTAACATTCCCTCAGCCGATATTTCGGAAACTAAGAAATATATTTTTATTCTGTGAACGGTAATAGATTTCAATGCCTTCTTTAGAAAGTACAATTTATTATTATAACCTCGATTATAACATTATCACCAAAGATGGCGCTGTAGTTTAAAAATATTTTTCGATAAAGCAAGGTTTGAAACATATGCCATCCGATTAAGAATTAAATTTTAAACAAAATTATTCTTATTCCAAAGTAGTTTTTGAGTTATTTTAATTTTATTATCTAATTTTTAAGTGTTATATATTTTTAATTGCTGTAACTTTTTTAATCTTGATTTTCGTATGTAGGTTCTTAGTATTTTTTTTGCCTGCTATATGAAAATTATTTACTGGCGGGAATTTTTTTTTAATAGCACTTCCGATTTTACCGGAAATTACTTTAAATTGAGACATTTAAATGGACAAACAACAAATAAGTTAATTTTATTTTTGAACAGTACATCTTGACAACAATATTTTAAATAGAAGTGGTCTGTTTAGAAATTGTAATTGATACATACGTTTGGCTGCTTTTGCATTTTTATTGCATTTTCCATAAATTAATAACATATTAACGACCATATTAACTTTGTCAACATTGGTGTGGTCCATATTTTGGACAAATTTTACTAACGTATTCTTAAAATAACACACGCAAACGAAAATTAAACTTCTGACAGTTAATAAATAAACAATTGCAAATTATTCAATTTTTTTAATTTAAATTTCTCAGTAAATTAATTTTCGGTAAACTCAGAAGTGTTATTAAAAAAAATTTCCCACCAATAAATAATTCTCTTATTAATAGTTACTAAGAACCTACATCCGACAACCAAGATTAAAAAAGTTACAGCAATTAAAAAAATATATACCAACACTTAAAAATTGGACAATAAAATTAAAATAACTCAAAAACTACTGCAGATCTGACTTTTTGGAATAAGAACAATTTTGTTTAAAATTTAATTCTTAATCGAATGGCATATGTTTCAAACCTTCCTTGATCAAAAAATATTTTTAAACTGCAGCGCCATCTCTGGTGATAATGTTACAATAGTAAATTGTACTTCCTGAAGAAGGCATTAATTATAGAAATCTATTACCGTTTACAGAATAAAAATATATTTCTTAGTTTCCGGAATATGTGCTGTGGGAATGTTAACTGAAACACACTGTACACTAAATAACAATTTTATTTTTTTATCCCCTTTAATAATGAATCGAGGGTAGTATGGGGGTGATAGTGAGGGTGGCTAATGCCAAAAATTTTTAAGACCTTTGCTTCTTATATACATACACTAAATCTCAAATTTATGGCCTCTTACTTGCTTTACCTATTTACCCCTATATTCTTCCCAACCCTCAATGAAGTAAGACGAAAATATAATCTAGTTCCAGATCTTCTTGTAGGGGTAAATTCCAAGTCAATGTCATAAACAGTACCAAAGTAATCGTGCTTACATAAAGAAAAGTTATACACAGACCGACAGACACTAATTTTTGTTCGATCAAACTTAAAATCTCGATGTTTCATGTCATTCCAAGCCTAATTGAAAAAAAAATCAAAATTTATTTCACTGTTATTATACTTCCATATCTCCGAAACCATTTTTCCTACATAAAATTGAGAAAAACCAAATTCGTTATCAGTTTATAAGCTTTATTTTTGATCTCCACCAGTGTTTACGTTAAAACTAATATTTATTGAGATATATACAAGGACACAAAAATTTTACGTTTGTTCGAAAATGTCTTTATAGTTTAAAGTGCAATTTTTTTAAAGCAAGTCCTTTAAACCATCGAGAAAATTTTAACATCTGAGCCATGTGTTAACAAAAAACAGTATTTGACAAATATATTTGTTAGTTTAGTTGCTGAGTAATTACGTTAACAAAATAACTCATAACTTCTTTTAGTCAGGGAGGTAGCGACAGATTTTTCGTGTTAATATCTACAAAGCTAGATTTTTTCACATGATGACTTAGACAGTATCAATGAATAAAGTGCAAGTCTACCAAACTTTTAGTTTTGCAAAAATTAGCAAAAAATCAAACAACATGTTACAAAAAGTTACATAAATATGTACAAGAGTGGAATTTTACATACACACAGATGGCATAAAAACATACCGGAAAATAATATTCTACCACCGGAAGCGTTGCCATGTCAGGTCTACCACCCACGCAGTCTAGAAAAAAACAAACAATTTTTACTTATATCTACAAGGCTGAAACTTTTTTCTGGAATAGTTTATTTAATAAGACATCAAAAGAATACTGCCTATCGATCATCTCATGTTGATAAAGCCTCGGTAGACGCAGTGGCGCAGCCAGAAAACTCATCTGGGGGGGGGCAATAGAACCCGCCAAATTAGTAAAAAAAATTGCTGTTTTATGGAAAATTTTCCCACAGTTATGAGACCTGTAAGAAGTGAAGTATTTGGGTTGTCTAATCATCATTTCCACCCCGCGCAGTTCTAAAAAAGGATGGTTTTTGAGAAATATATACATATATATGATTTTTAGCGTTTTTTCGTCTTTCTCTATTTTGAGGAAAAACTATGCATTTTTTATGTATTTATTTATTTATACTGCATTAAACAGGTATTCCCTAGTTACATACAGTGAAACACAGAAAAAACAATAAATACAGGCTTGAGTACAACATACTGTAAATTCTCTTTAATTTTGGTGAAAAATATCAAGAGAGCATAAAATTTCCTATAAGTTTTGTCTCTACCATTTTTTTTTCGAATACCGCTTAGTTTCGCCGCTAGAGGGTACGAAAGAAATAAATATGCATATGGACTTTTGTGCCTTTTTTAAATTTTGAGCCAAAATTATGCATTTTTATGAAAAATTACGTGAGATTACAGATGTAGAACATAATAAATATATATATTTTTATGAAAAAACCTAAAGATAGTGAATTTTATGTTCTAAAACTTTGATCTCATGTAATTTTTCATAAAAATGCATAATTTTGGCTCAAAATCTAAAAAAAGACGCAAGTCTATATGTACATTTATTTCTTTCGCGCCCTCTAGCGGCGAAACTAAGCGGAATTCGAAAAAAGTAAAAAGTTATAGGAAATTTTATGCTCTACTACTTTGCTCTCTTGATATTTTTCACCAAAATGCATAGTTTTTCCTCAAAACAGAGAAAAAGACAAAAAAACGCTAAAATTCATATATATGTATATATTTCTTAAAACCACCCTTTTTCAGAACTGCGGGGGGTAAAAATCATGTTTAGACAACCCAAATACTTAACTGTTTACAGGTCTTATAAATGTGGGAAAATTTTCTTAAATATTTCCTAATTTGAAGAGACTATTTGTACTAATAGTGATTATGCTTCTTTAATTTTTGGTTCATGGAAGACGGCTTGGGGGGGGGCCGGGCCCCATGGCCCCCCCCACTGGCTGCGCGCCTGGGTAGACGTAATGGAATGCAAGCGCGTGGCCGCGGCTCCTGCACTCCGGGCCATTGCAGTTCGCGGAGAATTTTTGCATTTTACAAAACTGACTTTTTGTCTACAGGCAGTTTATGCGCTATTTCGATTAAAAATCACATTCTACATCCGCTGAAAAATGGCCAAATCTTTGGTAGAAGTTGTCAAAATCGCAATACATAGTCAAATCATGATAATTATGTTCTTCATTAATATTAACGAATAGACAGTTTTCTTATAGATGTGTAATAATCACTTTCATTTACTCCATTATGATCTATGTTTCGGTAAGGAAATTTATCTTTCAGTATATATTTTTATATTGTTTTTTTTATAACTTATTCAAAAAATTCATTCTTTAAAAGTTTATTATTTACCAATGTTATTCTCAATTAAATACGTATTAAAAAACCGCTGCCCAAGGAATCACTATTTCCACGTCCAGATTTTCTATCCAAGTCTCTCACAACGAAAAAGAAATTTGTATGTGGAAATAATTGTTTACGGAATTTTAATAATATAATATTTGTAATTGTCTACCCCAAAATCCATAAAACGATACGCCACATCGGTAGAGGGGGTGCGGGTGGTGGTAGTGGGGGTGGATGAAGTAAAAACAATTTTTGAGGCCTTTGGTTCTTGTACACACACTAATCTTTGGGCCCTGTAATTTCAGCAACGTCTACCAAAGATTTAGCCACCTTTCAGCGGGGGTAGAATGTGATTTTTAATCGAAATAGTGCATAAACTGCTTGTATACAAAAATAAGCTTTGTAGATTAATATTCCTCGGCGGAAAATGCAAAAATTGTCCTTGAACTGCAATGGCCCGGAGCGCAGCAGCCGCGGTCACGCGCTTGTATTCCATTGCGTCTACCAAGGCCTTAACAACATAATACGATCGGTAAACTGTATTTTTTGGATGTCTTATTCAATACACTATTCCAGAAAGAAATTTCAGCCTTGTAGATATGTCAAAAATGGTTGTTTTATCCACACTTTGCGTGGGTGGTAGACCTGACACAGCAACGCTTCCGACGCGGTAGAATATTATTTTCCGGTATGTTTTTAGGTCATCTGTGAGTATGTAAAATTTTAGTCTTGTAGATATAATACATTTATGCAATTTTTTGCAACATGTTTAATTTTTTACTCATTTCTGCAACACTTATAGATTAGTAGAATTGCACCTTCATCATAAATGCTATCTAAACTTTCTTGAGAAAAAATATAGCTATATAGAAATGATTTCACGAAAACTGTCGCTACTTCCCTGGCTATTTGTTTTTTATGCCATAAAGACAGTAAAAAAATCATTTGAAAACTTAATTAATAATCTATTTTTAAATTTGGTTAGAAACAAATTGTTTTAAACCATACCAAATATCATTAGACTTGCTACTTTGACAACCTCCGTTCAGAAATCAGAACTTGCTACCAATAAATGGATGAACGATTTCACCGATTATAAATTATTCTTATTGGTATAGTAATATTAATATAGTTCACCAACAGGAGGCATCTGCCAGACATAAAGACAATAAAAAATTGTATGTATAGGTGAAAATGCCAAAGTAATTTTTATTATTTCCGACATTATTTTCCCTGATAAACGTCGCGCGTCGTTCATCAAACTCGGACCACTTTGACAGCGCCTACCCCAAAATTGTTACAGATTTCTTTGATTTTTGTTTTAGTATATATTAGCGAATCGATTATAATAAGACGATCCGAGGTCAATGGCCTTTAAAAAAAAAGGGAAATAAACAGTAAATATGAAAATATGTGATTGTATTTTACCGAAAAAACTATCTTAAATTTATCCACAATCCTCTAGTTTAATATAACAGTGAATCAAGATAAAAGTAGAAATAAGTAGCTAACAAATGCAAACAAATTATATTTTTACCTTAAACTGCCTTTTGCTTTGCATATTTGATTTAATCTCTCACTAAAAGACACACACACAGACACATCACATATTGCATAGCACAATTGCAAACAAAACACTCAATTTGTATGAAAATTAACAAGAAAGTTAAACAACCGGCGCGACGCGACGCACGAAGTTTTGAATACACTAACCTAACATATTTATTATCGTCATGTAGTTTTTTCCTAGGCCTACTTTTTCTTTCGGTAAAAAATCTGTTTACAATATAATATTAGATCATGAAGCGAACTTGTTTGAATACAGTGACGTCTTTAAATAGATCGAAATATTAAATGTCCGTCATCAATATACCGAGGAAAGCAAATAAAATTACTTTTTCTTCCATCGCTTATGGTACTGCAACTAAAGATTTTAATTTAGAAATATTATTACATTAATTAAATTTCATTTTTTAATTGGTAATTTAATAGTAAAAGTATCTAAGAAATGTTTCTATATTATGCGGGGGGCTTGCTAATTTATAGGGAGTGAAAAGAAAATAATTATCGGAATTCAAAGAGAATTAAATATTAAGGTAAACGGTAGTATACAATTTTTCATAACAATTGTTGATCTTATTCACAATGTCTTGGCCAGATGTTTTGTGATTTACGAATATTGTTTTAGTCAGCCTATGCTTGCTGTATAGCACGTCTAGCGGCATCCCGCCAGCTGTCGCGGTTACCTGTCTGGCGCACAGCCTCTTTGAAGTTCTTTCCCATCAGCTCTTTGGTAATACGTTATAAGGACTTGAAAATTGCTATTTTCACTTTAGAAAATACAGATCTCAAGTCGGTTTTCGTTGCATAACTCGAAAAGTATCACATTTAACGAAAAACGCTAGACACCAATGAAAAAGCTTATAAACTAAGGATTAATTGCTAATAATAATGGTCTTTCTAATTATGTAAAATTAATAGTTTCGGAGATACGTAAGTTTAAAAGGCGTTCGAACGTTTCTAAGACGAAGTATTTAATTTAATTGTTAAATATTTTAGAAACTATGGCACATAAAAAATGCTAACGACCTAAATAAAAGTTTTTTAATTATGCTTTCAAATGATTTTTTTTTGTTTCTACAGGTCATAGTTCAAGGGTAGATTCTTTGGATTAAAATATGAGGATATAGCCAAAAATGCTTTAGTAAACTGTTGCTGTGGAAAAAGATATAGGGTGTCAAAATTATAATTTTTTTCTTTTTTTTTTTTCAATATCTCAACTACCTCTTGGCCGATATTCTCCCAATTTGGTAAGGAAACATTTTTTAAGCTAAGAAACAATAATTTATGTATCACATCACGCTAGCTCATGGAGGGCGGCGCCTCATGAGCTATACTTGATGATGAATATATTTTCTCTTTTCTTTTTAAGAAACGTTGTGGCACTTTTAAGAATTTTTTGAAAACAAACCCAATTTGAAAAGGACAAATTGTATTTATTGAAAAGTGTGCCTTGGTGACGTCTTAGTTCTGTCAAAATGTCAAACTAATGAAATTGTACGTAAATGACAACTAAGACGTCACCAAAGCACACTTTTCAATAAATACAATGTGACCTTTTCAAATTGAGTTTTTTTTTTCAAAGAATTCTTGAGATCTATGCGGCAGTTTTCTATCAAGTTCTATCAAGTGTACCTTTTTTTACGTAGAAATGGCTCCTGCATGAGATTTTCTAGTCAAAAGTGTCACTACGTTTCGTAAAAAAAAGAAAAAAAATATTTATCATCAGGTATAGCTCTCCGCCCTCCACGAGCTAACGTGATGTATAATACATAAATTATTGTTTCTTAGTATCTTGAGTAGCGGACATGAGATCATATGAGACTTTTCACCCCACATTTTGAACGTCATAACAAAGGTCTATCCAAATTTTCAGATTCCCAATTTTCTTTCCGAGGTTTATAGTACACTACCTAGAGTAAAAAATATGTAAAATTTCGGAATAATTTCATATGTAATGATAATTTTTCTTTATGGGTTATTATTGTAGTAAAAAGAATAGTCTTCAATTTCTATATGGTCCGGATACTTACCTCGTACCCTCAAGGGTGAAAACCACCCCCAAATTTGAATATTGAATATTTGAAAAAGTGTTACTGATTTATTTTGAAACATAGGATAGTTATGTTTTTGGGATCGCTGATTCCGAATCTGAAGTAAAAATTAAAAAATTCAAAATGCCGGCTCGAATATGGCGGATGGAATTTTTTTTCTAAAACAAGTGTTTTAAACGGACAAAATAAATTGAGCATCTAAGTGATACCATATATTAACGAATAACAGCATATTTGAAAGAAACATTAAATATTGAGCAATTACAATAACAAAATCGCGACATTTTGTTCAAAAAAAATGTGAAAACGCACATTGAATCGGCCATAACTTCTTTATTTTTGTGATGTAGAAACAAACAAAAAAGTCATTATAAATATTGATTAATTATCTTTAATTTTGTTCTTTACATTTTTTTATGGAATTGTCATAGTTTTCTTAGATATTCAACACATAAAATATATCTCCCAAACTATGCACCCTACAAAAATATTTAAAATAAACAAATTCGTTCTCAGTTTATAAGCTTCATTTGATGATGTCTACTATATTTTCTCTAAAACTAATATTTTCAGAGATATTAGCGGATGAATAAAAATGTTACGTTTTTTGTAAAATTCCTTTACAGTTTAAAATGCTTCTTTTTTTCTAAAACAAGCGTTGTAACTGGACGAAAAAATTTGAGCGTCTAGGTCATACTACATTAATGAAAAACAGCATATCGGAATATATTTGGTTTAATTTCTGACTACTTACTTTAACAAAATAGGACGTTTTAATTAAAAAAATTTTTTTTCTGTCTTAACTTTGTCTTTTATGCCATTGAAATAGTAAAAAGATTAATAATCTTTCAATTTGGTTCTTACAGCTTTTGAGATATTTAACATTTAAACTGAATACTTCGTCTTATAGGCTGTCGGACGCCACCTTTGTACTTCCAGATCTCCGAAATCATTAACTCTACAGAAATTAGAAGAAAAAAACGACCTTCATCCCCAATTTAGTAGCTTTCTTATTCGTCTCTAGCATGTTTTCGCTCAATATAATACTTTTCGAGTTATTTGACAAATATTGTTTCGATATTTTTTTAAGCTAAAATCCCGATTTTCAAGTCGTTATAACTTAAAAATTGTCAATTTTTATGAAAAGTTGTATAGAGCCTTTTCTTCTTAAAATGTTGGTTTCTTTCAGCTCCAATGTTTTTAATTTTTTCTTTGTTGCCACCCCCTGAAAAGTGGTGGAATCTACACCCTATCCCCCTATAAATTAGCAAGCAATATATAAACTTTTCTTTACATTTACTATATAGTTGCCAAAAATGAACGAAATCCGTTGCATATGAAGTTATTCCGAATTTAAAAATCTCTAGGTACTGTACTATTAGCCTCTATTTCGCCTTCGCATTATCAATTTTTAACTGAAATTTTCAGATATTTTCTTTATATTATAAGTAAAAACATATAAACTCCACCATCCCACATGTGAAGATTTTGACGGTAAAATTTATGAAAATTTGGAAATGCCTTTAGTCTGCAGCGATAATATCGGAAAAGATACGAAAGAAAATCTCTAAGTGTCTGGAAAAATCTGCCTACCAATTCAATTCAATTCAAAAATGTTTTATTACAATTAATAATACAAAAGTGCGCCTGAGTCAAGTCCCGATTCAGAGCCGACCACACCACCACGGCGTGCAACGTCGTGGTAGATGGGTGGTCGGGTGAAACGGGTTTAACTCCGGCTTAAACAATAAATGAAGAAGTATAAGGTTAGAACTCCTGTTCTTTGGAACAAAAAACTTAAATCTAACAATTTGGCGAACTATGACTAGAATGAGTTTTAAAAACACTTAAAAATTACACTAATGTTTTAGTTTGCGCAGCACACGCGCACAGTTTTAAAAATTGGATTATTGATACGGGAAAAGACTTAATGAAAAAACCCGTTCGAGCCAATGACAGTATTCTTCCGATGGTCTGCCTGCCTTCGGAAAGATAGGGTGGAGAGGAAGTTGTGATTTAATTAAAAAGTTTGATTTACAAGAAGTTATTGGTCGAGAGGGGATTTTGAAAGAGAACAAAAAGGGACAAAAGAACAGAAATTAACAAAATTAACAAAATTAACAAAATTAACAAAAAGGTGACTAATGGAGGGAACAGAGAAAGGGTTTGAGAGTAAAAGGTGGTGAAAGCTAAAAGTTAGTTAAATGGAAATTTTGGTATAGGAAAGATTTGGCTAGGGAGGTTGCCGAAAGATAGGCAACGCCTGGTATGGTAATGGGTGTTTCAGGTTGAAAAGTATGGCATTATGCTGTCTGATTCGTGTAATGTCTCGGGTTAGCGGACTGTCGCCCAGTTTGAATTGATAGCATTTTTGCGATGTTTCTTGGACGAAGTCCGCTAGTGGAGTTATGTCGTGGCAACGTGCATAGAGATCTCAGAGGCTGAAATGAGGCGCATAAATTTGTGTTCTAGTACTTTTAGTTTTCGCATTGTCGTGGCCGGGATGCTGCACCACACCGACGCCGCGTATGTGATAGCCGGTCTGATCACCATCGTATACAGCAATTTCTTATTGGTCCTGTTTAGTCCGCTACCCCGCGCCAGGAGCGGATACAGACTCCTGGACATGGAGTAGACTTTTCGTATCGTCTCGTTTACGTGCGTATTGAATGTCAGTCTCCTGTTCAAGTTCACCCCCAAATACTTTACGCACCGCTTTATTGGAATTTGGCGGCCCCCTATCGAAAGTGGTGTAATAATACGATTTTCGGTCAAGCGGCGCGTGAAGAGAATTGATTCCGACTTCTCGGCGTTGATCCGAATCTTCCACTTGTCGTAATACGCCGCACAGTGGAAAAAAAAGCCTTTTTTGGACAAAAATCTGCCTACAAGTCAAATCTTAATCAATTTCGATCTACCTTGGCTCAAAATGTAGGTTATTGGCTACACTTTCAGAGTATACTGCCTAAATTGCAAACCCCGATTTCCTAACCTCAAAAAATGTATCAAATGTGAGAGTAATCACTTTTTTTCTATTTCTACAAGTCAAATCTTGATAAATTTTGACAATCCTGGGGTTCATAGTTTAGGCAGTATACGCTGAAAGGGTAGCTAAAACCTGCATTTTAAGCCCAGAATTGTCAAAATTGATCAATATTTGACTTGTGGAAATAGAAAAAAGTGATTACTCTCATATTTGATAAATTTTTTGAGGTTAGGAAATCGGGGTTCACAATTTAGGCAGCATGCACTGAAAGGGTAGCTAATAACCCGCCTTTTAAGCCCAGGATTGTCAAAATCGATCAAGATTTGACTTGTAGAAATAGAAAAAAGTGAGTCAGATTTGATACATTTTTTGAGGTTAGGAAATCGGGGTTTGCAATTTAGGCAGTATACTCTGAAAGTGTAGCCAATAACCTACATTTTAAGCCAAGGTAGATCAAAATTGATTAAGATTTGACTTGTAGGCAGATTTTTGTCCAAAAAAGGTTTTTTTTTTCCACTGTGCGCCGTGGCACGGGCCATGTGCGCCTTCAGCAGCATGTTCGCTGCTTGTGCGTTGTGCGAATGCGTGTATATGGTCGTGTCGTCGGCGTACTTGGCAAGGTTCGTATTCGGAAACTCCGGGAAGTCGGAGACGTATAAGTTGTATAACTTTGGTGACGAGCACGACCCCTGGGGGACGCCCGCGTGAATGTCCCGCCGAGTTGAAAGTTTGTTATTCACCCTAACCTGCAGTGATCTGCCTGTCAGGAAAGAGTGAATAAGTTTCGTGATATGCGTTGGGAAGTTAAGCGAATTCAGTTTGTAGAGTAAGCCCGGGATCCACACTGTATCGAAAGCCTTCTCGATATCAAGCAGCACCATGACGGTGCTTTTCCCGCAGTTGCACTGTACTTTGACGTCATTCACGATTCTGACGACCTGGCGTACAGTGCCCCTGCCTTTCCTGAAGCCGAACCAGTTAGGCAGAAATATAATGTATCTTACTAATAACATCAATTACACAAGCCCACAAAAACAAAAAAGGATCGTGAGCTAGTGACCAGACCCACATTTTCCCATGTATTTTCACTCACTGAACAGGAATCTGGCATCAGAATAGGATCTTTCTGGACGAATTTATGAGTTATGATGGAAAAAAGCTCGGAAATCATTAATTCGCCGTATTAACCTTACATATTTCAAGATCATTGGCAGTAACGTTGGCGTAAATTGAGGACAGCTCCAATACATACTTTCTAGGTGATAGTGTTATAGCAGGCAACAATAAGACCCATAACCCAACAATAACCCAACGGCCCAATAACCCAATGACCCAATAAATCACCAATTCATATTACCAAAGTTCGTAAATTTAAAAGAAAAATGTCTCGTTTAGTGATACTTTCGTACTCTTTTATCTTTAAAAAATATATGTAATGACCCATAAACCAACAATAACCCAACGACCCAACAACCCAATTACCCAATAAATCGGCAATTCATGTTGTCAAGTTTAAGTAAATAAAAAAAAAAATCTACTTTCATGATATTTGAGCCGAAAAATCAGAATCTGGCATTGAAATTGGGCTTACACGTCACATTTTTTTTATAGTCCAAAAATGTGTATATAGGTGGATGAACTGATACAGAATTACCACAAAATGTTTGTTTGATAAATTTGAAATTACATTTCCTTTATTTACACATTGACTGTTTCCCTGAAAACTTATGAGATTACAGTGAAGAACAAGGCGAACGATTTCATCAAGATATTAATGAAATGGAAAGATGTTATCAAGGTAGATGGTACATCAAGATGGTTCATCAATTTACTAAATTTATACTCAACCTTTGTATGTTTTTAATAGCGTATATGCTAAATAAAGAGATTATTATTATTATTATTAATAGGGTGGCTGACTTCTGCTGGACAATGAAGAGGGAATCGTTGTCAAAGAAAAAAAAACAGGAAAAGAAACCTATTACGCAAGACGTTTGAAGATAAAAGAGTATGAAAACATTGCCGAATGTAAGAAATTCTTGGTTTAAGTTTACAAACTTTGGTAATACGAATTGCTGATTTATTGGGTCATTGATTTGTTGGGCAGTTAGGTTATTGTTGGTTTATAGATCATTAAGTATATCTTTTAAAGATAAAAGAGTACGAAAGCATCACTGAATGAGGAATTTTTCTTTTAAATTTATGAACTCTGGTAATATGAATTGCCCATTGATTGGGTCATTGGGTTATTGTTGGGTTATGGGTCTCGTTGTCTCATTACCATCTCGAAAATATGCATTAGAGCTGTCTTCAATTTACGCCAATGCTGCTGCCAATGATCTTGAAACATGTAAGGTTAATACCACGAATTAATGAGTTTCGAGCTTTTCTCCATCATAACTCATAAATTCTTCCAGGAAGGTCCTATTCTGATGCCAGATTCGTGTTCGGCAAGTGAAAATACATGGGAATATGTGGGTCTGGTGACTAGACCAGGATACCTTTTTGTTTTTGTGGGCCTGTGTTATTGAAAGAACGCCAACAATGAAGAAACAATTCTAAATTTCATAATATGTTATTAAATGGTAATAAATTTTAAAAAACCTCACCTGCTCTTACTTGTACGTCTCTACTGATAATTCTTCCAACATTATTGCTTGCCACACATCTGTAGACTGTACTGTGAATGTCTTGGCGGTAAGCCTGAGCTGCAAATGGCTGCAGGAACAGCGTGCCGTTCCTGAGAACTCTTCTGATACCAGACACGTCACCAACAGATGTGCCGTCGACAGATAGCCAATCAATCGAAGGTTGAGGACTGCCAGAAGCAGAGCAATCCAACCAACCACCACTCGAATTGGAAAATTCTAGCCTTGGTGGAGGTTCCATCACAAAGGAGGGACCGCGAAGGTGGGAGTCGAAACTCGCTACTGGTTCTGAAAAGAAAAATATGCACATGAAAAAACAAAAATTACATTGATTTATTATAAATATTTTCTATACATTGTCTAAGCTCATGAAAAAAGTAGTTAGCAAAAGATTAACTGCTCATTTAACAAGTGAGAAGATTTTACTATACAACATCTGTAATAAAAATAACTTGATTTAAGCCATAGACAATTCAAATATTGCATACTTGGTGCTTCTGGACTACAGCAAAGCATTTAATTTAATACTTCGCGATTTACTTCTGGCTAAATTATATTTCTATAAGATAAATGCATAGCCTTTGAATTGGTTTAAATGCTATTAAGTAATTAAAATTGACAATGTATTTTGTTCTGAACAAGTTCGATGTGGTGTTCCCCAAGGAAGCATTCTGGGTCCTCTAATGTTTACAATCTTTACCGCCAATCTTCCAACAGTGCAATCTGCCAGCTGTAGGATTAATCTTCATGCTGATGATACACAGATCTATATATCATGTGATCCGTCATACAGTAGTGAGACTGTATTTGAGCTAAATGACACTCATACATCTACAGCTAAGTGATCAAGTGAAAATGGGCTAATAGTAAATCCTTTGAAATCAACAGCGATGACAGATATAATGTTAGACCTAGGCCATGTGTAACAAAGCCTCTCACAATTTAAATAGTGATATAGTTTTGAACGAAAATGTGATAGACATAAAACATAGTGTTAATAAACTGGGATGGATCTTCGGTGGTCGATTGTATTGCGCAAAGCATGTCATAGCTAAGTGTCAGCAAGCCTACGCCAGGTTTTTCCATTAGAAATCAAATGAAAACTCCTTAATTCTGTACATTTGATTAACTTTGACTACTGTAGTGGTGTTTGCTATTAGCATTTGACAGTCATTTCAAAATAAAATACAAGTATTTCAGAATAGTTGTTTATGATATTCATACAATATCGATAAGCGACATCATATTACACCATACTTTAATAGTTACGAGTTATTAAAGATTGATTATCGATTTACCGTGTTGTGCTCTTGTCTTATTTTTAATATTATAAATCAAGACACATCTGCATATTTTTTCGAAAGCAGATCTCAAGCACATGATGTGATCATTAGAACTTCCGACACATATAGTATCCCTACGCATCCAACTAAACAATATGGATCAAGTTGTTTCTATTTAGCACCTAAACTATTGAATGAATTTCATACTTTTGTTAGTTCTACATTGTACCAATTCAAACAAACACAAGTGTGATTACAAATCTTTCAAATATCATGGGAAAAATCATGTTCTTCTATACAACAGAATTCACTGACGAAGTGGAGCAAAAGGTGTGGATATATCATATTGTACACCAACCTTCTGTTGTATAGAAGAAAATTATTTTCCCATCCTCTAAAGGTAGTTGATAGAAGTGAGGAGGAGTTTTATGGTAAGTACAGTACATATTTTCCTTCATATTGATGTACAAACTGTTGGCTCTACATACCTTTTGGTCAATAACTCCTATTATAAGGAGTGAAAAGTGTGGAAAGAATGTTTATAATATGTATGGTACATACTCGTATACATACAACTTTCTCTCCATTTGGAGGCCTAGATTTTTGGCTGTCTACATTTTTTCCTATTTCAGAGAAACATATAATTTTCTCACCCTCTTAAAGGCGTTGAAGAAGGCAATGGGTTATTTTGTGGTAATTTTGGTACATAGCGTATCTTTTTCTTTACATGACAGCACAGATCTATCGGCTGTATACATGTTTTCACCAACAGGTCCTGTTGTATATTAAGAACAGATTTTCTCACCAACTCAACGGGGATGAATGAAGTGAGAGGGTAGTTTACGGTAAGGCTGATGTACACAAAACCTATTAGTTGACTTTGAGGCCTAATATTGACGAAGAAATTAGCTTTTGGGATATAAATAAAATGTTGTGCTAATTGCGTTTAATTATAGATTTTGGGATTGGCAAGTCGAGCTACAAAAAAATGTTAGAGCAAAATGAACTTTAGATTATGACTCAGCGTACCAAAAGAAAGTCCACATATACCGATGTAAATAAAAAAAATGTGGACCTGTGCAACTGGTGTAAGTACATTCGTGACCGAACAATTATAACATACTTTAGGGTGGTTTTATGACAACGACGCGTTGTGCAGAATAACTTTCAACTCGACTATTTTGCGAAATGCAGACATCTACTAACTCATATATTGATAACATATCAACTAATGGCAATGTCGATAAACATATTTATTTACCATAAATTTTAGTATTCGACCTACATCGAGCCGTAATATCTATTTAACGACCCGAATTATATGTTTTATGTGCAATAAAATAGTGTCTGCAATTTAATACCATTGATCGCAGAATCACTATTTGCGAATTGAAATGATATGAGAAAGTTAATTAAATTCTTGCTAATTCCAATATGTTCAACTGGTTTGTTGTAACTAATAATCATTGTCAAACTATAGTTAACACTAATTATATTGTGTGAATTTAGATTTATGTGCGTGCATGTAGTTCTGAACTTCTTAAGAAGTTAACAAAAATCTTTCCTCTACACACATAAATTAGAGAACGATTCTTTGTTCAATTTTTCTGTGGAAACGGCAATTAAATATGGATGTTTTTGATAGACACATAGATAGGTACTTATTTGGCTATTAGTCCGGTGATATTAGGAAAATGTCTCGGAAAGTTTTGGGACAAGCCAAAAATTAGATCGCCTACAGAATTTCCTCAGGAATCTGAAAAAAATAGTGTTGACCACTCAAAATGACGGCTTTAATGGTTATTTAACTTTTTGTAAACAAAATGAATTTTGCAACTTACTTGTTTGCTTATATCTTCGCTTCTAAAGGTCGTAGAAAAACGTTCGACCCGTCAATTTCTTCGCCATGGGTTCCCCTATAAGGTAAGTATATGCAAAGAACGAATTTTTGATTGTTAATAACATTTTGTGACAAGAAATTGAAAAAAATGAATTTCTCGATCGTCGAACTTTGAAGTACTGTAGAAACAAATATAAAAGCTGCATGTTAACGATATCATGAGAAATAGTACATATTTTTACCCTTAATGAAATGCATTTTGTCCCGTTGCAAAATATTAATTATTTTTTTTGCAATTAATTTATAAAAAAAAAAATCAAACCGTTATACTAAAAGATCATATTGATATTTTACAGTTCTGTTTCACTAAAAACATTATATTTGACGTACATTTATATAATCAAAAAGAATATTGCAAAAAAAATTTTAATTTGTGACTTTTTTACGCAAAAAATTAATTTTGCAATTTAAACAAATGCAAATATCTCAGTGGATTTTGTATAAAATTTATTGCAACTAACGGCATTTTAATTATCATAAAAAACACGAATTAAAAAAAAAAAAATTGCTCCGATGCTTTGGAGCCGAGATATGAATAATTCACGTTTTTTGCGATTACGGCGAAATTTGAAAATATTTTTACTTGAAAATTGAACTGAATATACCTCAGAGTGTGTGTTATCACTTACAAGAAGTGCCATGTCTATATATCCAGATGGGCCATGGAAAAAAAATCGAGAAAATTGCATCCTCGGTGCTCGCGCTCATGCTAGACGCCAGATTTCCCTCCCCCTTCACTGCTAGTGGCGTACTTGGACAGTTTTACCGCGACGGCAGCTTTATTTCTCTTTTTCTCGGCTTTCTAAGCAAGCAAGTACCTGAGTTGCAAAATTCATTTTGTTCACAAAAAGTTAGATAACTATTAAAGCCCCCATTTTGAGTGATCAACACTATTTTTTTCGGATTCCTAAGGGAATTCTGTAGGGGGTGGACTAATTTTTGGCTTGTCCCAAAAGTTTCCGAGAAATCGTTATTTTTGAATCTAAAATCACCGGACTATATGTTATGTGTACAATGTTATAATTCTAACAAGTCAATAGAAAAGTATGTAAATCCATATTAAAAATATCTCTAATAAAAATACAAATCTGTTTAATATACAGTGCATGTCCGCCAAAAAGTCTGCACCATATGGAAAACTTTGTTGTTATTATAAAAATTTTATTTTTGGTAAAAGTGCATGTTCTCAAATGAAAAGGGAGCTGCACAAATATGTGTTAGTCCCGGCGCTTAGGTCGGAAAATTAACTTTTTTGAAATTGTCTCACTTATTTTTGAAGATATCGAAAAATGTTATTTAAAGAAGTTGCTTATAATGCGAAGTTATAATATATATCCAGATAAGAAATTTGGTTGTTCTATTTTAAAAATAAAAAATTTTCCACTTTTTTACGCATAATTCCTGAACTATATTTTAAAATCTTTTTCTGTTATTAATAATTCTCTCTATTTAATAGTTTCAATAGCACTACTTTTTTGACCACATAAATATTTTGGGAAAAAATGCTAAATTTTTTGGTGAATAGCTTTTTTTCTAATGTTAAATGAAACTCTTTTTAAGCGATTTCCATTAAAAAAATGTCGAACAAGTTAACATCGTAAAAAAAAGATGCAAAAAAAATCTTGTACATACAATGCATACTAAACAACAATTTTATTTTTACCTCTTTAATAAAGGGGTGTGGTTGGCAATGAAGGTGGCCGATGTCAAAAAATATTTGAGATCTCTCGTATATACATTAAATACCAATTTTATGGACTCTTACTTGTTGCTTTACCAATTTACCCCAACTTACACTACAAATTTTTAACGAAATAAGATCAAAATATAATTCAGTTCCGTATCTCTTCATAATATATGTGTACCAAATTCCGAGTCAATATACATCCAGTTCCAGAGTAATCGCGCGCACAAACAATTTTTTTTTGCTTAAACTTAAAATCTCGACGTTTCAAGACATTCTAAGCCTATTTGAAAAAAAAATCAAAACTATTTTTAGCGCTACTATACTTCCACTCCACAACGTGCTGTGGAAGCAAAACAGCATTGTTATGTTCAATGTTCAAAGGGCATTCCCTGGGTTATTGACTCCCTCGAAGTTACGTCACTGCAAAAAGTGAAGGTTTAGATATTGTAATGAAGGCAGATAATTTACAGATTACGCTTCTGGAGAGAAAGAAGTAGCGAATCCCGTCGAGATGAGGGCTTTTGTTTTAAGTATAAAAAGCTACGAGCGAACGGAAGATGCCGTGTCGATTCAATTCTTTTAAAAGGTACATCTGGTAGATTGGATATGCATTATATCCTGGTAGGCCGTGGATTATCCTCCAGAGGGTGTGTACTCACGCAACTTTAGTTATAAATGAGGTACTTTGTAATTGCATGCGTAATAGGAAGTGCGATATATTACAACACCAGATTAAGCAATTATCCGGAAGTGGGCGAATAGATTTATGAGCGAACGTACACGGTGGGTTAGCAAATCTACTGGAATTTAATGCTACAAATTGTTTCACGTCACAAAATTATACTGTAATAATGGAGCAATGTCATTTGCGATTTCTGCAGGTATTAATTATAGTCACAACAAATTTACTGCGTGGTTAGAAGTAACAGTCAAACAACAATATGCAGCATGTCCCTGGATTGAATCTACAGACAGGCGGGAAAAATTTGTTAGTTTTCATTTTACAAAAAGATGCCAAAGTTATAAAAATTTTTGCTTGATTCAAAATGGACAAACTTGTAATTAAAACTTTAATAATAATAGATAAGAATTCTACTTTGACTGAATATCAGTATGGATTCAGGCCCGAGAGATCCATTGAAAATGCAACTGCCAAATTACCTGACTTTGTTTACCGCGAAGTGGATAACGGCAAATTTGTAGTATCGATCTTATTTGATCTTTCTAGAGCATTTGGCTCCATGAGCAAAGATATACTTTTCAGCAAATTATTGGAATAAGTAATCTGTTAAAATGGCTAATTTCTTACATGGAAAATAGAAAATTTATAGTGAAATATAATGAGGCTGAATCTGATATACAAGATGTTTTATTAGGTGTCCCCCAAGGATCAATTTTGGTGCCTTTATTATTTACCATATACATTAATGATCTTCCTTATCATATAAAAAAAGGACTCAAATTATGTACGCAGATGACACAACTATTTCTGTATCAGCCACAAGTAACGATGATATACATTAAGCTATCACAGTTATGTATGCAGATGACACAACTATTTCTATATCAGCCACAAGTAACAATGATATACATTATGCTATCAAAATTGTTGTGGATGAAATGAATGATCGGTGTAATAGAAATGAATTAATACTAAATGAGAAAAAAACGGTATTTCTAAATTTCAGTCCAAGACAAGTTATTTCATTTAAATCTCGATAAGCGTCACTTAGATAGATAGCTCACTCTCTTGGGAACCTCAGGGTAACCATGTTTGTTTTAAACAAAGCATATTTTGTCATATTGCAACTAAAAGATACTCTTGGTGAGGAGGGACTCATGACTGTTTACTATGTGCTAGCTTATTCTAATCTATCTCTCAATGTGTGTGTCTGGAGAAGGTCTAGCCAATTACATAGAATCTTTGTACTAGAAAAAAGAATTATAAGGCTGATGTTTAATTTAATTATAGAGAAAGTTGCAAAAGTACATTAATTAGAAAGAAAATTCTAACTGCACCCTGTATTTACATTTATAAATCCTTAATATACGCAAAACACTTTAGATAACAGCCATGCGTACAATACGAGACATGGGAATCCGCTTTCGATTCCGCCAAATTTAAAAATCATTTCATTATAACAGTACAGTCGAATTGATTTAATTTAATTTTTTTCGGCGACAACATTCCACCTGACATTTTATTGTTGATTCTTATGTATTATGACCTCCTGATTACGAAAAAAATATTTGTGCCAAAAAATTCCTTGTGCGTCAAAAGTTATATGAACTTTTTGACGCGCTTTCACGCATTTTCAACATATTTACTTAATATCTTGTACTAGTAATCGGATGGGAATTTTAAAAATACTGGCATATTTGGAATAAAATTCTTAAAAAATATAGATCTGTTCGATATGTACCCGCCATCTTGGAAAAAAACAGAAAACACCCAAAATGGTCGAATGAATCAAAATCGAATATATTTTCTATAAGGAGTAATTTCATAGTGCAGGCAAATCCAGTTTTGAGTATGAACTATCTTGGGACAGCTATTT
The DNA here is from genome assembly GCA_936432065.2 of Rutpela maculata. NCBI lineage: Eukaryota > Metazoa > Arthropoda > Insecta > Coleoptera > Cerambycidae > Rutpela > Rutpela maculata. The sequence goes on from OW386286.2 coordinate 4,381,359, forward strand.
CTTTATCGAAATGGATAGCTTTATTCATGTAGAATGAAGATATGAAAGTCCCGAAAAGTCCCAATGTGAGCTAAAACCACCATTTAGAAAAAATGGCCGCCAGAACCGTTTCTTTTAGGACATATCTCAGTAACCATTACTCCGATTTTAGATTTCTTTTTTTGTTCTCTTCCCCTTTTTATGTACAATCGAAAGTGTTATTACATCTTTGAGCATAAAATAGAAGATAACTGAAGAAAATAAGACTTGAGTTCTTGGAAATATACAAGGTGTCCAGTTAGTGCTTCCTCGGAAGATTGTGCAAAAACGGGTAACTTTATAAAAAAACTTTTTTAACAAAACTTTCAATGTTTCATCTCTACTACAACATGAAATTATTTTCAACTATACAAGGTGTCACAAAAAGGGGTTACACAAGAATGTATAATTTTTTTAATGGAATACTCTATAATTTTTTGGCGCCAGTTAAGCCTCTAAGGGTCCTGAATTACACCCTAAATTTTTTTGCCAATAGGATGCAGCGTTGCCAAGGTATAATTTTTTTCCTGTTTTTTTTTTGACAAATTACAAACATTTTTTTGACTATCATATCTCCGCGATTTATTTAATGTGTTTTTTCTAAAAATGTAGGGTGTTATTCGATAATGATGCATTTACTGAAAAACATTTTTGAAATAAATTATTATTATACCGGGTGTCCAAAATATTTGTTTACATTTCTGGTTATTTAATTATTATTTTTCTTAAATTTTTTAAATGGAATGCCTATATTTTTTTACATGGATGAATAAAGCATAAAATTACCTACATTCTAATATTAGGTATACACTTAATTTTTATTTCAAACCGTTTTTGAGATATGATTATTTCAAATAAGTTTTGCGTAAATTGAGGTGCTTTTTATTTTAGCATTAAAATCTAGTATGGCTTTGGTCTTTTGTTTCGCATTTGTTTTTCACTCTATGATATTTCTCTAATGTGTTTAAGATTACCGTGAAGTTAAGTTGAATTAATATTGTTAATATTTAAAAATACGAATTATAATTATTGTCAATAAGATTTAATATCTATGGTAAATGTTATTTTATTCCTACGGTAAGTGTTTGGGAGTTAAGTAGGGATTTAAAGGTCAGTGAATCTAGTGTTTCCCTATATCTTCGTAAAAATAAGTTTCCCTCCTATCGAGCTCAGCTGCATCAAGAGCTTTGGGATGTGGATTTAAATCGTAGATTAAATTTTTGCCAGTGGGCTCAAAACCAAATTGGAGAAAATGAAGAATTTTTCAAATTTGTATTGTTCACGGATGAATCAACGTTTCATCGCAACGGATTTGTGAATAGGCACAATTTTCATTATTATGCCAGAGAAAACCCTCATGTTGCACAGAAAAATCAGAACCAGAGTTTAAATGTAAGGGGAGGAATTGTACATGATTATGTTATTCATCCTCGCTTTTTTGAGGGAAATGTGAATGGAGCAGTCTTCTTAGATTTTACGCAAAATACGTATCCACAAATAATCGAGCCTATTCCCGATTACATTACAAATAATATGTGATTACAACTTGAAGATGCACCACCACATTTTAGAAGAAATGTTCGCCAGGATATTAGTAATCAGTTTCCTGAAAGGTGGATAGGAAGAGGAGGTTAATAAACTGTTAAATAATTTCTAATTTATTATTTTATTTATTTATTAAATTATGTTAGGTCTCATTACATGGCCGCCTAAGTCACCCGACCTGACTTCAGTAGGTTTTTTCTTTGGGGATTTGTGAAGTCAGACGTTTATAAAGTACAACCAATGGCTCGAGAAGATATGATGGAAAGGATTCGTCGGTGTTTCAATCGTATAAATGTTGATATGTTAAACTGTGTAAGGCGCTCATTTATCAAGAGACCTCAGTGTTACCTGAATCAAAATGGTGGACAGGTAGTTTCAATATCGTGAAAAAAAATTATTGCTCAAGAACCGTTCATAAAAGAAAGTGTACAATATCAAAATGTGAAAAATTGTAAGCGTTACTCATCCATTTAAAAAAATTATAAGCATTCCATTTAAAAAAATTGAAAAAAATGTAAAACAAAATATATATTTTAATGCTGAAATAAAGAGCACCTTAATTCACGCAAAAATTATTTGATATAGTCATAGCTCAAAAAACGTTTGAAATAGAAATGAAGAGATATTAAAATGCGAGGAATTGTATATTTTATTCATTCTTGTAAAAAAAGTATACCTAGGCATTCCATTTAAAAAAAATGAGAAAAATAATAATTAAATATCAAGAAATGTACGCAAATATTTTGGACACCCGATATACTAAAGATTTATTTCAAAAATGTTTTTCAGTAAATACATCATTATCAAACAACATCCCACATTTTTAGAAAAAACGATTAATAAATCGCGGAGATATTCCAGTCAAAAATGTTTGTTAACTGCCAAAAAAAAAAAACAGAAAAAAATAACTTGGCAAAATATTTTAGGGTGTAATACAGGGCCCTTGGAGGCTTAAGCGTTAAGGCGTTAAGGCGTTAAGGAAATACATGCTGTTCTATTTAAAAAAAAAAAATACTTTCTTGTGTGACTCGTTTTTGTGACACCTTGTATAATTGAAAATAGTTTTAAGTTGTAGTAGAGACGAAACATTGAAAGTTTTGTTAAGAAAGTGTTCTTATAAAGTTAGCCGTTTTGCCCAATCTTCCGAGAGAACACTGACTTTATACCTTAATGTACATTATTAAAAAGGATTACAATTTTATATATAAATAACTATTACTCCGTTAATACTTGAGTTAGTAACATCGGCCAAAAACAAATGAAAGCTAATTGTGTGCTCTAGAACTTTTATTAAAATTATTTTTTCAAATATTGACTAGAAATTTCAGTACAAACGTCTCGAGTTTACAAAAGTTTAAATTTCCGTAATATTTAAATTATTTTTTAATTTCCTAAGTTTATCGTTTAATTTATCGTAAAATATGTAACCATACTTTCTGTAAAATGTGAAGTGAGGAATGGAATAAAAAAAAAAGAAATCTAAAATCGGAGCGACGGTTACTAAGATATATGATTTTAAAGAAAATGTCTCTGGCGGTCATTTTTTCTAAATGGCGACTTTAGCTCACGTCGGGATTTTTTGCGACTTTATGTGCTTATCCTACATTAATAGAGCTGTCCGTTGCGATAAACAAATAACTGTCCCCAAATAGTTCACGCCAAACCCATTTTACACTGAGATTTGCCTGGTCTATCACCAAAGTTGGCAAAAATAAAACTCATTTATGGTCAAATATAATGCACCAATCGCGGTCGGCGTACGTCAAATAGAACGGTCAAAGATGGCGGACGAAATAAAATTTTTAATTCTTTGTCAATTATCAAGGAGGCATTGTACTTAATTTTTTTTCTTTTTCGATTGTACGTCATTTTATGTACTTTTAGGGGATAGAGTTTTTTTTTAATTTTCAAAAAAGTGCATTTTTTTTTAATGAAGATGAAGATGATATTAATGACATTTGTAATTTTCAAACCGACAGTGAATTATTGGAATAAATATTTTTATAATAAATAGTTTCACATTAATAATAATATAAAAATAAGCATCTAAAGTAATACTCCTCCCCTTATCCTTAAAGGCTATGGAGCCTTTTGCAGAGACAAGGAACAAATACCCAATATTTGGAATTAATTCCTTCTTCAAAATAAACTCCAGTGCCATGGCCGGGAGTGTGCTTGTCTCTCAACCTCAAAAAAGAAGGGATACATATTTAGTTTAATATTAAGTCAAGTTTGATTTTTTACCTTTACTTTAACTTTCATAATTTTTAAAATTTGAATGAAAATAAAACTTATTTAATTATAAATTTATAATTTTTATATTTTTTTAAATAATGAAATAAAATACAAAAGACACGTAAATGATCTGATTGTCATTATATTAATAGTTTTTACTCAAAAATAAAGCAAATCAATTCACCTTTAGTTAAGGAATATGGTATCATCATCTTTAATATTATAGAGCGCGAGCTAGGTGGCTTTTTCGGCAGCTCATCGTTTTATGAACTTTGAGATGTTTAATGGATGATAACGATTCATAAAATCGACTTCTGGCGGGGCACCTCCTGTCAGGAGCGCCACGAAACTGTTTAAAAATCAATGAAATCATGTCATCGTTACAAGGCTCATTTTTTTGTGAGTACACCTTTTATGTTTAGAATGAATAAAATAAGATCGTCAGAATGTGTGGGCCGTCAGGAGGCGCAGCCAGAAAGATAATAATGATAGTACTTTTGTTGACACTGAGAACTTTACGGGGAGGCTATTCTATTGTTGAAGAAGCTTATATTTACGTTTTAAAAAGGAGCCAGAACTTGTAACGATGAGTTTAGAGTTCTGAGATGAAATATGCGAAATAAAATTCAATTTTCTTCAAAAATCCTAAACATTTTCTTTCTGGCTAGTCTTACTGACGGGAGTTTCTTTTTGGAAATTTTTTTCTGTGTTCAAAACATTTAAATAAACATGCTCAGCCAAAAAAAAAACTTGTAACGATCACTTGATATAACTCCGTTTTTTTACCTCTTTGACCTTTCTGGTTGCGCCCCTGATGGCCCACACTTTCTGGCGATCCTATTTTTATTCATTCTAAACATAAAATGTGTAGACACAAAAAAAATTGGCTTTGTAACGATGATGTAATTTCACTGATTTTTATATCTTGAACCATGGCCAACTCGACGGGCTGAAGTCTATTTTGTCGTTATTTAAGTTCGATAGAATTAATCAGCGCATAGAAAATGTTTGTAACGATGAGTGTCCGAAAAAGCCACTTAGCTCCCGCACCATTATATAAGCCTTCGTAATACTGATGTAAATTAGAAATTTTTTTCTAATATCTTGAAAAAGAGAACGTATAATTTTAGGAAGGCAGACTATATATTTGTATAATAATTTGTTTGAGTTAGAATGGCCAGTCTTAATAGAAATTAATGACGTTGAATTAGGTACCTAGAAGCTACTCAAAAGAGGAATAAGTTGTAGCTAGTTTTTTGATATATTTAATATTTTCAGCCTAGATCTAATAAGAATTTGTATGTCATTAATATTTATGAAAGTTATTACATAATATTAAGTGGAAGAGTGTCGTATAGACAGACTTCGCCCTCAACAAATAAAGGCGTTTATTATTATTATTATTATTATTATTATTATTATTATTATTAATATGATTGTTCAAAATTAATTTGTAATATTTTATTTTAATGTACCTAAAATTTACATACTACTACCCTATTCATGACTGCTTGATTCTGATTATTGATCATATATTCATATATTATTATTACCATGCGTATGCTTAATAAATTTCCTTTTCAAATTAATGAAGTTTCATTTTGTATTAAATTTTTGAGGTTATGAGAGAATGCACTTTTTTTTTAAATTAAAAAGATGCACTTTTTTGAAAATAAAAAAAAAACCAAATCCAAATCCCCAAAAAGTACATAAAATGACGTACAATCGAAAAACAAAAAAAAATTAAGTACAATGCCTCCTTGATAATTGACGATGAATTAAAAATTTTATTTCGTCCGCCATCTTTGACCGTTCTATTTGACGTACGACGTCCACGATTGGTGCATTATATTTGACCATAAATGTGTTTTATTTTTGCCAACTTTGGTGAAATTACTCCTTCTTATAGAAAAGATATTCGATTTCGATTCATTCGACCATTTTTGGTGTCTTCTATTTTTTTCCAAGATAGCGGACTGACCTGTACATATCGGACAGGTCTATATATTTTTAAAATTGTATTCCAAATAAGCCAGTATTTTTAAAATTTCCATCCGATTACTAGTACAACATATATTAAGTAGATAAGTTGAAAATGCGTGAAAGTGCGTCAAAAAGTGCATATAACTTTTGGCGCACAAGGAATTTTTTGGCACAAATATTTTTTTCGTAATCAGGAGGTCATAGTACATAAGAATCAACAATAAAATTTCAGGTGGAATATTGTTGCCGAAAAAAATCAATTCAACTGCACTATAATAGTAGGTATAATACTATATAATTGCCTAAATGACAATCTCAAAAATCTTCAGCAATCTAAATATAACAGGCAAATAAAAAAAATATTCCTAGAAAGTGTCTTTTATAACATCAATGAGTTTTTAGCTTTATGGTTGTTGTAATTTTACTAGTTGATATTATATGATAGAATTTTTGTACATTTTGATTATGTATTTATTTTAATCCATTTTTAAATTATGAAATAGTAAATTTTTGTATTTCTTACTTTTGTATCATTTTATATGTATATTGTCTTGTATGTTCTATAATATAATTTATGTTTTTCATCGTGATTGGGAATATATTTTATATATTTATCCTTGACTTGCCACATGTACATAATTATGTATCTATTTATTGGCCAATAAACTATCTATCTAGATTAGATTAGATTAGATTAGATTTGTAAACGGAGCTGGTTGACTGGCCTTGACCACCGCGACCCCGGATCTATTGTGGTACTCCTTTTCTCTATCTATCTATTTATTAATGAGCTTCAAGTCCTGAATGCGGCAGCATTTCCTCGACCCGCTAAAAGAAGAATAAGAAGAGGTGGCCTTTCATTCCACATTCTGCTATTTGGAGGTCTTTGTACTTGCTTAAATTCTCTGTTTCATTGATACGTTGATATCATTCGCGATGAACACATCGATCAGCGAACATGACTTCTCCTTTTTATTATGTATGACGATGTCGGGTCGAATATTATTATTATTTATCTTTACGAGTTATAAAATTGCAGGAATTTTGAATTCTTATTCTTACTGGTGCTTCATTATTCGCATCATTTCAAATAAGAGACAATATTTTACTCCAGCGCCAGGATACAGTTTCACGTAGCAGTAATTAATTATGTTCCCCAGATTATAAAGCGAAAAAATTATTCCACGCACCGAATGATAAATGTGAAATGGAGATAAGTCAAATTTCACACCACACCCAGAGAAATCTGATACGTCATTTAGATTGATACATATAATCGAATTGTCGGCTATTTACAACGTCCCCGGGGGAGGGAAGAATGTAAATGATGGACGTCCGATAGCAAATAGTATTCGCTGGGCCGACTTCCAACACTTTGAGTACGATTAATCACGCCGTCAGAGACATACAAAAGGCGGACTGGATGAGAAACTGCTCCAACTCTACTTTTGCTGGATGTAATGGAAACTAGTAGTTGTTGACAGCACTAATGCGGTTTAGTCAAACTGAGACCAAGTAAACATAAATGGAAACTTCTATACGATACTGTGAAACCTAATTCCTCATTTACTTTGTTAATATAATATCATAAAAATTAATAGTTTAAAAAACTAAAATAACACGATTTTATAAATACTGCACTAAAAAACAAAAATAATCATCGAACTTGTTCTTTCTGTCTACCCCGCAAGGGTCTTAGTGTAAGCCGTGTTTATAATTAAGTATAATTTTTAAGTATAAAAACGTGGAGCGCTTTTCATTTAATCCAATGATGGCTTCGACGTTTTAATTATCGAACCTGTTCTTTCTGTCTACCCCGCAAGGGTCTTAGTGTAAGCCGTGTTTGTAATTAAGTATAATTTTTAAGTATAAAAACGTGGAGCGCTTTTCATTTAATCTAATGATGTCCTCAACGTTTTAATTATCGAACCTGTTCGAAATAGCGTTCGAAAAACGCCCCACGCTTTTATGCTCAAATAATATACTTAATTACAAACATGGCGTACACTAAGGACCTTACGGGGTAAACAGAGAGAACAGATTCGATGATTATTTTTTGCTTTTTAGTGCAGTATTTATAAAAGGCTGTTTTTTTAGTTTTTTAAACTATTAATTAATTTTTTACTTTTTAGTCTTATATTTAAGGAGATAATTTTGGCACTTTCGACATTTATGTAAAGAATTCGACTAAATAATTAAAATCTGCGACCTCGAAAATCCCCAGATAGCGATTTCCATACGAATCATAAATTACAAAACTTATCCGCCATTTTGACGCCACTATTTTGAATTGTTTTTGGATCGGATAATCTCGTTAACCCACAGGTACCGATTTTCAGTCGAATCCAATGATAATTGATGAAAACCTATCCGCCATGTTGACGCCGCCATTTTGAATTTTTAAGTTTTGACCACATATTTGTTTTCTACTTATTAAGCTCATCCGCTAAATCCGAATCCTAGGTCAAAAAAATTGGTATACCTCTCAAAATGTAGAGAGCCAAAAATATCCCTTAAATAGGGATAAAGTTATGAGTATCAGTATCATTACGGAAAGGAGTATGAATGGGCACTTTGCAACTCTCGTGCTCTCATTTATTATTGTAAACGGCAACCCCGTCATCAAAGCTTCTAGCTTGCCAGCTCTTGAGAATCAAGGGAGACATGGTGGAGGGTGAACACAGCCAAAGAACCAACCCAATAGAGGAATGAAAACTACCCCCTTCTGGACGGGGTGGATGAAGATGTGGGAGAGCAAGTTTTTCTGGTTTTTACTGTGCAATGGTCGCAGTGCACTGTGCAGAACAGCCCTCAACTGCTTTGCCCGTAGCCGTCTAAGGGATGGAAACTACCCCCCAAATTCACAAGAAGTATTCAAAAAACTTTTTAGACCGGAAAGATGCACGCTAGAGTTTTTCAATCTGAGAGAAGCGAAATCTGCCAATGGTGTCGAGTTTGCACAGCAAGACCAACCATTAAAGCAGGTAAAGAACATCCCGCGATGAGTGGGAAGCAGAAAGGCGCAGAAAATAAAAATTTTTTCAGTGCGGAATTTATCAAGCTCTTATACACCTTTCGTTATCCCTTCTCCAACCCTCCGCCTTGTCTGGCTTAACCTTTTATAGAATAGATGCTATAGCAGCTCGCTGCTTTAGAGAGAGAGAGAGTAAGAAGGGGTCTCAGCGAAGCAGGAGTGGGAGAGCGCTTGAGAGTGTAAGAATGGACGACGCAGGCCAGATGCATACAAAAAGTTTGTGAGAGTGTGTCAGAGAGGGAACAAAAATGTATAAGTAGAAAAGCATGAAAAAGAGTAGCAGAAGATCCATCAGAGATCGAGACAGAGTTATAGAAAGGGAGGTAAGCTTGTAAGAAAGTGACAGAGTATATAGAGTGTAAGAGGAAGCCCTGAACAGAGACAAGAATTTTAGAGAACCAAGTATGATTGAAGATAAAATGGGGTGTATGGACGAAAAAGACATGACATATTGGTGATATCATGAGAGAATTCATGAAATAGAACAAAGGATACAGGGAGTATGAAGCCGGACAGAGGAGACTGAGAGACAGGGTATCGGCGAATGCAAGAGAATGCGGCGAAGACAATAAGGCAGAGAAAATAAGTGAGGAAAATTTTGAAGGAGTGTGTTATGGTGCGGGAGCTAGGTGGCTTTTTCGGACACTCATCGTTACAAGCATTTTCTATGCGCTGTTTAATTCTATCGAACTTAAATAACGACAAAATAGACTTCTGGCATATCCGTCGAGTGGTCATGGTTCAAGATATAAAAATCAGTGAAATTATATCATCGTTACAAAGCCAATTTTTTTGTGTGTACACATTTTTTGTTTAGAATGAATAAAATAAGATCGCCAGAAAGTGTGGCCCATCAGGGGTGCAACCAGAAAGGTCAAAGAGGTAAAAAAAACGGAGGTATATAATATGATCGTTACAAACTTTTTTAAGGTTGAGCATGTTTATTTAAATGTATTGAACACAGAAAAAAATTCCCAGAAAGAAACTCCCGTCAGTAAGGCTAGCCAGAAAGAAAATGTTTAGGATTTTTGAAGGAAATTGGATTTTTTTTCGCATATTTCATCTCAGAACTCTAAACTCATCGTTACAAGTTCTGGCTCCTTTTTAAAACGTAACTCCTTCAACAATAGAATAGTCTCCACGTAAAGTTCTTAGTGTCAACAAAAGTACCATAGGCTCTTAAATACAGTAATTTAACACTTTCGGCTAACTTGACTCCGTACCGTGCCTCAGATGTATTGTATCATTATTACCTTTCTGGCTGCGCCTCCTGACGGCCCACACTTTCTGGCGATCTTATTGTATTCATTCTAAACCTAAAATGTGTACACACAAAAAAAATGAGCCTTGTAACGATGACATGATTTCACTGATTTTTAAACAGTGTTCGAGACGCTCCTGACAGGAGGTGCCCCGCCAGAAGTCGATTTTAAGAATCGTTGTCATCCATTAAACCATAAAAATATCTCAAAGTTCATAAAACGATGAGCTGCCGAAAAAGCCACCTAGCTCCCACTCTATTAGAAAAAATGTGTGTTTAATTAAAGTATAGAATGCAAATGTCGGGTAAAAGGTTAAGCCAGACAGGCGGAGCTAATGTTTGAGGGTTGGAGAAGGGATAACAGAAGATGTATGAGAGCTCGATAAATTCCGCACTGAAAAAAAAAAAGATCTTCCCACATCCTTCTGCGCCTTCCTGTTTCTAATTCATCGAGGGATATTCTTTACCTGCTTTAAAGGTTGGCCTTGCTGTGCTAACTCAATACCGTTGGCAGATTTCTCTTCTCTCAGATTGAAAAACTCCAGAGTGCATCTTTCCAGTCTTAAAAGTTTTTCGAATGATTCTTGTGAATTTGGTGGTAGTTTCCTTAGACGGGTACGGGCAAAGCAGTTGAGGGCTATTCTGCACAGTACACTGCGATCATTGCGCAGTAAAAACAAGAAAAACTCGTTCTCCCACATCTTCCTCCACCCTCGTCCAGCAGAGGTTAGTTTTCACTCCTCTAGGGGGTTGGTTCTTTGGCTGTGTTTACCCTCCACCATGTCTCCCTTGATTCTCAAGAGCTTGTAACCTATAAGCTTTCATGATGCAGATCTATGTCCGGAAGGGTATAGAAGAGGTGTTTTTGGGGGGGGGGGGGGGGGGGGGCTTATTACGCCCCCGGCAATAATAAATGAGAGCACGAGGGTTGCAAAGTGCCCATTCATACTCCGTTCCGTAATGATACTGATATTCGTAACTTTACTACCATTTAAGGGATATTTTTGCACTGCACATACATTTTTTTTGACCTCGGATTCCTATTTAGCGTCGAAAAATACATAGAAATACCATAGTCATCCAGATCACGACCTTTTTTTTTGTGGGGTTGTGTAATCCGCCATCTTGGGGCGGTGGCCATTTTGAGCATATTATAATATTGAGTATATTGCACTCAAAGAAAATGATAGGTAAATTCAACCAAAAAGAGCATATGAAATCACGCCTATCTAGTTTCATAGTTAAATCAATCAGTAAAGAATAGTCATACAACTTTATTTGTTTTCGTAAACAAATAGTAGTTTAATAATCATATCTTCTTGTAACAAATTAAATAGTACAATGACATTTTTTTATGTTCACTAACCATTTTCAATTTGGTCTACAATTAAATAGTACAACGACTTTGTTTTTTGTTCACCAACTAATTTTTAGGTTGATCTACACTTTATTGTATGATGAAGTTTTTTTTGGTTAGCCAAAATCTCAGTATTGAGACATCAGACCACCCAAACCAAAGATTAGAGATCGTTTATAAGATCCATCCAAATATATCGATGATCCCTGAGAGAATTTGAACGCTGCGATCATGTTATTAATTTTCTATAAATTCATAAGAGTGCAAGATAATCCATGATGGATTATTGTTAGTGATTTGTATGTGGCGTCATCTGGGAATAATTTCTGTAATAGACTACGTGGTAAGCAAGCAAATTTTATGGTAATTCTTTTAGAACTTCTAGAAGACGACAATAATATTGGTTTGTCTACCAAGTACAATAGTACAGCGAACTAATACTGGGTTAGAATTACAATTCGAAAATAGTTAAAAATAAAATATACTATTATCTAGTTTAATTTGACAGAATTCAACAAAATAATAGTCAGACGAACAAAATAATAGTCTTATTCATCTATTTTTTAAGTGAATGTTTGTTTTGTTGTATGACAACTTTTTATTATTTAAAATAACAATCACCTCTTGTTTGAAAATACCATCAATATAGTTTGGTTTAACAAAATTAACGATATTGTTAGTTAACCATTTTTTTTTGTTGAATTTACCCATACTATTTCTTTGAGTGTGAGTATTGTCATCAGAGCTATACACAATTGCCGAGTTTCATGATTATACAACAATTAGAAGTGAGTGAAATTCAGTTCCTTAGATCTTATTACTTACATAATACCTATGGTTAGTTACAAGTCGACCTAATAAAAGTATGTTAAAAAAAAAATAGAATCAATTCACGAGTAACTCTCACAACAATATTTTAAATACTTTTTTATTAAAAATGTTTATTTTGGTTGTACATAAACCCGATTCAAGATTTTCACAAAAATATTCAACATCAGTGGCCCTTGGAGCATAGTTATTCCAAAATATGTAAATGAGAAAGAAATTTTTGAACAGATCACTGTTATGTTACAATATCAGTGAAAGTGTATACATGAAGCAGATGATTCATATTCCAAAAAAAAAAAGAAATTCTGATTATGATCTTGCCATCAGAAACGAAATAAGAAGTTCAGTGTTTGAACGCTTGCACTTGGAGCTTACTTAAAGGACCTAGCAGAATCCTTATGGGAAATGGCTTTAGGTCAAACTCTTTGAAACTCTGGATTCTGGTAGTTCTTGATGTGTAGAACAAAAGTTCTTAGAGGCACTAAGTCCTAAAAACTTATAGTTTTGAGATATAGCCTTTTGAAGTTGGACTTTACGTGCATTCAGCAGCATATCTCTGGACTATATCCCAAAACCATGAGTTTTAGGACTTAGTGTCCTCGAAAAATTTTGTTCTGTACATCAAGAACTACCAGAATCCAGAATTTCAGAGTTTGAGCGAAAGCCATTTCCCTTAAGGATTTAACTATGCTGTAGAATGCAAAGTCCAACTTCATATATCAAAACCATGCATTTTTAGGACTTAGTGCCCTTGAGAACTTTCGTTTTACACATCAAGAACTATAAGGATTTCATAAGGATTCTGCGGGGTCCTTATGTCCCACAGTTTTATTTCTCTATTGCACTTTGCTGTACACTTTTTCAGAAAACCAAGCCTGATTGCTAGATACCCAATAAAATCAATATTGTTTGTAATTTATTGTGATAATTGGAAATTATGACGTTTCAAAGTGAAGCAAAATTACGCCGAGTTGCTTTTTGAGTGTTGATCCATTGATTTTGTTTCAGTAGTGAGTAAATTATTTTATCACCACTAAAGTAATTCAATTGACCTCGTGAAGCATTTTTACGTGTTGATAACTTTATGAAAAATCGATACTAGTTTACTTCCACAACTTTCGCTTCCAATAGGGGCATGTTAGACACACTACATAAACAGTCTAAGCCATTTATTTGATGAAAATCTGAACAAGCTTGACGCTAATCCGATAAAGATGATGGAATAGCCGTTTATTTCATTCCTTTGTGGGAGAAATGAACCTATCTATATGCTGTTTTGTTTTTCTTTATTACGTTGTAGTCTAAATGTCTGACAAACTATCATATGATGAATGGGTTAAAATAATGTATTCAAAACAATTAATTATTGCATATTTGTTAGACCATAATTAAACTGTGTTAAGAGCCCTGCAGTGAGTTTATTTCTTCCACTAATGTTTAATGATATTGGAGTTTGAAAGTCTAGCTGACCAATCCATTACATCAATATTGGTCTTTTTTAGGTACCGCCTTAAACTTTTGGCACTTCGAGGTCGGATATTACAGTGCATTAAAACGAATTATTCGCCAATAAAGGGGAGAAATGACACCCAATATTCTTGTATGATATTCGATATGTGTCTTTTAGTATTCAGAAACTTGCTGTTATTTTTGTCGATTTATAGGAAATTTAGTGTGTATTAATTCACCTTTATACTACTTGCACTTCTGTGTGTGATCAGTAGAGGGCATGGGTATTTCAGAATATCCGAAAGTAATATTTTTTGGCAAAAAATTGCAAAAGACAGTGATTCTTGGCAGTATTTATTTAAGAATCTATTAAAATTACATTGTTTTCTATTGTTTTATGTAGAATTTTGTCAGATTTTTTTTCTTTTAACGTAAGATGCAATGGCTGCACAACGCACAATCTGCGATTTAGTGACTTTCGCATCTTTTTCAAGAATATTGTCTATATTTTCCGACCGAGTTTGAATTCACAAAGTCTGCTTTTTTATATGAATTTTTTTTTAATTTACCCTCAAGACATTTTTTTAATGTTAATTTTTCTTATGCGCCCCTCTTCTATTTTACAAAGTTTGATCTAAGAAATTATTAAAAAATCTGAAATATAAGGAGATAAAGAAAACCATATCTAAGTTTAACTGCTTTTATTATATTATTTATTATATTAAGATAAAGGTTCATATACTCGATATACATATAACTACATTCTATTTTTTTTTTCTTCGGCTGATGAAGTACCTTTGTGTTTGATACTATTCAGTGACTGGAAAAAATAAGTTTGCCTATTTTATTTCCGAAAAGATTTAAGGTAATTTTAAGAGAATTTGAAATTTTAATTGTTGCTATGCATATAACACACTAAAAAATATTTGGCCCTATAAACCATTACAACGGAAAAAACCGCTGCCCAAGGAATCACTACTTCCACATCCAGATTTTCCGTCCAAGTCTCTCAAAACGAAAAAATTTTGTATGTGGAAATATCTGTTGTTATGGAACTTTAATAATATAATATTTGATCGTCTACCCCAAAAACCCATAAAACGATATCCCACATCGGTAGTGAGATGAAGGTGATGATAGGGGGATGGTAGTGGGTTGAATGAAGTAAAAAAATAGTTTGAGGTTTTTGGTTCTTGTGCACACACTAAATCACAATTTTTTTTCACCCCCTTTAACGATGGGGTAGAGGTGGTAATGCCAAAAATTTTTTGAGATCTTAGCTTCTCTTATATACAGGGTGATTCTTTTAAGGCGGCCATTAGAATATTTCCCACTTGCAGATGAGATAAAGATTTGAGATTTGGTACCCTACCATAGTCGACCATTGCGGGTCCGAAAATAATAATTTCAAGATGGCGGCACTTCCGGAAATACCGGAAGTCGATACCAACTTGCTTATTTTAAATGGAACATCCTAGTTATTTTCGACATTTCTAAATGATCATAAAATTCTGAGTCAAAACATGTAGCACACCCTATACCTATGAGATATATGACATTTTATAGAAAATTTGACAGGTGCAACGGTTTGCAAGAACCGTTATAACTTTCTTCGTGTAGGAGATCCTTATTTGCTCTTTGGTACATAGAAAGAACACAAGATTAGCTACTCTTTACAAAAAAAAAATAGATTCCAAAATAGTATACCAAGTGTTTTATTTTTCTCGTTACATTTTGTCAAATTCAAACCTCAAAAACTTTTTTATTTCAAATGGAACACCCTGTATTTTTTTACATCAAATTATGTTAAATTAAATTCCCTTTTTTCTAGTATGAGAATTGTAGGGGTTAAAGTTACAACTTTTCGAAATATTGGCGATTTTCTTAAATGTCCAAGAATTTTTAGTAAAAATTGCCATCAACTTAACCATGATTAGAAACAATCATTAATGTCAGTCATTCTCTTTTGTTAAAAAATGCCAGCACGTTTAAATTATACCCACGAAGACTTCTAGATTTGTTTATTATTTATGGAGAATGTGATAAAGTAATAATACCAAGAACATGTAACACATTTGCTAATCGATACCCACTTTATTGTTTCAATTGATTCATAGGCTTCTACGTTTTTTTGGATAAATTATAATTTTCAACAAAAACTTGCGAAAAATTCAAAGTACATGTATTAGATATAGGACATGCTGATATAACTCCACCTCAAATTTAATTCTACATCGATTGCCATAAAAAAATTTAGCACGTGCCATTTGACAGAGCCAAATATTCTAAAATTATCCAATATGCGGTTTACAGTGGATGGTGGACGGTTTCTGTTCTTGTGGGTATCGAGTAGCAAATGTGTTGTTCTTGATATTACTTTATCACATTCTCCATAAATAATAAACAAACCTAAAAGTCTTCGTGGGTGTAATTTAAACGTGTTGGTGTTTTTTAACATAAAATAATGACTGACATTAATGATTGTTTCTAATCATGGGTAAGTCGATGGCAATTTTTATTAAAAATTTTTGGACATTTAAGAAAATAGCCAATATTTCGAAAAGTTGTAACTAACCCCTACAATGCTTATACTAGAAAAAAAGGGAATTTAATTTAACATAATTTGAAGTAAAAAAATACAGGGGTGTTCCATTTGAAATGAAAAAGTTTTTGAGGTTTGAATTTGACAAAATGTAATGTGAAAAATAAAACACTTGGTATACTATTTTGGAATCTATTTTTTTTATAGAAAGTAGTTCTTATTGTGTTCTTTTTACGTACCAAAGAGCAAATAAGGATCTCCTACACGAAGAAAGTTATAACGGTTCTTGCAAACCGTTGCATCTGACAAATTTTTTATAAAATGTCAAATATCTCCGAAACTGCTCGGTTTAGATATAGGGTGTGCCACATGTTTTGACTCAGAATTTTATCATCATTTCGAAAAGTCGAAAATATAAACGGCACGGTAGCTCAATCGGTTAAGGCGTATTGAGTGGCGAATACGCTGATCGACTCGCTACCGCGCTCTGGGTTCGACCCCCAGCCCCGGTATTGACAACACCGGTGGGTGTGGATGTATGTCTGCGTTTTTCCGAATGTGTAACCCCCTTCCGGACAGCCTTGGCTTTGGATTTGGGGGTTATCTACTATCTGTGGTGTGTTTATGTTATGTTTATGTGTTATATAGGGTGTTCCATTTAAAATAAGCAAGTTGGTATCAACTTCCGGTATTTCCGGAAGTGCCGCCACCTTGAAATTATTATTTTCGGACCCGCAATGGTCGACTAAGGTAGGGTACCAAATCTCAAATCTCTATCTCATCTGCAAGTGGGAAATATTCTAATGGCTGCCTTAAAAGAATCACCCTGTATACTAAATGCCAATTCTATGGACTCTTACCTGCTTGATTAACCCCACATTTACCCTAATTTACCCCCCAACCCTCCGACGGAATAAGATGAAAATATAATCTAATTCCAGATCCCGTTAAAGTACATACGTGTACCAAATTTCAAGTCAATATCTTTAACGGTTTCAGAGTAATCGTGCGAATAAAAAAAGTTACAGACAGACAAACAGACAGAAATTTTTTTTTCGCCCAAACTTAAAATCTCGACGTTTCATGACATTCTAAGCCTATTTGAACAATAAAAATTTTCAATTTTTTTTTGTCCTTACAATATTTCCACTGGATGTGGAAGTAATTACAATGCACCGTAAAGACGTGCCGAATTGCTACTATGGTTTTAACATGTAAAGCAGCGAAGTATACATTCGCAAATTTCGCAATTTAATATAAACAAATTCATTAGTATTTTCATACGATGTTATTATTATTAGTTAGTGTTATTAAAAAAGTCTTGAGTTAGGCATGAAAATTGGATTTCCTTGTGAACAAAAGAAATAAAACACGTAGATAAAATAAAAGTTTGCAAACGCTTTAAAGAATTTCATAAAATGGCTGAAACAGGTATTTACTGGAAGTAAACAGAAATCATATTTGTTTTATTCATTTTATTCACAAAACTAACTCAAGAAAATGTTCTTTCATCTTTACTATCAGTATTTAAATTTATTACTATACTTATTTGATTTAATCAAAAAGGCATAATTTTTTTTTAATAATCATTATAGAAAAATTTATTTTGTACAGACATGCGTTTGATAAACTCAGACATCAAAAAATGTCCGTATATGTGTGTGTATACTGTGTAAAACCGTTATTATAACTTCTGTTAAACACAAAATATTTGTTTCAAATTTGGAACATATGTAAAATAGCATGGTAGAATGGCCATATTCGTCGTGCAAGGCGATCGCCAAAGGCGTGCAAAATCTTATTTTTTATATAAATCATGCTTTGTTATAATTTTAGAGCAAAATGTTACTGAGATTTTTATTAAGCACCCAGAAATACGTATGTGAACAAGATATTCAATCCCCAGTATATGTGTCTCTCAGGTTTCAACGAAATTTATGTAAGTAGGTGTATTGATATATCAATAGTACCTTAAAATATCATCAATGTATTTTTGAATGAGTACATTACAAAACAAATAAAAGTTACAGTCCAATTACGTTTGGTTATATTGTACATAGCTATACATATAATTCTCTTACAGCAAGGCTTAGTGCCGGAGCAAAACTCGCACTTGGTTGGTTATATTTGTGCAAACTTAGTTAAAATATAGCTTTAAAAACTCGTAGTACACACAAAAAAACATTTTTCAATTCAATAATTTAAGCTATTCTTACGCGCCGCCTTTAACCGCGCGCTGACATATATCAAACTGTTATAACGTATTCGATATTCGTAGAAATAGTGTGTGCTAATGTATTAATTATCAAGGATTTAGAAGTGTAAATATTATTTCAAAGTGACTGAAGAAGGTTTTCAAAAGGACTAGCGGACAATTTACCCATTGTGGATCTGTTTATGAAGGCATCTTTTATAAATAACGTGGAACATTTTTCTCTTTATGAAGTTCGCGGTGTTAAAACTAGCAAGTAGGTATATCAGTTTCCCGTATTATTGTTTTAAAATGTAAATAAATTCGAGGATAATTCAGATTATTAAATAACACAAGAAATATTGTTTTAAACCTACTGGTATAGTAATAAACTAAATAGAACAAGGAATCACTACTTCCACATCCAGACTTGCTACCCAAGTCAACGAGAAATTTTTTTATGTAGAAATAATTGTTTTTGAAACTTTAATAATATAATATTTGAAATCATCTACTCCAAAATCCCATAAAACAATATCCCACATTGGTAGTGGGGTGGGAGTAGTGATAGGGGTTGGTAGTGGGAATGGATGAAGTAAAAAAAATATTTTGAGGCGTTTGGTTCTTGTACACACACTAAATCACATTTTTTTTCACCTCCTTTTATAATGGGGTGGGAGTAGTAATGGGGGTGGCTATGGTCAAACATTTTTTGAGACATTAGCTTGTCTTGTATATACTAAATACCAATTTTATGGACTCTTACCTGCTTTATTTACCTATTTACCCCCATTTACCAATTTTTCCCCCAACCTTTCAAAGGAATAAGATGAAAATAGAATCTAGTTCCAGATCTTGTTAAAATACATACGTGTACCAAATTTCAAGTCAATATCTTAACAGGTTCCAGAGTAATCGTGCTCACAAAAAAAGTTACAGACAGACAGAAACTTTTTTGCTCAAACTTAAAATCTCGATGTTTCGTGACATTTTAAGCCTATTTGAACAATAAAACATTTTTTTTTTTTTTTTGTCTTACTATACTTTCACTGGGTGTGGAAGTAATTATGTATTCATGAATTTTGAACAAAATTAGGTAAATATATAAAAATATTTCACAATTGACGTAGATTTCAAACTACAAAACGCTGCACCAAAAACTTGAAGTGTCTGTGTTAACGCCACGATACAAGCTAGATAGACACAACAGAATTTCCTCGAATACGAACAGTTGCAAAGCAGATTATATTCATAACAAATTTCATATATGTGCATTTTACTGAATACGTCGGGGAAATAGAAATAGAAATTATATTATGATAAACGGCAATGTGCTGTCAGTTTTGAACTTTTCTCCCTCAGGACTTGCCGAGTAAATGCTGGATCTCGACCATGGAAACTGAAGTTATTTGCCACAGGCGTACTGTAGGCATACACAAACATAAAGTTTATGTAGTTGTGTATAGAAGGAGCAATAAGACAGAGCGTCAGGTCATGTGGGATTTTATGGTAAGGCCACAAAACTGTTTCCTTATTTTCTTCTTGCTTTAGTGCTCTGTACGCAGGATGTTCCTCTTCTGGAGAATGGAGAAAGATCCAACATTTAACTCAAGGGAAATAAGTAGGGTAATTATGGAGATTCTGTGTAATCCCATTCCATTGTTGGCTTTGCTTTGACAGCCACCAATTAGATTTCTATCTAATTTTCTAACAAAAGAAACTGTCTGGTAAGTTTGCACTCGTATTCGAATACAGTGTGTGTGATTTAATACACCAACACCCTGTTATTTTGAAACGCGTTGCTCGATATAAAAAAATATTTTTTGAACATAGTATTCGATGAGCTGTATTTTATTATTTTGAAAAATTAGTTTTCCATATATTTTCAAGGCCTACTAACTGATTTCATCTAAATGTGTCGAAGTTTCGAGATCGACTATTAGGCAATTTTTTCATCGAAAAATTGGGTAGCATACTCGATTCACAGTTATATAAAATACCTCTACACAATTTTAGCTCGATACCTCATATAGGGTGTTTTTTATTCAGTGCCAAAAAAATTCATTTTTTGACTGGCCCTGTATAAAAGTCTGTTTCGCGATTCGACTTAAGGCAAATTCAAGAACCGTAAATGTTAAGGATAGTCAGATCAAGCAAATCTGTCCGCACGGTGAAATAATGAAATAATTGAGGCATACAACATTTTCAGTATTTTTTGAATATAAGTATCGTGAACTAAACATGTGTGGAAAGTTTCAAGAATATAGCAATTTTTTCCTTTTCCACTTAATGTCAAATTATAATAGGTATATTGTTGTCAATTCAGTTTGTTATTTTACGTAATTTTCGAATTTCTTTTCTGCTTGGATTAGAATCTGTCTTTTTCACAGCGTTGCCACATATTTGTCGTGCCAACAAATTTTTTTAGTAGATAATTAGTAGATTCAAACAAGAAAACTAGTAGATTGGCAGGAAAAAAAAATTTTTTTAGACCAATTTTTTGATGAGCGAGGGGGAGAAAGCCAAAAAACATTTTTTTTGTAAGAAAAATTTCTTGATAAGCAGAAGGGGAAGAAATTCGAAAAATTTTTTAACCATAATAATAATACCAAAAATCTACCAGCAAATTTTACCTACCAAATGTGGCAACGCTGATTTTTCATCTTCATTGCTTCAACCTGGTTAGCTTTTAAAATACTGAAATTCATGCGAATTACAGTGCAAGCAGGCAAAGCGTTTAAGTTTCTGACAAAAATTGAGAAAATTGTCAAAGGGCATAGCAGGATAAGCATGTAAAATCTGCCCCCAAACAAAATTTTGATTGTTATCAACTATTTGAAAGGGCTTACCCTATATATAATTTTCCCAAAATTTTAAGCCTGCAGTCGTCATATTGGAGGAGTGGTGGGGGGTTTTTTGATTTTCGTTTTTTAAAATTTCCTCGGATACCGTTGTACGAAAAAATTCGAAATAATTTACAGTTGTTACTTACATATTGGACTATTTACCCAATTTTTTTCATAATTTTTAAATCCAAATTTCATATGCAAAATAATTTTGCAAATTTTTGAGCACAATTTTTTGGCACTTTAAGAAAGAGGGCCACTCTGAATTTTTTATCGTAAATTACTCATTTATCAAGGCCTATTCCCAAATTTTTTCATATTTTTAAAAGATGTGGAAGATAGATAAAAAAACGAAAAACTGCATTACCGACCATTCTCTTATACGCGCCTCACTATCATTTGGACGGATGTTAGTCTATGTAATGAAGGCAAAAATAGTGTAAATATTTCGTGCAAAGACGAGATTACCTTTCCTCCCATTTTCGAGGATGCCGAACACGGTGCAAGTGGTGGGAGAAGTTTTTGAACGCCGCACAGTGGAAAAAAAAGCCTTTTTTGGACAAAAATCTGCCTACAAGTCAAATCTTAAACAATTTCGATCTACCTTGGCTTAAAATGTAGGTTATTGGCTACACTTTCAGAGTATACTGCCTAAATTGCAAACCCCGATTTCCTAACCTCAAAAAATGTATCAAATATGGGAGTAATCACTTTTTTCTATTTCTACAAGGCAAATCTTGATCAATTTTTACAATCCTGGGGTTCATAATTTAGGCAGTATACGCTGAAAGGGTAGCTAATAACCAGCATTTTAAGCCCAGGATTGTCAAAATTGATCAAGATTCGACTTGTAGAAATAGAAAAAAGTGATTACTTCATATTTGATACATTTTTTGAAGTTAGGAAATCGGAGTTCACAATTTAGGCAGTATACACTGAAAGGGTAGCTAATAACCTGCATTTTAAGCCCAGGATTGTCAAAATCGATCAAGATTTGACTTGTAGAAATAGAAAAAAAGTGAGTCATATTTGATACATTTTTTGAGGTTAGGAAATCGGGGTTTGCAATTTAGGCAGTATACTCTGAAAGTGTAGCAAATAACCTACATTTTAAGCCAAGGTAGATCAAAATTGATTAAGATTTGACTTGTAGGCAGATTTTTGTCCAAAAAAGGCTTTTTTTTCCACTGTGCGCCGCAACCCCCTGAAACGGCCAGCCCTTTTATGGATCCTTTTATGTTTTCAGATGTAAACGGGTCTGGGAGTGATTTATCAACGGGTTATACTTGAAATATCACGGAAGGGGGTTATAGAGTAAGTGGAATTCAGACAGCAGGCCTAGGGTTGATTAAATCTTTCCGAGGGGTGGAAAATCATTTTTTTTTCAAATGATTCGGTTCAAACGCGTATCCCCCCGTTTTCGGGGTCGCTGATTACGGGCAAAATATTCATTTCCCTTAAACGGTGACTGTGGGGGTGGTTTCTAGCGTTTCTACCCGGGGATTAATACCTATACTACTATCGTCATACAATTAGAGTTTTCTATCCATCGTTACAGAAGTTATTAATATTAACATACCCTGATTATTATAAACGTTATTTCTTGGAAACTGTTGATAACTGGTACTTACTAAACTTGTATGACTATCGGATAGTTAAATTGTAATGAATAAACTTTGTGATTTTCCATCGGACATTAATAGAAGAATAATTACTTCTACATCCAGTGGAAGTATAGTAACGACAAAAAAAATTCGAAATTTTTTATTAATCTAATAGGCTTAGAATATCGTGAAACGTCGAGATTTTACGTTTGAGCGAAAAAAAATTTATGTCTGTCTGTCGGTCTCTGTAACTTTTTTGTGCGCACGATTACTCTGGAACCGTTTAAGATATTGACTTGAAATTTAGTATACGTATATACTTTACGGGATCTGGAACTAGATTATATTTACATCTTATTCCGTCGAAGGGTTGGGGGGTAAATTGGGGTAAATAGGTAAATCAAGCAGGTAAGAGTCCATAAATTTGAAATTTAATATATACAAGAGAAGTTAATGTCTCAAAAAATTTTTTGGCATTAGCTACCCCCATTACCACCCCCACCCCATTGTTTAAGGGGATGAAAACAAATTGTAATTTAGTGTGTTTACAAGAACCAAAAACGTCAAATTATTTTTTTACTTCATCCACCCACACTACCACCCCATCCCAGTACCGATGTGGGATATCGTTTTATGGGTTTTTGGGGTAGACGATTTCAAATATTATATTATTGGAGTTCCATAAGCAATTATTTCCACATACAAAATGTTTTCGTTGTGATAGACTTGGTTAGAAAATCTAGATGTGGAAGTAGTGATTCCTTGGGCAGCGGTTTTTAGACATAAACGGTAGATATTCTGAACAAACCTGGTCTTTCCGACGGTTCTGTGGAGGCCCCGCTCGAGCGCACGTCGTTCTTTTCATTACAGGGCATACTTGAACGTAGGTAATAAAAACGTTATAAATAGCACCTAAAAACTGTTAAAATGATCTATAACGGCGGCATATTGTTAAAAATGCACTTATAAGCGATGGAAAAACTGTATATATTTGTTAACAAGACATGCGTCCAAATGATAGTGAGGCGCGTATCTACTATCTTCCACATCTTTTAAAAATATGAAAAAATTTGGGAATAGGCCTTGATAAATGAGTAATTTACGATGAAAAATTCAGAGTGGCCCTCTTTCTTAAAGTGCCAAAAAATTGTGTTAAAATATTTGCAAAATTTTTTGTCATATGAAATTTGGATTTAAAAATTATGAAAAAAATTAGGTAAATAGTCCAACATGTAAGTAATAACTGTGAATTATTTCGGATTTTTTCGTACAACGGTATCCGAGGAAATTTTAAAAAACGAAAATCAAAAAACCACCACCACTCCTCCAATATGGCGGCTGCAAGCTTGAAATTTTGGTAAAATTATATTTAGGGTAAGCCCCTTCAAATAGTTGATAACAAACAAAATTTTGTTTGGGGGCAGATCTTACATGCTTATCCTGCTATGCCCTTTATTAAAAGCAAATCATGGAAATGAAATGCCTGGTTCAAGGAAACATACATTTTTTTTTCTATACGGCGGATATGAATCCTTGATTCACAAAAAAAATCTGATAAAAATTATCTTATCTACAGTTGATTCTGATTCAATTCACAGAAAAATCTGATAAAAATTATCTAAACAAAATATTAAATTATGAAAAATATGTATTATAAAAATTAACACCCAGTATAATAAAATATCTCAGAAGAATAATAAACGTATTTTTACCTAGTAATTTATTTTGCAAGTCTCGTTCATAGTCGGTCTCCATAAAATGAACCAAACAAATCCTACTTATATCTAAGTTAATATCATACCATTTGCACCTTCTGTTTATCCAATCACCTCTTATGGTTTTGGATACCAGATCTTTGAGTTTTGGAAAAACGTGGAAAATAATATTTTGACCAGTAGAATTTCTTTGTACCATACGTGTTATTACAGTCATACACTGCACATCTTGTTCTCGGACCTTTATTGGATAATAACAATACGTAAATCTAATAGATGAATTATTAAGCTTCTTTTACCTTCTATAATATATACAAAACTACCATAGAACACTAATAATAATAATTAATTTTTAAATCCTATAAAAGTCTAAAATAGTGCAAGCAATAGTATGTCCCTGTTTCTGCACACAATTTCACTAATCAAGAATGCTTCTAACTCAAAGATACGTATAAAACACAGACGAAGATGTTTATATGAGATTTGCAAAGAAAAAACAGTAAATAAGTAGACAAAACTTGATAGTCACACCACTAAACACAGGGAGACAATGCCGTCAGAAACGTAAACAACAGATTTTGGTCTCGCCGTGACGTCAGAGCTTTGCCAGCAAGTGGTGAACGTTGTAGCATAGGGAACTGGCTATCCTCTCTCTGTTTACGGTTCTTGAGACAAATGTATGCTTCTTTACATTCTTAAATAGAAACATCGCATTTTTGTTGCAGTAAGTAGTCAGTAATTAAAAGAAATATTACTTTTAAATACTGTTTTTCATTAACATATAGGTTCGCTTAAATGTTTTCGTCCATATGCAGTACCTGCTTCAGAAAAAAATGCATTTTAAACTATAAAAGAATTTTCGAAAAAACGTAAAATTTTTGTTTCTTTGCAAGTATCTCAGTACATATTAGTTTCAGCGAAAAAATGTTGGGGACCAATTATGAAGCTTATGAACTGAAAATTAATTTTTTTTTTTTAATTACTTCCACGTCCAGTGGAAGTATAGTAACGACAAAAAAATTTTTAAAAATTTTTATTGTCCAAATAGGCTTAAAATGTCATGAAATGTCGAGATTTTAAGTTTGAGCGAAAAAAAAATTTCTGTCTGTCTGTCGGTCTGTCTGTCGGTCTGTCTGTCGGTCTGTCTGTCGGTCTGTCTGTCGGTCTGTCTGTCGGTCTGTCTGTCGGTCTGTCTGTCGGTCTGTCTGTCGGTCTGTCTGTCGGTCTGTCTGTCTGTCGGTCTGTCGGTCTGTCTGTAACTTTTTTTTGTGCGCACGTTTACTGTGGAACCGTTTAAGATATTGACTTGAAATTTGGTACACGTATGTACTTTAACGAGATCTAGAACTAGATTATATTTTCATCTTGTTCCGTCGAAGGGTTGGGGGGTAAATTGGGGTAAATTTGAGGTAAATGGGTAAATCAAGCAGGTGAGAGTCCATGAAATTGGTATTTAGTATGTACAAGAGAAGCTAAGGTCTCAAAAAAATTTTTGGCATTAACCACCCCCATTACCACCCCCACCTCCTTATTAAAGGGGATGAAAAAAAATTGTGATTTAGTGTATGTACAGGAACCAGAAACCTCAAAATATTTTTTTACTTCATCCACCCCTCACTACCACCCCCTATCACCACCCCCACCCCACTACCGATGTGGGGTATCGTTTTATGGGTTTTTGGGGTAGAGGATTTCAAATATTATATTATTAAACTTCCATAAACAATTATTTTCACATACAAACTTTTTTCGTTGTGAGTGACTTGGATAGAGAATCTGGATGTGGAAGTAGTGATTCCTTGGGCAGCGGTTTTTATTTATGTAGAAATAAATCAGCAATACTTTTTCAAATATTAAATTTCTAAATTTAGAGGTGGTTTTCACTCGTTGGGGTTAAGAGTAAGTATGAGGATTATATAGAAACTGAAGATGATACCTTTTACTATAATAATAAAAATATCATACATATGAGATCATGCCTAAATATTATATATTTTTTACCTCTAGGTACTGTACTAAAAAGTCTTTCTACGACATGAATGGACTCAAGACGCTTACTCTTTGAGTAATTTTGGTTGTACATCAAATATCAGTTGTTATAATGTCAAAGGTCTTGAGCTTTTGTACTTTTATCATTTCCTCTAGATATTTTACTCAAATATTCATTAATGTATATTTTGGTTAAAATTCCAAGACATGTTGTTGCAAAGCCATCCAACTTGCCTTTGTCTGGTTTGCAAGAACTTCTACCACTTCTTAAGTTGTTTGATTAGATATTTATGACTTACTTAAAGTTTGTATAGTTTAAGTTTCCCTTGTAAACTTGTATAGAGTAGTATTATAGTAATTAATCACGTATCCCATTCTTAGTAGAACTGGTAGAAGTTGAAGTCGGGCGTGGTCGAATGCGAATAAAGGGGACCCTACATGGTCACTCTAAAGAAATTAATTAGGAAATGAGAGAAATCATTATGGAATGTAGTTGTTTCTATTGCAAGGGAAAAAACTTGGTATACCTTTATAAAAAATAGAAAGCGATCATCCAAGAGAATAAATAATAAATAGAAGGTGCCAAATAGAATCGAGTATAGCATCAGGTATGTACGAGAGATGGTTTTTCGCTTGAAAGGGGGTGAAGTGCTCATCGAACAGGTGACAATTCTTCAGATAGTTATTCGTGCCCCCATTTGAAAATATATCCCCCACTTTTATAAT
This sequence comes from Rutpela maculata, assembly GCA_936432065.2. Lineage (NCBI taxonomy): Eukaryota > Metazoa > Arthropoda > Insecta > Coleoptera > Cerambycidae > Rutpela > Rutpela maculata. The sequence goes on from OW386286.2 coordinate 4,408,682, forward strand.
TTCTTCCTGTATTTTTGCAAAGTTAATTAGACTATCAAGCTTGTTTACTTTTGAAACCGACATTGGCGCATTTCAATTACTGTTAGAAAAAGAGATCCCGCATCCTGTTGTGTTGGGATCTGTTCATTTACAGTAAATAATGCACTCAGACACTTTCTAATCACCATCATTTGTACATAATTATACATAATTCTTATGTATAGTAGGTTCCCTATATAATTCAGCGATATAAAAAAAGTTGCAAAAAAGCGTAAAGGACGCCGACCGCTTTTGATCAGTGTACAGCTGGCGTTAGGTTGAGCATTATACAGGACCGGACTTCAAATATATTTTCAGTTTCAAACAATGAATTTTTTAATTCTCGTTCATTTGTAAAGTCGACTACACAATTCTTAGGTGTGTAAAAAATGCTGGCGTCTTTGATCTTTACGCCAACGCCGAGGACGTCGACATTTTTTATACGCTTAAGAATTGTAAAATGAGTAAAAAATTAAATATCGTGTTGCAAAAAAAGATATCGATTTTCTGAAATGTCATAAATTGTCACTTTTGATTCGTTTGTGCTGAGCCGAATTTTCGAATTTCGTCGCGCAATTTACGATCAGGTTTATCTGGAAAACTTCCTTTTTACGTCGCGACGTCATACGGCCGTCTCAATGGTGTTTTTCGAAAAATATAAACGTGTCAAGATTGCATGTTTCTGCAGTTTTTTCGGCGCCGAAATGCAAGCTGTTTTTTGCTATTTTTTCCAGATATTTCTAAAACGGTCGGAGTTAGCTCGAAATGAAAAATAAGGTCAAACGAATATTTTCCACTACGAATCTTTTGCTTCCATAAGATTTTGATTTTTTTTTTTCGTTTCGGAGGTAACTACAGAAATGTCGGCCATGTACGGCCAAAAATGGCAAATTTTATGCTTCTACAGTTGGCAACTTTCTAATCTTGGCTCCTACGACAAAAGATTACTCTAGCTAATTTAAATGGAATTAAATTTGCTAAAACACTTTTTTCTATTTTTTTGAATTCCGACAAAAATGAAGGAATTAGAGGGGGCGGGATTTGGGATTTTTCTTTTGTTTTCGGTAAAATTTCTCCATTTTGTCCATTTGTTCATTTTGTCCATTTGTCCATTTTCTCCATATTGTTAGCGTAATTAATCGGTAATTAGCTGAAATCGATCTCATATACGATGTGCACTTAATATCATGTACTACTTTGACGCTCCGTTAATCTCGGCCCTTCGAAACAGAAGTTTCTGAGAAAAATTGTTTTTTTAAGATTTACATACACTCTATAGGAAAACGTGTAATTTCCTACATTTCCTCGAATATCTCGATAATTCTCGTTTTACATACTCACAGATGACATAAAAACATACCGGAAAATAATATTCTACCGCGTCGGAAGCGTTGCCATGTCAGGTCTACCACCCACGCAAAGTGTGGAAAAAACAAACATTTTTTACTTATATCTACAAAGCTGATTTTTTTTTGAAATAGTTTATTTAATAAGACATCTAAAAAATACAGTCTACCGATCATCTCATGTTGCTAAATACTCGGTAGACGTAATGAAATTCAAGCACGTGACCACGGCCGCTGCGTTCCGGGCTATTGCAGTTCGCGGAGAAATTTTGCATTTTTCGCCGCGAAATATTAATCTACAAAGCTGATTTTTTGTCTACAAGCAGTTCATGTACTATTTCGATTAAAAATTACATTCTACCTCCTCTGAAAGGTAGCTAAATCTTTGGTAGACATTTCAGTAGTTATCTCCGAAATGAAAAAAAAAAAAATCAAAATTCTTATGGAAGCAAGAAATTCGTTGACGAAAATATTGGTTTGACCTTATTCTTTATTTCGAGCTTACTCCGACCGTTTTGGAGATATCGCGACGTAAAGAGGAAGTCTTCCTGATAAACCTGATCGTAAATTGCACGGCGAAATTCGAAAATTCGGCTCGGCATGAACGAATCAAAAGTAGCATTTTGTGACATTTCAGAAAATCGATATATCGAAATCTAGCTTTATATATTAATTAACGCGAAAAATCTGTCGCTACCTTTCTGGCTAATACTGATAAGAAATAGAGAGAAATTACATAAAACAATTAAATCCACGTTCTTATGCTCATTTTAGCCAAAAACTAAAACTGGCAATGAATAATTCGATATCTGAAATCAGAACTGTAAAGTAAGTATGTTTACAAAAATGTACACAATCTTCAATCTCATGGTCTAGCAAGGACCAACGTGGAGGTATAAGCATATCCCTAGCCGGGATAGGATTGTGACAGGATTGTTAATTAGGGAGTAAGAGGTTTAAAAAAATAAATAAATAAACCAGCATTTTTCAGTTAAAAAACCGCTGCCCAAGGAATCACTACTTCCACATCCAGATTCTCTATCTAAGTCACTCACAACGAAAAAACTTTGTATGTGGAAATAATTGTTTACGGAACTTTAATAATATAATATTTGAAATCCTCTACCCCAAAAACCCATAAAACGATACCCCACATCGGTAGTGGGGTGGGGGTGGTGATAGGGGGTGGTAGTGGGGGTGGATGAAGTAAAAAAATATTTTGAGGTTTCTGGTTCTTGTACATACACTAAATCACATTTTCCTTTCATCCCCTTAAATAAGGGGGTCGGGGTGGTAATGGGGGTGGCTAATGCCAAAAATTTTTTAAGACCTTAGCTTCTCTTGTATATATTATATACCATTTTTATCGACTCTTTCCTGCTTGATTTACCCAGTTACCCCATATTTACCCCAATTTACCCCCAACCCTTCGGCGGAACAACATGAAAATATAATTTAGTTCCAGATCTCGTTAAAGTACATACGTGTACCAAATTTTAAGTCAATATCTTAAACGGTTCCAGAGTAAACGTGCGCACAAAAAAAAAGTTACAGACAGACAGACCGACAGAATTTTTTTTTTCGCTCAAACTTAAAATCTCGACGTTTCATGACATTTTAAGCCTATTTGAGCAATAAAAATTATTAATAAATTTTTTTCGTTATTATACTTCCACTGGATGTGGAAGTAATAACTAACTATTCTACAAAATAACAACGTAATAAACTTTCTTATTAAAATAACATAATAAAGTTTCAAAATAAAAACTGAATAAAAATAAATAAATAAATAAATAGCTAAACTCAACAACACAATATAAAAAAAACATTCCTTAAAATGTTGCAAATGAAAGGTGTTTTAAACTTAGGAGAAATAATAACACTTTTCCAAAATAAAAATAATTAACCTTATCATAATCACTAATATTACCACAGAATACAACTCACTCATTATCACTGCCACTGTCACTGTCATAAATGTACCCACGGAACGTTAAAAACAGTAAAATAAATAAAATATAGAAATCTTCCCCTATTCGAATTCTTTACCATTGTCACTGTCCCCTTCCACGTTGATCATGAATTTATTTCCGCTATTTGTAAAGATTTGGCCCAGTTTTCTGTAATCATCTTCATTTTTGATTACTTCGTAAACTGATTTTTGCAAGTCGTCTTCTCGTATGTTTGAAATTTCACTGTGAATTAATTCGATGACTTTTTTGTCAAATTTAGGAAATATGTTTTTCCGACGAATCTGCCTTTTTAATTGGCCCCCAGACCAGCTCTATCGGATAAAAAATACAAAAATATGGAGGTATAGTCTTAAAACAGAGTATCCATATTACCTCGCGATGTTCTCAACAACCTTTTTTTTTTTTTAATTGTTCTGGTACGCAATACTTCCAATAATTGCTTCTTCTTATAACATTCTTCAAAGTAGAGATCGTGATTCATCAGAAAAATTTGTTTTTCTCCTTATTTGATGAAGTATTTGGAATTTTTTCAATTTGTCTCGAATGATAAGATGAATTATATCTATAACAATCATGCTGTTGGATTTCAAATTCGGAATTAGCGTATGCTCAAACCATTCCTCAAATGTGTTAGATTCCATATTTTTGTGTATCAACGTTGCATTCTTCCATTTTTTTCCACATAATTTCAGTCCATTTTCAACCCATAAAATATTTATTTCAACAGAAAGATTTAATAAAGGTTTTCATTAAACTTTTGTGACGAAGAAACAGTTAGTCTAACCCTGATAGTGCAGTAGTGAAGTTGACTACATAGTAGTCTAAAGCAAATTTCAACCAATTATATTCAGTGGGATTGGCCTACATTCTTGTTAGGAAATATGTATGACCATTTTTTGTGATGATAATAAAAGAAGCTGAACACCTTTATGGCCTTTTTTGTAAATAAATTGAAAGTAATATGTGGTCGATACCCTTTACGGTATTTTGCGAGCTTTTCTAAATCGCTGAATTATATACGGAACCTACTATAACTATTACATTACTGTATGTAAGCGACTACTGCACGTCATTGTACATTAAACTGCCAAACAATTTAATTATTCTGCTTTACATACTGCACATACTCGATCTGACTGTCAAATAAAAGTTCTTCATAAATCCCTGCACTAAAGCTGTTCGGCTGAAACCAAGAGTAAATTTATGGCAACATCTTACTTACGGCAATCATGAGACTGATTTTCTACATGTAAAAGGTGCATTTGTGCCATGTATTCCAACTCTAATTAATCAATTAGATTTACAGTCAAAGTAGGTCATGGTGGACCGAAGAGGGGTTGTACTGATTGGACCATTTATATTCACTGACGTGTTCCCAAGTCTAATCATTGAATTGCTCACAGAATATAGAGGGCCCTGGGGTGTTTATACTTAATAAATATATAACACCCAATAAATATTGTCGAACACATAATCGATAAATTCGTGCTAAATATCAGCACAACCGTGAGAAAGGAATATGCTTGCCGGAAAAATTAAATGAAAAGGTAAATCAAAGCATAGTTTAGTCACATAATTGAATTGATAATTGTGTGCACTAGTAAAAAGAACATTTAGTGTGTCTTACTTACTAATTAAGCACTGAACTAATGCTGTTCACTAAAAGGAGAGAAGTAAGCGATAATAATCTTCCTTCTCTTATAAGCCCGCGTCTGTGTCTTTACTGTACAGTGAGGTACATACCTAGGGTAACCCTAGACTATAAACTGTATAATGACAGGATCACGCAGAAGCTCAGGGAAGATTCGTATCTTCGGTCTTAAGTCGGGAATAAGTCCAAAGGCTGCTCTCTGGACGTACACAGTTATGGTGAAACCTTCATAACATATACGGTACTCGTGTGGTGAAACTCCCAAGAGCGCTCGACAATGGGCTCATTTAGCAATTTTTAAATTCATATTTCGAAAGTACACCTTGTAGATAGTAAATGTACAAAATATTACGTTATTTTTCAACTCCATCTTCCTCAAAATAAATAATGAAAATAACGCGCGACAACGCAGTGTGACGTCACACCACTCGTCGGTCGACCGCTCACCTGTTCCCATATTGTTTCATACGGTAAGTACGATGGACGTGCTAATTTCGTTCATATCTTTTAAGTGTTCTGTATTTTGTTATTAACATGGATAAAAAAGGATAATAAATATTGTAGTTTCAGACTGCAAAAGTACATCAATGTCTACTCCCAACAAAATATTTACTTCATTACCAAATTATTAAAGTATTAGAAATTTGTGGTAGCAAGTTATGCTCAGGAAGAAATTTGTTAGTAACAAAGGGACGAAGTATTGTTGTGAGGATAATTTTAACGTAGGTCTAGTGTAATAAATTGTTATTAAAAATTGTACAATAATGAGCTTAGAGGATATGGAAAATTATATGTATTATAAAATACCTTTTATTTGCATATAACCGACAGCGTTATTGCCGTAATTTTGTCTGGCTGCCTAAAAGTCAGAAAAATTCGGTAGACTTTAATAAAGTAGATATGTATCTAGTTAACCTACCTCTCTAATTTTGGCACTTATGTAATATTTATTATTATTAAAATATTCCATAACCATAAAAATGTCTACACACGGAAAGCCTTAACGTATCAATTTTCTAGAGAACATATATTTTTATGTATAAAAAATAGCTAGAGAAGTTAAATAACGTAAAATAACATCACACCCGCACAGTGTACAATGAAAGCTCTTAAACTGAATATAAGTGCATAACTCACAGAACCAGTGGAGTGGGTAATATTCCACGCCGTTGGCCATTTCAAATATGTTACGAATTGGAAATCAAATATTAGGGTTAATATTAACGCTAGCGGACTAATTTTTTCACTATATACTTATGTACTATAATATACTTCATTATACAACGTGTTCTACCATGATATGCGGAAAATAAATGGTGTACTAGCCTTCAGTGTGAGAAAACCCCTGCAAAATTTTAGTGAGTTCTGAGGTAATTTAGTATAATAAATTATTAGTAAATTTGGGAAGATACACTACTGTTGTTGTCTATGTCAGTAATAAGTCGAAGAACTTGTAAAAGAGCTTATTGGAGATGTTTACATTTCCTTAATTGGCACAAAAATTGAAGTCGGCAACTGCGATCAAAGTGCCCCGCTTTTTGCTTTCGGTCGAACAATCAGGACACCGACGAGTTTAAGTAAATATCTCTTATATCTACTTGTTTTTGCAGAGTTCACTTGCAAAGGGACAATGTCTTTTCGATTTATTTCGATTTATTTCGCTATTTTTGTAGTGTGATTTGATTAAAACCAAAAAGTCACTTCTACCCTCTCCAGCTTTGCTGTCTATAGTGTCAATCCCAAGTCTGATAAAGTGATATGGTTACCGTGTTACGCCAGACTGATTAAAGTCATTGCCGGCACACTGCTACAAAAAAATAAGGTATTTTTTTGGTATTTTATTTTTATTTTTCATTTTTAAACTCCTTTCGGTGGGGACAACTTAATGTTAAATTTTCCGCATGTCATGGTAGATCACGTTTTATACTTAATTACTTACGGAAAATGCAAAAATAAATTATAAAGTAAATATAACTAAATGAGCCCATTAGAGCTCGCCTAAGTCAAGTTCAAAGGTTAGCTTACCTAGGAGTAACAGGAGCAGTCAGAACTCGCCCACTCACTTTTTTTAAAATAAATTTAATACAAAGAGACGGTAGACATTATGCACATTTTTTTTTCATAATTTGAAGATCTATTTAAATAACTGGTTATCCCACAGGAGTTCCATTAAAAAAAATAGTTTCCGCTGAAAAACTAATATCGTTGAACTTAATGAAGAACAAATCGTGTTCAATGTTAGTATCTGAAGAGATAATCTTTTAAAGGTGTTTGCAGACCGATTTTTGACAATTTTGGCCAAATAGCGGACTTCTATGATTAAAAGTAAAAATTGGAAACCTATATATTTTGAAAATCAAAACAAGCTAAAAACGTACTATTCGCCAATTTACTAAGATTTTTATGTAACTGTTACACTAGGGTGGCCCATCTCTATAGGGGGTGAATTTTTTTTGCGTATTTTTTAAGTCTCACCCCACGAAAATATACTATTATACTAGGAATAATTTATGTCAAAGTTTCAGATAATTCGGTGAACGGTAACCCGTGCCGCATTCAGGTAGAAATTTGTAGATAAGATTTTATTATGGTAATACACTTAAATTTTACTTAAAATACAAATATCTACCTCTTTTCTCATAATGTTTTATTGGTGTAATTATTTCCTAGAAATAATTTGTTTTGGAAGTTTGGAAATATAGTGCACCTACGGTAGGTTTTTATGTCAGTTTGCAATTGTGTTTTACAGTGGTGGAGGAACTTACAAAAATCGGCTAAAAGGGCTAGTGCGGGAGGTAAAGAAAAAAATTTCGTTGAAAAATTGGACGATCTTTTTGACATTTCTCATGCAAATGCATTGGAGTTGATGAAAATAGATGAAGATGAGCAGTTTTTAATTAACCAAAGAAAAAAGGGACGTCCTGGATTTATGCATGGTATTGATTACCAACTTGCTTCTCAAGAAAAATCAGCTGAGGAGAAATTACAGAAATTATCCGAACGAATGCAACGAAGTCAACAAGAAAAAGCTAGATTAGAGGAAACAGTCACCTGTCCATCATCAAGTAGTAATTCAGCCGACTCCAACGAAAATGAAGATGAAATAATCGAAGCCCAAGAAGAGTTGTTACAAGACCAGCCTGGCCCGTCACAGCCAAAAAAGAGGAGATTGTATGGAACATGTAACATCATCACACCAAAAATAGCCGCTGCATTTGATGCTTGCAAAATAAGCGACAGGTATGGAAGTCCATATTTTGACGGCAGTAACAGAAGCACTAGGACATGACACCACATCTTTGTCCATCAGCAGAACCACACTTCAGCGCTCTAGACAACACATCCGCGAAGAAAGAGCTGAAATATTAAAAACTGCCTTCGGTAATTCTGAATTGCCGGCCCCAGTCATCCATTGGGATGGAAAACTTTTACCTTCTCTCACTGGAATGGGAAATATCGATAGACTTGCTATCTTAGTTACTAGTGGAGATATTGAACAACTACTTGGAGTACCAGCTTTGCCCAATTCAACTGGAAGAGAACAGACTGAAGCAGTTTATGATGTGCTTTGTGAATGGAATTTGGACGAAAAGGTAATAGCTTTGTGTTGTGATACAACAGCATCAAATATGGGTTATATAAATGGGGCAGCCACACTATTGCAACAAAAATTAGAAAGAGATATTCTATATTTTCCTTGTAGACATCATATTTTTGAAGTGGTTTTGAGAAGTGTGTTTGACACAAAAATGCCTTCCTCATCTGGTCCAAATGTGCCACTATTTAAACGTTTTAGGGAATTTTGGCCTAAAATAGATCAAAATAAACTAAAAACTGGATTTCAGGTATCAAAAATTAAACACATTTTACAACCAGTTAAAGCCGAAATTGTAAAGTTTCTAAATGCAGCTTTAACTTTGCAACAGCCTCGTGATGATTATAAAGAATTTTTAATGCTTTCTAAACTTTTTGTTGAAGAAGAGCCCACTCACACGACATTCTATCAACCAGGGGCATTTCGTCATGCACGTTGGATGGCCAAAGCCATTTACTGTCTAAAAATATTTTTTTTCCAACTAACTAAAAAAGAAAAAATAGGTATTGAAGATATATGTCTCTTTATTGTAAAGGTTTATGTAAAGGCCTGGTTTACAGCGTCATTTGCTAGTAAAGCACCGCTTCATGACTTAGACTTTTGTAAAGAACTCATTAATTATCAAAATATTGACAAAGAAATATCTCAAGCCGCAAGTAGGAAAATAGTGAACCATTTGTGGAACCTTAATTCAGTAAATGTAGGCTTATCTTTCTTTGATGACGATATTTCAGTTACCACTAAAAGAGAAATGGTTAAAGCTTTGAATAGGAAAGCACCAAATCAAGAGGGTATTAAACGACTTATGATTAGTAACATTACTGACGTTGAAAACAAGGAAATTCAGGACTTCATATGCGAGAACACTAAACAGTTTTTTCAAAAATTAGGTTTGTGTATGGAATTTTTGGAAAATTATCCAACAACATGGAGGGAAAATGAAAGTTATACCCGATGTTTCAATATTGTAAACAAAATTAAAGTTGTAAATGATGCCGCTGAGAGAGGAATCAAACTTATTACTGACTATAATGACATTTTAACAAAAAATGAAGACCAAAAACAGTTTTTACTCCAAGTTGTAAATGATTATAAATCACAGTTTCCAAATGTAAAAAAAGAAACTCTGTCGCATGCTTTGGCCTAGTGCAAAAAATATTGTTTTTATTACTATATGTCTTGTAGATTTAGGATAATATTTGGTACTATGTATGAAAAAAACGTTTCATAATAAAATACACAAAGATAAAACGAGAGTTTTATTTCAAAAACTTCTAGTCTAGTTTTCTTAGACTACGAATTTACAGTAGTATGACACATGTTATAGTCACAACAGATAATGTCTTTGATATTTGTATGACTTGATTAGTCATTCTAAAGATAAATGTTGCTGATTAAAAAAAAACAATGCATCAACCAAAGAATGTAAATAATTCCATTTACTTTTATTATTGCATAATAATGCATTCTGCGGCACCCCTTGCCTTCAATTTGCCTCAATAATATTTTGAGGGGACTGTTTTTTCTTCAAATGGAACCATTTGCAGGGGTGAGAAATCAAAAATTTCGATTTCGAAAAAGATGGGCCACCCTATCTTACACATTCTATAGGATACTCTTCGCAGTTTTCTTGTAAATAATGTTAGTCTTTGGACATCCTAAATTTTGTGATACCAACTTTGTTGTGAAAAAAAACATCCAACCTGTCTGGATTCGAACACACGTTTGGATTGCAAGTCAAAACTCTAGCAACTGGACCATCATACATTACTACAAAAATAGAAAGTCTGTAATATATATCTTTCGAGAATCATATTTCAACGCATTAGATATATTATTATAAACTATATATTAGTAAAATGTATAAACAAAAAAATACATATTATAGAGATAACATTTCGCAAGTACAAGCGACAAAAATTAAGAAAATATATATTTTTAAATTAAATGATTAATAACTATCTTATTTACTGATTGATTTTCTTCAAAAACAATAGGGTTCTTCCTCTAGCTAACACTAACTTACTTTCCAAATTTCAATACAATCGGACTTCTCTTTCTTAAGTTATTGTGCTTGCAAAAAACGTGACGGACGGACAAACAGACGGACATTTTGAAAGTTGTTCAGAATTCGTTCACTAACACAATTTTTTCTCTACGGGCGATATTTCCGGTTTTAGAAATGTGCCGATCAAATGCAATATACGCTTCGTTATTGCGAAGAGTATAATATACTTATTTGATATGTATTTTGGCGAGCAGGATCCAAATATGCAAAAATATACAAGTTGTTCCATTTAAAAATTTGATTTTCATGTTAGTTGCATCGAAACCGGAAGTCGGTCATTTTCGATCTTAACATCATATAATTTGAAATTTCATCCCATTCACTACATCGAAAAAATCTATTCTCTCATTCAAGAGTTACAAGAGTGTCTCTATCGGCTGAGCCACCCGGTATACACTCCGAAAACAGCTTTTCAAAATAAATAAAGTGACACTCAACGAAAAATTGCCGCTAGCTTCCGGCCTATAATAAGCTAGTTAATATTTATTGAACGTTCTTCTCGGTTTAACATACCCTGATTTCATAGTGAGAATTCTATTACTATTGATGAAAATTAAAAATACATTTCCAATGCAGTATTTCTGCATTAAATTCAATAGGGAACGATTATATTTAATAAATAACACTGTTTGAAATGTTTTCTATGAAATTTATTAATAGCAACAGTACGAGATTAAACATTAATCAAATGTGTTCGTTCAATTTTGAGCGCTTGTTTCTTGAACAATTTCCAATAATTCAATTCTCTCACAGTTTATCCGTTAACATTCTCCGAATCGCAAGAGTGACAGCCAGTGACAGATTTGCCATTAATTATTTAGACAGGCTGAAGCTCTTTGAGTTATTCTGTCTTATCTCTAGATTATTTAACTTTGTAACTTACATGAACAGAACAAAAATCATGGCACATTTTTCCTTTTTTTCTTACTGAGATTATTTACCACAGTATTTTACTGGAAAATAACCTCTATGCCTGTAACTTTATGATAAAGGAACAGTTAAAAGTTGTTTTTGACAAATGATGAATAATCTATTTTGCTGATAAATTTGGTAAGGCCTTGAAAGTGTATGCGCCAAGCACCATTAAATACTCGAATAATTCTAAATGTTCGATTTCAATGCTAGTTTTGTAGTATCAATGCCATGCCGATGCACGGTGGGGGACTTTGCTATACTTTTTTTTAAAAATTCTGTAAGTCGCTCAATTTTGAAAGGGATTTTGATGCGGTTGGGCTTAAAATGCTTGAAAAGTTTCACTCTTTGACGTGCAAGTGCCACTTTCTCATAAACTATCACGTCAAAGCCCTAGAAAATGTAATATTGACCCCTAAAATAGGGAAAAGGGAAACTTTCTGGAAAGAATTATCTGACATTTTAAAAGGCCAGTGCCATTTTTCTTACATGCAGTAAGATTTTTTAAAAAATTGAGATTTTATTTAAAATTTCTATCTTTCTAAATTTCTTATCTTTTAGGGGTTGATATTATATTTTTTAGGGGTTGCACGTAAAAACGGACTTCAGAAATGAAAAAAGGAGACCAAAACACCTTGTAAGGGCCATTTTGAGTTTCCAATATTCATTTTTTCCATTACATACCTAAATATACCCCCCAAAAACGGTGTGTATAATTAATTTGCGTATATGTACACCAGTGTGTCCCAGGATAGATGTAACAAGACGTGTAATGGACCAAATATTTTGGAATTTTAGAATGGTATTTGGAAATTGAGTCTTGCTTGTTGTAAAACTAAAGTATACCAAAAATGACTTGATTTGGTGTTCTACAGGGTGTTTTATAAGCAAAGTTGTAAAAATCACCACTAATAAAGTACCTTTATTTTTCAAAATATGAAAAAATTCCACTAAGAAAAGTTATTTCGAATACAATTTTATACCTTTATACCAAATTTCAGGAATATAAAATTATTTTTTTGAAACTTCCCATTTTTTGCGAATTAAGAGTTGAATTCATATTTAAAGTTGTGTAGGAGCAAATGTTAATCATCCACTGCTTTTCTCATAGCCTACTTTTAGCTTCTACATAACTTTAAATATTAATTCACAAAAAATAATTTGTATGCAGTTTTAATTGAATGGTTCAAAATAAAATACAAGTTTATTGAAAAAATGGGAAGTTTCAAAAAAATAATTTTATATTACTGAAATTTGGTATAAAGGTATAAAATTGCATTCTAAATAACTTTTCTTAGTGGATTTTTTTCATATTTTGAAAAATAAAGGTACTTTATTAGTGGTGATTTTTACAACTTTGCTTATAAAACACCCTGTAGAACACCAAATCAAGTCATTTTTGGTATACTTTAGTTTTACAACAAGCAGGACTCAATCCCAAAATACCATTCCAAAATTCCAAAATTTTTGGTCCATAACACCTCTTGTTACATCTATCCTGGGACAGACTGTATATGATTATTTTACGTCCAGCAAACGCCCAGTGACCTTTTAAAATGAAGGGGGACGGTAGCTCAGTGGTTTAGCGCGTCTAGCTTGCATACTGGCGTACCTAGCGAAGCAGGTTCAATCTCTGCTCATCGCGAAATAATTTTAATTATAAAATTATCCCCAAGAAGTGGTTCGGACTCCACTATAAGCTGTAGGGCCTCGTTTCTCTTTACCTAACACAAATTCATTCTGGATTTTCAAGGAGTTACTTCGGTGACTTGAGAAGCGGTTAAGAAAACATTTTAAGAAAACATTTTTTTTTTTAAGAAAACATTTTGATTTTTTGTTTAATTTTCCCTATTTTCCCCACATTTTCTAGGGGTTGTTCGTGATAGTTTATGAGAAAGTGGCACTTGCACTCAAAGAATGAAACTTTTCAAGCATTTTAAGCCCAACCGCATCAAAATCCGTTCAAAATTGAGCGACAGAATTTTGAAAAAAAGTATAGCAAAATCCCCCACTGTGCGACGCTTGCAATATAATAATAATAATAAAAATAGTAATAGTCGTAATTTCTCCATTGCAAAAAAAAAGAGTTCGTATATGGAATCAAAATTATTTCATAATTTTTAAAGTTGTGTTAATTTATTTTTTTTATATTAGTTATTTAGTCGATATTTTTGTGTCGGTTTTTTTTTAAAATTTGTAATTTAATTTAATTTTATACTTTTTGTATTAAACATATACATACAACATAGCGTATTATTATATCACGAGTCCCATACAGAGCTTTTTAACCTTTAAGCCGACGCAGTCCAATTTTGTATTCTACTAATCGCACACGGTCTACAAGACAGGTTCTATTATAAATATATTTCTGTTACATTTAATTTTAATAAAAAATGCATCAAAATCGGATCTCCCGTTGAAGAGATATAAAGCCACAGACAGACAGACAGACAAACAGACATACAAACGTAAGAGTCAAACTTATATAAACTCTCTTTTTGGGTCGGGGGTTAAAAAATTGAACATTTTTAAAAACTCCCGATCAATGTATCTAATCGTACCAGTTTTATGTGACCGAATCAAATTGAGGCCGAAATCACATTCGGCTACCATAATTGTCTGCACATTTCAATTTTACTTTAATCGGACAATTTCTAGAGAAGTTCAAAATGGCGAATTCAAGATGGCGACCAAACATCAAAATCTAATATGGCCTAAAACCTTCTCGACAAAATACTCTTTCGAATAAAATAAAATGCATCAAAATCGGATCACCCGTTGAATAGATATGAAGCCACATACAGACAGACAGACAAATATACGCGTCAAATTTATAACACCCCCGTTTTTGGATCGGGGGTTAAAAATTAGCTAACTTCAAACTTTTGGTTATTTTTTGGTGGTGCGTTAATTTCTTGGAGAAGTGTATATTCATTGCGTCGTTCCTATCCGATATAAAGCTTATAGTTTAAACCGAATCCTTCACCATTTCTTAGAATGCAACGTATGAGTGAATACACTATACGATCAAATTATACTTAGTGTTAAAACTAAAAAAATGTGTCCGCCATCTTGGGGCGTCCGCCATATTGAATTAAGTGTGACGTCATTTTATTTTCGTATTCTTCTTAGTAAACCTTTTCATTTGATGCCCATATCAAGGGGGTGCATAACAAATAACTGGTCCGCCATATTGGATTTGGAATGACGTCACTTAGCTAATCATGCCTTGTCATCCAAACTAAACGTGTTTGCAAAATTTCATCTCAATCCGTTGGGGATAACTGTTTTAAAATTCAGTTGCGTCATATTGAAGTTAGTTTGACGTCATTTTATTTTCGTATTCTTCTCAGCAAACCCTTTCAATTGATACCTATATCATGGGGGTGCATAAAAAATAACTGGTCCGCCATCTTTGGGAGCCCGCCATATTGAATTTGGAATGACGTCACTTAGCTAACCGTGGATTGTCATTCAAACTAAACGTGTATGCAAAATTTCAGCTCAATCGGTTGGGGATAACTATTTTAAAATTCAGTTGCAAGATTTGACCCACAAGAACAAGGCAAGTTAAATAAAAGCCTGTAATCAAGATGACGACCAAACATCAAAATCTAATATGGCAAAAACCTTCTCGACAAAATACTCTTTCAAATAAAAAAAGTGCATCAAAATCGGATCATCCGTTGAAGAGATATGAAACCACAGACAGACAGACATACAAACATACGCGGGTAAACATTTCCGGGTAAACCGGAAATGGTCTCATACCGTTTTTTATGTCCAAAAATTCATTTTTACGAGTAGTTTATGCACCCCTGTTTTCAAATTGATAAGTTTAAAAATAAAGGAAATATAGGGGGGGAGCCACTAGTCTGTGGCACCCGGTATAATACAATACTACAATTTACAAGTTACGTTAACAATTAGCAATAAGCTAGAGGAGAAATTTAAAGACAAAATTTAAAAGCATGAGCAGTCTTATTTGCGGGAATCATTTCACGAAACAAAACGTCAAAATATTACAGCGATATTTGTCGGCGCGTCGAAAAAAAAAAATAGAGCGATACATTTTTCGTGTTATTACTGTCAAAAGCCGATCCAGGTTAATTTAATTGACTAATAATAATGGCATTTGATTGGTGCATCGTTGTCAAAAAACAGGCGTTCAGTGGCTATTACGTTAATGAGTGAAATAATTACAAATAATGACATTTGATTGGTGGATAATCTTAAAAAAAAAATGGGCTCTCATTGGTACTATGGTAACGAATGAAATAATCATAATAATGTATTCCTAATAGAATCCATAAACATTAGAATACGCCGTATATTTCTCTGATTAAAATCATAATCCTTAGTAGAGGCCAACTATCCCTGATTTAAATTTTAATTAATGAGAAAGCCTCTGTATTTAAAACGCCTTAAATAATTTATTTCTTGCGGCACAACCGGAGAGTGGCACTGAACTAAAAGTAAATAAATTCGCGTCTTCGAGACAAATTAATACGCCATTAAGCAATTAAATAGGCAAACAAAACCTAATTGTATTCAACAGTGAACGCTAACAGATCAATTCAACATAAGCTTGCTGATAAAATGTCTTCTCGCTCTAAACGAATTTAGGTCCCGAGAGGAGAACTTTTTAAATATTGATGAGCATCTCTCAAGGAAGCAAACAGAACACAATACAGTCATTTCCCTCTTAAAATGTTTAGACTGGGTGGCACTCAGTATCCAGTACAAGTTACATGTCCCGGAAACAAAATGTAGTTCCTTATAAATTAATGCTATTGTGCATAATACTGCAATAAATGAAATTGTGTGGAACGAACAAGCGTCCTCCCCTCGCGTTTATTATTCCTCAGCTTAAGAGTAAGTCCACTGACTTATTTATTATTGTAACTTAAAAGCTAAACGTTTTAAATGCAACGCGGTTCCAGTACTAGAGAATTCATTAAAGTGCATTTTGTTATATGTGCAAGAGTTAAATTAGATCATAAACGTGGATGACAATGAGTATTAATTACTTTCACATACATGTATTGGAAGTTGAATTGAATTTTTTTTTTGTTCAAATAGGCTTAGAATGTCATGAAACGTCAAGGTTTTAAGTTTGTGCAAAAAAAATTCCGCCTGTCTTTTGATCTGTCGGTCTGTAATTTTTTGTACGCACGATTACTCTGGAACAGATTACGACATTGACTTAAAATTTGGTACACATGTATTATAACGAGATCCGGAACTAGATTATAATTTGATTTTCTTCCGTTGAAGGGTTGGGGGTAATAATAATAATAATACAGAAAGTATAGATACCGCTTGACAAACTGTTGAACTCCTATCTCAATGCCAGAAACCTGACAACAGCAATCAACACCTGGGCTGTACTAGTGCTGACATATTCGTTCGGCATTCTTAAATACAGTAATATAGACCTAGATGACCTAGACGTCAACCAAATTCCGCAATCAGCAACCTCGCGCAGCCGTAGAAAGAGTGTATCTCAGGTGGGTCAGGATATGGTCAATATCTTAGAACTATGCAAAAAGCAGGGTGAAAAAATGAGACGGTACTTTTACGATTCCAAAAAATTATTCCATCAGACAATCGTCGAGATGGACCACAGATAGAACCAAGAAGATTAGAAGCTACATGGCGAGAAATAGTCCAATAATTATAAAAATTTCCATCACAAAAAACGTTATCTGAGATTTTCCTTCAGTAACTGTTAGTGGAGGGATTATACATCTCAAAACCACAAAAATTCGTTCTGGGGGTGCGGCAACCCCCCGAAAAACCACCCCTTCGGTGAACAAAGCATTATTTTACTGATAACTCGTTAACCGTTGAAGATATAAAAAAATTTCTCATAAAAAAGAAAGCTTGACTAATGTCCTAAAAAAAAGTCCTATTGAAATTTTATTGTATATCCCATGGTTTTCGAGAAAATCGATATTGAAGAAAATTCCAAAATTTGTATTTTTAATGCGCGGGAATTTTCGTTTATTTGAAATTTTTTGCGCGCGGCCTATAGAAAAAATTAAATTGCTTGAAAACCATACAAGCTAGGAATAAAAATCAAAATGGGTTCTAAAGGGGATATAAAATACTCTCTTGTATTGCTATTTTTGATGGCTGTTGATATTTATTAGTATATAAAAATAACAATAATTTTTTGCGCCTCTAACTATTCACAAGCCCCTTAAAAAATAACTGACTTTAATATTAGTTATAAATGCATTATCTTTTAGTTCAAGGTAGTACTTCAATGCAGAAAAAGTTAGGAATAAAAATATTCACATTTAGGAATTTACCAGAATGTTGAAGTTAGCCAAATTTTGGCTAATTTTTTATTGCTTCCTAAAAATTAAAAAAAGACCCAAACATTGAAAATTTAGTTCAAAAAATTATTCAATAAAATGGAGGAAATTGAAAAGAGAGGAAAAACGGCGGGGTTACCTACAAGAAAATGCTTAAATTGGTAAAATCAAAATAAAAAAATAAAAAATTGGCCAAAATTTGGCTAACTTCAAACATGGTAAATTTGTAAATGTGAATATTTTTATTCCTAACTTTTTCTGCATTGAAGTACTACTTTGAACTAAAAGATAATGCATTTATAACTTATATTAAAGTCAGTTATTTTTTATGGGCCTGTGAATCGTTAGAGACGCAAAAAATTAAGAGATAACTATATTATATTGTTATTTTTATATACTAATAAATATCAATAGCCATCAAAAATGGCAACACGAGAGAGTATTTTATATCCCCTTTGAAACCCATTCTGATTTTTCTTCCTAGCTTGTATGATTTTCGAGCAATTCAATTTTTTCTATATGCCGCGCGCAATAAATTTCAAATAAACGAAAATTCGCGCGCATTAAAAATACAAATTTTGTAATTTTCTTCAATATCGGTTTTCTGGAAAACCGTGGCATATACAACAAAATTACAGTAAGACTTTTTTTTAGGAAATTAGTCAAGCTTTCTTTTTTATGATGAGCGATTTTTTATATCTTCAACGGTTAACGAGTTATCAGTAAAATAAGGCTTTTTTCACCGAAGGGGTGGTTTTCTGGGGGAGTTGCCCCCCCCCCCCCAGAACGGATGTTTGTGGTTTTATGATGTATAACTACCACTAATAGTTACCGAAGGAAAATCACAGATAACATTTTTTGCGAGCTTCTGGTGTATTTTTACTTTGCCGACTGGAGTAAAAACAAAGCAAGTACCCAACATTGTTAGATGGAGACAATATAGATGAACAAGGCTCTCTGAAATGGTTGAAAACAGGAGGGTTGTTCCCAGAAACTGAAGGATTTATCATGGCAATCCAAGACGGTGTAATAGCTATCAATAACTATGAGAAACACATAAAAAGAACTGATGTTGTGGACGTATGTCGTAAGTGTAAAAGGCCAGGCTAAACTATAGACCACTTAGCGGGAGGTTGCCCAGCATTAGAAAATTTAGCCTACCTAAGTAGACACAACCAGATCGTCAAAATTGTCCACTCAAAACTAGAACATTTGCACCAATTAAAAGAAAACCCACCATCGTACTATAAATATCAGCCAGAACCTGTCTTGGAGAACGAGGAATACCTGCTTTATTGGGATCGCCAATAGTCACTGATAAAACAGTGGATTACAGTCGACCCGATAATGTGCTAATTGACAAGAAAAAGCGACTGGGGAAGATAGTAGATATAGCATGTCCTCTTAGCTAATCTTGGAAAAACGGATACTGAAAAGGTCACCAAGTACGAAAACCTGGCAATAGAAATCAATCGCGCCTGGTAGTTAGACAATATAGAAATCGTCCCAATAGTAATATCAGCCACAGGAATGATGACTAGCAATCCGAAATTGAATACAGAAAGGTTGGGACTACCAAGCAAGATCTGCAACAAATGCAAGAGAGCGTCATCCTCCAGACATGTCACATTACGAGGAAGTTTCTGAACCACAATTCGAAGAAAAGGAAAAAATTTCGAAAGCAAATGATTTTTTACTAGTTTATAAGTCAGACTACTGAATGAAAGTCTAAAAAGATTTGGAAAATGCAATGTGATGCCGTTCCAACTGGATGGTGGTTATACTCAGTGAGTTAATTTTTCATCGGTATTTGTTTCAAAATATGAATAGAAAATAAATTATATGCGCAAGAATATGCAATATTATTATTTTCTTACGTTTATTACTCTGTTAATCAAGTAAAATTTAAAATTTCGTCGATATTTCCACAATGGCCAATTCCAGGATTCGGGATTATAAATTTTTAATTCATATATCCTGGTAGTGAAATATTTGTCCGAGATTGACGGTCCTAGTTGTAATACCTACTTTATGAAAATTATTACTGACCTAATAAAAGTGACATCATTACCCACATAGTGTATTATCGTTAAGACGAAATAAAGAGCATTTGTCATCACTGGTGCATTACCAATGTACGTTGGAATGAAGTAGATAGTTTGGTCCTGAACTACAGAGATGCAATATGTTGCGGTGTATTTTATGAATAATATTTCCTGAAACTAACTGTTCCCGTAGAAATAGTCCATATCTTCATTTGGGCGATACGTTTTATTTATTACCGTGCACTACTTTTATTACGAACGAACGTAAAATTTACACTGCAGGAGTCATTTATGCAATAAGTTGCAAAAAGTAGGTATTCTTTTCAAGAATGCCTCTCACTTTTGTAACGTATTTCACGAAAGGTTTTTGCAATTCTGTAATAAAATTAGAAAATTAAATACTAAATTTTGACATTTTGAAATTAATTAATTTATAGCAACGACAAAAAAAAATTGAAAATTTTTATTGTTCAAATAGGCTTAGAATGTCATGAAAAGTCGAGATTTTAAGTCTGAGCGAAAAAAAATTCTGTCTGTCGGTCTGTAACTTTTTTTTGTGCGCACGATTACTCTGGAACCGTTTAAGATATTGACTTGAAATTTGGGAGTCGTATGCATTTTAATGTGATCTAGAAGTAGATTATATGGGTTGGGGGTAAATTGGTGCAAATGTGGGTAAATAAATAAATCAATCAGGTAAGAGTTCATAAAATGGGCATTTAGTAAATACTTAACATTTATTTCATTTTCAGTCATATCATAACAAATACCATTTTTAGATACACCGTTCGCAAGCAAAAGGTTTGAATATTATAATACTAAAGGTTAGGTTGAGTTGAATAGCTTAAGCTAGGGAAATAAAATGTATATTTTTTTCTCTGAATAAAGACCTTTTATTATTATTATTGAGTTTTTACAACAACAGATGACTACTTTTATTCTTTTCATGACACCTCGTGCATATTTTCTGAGGATAATAACAAATTTCTTGCATATTATACTTCATTTTACTTCCACATCCAGTGGAAGTATAGTAACGATAAAAAAATTTTTAAAAATTTTTATTGTTCAAATAGGCTTAGAATGTCATGAAACGTCAAAATTTTAAGTTTGAGTGAAAAAAAAATTCTGTCTGTCTGTCGGTCTGTAACTTTTTTTGTGCGCACGTTTACTCTGGAACCGTTTAAGATATTGACTTGAAATTTGGTACACGTATGTATCTTAACGTGATCTGGAACCAGATTATATTTTCATCTTGTTCCATCGAAGGGATGGGGGTAAATTGGGGTAAATTTGGGGAAAATAGGTAAATTAAGCAGGTAAGAGTCCAGAAAATTGGTATTTAGTATATTAAAGAGAAGCTAAGGTCTCAAAAAAATTTTTGGCATTAGCCACCCCCATTACCACCCCCACCCCATTATTAAAGGGGATGAAAAAAAAATGTGATTTAGTGTGTGTACAAGAACCAGAAACCTCAAAATATTTTTTTACTTCATCCACCCCCACTACACCCCCTATCACCACCCCCACCCCACTACCGATGTGGGGTATCGTTTTATAGGTTTTTGGGGTAGAGGATTTAAAATATTATGTTATTAAAGTTCCATAAGCAATTATTTCCACATACAAAATTTTTTCGTTGTGAGTGACTCGTATAGAAAATCTGGATGTGGAAGTAGTGATTCCTTGGGCAGCGGTTTTCTGTCTTGTGATTATTATGCTGCTTATCACGAAAATATAAACATTGCTGCATGCGTTGAAATGATTTAATAACGCTATAGTAGAGCTACCAGGGAGCTACTGATTGAGGTAGAAAGCGCCTTTAATTTCTCCCTGCTTTAACGTATTTTATTTAACTATCCAGTTGATTAGTTTACCATGAAAGTTATCCGAGTTGCCTTAGTTTTATTGTATCTCTGAGAACTGTTTATATCTAATGTTCGTAGACGCAGAAGAGATAAATCCATACAATTAATATGGTGAATAATCAATACGGTGTGCGCGCTTAAAATTTTAACATATGGTGACACGAAATTATTCAGTCATCGAGAACTAACAGTCGAGACTAGTGAAAGTATTGAGATTAATCGAATACCATACTTACCTGTACGAAGATTAATCGTAATTTTCCGAACGTATCTTCCGACATGTCATCATTTTGTTTTTCGTCAAAATTGCCAAAAGAACAATGTTAAAAAAAGGGTTTTTTTGACCCATCCGTGGCAAAGTGTGAAAGCCATCTTTTTTTTTACTAATTTTGGGGTGCTGAAAACGAATCCGTCACCAGTTTTGGGAAAAAATCTCGGAAACACATTAAAAAAGAATCCTTATTTGGGTGCCATAAAGTGAAGGTTTAGCAGGTCTAGCAGAAGGTCTAGCACCCCCGTAAAATCCTCCTGGTGGATTGAAATTATGCTTGCCTAAAAATTTGTAAAGTAGGTTTTTTAGTGCGCTGAAACCAAATATGACCACCCAATCACCCCTTAGCACTTCTTATGAAAATTGAAAATGTGTGTATATTCTTAAGTATTTTGGTGCGGTGAAACCGATGACGATAACAAACGATCTTAACCACCCAGTCACCCCCTAACATCCCCTTACATTTTTTATTGTCATATTCGGTTTCAGCGCACCAAAAAAACCTAAAAATAATTTTTAAGTGTTTAGAATAAGTGGAATTTCAACCACTCCTGGGGCTTGTAGGGGGTGCTGGGGGGTGACTAGGTGGTTCAAATAAATTTTTATCATCATATTCGGTTTCAGCGCCCCAAAAAATTTACTTTTCAAATGTTTAGAACAAGTGTAATTTCAATCCCCCAGAGGGGTTGTAATCCTGAAGTGTCCCTCAAAGAGTTTCAAGAGTGAAGAACACGATAGTTGCATCAAAAACTACCCTTACATGCTCAAAACCATCGGTTTTTCTCTTAGTGAGATCACAAGCGCTCATTGGATCAGGTTTTTTAGGGAGACAGTTTTTTTTATTGCAGCTTAAAAGGAGTTTGATAGGACGGGCTATGCGCATGTATATATAGTCGTGCATGTGTATAGTCCACTTTTTTATTATATATTTATTTTCATATTATGTACATGATTTTTATTCTTATTCTAGACATGCGTCATATATTATTATTATTAAATTTTAATTTATTCTGCGGCGTTTACAAATTAGACCATATTGTTCTGGCTAATCGGAATGGACATTAAACTCTTCAATGAGACTTGCTTCCATCTGGGTACATTCATCACCATCGTTACTATCGTCAGTCTCATCGTCACTAAGATTATTATTCTCTATTAAATTTTCCTGGCGTCGTCAGAATGTTTGATTGCGAAATTTTGCAAGACATATTGAGTTTCCCCCCCCCCCCCCAAAAAAAAACGATCCAACAAGTCCTCGCATGCTTGATAACGAAAAATGGGAAAGGGGGCAGTTTTATGCATTTAGGGGTAGTTAGTTAAGGGTGGGAGGCTAAATAATATCAGCATCGTGTTCTCCGCTCTTAAAAACGCGTGGAAAATAGTTTTCAGCACGTTTGGATGTTTTTTACATGTTTCGGTATCGAGGGGGTGGGGTGGTTTCAACCCCCGGGGGTCGTTAGAATGTATGTTGCGAAATTTTATAGGACATATTGAGTTTCCTCAAAAAAAAACCGATCCAACAAGTCCTCGCATGCCTGGCCACGGAAAATGGAAAAAATGTGCAAAATAAACCAAAATTGTAGTGAGAAATTTATGGCTGTCTAGACTTTCAAATTTGTAAGGAGAAAAAAATTATGTAAAAAAATGCCAGTTTATTTCCGCTCAAGAATGCAGTCAACAATTGTGTGTTGACTTAAGTATATTTATGTATTTAATAATTTAAATAATTTAATTTAATAATTAGAAAACATCATTCCTTTTTATAAATTATAACCTTTATATGTTTGATTACAATTAGCTCTGAAATCGCCAATCGGAAACGTAAATACATTGATTAATCGCTGTAGCAATTTATGAAACAACATGCTTGGAAATTCTAAATAAATTAATGTAAACGCTAAATTCTGGAAAAGCTGGTTTTGCTTTCCCATTTCTCTCAGTCCACATTCTACGCCTGCTGATATTATGGCTGCTAATATTTGCGTGATATTAATATTAATGTCGTTAAATTTCAGGGCCTTGTTTTGTGCCGCATTAGTGTATTAAAGTTATTATTGCTGACAGCAATTTAACAAAGAGTGAAAGCTAAACACGTTTTCTCTGTTTATACCAAAGTTAGTTTTGAAGAGAGGTCGGAACCTTCCACACGCCACAATTACGCTAAAACAGTTTTTACAAACTCTAAATTACTGAAACAAGCACAGTGATGTTTGTGAAAATTTCAGTGTTATTATTCGCACTCGAAATTAGATGAATATTTTAAAAATCTGAAACGTATCAGTTTATGCATAGTCGTAACGGTCAAAATACGAGGGTCGTAGGCTTGGAATTGTGAAGAGAGTGACCTATTTCGTCTGATGGGGATCTAATATACAACACTAAGGGCCGGTTTATCAATACTGGGTTAGGTTATTTTATCCCAGGGTTAAACGCTAACTCCAGGGTCTCCAGGATAAAGTATTTATTTTGGACGGTTTAAAAGTAACCCCGGGCTAAAAAATTTTTTCCATCCAGACCCAACTTTGCAGCAAGAAAACATACCCATTACAATCGAAGAAACTAATGTGACCTTTACGCATCCCTGGAATGCTCTACATTTGAATGCTCAGTGTCTATCCAATAAGATAGCGCAACTAGAGGTGACCCTAAAAAACAACAAATTGGATTACATCTTCGTCACGGAACTCTGGATGACCTCCGAGCAAATAGATGTTACCCCTATTCCTGGATACCATCTCTTAACGAAATATTGTAGAAGTAGACATATTCGTGGAGGCGTAGCCATATATAGACTCAAGAAAGATGGAAAGACAATTTATCAGGACATACCTCTGAACTGACATGTGAATGTGCTGGTTTTAGTATTAGGCTATTTGGAAAGAAGGTAACGCTATTAGTTATTTGTCGATCATGTGTCCAAAATATAAATAATCAATTTAAAGTTTTTATTAACTCACTTAATACAATATTAGACCAGGTTACTCGTAATCACGAATTTGTCCTACTCTGTGGTGACTTAAATGTAAATAATCTCGAAAACTCTTCTGAAAAAAATCAACTATATGATATTCTTGATAGTTTTAATTTGAAATATATCTTGCCATTTGAATCTACCAGGGAAGTCTTTAATAATAAGCGATCAGCGCTCGACTATGTAGTCACTAATGCCGCATGTTTCTCAGCTTTTAATTTAGATTTAGGAATCGCTGATCACAAAGCTCAATTTATTAGTGCATCGATGCCCACGGCACAAACGGTAGACGAACCTAAAGTTTGTTTTAAAAAAGATACTTTTCTGAAGATAATTTATCCAATTTAAAAAATCTTTCCAAAACAGATTTTAAGGGTTATATAGCTTAACTGATACCAATGGATTAAAAACGTTACGGTTCCCCATGTATCTTGTCACAACTGGATAAATCTGCATATTGTAAAAGAAAGTGAGGAACTAAAAAACCTATTTTGGCTCAGTAAGAATAGTAACATCGAAGAATATAAAAAGAAGTATCAGGTTGCCAAAAAACTGTTTTCTGAAAAAATTCACACAGCTAAAAATAATTTCTTTAAGGATAAAATTATAAATTCAGCTAATTGCACTAAAACCATCTGGCAAGTCGTAAATTCTAACCTTGGTAGGGTAAAGCAAAAGACTGCTCCCTCTAAAATCACCTCAGAAACAATAAACATTAAGGAGCCATTAGAAATTTGCAATGCCTTCTGTGAATATTATACCACCAGTGTTGATCAATTACTTGCACAAAATCTAGACCCAAATCACATAGACTGCACTCTTCCTGATTCAATCGGTAACTTTATTTTCGTTGATGAATTAACAGCAGACGAGCTTTATCTGGCTATGTCACAATTTAAAAATAAATCTGCCTGTAGCGGTCTAGATGATATATCGGTTTTCGCTCTGGAATTTATCTGGGACATAATCCAATTTCCCTTATGCTTTTTCTCTTTAATATGTCCCTGAAAAAAGGAATTTTTCCAACTAATCTGAAAGATGGTGTGGCCATGCCAGTCTATGAAAAAGGAGACCCCGAACTAATTGAAAACTATAGATCTATAACTGGACTAATGAATTTTTCTAAAATTCTTGAAAAAATTATTGTCCACCGACTTGAATCATTTACTGCTAAATACAAACTATTGTCAGTAAACCAACATGGGTTCAGGAAAAATCACTCAACATGCACTGCAGCATTCCAACTTGTAGAATTCATCTATAAATCACTAGACGGAAACAACTATACATTAGCTTTATTTTTTGATCTCACACGTGCATTTGATTGTGTGGATAGTGATTTTTTGATAAACAAATTATTCACGATGGGCATATGGGGTTGCATGAATGATTTGATAGTCATTTCTGATTGACCGAAAAATTAGAGTTAAAATTGGCCAAGAGTTATCAGACTTCCGAAATCTGAAACAAGGCAGTGTTCTATCACCACTTTTATTTACGCTTTTCATTAACGACGTGGAAAAAAACAATGGGAACAGCATTGATATACAATTAGTTTTGATAGATGATACCACAGTCGGCCTATTTGCTTCCTCAGAATATGAGCTATACTGCAAGGCACAAACATTGCTCTCTGAATTTTATAGGTGGTGTAGTAGAAATAAACTTGTTCTTAATCCCTCTAAAACTCACTACATAATTTTCTCTAAAAGACGTAAAACTCCAAAATTTCAATTAAAACTTAATGACACCATGTTGGAAAGGTTAGATAATTGCAAGTTTCTAGGTCTCCATATTGACCACCAGCTAACATGGGATGCACATGTTGGCTTTGTGACCAGTAGGCTAAATTCAACATATTTTGCAATCGTTAATCTGAAAAATATTCTTGATACCAAGAACTTAACGAATGTCTATTATGCTTTGGCCTACTCTCATTTAAGCTATATGTCGATTTACTGGGGTCAAACAACTGAACTCAGCCGCATTTTCGTTATACAAAAAAGAATAATACGAAAAATTTTTTCTAACCCAATGGAGTCCTGTAGGCCCATCTTTAAAAAGCATCATATTCTACCGCTTCCCTGTATAGTTATTTATGTGGCACTGATATTCGTTAAAACAAATCAAGGAAAATTCCCACAAAATAATTCAGTGCATGCACATGATACCAGGTCTAATACCAATATTCACATTTCGAACTTCAACTTGTCAATGTATAGAAAAGGTTCTTACTGTTTTTGCGGTCATATTTTTAATCATTTGTACAACTCTCTCAAAGATATTAATCCAATAAACAAGTTCAAAAGCCACATTAAGCGCTACCTTCTAGAAAATTGCTTCTACTCTTTCCAGGAATATTACTGCAGTAATTAATTTTAATATTTGACGTTGTGTACTTTGTCTTCAAATTCTTTGTGTGACTAACTACTGTTTTTTATTTTTTTTTATTCATATTTTCCTATGTGTATAACTACAATTAATCAATTGACGTTGTCAATATCTTTTATAAGATCTTACGACAATAAAGTTATTATTATTATTATACTAACCAACGTTTAGACAATCAATTATACATGGTATTACCGGGATATGATTAAAATTGAAATTATGGCGCTTAAACCTACAATGTAAACAAAGAGTACGACACTCTTCACCTATATTTTTTTCATAAAATGTTCCTTAACCTTCATATTTACTGATAGATTTTTTTTTAAATCAATAAGATCCTAAATTTAAAATAGAAATGTCCAAGTCCAACAGAAGTTTTTGTATTTACAAGAAATAGTCTCCACACATATACATTCATGCGTACACGTCACACACATCCTCATTTTTTAGCTGTTCGCAAATCAGTCAAAATTTTCTTATCATTATTCTTACTATTAATATCACCCATTCCATCTTATCATCAGGTCCCTAGCTTGGAACTTGTCATACCAATATTACAGTAATCAAAAGCAAAGTGCTATTCTATATTTTATCACCCGAATATCGTAACAGTTAATAGGACGAGGTAATCTGAAATTGCGGTAGCTGAATTAGTTTCTGTAATCTTATGTCAATCATGTACCGCATATATAGTATTGTTAAGATAAGTACGCACAGAATCAGAACTCTAATTACAGTTGGGTTCTAATTACATACCTTCAATAAATTCTGAATGGAGTTTATTTGTACAATATGTTGCTTATGAAACTAAAGGGCGAAGGTTATCGAAAGCACATTCAAATTATTGGGATAGAGTAGTGCTGGTTTTAAAAGTTATTTTAATAAAATTTGAGTTTATTTTATTAATTAATAGGGATTAAGTTAGTAAGGGACTGACGAAAATATCAAAGCTCCCATATATTCAGCCTGCGTCAAGTCGCCATATTGAGAAATGGCGGATCAACTTCGGTTTTCGGAAATCACCAAAACCGTCATAGCTACCAAAAAATACAAAAAAAAATAAAAATACTGCTAACAAAGAAACAAATAATTTTGTATTCAAGTCTTCTCGTGGCATTTAAAATAAAAAAGTTACACAGGATTATATAATCATATTTCTGCGATTTAACGATAAAACGTAAATATATTACAACTTCTAATATTTAGAGGGAGAAAAATAGCAGCTTTCATTGGCATATGAATTTCAGCTTTATCTTTTTTTCCTTCTTATATACGGTTTATTTTATTTTTTAGAGTCAACAAAATTGTATGAGCATTTTAAACCTATGTGGATCCAAAACAATACAAAGAAATGATTTTGATTCAGGACGCAGAATCAAAACCAGTTGCAGAATTTTACTGCTACGGTCTTTTACATTAATTTGTCAATTAATACCCAATTAGTCATAATCGGTCAAGCGCATGTATTACAAAGAAAATGTGGAATAGCGCGTTTCAAGGAAAATTTTATAAAAGCAATATGCATGAGTGGGCTCAGTTGGTATATATTTTTCAAACAAGAGGATTTTATTGGATGAGGGATTTCCACGTTCTCTTCTTTATTATCGTTTCGCAGAAAATTTAATCGACGACGCTGTAAACACCCGGATATCTTTCATCAAAAGGGACAAAGGTCACGTAAGCTTCCAAGCTTACGAATATATCACGAAAACCAACATATTCTCAAAAATAGTCAACAATATCAAGGATGTAATAGAAAGTGATAAGTGTTCCACCAGTTATTGTTATTTGACAGATTATTCTTAATTCGCCGGGTACGTGTGATCTATCGGTATAATGACGATAATAATAGTAACAATATAGAACATAGAACAATACATTTATCACATGAGAACTTAAGTAAAAACATAAATGACCCCCACAAACCTTATGGAAATTAGCTATCAGTCGAATTTTCTTAAATTTGGATATGTTGTAGCTTTTGCTTTTCTGAGCAAAAGTTCTCATGGGCACAAGTCTCGGCTACGACTGCTTCTCAAGTTATGAGGGCTTGAACGTCACAATAAGCATAAAAACCGTTGCCCAAGGAATCACCACTTCCACATCCGGATTTTCTATCCAAGTCACACAACGAAAAAATGTTGTATGTGGAAATAATTGTTTATGGAACTTTAATAATATAATATTTTAAATCCTCTATCCCAAAAACCCATAAAACGGTAGTGGGGTGGGAGTGGTGACGGGGGGTGGGGGTGGTGACAGGGGGTGGGAGTGGGAGGTGGATAAAGTAAAAAAATATTTTGAGGTTTCTGGTTCTTGTACACACACTAAATCACATTTTTTTTTCATCCCCTTTAATAATGGGGTGGGGGTGGTAATGGGGGTGCCTAATGCCAAATTTTTTTTTGAAACCTTAGCTTCTCTTGTCTATACTAAATATCAATTTTATGAATTCTTACCTGCCTGATTTACCTATTTACTCCAAATTTACCCCAATTTACCCCCCAACCCTTCGACGAAACAAGATGAAAATATAATCTAGTTCTAGATCTCGTTAAAGTACATATGTGTATCAAATTTCAAGTCAATATCTTAAACGGTTCCAGAGTAAACGTGCGCACAAAAAAAGTTACAGACCGACAGACCGACAGACAGACAGAAATTTTTTTTCGCTCAAACTTGAAATCTCGACGTTTCATGACATTCTAAGCCTATTTGAACAATAAAAATTTTTAAAAATTTTTTTGTCGTTACTATACTTCCACGGGATGTGGAAGTAAAAAATTTGGTGGAGTGAAGATAGCAATCTTTTTAGCACGAGAGCCAATTTCCATAAGGGTCCTTTAGTAAAAAACTATCGATTAAAAACAATTACCCTAAAAAAATATTAGTTCGTTTTTAATTTAATAATAAAAAAATAAAACTAATAATAAAATAGGTGACAAAATAATTTTAGCTACACAATTTTTTTCTGTATTAAAAAAATCATCTAGGTATTTAATTGACATTATGCCTTGATATCTGAGAAAATTGAAAACAGGCTTAAATAATTTACAAACAACATAAGGAGCAGATGCTAACTCAAAGGGCGAACACGTAAATTCATATAACCTTTTTCAAACAAAATTCTTAGGGATTCTCTGCTCTTCTTGTTAATATGGACAACATTGTAAGCGTCCTGTAGATCAGTAGTGTACATAAATGCATTCTTAGTAATTGGAACTTTAACAGATTTAATATCTTCCAATTTGAAATGCTTTGTCCTTACAATTTTTTTTAACATTTTTAAATTTTAAAACGAATCTAAATTCATCATTTGGTTTAAGCTCTGAAAAATTTGGCGATAAATATTCCCCTTTTGTACGAGTACAATATTGAATTGCTCCAATAGATAATAATATTAACCTACTTGAGTGAAAACTGACACAATTATATTATCAATTTTTCATTAATTTATTGACATTTTCTAAAGAACCAATAAAGCAGAGGATGCAATATGCATTTTGACAGAATTTTATTTTAATAAAAACACATCGTTTGTTAAATATATTAACAGAAAACAACTCGTGTTGTCAGCAGTGCCCCGCTACTCAACCTTTATAAATGTGAAAAACGCCTGCAAGAAACGACCATATTACGAGCATCCCCTGGACTAAAGTTGTACACAAAGTAGCCGTTTAGTAAGACTGCAAGAACGACCGACCATTAACTCCCGCTCCTAGTTCTGCCAGCAGGAATGTATTGTATCTCGGTGGTTTTATTGCCGCCATATATTTTAGTTGCGCCCAAAGTCTGAGCTCTGTTCCGCTCACTTGATTAATCTTCTACTTCACTTGTTGAGTTACATGCGGATATAAAATCGATAAAGTTGTTTGGATAGGTAAGTTTTGCACGAGCATGTATAATGTTTGCAGATAGGGCACGGAACGTAAGCGATTGAAAGTTTTAATGCAGATAGTAGGTGTTTTGAAATATCACACATGTGATCATAAACCCCTGCTTTTATAAATGGAACTGGAATATATAATGTCCGATATTCAAGCTCGTATAAAATAAAATCTAATCGAAACTA
This sequence comes from Rutpela maculata, assembly GCA_936432065.2. Classification (NCBI taxonomy): domain Eukaryota; kingdom Metazoa; phylum Arthropoda; class Insecta; order Coleoptera; family Cerambycidae; genus Rutpela; species Rutpela maculata. Next base: position 4,440,186 of record OW386286.2, read on the forward strand.
TCAGTTGTTAACTTAATGCATTAGAAGGCAATAAATATTAAAATGTTTTTAGATGATTTCAACAATTGTTGACGAATTTTCAAAAATGGTGAAATATGGTAGTGGAGGACTTTATTTAGTTATATATTTAATTTGGAAGAAAAATTCTTAGTGCAACATATTTTAAAAAATTGTTAAACTTCGACTATTTGAATGTGCCGTGAAAACGGTAGTGACATCATAACGGCAGTTACATGTGAACTTATAAGCAGAACAGATGAAGACAAATAAGTTGACATTGCTGACAAGAAAGAAAATAACCTCATATGTCAAAAGTAAATTTGACGATTAGCTAGCAGTGATTGATGTTTGCAGTTATTGTTAATATTTTTTTACAAAACGACTAAGGCAGTATATCTGTAAAAGCTAATTCTGACATTCTAGTTGCGGTAGATATATTTATGGTCAGCGAATTTTTAAAAAGAGACGATCGTTTTGACATTGCAATGGTTGGAAGTGCAAAAGCTGCAAGGTACTTACGTTACAGCTGCTATAGACAGTACAAACTATTGTAATTTCTGCAAACACTTCCTTTATCTTATCTTATTAATATTACATAATATGTCTAATATATATTTTATATTATTTAATTTAGATGAATTTGTTAACTATACTTTGTATTTTATTAAATATTTCCTTTTCATTGTTCAAACAAAATAAGTTTATCTACTAAAGAAATTATTTATTATCCATTGATACTCACTTCTAAGAAGAGGCAGAATGAGACTTACGAAGATATCAAGAAAGGTCTGTATTATAACAAAAAATAATAAATAGGTACCTAAGTACTTTATGCTAGTATCTATCTAAGCAATAAACAATGATATGTATTTATAACATACATAATTCAAAGGGCATTTATAACTACAATCCAACGCATTCGTAGCCATTTCCGACTGATTGTGTTCACCGACTTTAGACGACTTTCACAGTTTGTTTCAATAGTTTTTCAACGGTGTTTTTAAATTTCCTTTCTTAATTTATTGATCATCCTAGTATTATGGGGCATCTAGGGAGCTTCATAAATAATCAATAGCTAACAAAAACAACTGCACTTTATTCCAACATAAACTAGATAAAATACATAAAAGCAGATTAAAGCCATTTCCCTCCTTTTAGGAAGTCAAAGCATGAATAACATTCTAATCTAGAGCCGTTAAGAATACAGTAATACACCCTGTTTTATCCACCAGTTTTGCGGGTAATTTAAATTTGTAACAGCTAGAACGCCACACAAGTCTTGTAATACGGCCGTTTTTTCTACAACATAAACCCATATTAAAAATCAAATTCCTACATTAAGATACAACTTACCACAAATAAAACGCTTAGAATACATTGTAATTTGTTACTTTACTTAACATTGAAATGGTCTCCACAATAAGAAGACTTGGTCCTTCTCTGGTGGCTTTGAATCATTCATTATTACGTTCAGCGTTTATTATTGGAACACAACAGTTTTTCTGGTAAATTGGTGGTATTATTTACACAGTACGGCAGAAAACTCTATCTGTACTTAATATTTATCCATAACTAGATGCTGTTAAACTATACCGAATTGTAACCTATGAACGTCAGTTTAATTTGACGTTAAATATAATGTCAGATTAAACTGTCGTGATTGTCTTTTTTCTCCGTCGCTATTCGCGAAAATCAAACAAATGAACCCAGTAGGGATTTACCTTCGATACAAAGGAATTCACGTATAAGGAAAAGTTTATATAGTAAAGGAACAGCGGAAATTTGTCATGATATATAAATCGCTGTCACATATTGGTGAATTTGTGTGTATCGAAGGTAAACCCCTACTGGGTTCATTTGTTTGATTTTCGCGAATCAGCGAGTTTCTAAATTAGTACCCGTTTCTCGTCGTTTTATAACTAACTTCTCTACAGACTGCCGTTATTATGTCATCTCCGTTTTAAATGCATGTATTTTTGTAATTAATATTATAATATTATAAGACTTTCTTTTCAACTTCTACATGTTTCTAATGATTTTTTATGAATAATTGTTATTGTTTAACATAGATTCTCCTCAAATTTTAACTTAGTGCAACAACCCAATTATATAATAAAGGACACCGCACGTTTTATAGGTAAATTTGTGATCTGTCAAATTTGATGAATTATTGATATGTTGTAGTTCAATTGATTCTGGACAATAAGTTCCTCTGGCAAAACTTCAAATTATGGACAATTTCTCCCATAAATGGCTCCAAAAACTGGATCTGCCCATCGATACTGTATTAACGATTTCGAAACGTACTACAGGTATTGAAATGATAACTGCTGGAAGTGAATAACTAGACTATTTTCCATTATTTGGTCTCAGATTGATGTGCCTGGACTTCCGGTTTTGCCGGAAGTGACGTCAAATCACGTTTTTCCAATGCACAACACCCGTTTATTTCAATTAAATACATCATATAAATAAGTAGCTTTATTAAAATTTACGATCTTAGTAATTAAGTAAGTATGCGCATTAATTGATAGAATATTATATTTACTTATTTTAATCATTCATTGATAGAAATCAAACAAAAAAGAAACTTCATTTCAAATTAATTACCAAAGAACAGCATTCCTCCCTTATCACGTGTCGGGAATTAATGTGTGCAAAAGGTGCTATTGTAAATAAAATAATAAAAATTATCATTAATGTAATTACTAATAATCAATTGTGTCAGTTATTAAGAATATAAGAGGACAAAAACAATGATTAAGTTTCGTATAACTATAAGTTTCTAATTTAAATCTAGTCTAGTCACTAAACTTCAGCTATGTCTATTGCGTCATGGTCTCCAGCATCTTCAATTACCCTCAAAATATTCATGGGTGGACATTTTACGTGTGCTTCGTGTCGTGCATATCCTAAACACCAACTCACACTTCCTACGTGGCAACAAGTTCCTACTGTTCAACTTCCAGTCTTGCAAATACAAAAATAGGATACAATTGGTTCTTGACGTACAACTTCTCCTACTTATCCCAGTTCTTGGTCGTAATTATAACCCACCCACAATTGATACTTAATCGTACTGAGATGCCGAGGCCTAACGTGAATTCTCAACAATCCCGACTCATTTACACTTTCATCATATCCGAAAGCGTTGTCCCCTTCTTCTTCTCGAACGTATGGCGGAGCCATTTTAATTTGGAATGTGCCAAATGTCAAATCTCTTAAATAATCTAAATCTAGTACGGGAAAATTAGGCAATTGATTCTCCTACAATAATATCCATCTTCCATCTCTAAATCGCAGCCCTCCCACCTTTACTCTATCTTGAAGAAGGTTCGATTCTTGAGTCTTAGAACCAATTCGTTATCTGCTCCTGCCATATAAACTAAGCCGTGGAATTTATTAACTATAGCACATGCTAAAGAAAAAAAAAGTTTTCATTGACTACACAGAACTGCAATTTTATAACGTGAAAAATAAAACCGCTGCCCAAGGAATCACTACTTCCACATCCAGATTTTCGATCCAACTCACTCACAACGAAAAAATTTTGTATATGGAAATAATTGCTTATGGAACTTTAATAATATAATATTTGAAATCCTCTACGCCAAAAACCTATAAAATGATGCCCCACATCGGTAGTGAGGTGGAGGTGGTGATAAGGGGGGTGGTAGTGGGGGTGGATGAAGCAAAAAAATATTTTGAGGTTTCTGGTTCTTGTACACACACTAAATCACAATTTTGATTCATCCTTTTTAATAATGGGTGGGGGTGGTAATGGGGGTGGCTAATGCCAAAAATTTTTTTGAGACCTTAGCTTCTCTTGTATATACTAAATACAAATTTTCTGTACTCTTACCTGCTTGATTTAGCTATTTACCCCAAATTTACCCCAAATTACCCCCCAAACCTTTGACGGAACAAGATGAAAATATAATCTAGTTCCAGATCTCGTTAAAGTACATATGTGTACCAAATTTCAAGTCAATATCTTAAAGGGTTCCAGAGTAAACGTGCCACAAAAAAAGTTACAGACAGACCGACAGACAGAAATTTTTTTCGCTCAAACTTAAAATATAGACGTTTCATGACATTTTAAGTCTATTTGGACAATAAAAATACTCACTTATTTACTAAGATAGTGAATTGTAATACAGCTACTTATATATATGATGTATTAATTTGAAGTAAACGGGTGTTGTGCATTCGAAAAACGTGATTTGACGTCACTTCCAGCAAAACCGGAAATTCAGATACATCAATGTAACATCAAATAATGGTAAAATAGTCTGATTATTCATTTCCAGAAGTTGTTATTTCAATACCTGCAGTATGTTTTGAGAAATCGTTGTTACGGTACCGATTACCTCAAGATACTAAAAGGTGATTTTTTTTTTATTAATAAACCTACAAAACAAACTAAACATTCGTCAACAGTTATAAGCTCATATGTTTGTGAAGCCTGATACATAAAAACAAAAACATGGAAATGCATTCGACAGTTTACCAAACATCATTAACTGATCATTATACTATCAATATATATAAATCTTATTCAGGCAACACTCGCCAAGAAAAAAAAAATACATAAAAAAGGTAAGTTATGAAAAATTAAAATTATTATTATAAGAAAATTGGCATGAGGTAATAAGTTGTGAGGAAGCCGAAAATGCAAATTAATTATTATTTATGTCTAGACTGTCATTTTGCATCCAAGACACCTTAGGAAATTATTACATTACGAATAAAAATCACGAAACTGAAGCCCGCATTACGATTGATTTTACAAAGTCGATAAGATGCAGAGACAAAAATGAAAAAACAGTTAAGTAATTTCTTTCTTTTAAGGCTGACAAATAATATAAACAATATAGAAATAAAATAATTAAAGATGAAAGAAATAATTACTATAAACAAAAAAATTCGAGATTCAAATTAAAAAAAAAAACATTGGCCAAGGAATCACTACTTCCACATCCAGATTTTCTATCTAAGTCTCTCACAAAGAAAAAAATTTTATATGTGAAAATAATTGTTTATCTAACTTTAATAATATAATATTTGAAATCGCCTACCCCAAAACCCATAAGACGATGTGCTACATCGGTATCGGTTGGAGGTGGTGGTAGGGGGATGGTAGTGAGGGTGGCTGAAGTAAAAAAAATGAGGCCTTTTGTTCTTGTATACACACTACATCACAATGCCAACATTTTTTTTGTGACCTCAACTTATCTTATATATACTAAATACGAATTTTATGGACTCTCACTTGCTTGATTTACCTATATACCTTCATTTACCCCAATTTATCCCCCAATTCTTCAACAGAATAAGATGAAAATATAATCTAGTTCCAGACCTCGTTAAAATACATGCGTGTACAAAATTTAAAATCAATACCTTAAACGGTTCCAGAGTAATCGTGGGCACAAAAAAGTTACAGACAGACCGACAGACAGACAGAAATTTCTTTTTTGCTAAAATTTAAAATCTCGACGTTTCATGATATTCTAAGCCTATTTGAACAATAAAAAGTTTAAAAAATTTGTTTGCGTTACAAAACTTCCACTGAATGTGGAAGTAATTGTAAAAAAATTTGGGGCGTAATAAATGAGATAACATGTACGGGACGCACAAGGAAACATTATTACTGACGATAAAGAACAATCGGACCTTTGAAATTACATAAAAGTGAATATAAAATAGAAACAGAATACTATACAAGAAAATTATCCAATGCGTAAAAATTTTTCTATAACAAATATTTTTTAAGCTTCCGTTTTTAAAACATATTTTTTTGGCGATTTACCAGTTTCTTAAGGTTAGTTAATTGTTTAATTTTATTGCGCATTGTATGTACATAATCTATAAACAATATATGTTCTATACAAAAACTTTTAATTGAATTCAGTAGCTGTAATTTCACACAATTTATATGTTGTCTACCCTGTCAGTCGCCTACTTTAATCTCGCAGCAGCGAAGTAATCAGCAAAAACAAGAGATAAAAAAGACCTATTTCCTTTTTACCTTTAAAAGCAACTTAGTTTTGTCTTCCTTTTTCCTTTTCATTTCCATCCTCATTTGTTCCAACAAAAAGTTTATATTCTTGATGTACTAGTAATAATTATTACTCACCTGTATTTTTTCTTTGAATAATATAAGTGGTTAGTGAACATAAATAATTGTGAATACCCTAATAGGTATAACTATATCGTCCGCTATACAATTGGATTTTAACTTCCGAAAAATTCCTATTCTTGAGGGGTAGAAACAATAATCTAAAAAGTTTACTCCTATTAACTTTGTAAAATTTTTCTTAATTTAACAAATTATAGGCGAAATTGTTTTTTTGTAAAATATTGTTCACTGCTTTTAAAGAAAAAAAAACCCAACGCATAATACCTACATTAAAATAGTATATTATACAACGATGCTATAATGAAGGCTATTATTTTGAGGATGGAGATTGTAGTGGAGTGTTGTAACCATCCGAGGTAATAATAGCCATTACAGTGAGTTGTATACTATACTTTATATACGACTAACCTGTATATATAATATAGTGATACATATTATAAACGCATAAAAAATGTTAATTTCTAAATTATTTATTTCTTTTCAACAAAATGTAAGTTAATGTTCCTACAGTTAACAAACTGAACTGATGAGGGCATATTTTGTATTAGCACTATTTTCAATGGCAGTAATACTATCAGCATTAACCACTCTAGCAGCTGTAAAAATAGAAGCCGTAACATTGTTCACTTGCTTTGAAATAGTTTCAGCTGCTATCATTTTATTTTTAACAGATTAGTCGATGTATCTTTCTGCTACGAGTGAGGACTTCCAGCGTCCGTGATGCTTCAGTCCCGTAATATCGCCACCTAAATCCACGTATAGTGTAACCGAAGATCTCCAAAGCAATGACCGGTGTAAAGTTCAGGATTTGGCAAATTCAAATAAGTTGCTATTTGTTTTCCAAGTACAATAAACTTATTTTTTCCAATTCGTTGAATGGAGCATTTACCTCTTTGGTAATTTAATAAAAAAACCGCTGCCCAAGGAATCACTACTTCCACATCCAGATTTTTTATCTAAGTCACTCACAACAAAAAAATTTTGTATGTGGAAATAATTGTTTATGGAACTTTAATAATATAATATTTGAAATCCTCTACCCCAAAAACCCATAAAACGATACCCCACATCGGTAGCGGGGTGGGGGTGGTGATGGGGGGTGGATGAAGTAAAAAACTTTTTGAGATTCCTGGTTCTTGTACACACCCTAAATCACAATTTTTTTTCATCCCCTTTAAAAATGGGGTGGGGGTGGTAATGGGCGTGGCTAATGCCAAAATTTTTTTTGAGACCTCAGCTTCTCTTGTATATACTAAATACCAATTTTATAGACTCTTACCTGCTTGATTTACCTATTTTCCCCAAATTTACCCCAATTTACCCCCCAACCCTTCGACGCAACAAGATGAAAATATAATCTAGTTCTAGATCTCGTTAAAGTACATATGTGTACCAAATTTCAAGTCAATATCTCAAACGGTTCCAGAGTAAACGTGCGCACAAAAAAAAGTTACAGACAGACAGACAGACATTTTTTTTCGCTCAAACTTAAAATCTCGACGTTTCGTGACATTCTAAGCCTATTTGAACAATAAAAAATTTTTAAATTTTTTTTGTCGTTACTATACTTCCACTGGATGTGGAAGTAATAATAAAAACCGCTGCCCAAGGAATCACTACTTCCACATCCAGATTCTCTATCCAAGTCACTCACAACGAAAAAACTTTGTATGTGAAAATAATTGGAACTTTAATAATATAATATTTGAAATCCTCTACCCCAAAAACCCATAAAACGATACCCCACATCGGTAGTGGGGAGGGGGGTGGTGATAGGGGGGTGATAGTGGGGGTGGATGAAGTAAAAAAATATTTTGGGGTTTCTGATTCCTGTACATACACTAAATCACAATTTTTTTTCATTCCCTTTAATAAGGGGGTGGGGGTGGTAATGGGGGTGGCTAATGCCAAAAATTTTTTTGAGACCTTAGCTTCTCTTGTATATACTAAATACCAATTTTATGGACTCTTACCTGCTTGATTGACCTATTTACCTCAAATTTACCCCAATTTACCCCCCAACCCTTCTACAGAACAAGATGGAAATATAATCTAGTTCTAGATCTTGTTAAAGTACATATGTGTACCAAATTTCAAGTCAATACCTTAAACGGTTCCAGAGTAAACGTGCGCACAAGAAAAAGTTACAGACAGACCGACAGACAGACCGACAGAGAGACAGACAGAATTTTTTTTTCGCTCAAACTTAAAATCTCGACTTTTCATGACATTTTAAGCCTATTTGGACAATAAAAATTTTTAAAAATTTTGTTGTTACTATACTTCCACTGGACGTGGAAGTAAAACCGCTGCCCAAGGAATCACTACTTCCACATCCGGATTTTCTATCCAAGTCACACAACGAAAAAATTTTGTATCTGGAAATAATTGCTTATGGAACTTTAATAATATAATATTTGAAATCCTCTACCCCATAAAACGATACCCCACATCGGTAGTGGGGTGGGGGTGGTGACAGGGGGTGAGAGTGGGGGGTGGATAAAAGTAAAAAAATATTTTGAGCTTTCTGGTTATTGTACACACACTAAATCACATTTTTTTTTCATCCCCTTTAATAATGGGGTGGGGGTGGTAATGGGGGTGGCTAATGCCCAAATTTTTTTTGAGACCTTAGCTTCTCTTGTCTATACTAAATATCAATTTTATAGATTCTTACCTGCTTGATTTACCTCTTTACTCCAAATTTACCCCAATTTACCCCCCAACCCTTCGACTGAACAAGATGAAAATATAATCTAGTTCTAGATCTCGTTAAAGTACATATGTGTACCAAATTTCAAGTCAATATCTCAAACGGTTCCAGAGTAAACGTGCGCACAAGAAAAAGTTACAGACAGACCGACAGACAGACCGACAGAGAGACAGACAGAATTTTTTTTTCGCTCAAACTTGAAATCTCGACGTTTCATGACATTCTAAGCCTATTTGAACAATAAAAATTTTTAAAAATTTTTTTGTCGTTACTATACTTCCACTGGATGTGGAAGTAAAATGAGCTTATTGTCACGTGCGACGGCCGATGATCCATGTACTTATTTACAATCCCATAAAATTGACCAGTAATGACAAAACTTCTTACCACTTTGGTTTTCGTTTTAGGTACAGTTACTAACAATGTTGTACTTAGACCTTTCACGTCTTTTCTTTTTTCATTTCGTAGAGATTATTAGAGCACCCATAATTCCCACGATTAATATGACCTTAAATAAATTAATATGCTAGATTTGAGACATTTACTATGTGGCAAGTTTACCTTATGTAAAAGATAAACTCTATCAGGTGCTTCCTTTATAAATTTAATAATTTTTCCTGGCGTCAAAGTTTTGACCTTTCTCGCTTCATATCCCCCCGATTATCTTTTCAGTAAAGAAAAGTTTTCCATGCTCTTCCAAGTCTACGTCGTGTTTTATTTTCAAAACTGCTTTTAGCATGGAATAAAATGACCATAACGAAGAAGATTTGTATCTGTCAGCTAAGTCAGCAAAATAGGCTAATAATACATTTTCAGAAAGAGAGGCCTTTGGTTCTTGTACACACACTAAATGACAATTTTATTTTTATCACCCCTTTTAATAATGGGATGGGAGTGGTAATGGAGGTGGCTAATGCCCAAAAAGTTTTGGCACCTTAGTTTCTCTTATATACACTAAATACCAATTTTATGGACTCTTACTTGCTTGATTTACCTATTTACCCTAATTTACCCCCCAACCCTTCAACGATATAAGATCAAAATATAATCTACTTCCAGATCTCGTTAATATACATTTCAAGTCAATATCTTAAACGGTTCCAGAGTAAGCGTGCGCACAAAAAAGTTACAGACGAACCGACCGACAGACAGAAATTTTTTTTGCTCAAACTTAAAATCTCGATTTTCATGACATTTTAAGTATTTTTGAACAATAAAAATTTCCAATTTTTTTTGCGTTACTATACTTCCACTGAATGTGGAAGTAATAGACCATTTATTATTTTCGCTCGTGACTCTATAAGTAGAACATGTTGTGTTATATTTTAGTCTCTACTGTATTATATTTTGAGCTTAATAGGGTTCATCCCTCAGCTCTTCTCTATTGTAATACTAATAATAATTTATAACATTAATTTACTTATTTTTAAATACAGATTATCATGGAAAGACTAAAGAATTGTCAATAAAAGAATATCTGAGAAAGCTGGATTGAAAACTTTAATATCATCATCAAAGGAACAACATTTATACATCAAAGTAATGTATTCAGAAATTTATAGAGCAAACTCACACAAAGAAAGTCCACATCTTAACATCAATGGGATTCGTGAAGCGTAAGAAATCAACCAACCATAACGTTTAATCTCATAAGTGTTACTTTCTTATTAGCCACTTAATAGCAGACATTGTACGCATAAACTCAAAAGGTAATGATCTTAGACATGCATGTCCTATTGAGTAAAGATCTACGTGATCTTCAAATTCTTAAAAAATAATTCTAGAGTTATACGCATTACTAAATTATTACGTTAATACTACGGGGTGTACTAAAGTACCGGTAAAAAATTAAGGGCAATATTATAGTAATCATCTAGATAAAAAAGTTTCTATATACAAAGACTCTAAAATACTCCAAGGAGGCTACAACTTCCTTAGAAATAAATTTATCGTTTTAGCAATCATATTGGCCCCTGCACTCGAGTACATTGCAAATTCTTTTAAATATTTAGTATGTATTTATTGTGTATTTATGAACCTTTCATTTGTAGGTACAAGTATGGTTGAATAATTATTTGCCACTACAATAATGGGAAGGAATCTAGCAGTGCAGTTCAAACATTGCACCACAATGCGTTCTGGAGAAAATATTTGGTTACTGCTCATCAGGTGGATCTAATATTTGTAGTAGTAGCGGTTCATATAAATGTGTGTCATTTTGAGAGGGAAGCATGAAATTCTGTAGTTATTCTTTGGACCAAAATAAACGATTTGATATTACCAGTCCTCACTTAAAACCTTATGAATTAAAATGGCTGTCAATTTTGAAAAAAATTAGGTACCCTCGATAGAACTTGATAATTCCAACCGTTTTCCAAAAATTCTTTGAGAACAAACTCAATTTGGAAACGACAAATTGTATTTATTGGAAAGTGTGGTTTGGTGACGTCTTAGTTCTGTCATTTATTTACAATTTCATTAGTTTGATATTTTGATAGAACAAGACGTCGCCAAAGCACACTTTTCAATGAATACAATTAGTCCTTTTCAAATTGAGTTTGTTTTTAAAGAATTCTTGAAGTCTTTGCGGCAATTTTCTCGAAAATGGTTGGAATCATCAAGTTGAATCAAGGTCAAATTCTAATAGATAATACATATATTATAAAATTCTGATCTAATTTTAAATACTAATGTAGCTATTTAGATTTAAGTGAATTTTAATAAACTTTATAATTGGAACGTTTCGTGTCAAATAGATCACGTGCACTCTCAAAATTTGTGTTGATGAATTTTGACGTTTGAGGTCTCAAAATGTTCGTTAGGTTATATAGTTTCAAAAAACTGCTGGCCTTTAAACAAATTCAATATGACGGATCCAATATGACGCCTACAAACTCAGTTATCGGGATAAAATTAATTAAAAAGTATTATGAAATGTCAATAATCTCTTAAAAATACCACCTAAATACATATTACATAGTTTTTAGGATTGCTAACTATGAACCCACTATCAAGAATATGAAATTCAAAATGGCGGATCATTAAAAAACGATTTTATCGCACAAAATGATTTCAAATCAGTTTTAGATATTGGTATGAGGTTTTTGGGATCTCTGAGTCTTATTGTAACATCGAAATTTCAAAATTCAAAATGTCGGATCCAATATGGCGGACGCAAGCCCCGGCTTCGGCTGCAGTGTGAACCCAGCATATTCGAAACTACTGGTATGGGGGTTTTCCGTGTCTCTGATTTCAGATGTGCCGTCGAAATTGCAAAATCCAAAATGGCGGATCGAAGATGGCAGACGGAACCAATATGGCGGCATAAACGTCTTTTCTAACCCCATTTCCGGCTACAGAATGAATGCAGTATTGATATGGGCCTTTAATAAAGTATTGATATGGGCGTTTTTAAGATCTCCCATTACAAACTTATCATCGGGGAAGAGTGCTATCGATGGCATTGGAGTATTATTGAAAAGGGAAGCCACAAGAGCGAGCTTACAAGCTTCAGACAGTGAAGCTATACTAGAAGTATAGACGAGGCCGAGCCACCGGCTCGGTGGCGCAGTGCTTAAGGTGTTAGGCTTGCGACCATGGAGTCCCGGGTTCGAATCCTGGCTAGGGTATGGATGTGTAGTAGCGTTTTTCACGTGTTGCCGAGACGGTAGCAGTGGACTAGACTGCGATTGTGTGAGAGACAACACGGTCTAGTCCCTCTCCTCTCCTGAGTTCGAGTCTCAGCTGCGGCAGATGGCAATGTCGCAGGGAATGGATGTTGTGATGTTGTCTATGTGTGTGTCCGTCCTGGTTGAGTGGTAGAATAGCCTACGGCTAAACTCCGCCAGGACATGAATATAAATAAGACGATTAAAAAAAAAAAAGTAAAAAAGTAAAAACGCTCTTTTCATGGGCTAATAAGTGATCATTCGATATTATTTTTTTTCTGTACACTAAAAAAGATTATAAAGAAACCAGTAAATTCTTAGCAAAAAGGTTTAAAGAATGTCCACCAGTCACAGGAATAGAAATGGCACATGAATTCATTCCAAAAAAGTATAAGATATCAGTCATGGAATATTCTTATGCCAAAAAACCTAAGACTGAAATAAGTTATGATATTGATGAAAATAATTCATCACCAGTGAGTACTCGACCAACAAGGAGCAAGAATTAATAAATACGGATTCCCGATGATAAGTTTGTAATGAGAGATCTTAAAAACCCCCATATCAATACTTTAACTTACCTGCATTCATGCTGTAGCCGAAAAAGGGGTAAGAAAAGGCGTTTATGCCGCAATATTCGTTCCGTCCGCCATCTTGGATCCGCCATTGTGAATTTTGAAATTTTGATAATACAATAAGACTCAGAGATCCCAAAAATCCCATACCAACATCGAAAACTGATTCGAAATCATTTTGTGCGACAAAATCGTTTTTTAAGGATCCGCTATTTTGAATTTTGTATTGTTGATGGTGGATTCATAGTTAGCGATCCTAAAAACTATGTAATATGTATTTAGGTGGTATTTTTAAAAGATTATTAACATTTTATTACACTTTTTAATTAATTTTTTCTCGAGAACCGACTTTATATGCGCCATATTGAATTTTTTTAAAGGCCAGCAGTTTTTTGAAAGTACATAACCTAACGAACATTTTGAGACCTCAAACGTCAAAATCTATCAGCACAAATTTTGGGAGTGCACGTGATCCGTTTGACACGAAACGTCCCAATTGTAAACTCTTGTAGAATATTATTAAATTTTATTAAACATGAAAAAAAATCTACATGGGTGTGCATGTATTGTAAATATTCCCCAATTCGTGCAAAATTTTGTTATTCTCCCATTGCTGTGTAACTTTAAATCGATAATGTTTCATAGAAGAGATAATTTGCGAAGAATTCTTCGTAATATTTACGCAATAAATTTTATTAAAGGAAAGCAAGCACCAGTGCGAGATTATTTTTCGCGGTTGGTCCTTTTAATAAAAGAGGCAATAACTTACGTATAACCATATTGTGAAAAATAGGAACGATGAAAGTAGGAAATATTATCAGACTTTCCCAATGAAAAGCCAACCGCTAAAATATTGCGCGTATTGCTCGCATATATACAAGTTATGAAACGTATAGTAGCAAAATGCTCGTGACATTTACAACCAATTTATTCCTACACAGAATTTATGATGGAACAGTTTATAGAATTAGGACGTCATACAGCGGGAGCCAAAGAAAATTATTTGTAAATGTCAAATGTCTAGAAATAAAAATTCATGGTGATCTTGGTAGGTGATAATATTGGCGCCTCTGAAGTAGTTTCACTACACTCAAATACTATCTCTCTACGTGCGTTTCGTCAACTATGTCACCATCATCTGGAGATGGTTAAGACGGTTTATGATAGTGACTTGAAATTTGATACACGTATGTAGTTTAACGAGGTATGGAACTAGATTATATTTTGATCTTATTCCCTTGAAGGGCGGGGGGTCCATTAATGTCATGCTCCGGTTATATGGTTTTTTAAGTCAGATATGTAAATTTTCTGTTTATTCAGAGTTCTGTGATTATAGAATGCATGCCCCGATTAATAAGGTTATAGAGTTATGGAGTTACAGTCATATGAGGTTATGGCGTTCTGAGGTTATGAAGTGAATATATTTAAAAAACTACTCATTTGAACAATGGCGGCTGGTGACATTTCAATATTTTTTTTCTCGGCTGTGGCGCATGGGAAATAACATCTAGAGAAGCACTTCTCTAACGACCTCTCAAAAATTTTGAAAAAGCAGTTTGCGAAAAAAAAATTCAAAATTCGGTTGCCACCCCTGGTCTAGGGACTCCTATTTAATTTTTTTTTGCCATATACATTTGACTTTTCATAAAAATACAGCAATAGGTTTTAAAGTTTATGACAATATTTTCATTATTAACTGAAATACAATAAACTGAAATTTTGTAATTTACAATTTAACAAACATTTCAATTCTAGTAGGGCAGCTTATCATGAAGATGTGGACACAGCGGACAAAAGCACCAAATTTTTTCCAGGTAGGGTGGTGGCACCAGTAGATGACCAGTACCCGGTAATTGACCAATTTTTTTAATGTGTGGATATAAGGAATCTATAATATTTTGTGGTTGTAGTTTTAAACTACTAATAAGTCTTCTGTCTAGTAGGTGTCACTAACTAACCAAAAGAAATGTCACATCAAGGCGCCGCTGTCAATTTTTAAAAAAGTTTAGTTTTTGTTTGACAGTAAACAAGTGAGGTAGCAATAAGCATGGTAAGTAGACAACTTTTACTTATCTTATATCATCTGTTTATGTCATACGTTTTATTAAAAAAGTATTTGATGTATTGGTTGCTAGATGAATGTAGTTAAGTATTTTCATAATATTTATTGTTGAAAGGTGTATGAATTTTTTTTAAACTGCCACTGCCCTACTAGTTAGGTACGTAGCTTTCAATTTTTGGTAGGAACCAACTCCTCCGTCTGTCATTTTGGATTTTATAACGGCCATTTTGAAATATATCAATATCTGGGCTTCTGAACACTTAGGACCACAAACTTGGTGTCTAAGTATACATATTTGGGTCAAGGAATACAACTACACAATTTTTAAAGATCGTTGTATCTCAGTTGATCGTTGTATCTCAGTTAATAATGAAAATATTTTCATAAATTCCAAAACCTATTGTTGTATTTTTATGACAATTTTATACCAATCATTATTAGCCAATTGATCACGTTTATTTTGTCATTGTCGCTATGACAACCATCAAATATTTTAGAAATCTTACTCACCCCTGAGCACCTACCAATATGATTAATAAGTGGAAATTTCGATGGTTTGACAGAAATGGTTAGACAATTAGTAAGGAATCTAGCATCCAAAAAGACAATATGTGCTCGGAAAGTGTAGTATAATTTTCGGCATCGAGGTACTTTTGTTATTATTGCAGATAGATGTGTAGTTATTCGAGACGAAATACGTAGAATAGACCAACGAATATTTTTTATTAAAACATTTTTTTAATTCGCTGAATAATTTAGGAGATATGATTTTTTTTAAATGAAGCGCATTGTTTTGGTCTACCGCGCGCGCAGTCTTGTCTCTGTAGGCTATTTACACATGATTTCAAGGCACTGCTGTTATAATAAAAGTATTTATTATTACGTACAGTGCTCGTCACAATAATTTTACCACCTGTGGCAAGTTTTATTTGATTTATCAGTTATATAAATCCGCCATCCTTTACCACAACACAATTGACATTTTATTCTTATACAGCAGAGGAGAATTAACAAAATATACAAAAAAAATTTAATAATATACACCAGGAGGAAATGTAGAGAATTTCGAAAAATCTAGGTTAAATTATAGGTTATTGTAGGTTAAATGTAGATTATTGTGACGGGCACTGTACATTAGTTTATTAATATTTTTGTAAGGTATAAGCAACATTATTGTAACGTCTTTCATATGAAAGTTCGTGCAGATCATAAATAATGCTTACAAACAGAACAAATTATCTGTATTTAATTTAAGAACAACTACAATGAAATTAAAATATTTTTCGTCTTGACAAAATAATGGTTGTATGTATTGTAAATTCTGTGTACATAATACATGGTAAGTCGTTATACAAATGACTGATGTTATAATGCTATAATTAAATGTATCGATGTAATAATACTATAATATAAGTTAAGGTTAAACTAACACCTTTGACATCGGCCTTCACAAAAACAACCTATTATGCACGCCAAACCAGCCTTAGCACAACTGCAGTTTCCAACGCAATTTTGGAATTTTTTGCATTTACAAAATATGTTTCCAGGCGTTACATTTGGACGGACACTTTTTGTCATAAGTCTTGTTACTAATATATTGTCCCTTCGAAACCCAACCAAAATCTTTAGGGTTGGGAAGCACTGGATTGACGCAACTTGCGGTCTTCTAAATAATTATTTGGTAGGCAGCTCTAAGAATATGCTGGTGAAATGAGTCTTCAGTTGGAGGCAAATTTCGAATATCCGATTTACAAGTGTGAAATAAATGGGCTCGCAAATTGTCCAAATTACCAATGAAAAACGGTCTACCATATAAGACTTTAAAGAAATATCGTGCAGTTTTCAAATTCAGCAGTATCAAATGAATTGTCGAGTGGGAAATTCAATATTGACTGTAACTTAGGATCATTGGCATATTTGAGGCATGTTTTGAATAGGTAAGTTTTTCCTTTTCTGAAAGGAAAACTGACCGTATCGCAACCACTTAAGACGTAAGTACATAGAAAAAAATTGTCCAAATAAATTTCTGATATATTTTGCGTAGTCGACAGTTTTTGTATTATGCAGTGAATGGGTATATACACATCGAATCTATATGTATCCACAACTCATTTATGTTTATTCTAGTAGCATAGTATAGTGCCATCACAAAAATGTCTGTATCAGTAGCTTGTATTATTTTGTAATTCAAATTTGATAGGTACTGAACTATTGCAAATATTCTACTGTCTGCTTCGCTGTGATTTGAAAAGTGTAAGTCTGTTACAATTTTACTTTGTTTCATGGAGGAAATCGTTGTACTGGCACTATCTTCGGCCATCCTTGTCATCATAACAGAAACGTTAGTAGGTAGACTACTATGATCTGTGTAGAATTTTTCGGAAATATACTTCAATAAACGAGCTTTGTTGTTATTATTTGCAAGGAAAAGTTTACAATTCGGAATTTTAATATTATCCTGCACTTCAAATTCATGACTCATCACAGTATATTTGCAAATCGCGTACCCGAGGCCACGCTTATATTTATTATTATGATGAGTTATGACTACAGCCGCGCGCCCTATATTTAAAAAATCGTATCTCCTAAATCATTCAGCGAATTAAAAAATTGTTTTAATAAAAAATGTTCATCGGTCTATTCCACGTATTTCGTCTCAAATAGCTACACATCTATCTACAATAATAACAAAAGTACTTCGATGCCGAAAATTACACTACACTTTCCGAGCACATATTGTTTAAACAATTTATAGTGTTGTTTATAATGAAAATAATGTCTCTCTATTACACTTGTATGAAACTATAAATATTAAGCTTTCGATTGATATAAGAATTATTAAAAAATCTTTATAAATAAGCTCGTAAATGCAATGTAAACGAAAGATAATGCAATATTTAAGTTCCAATTTTTTTTCGAAATTATTACTTTTTTTTGCAATTTCGCAATCTTGGCCGACATCGCGCCTTCTGGAATCGAATTCGGCATACAATTCTGGATAATATCCATATTTTTTTAATGTTATACCTGCGAGTTCATACCCCATGATCGAATTCGGACCTTTAGATTCTCGACTAAATGGCGTTTATATTATGAAAAATATTTTTATATTTATTTTAAATTAAATTAGTACAATGCTGGCTTACTATCTTTCTTTACATCATTAGCTAATTCCAAATGCTTTAAAAATTCCACTTGTTCATCTTTTTTTCTCAGTGGCGAATAAAGCACAGAAGCTCTTGGTTTTTTTTTATAATATGTCTGTGTTTCATAAAATACAAATAATACTGCGACACCAATTTATTCTCTTGGACGCTAGATTTGTTATCAAAACAAGGCACAACTTCACGAAGAATGCTAGTAATCTCTTGAAATAGATTTTCTTGCTAAGGATTTAATGTAGATTCTTCCACTAGATCTGTCAAATATTTTACATTTTTATGATAGGCTTTAATGTGCTCTGATTTTTTGCAAAAAGAACAGACTGTATACTCCAGGCGAATTAGACTTTTGCTGCCAAAATCATGCCCTACGAAAAAATTTTTTTTATTGTGTTTATTTGGACTTCTTGAATAACACATGGTAGTTATGCCAAGATACACCTGGAGGATTTCTTGAAAATAGAAATGTCGCGGAAACCACGGATTCGCGATTAACTCAGTTTTTATGGCTCAAACGGGAACAACACCTATTATTAAAGTTGTACATCTGTAAATTCTCTACCTTAAAGGTCCTATACATTTTTTTCGTACGCCTAACCGTTTTAGAGCGCCAAACCTCTTTCGCACCACATATTTCTCAATTATCTTGCTTTCTATATCTCAGAATGAAAATTAAATATTGCTGTTATAGAGCTCGGTGGTCTCTATTCTCTACCAGCATGGCTACAAGCTGCTGAACAATTCAGTCCTACTTTCCTACAGCTACATTTTCCCAACCCTTCGTACAGTTGCAAAAAATTGAATTTAACAATATGTCTGGTGCTGGTGGTAACTGCGCTGGTACTGGCTGCAAAATATCATTCTTCCTAATCCAGCCCCACTGCTCAGGATCAATATCTTTTCCCAACCAGGTTTGAACTTGATAATATTTAATTTCCATTCTGAGACATAGAAAGCAAGATAATTGCGAAATATGTGGTACGAAAGAGGTTTGGTGGAACTAATTGCATTTTTCACTTAGTCCGCGTCGTATCTCTAAAACGGTTAGGCGTACGAAAAAATGTATAGGACCTTTAGGGTAGAGAATTTACAGATGTACAATTTTTATATTAGGTGTTCCCATTTGGGCTATCAAAACTGAGTTAATCGCGATTTCGCAGTTTTCACGACCTCCGACACTGTTTTCACGAAATCCTCCAGGTGTTTCGTGGCGTAACTACCAAGTGTTATTCAAGATGTCCAAATAAACATAATAAAGAAAAAAAATTTCGTAGGGCACGAATTTAGCACAGAGGTCAAATTTACAACTAAAACGCCTGGATTAGTATAATTTGCTGCTCATTTTATTTTAGCTGTCATGTTGCTTTCTTGCTGACGTTACAAACTACAACACATCATTCATATTGACCAGTGAGTTTTATTACATATTCCAAGACACTTGTGATTCCATGGCTACTATCAGCGATTTTTTTTATTTGTCACCACTTTAAATCACAGCAAATACCATCTCATCTCGGTTTCCCTTTACTAGTTTAAAGATTGTATACGAAATACATTATTATGACTAATATTAATTCGTTATATTATTTTAATGTGGCTAGAGCTTAGGGAATATGAAAAATAAGTACACTAAACTTGTTTTAATTTTACTTCACTCTCATTATCGCTTACCTTATACTAGTGTTTCCCTGAATCCTAGTATGAAAAATATAAACAATCAATATATTTTTTACCATATTTTATCTAATTAAATTAAATATTTAATTTTACTAAGACATGAAAAACCGCTGCCCAAGGAATCATTACTTCCACATCCAGATTCTCTATCCAAGTCACTCTCAACGAAAAAACTTTGTATGTGAAAATAATTGTTTATGGAACTTTAATAATATAATATTTGAAATCCTCTACTACAAAAACCCATAAAGCGATACCCCACATCGGTAGTGGGGTGGGGGTGGTGATAGGGGGTAGGGGTGGGGGGTGGATGAAGTAAAAAAATATTTTTAGGTTTCTGGTTCTTGTACATTCACTAAATCATAATTTTTTTTTCATCCCCTTTAATAAGGGGGTGGGGGTGGTAATGGTGGTGGCTAATGCCAAAAATTTTTTTGAGACCTTAGCTTCTCTTGTATATACTAAATACCAATTTCGTGGACTCTTACCTGCTTGATTTACCCATTTACCCCAATTTACACCCCAACTCTTCGACGGAACAAGATGAAAATATAATCTAGTTCTAGATTTCGTACATATGTGTATCAAATTTCAAGTCAATATCTTAAACGGTTCCAGAGTAAACGTGCGCACAAAAAAAAGTTACAGACAGACCGACAGACAGACAGACAGAATTTTTTTTCTCTCAAACTTAAAATCTCGACGTTTCATGACATTTTAAGCCTATTTGGACAATAAAAATTTTCAAAAATTTTTTTGTCGTTACTATACTTCCACTGGATGTGGAAGTAAAAATAAATATATACATTTCTAGTAATTTTGGTATAAAATTCTCTTACCGAATCTCCCTCGCTCTTGAATTAAAAATCCGGAAATTTTTTCTCGCTCACGAATTTTTAAAGAAAATTTTCAAAAAATTCGGACCTCGAAAAAATTTCCGGAAATATTTCAAGCACTAGGGAGATTACAAGTGAAAAGTCAAATGTATATGACAAAAAAAAAAAATAAACAGGAGTTCCTAGACCAGGAGGGGTGGCAACTGAATTTTAAAAAATTTTTTGGCAAACTGCTTTTTCAAAATTTTTGAGATTTTAGAGAAGTCCTTCTCTAGATGTTATTTCCCATATTTTGTATGGGTTCAATGCATCACAGTCGAGAAAAAAATATATTGAAGCTCACCAACCGCCACTGCATTTGTGTGTGAAAGGCAGAAACCAGTATTTTACGGGTGTTTTTTGAGGTTAGAGATAAAGAACGAGCCAATCTAACAATTCCCACTCCAGATTCGGATTCAGCGGGTCAAAATACATGTAGGTAAACTGATCTGGTCCGCCGGACAGACCACTTTTACTTCCACATCCAGTGGAAGTATAGTAACGACAAAAAAATTTCTAAAAATTTACTTCCACATCCAGTGGAAGTATAGTAACGACCAAAAAATTTTTAAAATTTTTTATTGTTCAAATAGGCTTAGAATGTCATGAAACGTCGAGATTTTAAGTTTGAGCGAAAAAAAATTTATGTCTGTCTGTCGGTCTGTCTGTAACTTTTTTGTGCGCACGTTTACTCTGGAACCGTTTGAGATATTGACTTGAAATTTGGTACACAAATGTACTTTAACGAGATCTAGAACTAGATTATATTTTCATCTTGTTCCGTCGAAGGGTTGGGGGGTAAATTGGGGTAAATAGGTAAATTAAGCAGGTAAGAGTCCATAAAATTGGTATTTAGTACATACAAAGAAGCTAAGGTCTCAAAAAAATGTTTGCATTAGCCACCCCCATTACCACCCCCACCCCATTATTAAAGGGGATAAAAAAATGTGATTTAGTGTGTGTACAAGAACCAGAAACCTCAAAATATTTTTTTACTTTATCCATTATTACAGCTGTTTTCTTATTAGGTTTTAAATCGTCTATTTGCTGGACACGAAGAAACTTGTTTTCTAATTTAATTATATCCAAACAAGAAATTATTGATTTAAAGACCATTATTTCAGACAAAAACCTTCCACAATTGAACAATAGTCGAATATTATTATGAACGTTAAAATTAAAAAATTGTTTTTCATAACAGTCTTTTGTATTTATATCTAAATTTAGGCCTTATTAAAATTGGTTGATTATGAAAGCTCCGCATAATAGGAACCACCCACGTATGTAAAAGAATTTAACCCAGCGTGGATACTGTAAAAGCTCTGCCACTACAGTCGATTAAATTATTTCTATTGTTGTGAAAATTACTTCTCTTTGTGTGAAATGCGTGTTAATTTAACAGAAGACTGAGTACTACATTATGATACTATTATACAGTCTATATTATAGAATTGCAATAAATTGTATTGTTTTTACCTCTAGTCTGTGTATTTTCCAAATAATTTTCAAATATAGTGTAAGCTTAACAAGCCGTGTAATGAGCTTTATTGGAGGTGTCAGGAAATGTTACAGAGAAACCACACTTGTTTTACACTATTAATACCTACACAGAGTGAAGCATTACCCCCGTGACAATCCTCGATCACTGTCTCTACTTTACGCAGAGTACAGACTTTAAAAATGAATAAAACAAAAATAAAAAATTTTAAAATCATAACAACAAGAAAAACAACGTTCAAGAGCTAAATTGTTATTATGGGTTACACCCATTACAATTTTTGATCAGCACACATAAAACTACTTAACCGCAAAACTACAAAATATTTCAACAAAAAAATCATATATCACTAATTTTGTGCGGGGTCCTTTTTTTCAATTTTATTTTTACCATCACTATACTGCCCTGCTAAGACAAGAAGTCGTAACTGCAAAAAATTAATTTTTGAGATTTTAATTGCATTTGCACCGTATTAGTGATCATCACCACTGTACAAAATATAGAAGTCGTATCTAAAGCAAAACTAGTGAATATATACATAAAGAATATGTGTCGTATCTACAAAATAGACCTATACACTGAGCTCAAAAATCATATCCGATCATTACCAGATTTATTTGTCGTAACTTAACATATATACAATGCTTTGTTATATAAAAGGGACACATATTTATTTGCCAAAAATGAAAATCATGGATTATGAAATGTAGATGGCATAACATAATTCAGAAAATAGTTGATTTCTCTAAAATTACATTTTGTCAGATACGACTTCTTCTCATAGCAGGGCAGTATATTTCCACTCCACTACGTCGATCTGGAACTAATGTCCGCTCTGATTAAGGATAACCTACACTTAATTCAGTTTTCACTTGGACACACAATGTATTAAACCAGAAATTCGAATATAGTTGTAGGTGGCAGCACTATGCAGGGCCAAGAAGGGTAACAATCCGACTGAGTCAAACAAGGTGACTTATGATCATCTTCGAAAAACAACTTTTTTGAGTAGAGTTGTATGACTGCACAATACTATGGCATAAGACAAAATGGGCTTGAATTCCCTTCTTCCTATTTATCCAATAGGGAATAGTACGTAATTTTTAACGGTAATGAGCCTGGATTATTACTTATTAAAAATGGTGTTCCGCAGGGATCTGCTCTTGGACCTCTTTTATTCCTCATTTATATTAATCATCTGCCTTTCTCTGCCAGTCAGAGTTCATGTATACTGTTTGCAGATGACACCGCTCGAATTAACAAAGATAATATTGACTTACACACAAAGGTAGTGTAACTTCAGCAAAAAGCTGTTTTCTTTCCAACAAGCTAAAACTAAATGAATCGAAAACTGAAAGTTTGCTTCTTAGCTTAGATAAATGAACGCAAAAGTGTGAAACTAAATTGTCTGGGAATATACTTGACAGTGATTTAAATTAGTTATCTCAATTAGTTTACCTCAAATCCTAAGTCGGGAAAGCAACTTTCCCGAACTGTTTTTTCTATATTTAACAGCCCAGAAAAGTTATTTTCTCGGCTTAGGCCGGGAAAGTTTCCCGGACTGTTTTTTATATACATATAGTTTTTATTTTTATACATTTATAATAATATTGATTGCGATTTTAGAAAAAATAGTATGTGTATCTCGTAGTAAAAGCATATTCCCGGATTTCAATGCTTGTCGGCTAACGCCTCGGCCAACAATTTACATCATCGTCCGGGAATGTATTGCTTTTACTACTAGATACACAATATACTATTAATCAAAATGTTAAGTTTTGACAAATAATATCACTATCGATATATTTGCAAATATAGAAAAGTGGACTAAAATGGTGTTTGCTGTTGCCTCAAATTTTGTTAACTTAAGGTATTACAAAAAAATATTATAGAAATTATACAGAAGATCAAAAAAGTTTGTCAATATTAAAACTACGTCCCCTTCCATTCAAGTTTTATTGTTTGTCAATTAGTATTTACAGAAGTAGGTTGAAAGAAATTAAATTGATCATACTACTAACTTTAGTATTATTAACTTATTATCAATTATAAAGATATAACTATATATGAAAAAAATGCTCAAAATAATGCTTTTTTTGGTTTTACACGAAAATGTATAGGTGTCTCGGTAAAAAGTAAATAGTAATGTAATGGGCTAGTAGAAAATAACGAAAACGACAATATTAATAATATAGCATTAGAGTGTGACTCTCCAAAATGTTATAAATTTTACCGACTATTATTGGTTTCATTGTAAAATAAATATGCTGAAAAAATGAAAAAAATGATTTAAAATAAGGTAGTTTTCCGGATATCTCGTGACGTAATAGCGTAATAACCTCTAAAACAGGGGCATTTTACATTTGACAGTAACTAGCTACGTTGCCACATTTCTAAAAAAGAATGTGCACTACTGCACTGTCTCAAATAAGTTTTAGTATTAATTTTTAACACTGTTTTAGATACCCAGCAAGTAAATATTTTATATATTTTTAAGGCTGATCAATAACTTGCTAATACAGAATTGTAATATTACAGAGAATTAGTATATCAGTACAGAACATCTTACATTATTTATCGAAATATGGCAAAGTAGCACTCGTTTCTCTGTTCAGGCACAAATTAGAATCTGGTGATTACGTTATTAGGTACGTCATAGCCAATAGAATAGCAAGAAAATTGGAGGCAATATCTAACCGCTTAAACACAGTTTAAACTTCATGATTTTTTTTTACTATAAGGCATTATTTAAAAACTAAAAAACCGCTGCCCAAGGAATCACTACTTCCACATCCAGATTCTCTGTCCAAGTCACTCACAACGAAAAAACTTTGTATGTGAAAATAATTGTTTATGGAACTTTAATAATATAATATTTGAAATCCTCTACCCCAAAAACCCATAAAACGATACCCCACATCGGTAGTGGGGTGGGGGGTGGTGATAGGGGGGTGATAGTGGTGGGTGGATGAAGTAAAAAAATATTTTGAGGTTTCTGGTTCCTGTACATACACTAAATCACAATTTTTTTCATCCCCTTTAATAAGGGGGTGGGGGTGGTAATGGTGGTGGTTAATGCCAAAAATTTTTTTGAGACCTTAGCTTCTCTTGTATACACTAAATACCAATTTTATGGACTCTTAACCTGCTTGATTGACCTATTTACCCCAAATTTACCCCAATTTACCCCCCAAATCTTCGACGGAACAAGATGAAAATATAATCCAGTTCTAGATCTCGTTAAAGTACATATGTGTACCAAATTTCAAGTCAATATCTTAAACGGTTCCAGAGTAAACGTGCGCACAAAAAAAAGTTACAGACAGACCGACAGACAGAATTTTTTTTTTTTCGCCCAAACTTAAAATCTCGACGTTTCATGACATTTTAAGCCTATTTGGATAATAAAAATTTTTTAAAAATTTTTTGTCGTTACTATACTTCCACTGGACGTGGAAGTAATAAAAAATACAGATCAACTGTTTTTATGTGTATATGTTATTAAAATTATTTTAAAAAAATTGTATACTTGCCTATTCCCGACCAAAGCAGAAATTTAAATAAATTTGTTTCAGTATTGTTTAAATCAGTGTAATATGCTATGAAAAATGTCCCAAAAAACTTACTGTCTAAAGTTTATTTTAAAAAGTCATGGCTATTTTGGTTACTTAAAGAAATTATATTGAACTTCAAATATCTCGAGAATTAGTGATTTTTCGAAAATTGTTTGTACCGAAAAATATGCTTAATGTAATTCCCCATCACATGCACCTTTATTAGGTTCCCTGGGATCGAACAAATTTTTTTGCATCGTAACGCCATCTATGCTTCAATTTGTAAAAAGACCGTTTTCATTTAAAACTGAAATAATTTTATATATTCTAGTGAATACCTTTTACAGAATTCAAATATATTTTTTTTAGTTACCGAGAAAAGGGTCCAGGAAAATTTAAGTGGTATACTCTGTATATAATTTAATTTTTTCGTTTCCTCAATACTTATCATACACAGCAAGAGGAAATAATCTAATGTTTTTATAGTAGTAACATTTTTTTGAATCCATTTTTAATATACTAATTATTACTAACTCTGTAATAAAATTACGCCGATCATTCATCACATTCAAAACTTGTGTTCATGTGTCCATTAAACGCTAAGAAGTTTGTCCCAGTCGTTTGTCACAGCTATATCTTCAAAATAAATTTCTGAAATGCTATAAATTCTCGTCATTAATTCACGAATGCGGCATAAACTATCTACTAAATCATTTTAGTACTTAACTTGACAGAAAACTGTATTTAAACATAAGTAGTTTTGTACTTCATCAAACCCTAATGGACCGGTTATATTTTAATTATAAAGGCGAATAATTACGACTAGTGATATCAAGAAACAATGTAATTTATTCATATTCTCAAACATATTTTCATCAAAATTATATTCCAGATGAACTAGCACTGGAGACAATAGTTTTCTACAGGGTGTTCGGGTGTTAGAAAGTTTTAAGGGGTTAAGAGGCCCTACGAGCCTCGGCTTGCAAATTGTATTCTCGACCAAAAAAAGTGCGCTTACGACCCTCGTTACATAAATGACTATTAGCTAAGCTCCTACGGTGGTTGATACTTCCCCTTCTGAGTAAAAGCAAATCTCTTTAAGGACACATGGAGTAAGTCAAAATAAAAAGATTTAGGGGCAGACCCACCTCGAAAACCCACGGAGGCACCCCCACCCCCTGCTTAAAGGGGGTGGCGGGCACAGTTGTATATTTAATTTTTTTCCTCGAAAACGATAAGAGATAATGACTTACGGTTTACGCCAATCGAAAGAAAATAAAATTTTACATACGACTACATTTTTTTGGCTGATCAAAAATTATATTCTTCTCTCCCATTACAAAAAATATTTGAGGGGGCTACTCTGTAATGTCACATTTTTGCTTATTACTCCTAAACGGCCTAATAAACAAAAATTTACCAAGAGTTAAAAAATAAAGCTTATGACTTTTCCTATGATATATGAAAAGTGAGTGATATCTGTTTAAATAATGCGTACAGTGGCGTAGGGATTTATTTGCATTCGGTAGAATTAATTGCAACCGCGTTTAATAATAAAAAAAAAATCTCAAAAGAAAGAAAATAAACTTTTACATCAAACAGATATTTTTTAATTGATTAAAAAATGGTAACTTATTGTCTTACTACAATAAATATGGGAGGGGGTTATTCAGTAATGTTACATTTTATCTTATTATATAAATAAAGCAGTAGACTGGGTTAACCGGTTAAATGTTTTTTAATAAAAATAAAAATGAAAACAGTGTAAACGATCAATAAACTCTCAACTCAATAAACAAAAGAAAAATATTTTAACTAAATAAATAAACAAATGCAAGAAAGGTAACACAGCGCTAATTGCAACATTCCTTACATGTACATAATTGTGTACATTTTAATTTTGTTAAAAAACACTTACATTTATGACCACAAATTTTGCAATTGCAAATGATTAAAACTTCCTTCCTTATTTTTCGTTATTAATAGTTGTCCACCCCCATTGGGACGGACACGGTAATGCAAGGTTTCCTATGGTTAATTGGCCCCAAACAAAACCACCCTGATAAATGCACCTTCTAACGTGCAATGAAAGTGCATTTAATGTGGGGGGAAGATTTTCTATAGACCTATTTTTTTTAGTAAATAATTCCATTCGACAAACGTCCAGACTTTGAGCCTCTGAATGTTTATCATACAGAAATATGATAAATTTTTCCAACATATGCATTTGTTTTGCGCTAGGTTGTTTGGGATGAAGTGTCAGCTCTTTGAAGGTGTCTGTAATATCCAGAAAAGCTTCCCATGTTTTCCAACACTTTCTTTTTCCTTTCCCGAAGACCGCCGATGTCACATCGCACCCAGTAAAAGCGTGGAAGAAGGGAAGACCTAAACATTTATCCTTCAAATTGTTACTTATTTCCATGCAAGATACGTATTGCAAATTTTTTCCTATGCCAAACTCTATCCAGACGTTTTGCTCTTGATGCTGGTATTGGTAAAAAATGGCAAGAATAATAACATCAGTGTCGACAGTTTTTATTAGGATTTTTTAAAAATTATTTTGTAAACAGTTTAGGGAATGAACAAATATTCTGGAATCGGCTTCTTCATGATTGCAAACACCAATCATTTCAATTAAATCTGAAGAGCTGCTGTTGCAGAAGGTTTCCTCATTATTGTTGCATACTAACACTTTATTTTCAGCCAATGGCACATTCTTGAAATAGTTTGAAATTAAACTAAACAAATCTTTTTTATTTTCTGCGTGTCTTAAAAATTCAAACCAATTTCTTGGGATAGTGGTGTTTAATCTTACTGATTTCCTACTTTTGGTGGTTTCCAAAAGTTTAAAAATGTAAGGCTTTATAATACGAGAAATATAATCTTCAAAATTTAAGCAAACCTTAGGTTGAAGCATGTGTACCAGAGCAGCTCCATTTATTAATTCAGCATCAATGTCCATGGGTTTGCCCTTAACTTTAATATATTTCTCGAGGCATCGTAATAAATCCGATTTTGTGCCATGATACATTTGCCCAAGTTGAGCCAGTGAAGGGGGATAGGGATGATCACTGTTTCAATAAACGTATTACTTCTTCAAAGGGATAATGTGTTTTGTTTTGTACTAGCCAAATTAGACAAGGTCACGGTTAACGAAGCGATCGCGCATGTGTGGCTGCAATACTCTTTGCAATGCTTAGTTCCGATGTCGCGTACCCATTGCGGCAACGCACGACAAATATATTTAACTTTTTATAAAAGCGATCGATAGACTTTAATTTTCTACTTTTATTAAATTTTGCTCGATTTGTTGGTTGTGCGGTAATAAGCAAGAATGTGGCTTTACACTGTATCCCTTCCCATATTTTTGGAGCGGGAACAAAATAGGATTTTTGATAAGTTAAAAAATATGACTGGGGTGTAACATTTTATTTTCTTTCAATTATCGCCAACGGCAACATATCTATAACCGTTTTTTGAAAAAAAAAAGTTTATTAAACGCTGTGTTGCAATTCCACCAAATGCAAATATATTAGTACGCCACTGTACGCATTATTTAAACAAATATCATTCACTTTTTTTATATCAATCGATAGGAAAAGCTATAACCTTCAATTTTTAACTCTTGGTAAATATTTTTTTATTAAGCCGTTTAGAAGTTATAAGCAAAAATGTGATATTACAGAGTAGCCCCCTCCCATATTTTTTGTAATGGGAGAGAAGAATATTATTTTTGATCAGCCAAAAAATTGTAGTCGTATGTAAAATTTGACTTTCCTTCGATTGGCGCAAACCGTAAGTCATTATCTCTTATCGTTTTCGAAAAAAAAAAATAAAACATATAACTGTGCTCGACACCCATTTGACCATGGGGTGGGGGTGCCTCCGCGGGTTTTCGAGGTGGGTCTGCCCCTAAATTTCTTTATTTTGACTTACTCTTTGCGCCCTTAAAAGGATTTGCTTTTACTCCGAAGGGGAAGTATCTGACCATTTTTAAGCTCGTAGGCTCTTAGCTATATAGGACGTGGCTTTTATTTAAATGACAACTACTGTCAAGATCAATTAAATCATATTATTATGACAGTTTTGAACATTTTTGAAAATAATGTCGGATATAGAAGACATAGCAAGTAAGGCTTGTCAGGAATTACTTCCAAAAAAGTTAAAACATTTAATACTTATTACGTAAAAGAGAAAATTTTCCCAAATTTACTTTATTTTCCTAGGAACGTTATGAAAAATACCGACCCGTTGCCAATTGCAACAAGTATTTGGTACATAAAGCGTGGAATTAGAATATACTTACGAGGCAGGTATGACGAAAAAACAATATCTAGCTTCATATTTCAAAAAATAAAGTTACATAATAAAATACTATTATACTTTAAGCATATACTCATCAAGATCTCTTGAATTTCAATTAAACAGGAAAAATCTTTCTTGATAATTGCAAATTACATGAATTAAATGTTTTGTAAAAAAACTTTAACGCCATATTGCCTCAAACTAAACCATGTCTAAAGTTAACAAAGTTAGTATTCGAATTTATCTAAAGACCATAATCATGTCGCCAACATCTTGTTACCGAATACTGACTAAAAGTAAAATGAAGCGTAGGGTTGGATATGGGTTGTTTCAAAACAGCCATAATGCCGTTTTGGTGGTTTGTGAATTTCTACGTAGTAAGTAAGATATTTCTAGTTATCAAAGTCTGGGATGGTGACCACAACACGTTCCACAGAAGTTAGATCTTCTACAATAGTACAGAAAAGCGATTTAGAAATTTCCAGATAATTTAAAATCGTAAAATTGGTTTATCACAAATCTATATAATAATAATAATAATAATAAATGGACTTTATTATATAAGATAATTACATAAAGTTTATAAATGTATTTGAAAGGGCGAAGTTCAGGAATTGGGCCTGTTTTACCACTTAACCCTAAAAAAAGAGTTAAAATTAACCTAACCTAACCTTACCTAATCCCCGTTTAGCCTAAGAATTAAAATGATTAAAAAAAACAAAAAAATGCCTACATACAAAACTAGAAATTTAGAATTACCCTATCATATTTTGGACAAGAGACTGACGTTCAATATTCACATAAACGAGACAGTACGCAAAGTCTACTCCATGTCCAGGAGTCTGTATCCGCTCCTGGCAAGGGGTAGCGGACTCAACAGGACAAATAAAAAATTGTTGTATACGATGGTGATCAGGCCGGCCATCACATACGCGGCGCCGGTGTGGTGCAGCATACCGACCACGACAATGAGAAAACTCCGAGTTCTCGAACACAAATTTATGCGCCTCATCTCTGATTCGGGCAGATACACCTCCCTCAGAGATCTATATAATCGTTGCCACGACATAACGCCACTAGCGGACTACGTCCAAGAAATCTCCCAAAAATTCTACCAATTCAAACTGGGCGATAGTCCGCTAACCCGCAACATAACACGAATCAGACAGCATAATGCGATCCTTTTCGATATCCGACACCCCTTACCATATCAGGCGTTGCCTATCTTTCGGCAACCTCTCTAACCACACTTCCCTCTACGACAACTTTTCCTTTCCCCACCTTTAATCTTCACCAAAACCTACAACCAACCCCTCTCTATTCCCTCTATTTGTTTTAACCTTTTTTGTTCCTTGTCTATTTTTTGTCTCTAAATTCAGTCTTGACCAATAAATTCTTAACAAACCAAAATTTCACATAACATAACACACTTTTAACTATCCACGACACTTTCCTGGCGTCAGGAAGACTACCAGGGTGGAATTGTCTCAAACGGGTTTTTTCGTTGAGTTTTGTTTTCCCGTGCCAGCAATCAAATTTTTTAAGTGTTCGCGTGTGCGCGAAATCGATAGTTTTTTAGTTTTAATTTTAATTATTTTTAAGTACCCTTGTGTATTACGTTATACGATACCGTTAAATTTAAGCCTTTTTCCATTAGGCAGGAGTTTTAACTCAGTAAATAATTTTCGTCACCGCCAAACCGGACCCTCCCCGCCCAGTCTCACACCCACCTTGGCGATGTTCGCCGTGGTTTTCTGGCTAGCTCCGGGCCGGACTCCGGAATGGCGCATTATTGTACCTTGTGAAACATTAATAAATGCTTGTTGTTGTTGTTGTTGTATCATATTTTTAATTTGAATGAAATTAATTTTCCTTTACTGATTACACAATATAATTTTTCACATCTCGTAGATAGATTTCTCAATTACTTCCACATCCAGTGGAAGTATAGTAACAACAAAAAAATTTTTGAAAATTTGTATTGTTCAAATAGGCTTAGAATGTCATGAAACGTCGAGATTTTAAATTTGAGCGAAAAAAATGTCTGTCTGTATGTCTGTCTGTCTGTCTGTCGTCCGTCGTTCTGTAACTACTTTTGCGCGCACGTTTACTCTGAAAGCGTTTAAGATATTGACTTGAAATTTGGTTCACGTGTGTACTTTAACAGTTCCTTATATGGTTTTTAAATCTTAGATCCGAGCTGATAGTAAGTCCCAAGTTTTTTGCCTCATTTACATCAGTTATACAGATAGGTATCATTGACTTTTAATTTTAAATCCTCAAGGTACCTATTTCGCTGAGTTGTCCTACCAAACAACATTATCCTTGATTTACTATAGTCTGTTTTTAAACCAGGAGGACTAAATACAGAAGTCCCACTCACACCATATAATCGAACATCTCAATTCGAGAGATCTTTCAGCTTTAACATATATAAAATATATAATAATGAGATACCCACCCAACACAAAAATCTAAATGAAAGATTGTTTAAAATAAAATTTAAAGAACATCTATTTACTCAACAGTGATATTAAAACATATACTTCTCCTTTTCATGTATTTTTAACTATTTCCTTATTTCTTTCTTTTTCTACTTATGTCTAAGTTGTCCTTTAGTTTTTAAGTATTAAGTAAATTTGAAAATATTTTAAACATTACTTTTGTAAAATGTTATTTTCTTGGGGTTAAGTGGAAGAGCAGGGGGTACATTTAGTACCCATCTGAACTTCGCCCCGGTTTTAACACCAATAAAGTCGATTTATTATTATTATTATTATTATTATTATTATAAGTAACCAGAAAATACACTAGAATCTTTTTGGTGTTTTGAGCCACCAACAATACACGACTACAGTATATTTGTGTGCATTTTATTATATTACATTATATAATAATTCCCGACCTTTATCTTTCGAAATAGACACCAAGTGTATCGAGAAGTAACGAAGTTAAAAGATGGACGTAACTTTTTTTTTTCTAAAATTAGCAGTTTTCGAGAAAATTGTAAACGAGTGATTGTTGGCCAGGTACTGCAATTAATTGCTATTAGATGTCCACGTTCTTTATGATCTCTTTATCATTAAATAGGTTTTGCATGTATTCCCACTTCAATCTCTAAAAGTGTCACTCCTTCACGGTTGGAATTTCGACATAGCTTTAGAAAAAAAAAAAATAGTTAAGCGGAAAAATAATTGTTTTATGCGGTCGGTTAAGTCGTTGAAACTATACATACTTAATCCAGGACTTGCTGGTACTGTATATAAATTACAAAAGTCTACAAAAAAAAAATTCTGCTCCAAGGACTAAAGTAATTTCGTGTGCTGAATCCGAATTTTTAATTTAAAAAAATTTCTAGCGCGTAGATTTCGAGTAAATCCCGGTTTTTATCATCAAAATACGGTTTTTTGGCAATTTGGGGGTAGAATTTTTTTTAAATTGAGAATTTGGATTCGGCACACAAAAATACTTAAGGCATGATAAGTTTAGTCCTTGGAGCAGATTTTTTTTTTTTTTTTGTAGACCTGTGTTATGATTAGCAGAAGCATATATCGGCACTTTATTATACAATAAATTACCAGATAGATTTAAACACTGTAGTTATAGTATATTGTTAAAATGATCGAAGAACGTGTTGTTAACTGCTTTTTATTCTGTTGATAGATCCATGATGTACACTTAGCATGTTATTATATGTATGTAATAAATCGTCCGTAAAATATCCTCCGGTATTACTTTTATTCCTGTAGCGAATAAGATTCATCCCTCAAATGTATAACAAATTTGATTATATTCTCAAACGAATCTCTCTAAGTATTCAGTTCGTGCCAAGAGAAAAAAAAATCTGTCGATTTAATACAATTGTTGGCATTCAAAAACAGTGGGAAAGCAACAGTTAGATAATGTGAAAACTTTTCAATATATTTTGGCTGTCAGCACTCGGAACACAGAACTATAAGGAAATGATTGATAATGTCTAGAGAAACTGGTTGTTCTAAAATCGTTTTACACAGTTTCTCTTTTCTGTTTCTATTAACTTGTTGATATGCGGATGCGAATTTCTAAATCTGCATCCTCGTTTCCTAAGGATTCTGCACAAATTAAATTACATTATTTGTATATTTAAAACGCAAGGCGTTTTCTTTCTACAGACCTTCAGTGAAAAGTTTCATGTTTTTTTTATATTAAACTTATCAATCAATTGACGTGTCATCACTAACTCTTATTTTTTTTATTGTTATTTTGATGCTTTAAATCCGCTGACAGAAATCGAAATTAAATGCGCATACATTTTGTACCCATGGCACAGGGGGTCACACAGACTAGTTCACAAGTTTAAAGCCGGGTTAATTCTTGATAAAACTCGTAAAAATATGAGTGAGGGCTCATTGGATTCGGAATGACGGTGGATAAAGTAAAAAAATATTTTGAGGTTTCTGGTTCTTGTGCACATACTAAATCACAATTTTTTTCATCCCCTTTAATAATGGGGTGGGGGTGGTAATGGGGGTGGCTAATGCCAAATTTTTTTTGAGACCTTAGCTTCTCTTGTCTATACTAAATATCAATTTTATGAACTCTTACCTGCTTGATTTACCTATTTACTCCAAATTTACCCCAATTTACCCCCCAACCCTTCGACGGAACAAGATGAAAATATTATCTAGTTCTAGATCTCATTAAAGTACATATGTGTACCAAATTTCAAGTCAATATCTCAAACGGTTCCAGAATAAACGTGCGCATAAAAAAAGTTATAGACCGACAGACAGAATTTTTTTTTCGCCCAAACTTGAAATTTCGACGTTTCATGACATTCTAAGCCTATTTGAACAATAAAAATTTTTAAAAATTTTTTTGTCGTTACTATACTTCCACTGGATGTGGAAGTAAAAATAACGAGTTTCGTTTTTTTGCAAATAACTCGAAAACTATTAATATTTAAGAAATTTTAAAGAAGGATTCTTAAAGAGGAAGAAATTTCCAAAAAAAGAGTTCTAAATTTAAAATTCTATAAAAAATATTAAACATTTTTTTAGACATGTTTATGTATACGGTTGTTTTTGTTATTTTTTTTCTATCTAAAAAAATATAAACACATTCGGCGATTGTTAATAACAAATTGTTTATCTCGTTGTTTATTAAATAAACAAAAAAATTAACAACAAAAAATTTTCTTTTCGCCATCTTATAGAGGATTGCAAATAATAAATTTTAAGAATAAAATTTTTTCTTAATAATTTGTTTAAATGAAAAAAGGACAAAATTGATTATGAATAAAAAAAAAATTAAGAATTTTTTTTTTTTATCATGATATTTTAAACAAATATATTTTTTCAAAAATATGTAATTTAACTATTTGTTTATAAATTTTTTTTAAATAAATAGCAATAAAAATTGAAAGTTTATGTAATCTTATAGTATTTTATACTATAAAAACAGTAATAATAATTAAAACTAGTAAAAAAATTTTCAACCCTTTCTTTTTTTCATTTTTTGTTAGATTAAATAATTAATAACTAATAGACTATAACAATTAAAAATATCGCAATGTCATAATCCCATAAAGTATAGTTGACAAGAGGTCTCCTCGAAGCGAAATAATTTTAATGGCTTTTGTTTAACAATTATCCGACTTGAAATATAAACGCAAACTCTAAAAAAATTTGTTAATTAACAATAGGCTCATTTTATGAAAAACAGGATATTGTTCCCTTAAGTGTCTAAATAATACCATAATTTTTTTAAACTTTTAAATTAATATTTAATAACATAAAAAAATATTTTTACTTCCACATCCAGTGGAAGTATAGTAACGACAAAAAAAATTTTTGAAAATTTTTATTGTTCAAATAGGTTTAGAATGTCACGAAATGTCGAGATTGTAAATTTGAGCGAAAAAAAATTTCTGTCTGTCGGTCTGTAACTTTTTTATGCGCACGTTTACTCTGGAACCGTTGAAGATATGACTTGAAATTTGGTACACGTATGCACTTTAACGAGATCTGGAACTAGATTATATTTTCATCTTTTTCCACCGAAGGGTTGGGGGGTAAACTGGGATAAATGGGGGGTAAATGAGTAAATGGGTAAATCAAGCAGGTAAGAGTCCATAAAATTGGTATTTAGTGTATACAAGAGAAGCTAAGGTTTCAAAAAATTTATTGGCATTAGCCACCCCATACCCTACCCCGTTATTAAAGGGGATGAAAAAAAATGTGATTTAGTGTGTGTACAAGAACCAAAAGCCTTAAAATATTTTTTTACTTCATCCACTCCCACTACCACAACTCTATCACCCCACTACCGTGTGGGGTATCGTTTTATGGATTTTTGGGGTAGACGATTTCAAATATTGTATTATTAAAGTTCTATAAACAATTATTTCCAGATTCGTTATGAGAGACTTGGGTAGAACATCTGAATGTGGAAGTAGTGATTCCTTGGACAGCGGTTTTACTTATTACGGCCAGTTTCAGAGCATCGTAACGGCTTATTGTTCGCCGCGCAGAGCTCTATTTCCAACATTAAATGAAAATTATTAATAATAGAGGTAAAGTTTCGGAAGTTGGTACTTTTCTATTGAAGATTTCTTCCTCTTTAAGAATCCTTCTTTAAATTTTCTTAAATATTCATAGTTTTCGAGTTATTTGCAAGAAACGAAACTCGTTATTTTTTCAATCTTCATTTGTTTATAAATTTTGCAATTGTTTATATGCGGGTTTGAAACTTTTGTACATTTTTCTAGACGTCATTCCGAATCCAATGAGCCCTCACTCATATTTTTAGGAGCTTTATCAAGAATTAACACGGCTTTGAACTTGTAAACTAGTCTAACATTAGAAAGAATGAGTTTTAGAAATCGAAGACTGGGAGAACGGACATAGAATAAACTGGGACTAGGCAAAAATTTTTATAAAAGAAATAGAGACAAGAAAATAGAAATTAAAGAATCAGCAATTATATTATTGAATGCGGATAAATGCGTGTCGAATTGTTTCGTAGATATTTGCACAACTTGGTTACCAATATTAAAAGGATAACTTAACATACTGAACATTATTTAAAATAAAGCTATCAATTTGGTATGTCAACAGTTCTGTGTAAGCGGTAAGTATTTATATGGATATGGAATATAACAAATATATTCTTGAAGCTGTGTGTTTAATATACACAGCACATAAAAATTTTCGTAATAAAGCTCTGAGAAAGGAAACAGGTTTCAGAAACGTCAACAAAATACATTATTTTTATATTTTTGTTCTTATTCATTATTTGTCAAAAAATACCCTCTAACTGCTCCTGTGACATAAAAGTCACAGGTGCAGAGGTTATTTTCCAGTAAAATACTGGATACTTGTATTATTTTGTCGATTTCACGGATACTGTTTTAAAGAAAAGTCATGTGACAGAGGATCCCAACAAGAAACAGAAAAAACTGAGATATTCACATTTTATTTAATAAAATAATAATTTATTTATATATAAAATAAAATGATTCAAATTCTTGAATAACAATATGGATGTTGCTAAGAATTACAGAGTCCTACAAAAAAAAATGGTCCGTGCTGGAGTACTGAGCAAACCTATCCCTTGTATTTTGACCCGCTGAACACGAATCTGACCTTAGCTTTTCCCCAGCACATCAGGATTTTTTTTTTAAAGCGAAAAAGTCTATTGGATCATAATATTTATATATTTATTTGCATTAAAAGAAAAACCTGACGTGCTGAGGAAAAACTAAGAACAGATTCGTATTAAACGGCTCAAAATACAAGGGGTAGGGTGTGGTCAGTACCCCCGCGCCGACCACTTTTTTTTTGTAGGAGTGTGTCACACTGAGTGTGGCACAGCGGTCACCAAAAAAAAGTAGTCTACGCGGGGATACTGACCACACCTTGTATTTTGAGCCGCTGAATACGAATCTGACCTTGGTTTTCCCTAACACGTCCGGTTTTCTTTAACACCAAAAAAGTCTGTTGTATCGCAATATTTACATATTTATTTGCTGTTAAAAGAAAAACCTGACATGCTAGGGAAAAACTAAGGTCAGATTCGTGTTCAGCGGCTCAAAATACAAGGGATGGTATGGTCAGTACCCCGGCGCAGACCATTTTTGTGGGCCTGTGTTATCAACTGCTGAGGGATTAAACGACCGCGATATACACAACTTTTATAACAATATGATTATTATTCCGGACTCGAAAATTCTAGTCAGCCGGTCGCAACTTACTTTTGAAATTGTAACCTAAATCCCACACTGCATTCAGTAATACAGCGGTCATTTAATTACCGCGTAACGCGGCAAAACTGCGGTAAAGGCTGCATTAAAAGTTTACACATTTATATATTTTTTATTATGGATGAAATTTTGCGTAAAATTAGTGCAAAATTAATCCCTTGCAATATATAGAATGGGAACAAAGGTTTAATTAAATAATATTTAAAAGTGGCTGACAATCCGTATTATTTAGTTTCTATCAGGCAATTTTTTCTGTGGATCGGGCCATAAAAATGCACATGCACGTATTTGAAACACCCCATGTATTTCAAAGAATGATGATGAAGGATGGAACACCTTCGTATAATAGGTTCCAAGTTATGATGTCTCAAACTATGCTCTTTAGGGACTTGGTAATGTCTGTAATTCTTATTTATACTGAAAGAACACTTAATAATTTATTTTTTTTATTTTGTACATAAATAAACTATTTTATGAAATAAAATATTAATATCTAATTAATAGCTATTTATGTAACCAGTTACGAAAGACGTTATTTTGTGTAACGAGTGGAATTTGCGGGACGAGCGAAGCGAGATCCCGCAAAATAACACGAGTTATACAAGACTGTCTTTCGAAACGTGTTACATACATGATTTTTTCTAATTTTAAAAGTCTAAAAACTCTTTAAACATAAATGAAATAGGTCCATTTAAAGATCTTAAAAATTAAGTAATCTTTTTCATAGTTACCTCTGGTGCTATCACACATTATAATTTTAATGTCAAAATTGACAGACGTTGTTTAGCTAAGTTACAATATCATTTGAAATCCTAATTTGATAACATAAGGTAAATTGTATTAATGAAAAAGTTTTGTTAGCGTATTTTGAAGGAAAGAAGAATTTAGAAGCTTCCACTTTATGGACTTAGTATTCCATTTTGTCTTGAATAATCATTGTTTCTTTTTCTTTTTGAGAGTTGTTTATCTTTCCTAATTAATGACATAACAAAGTTTTCCTCACCAGTTACGTAAAACTTTACTTTTCATAACTGGTTACGTAAAGTAGGACGTTTTGACACTTACGACAGTTTTGAAAAGTGTCACTTTATATGTCAAAATTAGAAAATAGTATATTGTGTATTTAGGTGTGAAAGCAATACATTCCCGGACGACGATGCATCGAAGTCCGGGAATGTGCTTTCACACCGAAGTACATATACTATTTTTTCTGAAATCACAATCAATATTATTATAAATTAAATAATTTGTATTGATGCATAACATTTCTTCATTATAATCTAACTGCTTACTAATAAATGCAATTTTAATGTGAGTTGGTTTGTCTGCGTGTATTTATTTACTGTCTAAAATATACATAAAAAACAGTACGGGAATGTTACTTTCCCGGCCTAGGCCGGGATCTTTTCCAGTTTGTTTTCTGATGTAGACATTGCCGATATTTAACTTGCAATGTTTGTATGTGTGTTTGTATGTTTGTTTGTTGGTTTAGGTCAAATCTTGCAAGCTGAATTTCGACTAGTTCCAATTAAGCTAGAGCTTTGAAATTTGGCACATGTATATAAGTCTGGTGACAATGCAACATAGTATAGCCATTATCGGTCTAAATCCAATATGGCGGACGTCCCAAGATGGCGGATCGGCTTTTTAGTCACAACCCCCCCTGATATGGGTATCAAATGAAAGAGTTTGACAGTAAAATACGATAAACAATGTGACGTCATTCTAAATCCAATATGGCGGACGTCCAAGATGGCGGATCGGCTTTTTAGTCACAACCCCCCCCCCCTGATATGGGTATCAAATGAAAAGGTTTGACGAGTAAAATACGATAAACAATGTGGCGTCATTCTAAATCCAATATGGCGGACGTCCCAAGTTGGCGGATCGGCTTTTTAGTGACAACCCCGTTGATATGGTTGTCAAATGAAAAGGTTTGACGAGTAAAATACGATAGTGTGTGACGTCATTCTAAATTCAATATGGCGGACGTGGAAGAGATGGGAAGAGGTGGGGAAGGGGTGGGAAGAGGTGGGGAAGGGATGGGAAGAGGTGAGAAGGGGTGGGAAGGGGTGGGAAGAGGTGGGAATAGGGTGGAGAGAGATGGGAAAGGGGTGGAAGTGGGGTGGGATGAGGTGGGGAAGCGGTGGGAATAGGGTGGAAGGAGGTGGGGAGAGGTGGGAAAGGGCAGTGGAAGTGGTGGAAAGAGATGGGAAGAAGTGGGAAGTAGTATTAGAGAGGTGAGAAGACGGGAGAGGGAAGGGGTGGATGGCGGTGGCAAATGAAAGGGTTTTGTCTATCTGTTTGTAAAATAAGTAGACTAAAAAGTAAAAAATAAAATTATATAAAAAAAATATTTTTAAGAAAAAGCTTTTATTTGAAAAAACTACTAAAAAAAAAAAATTTTTTTTAAAATTCATACACATGAATACCAAAAGCTTTGGGGGCGGCCAATTGAGCAAAGTAACTATGCAATAGCGCTATATGACCGCTCCCAAAGCTTTTGGTTTCCATGTGTATGAATTTAAAAAAAAATATTTTTACTTATTAGTAGTTTTTCAAATAAAAGCTTTTTCTTAAAAATATTTTTTTTATATAATTTTTTTTTCTCCTGTTTCAACTGATCAATGAGTGGCCCATGCACCCAACGTCTCTCAATTATTTTTTTATTGCATATAATGCCACCATATTGGCAATGTCCCATTCATATATGGCCTACCAAAAACTCACAAAGAAAATATCCGTTGAGATATAGCAATATAGGCAGTCCTATATATAATCTTTCACAATTATTACACAGCCCCACAAAAAAAAAAGTTCAGACCAGCAAACCAGACCTATCTATTTTCGGTCGCTGAACCCGAATTCGAGGTCAAAAAAATTCGTACACCCCCAAAATCTTCAGCTAGAGCCAAAAAACGCCCCTGGACTGGGGTAAAAAGAATATTAAGCTACGAGAATAGTTGTTACATCCTAATCGATCGAATTATACAAATTAAGGTTAAACAGCAGCGTACATACAATAGATATGAAACACACCCCCAGTGAGGGGCGAAAACTAGCTAGGTTAAAGTGATAAAAAAACTGCATCAGGTCTGACGTAATCTTCATAAACTGCCCCTATAGGGTTTCAAGGACACAAAATAAGAGAAAACGTACAATCCAACAGGATTTCTATTTTGCGTAGTACTCTAAAATAGAACTAGAAGCTTACGTACCATCAACGTCCTACAGTGTCAACCCTCAGATGGTGTGAAAACTACTATTTATCTATCTATCTATAAAAAGTTACAGTGAATTCTATAAAAATTCGAAAACCTGCGTTGTGTGGAAGTGAGACTATGTTCGACGCTGTGCTTGAAAACCACCCCCACGGGGTTGCGAGTTGCAATCCCTATATACGTAGGATGCTGGAAAAACAAAGAGAAACTAACCGGATTTACATTTTTATGGATGCTATGATTAGCAAAAATCGTGATGCACACTTCCAGTGTCCTACGGATATAGAGGTAGCATCTCGCAACCCCATGGGGGTGGTTTTCAAGCACAGCGTCGAACATAGTCTCACTTCCACACAACGCAGGTGTTTCGAATTTTTATAGAAGTCACTGTAACTTTTTATAGATAAATCTTGCATAGGGGGTAGTTTTCACACCATCTGAGGGTTGACACTGTAGGACGTTGATGATACGTAAGCTTCTAGTTCTATTTTGGAGTACTACGCAAAATAGAAATCCTGTTGCATTTTACGTTTTCTCTTGATTTGTGTCCTTTAAAGTCGGGGGTGGTTGTTCTCAACCCTATAGGGGCAGTTTATGAAGATTACGTCGGATCTGATGCAGTTTCTTATCACTTTAACAAAACTTAGACATTTCGAGCTTTTTCAGCAGTTATTACTGTTTTGGATCGATTTTTTTATAAATGAGGGTTAGTGGGAGAAGTGGGAGGGTAGGGGTTGGGCCACGTGCGTTACGTCAGACAAGTCAAAGTTATAGGCGGCGCATTCCTACAAAAAAAATAAGGTCATTTTTTGGTCACATTTTTTTAACTCCTTTCGGTGGGGAAAACCTACTGATAAATTTTCCGCAGGTCGTGGTAAATCACCTTGTATATTAATTATAACGAGATCTGGAACTAGATTATATTTTGTGCTTAATGCGTTGAAGGGTTGGGTGGTAAATGTGGGCAAATAGATAAGGCAAGCAAGTGAAAGTCCATAAAATTGGGATTTAGTGTACGTACGAGAAATCAAGATCTTGTTTTTTTTGGCAACACACGTAATTTTAAGTAAAACAAAGTTATAATTCAATACCTATACCCTACACCATTTCAACAAAACTGAATAGCAATATTATTTTACAACATAAACAAGACATGGATTCTTCATCATATAAGCTCAAGC
Source organism: Rutpela maculata (assembly GCA_936432065.2). Lineage (NCBI taxonomy): Eukaryota > Metazoa > Arthropoda > Insecta > Coleoptera > Cerambycidae > Rutpela > Rutpela maculata. Next base: position 4,483,060 of record OW386286.2, read on the forward strand.
TACTCAAGCCCTCAAAGTAATGGATACTTTCCTAGTTTCAAAGAGATAGATAAACATTTTTATCTTCTTGAGTGCTCTCTAATGGGTCATTTATTTGCTAAGGGAAGACATGCCAGAATACGTCAAACATAAAACAACGGCGGAATCTGATATTTAAATACTTTACTGCAGTGAAATTGACTTTCATTTTACCATATAACGCGTTTTTCATATTCTTCTCCATTACTAATATAATTTACATTTCAAAGTATAATACGATAGTTAAATATACCTTACTAAATTTATCGACAGATTTATTTGTTCGATAAGTTTTACCTATAAACTGGGAGAAAAGAGAAGCGAAAAATTGCCTGGAAAAATCTTTGTATTGACTAGTAACACGAAGGAGAAACGTAAGCATTTGTAGGACGATAAATGAATCTCCCTTTGATTTTGTTTGTATGTTTTAATCCCCTCATTCAAAGTAAAAAAAACCGCTGCCTAAGGAATCACTACTTCCAGATCCAGACTTCCTATCCAAGTCTCTTACAACGAAAATACAATATTTGTACTCTACTATGTAGAAATAATTATTTATGAAACTTTAATAGTATAATATTTGAAATCGTGTACCCCAAAAATAAAATTATATGCCACATCGGTGGTGTGGGGGTGAATGAAGTGAAAAAAATTCTTGGTGACTTTGGATTCTGTACACACACTAAATCACAATATTTCACCCTCTTTAATAATGGGGTGGGGATGTAACAGGGGTGGCTAATGCCAAAATTTTTTTTGAGACCTTAGCTTCTCTTATATTTACTAAATACCAATTTCATGGACTCTTACTTGCTTGATTTACTCCATTTACCCCAACTTACCCCTCAACTCTTCAACGGAATAAGATCAAAATATAATCTAGTTCCAGATCTCGTTAAAATACATACTTATGACATATTTCAACTCAATATTTTAAACGGTTCCAGAGTAATCATGAGCACCAAAAAGTTACAAGACCAACAGACAGACCGACGCGACAGACAATATTTTTGCTAAAACTTAAAATCTTGACGTTTCATGACGTTCTAAGCCTATTTCAACAATGAAAATTTTCAAAAACTATTTTTGCCTTAGTATACTTCCACTGGATGTTGAAGTAATACGCAGAAAAAGGCGGCATGACAAAGATATATATAAAAAATCATTATTTGCCTTGGACTACACGATAGAAGTAAAGCCTCTACTTGAAGCATTTTCATCGAGGAAACCTACTACGCATCCATACTACTCGAGGTAACCCACTGTGCATCCAATTTACTCGAGAAAAGCCACTGCGCTTTCATACTTCTTGAAGTAATCCACTGCGGATCAATTTTACTCGAGGAAACCCACTGCACATCCATACTACTTGAAGTAACCTACTGCACATCCAAAATCCTCGGGGAAACTTACTGCGCATCCATACTACTCGAGGTAACATACTGCGCATCGATGGTACTCGAGGAAAGCCGCTGCGCACCCACAATACTCGGGAAAACCTGCGTATTCACAGTACTTGAGCAAAGCCACAGCGCATCTATAATACTAGGGGAAACCTACTGCACATGTATAGTATTCGAGGAAACCCACTGCGCATTCATGCTACTCGAGGTAACTTTAATAACATAATATTTGAAATCGCTAACGCAAAAGCCTATAAAACGATATGCCACATCGGCAGTAAGGGTGGGGGTGGATTAATTAAAAAAAAAAGTTTCAGGCCTTAGGTTCTTGTATATATGCTAAATTACAATTTTATTTTTTCAACCTCTTTAATAATAGGGTGTGGGTAGTAATGGCTAATGGCAAAAATTTTTTTGAGGCCTTAACTTCTTTTGTATATACTAAATACTAATTTTATGGACTCTTACCTGCTTGATTTACCTATTTACCCCCATTTTATCTCCTCCCCCCAACGGAATAAGATGAAAATATAATCTAGTTCCAGATCTCGTTAAAATACATACGTGTACCAAATTTTAAGTCAATATCTTAAACGGTTCTAGAGTAATCGTGCGCACAAAAAAAGTTACAGGCAGACCGACAGACAGACCGACATATGGAAAAAATTTTTTGCTCAAACTTAAAATCTCGACGTTTCGTGACATTCTAAGCATATTTGGGCAATCAAAATTAAAAAAAAAATTTTTGCCGTTACTATACTTCCACTGGATGTGGAAGTAATTGGTAATCGTTAGTCTCTCGAAATTCAGAAAGATGAAAGGTGGCAGTTTAAAGTGAGCCGTGAAGAGAATACGATATTTTAAAACCGCTGCTCAAGGATTCACTACTTCCACAACCAGATTCTCTATCCAAGTCACTCACATCGAAAAAACTTTGTATGTGGAAATAATTGTTTATGGAACTTTAATAACATAACATCAAAACCCATAAAACGATACCCCACATCGGTAGTGGGGTGGGGGTGGTGATAGGGGGGTGGTAGTGGATGAAGTAAAAAAATATTTTGAGGCTTCTGGTTCTTGCACGTACACTAAATCCCTTTTTTTTTCATCCCCTTTAACGATGAGGTGGATGTGGTAATGGGGGTGACTAATGCCAAACATTTTTTTGAGACCTTAGCTTCTCTGTATATACTAAATACCAATTTTATGGACTCTTAAATGCATTTACACCGGATTTACCCCCATTTACCCCCAACTCTTCGACGGAACAAGATGAAAATATAATCTAGTTCCAGATCTCGTTAGAGTACATATGTGTACCAAATTTCAAGTCAATATCTTAAATGGTTCCAGAGTAAACGTGCGCCCAAAAAAAGTTACAGGCAGACAGACCGACAGATAGAAATTTTTTTTCGCTCAAACTTAAAATGTCGACGTTTCATGACATTTTAAGTCTATTTGAACAATAAAAAATGTTTAAAAAATGTTTGTCGTTACTATACTTCCACTGGATGTGGAAGTAAAAATGATAACTACTGATAATAATTAAAAATTGATAACTACAGTGATGGGATATATAATCGTAAAGTGAACCGGTCTAAAAATCAACAAAAATGGATATAAAACTGGCTTTATAATCAAATGTCACTTTTAAGAGAATTAGAAAAACATGATCCTGATAACATTAAGAATTATTTATAATAATAATAATAATAATAATTTTATTTACCTCTGGTTGCCACAATAAAGTGGATAAGGCAAGTCAAAAATTCACATAAAATTTGTAAAATACAAACAGATAAAAAGAGACAATACATATGATATATAATACTACAGAATGTAAACAAAAAAAATCCTCTCGAGATACATTTTTAGATTTTAGAATCTTAATTTATTTATTTATTTATTTTTTTTTTAATTTGTTGATTTACTTATCGACGTTCTAATAAAAATGGATTAAGCAAAAATTAATTTTTTGTATATATTGAGCGTTCAGCTACTATTGAGGAAGTTTTCAAACTCTCTTAAATTATAGATAGACGTATAGATGAAATAATATTTCTAATTTCAGCATACCTATAGTTCGTAGTTTTGCTGCCTGGTCTCTCCCCACTCAGAATGTGAAGTTATTGAACATTTTCCAGATCTTATTTACATGAGCTTAATAAAAAAACTGTAGTTACATTATAACATCCTATGTTACAATCTTGTAAAAAACCGCTGCCCAAGGAATCACTACTTCCACATCCAGATTTTCTATCCAAGTCTTTCACAACGAAAAAATTTTGAATGTGGAACTAATTGTTTATGGAATTTTAATAATATAATGTTTGAAATCCTCTACCTCAAAAGCCCAAAAACGATACCCCACATCGGTAGTGGGGTGGGGGTGGTGATGGGGGGTAGTGGGGGTGGATGAAGTAAAAAAATATTTTGAGGTTTTTGGTTCTTGTACACAGTACACACACTAAATTATAATCTTTTCTCATCCCCTTTAATAAATGGGGTGGCGGCGGTAATGGTGGTGGCTAATGCCAAAAATTTTTTTGAGACCTTAGCTTCTCTTGTATATACTAAATACCAATTTTATGGACTCTTACCTGCTTCATTTACCTATTTATTTACCCCAATTTATCCCCCAACCCTTCGACGGAACAAGATGGAAATATAATCTAGTTCCAGATCTCGTTAAAATACATACGTGTACCAAATTTCAAGTCAATATCTTAAACGGTTTCAGAGTAAACGTGCGCACAAGAAAAAGTTACAGACAGACCGACAGACAGACATTTTTTTTCACTCAAACTTAAAATCTCGACGTTTCATGACATTCTAAACCTATTTGAACAATAAAAATTTTTTTAAAAATTTTTTGTCGTTACTATACTTCCCTCCGATTAAAGAACTTATATCTAGATACATAACAGGCTATCTTTTCACTATATACCTTTGCTCCTAACATAGTCACATTATATGTCCGTTAAAAAGAATAGTTGAACATCACATCCCATAGGCAACAGTGGCGTTGTGTGTGTAGAAAATGTGTAGAATGGTAAATATTTTCATTAAAATGAATTATTGCAATTTCTGCATTACTGGCTCTTTATATAACGTGATGTAGGCATACGATATTACAGTAAGATAAATATGTATTGAAAGGATATTAAAATTTAATTGCTTTTTACTTTATAATTGTAAACTGAACTTCATCATGTTACGACTATGGAACGAACGATTTTCTTCTTTTCTAAACTGCTTTCTGCAAACGGCACAGCACTTCACTATTTATTTGCACTAAATATATTGTCACTAAACTGTGTAAATATGAATAGAGAATATTATTTAGGTATTGAGCAAATCACAACTTAAAATAAAAAGAGTTCTTCACCACATTTTGATCGAAAAACGCTTATTAATATTAATGGCGGATATATTGTCAAAAGTGTCAAACTGAGATTATGATAATCAAACGGAACCGATGGTGCCCGAATCGGTCGCGAAGAGATCAACTAGCCAATGAAGAACTTATGGGAAGAAGTGCCCTAGATTGTGAATCTTTCGGGATCACACAAAGTAATGCCATTATGTATCTAGATATAAGTTCTTTAATCGGAGATACTTCTACTGGACGTAATTACAAATATATAATTTACAATCATTTATAAAGTCAACAAAATGTCGCCATTTTGTTGGTGTAATTGTCCAGTAATAAAAAAAATCTTGCTTTTCGTTATAGGTGTTCAATTTTTTTTGGGCGTTTAAAACACTTACTTTAGAAAACATTTACATTCGCCATATTGGAGTCGCCATTTTAATTTTTCTTATTTTGACTTAAGATTCGTAATGAGTGATCCCAAAACATAAGTATCCTTCGTTTCAAAAATAAATGAGCAATACATTTTCTGATATTAAATTTCCTTGGGGATAAAAGCAAGTATCGGGGATGGCCCCGATACCTGCCTTTCATGCTTCTATAGGAATAGAAACTGAAGAATAATTACCCATAAAGAAAAATTATAATTACGTATGAGATTATTCCTAGACACACTTATTATCTCTAGGTACTGTACTATATAATATTCCAGAGAAAGTGTTTAATCATGAAACTGGTACAAAATATAATAATAGCCCATGCTGCCTTCGTATCAGAAATTATCTACTATCTGAATTTTTTCACACATTTATATCACGTTTCTGATTTTCCAGTCGAACGCCTTCCAGTAAAAAATAACGGATGACTGATTCTGATTGGTAAAGTGCTGACGATCACCGAATCTGACTTTCTACCACGTCAGCGTAATTTTACTCTACGCTATGCTGAAATATATATGACATTCTCATGAATATTAATCAAAGAGTGGGATTTACAATAGAAGATGCAACACGGCTTCCTGCTTTGTCTTCAGTACAATTTATGAATGCAAATTAAAAGTTTCCCATTTTGTATCCTTGCAACTCTGCTTTAATGTGAATTTTTAGATAATTAAAAAGGAAAACAGATACGTATGGATGGGTTTCGATATTTACGAGTTTCCTTTCTTAGTGTGAAACAATATTTAAAAAAACGTTGGCAGAACCGATTATTATCTGATTCTCCTTCTATTCATGCTCGTTAAATTTGTCACGGTCACTAGCCATGTCCTTTTGCATGAAGGTAAGAAGGTTAATATCGATTACATTGGAATAATATTAACGCAAATTAGTTTCTACAAATTTTTTTGTCTTTTAGTTAATTAATTATATAAATTGGCTATAATACAGGGTGGAAGCACTGGAAGTCTAATACAGTGTGTCCCCGGATGGCATACCGCACTCTTGTAAATTTTCTTATTTGCCGAGAAAAAAGTCATTCTTATAAAAAGTTTTGCTTGTTTCAGGAAGTCATAAACAGTTGTCAAACTTGAGATAAATTATACAGGGTATTCTAAAAATTAGAAAATATGAAGTCGAGTTTAAACAAACTACCTTTTTACATTTTTTATTGAAAACTTTATTTAATAACATAGTTTTTCAATTATGAAGAAAAACTCTAATACGGAGTTTAGTTCTCATTGAATGTGCTTTTATTGCAATTTTAAGGTAGAACAGTTAGCGGATAACTAAAATATTTAATTCATATAAAACATTTGACGAACATGTGCTCTCTTTTGTTTGACATAATACCATGACTTAGATGGCTTTCCACAAAAGCATGGTACACTGTCTTTAATTGTTTCCAGCCTAAAAGTCTTTGAATTGTCTATTTTGCATAATATATATCTTATTTTTTTTTTCAACGTTTCAATGTGCATATCCCATCTTAGATGCTTGTCAATAACCACTCTGAGGTAGATATAACTTTCTTCATAGATTTGATAATAAATTCTTGATGATTTATGTTTATTTTTAAGTGTTGGAAATTAGGTAAGGTATTACAATACGGAGGAAAGTTTATAAACACTGTTTTTTTTCTCTATTTTCAGCTGAGTATTTGCTTCATACCATTCTCTCCTTTTTGTTTCAGGTTGGTCCAGGATTTGTCTTCGTAGAATATGGCAGTGTCATCTGCAAATGCATTTATAGTTCGTTCCGTTTCCATTTCAAGCAAATTATTTATGTACATGTTAAACAACGTGGATCCTAATACGGTGCCCTGTGGCACTCCGCATACGATATCTTCATATTAGCTATTGGTATTGTTTACTTGGACGCACTGTTTTGTTTCTATGAGGTAAAATTTAAACATTTTAAAGCATACTCTTCTAATTCGAATGCTTTCTGAATGTTTGCAAAAATGCATAATGATTTTATTTTTTATCTAGACATTTATATGTATTTTCAGTTAGTTCATTAATTGCATCTTGTGTACTTTGTCCTTTTTTGAAGCCAAATTGGTGTTTCGATATTAGTGAATTTTTATTTAGGTAATCCGTTAGTCCCCTTTTTACAATTTTTTCAAATATCTTTGATAAACTAGATATTGAAGCAACTGGTCTATAATTCCTCACATCTATCTTATCACCTTTCTTGAATAACGGTTTTATCACAGAGATTTTAAAATGAGATGGACATTCTCCAGATTCAAAGATTTTTTAGTTATAAATGTAAGTGGACGAGCAATTTTATTTTGTATTGTTTTTAGCATCTCTGCTGAAAATCCATTAACCCAACTAGATTTTTTGTTTTTTAGGGAGGTTATTTTCTTTATAACTTCGCTATCATCAGTTGGAGAAATGTACCTACATAGTTTTTTGATATGCGGAAGTTTATGATGGTTTATCCATATTAGTTCGGGTTATTCTTGCGGCTAGAGTTTGTTCTAATTTTATTTATTTGTGTATTTTCAGAAAAGTTGTTATTCGTAGCCTTATTAAGTACGCTTCACAAATTTTTAGAATCATTTTCATTTTCGTAAATTTGCCTTTCGTAAAAATTAAATTTCGTTGTTTTTATTAAGGTATGTGTAATTTATTTCTATACTGTTTATACTTTTTTTTTTAGGTTTTTATTTCCTGGATATTTTAGCAATTGTTTTTTAATTTTCTTTTTTTTTTCTGATTTTTCTAAACCTTGTGGCTGATGGTTTCCGGGTCTACTTATATGCTGTCTTTGTTAAGTGCTTGAAGTTTCGACCATCTTGTCGTGGTCTTCTTCTGAAGCGAAGAAGAAGACCACGACAAGATGGTTGATACGTCAAGCACCAAACAAAGTCAACAAAGAAGCCAGCAGTCAGATCACCAGCTGTTCGAAAGCCTTAGCAACAAAAAGTAAAAGAAAATATCAGTCGTTTTGAATTTTTAAGCTTTTACGTTAGGCTTGTTATCAGTGAATCCTGAAATCACCATTTAAAATATTTTAACGCAAATCTGCAAAAATATTGCAATTATTGCAGCCATATTGAATTCGCCATTTTGAATGTTTAAATTTTGACATCATATCTATTTAAAAAATTCACAATCTATCTCATACTATTGACCTATTTTCCTTTCTAATTTAATTTCAACTCCGATTAAAGAACTTATATCTAGATACATAATGGCATTGATTTATTTGTTGTTGAAAGACTCACAATCTAAGGCACTTCTTCCCATAAGTTTCTGACTGGCCCATCGGCCTTGCGGATGTTTCCTACACGATCAGTTCAGTTTGATTATCATAAGCTTTGTTCAATAATCCTCCACTCTCTACACCAGTGCAAATTTATCTCTCTTCAATTAATGCAGAGTCTCACTCTATCTCCTTCTATTATCTGCACTAGTGCAGCTAGTGTAGGGTATTTGAACACACCCATTATTTCAGTTTGACAGTGTCCGCCATAATGTCAATAAATGTTTCTCGTGTTCTCCGACGAAAAAGTGATGAAACAGTAATTTTATTTTAAGTTGTGATTTGCTTAATAATATTCTCTATTCATATTTACACAGTTTAGTGAAAATTTAATGCTACATATTTATGTTGAAGTGCTGTGCCGTTTGCAGAAGGAAGTTTAGAAAAGAAGAAAATCGGTCGTTTCATAAGAAAGTAGGTCATAGTCGTACCATGATGGCGTTCAGTTTACAGTTGTAATAACAATATTATAAATAATGTCCTTTCAATATATATTTCTCTTGAATAAAACATCTCTACCTATGATATTTTTCAAATCCGCGTTATGTTCATAGAGGTTAACCAACAATTATTACATAAAATATGTACAAATATTGACATTTTCCCTTCTACACATACCCGCCACTGTTGCCTATGGGATGTGATGTTCATCTATCCATTTTAATGGACATATAATGTTACTATGTTAGGAGCAAATAAGGTATATGAAGAAAAGATAGCCATTATGTATCTAGATATAAGTTCTTTAATCGGATAATTTCAAACAATTACGAAAAATTTATGAACAAGAGATTGCTGAAATTGTTGAACAACTGTAATTTAATAAAAAACCGCTGCCCAAGGAATCACTACTTCCACATCCAGATTCTCTATCCGAGTCACTCACAACGAAAAAACTTTGTATGTGAAAATAATTGTTCATGGAACTTTAATAATATAATATTTGAAATCCTCTACCCCAAAAACCCATAAAACGATACCCCACATCGGTAGTGGGGTGGGGGTGGTGATAGGGGGGTGGTAGTGGGGGGTGGATGAAGTAAAAAATATTTTGAGGTTTCTGGTTCCTGTACATGCACTAAATCACATTTTTTTTTTCATCCCCTTCAATAAGGAGGTGGGGGTGGTAATAGGGGTGGCTAATTCCAAAAATTTTTTTGAGGCCTCAGCTTCTCTTGTATATACTAAATACCAATTTCATGGACTCCTACCTGCTTGATTTACCCATTTACCCCAAATTTACCCCAATTTACCCCCCAACCCTTCGACGGAACAAGATGAAAATATAATCTAGTTCTAGATCTCGTTAAAGTACATATGTGTACCAAATTTCAAGTCAATATCTTCAACGGTTTCAGAGTAAACGTGCGCACAAAAAAAAGTTACAGACAGACAGACCGACAGACAGACCGACAGACAGATAGAATGACATAACTAAGACTACCGTAGAAAGTTTGGACTCCAATCATGGAATAGCTAGTGTAGCATGTGACTTCTCAAAAGCATTTGAACAGCGTAAATTTGGAATTAATTCTTTTAAAAGTTGGGTTTTTTAACATTTGAGGTGTGGCAACAAATTGGTTTCGAAGCCATTTAGTGTAAAGGGAACTGCGAACAATTCTAAGAAAATCAACTGAGCAAACAAATTATTCATATTCAGGATGGAGTAATTTTTTTTATTTTCTAAAAAACTTTGTCAGATAAAAACAACCTTACATGTTACATAAAGAACTGGTGTACCTCAGGGACTAGTGCCGGGTCCACTCCTATTTCTACTTTACGTAAACAATTTGCCATCTTGTGTATTAAATTCTTCGACAGCGCTTTCCCTAAAGAGTCACTTTTCTTGGTAAAATGCGATACTTCTACAGATATTCCACTTAATGTAAATGAATGCTTAAACGATATATGTAATTGGTGTGAAGCCAATAATTTTAATAAAACATATTGTATAAACTTTAATCAAAGACAGTGAGCGAATTTCACAACGGCAAACTTTAAAAGCTTACTATTCGGTAGATAATTATATGGAGGATAATAATATATGAAACCAACAAAGTAGGTACATACATATAGTGAAAGTGTATAAATTCTTGTCTAAGTAGAAAATATAGTATTTTACTGAATTTTAATTAGCGTAACAATTGCAATTTAAAATTTTTTTGTAAAGTGTGTGTTCACTCAAAAACTAAATTATATATTGTATATACAGAGTGGAACATTAATAATAGGCCATAGTTCAAGGGTCTCTCTTTGGATCAAAATATGAGGATGTAACTAAACATGCTTTAGTAAATTGTTGCTGTGGAAAGAGATACAGGGTGTCAAATTTGTAATTTTTTTTCTTTTTTTGCCAATATCTCAACTACCTCTTGACCGATTTTCTCTCAATTTGGCAAAGAAACGTTTTTTAACCTAAGAGACAATAATTTGTGAATCACATCACGCTATCCCATGGAGGGCGCCTCATGAGCTATACCTGATGATGAATATTTTTTCTATTTTTTTTTTACCAAACGTAGTGGCACCTTTGACTAGAAAATCTCATGCAGGAGTAATTTCTACGTAAAAAAAAGGTGCACTTGAGAGAACTTGATAATTCCAACCGTTTTCGAGAAAACTGCCACATAGAATTCTTTGAAAACAAACTCAATTTGAAAAGGACAAAGGACAAATTGTATTTAATGAAAAGTGTGCTTTGATGAGGTCTTAGTTCTGTCAAAATGTCAAATTAATGAAATTGTTTGGTTAGATCCTCATATTTTGGTCCAAAGAATCTACCTTTGAATACAATTGTGAACTCCAAAATCCAATTCCGAGTTAAAAAAAAAATATATGAAGACATGACCCTTCTGGACTTTCGTAAAAATATGCCTACCTATATAGATATTGTGACGTGCTTACACCCTTTTTGTAAACACCCTGTATCGTGGGTTCGGAAATTTTAACAGCAGGGTAACACTAAAACACTAATTTATTAACTTACTAAATACAACAATTAATTAACTACTCGGAAATTTTAACAGCAGGGTAACACAAAAACACTAATTTATTAACTTACTAAATACAACAATTAATTAACTACTTTACTAGTATTACACTGTATACTATTTCACTACTTTTTTCTCTTTGATCTGTTCACTTTCTGATCAAACTAAACTCAAACTGTTCTGTCTGAACTACTCATTCAACTGTCCATTAGAACTGTACTAACTGAACTCAACTTCCTCTCTGGTTTTACTCCATACTTTATATACCTAAAGATGACAGATCTCGATGCTTCTGTGATGACGTCACCATGATCTAGATATATCTAGCAAGTTCTTTACTATTCCTAGATCTTCTAGTAGGTTCTTTCTCTAGTAGGTGCAAATCCACATTCAGACATCCGAACTAATTGAATTTGGGCCTACTGCATTGTATAACCAACATAACCTTAAATTTTAAGGGGTTGCAACATATTACAATATATTATATAGATTAGAAAATAAAAACTGGATATTTCTTTGATTTTATATCAAGTGTCAAAAGTGTAAAAAGAATTTTGCTCATATCTACAATCTACATAATTCCTTCTTAATGACTGAACTTTAATTTCAAACGAAATTTGCTTTTTAATATCACTTTGTTAAATAATATTAGGAATCAGTCAGTGAACAATTTTAGAAATATATTACACTTTATTACCTACTAACATCTTAACAGAAAATTTGAAAGTTTCAAATGTAATATTGAAATCTGACGAAATATTAAATGTTTGTGATTTATGTAGTAGAAAATGAGAAAAATATACGAGGCAATAAGTAATAATGTCAATCATTTATTTATTAAGAATTTTTTCATTACCTACTAACGACTAACGTCGATTTTCTGTACTCTTTCGAAGTTCATTCAATATAGATTGTGTTTTTTTCTCTGTCTAAAGAAAATTAAATTTACTGCTTGAAAATATTCACAAATTACTTTACGTAGCGAAACACTTTACTATTTTACTTATAGTACATTGCAGACTTCTAAGCATCATTAAAACTCTGAAGTAATACTACAATCTCGATATTTTAAGGAACATCACATACCTAGAGGAATATATCGCGCAAGATAGCCAAAAAACATATTTTTCTTTGAGTTGCTATTCCATTTTGTACGATCCTGTTTAGGTATGAATTCATACGCCACACAACCAAATGTTTTGACGTGACTAAGTTTTGCTTTACTATCCCATAATTCGAATGGGGTGGAGTTAGGTGCCTGTTTTGTTGGCGTTCTGTTTAAAGTGTACACTGCAGTTTTGATTGCTTCAGCCCATAGTTCCTCTGGTACCGCCCTTGAAGCCATCATCGACCTTGCAGCCTCAGCAATCGTGCGGTTGTCGCGTTCACTACGACCATATTGCTGCAGCGGGTAAGGCGCAGTTTTCTCATGTTCAAGTCCGCCTTTTGCAAAGGAAACATTAAAGCTTTCATTTACACATTATGTACCATTGTCGCTGCGAACTTTCTTAATAGAATAGCCAGACTTATTTTTAATTAAATTTCCCAACTCAACAAATTTACTAAATACTTGTGATTTTTGCCGAATTGCAAACACGAACCGAAAACCCGAATAATTTATAAAATATGTCGACAATATTGAACATAACGGAAAATAAATGTCATTTTCATGTACAGGTCAAAATTAACTAGAGACCGTACTCTAGATGAAAAATTTAGACAAAGTAATTTTTTTCAAGAAAAATGGCTGCCATCTTGGTTCCTACCCAAGTAACAATTTAAATGCCATCAAGTATTTCTCGGGATTTATCACAGATTTAAGAAGGTAAATAAACCGAACTGGGTTTTATTATTTCTTTTGTGCATACCAATTTATCTGCAGATAATGCGTATTTAAAAAAAGGTCTTCAAGTTATCTTTAAAGCAATTTGTTAAACCTCTTTGCTCTTTGGGACCTATTGGTTGTATAGCCACTTAATTGCTGCATTATTCAAAATCAGAATAAACTCATTAAGTTTTATAGTGGATATTAAATATTTTGTTTTGTGGTAGACATCTATAAATCTTTTGGTTTTATGGGAATTTTAAAATATTAAATACTTTTTATGATCAAGCAATAAAACTAATAAGTCTTAAGTAGTCTTACCATTAATATATGTTATCATAAATACTATTTGCTTTTAAGGATAATTGGTAAAGGTTCCTTAAAACCTAATAGTTTTTTGGTAGCTTTATCAAGCTACGTTAAAACTTTTTGGTTTTTATAAAGCACTTATAAATCCTTCGGTTCCCCCACTTACGCCTTTAAACTTTGAGAGAGGGCATATAACGCATAGTAAACGCTATTTTGTAATTGCTGATTCTAGTTTAAACAGTGCAGTACAACGCAAAAAAGCATTTTAGGTACCTATGTACTTAGTAAAATGTCAAATATTCAAAGGATTATAAGGAAACTGTTTAAAATCTACTTACTTGAAGTTTTTCACTTTTTCTTGCTCAATTAACGCTATAATCACAGAAATAAAGGAAGTTAATAATCGCACACTCAAAAACATACGAAATAAATAATGTTTTTTTAGGTTATGTTGTCTAAGCTAAGTATATTTGGATTAGAGATTATCAGAGACAAATCTTCATCTTTTAAAGAAGAGTAGTAAGGCTGGGTAAAGTTTTACAGGCTTTAAAATAGTAATAAAGTGGAGCAATTGGAATTTAACAAAACTTTTTGTTTTATAAAAATATTTCCTAAAGCCACAATCTCTTAATAGGATATTCTATTAAAATAAACGGTTTTATTAATTTTTCAGTCATGTTTTTTTCTGTTAACTATGGCAGACATGTTTGAACAAAGTTGGGGCAACAGTGTTCAGTAATATTTTTCGTATTCTTACTGTTTACATTTAGCCTGCAACTATCTAAAATGTGTTAATATGTCATATAAACCCCTAAAAAGCCCAAAATCATACTGAGTAAGCTAAAACTAGGGCTATTATTTTTTTAATTAATTGTAAATAATAATTAACAAGCTAAAAACGTACTCTTCGCCGGTTTACTAAACTTTTTATATAATTGTTACACATCCTATAGGATACTCTTCGCAGTTTTTTGTAAATAATGTTGGTTTTAGACATTTTTAATTTTATAGTACGAACTTAGTTGGTGAAAGACTCAGTGTAAAACTGTAAAATAAATTAAATTTAAAAAAAGGCTACATAGCCCATGTGGGGTTTCGAACCTGGGACCCTTGGATTCCGAGTCAAAAGCGTAAGAACTACCTAACACGTAAAAAATGTAAATTTTTACAGAAACATAAAAATCAGAATTCGTTCACTAACACAATGATATGAAAATTTTTTGCCTGCGAACGATATTTCCGGTTTTAGAAATGTGCCGATCTAATACAATATAGTCTTCGTTTGTGTAGTTGCGATGAGTATAGTAAGCTGACAAATGAAAGGCTCGTGATTTTTTTTAAAGTTCTTTGATATACTTTATCGATAAAGTGGTCTGCGTTGACAATTTTTTGATAGTAGGTTGTTTATTAATATCAAACTTTAAAACATTAGCACATGCAGATATTTTAATTGAGGCAGACATTTTATTACTTGGCGACATTTTCTGATTTAGACAATTTAAGGGCAACAAGTTTTCGACAAAGAATTATTAAAGACACAATTATTTATGATGTCCTCAAAGCAGGCTTAAAATTTGATTGCAAGTACTAACGGTTTTAAGAAGATTTTATAAAAGCTTTTATGGTAGACTTGAAAACATCTTGCAGATTTGGGTTCTAAAGTACTGTTAGTTTTATTGATTTTTTTTAGGAAGATATTTATAACCTTTATGAAAGGTCTTTTTTGGTTTTATACAAGGTTTATTGCAGCTTTTAAGAGGTTGTCTAGTATAAACAGTTTTACGATCAGTTTTATTATATAGACTTAATAACCTCTAGCAGATTGTGATGTGATAAAACTTAAATTGTTACTTGGGTAAGAGCGCATCCAAATCGAAAATGAATCTCTTTGGAATAAGGAATATCTGTGCCAAAACCTAGACGGTTTTTCTTTTTTCAATACTGCCAGCACGATGTTATATCAGATGCTAAAAGATTAAGATGTTAAAAGAAATAATTAATTGATTATTTATATTTTTATATTTCTTCCTTATTTCAGTGATGTAGCAGGGCATCGCACAATTGCAGTGGCACAGCTTCTGCAGCCTTTTATTATTATTAGTATTACTGACGGACAAGGATGGTAAATTAATGAAATTATACTTAACTTTTATCTCTCCTAAATTTCAAATTTTATCAGCATGCTAATACTGCATGTATACTATTACATTTTGCCATGGTTTACTTTGTCTCCTTATCAAGTATTATGTTACGAATAATTAAATCTACAGTGTAATTTCCTGCTGATTGAACATCAATGAAATTTTGTGAAATGGATCAGATTTAAATTTTAATTAAATGAATACATGCTTCTCTGCTTTTGACATAGTTCTCTTGAATCGATGATACCATTAATTATTTTTAAAATTACCTCTGCTTCTAGTTTAAACTCGGTTAAACATATCGGTTAATTAAAAATAAATTGGCTGGAAATTGAGTTAACGTACTTTTAACTTCAATAGATGGAACTAAAATACTTTATGCTTAAAGGTTTTCCTAAATTTCAATGAATATAAGTATAGTAGCGTCGTATACTGGGTGCCACAGGCTCCCCCCATGCTTCCTTTATTTTTTAACTTATCCATTTGAAATTTGGGGTGCATAAACTACCTGTAAAAATTGATTTTTTGACATAAAAAAACCATATGAGACCATTTCCAGTTTACACAGAAATTACCTTAACTTTCGATTTTTAAATGGAATACCCTGTATATTTTTACATATTTGGATTCAAGACAACATTCTGAGTATACCATGAGATTTTCGCGAATTTTTGAGTCGATTTTCAGTTTTTTTAAGCAATTTAAGTCAAAATTCAAAATAGAAAAACAAATAGCATAAATTTGAAATGGGTATCAATTAATTCAGAAAAAAATCTATATTTTATTGAACACTAGGAGCCACCACCGTTTCATTTGAAAAAAAATGTTTTCGATAAAAACGTGATTTGTTCAATTTTGGAGGCTTCGTAAATAGTTATTAATGAATTTTAAACGAAAAATTATATTTTTCCCTTGGACTTTACCTGCCGTAGAACAAATTTTGGTATTCCAAAACAGTCTAGACGAATGTCTTAAAATGCTTTAAAAAACTGAACATTGACTCAAAAATTCGCGAAAATCTCATGGTATACTCAGAATGTTGTCTCGAATCCAAATATGTAAAACTATACAGGGTGTTCCATTTAAAAATCAAAAGTTGCGGTAATTTCCGGGTAAACCGGAAATGGTCTCATACCGTTTTTATGTCAAAAAACCCATTTTTACAGGTAGTTTATGCACTCCAAATTTCAAATGGATAAGTTAAAAAATAAAGGAAATATAGGAGGAAGCCTCTAGCCTGTGGCACCCGGTATATTAGTCGAGGAAATATAACACAAAAATAGCCCAACCTTCAATTTTTTTTGCAGTAAGTCGGATTAAGATGGGGTTTTTTGCATTCGCTTCGTTAACTCGATATCCATTATTCTAGAAAATCAAAAATAAAATTAATATTTTTAATAGATAAAATAAATATCTTTATAAAGTTTGTTCAATATTTATCATAAAAAACACTATAATTTATATATACGTGAACTGATAAATTATATACCGGTATACTTAACGAAAATATCTATGACGCAACAAAGTAAAACCAACGGAATTTTGGAATCTCGTATAAAGAAGGCGCCAATTTGAAATTTTAACTAGTTTTACTTCTATCAAATAATACATTTTTGTAGTAAAAATAATTTTTTTTATTTTTAATTAATAATTAATTATAATTTGTTGCGTCATAGATATTTACGTCGAAATGATGAAGAAGGTTGCAGTGGAAAACTTGTTCTATCATAATAATATATTAACTAGCATTCATTAACGCAATGTTAGAAAGTTTGACGACAAAATTTCAGTAAAACTCTAGGAGATGACGTTATTAGCCAGGTCGCGTGCACCAGGTCCTCCGGAGGAGGTTGCCGATGTCAGATTCTGGACGAGCGGCCCGAAAAACCCCCGGGTGATGAGTTTCGATCGATTTTCCATGAGTTTACAGGGAACTCCAGGTGATGACGTTCCTGGTGCCGTCCTGACCTCCAGGTGCACAGGGAGCTCATTTAGACATCACATTCAGGTCCAGCGACTCAAAAAACCCCCGGGTACTGAAATTACTTGAAAAGATGCACTTATAAGAATGCACTTTTCGATGCAGCAATGCAATTTCAAAAAAGTACAAGACCAAAATATGGCACAAAGTTTCTAGACGAGTTAACGAAGCAAATGCAAAATACCACATCTCAATCCGACTTACTGCAAAAAAATTGAAAGTTGACTGCTATATTTCCTAGCCTATATAACGACTGGCGAAAAAAGAGCCATTAAATTGCGTTGGGATAATGACCGCAAAAAATTGTTTGTTTGAAAAAACAAATATAAAATGTTTTTTTTACAATCGACATATAGGCTTTCTTGCTCACATTTTTTGACACCGCAAAGTTGACGTTTACCGAGGAGTTATAAGTAATATCACTTTGGCGCTCGCCTCCCATGACAACGAGTAAAGTACTTTAGCGTTCTGTCGCGTGCATCTGTCCTTACACAAGTTTAGTCAGAAAATTGAATGAATTGAAAATACGAACTTTAGAATAATTAATAAAATTTGACAGTGATTGTGTTTTGTTTGTCTGTTTACTTTGATCACATATACAAGGCATATTCATAAAATGTTGATGAATCGCCATTTCCAGCCAAATTTCAACTTACCTTTATTGAAGTGACACCAATTCTTCATTTTTAAATGAAACAACATTTTCAGAATCCTGAGAAAATTCTGAATAGATTTGAACTGTTTTTGTGAGTTTTTACGCCGACTTGATTTTTTTACAGCCAGGTTTTGTTTTGAATATAGAGTGCTGAGATTAATTTTAAATCATCATATTTGACTTCAGGTTCGTAGTTCGCGTTCCCAAAAACATAAATATTCTATGTTTCAAACATAAATGAGTAAATCTTTTTCAAATATTAAATATCTAAATTTAGGTTTTCATCCCTTGAGGGTAAGA
Source organism: Rutpela maculata (assembly GCA_936432065.2). NCBI lineage: Eukaryota > Metazoa > Arthropoda > Insecta > Coleoptera > Cerambycidae > Rutpela > Rutpela maculata. Next base: position 4,501,771 of record OW386286.2, read on the forward strand.
GCAAGTGTCCGCACCATATAAAAACTGAAGATGATACCTTATACTACAATAATAACCCATGAAGAAAGATTATCATTACGTATGAGATTGTTTCGAAATTTTACATATTTTTTGCCTCATAATTTTCAAATAGAAAACAATAAACAACTTTTATAATTTTTCTTTTCATTTTCAATTTGTGTGAACTGAGTTAACCCTCATATCTGACTGACAGTTGATACAGTAGATAACTGGTTTTAGACATTAAAAAAATGATGTCATCCTACTGCATAAGTCTTGCGTGGGTACTTCCAATATCAAATCTTAAATTCATATGGGTTTTTTAAAGAATCTAAGCATAAAAAGAAATAAGTATTTTATTTTCTTTCCACTCACAGTAGTTGCAAAGATGGTGTAAAAAATTAATGCGTCAAATTATTACCACTACTACATAAGCCCATCTAAAAAGACATTGTATTGTATATCTTGTTTCACTTAGTGTCTGAACATAAAAACGCAACTCCATTCATACAAGTAACTGGTCTGCTGAATAGACGCTTAATTTTCTGGGTAAAAGAAAGAAAAGGTAAAGAAAATCCACCCTTAAAAGCTTTCCTTTGAAAGAACTTAAGAAAGAGCAGTTGATTAGTATGTGGGCGTAGATGGGGTGTCTCCGAAGCAAATGAAAATAGTGATTTAAGAAAGCCTAAAAGGAACTGACCAGCCTTGCTATACTTCCATGAAAAATAGGATACAATTAGATACAAACGTGAGGGGTTGTAAATGCTTCTATTAACTTATTTTTGGTAATTACAGAAGCAAATAAAATATGTTCATTTTGTATGTTTTTAACATAATTTAGTTACCAAATTATATATCAATTTTTCAAATTTCATAATTAACTGATAATAATAACATATTTATTGCCCAACAGAATAATCTAATTACAGGATAATATAAATGACAGAATAATGCTGGAAAATACAAGCACAAGGATAAAAACTGTAATATCAGTGAGTATTCTCAATGCCGTAGCTGCTATGTAAAGAAAATAAATAAAAAAATACTACATAATGAAACCTAAAAACTACGTAATACATAATGGCATTAAAAATATAATAAGTATAACCTAAATTGTACAGCACAGTCAAATTAAACAGTGTTATTAAAAGTAACAGACGACATTCTTATAGAAATTGATGTTAATAATCACGTTTTCTTAATCCTTCTAGATTACAGTAAGGTCTTTGATACCTTAGATTATGCCACCTTCTGTATTAATTTGAATATTATCTTTCTATGTGACGTCAACGAGTTATTTTCAAATTCAGGTTTCAAATTTTATTAATATTACTAAAGATGTCCCGCAGGATAATATTCTAGGGCCATTAGTGTTTCCCATTTACACATACATGCAGATTTTAACAATACTGTCAGTGCCACCAATATGCTGACGATACGCAATTATACTTTGCTTTTAATTTTCAAAATCTCCCAAGAGCGGAATTAGCGGAACAAAAATTAATGATGTTTTACGAGTTATAGCTGAAGTTTCATTAACTTACAGTCCTATATTAAATGAGTCGAAAACGGTATTTGGAGGTAGGAAGGAAATTATTTTAAATGATTCTGATTTAAGATTAATTTGAATGGTCACATTTAATCAGTTAGTGACTATTGTAAGAACTTGGGACTGAGGATAGATGTTAATCTTAGATGTTAATTATTTTGTTCAAAAATCTTATGTTAAGCAAAAATTCATATATTCATAAAGAAATCCTTAATACCAATGTAAAAAACCGCTGCCCAAGGAATCACTACTTCCACATTCAGATTTTTATTCAACTCACTCACAACGAAAAAATTTTGTATGTGGAAATAATAGTTTATGGAACTTTAATAATATAATATTTGAAATCCTCTACCCCAAAAACTTATAAAACGATACCCCACATCGGTAGCGGGGTGTGGGTGGTGATAGGGGATGGTCGTGGAGGTGGATGAAAAAAAAAAAACCTTTTGAGATTTCTGGTTCTTGTACACACACTAAATCACAATTTTTTTTCATCCCCTTTAATAATGAGGTGGGGGTGGTAATGGGGGTGGCTAATGCCAAAATTTATTTTGAGACCTTAGCTTCTCTTGTATGTACTAAATACCAATTTTATGGACTCTTACCTGCCTGATTTACCTATTTTCCCCAAATTTAACCCAATTTACCCCCCAACCCTTCGACGGAACAAGATGAAAATATAATCTAGTTCTAGATCCCGTTAAAGTACATACGTGTACCAAATTTCAAGTCAATATCTCAAACGGTTCCAGAGTAAACGTGCGCACAAAAAAAGTTACAGACCGACAGACAGAAAATTTTTTTTTCGCTCAAACTTAAAATCTCGACGTTTCGTGACATTCTAAGCCTATTTCAACAATAAAAATTTTTAAAAATTTTTTTGTCGTTACTATACTTCCACTGGATGTGGAAGTAATTGAAGTTATGCGATTCTCTTATCATCCTTGGCTTAACGTGACATTGTATATTAGCTACCCTTACATTGAAAAGAAACCACTGCCCAAGGAATCACTACTTCCACATCGAAGTCTCTTACAACAAAATACTATATTTACACTCCACTATGTGGAAATAATTGTTTATGGAACTTTAATGGTATAATATTTGAAATCATGTACCCCAAAAACCCCATAAAATTATATGCCACATCTGTAATAGAGGTGGGGGTGAAAGAAGTGAAAAAAATTCTTGATGACTTTGGCTCTTGTACACACACTAAATCACACTATTTTTTCACCACCTTTAATAACAGGGTGGGGGTGGTAATATGGATGGCTAATGCCTTTTTTTTGAGGCCTTAGCTCCTCTTATATTTACTAAATACCAATTTCATGGACTCTTACTTGCTGGATTTACCTATTTACCCCAATTTACCCTTCAACTCTGCAACGGAATAAGATCAAAATATAATCTAGTTCCAGATCTCTTAAAAACATACGTGTGCCATATTTTAAGTGAATATCTTAAACGGTTCCAGAGTAATCGTGGGCACCAAAATGATACAAGACTAACAGACAGACTGACGCAACAGACAAATTCATTTTGCTCAGACTTAAAATATTGACGTTTCCTGATATTCTAAGCCTATTTAAACAATGAAAATTTCCAAATTTTTTTTTTGCGTTAATATACTTCAACTGAATGTCGAACTAATACGCAGAAAATGGCAAGACAAAGACATAAAAAATTGTTGTGTGCCGTAAACTACACGATAGAAGTAAAGCCTCTACTACTTTCTTTGAGGAAACCTACTACGCATCCATACTACTCAAGGTAACCCACTGTGCATCCAATTTACTCAAGTAAAGCCACTGCGTATTCATACTTCTTGAAGTAACCCACTCGCATTCATTTTACTCGAGGAAACTGCGCATCCATATCACTTGAGGTAACTTACTGCGCATCTATAGCAATCGAGAAAAGCCACTGCGCATCCATACTATTCGTGGTAACCTACTGCGCATCCATTGTACTCGACGAAAGCAACTGCGCATCCATACTACTTGAGGTAACTTACTGCGACCTATAATACTCGAAAAAAGTCACTGCGCATCCAAAATATTCGAGGAAAGCCACTGCGCATCCATAATACTCGGAGAAACCCGCTGTGCATCCATAGTAGTCGAGAAAAGCCACTACCCATCCATACTACTCGTGGTAACCTACTGCGCATCCATTGTACTCGAGGAAAGCCACTGCGCATCCATACTACTTAAAGTAACCCACTGCGCATCCATACTACTTGAGGTAACCTACTGCGATCTATAATACTCGAAAAAAGTCACTGCGCATCCAAAATATTCGAGGAAAGTCACTGCGCATCCATAATACTCGGGGAAACCTACTGCGCATCCATAGTAGTCGAGAAAAGCCACTGAGCATCCATACTACTCGTGGTAACCCACTGCGCATCCATTGTACTCGAGGAAAGCCACTGCGCATCCATACTACTTAAAGTAACCCACTGCGCATCCATACTACTTGAGGTAACCTACTGCGATCTACAATACTCGAAAAAAGTCACTGCGCATCCATAATACTCGGGGGAAACCTAATGCGCATTCATAGTAGTCGAGGAAAGCCACTGCGTATCCATACTACTCGAGGTAACTTTAACAACATAATATTTGAAATCGTCTACCCCAAAAACCTATAAAACGATATGCTACATCGATAGTGGGGGTGGGGGTGGTGGTAGAGGGTTGGTAGTGGGGGTAGATGAAGTAAAAAAATATTTTGAAGCTTTTGGTTCTTGTACACACACTAAATCACATTTTTTTTTTCATCCCCTTTAATAAAGGGGTGAGGGTGCTAATGGGGGTGGCTAATGCCAAAAAATTTTTTGAGACCTTAGCTTCTCTTTTGTATACTAAATATCAATTTTATGGACTCTTACCTGCTTGATTTACCCATTTACCCCAAATTTATCCCAATTTACCCCCCAACCCTTCGACGGAACAAGATGAAAATATAATCTAGTTCCAGATCTCGTTAATATCTTAAACGGTTCCAGAGTAAACGTGCGCACAAAAAAAGTTACAGACAGACAGACAGACAGACCGACAGACAGACAGAAATTTTTTTTTTCGCTCAAACTTAAAATCTCAACTTTTCATGACATTTTAAGCCTATTTGAACAATAAAAATTTAAAAAAATTTTTTTGTCGTTACTATACTTCCACTGGATGTGGAAGTAATAAGGAAAGTTTGTAGAGAATTCAGATTGCGTGTTTGAGTTTAGTTATAATTTGCGCAAATTTGATCATATTTCGGCCAGTTTTTTTGGCATCTAAATGGCTCAACATTAACGACATATTTAATCTACATTTATCTTGCACGACATATACATTTTTAAAAGATCATAAAAATTATATTGCAATATGCAACAATATTAGTTAAAAATAATGATTTGCATACATGTTCTACTCGTCAGCATGATCTATTTAGTTTAAGCAGTTTTAGAAGGTATAGGACCTGAGAGCCTTTAGTGCTGCCTGGCTATCTGAAAGTATATAGATCTTTGTCCTTCGAGTGCCTCTGTTAAGACATTCCTGGACTCTATAGCATATATTTATGCCTGGAAGATGGTTGTGGTGTTACCAAGGGATTTAGATAGCCTGCATTTAGGCCCCGCTACGCCTATTCCAATTAGATCCATAGTGGACCAGATGAGTGACTCTTTCTCCAACCACATTACTTCAACCCTGCTCGTCTGATGGCTCTCAATCAGCACATCAAACGTGCAGTCAAACTCATGCTTGATTGGCATTGAGTCAGTGGGTTTGGTCATGGATTCAAATTGGATTACTCCAAACTCCTTAAATGACCAGCCAGGTCGCCTTCTAAATTTAAGTGCCTGATGTAACCTTAGGGCACTAAGTGCTGCCTCCTTCCTCACATCCAACTGCAGAGTATTGCTTCCATAGCTGCTGTGAGACAGGAGCGCATTGCTCCTGTTGGTAAGTTAAAATTGAATTCTTTACATCAGCATAAATTATAATGTTCACTGAAGCCTCAAATAATTTTTCAAAATCAAGTAGAATTGAGATGCTTCTATAGTCTGTTATGTCTGTCACATTTCCGCTTTTGTAAATAGGACATACTTTCAACACTCAGGGAAAGTAAATGCAATATTTCAAAACTTGTGCATTCATTTGTTCAGCATATTTTTTTGGTAAGTATGGTAGAAAATTTTTATGGTATTTGAAGCACTAGGGAACATTGCAGGATAATGAACGTTATAATAGAGCTCTTAACACTTTTTCGTAATAATACGTCTACATTAAAACATGGCTTATAATCTGTGTTTTGTTAGGAAAAAACTGTCTACTGCATTTAGCGTTGCAGTACATTGAAAACTGAAGAAAAAATATGATTAATGACGATCCATAATTCTTAAAATATATCACCCGAGTCTTACTAGACCATAAATTAATAAATAGCCTTCTTTCACATACCGCTACCATCTAGAAACTATTCATTCTGAACCGATAAAGTTCTTTGTAAATAATCATTTGAGAAATGTGTTTTAAAAGACCCTTTCCCAGATAACACGAGTACCTTTTTACGCCCATATCATTTCTATCCAACACAACTGAAAAACTGTCGACAGCTAACATAAGAGGACTTTTTCGTTTTCACTAAAGTATGTTCTTATCGGTCTTTTTATTTCCCTTGTTCGGTCTCTTACAATGTCTTGATAAGTGAACAATATAAAATAAATGAACATATTGATGAAATAACAGTAGTGTAGCATGTTTCGTTTCGTTTCGTTGGAGAAACTGGATTTCCTGTAGGTTTTGCCACTTGTTCTGATTTTTAACAAATGGATTTTTATAAAATATATAAGACACATTTTCAAAAACAAAATTAATATTTTTAACATTAAATATTTATCATGAAAACTTGTGAAAGTTTTTAAAATATCTGTTATAAATTCAAGATGTCAAACTACACTACTCATATACAGGGTGATTCACATAAGACTTCCTAGGCAGTTTCCGTGGTAGTGAAAAAAGATATTCAAATTCTGTAAAAGCCACTAGTTAGATGTTCTTGGTGACTTTATTCTGCGTTTCAAATATTCATTGGTTCACTTGGATCGAGCGGGATCGATTTCTGAGTGCCAAAGAAATATGCCTGTACTACACAGTCTACTAACTAACATAACCTAACCCAATCTAGCTGCCATTCTTATATTTATTTTTTCATTTAATTTAGGTGTGAAATTCATGTGCTTTAATTAACTACCGGACATTTTTTAAGCACTAGGGAAATTACTAGTGAAAATTTTCATAGAATGAGCAAGGGTGTTAAAATAAAAACTTGCAATTTTACGGTAATAGTTTAAAATAGTTTAAGTTTAAAAATCACATTTTTATTAATATTTATGGCAGTTGATACGTGCTAATTATAAAGTTGTGATGATTAAAATAAATTGACGTTAAATTTCATTACAAAAAAAATTTAAACTGTGAAATCGATTTTTTTTTAATTCCAAAAATCATTAGAAACCTTTAGTGAACATGAGGGGGCACTTAAAATTCATCAAAAACACATGGCATACATATAAGAAATTATTAAGTCTATATAATAAAACTGATCGTAAAACTGTTTATACTAGATAACCTCTTAAAAGCTACACTAAACCCGGCATAAAACCAAAAAATACCTTTTATAAAGGTTATAAACATCTTTCTTAAAACTATCAACAAACCAACAGTACTGTAGAACCCAAATCTGCAAGATGTTTTCAAGTTTACCATAAAACCTTTTATAAAATCTTCTTAAAACCGTCAGTACTTGCAATCAAATTTTAAGCCTGCTTTGAGAACATCATAAATAATTGTCTTTAATAATTCTTTGTCGAAAACTTGTTGCACTTAAACTGTCTAAATCAGAAAATGTCGCCAAGTAATAAAATATGTCTGCCTCAACTGAAATATCTGCATGTGCTAACGTTTTAAAATTTGACATTAATAAACAACCTAGTATCAAAAAATTGTCAACGCAGACCACTTTATTGATAAAGCATATCAAGAAACTTTTAAAAAATCACGAGCCCTTCATTTGTCAGCTTGTTAATTATTATTTACAATTAATATAAAAACCGCTGCCCAAGGAACCACTACTTCCACATCCGGATTTTCTATCCAAGTCACACAACGAAAAAATTTTGTATCTGGAAATAATTGTTTATGGAACAATAATAATATAATATTTGAAATCCTCTACCCCAAAAACCCATAAAACAATACCCCACATCGGTAGTGGGGTGGGGGTGGTGACAGAGGGTGGGAGTGGGGGGTGGATAAAGTAAAAAAATATTTTGAGGTTTCTGGTTCTTGTACACACACTAAATCACATTTTTTTTTCATCCCCTTTAATAATGAGGTGGGGGTGGTAATGGGGGTGGCCAATGCTAAAATTTTTTTTGAGATCTTAGCTTCTCTTGTATATACTAAATACCAATTTTATGGACTCTTACCTGCTTGATTTCCCTATTTTCCCCAAATTTACCCCAATTTACCCCAACCCTTCGACGGAACAAGATGAAAATATAATCTAGTTCTAGATCTCGTTAAAGTACATATGTGTACCAAATTTCAAGTCAATATCTCAAACGGTTCCAGAGTAAACGTGCGCACAAAAAAAGTTACAGACCGACAGACAGAAATTTTTTTTTCGCTCAAACTTAAAATCTCGACGTTTCGTGACATTCTAAGCCTATTTAAACAATAAAAATTTTTAAAAATTTTTTTGTCACTATACTTCCACTGGATGTGGAAGTAATAAAAAATAGTAAGCCTAGTTTTAGCTTACTCAGTATGATTTTGGGCTTTTTAGGGGTTTATATGACATATTAACACATTTTAGATAGTTGCAGGCTAAATGTAAACAGTAAGAATAAGAAAAATATAACTAAACACTGTTCCCCCAACTTTGTTCAAACATGTCTGTCATAGTTAACAAAAAAAACATGGATGAAAAATTAATAAAACCATTTATTTTAACAGAATACCCTATTAAGAGTTTGTGGCTATAGGAAATATTTTTATAAAACAAAAAGTTTTGTTAAATTCCAATTGCTCCACTTTATTACTATTTTAAAGCCTGTAAGATTTTACCCAGCCTTACTACTCTTCTTTAAAACCCTTAAGATTTGTCTCTGACAATCTCTAGTCCGAATGTACTTAGCTTAGATAACATAACCTAAAAAAACATTATTTATTTCGAGTGTTTGTTTGAATACATGATGAGTGTATTAGATATTATGATTTATTTACAAAATAAATCTACGGCGGCGAATGTCAATGTTCCATGAGAGATTTCTAGGCATGGGCGACGTTGAGAAAGGGGGAGCGCATAATAATAATTATTAACCACAGAAATTAGATTTAATTTAAAACAACATCGCGAAGCCGATATACCGTGGTCCAGATATAAGAGAATTATCATTTTTTTTTTGTTTGTTATTTGTATCTATAATATCGAGTGGCGTTTTAAATTATTGGCTAGTTAAAACGCTATCTGAATTATAATAAAGGCATCCACTGATATATATCGTAGTGGAAAATTTAAAAATATTTTCATTTATACAGGGTCTTTTTTACAAAAAACATATGCTTTTAAATGAGTCACATTATGGTGCTGTTAAACTCCAGAGATTAAAACAATTTAAAAGTATTTTTTTAGATTGTTTAAATAATCATCTTTTAACTTTTTTTTAAATGACCACTCTTCTTAATCCTCAAGTATTTATCTTACAAAATGGCGTTTACTATGCGTTATATGCCCCTCTCTCAAAGTTTAAAGGCGTAAGTGGGAGAACCAAACGATTTATAAGTGTTTTATAAAAACCAAAAAGTTTTAACGTAGCTTAGTAAAGCTACCAAAAAACTATTAGGTTTTAAGGAACCTTTACCATTTATCATTAAAAGCAAATAGTATTTATGATAACAAATATTAAGGGTAAGACTACTTAAGAGTTATTAGTTCTATTGCTTGATCATAAGGAGTAATTAAAGACCATATTTTAAAACTCCCATAAAACCTAAAGATTTATAGATGTCTACCACAAAACTTAAGATATTTAAAATCCACTATAAAACTTAATGAGTTTATTGTGGTTTTGAATAATGCAGCAATTAAGTAGCTATAAAACCAATAGGTCTTAAAGAGCAAAAAGGTTTAACAAATTACTTTAAAGATAACTTGAAGGCCTTTTTTAAAGTACATATTATCTGCAGATAAATTGGTATGCACAAAAGATCCAGTTCGGTTTATTTACCTTCTTAAATCTGTGATAAAACCCGATAAATACTTGTTGGCATTTAAATTGTTACTTGGGTCAGTCTTTAGAATTCTTCTAAAGAAGTTGACAGCATAATCAGCGAAACGTCAAGCCAAATTCGACAACCACAACCCCAGAAGAAACCACTTCAATGGAAAATGGCCGTGAAAGCTTGCATTCTAATATCACTTTATATTTTAATACAGAACCATATAATAGAATAACTCTTTAAATAAATATGCATTGTTAATTTATCAGAAAAATAGATGTAATCCAAAAGTGTTGTCAAGTGATCCTCCAGATTATCTGATCTAACATATCTTGATTTTTCTATGGGGCATTTAAAAACTATACATACTCACTGAATGAATTGTGATAAGAGTTTTTCAGGAATATCGAGTCTTGTCTCAGATATATTCAATAATGGAGGTCAATGATGGAGATATATTAAACATTTATTTTACTAAAATAATTTTAAACGATTTTATTCAACTCCTTCGCGATTGCATAAGATTCTTCTATTCGTTTTCCCCAATACTTCTATATATCTGCAATTCTATAAAATTGGTTTAACGTAAATTAATTTATTGCCTGTAAATTTAAATCAATAACCAATAAAGCAATGTACAACAAGACACTTTAAAAATACGTAATATCAGGACTGCTGAGATTCTGGCGACTACGATTTAACGAAAGAGAGAAACGAGAAACATGCAAAATTCAAGCATTTGCCTCAAATTGAACGACCAAGGTTAATTCAGGCATTTGTTTTAATCTTAGAGATCATTACCGAACCCAGCGGTACGTGAACATTGTTATTACCAACCGCTAGGTATAATAAAATTACGAATTTTAATATTTTCCAAGGATTACAAAAAATTAAAGGAATTTTTAAGCTGGTCAGATTGAAAACTGGATAATAATAGCTCATGATTTAAATTTATGTACTTTTTTTCTTAATAATTTATAAACGTCATTGAAATGTTCTTGCAAAAATCATTGTAGTGAAGGAAAAATAAATTTTGACCTCGAAAAAATTAGTACAAGCAAGGAATTTGGTGGAGATGTTCCACTTGCCATCCTAATAAATATACTAAAAGTCCTCTAGAATCGAAGCTGTGCTTCGACCGCCATATTGAAAAATAGCGGCTCATTTTCAGATTTTTCTATATAAATCCTTTACCGTTGCAGATAGGAAAAAAGTTTCAATTAAAAAATGTAGGCAATAATAAAACAAACAATTTTTGATATTAACATTTTTTTCTCTAAATCGAACCGTTTTTGAATTATGAGGTGCGGAATGTTATTGAATTTTCAAAAATCCCAATTGTGTACAAAATACACTTAGGGCAGCGAAAATTGTGTCGTTTTTTTTTATCAGCTTAGAACAAGATCAGACACAGTGGGTATTACCGACAACATCATTTTACACATAAAAACACGAAATACGATATTTTTTAGTGGTCACAGATATTCTTATTTAAAAAAAGTGTAAAACTTAATTTTTTTTAAATCATGTTTTTTTGTACGTCTATTGCCATATCTCAAAAATGAATTGAGCTATCAATGTGAACTTTTTTTTGTTATAAAACACACATTTAAGCGCTTCTTTCTATACGTAGGATTGCTAATAAAAAAAAATGTGAACATGCCAAAAACGTAGATGGCCCTGAAAGTTTAGAGAATACGCCATCAAATTTTCACTAAGCGAGGACCTTTTTTGTTTTTGAAAATTTTGTGTTACATGCTATGAAGAAAATGAAGTCAATAGACTAAAAAAGTTTTAAAAAAAAAATATTTTCACTATTAGCAATAGTTTGCTAGTTACGAATTTTTTAGTATGGAGGAATTGTCGAAGCGTACGCGCGCGGCACTTAAGAATAATAATGATTATGTATTGCGTGTAACGGAACTTTTCTTTATTATTTTTTTATGTTTAGGACTGTTTTATCACGTTTTAGGATCTGAAAGGATAACTTATTTTTTCCAGTGGCGCATTAAGGACTAAGGTTGAAGGCAAAAAGGAATTAAAAATCTTAAATAGAGTATCTGGGATAAAAATGCATTGCATTGGGATCTCGGAAACGGTAAAAAATAATATTATACTAAATGGAAAAAAAGTTGCGCAACTAGGGGGCTAATAAAATTCCATAAACAGAAGTTTAGGAAAAGTAATAATTTTGGAGTGTTTTGATAAAAAGTAAACTATCGAGTTTTCCTTTTTTTTGCGTTATTATTGGAGCTAAATAGAAAAGACAGTTTCTTAAAGCACTTTTTTTTAACGTGGCAATCTTAATATTTGTATCCGACATTTCCTGTGTCAGAGTCCCTATCCGAAATTCCCATGCATTGCATTTTTACCCTAGATCCACACAATAATTGAGTAAACGTGTTATTTTCGCCTAAATTAGGTAACAAAAAAGAAAAAAATATCCTAAATTAAGTCTCTTTTAATTTCCGCAGCCCTAATTATAGAAACCCCGTTTCCATGGCTTGTGCACAAGTTTATCGTTTCCTCTATTACTACGCCACATAAAATCCACTCCATTTTACAATGAAACTTAGATTGCTTTTTTATCTTAAATATTTTTTTAGCAGATAATCCACGCACAATTCGCACAATGGCTATACGTTCTACAATATAATAGAAGTGGTAATAAGGGAAAGAATATCGTTACACATTTTACTTCCACATCCAGTGTAAGTATAGTATCAACAAAAATATTTTTGAAAATTTTTATTGTCCAAATAGGCTTAGAATGTCATGAAACGTCGAGATTTTAAGTTTGAGCAAAAAAAATTCTGTCTGTAACTTTTTTGTGTGCACGATTACTCCGGAACCGTTTAAGATATTGACTTGAAATTTGATACACGTACCTACGTATTTTAACGAGATCTGGAACTAGATTATTCCGTTAAAAGGTTGGGGGGTAAATGGGGGTAAATAGGCAAATCAAGCAAGTAAGAGTCCATAAAATTGGTATTTAGTATATATAAGAGAAGCTAAGGTCTCAAAAATTTTTTTGGCATTAACCACCCCCATTACCAACTCCCACCCCATTATTCAAGGGGGCGAAAAAAATAAAATTGTCATTTAGTGTGTGTACAAGAACCAAAGGCCTCAATTTTTTTTTTACTTTATCCACCACTACTAACACCCCGCTTCACCACCCTCAGCCCCACTACCGATGTGGCATATCATTTTTTAGGTTTTTGGGGTAGACGAGTTCCATAAACAATTATTTCCACATTCAAATTTTTTTCGTTGTGAGAGACTTGGATAGAAGATCTGGATATGGAAGTAGTGATTCCTTGGGCAGCGGTTTTATAATTTGACCTTCGACGAAAACGAATAACGTTGATCGTACACCGCCCTGAGACTACTTAGTTCTAGTGGACGCGGGCGTATTAATACTCGATTTCTGCAATTCGCGCGCTCCAAAAAAATCACTGTACCTACACTATCAAAGACACAATAAGAATTATGCTCAAAAACTTTTTTGGTCTTTTGGCTTTATTTTCATAGCAGATACAACAAAACTTGCTTCTAAGATAAGTCACAATTCAATAAAAATTTGCTTAAATGATGGTAGATATAGTTTTCCAAATGATCTTGTTTGCATATATTTTTCTAGATTTTTATCATAATATGAATTCATGAAAATAACGTTGGAATGATATTACGTGTCCTCCCGTTCCAAAATAGCTTTCCACCAAACTCCTATTAAAGTTAATGGGTCTATTTGTTCAAATAGTAAAAGACTAATGAATTGGTATGTCACAAACTGTGGGGAAAGTGGACCATTACTTCTAATTTTATAGGAATCACGAACAAATTCATTTTTGTAGTAAAGTAATATTTATACCTGTTATCTTTTCAAATGACATGATTCTGTTTTTGTGACGAGATATACACTGTTGTGCCAATATATATTTCATAAAACAGGTTCCATTCTTGATTTTTGAACCAATCTGTAGTCAAATGTTGAATATATAAATGCAACTTTAATTAATTTTCTTTGAAAATTGGTCAAAATATAGCGGCCATTGTGAACGGTTCATTTTTTAGCCATCAATAAATTTCTATTAAAATCTGCTAAATTACATTATTTTATATTTTTATCAACAAAATATTAGGTATTTTATTGATAAAAATATAAAACTAGTGGAAGCATTATACTCTTCGCCGATTTACTGAGCTTTTTATAATTGTTACACATTCTATAGGATACTCTTCGCATTTTTCTTGTAAATAATGTTAGTTTTTGGACATTCTAAATTTTGTGATACCAACTTTGTTGTGAAAAAAAAATATATGAAAAAAAAATCGCCATGTGAGGGATCGAACACGAGACCTTTGGATTGAAAGGCAACAACAACAACAACAACAACAAAACAAATTTATTAGATGTTTAACGAACATAAATGCGCCTCGCCGGATCCCGGCCCGGAGCCAGCCCGACAATCACGGCGTGCGGCGTCGTGGTAAATGTGGGGCTGGGCGGGGCGGGTCCGGTTCGGCTTAACAGTAATTAAATTGGATTAAACGGATTAAATACATTATTATGAAATATATATGTATTGGTAAAATATAAAAACAAAAAAAATATATAGGGAATAACATTTCGCAAGATTTCTATTTAAATACAAATGACAGAAATTATGAAAAAAATGTTTTTTTTATTTAAATGATTAATAACTTTTTCATTTACCGATTGATTTTTTTCAAAAACAATAGGGTTCTTCCTCTAGCTAACGCTAACATACTTTCCAAATTTCAGTACAATCGGACTTTTCTTTCTTAAGTTATCGTGCTTACAAGAAACGTGACGGACGGACGGACAGACGGATGGACGGACGGACGGACGGACGGACAGACGGACGGACATTTTGAAGGTTGTTCAGAATTCGTTCACTAACATAATGATATGAAAATTTTTTCTCTACGAGCAATATTTACTGATTTAGAAATGTGCCGATCAAATACAATATACTCTTCGTTGTTGCGAAGAGTATAATAATGTAATTTAGCAGATTTTAATAGAAATTAATTGGTGGCACTGTTTTCAAGACACTTTAGACATTCCAGAATATTACGCGGAAATAAATGCTTTGAAGCTCTCAAGGCTAGACACATTTCTCCAATAGGATAGCACAAATTTAAAATATGAATTGTGATTGGTTTGTAATCCTACGCTCCACTTCTGTACATATCCATAATGCAGTGCAAGAAACGGGGCATATAAAAGGACCACTCAACATGTTCGGGTTACTTTTCGTTGGGCCTTGGCCCTGGAAGTCGTCTACCTGTGGTGTTATCTAATTAACTAGTATGGTAAGTGCAGTTTAACAATAAAGTGCATCATGGTTACAGTGTTTAGTATGCCTAAAATGGTATAGTTTTGCATTTTACATGGTTACAACTGATACCAATCTATGAATTTGTTTTTGTAACCATCATATAGTGTACCCGTCAGTTCCCAGCAGTTACTGTAAGTACAAAACAATTATATTTATCCGTTGTATCTATTGGTAACTTGCAGCACCTAAAAGCTAAATTCCCTTGCTTTCCTTCTTATATCGTAGATGTGGACGCTATACTGTGCGTCATTCATTATAAGTGTTGTGCGTCATTATTCAATTTCACTTCCTTGTGGAATATTTGTAACTTTCATGCCTATCCCTTCGTTTAAACAGACAAACAAAATTGTTTTCGCGAGTGCTTCGTACCTTCCCTAAAAAAACTTATTTAGATATTTCCTGTTTAGTACCTGTAAATTATTATTGCACACGGGCACATTAATTTATAAAGATTTGTTTATTGATTTAAAGTATCAAAACATGTGGTCTATTAGTAATACTTTATTTAATGTTTTCTTTGAGTAATATTATGTTGAACATCTAAGTATCTATTTATTTTTGTTAGAGAATGCCTTGTAGTTTTTATGTATTGCGGCCTTTTGCCAAGCATTATTGCCTTATATTTTTAGATTACTGTGCACCATTACTTTTTACGCCCATCTGTCTCTTTGTCTACTAATCATGTTGTTTAAATTGTTATGTAAAACTTAATTTCGTAAGCATCCCTTTTCTTCTCTTTAAGAAGTTAGTGTTACAATTTGCCGTCCCATTGTAGGGATTTCTTTTTGTCTTACTCCAAATGTATGTTTTGCGCCAAAATAAATGACTGTAATTAAGATTTTTTTTAATGGCCGCCATCTTGGTTCCCAAGGAAAAATGTTGACGGGTCCTAATCGGAAATGAATCTCCTTGGAGTAACGAATAACCATGCCAAATTCGTACTGCACTCACAATACAGGATTGTTTAATCTAGTTCAAAACAGGATGGATCCAGCCCATTTTGGGGGGGAGGTTAATGCTTCGGTAATTGCCTCGGGTAGGTAGATATTAACACTTTTTACTTTTTACGCTAATTTTCATTTTGTATTTACGTGACTATTTCCTTCACATTATAAAAACCAATGAAATAGCAAGATTTTGCAAATTTGGACCAGTAAGAACAGCGAAAATTGCATTCCCAATTAAAACTTTACAAACAATAACAGCCAGTGAAAATTGCACTGGGCTTGACAGCTATTCAACGTCAGTTGAATCAATATCAACAAAAAAATATTTCTTGTTCTATGTTTTGTTCTGGAAATGGTCTAATAATAGTATATTACGTAATGAGAATTGTAAGAAGCATATTACGCACGAATGGAAAAGTTACGCACGATGCCGCGTAGCGGCGAGTGCGTATTTCCATGAGTGCGTAATTGCCTTACAACTCGAATTATGTACTATACTTTACCTATGATCATATTTATTTATTTATTTAGTAAATAAAGTAAAAAAATATTTTGAGGTTTCTGGTTCTTGTACACACACTAAATCACATTTTTTTTTCATCCCGTTTAATAATGGGGTGGGGGTGGTAATGGGGGTGGCCAATGCCAAAATTTTTTTTGAGACCTTAGCTTCTCTTGTATATACTAAATACCAATTTTATGGACTCTTACCTGCTTGATTTACCTATTTTCCCCAAATTTACCCCAATTTACCCCCCAACCTTTCGACGGAACAAGATGAAAATATAATCTAGTTCTAGATCTCGTTAAAGTACATATGTGTACCAAATTTCAAGTCAATATCTCAAACGGTTCCAGAGTAAACGTGCGCACAAAAAAAGTTACAGACCGACAGACAGAATTTTTTTTTTCACTCAAACTTGAAATCTCGACGTTTCATGACATTCTAAGCCTATTTGAACAATAAAAATTTTTAAAAATTTTTTTGTCGTTACTATACTTGCACTGGATGTGGAAGTAATTAACTCAAGCAGCTTCTAGGCAGCACGTTCTCATGCTGAATTTTCGATAATTTTTAATGCACTTAATATATTACTACAGAAAATATTCAAATATTCCTTGGTCTGGATGAAAATTATCCCCATAGATTCGCCCTTGTCTCAAGATCCCTGAGGACGGCTATACTCGTATATACTTTCCAAAACTGCAACTCTGCTTCTTAATTTTGATGTAAAATGTTACCATTCACCATACTACTCATATTATAATATTATTCGATTTCAAAAAAACTTGTTGACGAAAGAACATACTTTTGATTTTCAGAATTTTTAATAACCTGACACTAATGCATAATATTAACTTGCAATGTAAAACATTCACTTCGTTAGTTCTGTAATAAAATAAAAACTAGTATTGCATCGTAATATTCAATTATTAAACAGACTAGATAAAATATACCGTATATGCTATATTGAATACGGAAGCGAAAAGGAGGTGGTAGTAAATATGTCATCTAAACCCAAGAGGGCGTAGTCGCATCCACCTTACCAATCATCCCAACACCCTCAGCGACAAGTTGTTTTCTTTTACAATAATATAACCTTCACTACAGATATATATCCATATATCTGTAGGCAATTTATTTACTTCTCCAGGAATATCATTCTTTGAAAACATTCCCTGTTGGCACTGTTACTGAATGTAGTATTTGTGGTAGGTCTTTGGCATATACATACATTATGCATTATATAATATATAAGATAAAAGCACTGAACAGAGGAAAGTATTGTAAATATTTTATATATAAAAATATATATAAATGGACAAACATGTTTTGAATTTTATAATAACAGCGGTGGCCACATCACAGTGGCAATGGAAAGAATAATTCTGGAATAATTGTGTACCGCAAGCAGAAGGGTTGCTTTGCGAAATCACCTAATATTGTTTTTGTAATATCACTAATGCTTAGATCGTAGTTGATTAGTAATATAAAGAGTGTAGATTGACAGTTTATTATCTGATTAAATCTCGAGGCGCTTTGTACTTAGCTTGAGAAAAAATTTAATATAAAAACACGAGTTGTATTTGGGGAGAGTGTTTCACGAACAATTAATTCATAAGTACATGAAATATATCTTTAATAGAATGTTTTCTAAATAATTGCTTTCAGACATTTTTTTGTCTGGCCTGTATTTTCAATTTCATCATTTACGTCACATAAAAATGTATTTTCAAAGCGATTTAGTAAAAAATAAAGCAGGTATAAATACTTAACAAACACATCTGGAGAAATTTAAAGTCCACGGAATTTCCCACATTTAAATGCACTCACAATTAAGAGACACAAAATACGTTAAAGCATAGGTATTTTAATGCGTAGACTAGTCCAAAACTGCTGAGAAGTCTTCATTGTAAAGAGTTCTCAGGCATGCTTCATGTGTCAATGAGCACAACTCGATTTACAGCAATAAGACTGTATGCAGTTTTTAGTCATCAAACTGCATGTTAGTGCTCTATCGGTACTTTTAAAGGCCAATAATGTTTTATCACTATTAATGACTATTAACCACATTCGATTGGTACGTGACGTGGGAGTTTTATTAGCTTCTACGTAGATGAGTGAAATAATAACAATAAAGGTGTTGAAGAAGTTTTGTTTGGTGACAAGAGTATGGTTCACTTAAACGGAAAATATACACATTCGGAAAATGTTGGATTTGGGTGGCACGCATAGTTTCAACGGCCTGACAGACCCGCCTACAATAAAGGCTGTGTACCAGTGCTCTAGTAGAGGGAGCAAATAATGACGCGCTATCAAGAAAACACGTACATACATCATTATTGCTATTAAAAATTTCAGTACCATTTATTCAAAGGAAGGATGTAGTTGGCTCTGTTCAGTATAGGTAATATTATTACGTGCTTTAATAACTGAAATTATTTAACCCGTTTTACTTTCAAAACGAGTCAAATAATTCTTTACATTGCAAGTGGAAGACGGAAACAAATTGAAATTCCGCAAGCAGAGTTGCCCACGCACATGTGGTGGGGAAAGCAGGTGGCATCAGAAGGATGTGTTATACGATAAAAAAGAATAGCCTAGTTGCTTCGCTCTCGCTTGCTCTCATTGCCGACCCAAATGAAAAATTTTCTGACACTGTATAAGACATGTGCTGTTCATGAGTTTTGTTTCAGTCTAACAAGTGTAATTTTAAAACTTGATGTAATATAACAACGAATCAAATTCTTTTATTTTTGAATAATACGTACGCAAATAACTTTAAAGCTGTATCCTCCTGCCTGCAACATAATATTCGGGAACATACCTGAAACAAAAATTGTGTGTAATATTATATATCATTATAAAAAGCATAAATGTAAAAACATTCTAGTTTTTTTAGCAATTGTGTTAACTGCATGTCAGATATTATTGTTTTCGTAACATTTTTTCCTTAATTATTTTTTTGGGGTGTTCAGCCTCTAGATTTTGCGATCAAAATATACTAGATTTTTTCCATGGCATTTTTCCTTATTTACCTGTCGAATATTATTTTTCTCACAGACAGAATGACTGAATTGAAATACCTAAATTTTCATAATCTAAATCTGAAATGTGAAAATCCTGAGTAATCTGGAATAGTAATTTTTTCACGATTACAGTACTTTTCTTCGGTAAGCGAGTAACATAAAAAATTTGTAAAATTATTTGCAAAAATCTCTCCCTCTATTTAACATTGTCTAGTCGTTAATTATCTTATTCCTCTGAGTGATCACTTTGTATATTTAAAAAAAAAATGTATCAGATTTTCATCATTATCAGCCACCTTCCAGATAATATTTTCCTATCGTTTTATTTTTTTAAAGTATCCAACCTGTATATTTTTATGTATATGTACCTATATATTTTTATAGAGAGTTGCCAGGTCTCTTTCTTGACAATAGCGTGAAAAATCTGTCAAATATTATTTTACATTTCGGAAAGTGATTTTTTCACGATTATAATTAGTTACAAATAATATTTTCCGAACTCTAGTCTTCGTTGTTATCGTCTCCAGAAACCTGACATACATAATTAGAACATAATTGACTAATGCAATGCAATGCAATTCAACATGACCAACGTATGCACCATATAACGATAACAAATTTATTCAGTTAAATTATTAATGGGTTGTGTTTAAGATGGGTCACCAACAACAAAACACCTTCATAATATTAAAAAAATAACCAAATAAATAATTGCCGTCACCTAAAATGGGAATACCATGTCGTTCCATAATGAAAAGAGATATTCTCCAAAAAATATTTTATCTTAGAAATGAATAAAACAAAAATGAAAAAAAACTATAACTTGGTCAAATAAATTTCTATTTTATACGGTTGATAATAAATCAGTTGAAAATAGTATTATCAAATTTATTAATTTTAACAATATTTACAATATCAAGAAAATTATGAAAAGTGGAAAATTCGAAATTTTGGCTCCAATATGGCAGTCCAATTTTGTGTGTCAACCCCGTAGTGAGGTACGGGAATTTTGCTGGTTTGAAATATGAGGATTACGGTAGTCAGTTCAATTAAAATTTTCAGTTCCAGAAAATAATTTGCATTTAATAAAATCGGCAAAAGTTGCTCCACATAAATAAAAGTGCAACTCGAAATATAAATATACACCAAGTTCTTTAAATAGTGCCAAACGGTCGTAAAGACTACTGGTGACTTATATTGCTCCATGTACCGGTCAAGTAAGCCTGGGAAATCTCCAATTGTTATTCCGTAGTCGTGGAACGCTACGTATGTTGAATTAATAATGTTCCTTTTCACATGATGCTCGTAACTGTTTAATAAGACATGGCTTTATTCCAGGGTGACAAAGATCTAGTACAAAATTTAAATGTCAATGCTTTGGTTTAACTTGATTATTGTATAATTCATTTTCACGTCGAGTTGTCAACCTTCGCCGTTCCTATAAGCGACATTAATCACCGCAAAAAGTTTTTCAACTGAATGAAAGGAAAATACACATAAAAAAAATGTTCCATAATTTACACAAATGTTTGAAAAAAAGTGAAATTTAAGTTGGGGCAAGTCAGCTGACAAACTGATAGGGAGGACTGGTGAACGAAAATTATGAAGTTGCCATTTAGTTAAGACAACTGTTATAAGGTTTCTAGTCCAGTCAACGAAGCACTAAAATGACAAAATCTCTAACTTGAGTGCTAATGAATGGATTTTGATGAAACCTTGTGCAATGTATTTGTAATGACTTTAATAAAAAAGTTAAAAAAAGATTAGAGTAGGAAACACAGCCCCACAAAAAAAAATAAAAGTTCAAAGCAGCGAACCAGTATCATGTATCCCCAAGTATTTTTCGTCGCTGAATCCGAATCTGGGGTCAAAAAAAATCGTACACCCCCAAAATCATTAGCTAGAGCCCCTGAAATGGGATAAAAGAAGATTAAGC
Source organism: Rutpela maculata (assembly GCA_936432065.2). Lineage (NCBI taxonomy): Eukaryota > Metazoa > Arthropoda > Insecta > Coleoptera > Cerambycidae > Rutpela > Rutpela maculata. The sequence continues at coordinate 4,523,391 of OW386286.2, forward strand.
TACCAGAATAGTTGTTACTTCTTAATCAATCGAATAATAGAAATTAAGGTTAAACAGCAGCGTACATACAATAGATATGAAACACACCCCCAGGGAGGGGCGAGAACTAGCCCCTATACATAAAAAATCGATCCAAAACAGCAATGACTGCTGAAAAAGCTCGAAATGTAATCTTCATAAACTGCCCCTATATAGTCTATTTTCATCTCTCTTCTACACAACGCAGGTGTTTCGAATTTTTATAGAAGTCACTGTAACTTTTTATAGTCAAACCTTACATAGGGGGTAGTTTTCACACCCTCTGAGGGTTGACACTGTAGAATGTTGATGGTACGTAAGTTTCTAATTCTACTTTAGAGTACTACGCAATTTCAGCCAATCATAGCATCCATGAAAACAGAAATCCTGTTGCATTTTACGTTTTTTCTTGTTTTTCTCGTGTCCTTTAAACTTGGAGGTGGTTGCTCTCAACTCTATAGGGGCAGTTTATGAAGATTACGTCGAACCTGATGCAGTTTCTTACCACTTTAACAAAACTTAGACATTTTGAGCTTTTTCAGCAGTCATTGCTGTTTTGGATCGATTTTTTTATATATGTTTTCGCCCCTCCCTGGGGGTGTGTTTCATTTCTATTGTATGTACGCTGCCGTTTAACCTTGATTTGTATAATTCGATTAATTAAGATGTAACAACTATTCTCGTAGCTTAATATTCTTTTTACCCGATTTCAAGGGTGTTTTTTGGCTCTAGCTAATGATTTTGGGGGTGTACGATTTTTTTTGACCCCGGATTCGGATTCAGCGACCGAAAATACATAGGAATACATGGGTCTGGTTCTCTGCAAAACAACCAAGTTGCGGAATCCGTGATAAAAAGGGTGTTTTCTACCCCTTCCGATAATTTCCTACTCTAATATTTTTTTTACTTTGTATTAAAGTCATTAAAAACACATTGCACAAGGTTTCATCAAAATCCATGAATTAGCACTCAAGGTCATTAAATATTAAAATAAATGGTGTCACATTAAAAAGTGAGGAGCAAAATAAGTTTTTAGGAATCACATTGGATGATTGTCTAAATTGGAAGGCTTACTGCGGCAACTTAATATCAAAATTAAATACAGTTTGTTATTAGTTCAGAAATATTAGATCAATTATGACACGAGAACAGTTAATAAATACATACCACGCACCGGTTGGATCTAGATTAAGATATGGAATATGTATTTAGGGGTTCTCAGATGTTTTTATTGTTCAAGAAAGAATTTTAAGGTGCATTGCAAATGTTTCCAAATGTTTCATGTAGAGGATTGTTCAAAGATTTTAAAATTTTAACCCTTCCATGTGTTTTTATTTATGAATTGTGTGTGTATGTTTTTAAACATAAAACCAACTTTATATTAACTAAAGATGTCCACAAACTTGGGGCCAGAAAAAATAATAATTTTTTATTCCCTTTTGTAAATTTAAGGTGTCTAAGAATTCACTCGCTTACTTATTTAGGTTCAAACATTTTTATTAAACTACCTTCTACAATAAAAGAGGTTAGATATTTGAGATCTTTCAAAATTAACTTGAACAAGTACTTGTTAAGTAAGTGTTATTATACATTAGGAGAATTTTATGAAAATTGTCAGAATTAGCATAAGTTAAGTTTGAAAGCACTACCTGGACTATTCCTATACAAATAATTATGTATTTGTCTAACATAAGAAGAAAATAAATACTTTAATATGTAAAAATCCATGCTGTGTATTTTTGCCACCCTGTAATTGGTTTTTACTGCGAGGTGATATAACTAAATAAATAAATGAATGAATGAATAAATAATACTTTCGAAGGTAGGTGCCTACGCACTATTTCTCTCCCTTATTCAGCAGAGCTTTATATAAAACTAATTTTCGCTAATTCCTTTATCCCTCTTTAATAAGAATTTGTGGCGGTTTAGGAGCTTATCCATGATATTAAATTTTATATTGAAATTTATACAAGTACACAGATTTGGCACATAATGTACCTATGTAAATATATGCATATAAAATCAATAAAACAGAGTACTCATTACAGTTGCAAGTTACTTGCTGTTGGAATACAACATAATAATTCTAACTTTTTGAACAAATACAAAACCAAAATTCAGAGTTGCAACCATGTGTGTTATACGAAAGGGCATACTAAGACGTCACCAAAGCACACTTTTCAATAAATACAATGTTTCCTCTTCAAATTGGGCTTGTTTTCAAACAATTTTTGAGATCTATGCGACTGTTTTCTCCAAAACGGTTGGAATTATCAAGTTCTATCAAGTGTACCTTTTTTACGTAGAAATGACTCCCGCATGAGATTTTCTAGTCAAAAGTGCCACTACGTTTCGTAAAAAAAAGACAAAAAATATTCATCATCAGGTATAGCTCATGAGGCGCCCTCCACGGGCTAGCGTGATGTAATACATAAATTATTGATTCTTAGCTTAAAAAACGTTTTCTTGACAAATTGTGAGAAGATCGGTCAAGAGGTAGTTAAGATATTGCAAAAAAAATTACAACTTTATCTCAGTAAGGAGGCACATTTTATCTAAGTGTTTCAGGTTAAACCTTCATATTTTGGGCTAAGGATTGTCCAGTTAGCGTATGTCCAATTGTTAATGAAACACTCTGTATATTTGTTAACAAGACATGAGTCCAAATGATAGTGAGGTGCGTATAAGAGAATGGTCGGTAATGCAGTTTTTCGTTTTTTTAACTATCTTATACATTTTTTAAAAATATGAAAAAAGATTTGAGAATAGGCCTTGATAAATGAGTAATTTACGATGAAAAATCCAGAGTGGCCTTCTTTCTTAAAGTAAAAGTAAGTAAAAAGTAAAACGGTATCCGAGAAAATTAAAAAAAACGAAAATCAAAAACCCCCCACCACTCCTCCAATATGGCCGCTGTAGGCTTGAAATTTTGGGAAAATCATATTTAGGCTTCAAATAGTTGATAACAAACAAAATTTTGTTTGGGGGTATATTTTACATGCTTATCCTGCTATGCCCTTTATTCGCTTAGGGGTTATTATTTAGGTTTTCGTGTATTTTTAGCTAAATTACGGTTTTGCCTACAAATTTCATCATAGTGGTTTAACTACTAGTATGATTTTATGAACGTAGTCTAATAGGGGGCCTATTCATCATAATTTTTTATGATTTTTATTGGAACCGAAAATATTTAGACAAAAAAAATTCTTAAAATTTTATTAGGTACAGCAAAAAATTGTTTCTTAATTTTATAACACTTTCGAGAAGAGTTATAGCATCCATCTTAAAAATGTCTCCACTTTACCGGGGGTCAACCCGACTAAAAAATTTTCTTCCTTAAGATATAATATTTTTTACTTTGTAATGGTCAACTTTTTAAATATTCGTAAATTTCTATTAAAATCCCTTATACTACGGGAGTCCACCCTAAGTGTCCGTGCACCCCCCCCCCCCGATCCTTTAAGACAATGTTTTTCATAAAGATTAAAGCCTAAGGAACAATTTAAGACATGTCCTAAAAAAGAAATTGGCTGCACTTTCAAAATGGCGTCCATTAAAAAAAAATAATTGCAAATATGGTTTTTGCCATTTAACACAAAAACTAAAAAAGATGGAGAAAAATTTTCTATACAAAAAATAAAGTGCATAAAATTTTCTAGAATTTTGTTCCTATACAATATTTGCATTGGAGTTATCATTTTCCAGATAAATGATTAATCTCTTAAAATAAAATATAAAATTCAGTATAAAACGTAACACTACGGAAGCCCACCCTAACTGTCCGTGCACCCCCCCGATCCTTGTGGACAATGTTTTTCATAAAGATTAAAGCCTAAGGAACAATTTAAAACTTGTCCTAAAAAGAAAGCTGGCTGTACTTTCAAAATGGCGTCCGTTTAAAAAAAATGTCAATATTGTTTTTGTCATTTAACACAAAAACTAAAAAAGATGGAGAAAAACTTTCTGCACAAAAAACAAAGTGCATAAAATTTTCTACAATTTTGTTCCTATACAATATTTGGATAGGAGTTACCGTTTTCCAGATACCACTGTTACCGTTTTCGAGATAAATGTCTGCAAATTATATTATTATTATTACTATTAATTTTTTTCAGTTTATTTTATTTAATTTTTATTAATAATATAAAGTTATATTATACGCCTTACAATAATTGTCACAGTTATTTCCTCTCTCCTCTCTCCTCTCTCCTCTCCTATCAAAATATTGTATAGGTACGAAATTGTAGAAAATTTTATGCACATCGTTTTTTGTGAAAAAAGTTTTTGTCCATCTTTTTTAGTTTTTGTGTCAAATGACAAAAACAACATTGGCAACAGTTTCTTTTTAACATATGGCCGCCATTTTGAAAGTACAGCCAGTTTTTTTTTTAGAATATGTCTTAAATTTTTCCTTAGGCTTCAATATTTATGAAAAACATTGTTTTATATCTTCATTACGAAATAGTTTGTTTAGGCGCGAATATCAAACCTCAAATGAATGTTATGAAGACACTCTCCACAAAGACTGCAGGTCTGGAGGTCGTTAAAATTATGACTGGAATTTGAGCCATTTAAGTGTTTATTAGTTTTGTGATTTAACTTCTTTGGTGTAGTTTAATTAGAAATTACAGTTTAGACTCAGTGTTAATAAACCTATAATTGTATAGCCACGCAGTTTGTTGAGGTTACAGCTGGTACCAACCCATAATTAGAGCTTGTAACCCATAACAGTGCCTTCGTCCCTTTTGGTGCAGTTTTTGTAAGTTCATTCACCTTTATACTTTGTGTATACCGGCAACTGAGAATAGCTTCGGACTACATTCCATAAACTTTCGTTTTACATTGTGACCAAAGACGTCATTTGGTGCGACTTTCAGTGTTATGTGCAGACATTTTGTTGTTTGATTAAACAAACAAGCTACATCATTTCAGCGAGTGCTCGTCCAGTCTCTTAAAGACTGTTAATAAATTTCTTATTTAATACCTGTGAATAATTTTCTGTGCAGGGAACATTACGTTGTTTCTAAGTATCTTGTAGCTTAAAACGCTACTATGTATTTCATTGCCTATGTTATTACCTTTATTTACCTTTAGAGACCTGTTTATGATATAAAATATCAAAATCATTTAGTAATAACTACGTTGGCCAATTGGCCAACTAATAATTTAGTTATTTATGTATCTTTTTGAAGTGTTTACAGTAGTTTTTATGTATTATGGCCTTCTGCCAATAATTATGAATTTAGCTTTGCAAGCTACCGTATATATTTACCTTTTTTTTTTTTGTATATGGTCTGTCTATCTCTCTGTACATCTTTCATTCTGATCTTTGTAACCATAATTACAGCACATATTTTATTTGCCCACCCCCGATTTGTCAATTGCTCTACCACTACCTTTTACATTTACAATGAATTTCGTTATTTTACCTTATTTTTCCCGGACTGGGACCTAATCTCTTTGTTAAAATTAATCAACTAGGTTTTTGATTTAAATTAATACATTCACTTTTGCTCATTTTTAACTTTAAAATATAGTTTTTTATAGAATAGTCGAGTTGTACTTTCTGTCTCTTTTTGAGGACTTTTATAAAGATAATTCCTTTGCAGAAAATAACCTCGTTATAACTTGTTATATAACACATTTAACAACAGATACAATTATTCAACTAATTGCACGTGTAATATTTTTCAGAGAAACTTGAAATTTTGATTCCAAAGCGAAATTTTAAGTCAATATTCTTTAGTATATAAATAAGAAAATAAATCTGGATATAATGCAGAAATATATGACCCCTTGTTTCTTATGTGGCCGTTTTATTGCCCTTGCGGCTGCGGCTGGAACCTCACAAAAAGCGGGTTAAGTCGATTCGCATCTACCCTCCGCGTGGGTATAAAAAAGATATTCAAAATTTATGCCTTACAAACTTTCTTCTTTAGAATTTAAATGATATATTTGTGCCTATTTAAATGATTTGTTTACAGATTGCTGCTAGAGATTAAGTAATATTTTTGTCTGCTTTTTTCTCAGAGGTAAAAAACGTTTTCCCAAGTTTACAGTGTATTTTATTCATTTGTTTAAAAATATATTTTCTTGTGCATGCAGAATATAATTTAAAACTAATTTTTAAAAAATGTTAGATTTATATTATAGTAGGGAAGCCAATTGATTTATGTAGAATTGTCGTCCGTCTAAGCTGGATTAAGACGACAACAAGTAAAACATATTGGATAAAGTGTCCTGAAGGGAAAAATGCCTGCTGTCGCGCTCTTATTGTGTGGAGTTTGCAGTTATAACGTCATCAAGATAGCTATTTATTATTTTATCTTTCACTAACTCGACATCTATTTAACCAATATGCTTGAAAAAACCCTCGTAAAATTCATCTGCGTAAGTATTACAAATATTAAAATATTTTCAAAAACATATTTTTTTGTACATCTTTAATTCTGTTTCATATAACAGACGAACAGCTTTACAGTGACATTAATCTACCAGAAAATTCTTGCTGCATTTTGTAGCTTACTAAAAGGCACTGCGCACTGAGAGACTGCGATTATGTATATTTGATAGCGTGAACCACGGAATACTGTTGAGGAAACTAGAATCATACAGGTTTAGAGGTAAAACGCTGGATTGGTTCCAATCATATTTATCTGGTCGTTATTTTTAATGATGATATTTCAAAAGTAATGGAAGTGAATTCTGGTGTGTCACAAGGTTCCGTCCTTGGGCCACTACTAATTCTAATATATTTCAATGATCTGGTATCTATTAAAATTAAAGGAAATTTCACTTTTTTCTGCTGACGACACCACAATTTTCTGGCATGGCTTCATTGATGAAATCCATGAGATTGTAAGCACTGATTTATTAAAAATGAAAAGAGAGTGGTGCGACGCTAATTTGTTATCCTTTAATGTGCCTAAAACTAACATTATTACATTTAAGTGCAACCTAAATAAGGTATACTTGGAAGACCAAATTTTTAAAAATCAAACTAGATTTTTGGGCTTGCATGTTGATGACAAATTAAAATTAGAAAACCACGTCTCAATATTAAGTAAAAAATTGTTATTCAATTAGAGTGATGTAAAATGAATTAAAATTAGACTCAGCCAGAAATATTTTACGCTTATAGATTCGCATTTGGTTATGGAATTTGTTTCTGAGGTTGTTGTTCACAATATATACTTAATAACATTTTTGTTCTGCAAAAAAGGGCTATAAATTATACGAGTAAGGCTAATGTAAGGGACCGGTGTAAACCACTGTTTTGAACCATGTGGTTATGACCCTTGCATGTATTTTCATTTTTGAGACTGCATGCCTCGTGCATAAAAAATTTAGACATAAGATAAACGCTAAACCAGTTCACTACACACCTCGTACTTATAACATCCTTCTTCCCAGTCCATCATCAACTAAGATAAAGAATTCTATCCAATATAACAGCTAAAAAATATTTAGTCATTGTGCTATAAATATGAGGTGAATTATAAACGAAATTATATTTAGAAAAGAAGTAAAGAAATTGTTAGTTAGTAAAGCTTACTTTCAATCGATGAATTCTTTCAGAACACTTTTGATTGACTTTATTTGATTTTATTGTTTATTGTTTTAGACTAAATCCCTGTTTTATATAAAAATAAACGTTTGTTTTGTATTATTGTGTTTGTATTTTATACTAGGATGTTTTATATATATAGATTAAGGCTTTGTCAATGAAAATCCTTTGTATTTTTTTGACAATAAAGCATATTTGATTCGATTTTATATCTAAATATAACTTGAGGTATGGGTATGTTATTTGATATTGTGGTGGTGGCATATAAAAGTTTAGTAGAAACTCTTCAAAGTTATTTTAAGACTTATGTTGCAGGTCTAGTAGTTTGTAAAAAATATGAAATAAAACTTTTTTTAGATTTTTTATATATGTATAATGGGGGCCTAAAAACAGCAAAATCTAGGAACCAGGATCTACCAGAATGAAATCGTCGATTGCAACGTGTTTTTTATACTACTATACATAATTCACCTGTTCAGTGTGTACCGTAACTTTTTTTATTATAAACAATGGGGAACTTGCCCATTTTCTTAAATTTCATTAAAGTGTGTGTTTATGTATACAAACGCGCCACACCGAATATCAGCTCTTAAATCGCAGTACTTACTTTGTAATAGATGATTAAAGTTGAAATACTCGCGAAAAGCACTGTGAGGTCTCTGCGTGAAAACTAGTCTCTCGTGGTGTCTCTCAGACTGGGCGGAAGTTGACTTTGACACTAATTTTCGTTTTAGTTTTGTCACAGAGTAACACCTAACCTAACTTTCGTGTTTACGTTTGCTTGTGTGAAAACGTTGTGTTGTGTATTCACGTGTGCTATTCGGCGTATTTTGCAGATTTTGTTTAGTTCATGATTCTGTTTTGTATTGAGAAAAGAAAAATACTTATTATAAACACTGTATAGTGTCACTGTGTAATAATACAATTATTAAATCAGCCTAAAGATGAAAATCGCCGATCAAAATGGTTAATAGCATGCAGAAAAAATAATATAGGGGAGATTTAGGTAAATTGTCTGATTGTTCTTTTGAAAAACCTGGATCAATCAATTTTAACTAACATGTTTACTACACAGGCTTATATAAAAATGACAAATATCACTCAAAATCAACGAATATTGAAGATGTTTTTCCAATGAATGTGTATCTGGCTATGGGCTTTTACACAGAGTGGTATCTAAATTTTAGGTTAGGTTGTGTTCACTGCTAGTTGTCTCTGACAAATGCGCATGCGCATGCGGAATTGTCAAAGTCAAAGCAGAATCAGTGTTGCCCGACGCCGTTGTCCGACTTTCTCTCTCTGACGTCACGTTTCAAGACTGGATAAAATCAGGCAGATTTTAATCGCTTATATTTCTGGAAGAGATTTTTTTAAATTTTTGTTGTCTATGGAGTTTGTAATGATGTTAGTTTACGATTTTGAGTATTTTAATTCAATTTTATTTTTGGGCAAGTTTCCTATTAATCATAAACAATTTATGTTAGAAAAAAAATGCAAGTAAAACAGCTTTTGCAGGTTAGTAAATTAATATTAGTTAAGACAAAGTACCACTATTCAGGGTTTTAAGGTTACTGATTTAGAATTTGAAGTCAATAATTGAAAATTCAAGATGACGTATTCAATATGGCTACCCAAAAGCTTGAAAACCTAAATAATTAAAAAATACATGTAAAAATAAAATAAACGTTGAAGTTATACATACAGATAGAGATGGGCAAAGTACTCATTTAAATTACTTTAAGTATCAAGTACCAAATAGTTAGTTGGGGTACTTGTTGCATCAAGTATCAATTACTTTTCAAAAAGCAGAATACTTCAAGTACCAAGTACTCTGAGGTAGTACTTGCAATTGTGGGTGTACTTACACCCAAAATTGCATAGAATTTAATGACTAACGTAGTCGTACAAGTAGTACTTACTACTTGTATGACTTCAGTTAGACATTAAATTCTAACAAGCACATTTAAATACTTCAAGTATATTCTTGTCGTGTCAGGTACCAAGTACTGTTTAAAAGTAAAACACAAGTACATTTAACTACTTCAACTACTTTAAATTTTTTATTTTTATCTAAACCAATCTTTATGTGTAAATATTTCTGTACATTGACATATTTTTTATATTTGGGGTATATTTAAAGAATGATACAGTTTTCTGAATTTGTTTTATTTATTTACTAAATGAGAAAATTTTGCTCCTAAAAAACATAACATTCCATTTCATTAATGTATTCTAAAGTAAAAGTTTTTAAATAATTTTTTAGATTTGACAAAATTTCTTGAATATTATAGTCTAGGAGATATATGGGGCCTGGGATATAACATGTTGGCATTGCTGTTATGTTTTAGCAAATGTTTTTCTGAGTATTTTATCTTATGTGAGTCAGACCTCCTCCCCTGCCCGTTTTGGCGTTAGCCGCCCCAGAAAATATTCAATTGTGGAACAGAGTATAACACTTTGGGGCTTCGTGCTAGTTGACGAGGGTATCTTAACATTCGATATATGCCAACATTTTTTCTCCGTGCAACTGGCAGCACTGGCGACATCAATTATAGCCAAAATTGGAACGTAGTAATAGTATAACACTTTCTGACCAGGCGGAAAATTTTCGTTGTCAATGCTCATTACTGGAAAACCATATGTCAACATTTTCTGCTTGCCCATTTTCCAGATTTTTGGCCAAAAATTGGACTTTTAGTCAAAAACGGTGCTTTTCAAAAAAAATATTGGCTACTTCTCAAACTTATAGTTTCTGTACCAAAGAATACCTGAACACATTACCACATAGTATAAACACTCTCAATATAGGACTGCATATTTATTACCCTCACAATATGTCTGTATAATACAAACTAAAGGCAAATGCTCCTTTTAGCAACAACGAATAACTGCTCTTACCAGTCTCTGCAGGTTTCAACTGGGTTGTAAACTTACTTGCAGTACCTAAGGTACTTGAAGTAGTGATCAAGTACTTTAAATACTTGAAGTAAATTGTAAAATACTTTATGTATTGTAATTTCGTTTAACAAGTACTAAGTACTATTCTAAAATATCTGCAAGTATCAAGTACCAAGTACTCATTTCTTCGGGTATTTGAAGTAAAATACTTCAAGTGATAAAAAGTAATTGAAGTACAATTTATACAACTTTTACTTGAAGTAGTGCCCATCTCTACATACAGAGGTAAAAAGGATGCAAACTTGGAAAGAATGTTATATACACTAATAATTTTCTTATGGGTGATTTCTGTATTAAAGGGATTAGTAACGTTTTTTATAGTATTGGAATTACTTTTTCTTCATGCAGAATTTTTTATAAAGGATAAGATTTTCTGATAACTCACTAACAAAAAAAGTTTCCCATGTGGTGCACGCTTTCTGCCAGCCAGGCGAATATACTTACTGTTAGACATTACAGAGATAAATACGAAATTCAAAATTCGAAAGATTATATGCGTAAAGTCAAATCTTCCAATACGGTTCTGCCCATTTAGTTAGAGCTCACTTCAATTCAGAAAACAGTTGCATACTGAGACAGTATTTGCGCAATTTGCAATAAACCTAAAAATTAGTTTTTTAAAGTTTTTTCCATTGTCCTAAATCTGATATTTTTAATTTTTACTTTAGCGCTTATGATCTACACCAGTCTGCTCAGTGTTAGACATAATGATGAAATATAAACATACAGCTGACACAAGAAATCAAGTGTCAAATATATTTTATTGCAGCAGCATTTTTATGTTCACGTAAATAATTTTATTTTGTAACTACTTTATTGCCGTTGTCATATTGCAGTAGATTGCAACACTATATAATAATTATGTAGCAGACTGGAACAACAATTTACTTTCAATAGCAAAACTGTCCCAACTAGTGCCTTAATATAATTGTTTTATAAGATACTAGGAAACAACTGTAAAATAATTTTAATATATATTTATAGCGGTGCTGAAAATACTGCCGAATGTTACTAAAAAAGCACTATAAAATTATTTAGTTTTATAAGCTGAAATGCTTTATAGCCTAGTCATGGAAACGTTTATAAAATAATTTCTTAACTGCTTTATAAGATATTTTATAATTTTGCTGTAGAAAAGTTTTAATGATAAATTTATAAAACAGTTCAGTTGCAGACAACCAAATAGTGTTTTCTGCAACTTTGGAACAACAAAATAATCAATTAGCATTTTAGAAGTATTAATAAAATAACAATAAAACAAAATAATCGTATAACATTTAAATTATAAAACAAATTTGCTGGTTGGGATAGTCTATGCACTCATGAAAGGTGTAGGCAATCAGTAACGTGTTTATGTGACATGTTTATTTTCTTCTGTTACGGAATAGAGCAAATATAGTAACCTATTCATGTTAAGATTTGTACCCACTTTTCACATGTTATTTAAGCTTAAGACTCCGATAAAAGTTACAGATAATTATTCGTGAATTTGCAGGATCGTCCAACTTTCACACATAAGAAACTCCGTACTTTCGATGACAGCACAACAGTTTTAAGGTAACAATGAAAAATGGAATACAATTTTCATAAATAATAAGTTGTTGAAGCGTAATTATATGGTTCCAACTAGCTTTTCCATCTTTGACATCCACAGATTTAATTACCGTATCCGGCCTTAAGTGATACTTGCGAATCCAGCGAAAATCAAGTGCAACACCACTCGTCAAAAAGAGAAAATGAATACGAAAACGTGCCTGCTCTCCTTGTCTCCGCCGAGGAGAACGGAGAAATTTGTAATTTGCACATAAATTAATGCAAGGTATGAATAGTTTAATTTTCTTTTATCTCTTTATTCGTGATATTCGCAGAGTTTGTTGCAATGGTTATGTGACTGGAAATTAAAAATTTTAAATGTGCGGTAATTAATAATGCCGTGTAAAAAATTACACTCCGGAAAGAAATATAAAAATAAAATACTCTTTTAATATTTAGCTGGAAATAATTATTTTAGTGTCTAATTAATTTTTGCGTGCAACAGTAAATCGGTATTCATATTTATGTTTTATTTCTGCTATTATAATTGTTGAAATATTATTTTGTACATTTACCAGATAACTTTCATATATCTAATATTATTTAATATGAAAGACATGAAATTATCTATTTTAACACGCTTCTATTAACTTGACCTGTAACCTTGTAAGCAAATCTTACAACTCACTTCTCACCCACTTACCGTATCGATTTGAAACTTTGCAAACTTATGCAATTCTGGTGACAATACCACAATAATATGGTACCATTGGCCTTGTAAGATGAGGGGGGTGGAAGGTATTGATAGGAACTCCTCACAGGCGTATCACCGGAATTTTCCGCGACAGGGGGGGAGAAGATAAATTATAGTTTAAAAAACTAAAAAACACGCTTTTATGGGTAGTGTACTAAAAAGTTAAAAATAATTATTAGGTAATTAAATTTAAAAACGTGGGGCGTACTTATATAGGTAGGTAGGTAACTGTCGATATATATGATATAAACACTAAAATATTAAAAGAAACAGCTTTTATAATTGTTGCTCCGCTAACAAAGCTGATCAATGCATGCTTCGCTGAGGGGATTTTTCCAGATTCATTTAAACTGACCAGAATCGTACCGGTTTTCAAAGGGGGAGACAGTGACTCACCCAATGATCATCGTCCTATTTCAATAATCCCATACTTTGGTAAAGTTCTCGAAATGTTGTTAAAAACTCGTCTGTATACTTTTATAAATTATTAAATAAAAATCAATATGGTTTCCGCAAAAATTGTTCAACGGTCCAGGCTGTGGCTAGGGTGGTGACTGAGGCAGTGGAGGGCCTTGAGGGGGGTAAACAGAGTGCTATCACACTTTGTGACCTCAGCAAAGCCTTCGACTATGTCAACCACACCTTGCTACTGGATAAATTGGAGCGTTACGGAATTAGAGGAATAACTCTTTTAAATAAGGTCTTATATAGTCCTTATTTAAAAAACAGACAACAATGTGTCCTTATTGGCGAAAGTAAATCAGATTTCGAAACTATAGAACGTGGTGTACCCCAAGGTTCGATACTGGGGCCCCTGCTCTTTATCATATACATAAATGACCTTTCATATTATCTAATGCCAGAAAAATGTATCTTGTTTGCTGATGATACAACGTTGACTAGTGAAATATTTTGTCGAACTCCTCTATATGTTTCCTTAAATATATAAGGAATAAGAAACCAGACTGCAACCAACAGCTATTCTCCGGACTAATGCCCCGCCGAGCGCTGAATTACGAGTTACAAGCCTGGCCGCGTTAAGTACAATAACTATGTATTGCCACAAAACGCTAAGTTTCGATTGTAATAGACACCAGCCGAAAGACTTATTCCCATTCAAAGGAGCTCTCATGCCAGCCATCTCATACCACTTGCAGACTGCAGTTTCGAGCTATTGGCTCTCGTCAGTGCAAGGTAGGTCTGAGACGGCTGTAACGAGGCATTTGTTCACTCTTGGTACATGACGAGATTTATAAAACCACGACATGCAACAAAAATGACAGGCTCCATCTAGCGGCTGATATCCATTACAATCGAAACAGCAGTAGCCCTGACATGGGCACAGTTAGTAGATATGCTTCTAGAGGGCAGAATATTTACTAGTGAAATATTTTGTCGAACTCCTCTATATGTTTCCTTAAATATATAAGGAATAAGAAACCAGACTGCAACCAACAGCTATTCTCCGGACTAATGCCCCGCCGAGCGCTGAATTACGAGTTACAAGCCTGGCCGCGTTAAGTACAATAACTATGTATTGCCACAAAACGCTAAGTTTCGATTGTAATAGACACCAGCCGAAAGACTTATTCCCATTCAAAGGAGCTCTCATGCCAGCCATCTCATACCACTTGCAGACTGCAGTTTCGAGCTATTGGCTCTCGTCAGTGCAAGGTAGGTCTGAGACGGCTGTAACGAGGCATTTGTTCACTCTTGGTACATGACGAGATTTATAAAACCACGACATGCAACAAAAATGACATTGTCATTTTTGTTGCATGTCGTGGTTTTATAAATCTCGTCATGTACCAAGAGTGAACAAATGCCTCGTTACAGCCGTCTCAGACCTACCTTGCACTGACGAGAGCCAATAGCTCGAAACTGCAGTCTGCAAGTGGTATGAGATGGCTGGCATGAGAGCTCCTTTGAATGGGAATAAGTCTTTCGGCTGGTGTCTATTACAATCGAAACTTAGCGTTTTGTGGCAATACATAGTTATTGTACTTAACGCGGCCAGGCTTGTAACTCGTAATTCAGCGCTCGGCGGGGCATTAGTCCGGAGAATAGCTGTTGGTTGCAGTCTGGTTTCTTATTCCTTATATATTTAAGGAAACATATAGAGGAGTTCGACAAAATATTTCACTAGTAAATATTCTGCCCTCTAGAAGCATATCTACTAACTGTGCCCATGTCAGGGCTACTGCTGTTTCGATTGTAATGGATATCAGCCGCTAGATGGAGCCTGTCATTTTTGTTGCATGTCGTGGTTTTATAAATCTCGTCATGTACCAAGAGTGAACAAATGCCTCGTTACAGCCGTCTCAGACCTACCTTGCACTGACGAGAGCCAATAGCTCGAAACTGCAGTCTGCAAGTGGTATGAGATGGCTGGCATGAGAGCTCCTTTGAATGGGAATAAGTCTTTCGGCTGGTGTCTATTACAATCGAAACTTAGCGTTTTGTGGCAATACATAGTTATTGTACTTAACGCGGCCAGGCTTGTAACTCGTAATTCAGCGCTCGGCGGGGCATTAGTCCGGAGAATAGCTGTTGGTTGCAGTCTGGTTTCTTATTCCTTATATATTTAAGGAAACATATAGAGGAGTTCGACAAAATATTTCACTAGTAAATATTCTGCCCTCTAGAAGCATATCTACTGATACAACGTTGGTTCATACTGTCCCAAATATGATTAACCTTAACCAGATAATGAAAATAAATGAAAATAAAACTGAAACGTGGTTTACTGCTAACTACTTGAAATTAGATCCAGATAAGACACAGAGGCTTTTTTTTTCTAGTTCAAACAATAACAATAATGATAACATAAATAATATTAAGCTCTTGGGGATCACTCTCGATAGTGGGCTAAATTGGTCTGCCCATATAAATAATTTAAGTAGTAAACTGGCAAGTTGTAATTATCTCCTTCGGCAACTAAAAAAGGTATTAAACCCTGAAATTTTATATACTGCATACTTCTCATTATTTCACTCGCATTTAACTTATGGCGTGATTCTATGAGGTAATTCATCACAATCTCTAAAAATTTTCAGACTCCAAAAATATGCAGTAAGAGTATTAGCTGCTGCAGGACTCAGAGATCACTGCAAAACACTTTTTATTAAATTTAGAATAATGCCACTTCCTTCGGCATATATATATTATCAAGTTTTAGAAATACATAAAAATAAATCACTGTTCTGTACACATGCTGATATTCATAATTACAACACTAGATTTGCGGATAAAATTGTTCCGGATAAGTTCAGGCTCACAAAATCATTGAAAAATTCCTTAAATACAAATCTGTATACTGTCCTACCTTCTAATATAAAAAATTTAAACGATTTTCAATTTAAACATAGAGTAAAAAACTATATTCTAACACGTTGCTTCAATTCAATAAATGAATATTTAGATGCACCAAAATCTGCTGAAATTTAAGAAAGTAAACCAAATGACTTTCAGTATATTAATTGTATACATTAAGTGTCACACCCATAGTTGCTGACCATTGTTGTTAACTTTGCTTACATAGTAGATTGCCACACTTTACTTCAAACTTCGTACTGTTTTCACTTTATTGTATGTAAATTTATTTTATAATCCTAGTTTGTTGGTTAATCACTTATTGTTATATTATATACTTAATACTCAAAATTGTTGTGACTATATATACGTGTATGTATATATGTACAAATTTCGTATTTTATCCCTATACATTTTATATTTTTTATATATTCTTGTTCATGTACCCATTGACTTGTGTAAAATACTGTATGCTATTCTACTCTACTCTATTGCATTTTGTTCATAATGCCTAGACATTTAATATCAGCCTAGGAACTTTAAAATCTACGTTAAATATAGCGTTTTAACTACTGTTTGTTAATATTATTATTAGTTACTAGTCAGTATTAGTAGTTATTATTAGGTAGTAGTATATAAATAATATCAATTAACTTATGTAAGTATTGTATCACTCTGTAATAGGGGCTTCGCCTGTTGAGTGCATTATAAAATAAATAAATAACTAACTGCCCTGAAATGCCAAGCCAATTTAATTTAAATATTTCTCGTGCAAATTCAAGTCTTCCTCAAACATTTCATCAACCTGCATCTCGTACACGGTTAAGACCCGCATGCAAAATAAACGCAGGAAATGCCATTTCTCGCCATGGAGAAAATCAAAACTCATGTTTGATTGCCAGTTTTCAACATGGACACTTACTCAATGTGGACATTGAATTCTCCCATTCAGGCAGGATTCTTACTCAAAGGCCAAAATCCTTCCTATAGGGGCATTCCTCATTTCCTCCAACACCGGAAAATCAACGCCGAAGTATTTGTGCCTCAAGTTCTTAAGACTAAGGCAGGAAGTAAGGACGTGGATGGTCTCCTCCTCGTCCTCGCAGAACCTGCAGTCGGGGGCGTCAACCACCCCTATAGTGTGCAGGTGTTTTCTGAAAGAACCGTGTCCACTCAAAAGACCTACCACGATTCTGACCTGTTTCCTGCTTAGCAGCAGGATTTGTTTTGCTCGCTTCGGCAAGGGCCCTGAGATCAGGAGCTTCGTTTGCCGGAGATCTGGGTAGGAGGCTCAGAAGTCAAATAACTGGGACCGTGTCCAGTTTTCTACTGACTTTTTGGCATTTGATCTAGGGTAACCGAGAGCCGGCTCCGGACCCAGTAAGGGCCTCTGAGAGCGTCTACCCGCTCGTTACCCTCGATGTTGCTGTGTCCAGGCACCCAGAGAAGCCTGACCCAGTTAGATGAGCCAAGTTCACAAAGAGCCTGCTTACAGTCAGCCCTGGGCCTTTCACCGTATATCCCCGCTCCAACACTTTCCTCAAACTTCGATCCGTCTGTGAACCAGAAGATATCGACAGACCTGAGTATGTCTTCGAGTGGTTTCCAGTCTTTCCTTTTGGGGATGACAACCTCAAAGGGTTATAAGAAGAAGAAGAAAGGCACCATATCATCACTCCTGTCCTCCAGAAGTGAGTGAGTCCCTATCACGTTGGAAAGAGCTCTTCTGTGTCCTAATTGTTCTCCTCCGGCCTTCCACTGACCACCGCACCTCAGCCTGTAGGCCGCTTTCCATGCCTAGACCTGAATCACCAAGGAAAGGGGTCCGAGGTCCAGAAGGACCTCCAGAGCTGCTGTGGGGGTCGTGCATATTAAATATGTGTTAGTTACATCAGTCGACATTGAATGGTCTCCTGTAAAACTCCTGCCTAATGGAGAAAGGATTAAATTTAACAAAATCGTGCAACGTAGTACACGAGGGTACTTAAAAATAATAAAAATTAAAACTGTAAAAACTATTAATTTCGCGCACACGCGAACATTTCAAAATGTTGGTTGCTGGCACGGGAAAACCAAACTCAACAAAAAAAAAACCGTTCGAAGCAACTCCACTCTTGTGGTCTTCCTGCCGCCAGGAAAATGTGGTGAAATATAAGTTTCTAATAAAATGATCAGATTTGAAAGAATTCTTCGGCCTAAAGGGGATTTTATAAACAAAAGAGGACAAAAAGGACAAACAAGAACAAAATTTAACAAATAGAGACAGGATAGAAAAAGGTTAGTTTATATCAGTTTAGTTGAGGTAAAGGTCAAAGGTGGGGAAATTATAGGTTATGGAATAGGAAAGTATGACTAGGTAAGAGGTTGCCGGAAAATAGCGAACGCCTGGTATGGTAAAGTGTGTCGAATATCGAAAAGGATTTAAACACAAAGCTTTAGCCATTGGACCATCACACATTACTGCAAAAATTGCATAGCTGTAATATATGTCCTTCGAGTATTATATTTCAACGGATTAGATATATTATTATGAAATACACTCAAAGAAATAGTATGGGTAAATTCAACAAAAAAAAATGGTTAACTAACAATATCGTTAATTTTGTTAAACCAAACTATATTGAAGGTATTCTTAAACAAGAGGTGATTGTTATTTTAATTAATAAAAAGTTGTCGTACAACAAAACAAACATTAACTTAAAAAATAGATGAATAGGACTATTATTTTGTTCGTCTGACTATTATTTTGTTGAATTCTGTCAAATTAAACTAGATAATAGTATATTTTATTTTTAACTATTATCAAATTGTAATTCTAACCCAGTATTAGTTCGCTGTATTATTGTACTTGGTAGATAAACCAATATTATTGTCGTCTTCTAGAAGTTCTAAAAGAATTACCATAAAATTTGCTTGCTTACCACGTAGTCTATTACAGAAATTATTCCCAGATGACGCCACATACAAATCACTAACAATAATCAATCATGCATTATCTTATACTCTTATGAATTTATAGAAAATTGATAATATGATTGCAATGTTCAAATTCTCTCAGGGATCATCGATATATTTGGATGGACCTTATAAACGATCTCTAATCTTTGATTTGGGTGGTCTGATGTCTCAATACTGAGATTTTGACTTTGGCTAACCCAAAAAAACTTCGTCATACAATAAAGTGTAGATCAACCTAAAAATTAATTGGTGAACAAAAAACAAAGTCATGTACTATTTAATTGTAGACCAAATTGAAAATGGTTAGTGAACATAAAAAATGTCATTGTACTATTTAATTTGTTACAAGAAGACATGATTATTAAACTACTATCTGTTTACGAAAACAAATAAAGTTGTATGACTATTCTTTTCTGATTGATTTAACTATGAAACTAGATAGGTGCGATTTCATATGCTCTTTTTGGTTGAATTTACCTATCATTTTCTTTGAGTGTATATAAATTAATAATAATAATTACATCTTTAATTACACAGGCACACAAAAAATAAAAAAGGTCGTGTACTTTTTTATCGACTATTATCGATTTTTTTCAAAAACAATTGGGTTCTTCCTCCTAGCTAACGCTAACTTACTTTCCAAATTTCAATACAATCGTACTTTTCTTTCTTAAATTATCGTGCTACAAGAAACGTGACGGACGGATAGACGGACGGATAGACGGACATTTAGAAAGCCGTTCAGAATTCGTTCACTAACTTAATGATATGAATTTTTTTTGTCTGCGAGCGATATTGTAACGCTACTTTTAACCATTTCATAAATGTGGGCTAATATGACTAGATTTACCTAGATAGATTCAAAATTGTATTTATTTTATTTGATGATTAATACGTGTCAACGGATTTATTCTATTGTCACATTTTTCAATCTAAAGAGTATTATAAGTTGCCTACTATAGTGTCGGAATTAAATAGAAACTACAGGAACGAGGTAAACTATCTTAGTTGCTACGGAAACGTAGTGACGTTTCATGCGCAAATACTAATCTTAATTAACAGGCGTTTTTCTAAAAGGATTTCTAAGGAAAGTGGAGCCGATAGGTTTTGACAAGAGATTGATTGAACGAGGTAACAGCCATACTTGCCTGTAAAATTATATTTGAAATTAATGTGTGCTAGACTGTGTCCTAGTGTAAATTTAATAGGCCATTCTCAGTAGAAGGTATGTTACCTTTAATTTAAAATTAACTTTTTTGAATGAGTTTACTCGCAAAGATGCTCAAATATTTTTTAATAATTTTTAGATTAGACGGCCTACCTGCCTACTGGTTTAATTGTTACCGCCAGTCTTTCATATGCACACTGCTGTATTCGCATTATACAAGTACCACTAAGATAGTGTTAATATAATTCATTTATGGCATAAGAGCGCTGTCGAACGCTGGAAAATACTATACCAGAAGTTCTTCCGGAGTTCAGGATATTTAAGGTCAGACCCAACCATATATTAATATAATATAATTAATGCTGTGCAAGTATTTTGGGATAAGAGAAACCTCGAGAGAAACCTCGAGAGAAACCGGTGTTGCTGTGAGAATTCAAACAATTTTTTTTTGACAAATAAATTCAGTTATACTTCTGCAATAAGAACATCAATATTTATTTGGCAATAACTAAATAGATTATAGTGTTTTTCGGATGAATCAAATAATTAAATTAATCACAGTTTGTAAACGAATGTAGATCTACATACGGTTCTTTGATAGTGTTGTTACAAACTTTTGCGTTAATTGGATTAATTATATATGTTTACCCCTTGCTGGCCTCCGCTAGTTATTTGAAACTTGTTCAAACAAAATGGTGTTTTAATAAAAAATTTGAAAAGCCATATAATTTATTTAATAGAAAAAGTAAAGGAGTTTTCTTGTTTCGCCTAAAAGACGAAGTGGTGCCCAAGCTTTACCAAATATCCATTCGAACCACCCTAAGGCTCACCGACGAAGGGCTGCCGCCACGCACGTGCTCCTACTTGTACCAAGTAGGGGTTACAATATTTACTGTTTTAGAAATGTGCCGATCAAATGCAATAGACTCTTCGTTTTTGCGAAGAGTATAATAATGGCGGCGTGATTGGTAGTTAAAAATACATGCGTGTGTGTTAATCTCGTGTCCACCAATATTTATGATAATTGGTTCATGTTACGAAAAAAACTATAAGATAAGATATTGTGTCATATATCTATAAAAAAATTACGCCGTGACACATTACTAGAGCCAACCCTGGTTTTGACGTCATTTAGCTGTGATTCGACCTTTGGTCTAAAGAATTTTCAATTTCACGCGTTAGATGTCATATCCAGTTAAAGAGACAGCTGTTCAATGCTTATTGGCTCATTATCTCTTCTACTATAATTAATAACGCGAACAATATTTTTCAAAATTCCGACAAATTCCGTTTGAATATTAATATTTAAATGGGTCTTTACCAGTGCTTCTAGTTGGTAACTGAAATAGCTTGCCTGTAAATATATTTCAGTGAATGTTCATGATGCGAGCTAGAAAGTTAAACAGAGTAAATTAGATAATGGTAGGTAGGACGTTCCGTAACGACGTGAAGGCCCAAATGATGAGTAATAGTGACGCTAACAAATCCCTCTGCTGGGTTCATATTTCTGAATTTAACTGAAAGTCTGAAAAGCCCTTCAGCTTCCGCACATGCATGACGTTTATTAGTTTGTGATTAATCCAGCGTCGCATTTTTAGTTATTGTCGAGAATTCATTAAAAATGTGTCATTAGTAGAGACGGAAATCTTGTCTATTTGTATCTAGCTGTGGAGTGGCAAATACGAGGTTGGTTGTTGTACTTGTTAATATTACAGAGATACAACTGTTTTGAATGAAATTATTGATGATTATTTATGCAAAGGCAACAAATACGCAGGAAGTTTCGTGTTCGAAATATAGTAATGAATACTAAATGCAAGTATATTGAATCTGGTTCATGCTATAAATTTACAATTTAAAAAAAAAATTCAAAACTGTGTCCATAATATAAAAACACACTTGCACAACATTATGTACCTGGTGTCCTAGAATAAGGTCGTAGCCTTCAACAAAATGTACAAAATATTGTTATGTGATCAAAAAGTATACTAAATATACATTGCATATATCATATTAAAAAAAGTTCTAATCATCACATGCAAGAACAAATTGGTTTTGAAAATAAAAAGGCGGTAAATGATGACGTATCTGATGATCATTCAATTCTAGAGAATTTTCATGTTTTCATTTATCATGTTGATGGTGGTGCTCTGTTAATTTGTTGTTTACATTTACATTGTGTGTTTAATATTTGTTTATAATGGAACCTAATTTTGTGAAAGATGCTTCAGAGAATTTACCCATAGTGGATTTTTATATTGTACACGAGTTTTATGTAGAAATTTGAACTATTTAAGTGCCGAATCCCGAAATGTCAAAAATTTTACAGGGTTCAGGCTTTATGTAGCTAGAAAAATTTCCTGGATTTTCCAGGTTTTCCATGGCAAAAAATTTTAAAATTTTTTTTTTATCAGTAATCATTATATTAAACGCGATTTTAGATAACCAAATAATTTTATAACAGGTACATGTTTTTTAAAATTTAAAGTCGCAATTTAAAAATAATTTAAAATAACAATGGGAGCTCATAATATGTTTATTATTTTCCCTATTGCGACTCAAAATTCCATGATTTGAGCGATTTTTAAAAATTCCCTGAGATTTCCATGACTTTTTTACAGTTTTTAAAATTCCCTGATTATTCCAGGTTTTTCAGGTTTTTCATAAGAGTCCGAACCCAGTTTGAGGTTAGTATTTATATAAAATACAAAGACTCACACCGATACTAACTTTAATCTATTAGTCCAGTCAACAGAGCGCTAAAATTACCAAAATCTTTAATTTGAATGCTAATGAATGGATTTTGATAAAACCTTGTGCAATGTGTTTGTAATAACGTTAATAAAAAAGTTGAAAAAATGATTAGAGTGGGAAATGATCGGAAGGGGTTACGTAACTTGTAGAATTAGGTCAAAAATGAAAAAGAAACAATAAATTTACCTTTTTTGGTCCAAAATAAGATGTTTCTATTCTCTTGAATTTTTTCGAGAAATGCATATTTTTGGAGATATGGCCAGTCGAAAATTCCTAAAAGTGGGGGAGGGGAAATGTTTTTATTTGCAACTTTTCTATAAAGTGCGTTTTCATCGAGTTATTCCGGAAAACCATGAAAAACTACCACTTTCTTTGAAATTGCAGCTTTAAAAATATGTAATTTAAAAATCAAACGTGTGCATTGGCGCCTTATAAACATTTTTTGTCTCTTGGAATTTTTTTGTAACTTACTAATTTTCCGAGTTACTCAATTTGGATGACTTTTTTTGTATTGTAGGTTGACTCGTCGAGAATGTCTTTATACAAGGATTCTTATCAACCACCTAATTTTGTATGAATACTGAGTCTAACAATTAAAACGAGTTATTTTACAAAATTTTGTTACAGCAACAACAGCAAATTAGAATTGAAGTCAAAGACTAGTCTTACCTTTCTTTAATATCCTCGTTTTTGGTTCACTCCATTATCTCTATTATTAGAGGAGATACACTATTTTATAACACAACTAGTTTTTATTGTATTAACATTTTCCTTAGAGGGGACTCAGTAGTTTTGCTATTTATCATGGCTTACTGAAAGTTTTACATATTGTTTTTAATTCTAGAGTACATATTATGTACTCTAGAATTAAATACAATTAATTTATTACCATCTGACATTTGTGTTTTAATTCAAGTGCAAAGTGCATTTACAAGTGTTAATTGGCATTGCTTCGCAATAAATTCTAGTATTATTATGGAGTAATAATTCTAACTAAGGATATTTTACGTTTCAAACATGTTGTTAAGACGATTATGCCTTGACGATATGAACCAAGCCATGGGAATGATTATCATTGAGAAATGAGGCGGCTCGCTTCAATGTGAACCACAATATAATTAGAAGATTTCAAATACGTTTTGATGAAACTGGATCTGTTCGACGTAGGCATCGCGGAGGGCGAGAACGCAACACAACGGCCAAACAGGATCGATTTTTGGTAATTAATTGCTGCAGAAGTAGATTTTCTTCTGCTAGGGTGCTTCAGAATAACTTACTCAACGCAACTCGTACGATGATATCAACCCAAACTGTAAGTATATCTTACTGCTCAACGAAGCAAATTTGAGGTCCAGATTTTCAAAAAAATTTCCTGTGTTAATCGCAGGTCACAGAAGAAGAAGGTTACAATGGGCGCGCCAAAATCAGAATTACCTTGTTGAGGTCTGGGATCGCTGCTTGTTTTCTGATGAGACTAGAGTTCGTCTTTATTACTCAGATGGAATATTAAGAGTATAGAGAAGTAGAAGTGAGCGGTATAGTATAAACCACGTGGCTTACTATCAAGCTTTCGGAGGCGGTTCAATAGCAGCTTGGGGTGGATTTCTTGGGTTCGTCCTGTCCAGTTGGTTGTTTTTGTTAAAACGTTACCATGAATGGTGAATGATGTGTTGCAACTTGTTGTGTTGCCACTTGTAGATGAAGCGGCAGATTTGTGTTCGTCGATAATAATGCTCGTCCTCATCGTGTAAGGCAGGTTTTCAGCAAGACTTGATTACTTGCATGGTTTGGCCAGCTAATTCACCCGATCTCAGTCCTATAAAAAATGCCTGGGGCTATCTGAGGAGATTAATAAGATCACGGTGACCTGACCCACACAACTACAAAGCGCTTCGAATGGCCATTTTGGAAGGTATTTTCAACATACCGTTGAAATACAATCGGGATTTAATTTCCAGCATGTCAAGATGCTGTCAAGGGGTAATAAGAGCTAAAAGAGGTCCAGCACATTATTAAAGTTAATTTTTTATTGATCTTACTTCCACATCCAGTGGAAAATTTTAAATTTTCATTGTTCAAATAGGCTTAGAATGTTATGAAACTTCGAGTTTGAACGAAAAAAATTCTTTCTATTTGTCGGTATGTCTGTCTCTCTGTATTTTTTTTTGTGCGCACGAGTACTCTGGAACCGTCTAAAATATTGACTTGAAATTTGGTACACATAAGTATGTATTTTAACGTAATCTGGAACGAAATTCTATTTTCATCTTATTTCGTTGAAGGGTTGGGGGTAAATTGGGGTAAATGGGGGTAAATAGATAAATCAAACAGGATAAAGTAAAAAAAAATATTGAGGTCTTTTGTTCTTGTACACACACTAAATGACAATTTTATTTTTTCACCCCCTTTAATAATGGGGTGCGGGTGGTAATGTGGTGGCTAATGCCAAAAATTTTTTTGACACCTTAGCTTCTATTGAAATTTGGGATATCCTATATACATAATAAGCGGCACTTTTTAAGATACAAGTAATTTTTTTTACTTCCGGTTTCACCAGAAGTGACACTAATATGTACCCCAATTTAACCCCCAACCCTTCAATGGAATAAGATCAAAATATAATCTAGTTCCAGATCTCGTTAAAATACATACGTTTACCAAATTTCAAGTCAATATCTCAAACGGTTCCAGAGTAAAAGTGCACCCAAAAAAGTTACAGACAGACAGACTGACAGACAGACATTTTTTGCTCAAACTTAAAATCTCGACGTTTCATGATATCTTAAGTCCATTTGAACAATAGAAATTTTCAATTTTTTTTTGCGTCACTATACTTCCACTGGATGTGGAAGTAAAATTGTTCAATTCTTTTCTGCAGATTTCATATCATAGAAGTAAGCATCTATTTGCAATAGTTTTTAAAATGCCTCGATCCGAAATTTACTCTGCACTATTCTGGTACGCTTTGTTTAAAGATCTTTTGCAGCAGGTGTTAACAACAATTTCGAGAATAATTCGGCAGCACCTGAATCTAGGAAGAATAAGCTTTCCATTGGTTTGAAAATCATTAAGAAATAAGCCGGTAAGTGCGCTGGGAACATAAAATTAATCAATTTTCAGTAATACAAAAAATTTTAGAAAAAATGTTTTACGCCTTTTTGCAATCGCGGTCGCATTTGGATTCGCAAGGTTATTCCAAATAATGTACGGATTTTCTCAAAATTATATGTTTGAATGCACACATCGACATCTTAGGAGCGTCTTTTGGGTAGGTAGATTCCTGAAAAGTCAGGAATCCTAAAGAGGTTTAATTTATTTTGTAGCTGGCTGTATACCTCTTGCTTTTATGCCAAAAAAAAACTTTTTAATTAAGAAATCATGACATCAGCAATTTTTATTCTCTTATTTTTACTTACATCCAGATTATTTATTCACAATTTACTTTATGTTTATTACTGTAAATGGTAATACATCTTTTAATAATAATTACAATTCTACTCCATTATCCCTTAATTTGTGTGAAAAAATTTATAAATAATCCACTCATTCCAATTATTAATTCTCTAATATCTTATAAATACATTAGCATCAGAATTATTACATAAGTGGTATTTCTATTCCATTAATAACGTATTGCAAATCTAGTTTACAAGTTGAATGGGCGCCAAAATTTGCTGCGCAATTGTTTCGTCGAACAGGATATTAAAGCTTCATAACTTAAACTCCATGCCCGCACAGTATTTCAGAATAATACGAATTTCAATGAGAGGATCGGGAATATATTTAATCATGGTCACCGGCTTTAAATCAAAGCAGGCTTGAGGCTTTTGTTTGCTGGTGGCAGAGCAGGGGTGGTCGCTATTGACGTGGTCCAAAGTGGAGATTATTAGAGGAGATTATTCGGCCACTTGGACCCTCACAATGCGAGTGTAACTGGCTGTTCAATACGCACAGCACAATCGTCCAATGTCTGTTAATAGGATCAATGTAGAGAACTGGGATTGAATCCTGCGCATTATGCAAAGCACATTGACCTATTTATTGTACTGCCCTGGACAACAATGTCACCGTTGATATATTATGCAGGAGTCAAAGTATGCTAAACTTCCACCGTGATATATGATTCTTGATAATTCGATTATTCATTCCTTCCATCACTTAGCGTGAACACTGGGAAGTTAAGAAGGGTCGATTTGTTAATGCAAAGCTGTTTTCACTTACACCTGGAAATGCACGAATGAACTTTATTTAGAAAATATGATTTACCTTCTTTTTTATTGGGATTTTCTTTCTATCACATATTTATTCTTCATAAAAATAGTCTCTCAGGAATCTACAAATAGCGAGTAATATTGAGAGGAAACTACACTTTTTGATAATAGTACAGTAAGTAGAGGTTTTAACTTCGGAATAATGTCATATCAAACGGATTTCGTTCATTTTTGTCAACATAAAAGTAAATGCGTCAAAGAAAGGTTTCTATATTATGCGGCCGCTTGCTAATTTATAGGGTGTGGATGCCACCTCTTTTCAGGGGGTGACAACTAAACGAAAAAAAACAAAAACATTGTAGCTGAAAGAAAATCAAATTTAAGAAGAAAAGGCTCTATGCAGCTTTTCTTATAAATTGATAGTCTTTAAGTTATAACGACCAGAAAATTGGGATTTTAGCTTGAAAAAAAGGTATTTCAGATAGGTCTTCGTCAAATAATTCGAAAGGTATTACACTGAACGAAAACATGCTAGACACAAATGAAGAGCTAAGTGGATAAAGGTGTTATGTGACATTTTTGAAAATTTTGAGATTTCTACACAGACAACTATTTTAACTTACAATCTATCATTTCAATAAGTTTTTGGGATAATAAACCTTTCCTAAATGCGTTTTAATGTTTGATAAAGGTGTTATGTACATATGGTTTTTATATAATTTAATGGATAAAGGTGTCATGATCACATACCACCTTTATCCATTACTGTGCGATATTAAATTGTTTTAATCCAAAACACTTTGCTTTTAAAGTTATGTTATATTGACATTAATGTGACAAGTTGTGTTAAGTGTTTCTTACTATTATAGTGAAAATGGCCAGTCGTAGTAAACTGATATTACAAAAAATGGCAATGAATAAACGATTTCATGAATCATGTAAGATGTTTATAAATTGGCTGATATTTGGAAATAGTGCTTATAGTGTTTTAATCCATATATTCATTTCGTTCAATTTCGAAATAGTATGAGATGGTACAAGAGTCGAGATGGTACTTGAGTATCTAATTGCTGTAAACACATTTATACCTTTTGGCAATTCAGCAGAAATCAGTCACATAGTGGCAATTTCTTCCCAGGCAAGTTTTAATAATGTTTTAAAAGCAAAACATTATCAATATAAAATGTAATAATAAAATACGAATTTACCAACGTATTCTAGCAAATTAGTCTGTAAATCAGAAATACTGGAAAGTGACCCTTTGCGGTGTTGATTTTTGTAAAAACATTTTTATGCTGACAAGTAGAAGAGGGCTGGACCGTAGAAATTTTTATGACAAGAGCAAAACTGATCTGGTATGGCTTCTGCCCACCCAATATTTTGAAAGAGCATTAAATTGTTCAAGGCAAATCTGGCGAATTCCGAAATTCTTGCGGAAAAAATAATAAGTATGATAAATACGCCAATCAAGTCAAAGGTCATTTGGGTTTGTAAGGTTATCGTTTAAGAATTACAGGGTTCGCTATGCTTACATCTATTGGGTTATCTGTGAAAAATCCCTGCCTACCCAATAAAAATGCTGAAATTAGGTCCATGGTATTCAAAATTGTTTAATTGAGATCATGAAATGACTCACATTTTTTCCCAAATGTGATGCTGGAAATAATACTAAAGAATACGGAGAAAATTACAAACTAGCTTTCGAACAACAAAAGCGTGACGGAGCAAAAGTTACAGTAGATAGAACGATTTGCTTTCTTACTTTAGATCTTCAGCAAACCATGCCGCTGCCAAAATTAAGTACATCGAAAGCATTTCACCTTCGTCAAATGTGGTTTTACAATCTTAGCATACATACATTGAGGAATACTAAAAAAAAAACGTTCTTTTTCACATGGACTGAAGATATGGCCAGCCGTGAAAGCCTAGAAATTGCTAGTTGCTTACATACCTTTTCACAAATTTACAATGAATATTTCCAAGAAAAGATCGATCACATTATAATATGGCCCGACTCCTGTGGTGGACAAAATAAAACCTTCAATATCATTTCACTTTACCAGTTGTTGAGAATTTAAAGTTATCGACCATAAATTTTCGGAGGTGGGACATTCATATTTAGATTCAGACAGAGACTTTGGCAGAGTCGAGAAAATTTTAAGGAAACATCAAAACATCTACGTTCCGGACCAGTATCGTCCCAAAGACGCCGTTGTCATAGATATGAAGAATCATTTCAAGGATATTGATGGAATTGCCTCAAAACTCAATTTGTACAACAGGAAGAAAAACTTGAACAATGAAAAGGTTTATTTTCGCGACGGTATAAAATGGCACCTATGGGTGCTACTATTACATCACTAGATGAAATGACTCCATTCTACAAAGTCGATATTTTAAAGAAAAGGAATATGCATAAGATAAATTCCGACGCTATTGCTCTATCGGTGTTTAATGAAAGCAAGGGCAGCCTGAGTGTAGGAAAACTGGCCAATCTTAAAGAACAATTACCATTCATAAATGAATGGTAAGGCCGTATTATCACAACATACTTGGAAATGACCAAACTGTGGCTCAAAACCGTAGGACTGTCCGACTACCTAAAAATTGTACAATGTTTTAATAATAATAAAATATGTTTAATTTCTTAACACTTTTATTCACTGATTCCTTATTCATTTCAGAGAAACTTATGAATGGATAAAGGTGTTATGTACATTAATTTTTTAAAAATTTTCGAAAATAATGACAACTGACAACTTTAGTTATTTGTCTCTGAAAAGTACATCAAATGTCAATATCATTGCAAAATGCAAGCTATATAGTCATTATAACAAAAAAGTTCTCGCCTAAAAACTTTCGAGTTAAATTACTCAATAACGTGTTTTTGTGACATAACACCTTTATCCACTTAGCTCTTCAAATAAGAAAGATACTAAATTGAGAATGAATTTCGCTTTTTTCTACTTTCTGTAGAGTTGATGGTTTCGGAGATCTGGAAGTATAAAGGTGGCGTCCGAACGTTTTAAGACGAAGTATTTAGTTTAAATCTTAAATATCTCAGAAACTATGACAAAGTGATTTTTTATTTTTAAATAAATTCAATAAAATAGAAAAACAAATAGCATAGATTTGAAATGGATATCAATGAATTCAGAAAAAAATCTATAATTTATTGAACAGTATGAGCCACCACCTTACCATTTGAAAAAAAAAGTTTTCGATAAAAAAGTGATTTGTTCAATTTTGGAGGCTTCGTAAATAGTTATTAATGAAAATAAACGAAAAATTATATTTTTCCCTTGGACTTTACCTGCGTAGAACAAATTTTGATATTCCAAAGCACTCTAGACGAATGTTTTAAAATGTTTAAAAAAACTGAATATCGACTAAAAAATTCGCGAAAATCTCATGGTATACTCAGAATGTTGTCTTGAATCTAAATGTGTAAAAATATACAGGGTGTTCCATTTAAAAATATAAAGTTGCGGTCATATCTGGATAAACCGGAAATGATCTGATACCGAATTTTATCTCAAAAAATCCATTTTTACAGGTAGTTTATGCACCCCAAATGGATAAGTTAAAAAATAAAGGAAATATAGGGGGGAGGTACTAACCTGTGGCACCCGGTATAGCATCACCTAAAGTTGTCCATTTAAAACACTTGTTTTAGAAAAAAAAATCC
Source organism: Rutpela maculata (assembly GCA_936432065.2). Lineage (NCBI taxonomy): Eukaryota > Metazoa > Arthropoda > Insecta > Coleoptera > Cerambycidae > Rutpela > Rutpela maculata. The sequence goes on from OW386286.2 coordinate 4,554,312, forward strand.
ATCCGCTATATTAGAGCCGCCATTTTGAATTTCTTAATTTTGACATCAGATTCGTAATCAAAATTTTGCATATTTTTCACCTCTAGATACTGTACTATAAGGGCAAACGGCATTTTACACTATAAGAAACCATCTTAACGACAGTACCCTAAATTTTATCCCCGGCGATTTAAGATGGCGGCTGTTTTTCAAGATAACTGTTTAAATTAGATAAAAAAATATTTTGACCGTTCTCTCAATGGCTATTGGGGGTGTTGTTTTGCTTTGGGATATTAAAGAATATATATTCAAATTTCAAAATAAATAAGTAGTGGGGTTAAATAAAAATAGGGAACAAATTTAATTTTCGGTCCTTTAGCAAAAAAATTCGAAAACGGAATTTAAAAAGCCGAAATATTTAAATTTGTGTTTCCGTTACTGCTCGTGTAATGTTCTCTTTTAGAGAATCCCACATTTGGATCTTCGTTATTTAGTGAGTTTAATTCGTGTTCATATTATTTGTCAAAAACACCCTTTAATCGTTCCTTTGACGTAAAAATCACAGGCGTAGTAGTTAATTTCTAGTAAAATATTGGATAACTGTATTATTTTGTAGATTTCTTGGACATATTTTTAGAAGAAAATGCATATATCGCAGAAAATTTCACAAAACATAAAGTAAAAATTAAGATAGTGCTGCATCTAACACTTAAACAGTATGATTTATCTTAATTAACATTATAACATTTTAGCTGTTTATTTATATCACTAAGAATGCAGTGGCAGGAAATGAAGAGGATCAGCTCCAGGAAATAAATAACATTGCTCCGGTAATTTCCGGATCTGTAATAAAACGTATTCATTATTAAAATTTTACAGACAATTTATCATGTTAAATCACTTCCTCTTTAAAACTCGTACTGGTGGCTTATTAAATACCACTCTAGGCCACGAGATAAATTTGTTCTATAACAGATCGACCAATTTTCAGAGTTACTAGTTTACTGCAGTTACCTTACTTTAACAACATATTTAGCTACATGTAGTTTTAAAAATTTATCTGAAGATAATTAAAAAGTATCTTCGAAACATAGAAGGACACACGTATGATTAATCTCGATCGATATTTTAAGCATATTTGAGAACTAATTACGATAAAAAAAATAACTATACGAATATGAAATATTTCATATAATTTTTTAAATTTGTCTGAAGATAGTCAAAACATTTGTATCTTCTCCTCTTTTCAATAAACAACATTTCTGTTACACCACGGGAGTTTAGAGCAGATATCTTTTTACCTTGTACTTAACGTTTTACGGAGAATAAAACTCTCATACCGCACAATTTTGAATCGAGTACAAAATTTTTAAGTATCGAAATTTGCGGTGACTTATGCATTACCTCATGTTTGCAGTGATATAAGATACATTTTTTACATTATTTTCCTCCAAAATTTATTCTAAGTAAAGAGTAAATAAAATATTTCTAAACACTTATACCTTTCATGTATTGAAGGTACACTTCTGTGCAATATTAAATCATTCTTTATTTTTTTGTCAGTGTCAGTGTCATATTTTCGAAATGCCGAAACTGAAGATGAAAAAATTCTAATTCTCTCTAAAATTGAAGAGGGATGGTCGATCAGAGCAGTTACTAACCATTATCACTTAAATAAAAGTACCGTTATGAGTGCGAAGAAAAAATGGGAGGAGGAAGGTGTCATAAAGAGAAAAGACAGTTCAGGCCGACCGAGAAGTTCAAATCTCGCTCAAGATGAAGCGCTCCTTGGCTATTTGAGGGAAAAACCGTTTCAAGCAGCAGTAGACACTGTGTCCTTGACAAATTTTCCAGCATCGAGGTCAACAGCTAGCCGAAGAAGAGGAAAATCGGAATTAAAAACTGTGCAAGTGCCAAGAAGACCATATTAACAGAAGAACATAAGCAAGTCCGCATTCTGTTTTATTTAAATTATGTCTATCGCCCGTTGGAATTTTGGAACAATTCTGTGTTTAAAAAGTTTTTCAGTCTTGTTATAACGGACATATTCGGGTGTACCGTCCTGCAAATACCAGGTTTCACGAACGCTACGTGTCTCCGCGGAACAGGTCGGGCGATTTTCTGTTAATGTTTGGGCATGGATAAGCCTGTATGGCCCTGGTGTAGCGTGGCGTATCGTGAATAATGGTAGATTTAATGGACAGGTTTATACTGTACTGTCTAGTCGGTGCAGCAAAAAAAAATACGTGCACTGTCCAACATGCGCAGACGGTACAAAATTTTATTGACAGTTAAACCCCGCCAGCTCTAACCTCTTTTAGTCTTCTATTCGATATTATTAATTAGGTATTTAATTTATTATTAAATTATTAAATTTACCATCAACTTGAGCAATTCGGAGGCGTCTAAGGCAGTGGCTAACCCAGCCTTACTGACTGAGTTCAAACGCAAATATGTTTTCACCTTTTCCAACACCTCTAAATTGGTGACCCCGACGTGATCGTCGACATACTCCTCACTTGTACCCATTCCTACATAAATGGACCATCACCTTAAGCTCTCCAGAAGCGTCTAAAGCAATGGCACATTGTGCTATAAAATTATAACAAAATATAGTTCACATAGATCAGGACAGTTTATATGCATCTGGCAATCACCCAATATGACGGATGTAGCTCAATTCTAATGGGGAGTACTTGCTACGTGCTATTTGCATATGCACCAAATTTGAAATAGGAACTTGATGAGCTTTAAGTTTAAGAGGAAGTTATCGTATTTACAGGAATCGATCTACAAACACACATAAGCATATACACATATACATAGACACACAGACATTTTTCATTCGATATTTGAGTTTAGCACGTTACTAAATAGGTTTCCGTATAATAGGGAACTTGCCCAAAAAATAAAATTGAATTAAAATACTCAAAATCGTAAAGTAACATCATTAAAAACCCCTTAGACAGCAAAAAATTTAAAAAAAAATTCCTCCAGAAATATAAGCGATTATTTCACTCATTAACGCTATAGCCAATGAGAGCCCGTTTTTTCACAACATTGCACCAATCAAACGTCATTATTAGTGGTAATTCAAGCTAGATCTGCTTTTGACAGGACCAACATGCAAAATTTATCGCTCTAATTTTTTAGGTCGCTGCAGCGGAAAATATTGCGAACATTTTTTTACGTTTTGTGTCATGATATGTTTTCAGCAAATAGGACAAATCGTGCTTTTAAATGTTATCTATAAATATCTTCTCTAGCTTATTAGTAATTGTTAACGTAAATTGTAAATTGTAGTATTGTATTAATAACCTAAATAGCCAATGCTGTAGGTTCGGGACAAGTTATAGGTAGTACACAGCTTTCAATGACTTAATACCTACCTAACATAATTACAAAATAATTTTCGCAATTAAAATTAAATATGAATATCTACGAAGCAGACAAATCAGTTATTTCATGATAAATACACAAATGTAGGTACTTACGTATGCTAATTCATCAATCATTACAAAGCAGCTAACACTTATTTGGAAAATCAAAACTCTGCAGTATCACTATATACATTATAATTCGTTGTACTTAAAGTCTCTCTACTTAAACAAGTAAACCTTAACTTAACTATCAAACTTCTCAAATTAGAAACAAGGATTAAACACATAAATATATATTAATAAACACTTTAATATAATAATTCAATTCACTGTTTAGGCTAGTAACTAAGTTAAGCTAGCGTTACTAGATGGCGGACCATACCATCTGAGCCGGCAGCCTTAGAACGTAAAAGGGATAGATTGGTAATATGCAATTTGTGTGATTTCACCGGTAATGTGATTGGTCGAAGCGTGCTTTGTTGTGATGACTAGTCTTATAAGTTACAGTACCTATGGTTTAACGTATATTGTTTTTCTTGATTGTCATAATTTAAACCTACTTTGTTTTTTATTAGATGAGTCGCTTTGGAAATGCATTTTTATGTGACGTAAATGATGAAATTGAAGATAAAGGTAAGTAATCTCTAAAAAGCAACAAGGAAACGTCTGAAGGCAATTAATTACTGAACATAATATTGAAGATGTACTTAATGAAATATTTATTCGTGAAATATTCTCCACAAATACCACTCGTGCTTTAAATTTTATCTTAAAATTTTTTTCTCAAGCTAAGTTGCCCCTATTTAATATATTACCAGGCAACACGCTTTCGAAAAAATTTTCGGTAAAATTTTAAGCACTAGTGATATTACATACGATTAAAATCTGCAGGATTTTACCCACTCCTGAAACGTGAAAGAGGGTGAAAGTCGGATGACGGCATCAAGCGACACCGATTCTGCTTTCGCATGCTCATTTGTCAGAAACAACTAGCAGTGAACACAACCTAACCTAAAATTCGTTGGAAAAACATCTTCAATATTCTGAAATGTCACAAAATGCTACTTTTAATTCGTTCGTGCCGAGCCGAATTTTCGAATTTCGCCATGCAATTTACGATCAGGTGTATCTGGAAGACTTCCTCTTTACGTCGCGACATCGTACGGCCGTCCGAATGGTATTTTTCAAAAAATATGAACGTGTCAAAATTGCATGTTTTTGCATTTTTTTCGGCTCCGAAATGTAAGCTGTTTTTTTGCTATTTTTCGCAGATATCTCCGAAACGGTGGGAGTTAGCTCGAAATAAAAAATAATGTCAAACGAGTATCTTCCAATACGAATCTTTTGCTATCACCAGACTTTTGATTTTTTTTTTCGTTTCGGAGATAACTACAGAAATGTCGGCCACGTGCGGCAAAAAATCGCAAATTTTAAGCTTCTACAGTTGGCAACTTTTTAATCTTGGCTCTTACACCAAGACACTATTTTAGCTAATTCAAATATAATTAAATTTGCTAAAACTCCTTTTTTTATTTTTTGAATTCCGACAAAAATTAATGAATTAGAGGGGGCGGAATTTGGGACTTTTTTTTTTGTAAAATTTCTCCATTTTGTCACCGTAATTAATCGGTAATTAACTGAAATCGATCTCATTTACGATGTTCACTTAATATCATGTACTATTTTGACCCTCCGTTAATCTCTGCTCTTCGAAACAAAGGTTTCTGAGAAAAATTATTTTTTAAAATTTACATACACTCTATAGGAAAATGTGTAATTTCCTAGGTATATTTCCTCAAATATCTCGATAATAAGCTTATGTAAAGAGAATTAATTGAGCTTTCCGACACTTTTTTATTTTTTCTCTAATATAAAAAACAAAAGACTTATGACCAAATATGCGCCGCCGCCGATCAGTCTATTAGTTAGGGTAAATGGCTAAAGTACGCCATCTGTTGGACACCACGCGAGACTAGTTTTCACCCGGTGACTTCACAGTGCTTTTCGTGAGGAGTAGCGAGGATTTCACCTTTAATTATTTATTGCAAAGTAAGTACTGCGATTTAAGAGCTGATATTCGGTGTGGCGTGTTTTTATACATAAATACACACTTTAATGAAATTTAAAAAAATGGGCAAGTTCCCCATTCCTTTTATAAAATATATGTCAGATATAATAATAGGTTTAATGAAATTGTATGTGTATTTAAATTTATGTAATAATAATTATATTTCACTTTATGATCTGAACCTTACGAATCGACTGAATTACTACATAAAAGAATACTGCAAATACTTCCAAGTGGAATTTCGAAAGGTTAAAACGAGTACTTCGTTAAATCTCAATGCGGCCCCAATTTGATACTGTATTCTGCAAATTACATTTATATAACGATACTCTAGCGTCTATTTTTACATACAAACTCTTTCCTAGAGAAACTACTGAAATTGTTTTATCTCTAGTTCTACTTAATTTGAACGATATTCTGTATTATACCTATGCACAGAAGTACTTTTCGAAGCATATAGCAATCGGGACAAACTTTATTTGAAATTTAATATGTTGGCATCTGGAGGACATAAAAATTTTACAGCACATGATACAAAGCGTTTTATGGACTTCTTATTATTTTTAAATTGATTCCTAATGTTCGGTTCTCCCAATGTCATCCAAATAATATTGGCTAGCTGTATCGACCATGAAAGAAAATTGAATAAAAATGCAGACGCGGGTATATAAAAAGTTATTTACTGTTCTGTCGCATCGCAAAGAGAAATATCTGATATGAGGACTTTTCCATTACCGTTTTTTCTTTAGCTCTTTAGAAGATGTAACCTGATTCTAGCTATTTTCCAATCTCCGCTTAGAGCAACAGGTTATTTTGTATTCATTTGGATGTCAGATATTATACAGGGAGTCTGCAAGCGATGCGAACAGTTTTCAGTAGTGACCGAGTAATTTATACTATATTCCCCCCAGACAATGTTAATAGTGAAACTGAAGTTACTGAAATTAGGTAAAGTAATTCCCTTTATTTTAAGGGTCAAATCCAAGGCAACCAAGTGGTGCGCCCCGGTGACTTCAACTGCTTTTATAAAGGTTATTTTCTTCATATCTCGCTATCCTGACGAGATATCAGTCTGAAAATTTCGAGTGACATTTAACCCCTAGGGTCAATATGACTACTTACAACTCTGATGCAAAATGTTTCGCTCTTTCAGAATCCGGGGTCAAAATAGAAAGTATTAAAGATTAAGGATAAGGAAGATTATTAGATAATTTAAGATTAAGGTCTATTTGAGAAACGAAAATTGACCTTGAAATTACCTTGAAAATAAACTTCAAGGGCAAATTCAAAGTCAGCAAGTGGTGCCCCCTGATGACTTTAACAACTTTTATATAAGTCATTTTCTTCATATCTCGCTATCCTGACGAGTTATTCAGGCGCATCCATACTTATAATAATAATAATAATACGTTTTATTAACACTACAGTTGCTATAGGGTACGTTACAAGGGTTTATTTTATAATATACATATCACACAACGGGAGATTATACAAAGTGGACCATTTTAATCTATTATTATTAAGAAATAACCTACAAAAGTTGTTGCGTTCTAAGGGGGCTATCTAATTCCGTGGTCGGGTATCGGGTCCGTGACCTTGTTTTTTTAAATGGGAATCCCTATTTTTTATTATAGAATCTAATTCTACGGAAAAAATACGCTCAAATATGATTTTCAAAAATTTTTTCCGGTGGGCCTTACTCGGGCCCAATTTGTAAGGCCCACTGGAAAAAAAATTTGAAAATCATATTTGAACGTATTTTTTTTTTTTGTAGAATGCAAATCTGCAATAAAAAATTGATATTTTCATTAAAAAAACGTTGGGGGCTCCAGGGCAATATCAAGGGCCCGGACCGGGTACTGAACCATAGCATTAGATAGCATTAGATGATCCCATCGAATCCTACAACTTTTATTTAAGTCATTTTTCAATTGTTAGCTTAACCGGCGAGATTGTGATTTCAATTGTTGGTATTGGGCCCGAGTAAGTCTGACTGGAAAAAAATTTCATATTTGAACGTACTTTTTCCGCACAAATAGATTCTGCAATAAAAAATGGGGGTTCCCATTTAAAAAAAATAAAGTTGGGTATTTTAGGACCTCACAAGGTCATGGACCCGGTGCCCGACCACAGAATCAGATGGTCCCCTTAGAACCCAACAACTTTTGTAGAGGTCACTTCTTAACTGGTAGCTTACACGACGAGATATTTGCAATAATAGATTAAAATGCAGGACTGACGACAGGGGGAGACGGGGCAGCAGCCCCGGGGCCCGACATCATCACTGGTAATTACATTTTTGTATTGATTGTATTTCAAATGACACATTACGTTTATTGAAAATTAGTATTTTTGATGTGTCCCAGACGAGGGGGCAAACCAATTTGGTTTTACCCCGGGGCCCATACCGGCTCTCCACGGGCCTGTTAAAATGGTCCACCCTGTATAAATTGTATGAATTACTTAGAAAACTGCAAGATAGAGAAAAAATAGAAGAAAAAACATAAGCAATATAAAAAGATTGACAGATTATTTTATTCTACTTTGTTCAATCTCAAAATAACCATTTTATGCGTCTGGTAGACTAGAGATAAATTTCTTCACATATTACTTCCACATCCAGTGGAAGTATAGTAACGACAAAAAATTTTTTAAAAATTTTTATTGTTCAAGGCTTAGAATGTCATGAAACGTCGAGATTTTAAGTTTGAGCGAAAAAAAAAATTCTGTCTGTCGGTCTGTAACTTTTTTTGTGCGCACGTTCACTCTGGAACCGTTTAAGGTATTGACTTGAAATTTGGTACACATATGTACTTTAACGAGATCTGGAACTAGATTATATTTTCATCTTGTTCCGTCGAAGGGTTGGAAGGTAAATTGGGGTAAATTTGTTGTAAATAGGTAAATCAAGCAGGTAAGAGTCCATAAAATTGGTATTTAGGATATACAAGAGAAGCTAAGGTCTCAAAAAAAATTTTGGCATTAGAAACCGTCATTACCACCCCCACCTCATTATTAAAGGTGCTGAAAAAAAAATGTGATTTAGTGTGTGTACAAGAACTAGAAACCTCAAAATATTTTTTTACTTCATCCACCTTCACTATCTCCCCCTATCACCACCCCCACCTCACTACCGATGTGGGGTATCGTTTTATGAGTTTTTGGGGTAGAGGATTTCAAATGTTACATTATTAAAGTTCCATAAACAATTATTTCCACATACAAAATTTTTTCGTTGTGAGTGACTTGGATAGAAAATCTGGATGTGGAAGAAGTGATTCCTTGGGCAGCGGTTTTTTTTAATTAGATCATACTTGGGTTCAGAGTATAATAAAACGAATTTCTAAATAAGAAAAATCGTCTTGTTATAATATACCTATTTCATTAAATCAAATAACAGCATATTTCAAAGTTTGAGTGTTTTAGTTAAGTTTAGTTATTTGAAACTGGAATTATCGCTGCAGGGAAATCGAAGTTTAGTGAGCCTTATATTAATTTCCTGCTAAGTACACATATGAAATAGGTCTCGTGGACAAAGTAAGAAAATTATTTATTTCATCAAATGAAATATTGAAAGATACATATTCAACAATCTGTGAAATTAAACATACTATTATAAGTTCGTGACCGTTTTTACAAATCTTTTGATGTTTCTGATACCCTGCATTTGATTATTTTTACATTTAGAGAAGGTAGTGATTCCTTGGGCAGCGGTTTTTTTTAAACGATGGTAAAGTTATATATGACTTTGCCTGGCTTGGTAATGTATTAAATAGTTTTAATGCATAATACAAGAAACAATTTTTACCATATAAAGGATTGAAAGGCTTCAGAACGAAGTTATTTCTTTGGCGTGTATTGTAGGAATAAATGCTGAGGTTTATTAGATTCTAATTTACAATGTATCATTTTGTAAACTGTTATAGTGGATTCAAATTTTAACAACTGGTTTAGATTAAGAAAGTTACATTTATTATAAATGGATTTTATTGAATCTGAGTTTGTAAAACCATACAGACGTCGAATTGCTCTATTTTTATAACTTGTAAGAAACCTAGATAGTAGAGTAAAATCTGGAAGTAAAGTCGCTTAGTTCTCGAGAAAAAAAAACCGGCGTAGAACCAAACCAGACTTAGTGGGATTCTTTAGTAAGATAATCGTGTACACGAAATCATTTTTTACGACATTTTTTGGTGGTCGAGAACTTTTTTATTTAGGAAAAACTCAAAAAAATAGATTTTTAATGAAATATGTTTTTTAACGTCTCCACCGCTATATCTCTGAAAATATTTGTGCTATCAAGCTATTTTTTTTTTGGATTAAAGTAGACACAATAGCGCTTCGAACAACGTCCCACGTGAACCCGATTTATTTTTTTTTAAGTTAGTAAAATAATAGGAAACTCAAACTTGTTATTTTCAGTAGCGTAATTTTAGGGAATAGAGAAAAAAATTTATTTATGAAAATTTGTATATACATGCTGCGTACAAATTGAAGCCAATAGTTGAAAAAAGTTTTTAGGATAAAAATTTTTCAAGTCCCGTTGATAGTATTGAGTCAGCGATTTTTTTTTTAACGGACCAAAGTCATATTCTTGCGCGCTCGGCTGTAGCAAGTCTGCCGACTGCAACGATCTGACGGTTCCGGTCGGGGTGTATGTGGTAGTTTAACTTATATCAATGGGTACAAAACCAGTAGTGATCAAAAGATCTAGGGGATAAATATTATTGTTCAATATTTCATATATTGTACAGTAGTATTGATCATATGTTGTTATTATTAAGAAATTGTACAAAAAATATTAAATAGTCTCCTTTTAATAATAAAAAGACGTAGGTAGATATAAATACCTAATCTATAAATATCAAACAATGTTACTAACTACCCATCTAATTAATAAGTTTATTAGACATTTTTAAATGAATGAAAGTAAAAACGTACGCATAAAATGAGTTTTATTGTTGAAATAAATTTTCTATTTGGATAGATAAATATGTAGTATGTAGTTTATGTAGGCCCTACATTAATAGCATTCTAATTCGTTCATATCTGCCTCGAAATCTTTAATAATGTTGTTACAGGAACGACATTTGCACTCCTTGCAACATTTTAGGCCTCCCTTATAAGAAGCACATTTTTGATTGTTACAATTTTTATCCGAACAATGAATACTTAATGGTTTTTGACAACCCCCACTTCTACGCGACTAATCTAACCAACCCTGGATACTACAGTACCTAGAGGTAAAAAATATGCAAAACTTCGGAAAAAAGTCATATTGAACGGATTTCGTTAATTTTTGGCAGTATAATAGTAAATGCTTCACAGAAAAGTTTCTATATTGTGCGGAGGCTTGCTAATTTATAGGGGGTGGATGCCACCCCCTCAGGATGTGGCACTTAAAAAATATACATATTTATTGGCGCTGAAGTAGAATCAAATTTTAAGAAAACAAGGTTCTATGCAATTTTTCACATAAATTGATAGTTTTTAAGTTATAACGACTTCAAAATTGCGATTTCATCTAAAAAAAAGGTATTTCCAAACGGCTTTCGTCAAGTATCTCGAAAAGTATTACTTTATCGAAAAAATGTTGCAGACCAATTACAGAAAGTACAAACTGGGAATTAATTATATTTTTTGTTTATTGATGTAGGATTAATAATTTCGAAGATATTTAAGTATACATTTGGCATCCAAGTGTTCATAAGATAATTATTTAGAGTGAGAGTTAAATATCGCAGAAACTGTGACACCTACGTCAAGGGTGCTAATAGGTAGAATAATATGTTATTAATTAAGCTTTCAACTGTTTTTTAATTTGTTTCTGTAGCATAAAAACAAAGAAGTTATGACCGAAGCAATGTGCGTCTACACATTTTTTTAATAACAACGTCGTCATTTTGTTACTGTAATTAGCCAGTAATTAAAAAAAGGAATTTCAAACACTGTTCCTCATTAATATATAGCATGACGTAGATGCTCAAATTTTTTGGTTTGTATACAGCACTTGCTTTAGAAAAAAATACTGTTTAAACTATAAAGGTATTTTCGATGAAACGTATTTTTTTTCCTCTTCCAAATATATCAATAAATATTAGTTTTATTGAAAAATAAAGCTCATAAACTGATAATTAATTTCGCTTGTTAATTTATTTACATAGATTTAATAGTTTCGGAGACATGAAAGTTTACAAATGGCATCCGAACGGTTATAAGACGAAAAATGCAGTTTAAATGTTAAATATTTCAGAAATTGTGACACCTACGTCATGCATGCTAAGAAATGAAATTAAAGACAATTAATTGCGATTTCAAATTATTTTTTACTCCTTCCTGTAGCATAAGAAATAAAGAAGTTATGACGGAAAAATGTGCGTATTTATACTTTTTTTATATAAAAAGGTCGCCATTTTGTTAATATAATTAGCCAGTAATTTAGAAAAATTATCTCAAATACAGTTTTTCGTTAAGATGTAGCATTACCTAGATGCTCATTTTTTTTTGCTCATTTAAAGCACTTGCTTTAGAAAAAAGTGCATTTTCAACTTTAAATTTAATTTCGGAACACTACCAAATATAAACTTAAATATCTCCAAAATTATTAATCCTACACCAATAAACAAAAAATATAATTAATTCCCTGTTTGTACTTTCTGTAATTGGTCTGTAACATTTTTTCGATAAAGTAATACTTTTCGAGAAACTTGACGAAAGCCGTTTGGAAATACCTTTTTTTAAGCTAAAATCGCAATTTTGAAGTCGTTATAACTTGAAAACTATCAATTTATGTGAAAAATTGCATAGAACCTTTTCTTCTTAAAATTTGATTCTATTTCAGCTCTAATAAACATATATATTTTTTAAGTGCCATCCCCCGAGAGGGGGTGGAATCCACCTCCTATAAATTAGCACAATATAGAAACTTTTCTGTGGAACATTTACTATTATACTGCCAAAAATGAACGAAATCCGTTCAATATGACATTATTCCGAAGTTAAAACCTGTAGTTACTGTAACTAGCATGCGAGGTGTATTAAATTGCGTCCCAATTTCGCATTTAGCGCTGATAAAAAAAATCGCTGTTGCCAAACGGTACACTTTAGGAAAAAATATATTATTTCAAAAACTTTTGTGATTATTAGGCTTTATTTTCTTCGCTGCATGTATGTAAATATTTTCAAAAATAAAAAAGTTTATCGATTGGTGAAGATTTCAATACATAAAATATATATTTTTAGTTTATCTGATTTTTAGAGAAATGAAAGTGCGAATTTTACCCAAACCGTTTATATTGGTAAAAGCGCTACAGTGTGACCTTTAATTTGATACAAAACAAATTTCGGTACCTTTAATAGTTTTAAAGATATGGCGGTGGAAACAAAAAAAACAATTTTCTCTAAAAATACATATTTTTCACTTTTTATTGATTTAAAAAGTTCGAGAGCACAAAAAAATGTCGTAAAATATGATTTCATATGCCCGGTGACATACTCAAAGGAACCTAACATGTTTGACCTGGTTCTATGCCAAAAAAAAAAAAACGAAACGATAGACTTACGAAATCGCTGCTCTAAGATTTGCTTTGGTTGTGGCGCCCCCATATAAATTAACCGTCAGTGTAGATATGCAAAATATAAACTTCCTCGGGTACTATCTGTTAAAATATATGACACTTGTTTGAACATTGCTACTAGGGTGTTAGTCTTTTTTATAACGTAATATATATGAACATGCCAATTTAAATTTGAGTCTATTACTAATCCTAAATATTCTATATTGTTGATTTTTTCAATTTTTTTGTATTTAAATATAAGGAATGTGGTTGATGGTATGCTTTTCTGTCTAGATGTGATTATAATATATTTTGTTTTATCTATGTTTAAAGAGAGTTTGTTATTTTTTAACCATAGTTCTAATTTACCCAATCTCTTTGCATACTCTGAATTAAATTGTCTACATCTTTAGAAAAGTAAAAAACCGCTGCCCAAGGAATCACTACTTCCACATCCAGATTTTCTATCCAAGTCATTCACAACGAAAAATTTTGTATGTGGAAATAATTGTATATGGAACTTTAATAATATAATATTTGAAATTCTCTACCTCAGAAACCCATAAAGCGATACCCCACATCGGTAGTGGGGACGGGGGTGGTAGTGGGGGTGGATAAAATAAAAAAATATTTTGAGGTTTCTGGTTCTTGTACACACACTAAATCACAATTTTTTTTCATCCCCTTTAATAATGGGGTGGGGGTGGTAATGGAGGTGACTAATGCCAAAATTTTTTTTGAGACCTTAGCTTCTCTTGTATATACTAAATACCAATTTTATGAACTCTTACCTGCTTGATTTATCTATTTACCCCAAATCCACCCCAATTTACCCCCCAACCCTTCGACGGAACAAAATGAAAATATAATCTAGTTCTAGATCTCGTTAAAGTACATATGCGTACCAAATTTCAAGTCAATATCTCAAACGGTTCCAGAGTAAACGTGCGCACAAAAAAAAAGTTACAGACCGACAGACAGACAGAAATTTTTTTTCGCTCAAACTCAAAATCTCGACGTTTCATGACATTCTAAGCCTATCTGAACAATAAAAATTTTCAAAAATTTTTTTGTCGTTACTATACTTCCACTGGATATGGAAGTAAAATACAGGTGTCATCAGCGGACAGTCTTATGTTACTCTCAAAAGTTTGTATGGTTATATCATTAATATAAATATTGAACAACAATTAGGCCCCGTAGGACACCATAACTTATATTACTTTCTGATTCACCTATTTGAACGTATTGCTTACGATTAGTGAGGTACGAACTAAACAAATCTAAAGCTTCACTCCCAATATTTCTAATTTTTTTTTATTAATGTTGGTATATGAACTGTGTCAAAAGCCTTCTTTAAGTCTACAAAAAGTCCAGCTGTTATGTTGCCTTTATCTATTTGTTATTGAATGCTGGTAATAATGTCTAATACAGCAATTTGAGTGTTTTTCTTTTTTCTAAATCCTTACTGAAAGCCACTAAGGAATTTAATTTTTTCTGAATAATGAACTAGTCTATTATGCAGTACTTTTTCAAATCAAATCAAATCAAATCAAATCAAATCAAATCAAATCAAATCAAATCAAATCAAATCAAATCAAATCAAATCAAATCAAATCAAATCAAATCAAATCAAATCAAATCAAATCAAATCAAATCAAATCAAATCAAATTTATTGGTGCTTTAACAATACAGTTTTACACAAGTCAAATATAGAAATATAGAAATTGTCATAATATTATGCAATGTCACTTATAAAATATATAATATAGGATAAATAAATTGTAAAATAACATAAATAATTAAAAATATTTCAAATATACATACAAAATATTTGTACACATACACAAATATACACAATAAAATATACTGTAAATTTATATAAAATTTATATAAAATTGTTGTCCATTATTTTGGCTTCAGTGCCATTAAAATTTAAAAATTCATGTATACTATAGAAACATTCTTTTATTAAAAATTTTTTTATTAACTGTTTATATTTCACCTCTGGTAAGGCTTTCACCCAATTTGGAATTTTATTAAAAAATTTAGGGCCGTAACAATTAAAGCCACAATCACTTGACTTAAGCCTATTAGCCAAGTATTTTTGAAACAGGCAACATAGATATTGGTCTAAAGTTCGAGTGTACAGTTTTTTTTTCCGGATGATTTATAAAGATGTGTAACTTTAGCAATTTTCACTTGTAATCTCCCTAGTGCTTGAATTATTTCCGGAAATTTTTTTGAGGTCTGAATTTTTTGAAAATTGTCTTTAAAAATTCGTGAGCGAGAAAAAATTTCCGGATTTTTAATTCAAGAGCGAGGGAGATTCGGTAAGAAAATTTTAGACCAAAATTACATGACAAAAAAAAACTTTAGAAATATTTGCAAAAGCTTGTAAGCTGGTGCCGGTGTTAGATTAATTTTTTTGGTTTTTATTTTTTTATGTGGTTTCCTCATATCTTAGTAAAATGAAATATTTAATAGTAGATAAAATATGGAATAATGAGAGTGAAGTAAAATTAAAACAAGTTTAATATACTTATATCTTTTATTCCCTACGCTCTAGTCGCATAAAAATAATATAGCGAATTAATATTAGTCATAATAATTTATTTCGTATGCAATATTTATACTACAGTACAGGGAAACCAAGATGAAATGATATTTGCTGTGATTTGAAGTAGTGACAAATAATATCCCCTAAAAAAATCGCTAATAGTTAGTCATGGAATCACAAGTGTCTTGGAATATGTCATAAAACGGCTCTGTGCTTTATTTTCTGAGGAAAGATGTACATACAAGTGGAATTTTGAAAGCATTTGGAATTAGTTAATGATGTAAGGAATCATAGTAAGCCAGAATTGTACTAATTTAATTCAAAATAAATATAAAAATATTTTTCATAATATAAACGCCATTGTCTAATCATTGCTGTCAAACCAGGGAAATTTCCACTTATTAATCACATAGGTAGGTGCTCATGGGTAAGTAAGATTTCCAAAAAATTTGATGTTGTCATAGCAACAATGACAAAATAAACGTGTCCGATTGGCTAATAATGATTGGTATAAAATTTTCCCCTACATCTCATTATTCTCTCAATTTGACTATTCTTTTTATTCAATAAATTGTTCAAAATTTTCCATGTTTCACGAGGATTCTTAGAACTATTAATCTTATTATGATAATATTCTTTTTTAGCACGTTTTTTACTTTTGTTATACTCTGTATATTAACAGACTAGAATCTGTTAAAAAAAAATCTCCGATTTATGTGCTATAAACTGTGCCAATGCGTATTTTCTTAATCTGTGAGGAAGTAAAATCATATTTGAGGTTTACTTTCTTACTCAGTAGGAGTCAATATAACGATGTCTGTTTCGCCTTCAAAGTTATCAATAACTACATCAGTTCTCCTGGTTGCTTGGAGTATATAAATTTTAACGTACCATCTTTCAACATTAAAAATATATTAATTCTGTCTTTACCCCATTGTCGAACAGCATACTCAATGTTCAGTCCAGTGATTAGAATAAGCTTAACAGTCAATAAATGCTATACTGCACTGGACTTATTTGGTGGTTTTAAAAACCAGACTAAACGTGCTATACTGCAGTAATTGTTTATTATTGTTGGTTATTTAGATTTTAATCTCATGTTTGTATTTCACTTTTTCTCTTAATGTTCATTTTACTTTGTTGTTAAGTTAAATTGTTAGGATTAGTATTACCATATGAATGTAGTTTTACGATTGAGTATGACTCTTCGCTAACTTTGCAAACTCCCTTGTTAAATCAGACAACCCACTCCTCTCGAATATCCTGACCTCCAAGTATGCTCATACCCGTAAGTATATCCCACACCACCATTTTTACTCCCTGTAAAGGTATTTTTTATGAGAGGGTATGTAAAAAATATAATATGTAATATTTACTTTCAAATTAAATTATAATATGTAACATATATTTTCAAATTGCACCCCGTATCTTAAATACGACGCATCTTGGGGGCCATATTTAAAGGAACCTTTATTCTGAAAATTATGTCTTGTAATGACTATTGAAATCCTGCTTATAAAAAGTGAGACACCATATATATATACCCTAATGCTAATAGTACAGTCGATAGGTAGATTCTGACTCGAATAAGTGCGGAAGTTTTGAAACTTTGTGAATTTGTAAATTTCGATGCTCTGAATGAAATAAGAAAAAATGCAAAAATGTGATCTCAGCGGCCGGAGCCGCAATATTGAAAAAATGGCTCACACAAAAGTTTCTTTGAAATATCACGTTTCGAGTGTCTCATATGCAAAAAATGAAAATCAAAGAGCATTCAATTTTCTAAAAAATACGTCCTATACATTTTTTCGCTAAACTGAATAGTTTCGGTGCAGCAGCCGAGCTAAGTCAAACATTCTTGAGAAAATTGTGATTTTTTGCAATTTCTCAATTTAGTGAAGGAGTATTTTTGTGTTGAGAGACAAAATTGCTTTTCATATGTGAAAATTCTCAAATATAGTCGATTTTACTTGTCTGTTCCGCATAGCTCAATGTTCAATACTCGTTTCCACTACCTTGAAGTAAAGTATATGGCGCATTTTTTTACGCCTTTAAGCCTAATCCACGCTTCTTGCAGCGTTTTAGATGCTTGATGTCGTAGAGCTAGGTTCGTAGTCTTCAACAATTCTTTCTTCGGAAATTGCTTCCGTTGCGCTGTCCACTGATTCTACGTATTGATTGTTCTCCATGCTTGCGAGAAATGTTTCGACTGGAGAGTCGACTTCCTCGTCATCATGAAGCTCGTCGACTGTTGCTGGTGCATTGTCGCAGCTTTGTCCGTTACAAAATTTGCAAATTACAGAACATTTTAACCCTGCCTTTCTACAACCACATGCTGCAGTGTGCGCCATTTCTTGCATTTACAGGAAAGGAATTTAAGTAGATTTTCAAGAGCAGGATCTTTCAGCATTGTTACTGGCGAAAGCCCAGCTTTGCTCTGTTTTCAGCCCCATTCTTCAACATTTTTACAAACCCCCTGTCACTCCTGGACTTGATAATATATCCTGAATGGATGCTGCCTTGCCGCTGTAGCTGCAGGTGGTACAGACGCGATGTTAAACTTGCTCTCTGTGAGCAATTTTACGAAACATTGGTAACGATAAGCGTCCAGAAAGATATTGTCTCCATGTTTGGCTCCATACAGTGCCAGAAGAAAGCGTCCTCCAGCATCAGCGATAGCGTCCAGTTCAGCATTACTATCTTGAAATACTTGAATGTTGTCCTATAAATCCTGACGCTTTTGTAAAATGCTCAGGAACTTTAGTTTGCCCCGATTAAAAAGTACACAAGTTGTGTCACACCAGCTAAAAGCGTCGAGAAATAGTATATTATCATATTATTATTATTTATCATATTATTATCACTTCGTTCGTCTGGCAAACTACAGACTCGTCACAAAAGTATAACTTTTACTCCTAATTAATCAATATACCACTCTTTTAATTGTGAAAACCAGTTTTGCCTCTAAAGACAAAAATACTCCTTCATAAAAGTTGTACTAAATTGAGAAATTGCAAAAATCATAATTTTGTCAAGAATGCTTGACTTCGCTCGGCTGCTACGCCGAAACTATTCAGTTTGCCGAAAAAATGTATAAGACATATTTTGTAGACAATTTAATGCTCTTTCATTTTTATAAGAACATTTCTTGCCGTATGAGGCACCCGAAGCGAGATATTTCAGAGAAACTGTTTTTGTACGCCATTTTTTCAATATGGCGACGCCGGCGGCTGAAATCACATTTTGCATGTTTTCTTATTTCATTCAGGGCATCGAAATATACAAATTTCCAAAGTTTCAAGACTTCCGCACTTATTCGGATTAAACACCCTGTTTCATGTCTTCACCGCTGTATTATAATGCTCTAAGGTAAAAAATATGCAAAACTTCGGAATAATGTCATATTGAACGGATTTTGTTCATTTTTGGCAGCATAATAGTAAATGCTTCACAGAAAAGTTTCTATATTGTGCGGGGGCTTGCTAATTTATAGGGGGTGGATGCCCCCCCCCCCCCTGAGAGGGAGTGGCACTTAAAAAATATATATATTTATTGGAGCTGAAGTAGAATCAAATTTTAAGAAGAAAAGGTTATATGCAATTTTTCACATAAATTGATAGTTTTTAAGTTATAACGACTTCAAAATTGCGATTTTAGCTTAAAAAAAAGATATTTCCAAACGGCTTTCGTCAAGTGTCTCGAAAAGTATTACTTTATCGAAAACATGTTACAGACCAATTACAGAAAGTACAAACTGGGAATTAATTATATTTTTTGTTTATTGATGTAGGATTAATAATTTCGGAGATATTTAAATTTACATTTGGCATCCAAGTGTTCGTAGGATAATTATTTAGAGTGAGAGTTAAATATCTCAGAAACTGTGACACCCATGTCAAGGATGCTAATAGGTACAATAATAGGTTATTAAATAAGCTTTCAACTTATTTGTTTCTGTAGCATAAAAAACAAAGAAATTATGACCGAAGCAATGTGCGTCTACACATTTTTTTTAATAACAGCGTCGCCATTTTGTTACTGTAATTAGACAGTAATTAAAAAAAGGAATTTCAAACACTGTTTCTCATTAATATATAGCATGACGCAGATGCTCAAATTTTTGGCTTGTATACAGCACTTGCTTTAGAAAAAAAATACAGTTTAAACTGTAAAGGTATTTTCGATAAAACGTAATTTCTCAATAAATATTAGTTTTATTGAAAAATGGGTAGAGACCAAAAATAAAGCTCATAAACTGATAACGAATTTCGCTTGTTTATTTATTTACATAGATTTAATAGTTTCGGAGATACGAAACTTTACAAATGGCGTCCGAACGTTTATAAGACGAAAAATGCAGTTTAAATGTTAAATATCTTAGAAATTGTGACACATACGTCAGGCATGCTAAGAGATGAAATTAAAGACAATTAATTGCGCTTTCAAATTATTTTTTACTCGTTCCTGTAGCATAATAAATAAAGAAGTTATGACGGAAAAATGTGCGTATTTATATTTTTTTATATAAAAAGGTCGCCATTTTGTTACTCTAATTAGCCAGTAATTTAAAAAAATTATCTCACGTACAGTTTTTCGTTAAGATGTAGCATTACCTAGATGCTCAAATTTTTTTGCTCATTTAAAGCACTTGCTTTAGAAAAAATGCATTTTAAACTTTAACGGTAATTTCGAAACACTTGGATACCAAATACATACTTAAATATCTCCGAAATTATTAATCCTACATCAATAAACCAAAAATATAATTAATTCCCAGTTTGTACTTTCTGTAATTGGTCTGTAATATTTTTTCGATAAAGTAATACTTCTCGAGATACTTGACGAAAGCGTTTGGAAATACCTTTTTTTTAGCTAAAATCGCAATTTTGAAGTCGTTATAACTTAAAAACTATCAATTTATGTGAAAAATTGCATAGAAACTTTTCTTCTTAAAATTTGATTCTGTTTCAGCTCCAATAAATATATATATTTTTTGAGTTCTACCCCCTGAGAGGGGGTGGCATCCACCCCCTATAAATTAGCAAGCCCCGCACAATATAGAAACTTTTCTGTGAAGCATTTACTATTATTCTGCCAAAAATGAACGAAATCCGTTCAATATGACATTCCGAAGTTAAAACCTCTAGTTACTGTACTATAACTACAACAAACACAACTGTGTCTGAGTTGTGCCCCATTACCAGGTGCACCTTACACATAATACGTATTGTACGAAAAAATATATATTATTTTTAATCAGTCGTTCCATATTTACAGACACGAAGAAATTATGAATGCATTTTACATTTGTAGCTTTGTATATTTGTAGGCTTTGTCTTTTGCATAAAAAGCCGTCTGGGTAGTATAGCCGGGTTTCAAAGAGTATGCACTTCAAAAACTACTGCAAGATTCAGTAGTTGATGGCAAACAGGAATTGTAATTCTGAACAGTGTCGCTCGTAAAGGATTCTGTGCACCACATAGTGAAAAAATTCAGTAAATCTGGGGTATTTTTTTCTTGAATGATTATATATTTGTTCAATGTTAAAAAGTTGTACCCTGCTCTGTTTATAATATTACAACAGACACTGAAATTTTTTTTTACAGAAGTCAAAACATTGAATACAACTCTTAATTGAAAACTGAATTGATTAATTTATATCAAGGTTCTTCGAGTAGAGGCAATAATTTAGTATAAAATGGGATACATGTTTAGGTCAATTTCCTCTACTCGAAGAATATACCGGGTGTCAACGAAATTAAGACATAGTTTCCAGAGTTTTCAAGATATATAAGTCTTAAATTTGGCAAATAAACGGCAAATTTTTCATAATTTGACACTTTTCCATTACTTCCGGTTTCCCCGGAAATGACCCCATCTTTGAAATTTTAAATGGATCATCCTGTATATTTTTATATTTTTGGATTACGGAGACGATTTTAAGTACGACTGCGTAGTTAGTAAAATTTTTTGAGACTACTTGATTTTTTTAGGGCTATTTTTATTCTTGCATCTAGAGCACAGTGAATGGACTCAAATGAATGAAAGGAGCCAAAACAATAACGTGAGATTTTTAGAATTGGTTTAGTAGCTATGACAAACCAAAATTTCCGAAATCACTAATTTGTAATTATGTCAACTTTTTCAAATGGCAACATTTTTTAAACACCCAGTAGTTAATTACTGATTTTTACGACAAATCCATTGATACCTTCAAATCAAAAATCGGTTTGATATTAACCCAAATACACAAATTCTTTGATAGATGATAATTAAAATATCGAGAAAATACGGTTATCAAGTATGCCATGGAAATTAAACAAAACTAGATTCAAAACATTCATTTTGTCAACAAAACAACGCTACAAATAAATGAAGTGTGCTGTGGAAACAAAAAGAAGTTTGTGTATTGTTAACTTAATAAGTTCTTTATCTTGAAATTTGTTGTTGTTAATTATTGATTAGAATGTATACAAGGAATGAAAAAGGGGACATGTTATTAATTTTTGGAGAATGCCACAAAAATTCCAGAAACGCCGCAAATTTGTATGCCCAAAGGTATCCGAACAGACATCATCAATATCTTCCAATAGGGTGTTTTTACTTTTTTTAAGTCGAAAAATACAAAATACCTATGGTAAATATTACAGCTGAAACAATTTTTCGGCAAAAAAATTTTTTTTTATAATTTTAAAAGAAATATAAATTCAAATTAAATATTTCCCGCCAAAAAAGACAAATCTAGTATTACTGGTCATCTGTGACGTCACTGTCAATATGTCAATGATTATAAAATCTAACTTCTCATCATGGTAAAAGTTAACCGATGAGAGCTAGATGGATTATTACCTTCAATATTATAAATATTGAAAGTAATATATTATAGCTTCTAGTATCATTGAACATTTATAATGAAATTTTGCTAGGTTATGATTATTAATTGAAATGACCAATATATCAAGCGATGCATGTCATGGCTAGAGATATTCGACGTCACAAAGATATAAAAATACTTGTTTATTATTTTCAACTTTCGCAACACAGAAAAGTCCTTTTTGTTGATTTGTTCATAATATTTGTAAATATACTTGCGCATTAAATTTGTTTAGTTCTTCAAAGTTTTTTCAGTGCATGGACACTTCACTTCTACCACATACTCTGAAATAATAGGTACCGTCAGGTGAAGCTGCAAAAACGAGATATAATAATAATAATAATAATAATAATAATAAGAAAAGTGACAAGAAAAGTCCACAATCTTTCACTTTTTAAGTTTCAATTTTTCCTCCACAACGGCCACCACCTTCTCTAAATTGCGGCCCCCTTCCATATATTCATTATCCCTTATTTTGTATGCACCTACTATAGACTCGACAGCTAGAGAACGATTAACTTCTCAGCTTCCTCACACAATTTCTCTGACATTTTATTACTTCCACGTCCAGTGGAAGTATAGTAACGACAAAAAAATTTTTAAAAATCTTTATTGTCCAAATAGGCTTAAAATGTCATGAAACGTCGAGATTTTAAGTTTGAGCGAAAAGAAAAATTTCTATCTGTCTGTCGGTCTGTCTGTCTGTCGGTCTGTCTGTCTGTAACTTTTTTTTGTGCGCACGTTTACTCTGAAACCGTTTAAGATATTGACTTGAAATTTGGTACACATATGTACTTTAACGAGATCTAGAACTAGATTATATTTTCATCTTGTTCCGTCGAAGGGTTGGGGGGTAAATTGGGGTAAATTTGGGGTAAATGGGTAAATGAAGCAGGTAAGAGTCCATGAAATTGGTATTTAGTATATACAAGAGAAGCTGAGGTCTCAAAAAAAATTTTGGCATTAGCCACCCCCATTACCACCCCCACCTCCTTACCAAAGGGCATGAAAAAAAAATGTGATTTAGTGCATGTACAGGAACCAGAAACCTCAAAATATTTTTTTACTTCATCCACTCCCCACTACCACCCCCCTATCACCACCCCCAATCCACTACCTATGTGGGGTGTCGTTTTATGGGTTTTTGGGGTAGAGGATTTCAAATATTATATTATTAAAGTTCCATAAATAATTATTTTCACATACAAAGTTTTTTCGTTGTGAGTGACTTGGACAGAGAATCTGGATGTGGAAGTAGTGATTCCTTGGGCAGCGGTTTTTCAACAAATTATAAAAATCACTGCACTTTTTACTACTATCAGTAGCAAATTTCAACAAAAGTTTATAAACCTGACAAATTTGCAAATTTGTCTTGAACCATACATCTGAATTATATTTCATTATTTGTCCACCGAGAAGATTTTCTATCCCAATATCTAATAATTCTTGTCTGACGGTGCTCTGGGCAAATTCTTCCTTTTACAGTGCATAATGAGTCTTCTGGTTTCAACTCCACATACCCAATAGCACTATTCACGTTGTTCTCGAGATGAGCTGCAAATAAACATTTAATTATATCTCTAGCACAGACTATTAATTCTACTTTCTTTTAAGGTTATGTTGTTAATATAAATAATCGTAAATAGGTAAACCTAATTAAATATAACATAATAATGTGTAATAATACGAAAACTAAATCATAAATTTAATAACTCTATTAAGCTCAAGCTGCAAACAACTAATTCATTAATTTATTTTAAATACTTACCCTGCTGCTTTTACGCCCTTCAACTCGGTTGAATGAAATCGATCATCATTTTTAATACATAAAAATATTTAAACTGGGTAAATTGTTTGTAGAAGCTTTCACAAAATTGTCAGTAACCATTGTTCACTTTCTTTAATTTGTAGAAACAGGTTTCAAATATCCAAGCCAAATATGGTAAACATGTAAACAATAATACTTAGGTCCGTTCGACTCTACATTAGCTGCACTAGTGCAATATTAGAAGGAGATAGATTGTGACTCTACATAAGTTGAATAGAGACAGATTTGCACTGGTGCAGAGAGTGGATAATTTTTGAACAAAAAATAAACAAAGCTATTCTGTCTTCTGACAGATATATGAAGCGACGTCATCAGAATCATTACCCAATAAGGTGACGTTCTCGAAATTATTCAAATATTTGAATTTTAAGTCGATTTGTTTATTAAATATTTATTTTAATCTGATGATATAATTAACATGAATGCGTTTAGGCTTTCATATGTATGTATTACTTCATATTAATGCATCATTTGAAGTGAATTGTTATATATGGAAAACACCCTATTGTGGACAAACAAATCAAGAGAGAAATTGATAACAATCCTGCAGCTTTGATCGTTGATAAAGCGACAGAAATTAACGTGTTGGCTTTTGTAGAAACGAATCGTACTGCTTCTACTAGAGAAATTGGCCACGAGGTGCAAATTAGTAATGAATCAACAAGAAAGATTCTCAAAGAATATGGTTACCGCTCTTTTAAATATCAAGTGCACCAGCATTTGTACGAATATGGTGGCAAACGAAGATTAGGTTATTATGACTAGTTACTTCAGAACAATACGGCTAACCCGAATTTTGCTTCTTTGATATTGTTTTCTGATGACTCGAGATTCTCCAACAATGGAATGTTCAATAAACAAAACAATAAATATTGGGCGCAGGAAAATCAGCATTTAATGGGCCAAGGTAATTTTCAGGAAAGATTTCGAGTAAATGTGTGGGCTGCGCTGGGGTGATTAGAACAAGCGAATTATTGGACCTATTTTCTTTCAAGGACTTTTGACATGGGAGATATATTTAGAATTTCTATAAAATTATATTGTCTGAACAAATGTATTTCTAACAAGATGGGGCTCTGCCTCATAATGCCGTTCGAGTTATGGTCCATTTACTGACGGTATAATGGGCGACTAATTGCAACATATGGACCTATACGTTGGCCTATCCGCTCACCAGATTTAAGCATTTTTGTGTGGGGTTATGTGAAAAACGAACCAAGCCAGTAGAAGCCCATACAATTGGGATTTGGGTATGCACGGGAAGTCAAGGTCTCAAAATTTGTTTTGGCATTAGCCACCGCCTCTACCACCCCAACCCATTATTAAAGAAGGTAATAATAAAATTATGATTTAGTGTGTACACAAGAACCAAAGGCCTCAACATTTTTTTGGACATCAGCCTCCCCCAGTACCACCCCACTCCCCACTCCCCCACTCCAACTCCACTACCGTGTGGCACATCGTTTTCTGGGTTTTTGGGGTAGATAATTTCAAATATTATATTATTAAAGTTATAACAATTATTTACACAGAGTGGAGTGTAAATACAGTATTTTTATCACTGTAAGAGACTTGGATAGGAAATGTGGATGTGGAAGTTTTGATTCCTTAGGCAGAGGTCTTTTGTGAAGTCTGTTTAAAATGAACATAATATATGCAAAGTTTTACCGATTTCTAATTTTTCGTTTATATTACATATGTGAGGCTGTTTTTGTTGCACGAATAGGAAAAGTGACAGAATTGTATACTTCTGTCCCTGACTAACTTCAAGTTTTACGCAAATTTTCACCTGATAGACCAGGCAAATCTCAGTGTAAAATGGGTTTGGCGTGAACTATTTGGGGACAGTTATTTGTTTATCGCAATGGATAGTTCTATTAATGTAGGATAAGTACATAAAGTCGCAAAAAATCCCGACGTGAGCTAAAGCCGCCATTTAGAAAAAATGACCGCCAGAGACATTTTCTTTAAAATCATATATCTTAGTAACCGTTGCTCCGATTTTAGATTTCTTTTTTTGTTCCATTCCTCACTTCACATTTTACAGAAAGTATGATTACATATTTTACGATAAATTAAACGATAAACCTAGGAAATTAAAAAATAATTTAAATATTACGGAAATTTAAACTTTTGTAAACTCGAGACGTTTATACTGAAATTTCTAGTCAATTTTAAAAAAAATAATTTTAATAAAAGTTCTAGAGCATACAATTAGCTTTCATTTATTTTTTTGCCGATGTTACTAACTCAAATAATAACGGAGTAATAGTTATTTATATATAAAATTGTAATCATTTTTAATAATGTACATTAAGGTATAAAGGGTGTCCAGTCAGTGTTCTCTCGGAAGATTGTGCAAAACGGCTAACTTTATAAAGAAACTTTCTTAACAAAACTTTCAATGTTTCGTCTCTTCTACAACTTAAAATTATTTTCAATTATACTAGGTGTCACAAAAACTAGTCACACAAAAAAGTATAATTTTTGAAATAGAACAGCCTGTATTTTCTTAACGCCAGTTAAGCCTCCAAGGGCCCTGTATTACACCCTAAAATATTTTGACAATTTATTTTTTTTCTGTTTTTTTTTTGGGCAGTTTACAAACATTTTTGACTGGCGTATCTCTGCGATTTATTAATCGTTATTTCTAAAAATGTAGGATGTTGTTTGATAATGAAAATCATTTTTGAAATAAATCTTTAGTATATCGGGTGTCCAAAATATTTGCGTACATTTCATGATATTTAATTATTATTTTTCTCATTTTTTTTAAATCGAATGCCTAGGTATACTTTTTTTACATGAATGAATAACACATACAATTCCTCACATTTTAATATCTCTTTATTTCTATTTCAAACGTTTTTTGAGATATGATTATATCAAATAATTTTTGCGTAAATTAAGGTGCTCTTTATTTTAGCATTAAAATCTATATTTTGTTTTACATTTTTTTCAATTTTTTTAAATGGAATGCCCATAATTTTTTTAAATGGATGAGTAACGTTTACAATTTCTCACATTTTGATATCGTACACTTTCTTTTATGAACGGTTCTTGAGCAGTAATTTTTTTTCACGATATTGAAACTAACCAAACAACTGCTCAAAATGTCCACCATTTTGATTCAGGTAACACTGAGGTCTCTTGATAAATGAGCGCCTTACACAGTGTAACATATCAACATTTATACGATTGAAACACCGACGAATGCTTTCCATTGTATCTTCTCGAGTCGTTGGTTATACTTTATAAACGTCTGACTTCACAAATCCCCAAAGAAAAAAACCCACTGAAGTCAGGTCGGGTGATTTAGGCGGCCACGTAATGGGACCTAACATAATTTAATAAAATCATAAATTAGATATTATTTAACAGTTTATTAAAATATTGGACCTGCTCTTCCTAGTCACCTTTCAGGAAACTGATTACTAATGGCCTGGAGAACATTTCTACTAAAATGTGGTTGTAATCACATAATATTTGTAATGTAATCAGGAATATGCTCGATTATTTGTGGAAACATATTTTGCGTAAAATCTAAGAAGACTGCTCCATTCACATTTCCTTCAAAGCGAGGATGAATAACATAATCATGTACAATTCCTCCCCTTACATTTAAACTCTGGTTCTGATTTTTCTGTGCAACATGAGGGTTTTCTCTGTCATAATAATGGAAATTGTGCCTATTCACAAATCCGTTGCGATGAAACGTTGATTCATCTGTGAACGATACAAATTTGAAAAATTCTTCATTTTCTCCAATTTGGTTTTGAGCCCACTGGCAAAAATTTAATCTACGATTTAAATCAACATCCCAAAGCTCTTGATGCAGCTGAGCTCGCTTTATGAAGACATAGGGAAACACTAGATTCACTGACCTCGAAATCCCTACTTAATTCCCGAACACTTGCCATAGGATTTTCGATTACCGTTAAAGTTATAGCCAGCTCATTTTCTTCATTACAATACATTTCGTCGTCTCGCCTTCTTTTCATACGCAAAATTTCCAGTACGTTCAAAACGTTCTTTCAAATTTTCTAGAGATCTCACATCAGGACACCTTCTATAGGGATATTTTTGACCATACATTCTTGATGCCAATAAACAATTTCCATCACATTCACCAATAACATAACATTTATAATAGATATTAAATCTTATTGACAATAATTATAATTCGTATTTTTAAATATTAACAATATTAATTCAACTTAATCACGATAATCTTAAACACATTAGAGAAATGTCATAGAGTGAAAAACAAACGCAAAACAAAAGACCAAAGCCATACTAGATTTTAATGCTAAAATAAAAAGCACCTCAATTTACGCAAAACTTATTTGAAATAATCATATCTCAAAAACGGTTTGAAATAAAAATTAAGTGTATAATATTAGAATGTGGAGAATTTTATGCTTTATTCATCCATGTAAAAAAATATAGGCATTCCGTTTAAAAAATTTGAGAAAAATAATAATTAAATAACAAGAAATGTAAACAAATATTTTGGACACCCGGTATAATAATAATTTATTTCAAAAATGTTTTTCAGTAAATGCATCATTATCGAACAACACCCTACATTTTTAGAAAAAGAAATTAATAAATCGCGGAGATATGGTAGTCAAAAATATGTTTGTAATTTGCCAAAAAAAAAAAACAGGAAAAAAATTATAACTTGGCAACGCTGCATCCGATTGGCAAAAAATTTTAGGGTGTAATTCAGGACCCTTAGACGCTTAACTGGCGCTAAAAAGTTAGAGGGTATTCCATTAATAAAATTATACATTCTTGTGTAACTCCTTTTTGTGACACCCTGTATAACTGAAAATAATTTCACGTTGTAGTAGAGATGAAACATTGAAAGTTTTGTTAAAAATGTTTTTTTATAAAGTTACCCGTTTTCGCACAATCTTCCGAGGAAGCACTAACTGGGCACCTTGTATATTTCAAAGAACTCAAGCCTTATTTTCTTCAGTTATCTTTTATTTTATGCCCAAAGATGTAATAACACTTTTGATTGTATATAAAAAGGGGAAGAGAACAAAAAAAAGAAATCTAAGATCGGAGCAATGGTTACTGAGCTATGTCCTTCTAAAAGAAACGGTTCTGGCGGCCATTTTTTCTAAATGGTGGCTTTAGCTCACATTGGGATTTTTCGGGACTTTTATATTCTCATTCTACATGAATAAAGCTATCCATTTCGATAAAGAAATAGCTGTCCCCCAATAGTTCATACTCAAAACTGGATTTGCCTGCACTATGATGCAGTAATCATGCTTTTATTTTTCACGTGACAAATATGTTGAATATTGAATTAATTCGAAATGAAATTTGCAAAAATGAATATAGAAACTTACAAACCTCGGGCCAAGGAAATCACTATTCACTATATTTGAAGAAAATACAACAAGAATGCAGCACTTTATTCTAATACGTCTCTGGTAATAGCACAGGGAAAACTCTTAGGTGCTGCCAGTATATTTCAAATGATGAGAATATATGGTACCCAGGACGCCAAGTAGAAGAATCAGAACGCAGTTGGGGTCTTCTCATTGTTTTATTACAATGACCTCTTCTTGATATACGCAAATAGTGGAACATTAACTGAGCTAAATAAAATCGGCGTCTTTCATTACGCACGTTGAATTTTAAAAGATTCGAATTTAATGAGTAATTTAGGATCGATTTTGTAACATATATATTATTTTTTTTTATTATGAAGCAGAGTGTGATGCAAACGATTGCCTAAACAATAATCAATAGGAAGAGTACATACTGTAATGTATTTCAACCCCTAGAATGTAGGCAACACAGAATTCGATTAATTGATTGGATGTCTGCCTAAATATAGAGATTTGCACCTACCAGAGAAAGAACATACTAGAAGGTCTAGAGTGATGACATATCTGTTCTGGAACCATCTGGAGAATGTGACATCATCACAGAAACTTCGAGACCAGTCATCTTTAGGTATATAAGGCATGGAGTAAACCAAAAGGAGAGAAGTTAGTGCAGTACTAATTGTCAGTTGAAAAGTTCAGTTTAGATAGCAAGAGTAGTAAGATCAGAAGAGAGTAAAGTGATCAAGTAGTACACAGTGTGTTATTAGCCAAGTAGTTATTGTTGTAATTAAGTAAGTTAATAAATTAGTGTTTAGTGTTACCCTGGTTGTTATAATTTCCGAACCCACGATACAGGGTGTTTACGAAAAGGGTGTAAGCACGTCACAATACTTTAGAACTTTTTTTTTCCTCCTCTTGGCTTTGGATTGCTTTAGAGTTAAATCACACATTTTCAGTTCTACAATAATTACGGAACAGTGCAAGCAGTGTACCAAAAACCATTGTTACAATTTGAAAATATTACTATATTTTAACAAGTTATGATTCTATGGTAACTAACGGTCATTAAATAAGAACATGTTGATTAGTATGGTTACATAATGCTGAAACTAGCAGCAGAAATCAGTAGTCGAGAATTTATCTGTAACTAATTGCACTGTCTTTGTGACAATAATCGAGCCTAAAATAACGCAGTTAAGTTATTTAATAGGAATAATCAATCAATCAATTGATAGACAACGTTGGAAAGATGGCACTAAATTAATTTTAAGTATCAATTATAACCATATTCTTTATTCGAGATCCATAAATCTCATCCCAATAATGATTTTAATAAACTTTTACGATGGTATAGTAAAGCTCATAAATTATCTATTGATCTCCTCAATAAATTTAATAGTTCATTTACTATTCTTTATTCTTTATTTTTATGTCTTAATAATAAATGAGTAAAACAATTTAAATTTTATGAGTTTTTTTCATATAAAACTTTTATAGCTTTAAGGCGGAAGGTCTTATTCTTATAAATTGTGTTGGCGCACGACCTACAGCGACTGCAGGAGTAAATAAAAATCTTGGGCTGCACCAGTCATTCATTGGACTGAAATTACCGTCTTTGTAAATTTCAAATAATAGCTTAACTTTAAACACTCCTTTGTTTCAAGACCTGAATTCAACTTTTAATTAGTTCCAAATGTTGGCAGTGCTCTAGCAGATTCATATTTAATTGATATGATAAGATAAAGAAAAATAAATTATTACAACTTACTAAGTGTTTCCTATTTTGTCGCTTTTGCTATGAATGCAGGCAGGGTGTCCCAGAATAAAGAAAAACAAATTAAAGAACCTTTAAATAGCACCCATCAAAATAGAGAAAACTCTAAAAGATTATCTAACAATAATATAAACACACACGTGGAAGGTCAATTATGTAGGTTTCCGAATTCAAACAAAATCGATCGACATGTGATAATTTAATTAGTTTCGTTGATTTTACACAGTGGCGCCGCTAGCCTTTTGAAATAGGGGGGCGGATGCCGGCAAAGGGCGGGCGGTACAGCGATAGGCGAAGTTAGCAAAAAACGAAGTGTACATTTATCATTTATATTATTATTATCCTGCATCGCCAGCGTGGAGAAGTGGCGTGATGCCTCAAGTCAGCGGCGGCGGCGCAGAGTGGGCTCCTGCCCACCCCAGCACCCCTCCTAGCGCCGCCACTGATTTTACAACAAATACCTTGGCGAATAATAATCAGGTGGATGTTATCTGCATTGATTTTGCCAATAGTGGAGTTAAATTATGATTTTAATGTGAATTGTCTGGTCAGGGCAGTTAATCCAGTTACCGAAGTACAAAAAAAGGCCGATTAGGGGAAATAATTCGTGTAGTGCCCAATTTTTGTACAGTTGTCGGGGGAGAGTGCCCTGAACAACATACTAAAAGTCCTGACAGGTGGGGGTGAGCGGGGGGTGGGGGTGGTTTAAAGGTCCCCTTTTCAGGTTTTTCTTGAATAACTCGAAAACTACGACCTCTAGCGAAAAATTGCTTTTACACAAAATTAAACTAGATGAAATTTTCTACAAATAAGTTCCTATTCATTTTTTATGTAGGATCAATACTTTACGAGATATAGAGGTAGTCCCGTCAACGGAGCCCTAAAATAACCAAAATCTCTAATTTGAGTGCTAATGAATGGATTTTGATGAAACCTTGTGTAATGTGTTTGTAATGACGTTAATAGAAAAGTTGAAAAAAAAATAGAGTAGGAAATGATCTGAAGAGGTAGAAAACATCCTTTTTTATCACGGGTTCCGTAACTTGTAGAATTAGGTCAAAAATGAAAAAACAATATACCTTTTTTGGTCAAACAATATGCCTTTTTTTGGTCAATACCTTTTTTGGTCTAAAATAAGATGTTTTTACTTTTGTGATTTTTTTTTTTGAAAAATGCATATTTTTCGAGATATGGCCACTCTAAAATTCCTAAAAGTGGCGGAGGGGAAATGTGAAAACTGAAAAAAAAATCTGAAAAAATTCAGGTGAATATATCATCGAAATACAAGACTTTTTTTATTTGCAACTTTTGTGTAAAGTGCGTTTTCACCAAGTTTTTCCGAAGAAACATGAAAAACTACTTTATTTTTTATTAAATCGCGATTTCTCCACCCTCTGTGTCTTGTAAAGTATTGACCCTACATAGAAAACGAATAGGAACTTATTTGTAGAAAATTTCATCTAGTTTAATTTTGTATAAAGACAATTTTTCGCTAGAGAAAAAGTGAAATGGACCTTTAAACGGGTGCTAAAGCTATGCACCTTGCACCCTTGTGAAATTCTGCCATCAAGGCCAAGAAATGTATACGATGGCTCAAATTGTAGCATTCTATAAGTACTTTAAGATCACGGAGAAATTTTTTGTTTCAAAATGTAAACCCGTTTTATTGCAGTTGTTTAAATTTTTCGAAATTTTACTTATAAACAAATTCAAGTAACTCTTTGTTTTTTTTTATGAAATCAAAAACGGTAAACGAGTAATGAAAGTAGATTAAAAAAGCCAACTTTCGAAAAAAAAATAGTGCTCTATTTGCATTTGGAGCTGAGATACGTTAGTTTTTATGTTTAGGTCACTTAGAAATAAAAAAATCGATATTTCTTCTCGAAGTTTGGGCTGGTTATTCTCCAATGCTTATTATTTTGTTTCTGCCATTTGAAGATAATCCAAAGCTACAATTGTTGAAAATGACGTCGAATAAAGCGACTCTGAGAACAATTCAATTGTTTTGGAACTTTTTTAAATTTTGTCCCGAAAATGGTAAACCAACCTAACTTGAACAACTACGCTTATGTTCATGTATACAGCTTTGTAAAACTTTTAATATCACTATATAATAAAAAAAAATACTTCGCGAGCAGGATTTGAACCCGAGATGTCCGCATCCTGAATAAAAGTGCTCAACAACGGTTTGTAAAAACATAATATAACATTTAGGCATATTTGGTGGTTTTCGAATCTCGAACAAAATCGCTAAGGATCCCACTTTCGGGTCTCTATACAGTATTTTTTAACAATTGTAGCTTTGAATTATTTTCAAGTAGCAGAGACAAAATAATAGGCACTCTAGAATTACCAATCCAAATTTCAATAAGAAATATCGATTTGTTTATTTATAACTGAACCAAACGTAAAAACTAACGTATCTCAGGTCCAAATGCAAGCAGAGCATTAATTTTTTTAAATCTACTTTCATTACTTCTTTACCGTTTTTGATAAAAAAAAACGGAGAGTTATTTGAAATTGTTTATAACTACAATTTCGACAATTATAAACAACTGCAATAAAAAGGGTTTAAATTTTGGAAAAAAATGGCTCCCCCCTGGCCGCGCCCCTGATGCTAAGTACATTTTTTTTCTCTTCGGTGATTTAGTAAATTTCGTTTCCTCATACCAATCAAGTAGAAAACAATTAATGAGAATTAATAATTTTGAACCTGACATGTTTGCTGCTGATTCAGGTTCACACCTGGGGTGGCTGATGACATAAAAATATTGAAAATAATTCAGAATTATATGGATGGTACATTAATTAATGTAAATCTATATTAAGAAAATATTCGTCAATTAATAACTGTTTACCATTTAATATACAAAAATGCAAAATTTTTTCAATAAACACGTAATAAACGAGTTCATGCAATTTTAATATCTAATGGATAATGCACATTTAGAGAAACTTGAAGAAAAATTTGATCTGGGTGTTCTGTTCGATACTAGGAGAATACTAGGAGGATACTAGGAGGGTACTAGGAGAAACACAAATTTACGCGAAGTCGTATTAATAAATCAACTTGATACAATTTGTGGATAATGGTAGGTTCACATGACTTACTTTGCTCAGTTTTATTTCTAATTTTATTTAATATGGCTGTCAGTAATTACAGTAGGATTAAAGGTTACTTCTTGTCAGATGTGTAGACTGGAAATCATTTCCAACTCTACAGCAGCATTAGTAACTTAAACTCAAGTCTTGTTTTGGCCCCACGTTGGGCGCCAATGTTACACTCGTGATTGGTTTTGGAAAAATTATAATTATTTATACCTGGTTGAAATATTTTTATGTAATACCAAAATCAGGTATAAGTAATTACAATTTTTCCAAAACCAACCACGAGTGTAACAAAGGAAACCAACTAACATTAATCATAGATCACGAAACGTATGCCAAGAGATTCTGAGTAAGAAGTTAACTCCAACAGAATTTATGAACGCATTCTTAAAAATATTGATCAGAAAGAGATCTTTGAGGATATCGGCTGTCCCAAGTCAAAACACTGTATAAGCCATTTTCATCAAAAATCATATTTTTACATTTTTGGATATACAGTATCAACATCTACCAATCCGTGATTGAGGAAAACTAAAATTCCATGTCCAAAGTCCATGTGTAAACAATAATATCCACTGTATATCCACTAACCGAATCAGGTTACTAATTTAAAACACTGAATTCCATAATTTTTTAAATGGTTTATATAGTGTTTTGACTTGGGACAGCCGATATGTTACCAACCAAAATGGTAATATAAGATGCTTTCAAGGTAATAGGATATCACTTAAATACAATGAATTTCCAAAGACATGATGCATCATACTAGTATTAATAATTATAAATTGTACATTGTGCGAAAAACATAGATTTATAAATATGGTTCCGGTTTGCGAGAAAATTTTAGAAATTGAGATTAAAGATCAGACATTGAAGTTCTGTGATGAAAACCTTGTTTCTGTGTGCAGCCAGTTAGGCTTCCAAAAACTTCATTCTTGTGAGTTCGTAATTTTAAATATATGATGAGCAGTACAACAATCACATAGTATTAGCAGTGTTTCTAGATTTTCAACATTTGAAACTTTAAACAGAGAAATACTACTAAGTAAATTAAAAATAGTTGGTCTTGCAGGTAATGCATAAAATTGGTTCAGATTGTATCTTAATTCTAGAACACTTGTTACTGCTAAGTGAAAACCAGTTTTTTTAGAAGAAGAAGTTACTATGTGTATAAATTGAAGGTAGCATTCTTTACTCTTTTAGTAGGTATATACACAAAGAGGAAAACTTATATCGCTCAGAAAGTAATTACACTGGAAAAGAAAAACAGAATCGTAAAATTGTACTCAATTGTAAGTGATTTAAGAGGCAGTTTCGTGTTATTTTACGATAAATACTTACATATTATCTTTTATGCTGCCATTTATTCTGTAATGAGAGAAGCGTTATTGGAACGAAAATTATCATGCCTTGCTGGATCGATACAAAAATTGAAATGGAAATTAAAATAGATCTGTTCGCAGTGAAAGTGAACGTCCTTCCTATAGTTGGTATATACTAATCGTTGACAAGAAATTTTATGTAATCAACCAATAAAATTATATGCTATTATTATTACTATTTTCTATTAGTTTAACAAGTTGAGGGCCACCAAAAACTTTGCTAGTCAGTGAAATTGATCACTCTGCTAAACTGCCCATTTTCAAAAGTCGCCAAATGTTTTTTTTAGATAGTTCAATCAATAAAGGAGGTGTAGAGTGCGTGTGCGTGAGCAGGGACCTAAGCGATTCCTTTAGAAAGTTGTTCAGGATGCTTAGAGAGTAAACATACTGAAAGTCCTGACGTCTAGGAGGTGAGCCGGAGGGGGGGGCAGAGAAAGTCCAACTTTGGTTTTTTTCGCTTATATCTCGAAAACGGTGCGTCGCAGGGAAAAATTACCAAATGAAAGCTCATGAAATTCTCTACGACTTTCATTTTATATATTTATTTCGAATTCGCAACCGTTTTCGAGCTACACGCTCCGGAAAAGTCAAAATTTCCGAAGAACAGATTTTTGCCTGAAAAATAGAAACTTGTATTTTAAAGGTGATAAAAAAAAGTAGGACCTCCGGTGCTTGTAATTGGCACCAGGGTGTCTTCTACATGTTTCCACCCTCACTCTTGAGGGAGCAGCTCATTCCCGAGCCACTGCTGCACTTGGTGGTAGGTGCGCCGGGAATGCTGTTTAGCTGCGCTCTCAGTTGGTGGGAGGGAGCTGATGTCAGGCTTAATATTGCCACTGATCTCATGAACAACTGGTTGGGGAAGGTCTGTCTTGCTGGTGCCCATACCATTTGAGGAAACAAATCTTCCCAGCCTCTTCAACCTCGCCTTGAGTGGAGGAGGGATTGTAAAAGATCACTACCGCTTTCTTGATGATTTCTGACTTAAGTACAATTTTGAGAAGCCCACCTTGCTTTTCCTTAAAGTTGAAGAGGTAAAAATCTGTTTTTCAAACATTTTCACTTTTCCGGAGCGTATAGCTCGAAAACGGTTGCGAATTCGAAAAAAACATTTTTCCCTACGACGCACCATTTTAGAGATATAAGCCAAAAAACAAAAAATGAGACTTTCTTTATGCCCCCCTTCGGCTCACCTTCTAGACGTCAGGACTTTCAGTATGTTCACTCCCTAAACACCCTGAACAACTTTCTAAAGTAATCGCTTAGGTCCCCGCTCACGCACTCTACGCCACCCTTAAGTCATTCGTTGACTGGACTAAAACCCGTTCTTGGCTGAATTAGTTTATACTCATTTAGTTAACTATTTCTTTGAGTACAACTTAACTGAAATCC
This sequence comes from Rutpela maculata, assembly GCA_936432065.2. Lineage (NCBI taxonomy): Eukaryota > Metazoa > Arthropoda > Insecta > Coleoptera > Cerambycidae > Rutpela > Rutpela maculata. The sequence goes on from OW386286.2 coordinate 4,591,565, forward strand.
CCGTATTTGGTGTGCAGTTTTAGAGCTGATTCAGCTTTGCTTTATAATATTTTTCTATTTATAGATGTATAAAAGATGTTGCTTCCGCACCTGAACAATAACGTAGCGAGGCGTACTCAGTTCGGATTCTGCATAAAAATCTTTGTGTAATTTTCGGCAACGCCTATAAAACTTGATGTAGCAAGAATAAAACTCAGCAGTCGCGTCTAGTATAGAACAAACATACATTTACTTGCAAGATATATCTTTTGTATGTAAAGGCAAGTACGAAGTTACGTAAAGGATCATATCGGTGCAGAGAGAGGTGTATATAAGATGACATGCGCTTAATACTTCTATCATTATATCCTGAAGTATGTCAGTATTTGTAGTATACAAATATTCCAACCTCAACATTTATTTTGTATTACCTTTTCATGTAAATAAAGCTAGATAGGATAGTTTATGTAAATATAGCTACAATAGTTGAATAATTCTTTCAATATGAAGTGAAAAATACGAGCTGTCTGTTCATGTACATATACGATTAATAGACCTGTTCATCATAGAAGCGCGCATGTGCTACCTTTATGTTTGTCTGCGGGAACTATGAAATGTTCGGACACTTGGATTGTCAAAATGTCTGGACCGGTACGATTTTTTCACATTAATTTAGACGAAAGTGTGATTGACGGTGCAAAATTGGTACACAACATTGTGGAAGAACATACTTGTGCTCAATTAAGGCGCTGTCTCAAGTATCCTGGCCGTAAAATGACTGGAAGCAAGAATAAAGAACTGGTTGCAAGGTTAGAATTCAACTATCAACTTATCAATTTGTATACAAGTGCATTAAAAGAAAACAAATGTGTTTAGTCTACAATATGCTTACTAACATTCTTCGTGTAGTAATTGATAATGCAATAAAAATATTTTCTGTTTTTTTACGAAAATGTAGGGTCAAAAATACAATTGAAAATGAGGTTTTTTGCCGATCCTTCTGTGGATAAAGCTGGCTTCTTTTTTTCTAATTCTTTCAAATAGATAAACTATACGATATGGCACTACCTATTTTCAAAAAATTGGTAACAGATTCATCATTATTTGTTTAAAAAACGTCGAGTTCCATGTTTGTTCGGACAGTTTTCGCATGTCAATATTGGATTTGACATAAACATTACGTTTTTTAACCAAATAATGATGAATTTGTTACCAATTTTCTGAAAATATGTAGTGCCATATCGTATAGTTTACTTATTTGAAAAAAATTAGAAAAAAAGGAGCCAGCTTTATCCACAGAAGGATTGACAAAAAACCACATTTTCAATTGCATTTTTGACCCTATATTTTCGTAAAAAAACAGGAAATATTTTTATTGCATTATCAATTACTACACGAAGAATGTTATTAAGCATATTGTAGAATAAACACATTTGTTTTCTTTTAATGCACTTGTATATAAATTGATAAGTTATAGTTGAATTCTAACCTTGCAACCAGTTCTTTATTCTTGCTTCCAGTCATTTTACGACCAGGATACTTAAGCCAGCGCCTTAATTGAGCACAAGTGTGTCCTTCCACAATGTTGTGTACTAATTTTACACCGTCAATCACACTTTCGTCTAAATTAATGTGAAAAAATGATACCGGTCCAACCATTTTGACAATCCAAGTGTCCGAACATTTCATAGTTCCCGCAAACAAACGTAGAGGCAGCACATGCGCGTTTCTATGATGAAAAGGTCTATTGTTACTTATTAATAACCTCTTATTTTCTTCTCCACAACGCTTTAGCAGACATCTTCCCAGACAGCACAGGCCGATTCTAAGATTATTCCTAGAGTTTAGATTTAGAAGATACAATTATTCCTAGAACACCATCTAAATATTTCGATTATTTAGCGAATATTATTTTTTATGCAAATGGCACAGTTTTCACATATTCCTTGAGTATTCAAAACAAATATTTTAAAAATATTGTAAGATCTTGCAGGTATATTCTTTCATTATTTTAGAAAGCATATTACAACATTCCAAGAATATTTGACTGATTATTTTATAATTGTTTTTATTGTAAATTTCGTGTAATTATATCACACTTCACTAAAAATCAAATCTAGAACTGAAATTGATAAAAATAACGTGTAACGGAGAGTTTTAAGTTTTATGAAAGTACAAAAGCATAATATTCCTCTATAAAATATACGAACTGCATGTTATTGTCTCTAACTAATGAAAGGGAAGAAAATTGAATAATAAACTACAGAAATAAATTGTTATAATATGCCCTTTTCTTGTATTACCTTTATAGACTGTATCATACGTTATAAAGCAGAATCAGAGGGAGAGGTTTTCAACTTTTCCCTTTTTGAAATATATCTCTTGAATGGAAGCATTCATATCTCGCTGACAAAGAGCACTATGCAATATGCGAGCAATTGCGGTATCACTGCGTAACATCAATAAATGACCAAGCACAGAGCTGGATTCTGCTTCTATTTCACAATTTAATTTCATTGTAGACATATTTAAGATAGGCATTTATATTTCTGTAAAATACTGTCATAAAAAACAATGATCCACAAATTCAAAATCGAAATAACGAAATTTTATTTTTTTTTACTTAACATTTTATCCGTGGTTGATGTCAGTAACAGCTAAAATAACTTATATTTCATAACCATACGATGTCACATCGTATGTAATATGCAGATCAAATTATTCAATTTTTAGGAAATGTACAATGTAACCATACAAATGCGACAGCGCAACTAAGAAATGAAAAGACACTTTCAAAATCATTTGAAAATATTTACTTCCACACCACTGGTCTCTGGTCGGCTGTACTGAAATAGAACCAAATGGAACAGTTGAAAATAAATTCAAATTTAGGTCAGCGAGAAGCTGCTGATGCATTTTGTATTGCTTCATTAGCCAAATCAAATCAAACCAAAATATACTCTATTGCCCAAAATACAACTAATTCTCATTAACAATGTAAAGGGATAAGGTGTATATAAACAATTAAAAAAGTAGACCCAAAGGAACAAAAAATAGGAACAATACAATAAAAAGAAATTTAAAAAATAAATAAAAATAAAATTTTACATTACATTAAAATGTATCAACATAATACTCTTCTAAATTATAATAGGGTTTAATAATGGGTAGACTTTTAACCGCCTTCCTGAAATTATTTTTTGAAATCATGTCTTGAATATGATTATTCACACATTAAAAACCCTCAGAAAACGACTATTAGTGAAACAATTTTGTAATTTGGTATACTGATTTCTGTCATTAAAACGACTATTTCTGCGAGCAGCTCCAAATCAGAATGGCTTCCGGTTTCAAGATGGCGGCTGTTTTAGAAAATTTAAAAGATCGGCGTTTCTAGCTAAACTATTGATTTTATGAGAAAAAGTTATTAAGAAAAATTGTTCCGCATTTTTTTCTGAAACTAAAAATTAAGACTCTACGGGGCAAATATCACAAAGTCAGTTTTTTCTGATATTTTACAAAATACGTAAAGTACTGTTCTCTACTTGTCATAATAATTATCTGTTGACCATAAAGTAACAATCAGAGTTGAGTTATAGAATGAATTAAAAGATTAGGAGGCATAATATTTTAAATCTCGGTCCTGTAAGCGAATCGCGTAGACAAAATATACAAAAAATACCATTATTAACTGAAAATGAGATAAATATTACATCGGAAAGTAACTACGGCTGCCTAATTTACGATAGCCCCGCTTTAGACCATCTACTTTTGCCTAAAGGAGTTTCAAAATTTGAAGAATCTTCAGAAACATTTTTCAGGCACATATTAAACATAATATTGTTAAATTAAAAGCTAAACGTGTCGACGTAGTATGGGATGTGTACAAAAAGGACAGTTTAAAAAGTCATACGAGAGAAACTAAAGGAGTCGGAATAAGAAGGCAAGTCCTTAGTAACAATATACTACCAAAGAATTGGTTAGAATTTCTGAAAAACTTTGAAAATAAAACAGAATTATTTTATTTATTGGCAAATGATACAACATGTAATAACTTAAATTCTGTCGAAATTGTGTCAATTGCTGGCGAAGAAATTACGAAAAATAGTTATTGCAATAAGTACTGCTCTAAAATCCTGCAACCAAGAAGAAGCAGATACAAAACTAATATTGCATATTAATGATTGTGTTCAACAAGGTTGGAAGAAAATTTGCGTTAGAACTGTCGACACTGACGTAGTAGTGGTGGCGGTTTCATTTTTTTACTGTTTGTATAAAGAAGGATTAAATAGTGTAAGTATACAGTTTGGGACTCATAAATATTTTAGATTATTAAAGGTGCATGAGATAGCACAAATATTAGGAGAGAGCAAGTGTGATGCATTACGAGGTTTCCACTCTCTAACGGGATGTGATACTGTTTCCTTTTTTCTGCAAAAGAAAAAGTGACTGCTTGGAAGACATGGACGATATATCCAGAAGTAACAGAAGCTTTCACGTTCATTTCGAAACCTCAAGAAAATATTCCTGATAAAATTTTAAACTTATTTCAACGGATTGTTGTTCCAATGTACTGTAATACTTCTGTCTGCACTGAAGTAAATCAGGCACGATAGGAACTGTTTACTTCCTTACTTCCAAGAACAGGACAATCAACACACTTTACCCAAAGTGGTTTTTTTGCATTTTTCAGCCAAACGGTAAGTTTTATCATAAAAATAGGTCAGACAAAAATTGTAGATCATGCAATTATCTGTAAAAATTGTTCTTACACTTTTTTTCCTAAGAATCACCAAAAAGTTGTGTTCTCCATATATGCACGAGTACGCCGCCTATATACATCACTGGATCCATATGTACAAGTACAAGTAAAAATATTGGTCTGTGTAACTTATACGTACAAATTGTACGATTCTGAAAATATAAACACAAAAGAAACCCAGTCCATCATTGTATATGCCCGTATAACCTTACTTACTGCTCGAAATCCAACCGAAAAAATTATTTATTTTTCAAAACCTGGGAAGGCTCAACAGCGATCGAAAATATATTCATCCAAAAGTTTATCTGCTTTTTCAAAATGCCAAAATTACATACTATTTTTACACGCAATAACTGGCTGCGATACGACATCAGCAATTTTCAGGAGTAGTAAAACAACAGTTTTTAAATTGTTTGAAAAACAAGGTTTAGTTAATTGTGCTAAAGTTTTTAAAGAGAGTAATTCTACTCCACAAGCTGTAATCACCAACGGAATTCGCTTCCTTCTTTCTGTTTATGGAGCTCCAAAAAAAATTACCTGCTTAGATAAATTTCGATACTTATCTGTTGTAAAAAATACTCGTAACAATAAACGAGTGCAATTAGCTTGTCTTCCCCCAACCTCTGCTTCTGCTCATCAACATCAGCGAGGAGACATCTGGTGCATCGCTATTAAAACAATTTACTTGTATCCAGCAGGAAGAAGAAGAAGGAAGATAAGAAGAATAAGAAGACATTACACTTGAAGTTCCATTAGATAATTATCAATCAGACGAATAGTTTTCCCCAATTACTCATAATTCACACCGCTTTCATCATTTCCAATAGTACCATTTTTTATTTAATACAATATCATTTAATTAAACAGGACCACAATAGATCGTGAAATAGGCCTACTGGGGAAACCACGTTAAAAAAAACGCGCCAAGTACACTACCTCACAGGTGGCGTGGAAACGTGTGCATATATGGAGAACACAACTTTTTCAACTTTTTGAATCGCTATATCTCAGAAATGGTGATTCTTAGGAAAACAAGTGTAAGAAACATATTTATAGATAATTGCATAATCTACAATTTTTGTCTGACCAAAACTTACCGTTTGGCTGAAAAATGCAAAAAACCCATATTTGCGAACTTTGATCTGGAATACATTTTTTTGCAGATGTGAGATCGTTGAGGACTTTTCACATTTTATTTATACTGGTGTTCCAAACATTCGCACCAATTTTCAGCTCTATGCGAATTATTGTAACCTTGAGTGTCTCTTTTGACCGGGTTATACCATTGGCAAAAAAAAATGGTTTGCATGAATCATGAATTATCGCTTTAAGCTGGGAACGCACGGATATAATATATATTATAGAGGTGGGATATAATATAATATTATATTAGCAGGTCAACACACTTGTGATATATTTTCGATGACTGTAGTTTGAAAAGTAACGTCACAATGTGTTCTCGTATAGTTTTAAATTTAATTGACAGCTCATCAGAAGGTGAATTGACAGTGAGTTTGACGTCACCCTAGCGGTGCTAAGTACCAAGTGCTGCTTCTTTAATTTCATTCATTTTATATTCTTCCTTATCTAATCTTCATAAACATTGATATTTTCACACGCTTTCAATGAAATGTTCCATTTTCAAATGGTAATAAAATTTCCGCACCAATACAACATAAACAAACATTTATAGTAGACATATTATATTTTATGTCAGCTGGCGACACGTCTACCTAGTAGCTGACGTCACAGGGCCTGGCTTCGCATCAAAAACGGCATTATTTAAAAAAAATTATATCTCAAATTCGGCACAGCTGTTTTTTATTGCAAATACATTGGATATCAATTAGGTCAAAAATAAGTCTAACCTGTCGATTGTCTAGTAAGAACAACTGATACTAATTTATTTAAGTTTGATATAATTTAATCGCCTCTCTATCTCTCACCGTTTTCGAGATTTCTAAAGTGAAATAAGTAGCACTATATCTGAGCAAATTTCTAATAGTCTGTTGTAAGATGATTATTTTCAACTAAATATATATGTGCGATTATTTCACTCATTAACGCTATAGCCAATCGCACCAATCAAACGTCATTATTAGTGGTAATTCAAGCTAGATCGGCTTTTGACAGGACCAACATGCAAAATTTATCGCTCTAATTTTTTAGGTCGCTGCAGCGGCAAATATGCGAAAATTTTTTGACGTTTTTGTCGTGAAATATTTTTGGCAAATAGGGCAACTCGAGCTTTTAAGTTTTATCTATAAATATCTTCTCTAGCTTATTATTAATTGTTAACGTACTTACCTTGTAAATTGTAATATTGTATTATGTAGTAGCAAACAAAAACACACCTCAATTCCAAAGCGAATCTTGTCTGAAATATATAAGCTGTAACTTTTGCCTATCTGTAACTATTTCAGTTTTCCTAGTGTTCAATCAGGTAACAATTACACACAAAGATTGTACTTAATATAGCTCATAATACAGGAACAAGTCAAGCACAGCTTTCAATAGCTCAATAACGTAGTTACAAAGGTAAGCAAATCATTTATTATAAATGTCAAGTACACATTCGCTCTGGAACAAACTAAAAATGTATAGTACTTACATATTATGGTAATCTACCAAAAAGTAACTCGTTGAACCAAAGCTGTGCATCAAACATTATAATTTGTTGTATTTAAAATTCTCTTTGCTTAAAAAAGCAAACCTCAACATAATTCATAAACTTCGTAAGTTAAAAGTGAGGATTAAATACGTAAATATGAGTCGATGAACATTTATTTATTATGGAATATAACTTGTAGCGCTAGATGGCGCTCTCTATGTCAATCTCGGAACCATGGGTGTATATTTATTTTATTTGGGCGAGACATCGGTACTAAAGTAGTGCTCTCTCTATCGTTCCTTGTCGTATTGCACCTCAGAAACGCCTGAAAGGTGTTAAGCCAGTCTATATATTATAATATCTAAGGTTTCAACTCGTTTTATTTACTAGTTGCCATGGAAACGTCACTAGATTATTTTAAAATATAGCGAATCTCCGTTGTTTCTACTGCGTTTGTTTCAGATTTGCTGTTTTGACAATATGAGTCGGTTTGGAAATATTTCTGTATATCAAATTAATGATGAAATTGAAAATAAAGGTCAGTAAACTCCAAAAAGTGACAAGAAAACGTCTGAAGGCAGTTAATGAGAAAACATAATATTGAAGATGTACTTAATGAATTATTTATTCGTGAAATATTCTCCTCAAATACCACTCGTGCTTTAAATTTTATCTAAAAATTTTTTCTCAAGCTAAGTCGCCCCTAGTTAATATAACTCGTGCAAATTGGCAGTTTATTATCAAAGATTAAATCCCTCCCGCTAAAGCGGTCGGGATTTAATCAGATAATAAACTGCCAATTTGCACTCGTTATATTACCAGGCAACACGCTTTCGAAAAAATTTTCGATAAAATTTTAAGCACTAGTGATATTACATACGATAATTGGTATATTAATATTTACTATGGTGAACACACTTAATGTTTGTCAGCAGGCTCTAAACGAGGAATTTAATATAACGACTCTGTTATCAAGTTGCGTTGGGATTTGCCCATAATGAACGAGCAGATTATCCAGCTAAAGAATAGATTACGAATAATACAAAAAATTTTGAACTGATCCCATTATACCAACTTAAATTAAAAATAGAATAGGACAAATATATAAAATTGCCTACATTAACCATTAACAAGACAACAAATTACTTAATTATCCATTGGAAGATTTTCATATTCTTGAACAAACATGGATAACATTATGGTTTAAAACGGCGAATTGCGAATTAAATAAATATCTCTTCTTACTTTTTGTCTTAAGCTGCTACGTTCATACTCTTTCTTTACGATTGACACAAAATAACAATATAAGCAGGAACCGCGTAGTGAAGTGGCCCATCCTCTAGATCACAATAAAATTATTGTAAATTAATAATAGTAGTATACTACAGTTGATATATCAACTGTGATAAATACACAAATTGTGTAAAATTTAAAGAAAACAGTAAGGAAGTTCTGGCCATGATCATATTGCAGTTTATCACCCTGTATCTCAGTAATTAAGCACTACAGGAAAATTTCTATAGCCGTTCGTGAATACACGAGGGGTCTTCTATCATTCTCGGAAGTATGTACAGTTCGTTATGAAACATTTTATACATATTTCAAACTTTTTAGTAGCCCCTTATTTATTTAGTTTTAACATAATGAGAAAATCTCCACACTCTCTTTATATGAAATGAAAAAGCAAACGATTCAGTCATTCAATGAATTAATGATGATGATTTATAAAATTGTACCAAGATTTGAAATTTTCGTTATTCATATAATCAACTGTTTAAGTTTTTGTTCTGCAAAAAATTTATTTGAAGTTGACTGTGATGGGTACCATGTTAATAACCGAAGAGATTTGCATGTCCGGATTAGTTATAGTTACTACGATCTATGAGCTAAGGACACTTGAGTCATAGATAATAGTAATGATTTTAGAAGTCAAATTGGTATCAGTTACTCTGAAAATATTTAAGTATTTTTAATGCAATTTCGACGAAATTTGAATTTTGTTGAGTATTTGAGAATCTGATCCACTGTGCACCTGACATATCTTGTCACTATCATGAATCAAGTTTTCTGTTTCCCCGGCGCATTCACCAAATATTAGAATTTACCTGTATTAAAAATAAATAAATAAATATATAGTCCGGAGCCGTCCCTAGATGTACGTGCAATGTTTTTCATAAAGATTAAAGCCTAAGGAACAATTTTAAACATGTTCCAAAAAAAAACTGGCTGTACTTCCAAAATGGCGGCCATATGTTAAAATAAACGTTGCCAATGTTATTTTTATCATTTAACAAAATAACTAAAAAAGATGATCAAAAACGTTTCTCACAAAAAACAACGTGCATAAAATTTTCTGCAATTTTATTCCTATACAATATTTTGATAGGAGTTACCATTTTCCAGATAAATGAGTCCAAAATTAAGAAAACATGGAAATTCAAATATCGGTAAATCATTTAGGGCCGGTACTTTCATCTATAGATAGTGATATTTATTCTGGAGAATAAGCTTTATCCCGGAGATAAGAAAAAAATCGGTATTTTCACCTACAGATAGTGATATCCACCAGATAAATATGTCTTATCCCTAGGATAACTATCCGGAACCCAGACCTTCGGATAGCGCTTTTATCTAACGGATAAAAATAGCCACGCCCACGCGGCTTCGCAGTGATTGATAGAAGTGACGTTTTATCTTCAAAACTCAACTTTAGTTTCGTTTTGTCTGTTAATAAGATTGTAGAGGTAAGGTTTGTTTTTAATTATAAATAATCATATTTACTAAAAACATGATTCTTTAGACTGTGGATACACGTTATAAAACATTCATATAACATATTTTAAATCAGGTTTCTATTATAATTATCATTATTTTTGATTGATTAACATTTTTAATTAGGTATTTGGCAATCAATACAAATAATTGTGAAAAATAATTATAACTTAAATATTATGATGAAAAATTAAACACGAATATAAAAGCCATTCATTGACACAAACATTGCTTTTTAATTTTAAATTTATATTTAACTCTACAGATAAACAAAAAACAAAATAAAATATCTTGTTTTAAAAACTAAAGTTTCAGTCCCTTGTGTTTTAATAAAATTTTTTTTTTTTAGAAACTCCATTTCTTTATCATGCTTTTCCTGTTCCCTTCCTTCTTCGTTTTTTGTAAAATTATTTTGGTTAATGAGCATTTCCTCCCGTAAATCCAATATTCCATCCATTTTTTTAAGTAAATCCCTCCCATTTTTCTCTGTTCTTAATGCTGTTTAATGTTTTTTTGTTTTCAAAATTGTCGGGGACCAGTTTTTCCAGGATTGATTTCATATTTTTCTAGCCCTTAAATAATTTTCAGACGGGTTTACCTTGAGTTCCTTGACGTCTTCATCGATATTCTCCAATGATTTTTCCTTTTCCTCAGAATTACAATCATTATAACTTGGAAAGTCATATTCTCCGACATTTTCTGTGGTAGAGGAAACAACAGTACGATTCAATTCGGATATCATTTCTGATTCATCATGAGAGACTATCAGTTCATCCTCGGATTTTGATGCCTCACCGGTTATTGCTTTAAATAAAAATTGTTATAAAATATTTATTTGTTATTAGGAAGTAATTTCTATATATTTTCAAATTTTTTGGGCATTTTCCTAACCATGCAATTATAAATCAGTTTAAAAAATCCTTATTGCATATTTAACTTACTCCTTTGAGTATCTGAATCCCACTGACAAGGTAAACCATGAACTGAGATGCTGCGTAGCCATGGATCTAAATGTTTTGCCTAAAATAGCACTTTATTAATAAAACTATTCCATAAATAGTAATAAAAATTAAAAGGCAATTTACCTGATGTGGAATTAAAAGTATCTGTCATTTTTCGCCATATATCGTCTTTTAATTTCCATGTATCAGAATCCGTTTTTTTTCTCTAAAATATTTTTCTTTATGAGGGCTAACTTGAGAAGTAATCGAGTCTCTTCTGTTGTAAGAGGAAAGATAAAACCCCTAAAAATGTTACTTTCTCCCAAATATACCAAATATATCCGAACATTTCAAGATTTGGGGAGCAACTGGAATATTGATGATAAATTAGTCGCATCAATAGAGGAGTTTACATGTGTTATATATGGATCAAAGAAATCCGCTAGCGTGGACAAGCCTCGCCTAATTGCCATTAGAGAGAAAGTGGTGACAAAGATTTGTCTTTATCAATTGGCACTAAAGTTGATTTTTCTTCCATTCCACCATTAAGAGCTTGCCTTATCAAGCATATTGTCACGCAGTAATTATAATTTACATAAAAGTTGTTTGGGACACCCAGTACATTACTTTATTGTTACATAGAAATTATTATTAAAATATTTGCAAACAGAAATTGTTGAGACAGCAGCAAGCTGGTGCATTCACCCGAGTTACTTGTTACCTAGGTAACTGCTGAATTGCAAAAAGAATAGCTAGAAAATATTTTAGTTTCAAAATTTAGTTGGGTTCTAGTTTTTGGTACGAACTGGTGGTGGCTTGGTGCGTGGCCCAACTCCCCCCTTAGGGGTGAGCCCCAGGGGGTATTTAATGTAAGTACTAATTATTCTGTTTTGTTGTGTTGTTTCTTTGTTAATAAACCGGTAACTTGTTTTCTACCACAATGTTTTATTTACAAGTATTCATTTAATTCATTAAATTCAAATCCTCTTGCAAGCAAGCGAGTATTTTAAAGGAACCCCGTCACAGCGGCCCGAGGGCCGTGACATTAAAAGTAGTGTTTACCAATGCGTATTTGGCGATTAGCCGACGAAGGTATTCACAATATTCCAAAACTTTGGAATGATTATGGATGGCAAGAAAATGGAGAACCTATTTGGTGTTCAGCAGATAAAATACTACCTCAATCGCTTATTGAAATTCTTCAGGAAATGATTCCAAATCAAATCATAATAGACGAAAGTGAGGATGATAACGATATCATAAATGAAGTAATAGAGGAAGCGAATGAGGTGTTACTTACGTTTTCTACTGAATTTTGTATTTTATTTTAAGAGCTGAGTCATTTATCTGGAAAATGGTAACTTCTATTTAAATATTGCATAGGAACAAAAGTGTAGAAAATTTTTTGAACTTTGTTTTTTGTGCAGAAAGTTTTTCTCCATCTCTTTTAGTTTTTGTGATAAACGACAAAAACAATATTTGCAAAATTTTTTTTTATAAACGGACGCCATTTTGAAAGTACGGCCAGTTTTTTTTAGGGACGTGTCTAAAATTGTTTCTTAGGCTTTAATATTTATGAAAAACATTGTCCCCAAGGATGGGGGGGGGGGGGGTGTGCACGTACAGTTAGGGTCGGCTCCCGTAGTAATAGCTTATAGATTATACACTGTTATAAAAACTACTAACCTAAAAACAACCTAGTATAAACACATACTTCAAAATATATTAAAATTAATATTTCATGTCATTGCCCCGAACCAGAGCCTTAAGTTGTTTTTTTTTTTTCGTAAATTGTTCCCCTAATTTTAGTTTTAATTATTTCAACATTTTGATTAAAATCATAATTCACTTTGTCATGCATTCAAAGGTGTTAAATCGGGGCTGTTTGGTGGCCATAGAATAGGTCTGCTATTGAAAATCCAAATGTCAAATTTTTTGCTTCTGTGTAACCCATTTTGATCAAATAATAATACGAAATGCCAAACAGTAACAATGTTGTCATAATATCATCACTCACAGCCTACTGCATAAGAGTAATTACTGCGCTTCCTTCAATACAATAAAATACCTATATGCATGTTTGGAACGTATTTAAAGTCCGATATGTCAAGAAAAATTGCAGCCAGATATCAACCCTTATATATTTGAAATCGGGGAAAAAAGATCTAAAGGAATACTTAAAAACATACAGGGTTTTCCATTTAAAACAACCTTCATTGTTATATCACGTGACCTATGCAAGCAATTGTTTTTTTTAATTACATTTAAGAAATATTTATATACAGCCCTACAACTTTTTTATGAAACTATTTTTTTTATTTTCAATAATAATAGAAATAAAGGGAGTTCAATATACAAGGTTACTGGTAATTCGACACATTCCTTTGGAGATGTGATGGAGTAAATAACCCCAATATGCATTATCCAAAACTCAATAGTTTTTGAGATATTTCAATTTTTTCTTTTTTCTCAAAAAAGTATATCTTTATGTCTTAAAATTTATTTTTCAATAAATCTACTCGACATGTTTCTGATTTTTTAACTGGATTACTTGTTCAGCACTATGGTCATCCACTTAGAATGAAAAAATATCCGGAAATATTTCCATTACGTGAAAATTTCAAATAAAAACTTTTTTTTATTTCTTTAAATAAGCTATGATTTTTACTTTTAAGGTTTTTCACAAAATTATCTACGTAACATGCGTACAAATTGTTTTAAAAACTTCTTTATTTCAACAGCTATCTAACAAGATACAAATGTTCAACGTACCCTTGATAGTCCTAATAAATATTTAGTAGAAATGATGCAGATGACATAATTTATTTAATTGCTGCCGACTCTTTTGTTAATGAAAATTGTGCTTCATTTCAATCAGTTAGTCCTTGACTTGTTTGCTTCTGCATAAGTGTCATTAATTGACATTACCGTATTCCTTAAGTTTGTTGCTCTATTTAACTTAGTTGTTGAAAATTTTGGTTTTGGTCTTTGCTGTTATTTTGTTTTAAGTATCATGGCCGCGTATACCAATGCAGAATATGCTGATATCTTGTTTACATATGGATATTGTAATGGAAACGCTGCTGAAGCTCGTCAAGAATATGAACGTTGGTTCCCTAACCGTCGCTTACCTTACCAAATGCACGCGTATTCAGTACTACGTATCGAAATGTTGCTCGAATTGGTTCCGTGAAAAGTAGACGAGGTGACGCCGGTGCTCCTCCCATTTACCGACCAGATGATGAGGAAGAAATATTGAGACTTTTTGAGGAATACACAACTATTTCAACTAATAAAGTTGCAAGACCAACAGGAGCGTCGCAATGGAAAATTTGGTCTACGATACGCAGAGTTGGATGCCATCCTTACCACTGTACCCCTGGTCCAAGGCTTGGAGGAAGATGATTTTGGAAGGTGAGTGGAATTCTGCTGCTTTATGATAAATTCTGATGCAGAAAATGCAAATTTCCTAACAAGCATTTTGTGAACGCACGAGTCAAAATTTAATCGCGAGGGTATAACAAATTTCCACAACCTGCATTATTGGGACGAAGAAAATCCCCATTTAACAAAGGAAACTAGCTCCCAAATTAAGTTTTCCGTTAATGTGTGGATGGGAGTAATTGGCCGCTATTTAATAGGGCCACACTTTTTCCCCCAAAATTTAAACGGGGAAATCTATGAAAATTTTGTAAGGTTATCGTGGAAGATGTTCCTCTAGCTATAAGAAGGCGAACGATGTTCCAGAACGACGGCTGTCCAGCACATTATCGGCTGACTGTCAGACAGTTACTCAATCAACATTTCCCTAACAGTTGGATTGGAAGGTCAGGCCCGATACCTTGGCCAGCGCGAAGCCCTGATTTAACACCTCTAGATTATTACATGTGGGGTCTTATGAAAGAGATAGTCTATGCAACACCAGTCAATACAATAGAAGACCTTAGACAAAGGATAGTCGACGCTGTCCAATACATACGGCATAGATTGACAACCAAAGTAACAAGGACGGAAATAAGAAGACGCTGCCGTGCATGTATGAGGAATAGAGACTCCCATTTTGAGCAAGACATGTATAGAAATTAAGTACAACTTTGAAATTAATAAAACGTTAACTTTACATTACTTTTTTTTAATGTTTATTCAAAAATAAGTGTCGTACTACTTCCATCATTTTTACTAATTATTTATTAGGACTATCAAGGGTACGTTGAACATTTGTATCTTGTTAGATAGCTGTTGAAATAAGGAAGTTTTTAAAACAATTTGTACGCATGTTACGTAGATAATTTTGTGAAAAACTTTAAAGGTAAAAATCATAGCTTATTTAAAGAAAAAAAAAATAAAAATTTTAATATGAAATTTTCACGTAATGGGAATATTTCCGGATATTTCTTCATTCTAAGTGGATGACCATAGTGCTGGACAAGTAATCTAGTTAAAAAATCAAAAAGATGTCGAGTAGACTTTTTGAAAAATAAATTTTAAGACATAAAGATATACTTTTTTGAGAAAAAAGAAAAAATTGAATTATCTCAAAAACTATTGAGTTTTGGATAATGCATATTAGGGTTAAATTTACTCCTTAGGTCATGTCTTATCACATCTCCAAAGGAATTTATCGAATTACCAGTAACCCTGTATAATGAATAACCTTGTACATACAATAAAAAATACTTTTTTCTTCAAGCGTATTAAAATGTTTAAATTATGTCACCAAAAACAGAAGTAGAAGTAGGACATTGTTTTACTAGTAACAAAAAGTTAGTACCGAATGCCACCGTAGTGGACATTGTTTTACTAGTAACATAATGTTAGTTCCGAAAGCGCCACCGCAGTGGGTATTGTTTTACTAGCAACATAATGTTAATACCGAAAGCCACCGGTGGCGCGCTATCCACTAGCCACTTGTCATATTGTGTCAACATGTAAGACTGTAGTTTGAATATTTGT
The DNA here is from genome assembly GCA_936432065.2 of Rutpela maculata. Classification (NCBI taxonomy): domain Eukaryota; kingdom Metazoa; phylum Arthropoda; class Insecta; order Coleoptera; family Cerambycidae; genus Rutpela; species Rutpela maculata. The sequence continues at coordinate 4,607,583 of OW386286.2, forward strand.
ACATTTATGATAAATAAATGAATTTTTGCATTTTAATACGCTTGAAGAAAAAATAGTATATATTACACGGAGTAGAACGCCTTTTTTTGTGTTTCGCCCAGTTTGCGGGGCTCAACACAAAAAAAGAGTGCGTTCTACTCCTAGTAATATAATATACTATTAGACCTTTGCAATTTATTATTCCTCCACAATTCAATTTTGTATACAAAGAAGATACCAAATATTCAAGAGAAAATCGGTTAAGAACCGACTTGGCACGATTTTCCACTATTTTGTTGCAAAGCCTCTAGGAGTGATCAATAGGCAGACAGGGCAATCTTAACCAAAAAAGCGATCTTTCATACAGAAATTTAATGATGAGACATCCCTCAATACAAGGTCGAATTGTTAAAAATCTGACCCAGGATTCCTCCTATAGTCAGTGTACTCTTTAAAGGACTTGAAGTGATTTATAAATAATGAATTCTTTAAGTTCACAAAGATGAAGCTCAAATGAACCTGCAGTCTAATCAGAACTTTTATTTGAATATCAGTTCTTTGTAATTAAAAAAAAGTAACCCAACCCTGCTCTTCCAACGATTTTCCAATCTGCTGGACTGTCTCACTGCGATCGCTATCTGCTATATCTCCAATATCTGTAAAGTGTAAAACATTTGCCAGTTGAATGGTTTCGTACGGAAAAGTTACGAACATCCTTTAGGAAATTCACCGCTGGACCGAAGATGAAAGTTGCAGCACAGCTCTTTCAGCGTGTGTACTGAAATATAGTCTCTTATCTGCGCTTCCTTTCAAACATAAAGCTCAAATGACCGGTATCTTGGTTTAATTCCGGCACATCTTGCTTTTATGAGGGTGCCGATATTTCTCTGTATCATTAAAAGTACAGTCCCAGATTTAATCTTTATACTGCCGCTACACTAAAGGAAAAAAAGGCCTTATCAAAACAAAATTTAATATAAATAATCTTGCAAAGGAATATAAATAGGGAGGATGAGTTAATAATCGTAAAATAATTTCGATGCCATGAGCACTGACCCATAAAAGATGACGTCCCTGATTGTCCTCCACCTTTTAAGATTATTCTAGATATATATTAAATAAAACCACCACCCAATGAATCTGAAAAGCGGAAAAGGCTTGATTTGCAGATATTTAATTTTTGCCATTAGTTTTTCAACGCACCTAAGGAACCAACTAAATTTAGCTTTATTATTCATATTCCAAATTTTAGTAACAAGATATTAAATTAATTAAATAACTTAGGTACGTCTACAATAAACGTAAATAAAACAAATTTAGGGAGACTACTACAATAAAGAAAAAATGAACAAATTAAGTAAATCTGGTGTTTATGAAATCAAATGTAGTAACTGTGAAGCAGTTTATATTGGTCAGATTGGTAGGAGTATTCATTAGCGGGTAAAAGAACACAAAAACACAATTTTGAACAGTAATAAAAACAGGAAAATGTCCACTCATTGTATTAATAAATACCATGTTATAGCTAAATGCTAATCCATGCAGAAACAAAAGGAAAACGTTTATATCTTCTCGAGCAATTATAAATTAAAATATCCCTTAGAAATAATCCTTGTACCGCTAACAACCAACTAAATTTCTTTAATGCTCCTATAATAGGCTCAGTACTAAGAATTCTTCATTAATTATTCATGCCCAGTCTTTTAACCTGTAATTACTTCCACATTCAGTGGAAGTATTCTAACGATAAAAAAAGATTGAAAATTTTTATTGTTCAAATAGGCTTAGAATGTCATGAACCGCCGAGATTTTAATTTTGAGCGAAAAAAAATCTGTCTGTCGGTCTGCCTGCAACTTTTTTGTGCGGACGATTACTCTGGAACCGTTTAAGATACTGACTTGAAATTTGGTACAGTTATGTATTTTAACGTGATCTTATTCCGTTGAAGGGTTGGGGGTAAATTGGTAAATGGCGGTAAATAGATAAATCAAGCAGGTAAAAGTCCATAAAATTGGTATTTAGTATACAGGGTGTCCCACTTAAAACTCCCGGCGCCATTTTCTCGATAACCATAAGCGATATTTGAATTCTGTAAAAGGCATCTACTAGAATATATAAATGACTTCAGTTTTGAGTAAAAATGATTATTTTACACATTGAGGTATAGATGGCGTTGCGATGCAAAGGAATTTTTCGATCCTAGGAACGATAAAATGAGTTGCATGAGATGGAGAATTATATTTTGAGCAACTTTTATAACATGAACAATTTTCGAAAAATCACTGGTTCTCGAGATATTTGAACTTCAATATAATTTTTCTTGAATATACAAATCGTCATAACTTTTTTAAAATACATTTTAGACAATAAGTCCTTTGGGACATTTTTCATAGTGAATCAGGCTCATTTAGATGGCAATGAAACATTTATTTCAAAACACAACTGCTATTTGGAAATTAACGATTTTGACATTTTTGTTTATTGTGCGTTGTCTAATTTTTGTGTCATGTTTATGTTGTATGTTCTACTAAATTTTACACTATAAATTGTAGACATATGAAAAAAATAATGGGATTTTTGTTACTTGAAAAATTACATTGAAGTTCAGATATTTCGAAAATCAGTGATTTTTAGAAAATTGTTCATATTAAAAAAGTTGCTTATAATATAATTCTCCATCTCATGCAACTCATTTCATCGTTCCTAGGATCAAAAAATTGTTTTGCATCGCAACGCAATCTATACCTCAATGTGTAAAATAACCATTTTTACTCAAAACTGAAGTCATTTATATGTTCTAGTAGATATGTTTTACAGAATTCAAATATCGCTTTTGGTTATAGAGAAAATGGCGCCGGGAGTTTTAAGTGGGACACCCTGTATACAAGAGAAGTTATAAGGTCTCAAAAATGTTTTTGCCATTATTAAAGGGCAAACATGTGATTTAGTGTGTGTACAAGAACCAAAAACCTCAAAATATTTTTTTACTTCATCCACCTCCACATTTTAAACTCTTCCACATTCACGCAGTGAAAAGTGAAAACATAGTAGGTAATATATAGTAATCGAAAAAGAATTTTTAGGCTTAGAATGCCATGACACGTCAAGATTTTAAGTTTGAGTAAAGAAAAGAAATATTTTCTGTCTGTCTGTCTGACGGCCTGTAACTTTTTCTGAACATGATTACTCTGGAACTGTTTATGATATTGACTTGAAATTTGGTATATGTTATAACGAGATCTGGAACTATATTATATTTTGATCTTATTCCGTTGAGAGGTTAGGGGGTAAATGGGAGTAAATATGGAAAGTAAGCAAGTAAGAGTCCATAATATTGGTATTTAATATACAGGGTGCGCCACTTAGAACTCCGCAGACTTGTAATTTTTTTATTTTTGAAGCGATGACCATGTTGGGCACATCAAATTATAGACATTTTTAAAGCCTTTAAACATGCATACAGAGTGATTTAAAAAAATCTTTTTGAAAAAAATTGTTAAGAAAAGAAACTTAATTTCTTTGAATATTTTTTTACCTCACCCTGTAGATGAACTGTGTTAATGTTTTCTTATGAAGGTTTTAATTAGCTTCAATTTATGTTATTAAAAAAAAAAATTAATTTAGTACATTTTAATATAAGTTTGTTTTTAAAAATATTTATTACTTTTGTTTCTTGTTGCTGTTTTGTTACGTTGATTATTATTTGTGACATAGTTTTTACAAATAGAGCATGAAATTATTATTTACATTCCTTTCAAAGTTATTTAAAAAAAATCAGTTTGGAATCGGAAAGAGTATTTTTAATTTCTTTCTCTAAAACCAAAAAGAATTTTGAATATAACGTCATAACATAAATTGAAGCTAATTAAAACCTTTATAAGAAAACATTAACGCAGTTCATGTACAGGGTGAGGTAAAAAAATATTCAAAGAAATTAAATTTCATTTCGTAACAATTTTTTCAAAAAAAAAAAATTTTAAATCACTTTCTATGCACGTTTAAAGGCTTTAAAAATGTCTACAACTCGATGTGCCCAACATGGTCGTCGCTTCAAAAATAAGAAAGTTACAAGCCTGGGAAGTTTTAAGTGGCGCACCTATACAGGGTGCGCCACAAAAAGCTAAGATCTCAAAAAAAATGTTGCCATCCATATTACGGAATGCAAATAGAATATCAAATTTTTTTATGGTTGTAAGTGACTTGGATAGGAAATCTGGACATGGAAGTAGTGATTTCTCAGGCAGTGGTTTTTTAAATTTATCATGTAGATGGCAAATATTTATGAAATCGATGGACTGCGATATCTGAAGAATGTAGGAAAAATAAAATTCTGCTCTCCTTTCCTTGCTCGAAACATATTGGCAAAAGTGAAAGTTGAAAAGAAAAATTGATGTATCAATATGAGTGTATCAATTTTTTTTTTTTATAATCTGTAGGTACAGTTGTCTTTATATTTCTATTCTTTTTCTTTTTATGAACTTCTTGTTATAAAATAAATATGAGAGGGAACTTAATGCGATTGGGCTAAACACACGCTCATGCAGTAATAAATTTTATAAATGTTGCCGTTTTCACTTTTAATTTCAGCTTGTTCAGGGCCGTGGAGAGAAAATACGGGCCTGGGAGGAAGCTTTTTTTGATGAGCGGGGAATTCCAAAAAATTTTTAATATTTCTTTTAACCTAGATCTTTAATACCCAAATATGATATTTGACCTCTTCTATCTTGACCTAAACTTTGCATTTGGTTATGAACTTTAATCCTTTAAACATAATATTTTAGTCTCATTATTTAACCTTGGCGTTGATATGAACTTTTAAGCTCATATTTCAACCTTGACCTTGTCGGAATATGTCAAAGAAAAAGTTCCCACTCTTTAGTGATTCGCACATACATTTAACTTTAAACTGCAATTGTGACAGACAACCTTGTCTTATCGAGATAGAGACATTATTATCATAACTTTATTTTATCACTATCTTACTAAGGTAGTTATCATTTCACTAACCGGATGTAAACCATGTATCTAATGTTAGGTAAGTACGGGTCATGGGGGTACATGTTCTAAAGCGTACTATTATTATTATTGTTCATAATTATTTTTTACTTTATGGATAATTTTATCTCTACCATTAATGATAGGAATTATATTATTTTATTATTTATTAAAAAATTTCATAATTTTCAATGCACTAACAACTGATGTTAATTATAAAAAGAACATGTACTTGTTATTTTACCGCAACCTTGCTAAATAATACCTGCTTATAATTTAATATCGCCTGTAGCTTTTCACAATTTTGATGTCAGTTTTGTGGAGTTACTGGGACATGTATTAGCCCTAATTAGAAAAGGTAACGTATATGATTGCGCGGTAAGAATTTCTCTTATGATCGTACAATGTATATAAAAAAATTGTTGGCTTAGGAAACGTATAATTGGGCATTAATTCTGTAAAAATTGTAACAACTGGAAAATGAAGGACAATATTCGTGACTAATTTTTCTGAGTAATTTCCCAAAGTATTTACTCTCCAAGAAATCTATGAGTCTCGAGTAATAATATGTTGCTTTGTATGTTAAAGTGGAGCCTAAGTTGAACTTTTTTATCCCAAGAAATATTGTTTTCGGCCAAAAACTTTTGTGAGATTTGTAGAGTTAAAAGGTTATTAAACTATTTCTTTATTTGTTGCAGTGTGATAAAAATGGATCGAGACAGAATTTTGAAAAGTGCGACATTTTCTTACAGTTTCCGTCCCCAATTGTTAAAAAAGTTTTAAGGTTTGAAAAATCTGTTAATAAATTATTTTGAATTTAACGTACTGACAATGAATAGTTATCAATTTGATTTTCACAGTAATTATTTTACTATACTACATGCGTGGAAAAACTTTTCTTCGAAAAAAAAAATGAAAAATGCCGCACCCTCAATACTGTGCTTTCGTCAATTTTTTGCATACGGTAATGAAAAAAACATTTACCTATAAGCTTTGAGAATATCCATAGTGATTAATTATACAGTAAACGTAAGTACTTACTTTGCTAAATATTTCTAGATGAGTGGCTTACTTGGAACAATAAAAATAATGATAAATAAATGACTAGACGATCTGAATAATATATGTTTTTTGTACAATTTTAAAACGAACATAATCCATCGAATATTCAGAGTACCTACTCTAAATAATCCGAGCTTAAATCACCCAAATTCAATTCGAAAATGAAACGTGCAGAAATCCAAATTTATTACCTGAGAAATATAATGAATTCTATATATAATCGACAGTGCACAGTGTACAGTATACCTCAGTTTGAACTGGCCGAATTTGGAGGAATAAAAATGCAAAATTTTTAGTTATTAACGAAAACCGAATTAAAAAAAATCATATCTCACCTAGCTAATAAGAGTAGTCAGGATGAAATTGACATGGCTTTTTATACTATCTGATCAATTGATTTAGGTGCATTGTTAGCGGTTCTATAGAGGGAGGTATCATGCCTAGTTTGTTAAAAGTATCCACAATAATTCCTGTAAGAAAAGTACCTAATACTTTATAATACTAATAACTAATACTAATAATAAAGGCCGAAAAGTGTAGACCTATAAATATGTTACAAACTTTTGAAAGAATATTATAGAAAGTAGTATACTTTCAATTTTTAGATTGTATAATGAGACAAAAATACTTATCAGATACAAATCTGGTTTTAGACAAGGTTTCAGTTGTGAAAGTGCATTACAGTATGTTATTAATGAGTAGAAGGTAGCTAAGGACAAAGGAAAAATGACAGGAGTAATATCTTTAGATCTCAAAAAAGCATTTGAAACGATTGACGGGAGAATTTTATTAGGTAAGCTGAGTAAGTGTGGAATTAATGGCCGTACGGAATTAGTTCGAATGTTACTTAAAAAACTAGAAGCAATGGGTGAGGTGGTAATGTATTCAGAAAATATTATTTAGGTATTAAGCTACTTTTTGTATATTGTGTTGCCCTAATCTGGGCACGCTAATATGCTAGTTAGTAAATACTTCAAAACACTCATTATTGGAGAACCAATCAAAACAAAATGATTTAAGTATTTTCAATATATTTTTTTGCCTTAAAATGCTAGAAATCCTATCATGTAATTCAATATTTCGTCAGTATTAGCTAGAAGAGTAGTTGTTTTGATTGGTTCTCCAATAATGAGTGTTTTAAAGTATTTACCTAACTAGTATATTAGCGTGCCCAGGTTAGGGCAACAACATACAAAAATTAGGTAATTTCAATAAATAAAAAAGTGAGTAAGTTGTGATTTGCTTAATACCTAAATAATATTTTCTAATTATGATGAAACCAAATAAATAAAAAATAATTAGTTGTAAAAAGTGTGAGTATGTGTTATCAAGTGAGCTGTCTATAAATATGAAAGTGCCTCAGGGAAGAATATTTGGGCCACTATTATTTGTAATATATATCAATGATATCTCAAAAACGTTTACTGTAAATATCACTTTTTTACTGATGATGCTATAATCAACATTGACGAAAATGATCCTAAAGAGTTGGTAAGAAAAATAAATTATGATTTAGAACTTGTTTCGAAATGTTTGGAAACAAATAAATTAAAACTGAATATCATAAAAATAAAAGGTTTGCTTATAAGCATTTGTTCAAAGATATACATTTATCATTCAATATTCAAAAAGTAAAGTCATTGATTGCAATTTAAATTTCATATTACAAATGATTCAATTTAGTAATGGTGAAAAATATGATATGATTAAGTGTTTTATAGAACGTGGAGAAGATTCAAAGCTCCCGAGCTTCATTTTAATAGGTAAGTTATAGACAGCAAAACTTTGTGCCAAAAGTGCCGACTAAACAATATTTTTAGACATCCAGAAAAGAGACAGCCAAATATAAAAATATTCAAAAGGTTACAACAAAATTTAAAAGAGTTTGGATCATTTGTAAAACCTCGAGCAAAAATATATAATAAAGCAGGTAGAGAAGCTGTAGAAAATATTGTTTTAGAAACTATAAGAGAAAATCCTAATATATCGCCTCGCGAAATACAGGAAAATTTAGAAGTCCCAAAAACAACTGAGCTGCGTTGCTTAAAAAAAAAATACACAAACCCTACAAAACTAGGATTAATCACCATCTATATCCAAACGACTTTCAAAGGAGTCTCGATTTTTGCCAGTGGTTTTTTCGTCAGTGCAATGATGTGCCAGGGTTTGAAGGAACAATTGTATGGACAGACGAGGCCCATATAAGCAGTGCCGGAATTTTTAATCGGCATAATAACCATCATTGGGCTCATGAAAATCCGCACCTAACCGCTACAGTTAATCGTCAAGGACGATTTGGATTTAGTGTACAGTGTGGTTTTACTGGATATAGGTCCTCAATTTTTTCACGGTAATTTGAATACCAAAAATTTCATTAACATTCTACGACAAGAAATAGAGCCCTTTGTAGACAATAGATCTGTAAGACAATTTCAAAGATTAATATACCAACACGATGGCGCCCCAGGTCATACGTCAAATTAAACACGAAATTATTCAAATGCTCAATTTGGAGAGAATTGGATAGATATCTATATATCCCTCAGGACTAGTTTATCAATGTCTAGTTAGCTAAGTTAACTAAATTTATAACTAACAATTAATTTTGCTAATTGGACATTAATAAACAACAAAGTAGTTCAGATATTATTTAATTTTTAGGAAATAATGGTTCAATTTTGTGGCCAGCTAGATCACCCGATATAATTCCTGCCGACTTTACGCTTTGGGGTTATTTAAAAGATATTATACAGTGTGTCCCAGGATAGATGTAACAAGCGATGTAATGGACCAAAAATTTTGGAATGGTATTTGGGGATTGAGTCCTGCTTGTTGTAAAACTAAAGTATACCAAAAATGACTTGATTTGGTGCTCTTCAGGGTGTTTTATAAGCAAAGTTGTAAAAACCACCACTAATAAAGTACCTTTATTTTTCAAAATATGAAAAAATTTCACCAAGAAAAGTTATTTAGAATGCAATTTTATACTTCTATACCAAATTTCAGGAATATAAAATTATTTTTTTGAAACTTCCCATTTTTTCAATAAATTAGTATTTTATTTTGAACCATTCAATTAAAACTGCATAGAAATTATTTTTTGTGAATTAATATTTAAAGTTATGTAGAAGCTAAAAGTAGGCTATGAGAAAAGCGGATACACATGTATCATTTATTATTGACATATCTGTCAAACTTAGTCAATATTATCCTTAATTTCTGTTTCAAATTAACGAACCAAGCATAAAAAATTAAGTTGAAAATGGTACTCACAGTGCGTGAAAAAAATTATATTGTGCAATGCTACGGTATTGGCGGTGAAAACTCGCTAAGAGAAGTGGTAATCCAATTTAATTTGAAATTTCCAAACACTGCTTTGTCACGTACTCAGGCTATGAGAATAATTAAAAAGTTTCTGGCTACTGGTAGTGTTCTTAACATAAAAAGAAAAATAAAAGCATATGATGAAGCCAATGTTGGGGCTATTATAGCTCATGCCTCTGTTATAGAAAATCCTAGGATGCCACTAAGAGAGAGATCAGCTCTTATTAATATTAGCAAGTCCGAACTCCAAAGAATTTACAAGGCAAAGAAAATTAGGGCATATAAAGCAAATTATAAACATACGCTTGAAGAGGGAGATGACGGACGTAGGATGGATTTTTGTTTGACCATTGGAGAAAAAATCATGGAAGAGGGATTTTTTCATTTCATAATTTTCTCAGATGAATCGACATTCACAACCAATGGTGTTGTTTTGTCTCAGAATTGTCGGTTTTGGGCTTCTGAAAATCCAAATTTTAGAATTCATTGTAGAAGACAATATTATAAAAAAGTGAATGTGTGGTGTGCCGTTTCTTATCACGTTGGAGTTATTGGACCTTATTTCATCGAGGTTAAACCAGCACACTTATTTACAGCCTCTTGAAAGATTTTCTGAAGAACATTTAAATATTTTAAGAGATATGCATTTAGTTCATTTTCAACATGATGGTTGCCTTGGCCACTCCACAAAAATGGTTAATCGGTGGTTGAATTTAAATTTTGGAGAAAATTGGATTGCCAGGAATGGACCGATCAAGTGGCCGGCGAGATCCCCAGACCTATCAATATTGAATTTCTTTTTATGGGGTCGCCTCAAGCAGTTGGTTTACACAGAACCATTTCCTAACAATGTGGCAGTATTGAAGCAGAGAATTACAAATGCCGTAAATTCCATATCGTTAGATCATATTCGAAACAGTTTTAAGGACTTCAGGCGAAGGATCGAAATGTGTGTGGATGTGGGTGGTAGCTACGTTGAATGATAAAAAAAATTGTAAACATTGTTTTGTATTGGTCAATAATTAATTTGTTTGTGAATCTGTTATGTTTTTGACATTTATTACTTGTTATAAATTTTAAACCTCATTAATATTCTGTTAGTAATTGTTTCTTGTTTTACAATTAGTTCGATTAACATTATACCTTCTTACATCTCGTATATTCAATTTTTTATTCACCAATAGCCTACTTTTTGAGATGATTAACATTTGCTCCTACACAACTTTAAATATGAATTCAACTCTTAGTTCGCAAAAAATTGGAAGTTTCAAAAAAATAATTTTATATTCCTGAAATTTGGTATAGAGGTATAAAATTGCATTTTAAATAACTTTTCTTAGTTGAATTTTGTCATATTTTGAAAAATAAAGGTATTTTATTAGTGGTGATTTTTACAACTTTGCTTATAAAACACCCTGTAGAACACCAAATCAAGTCATTTTTGGTATACTTTAGTTTTACAAGAAGCGGGACTCAATTCCCAAATACCATTCCAAAATTCCAAAATTTTTGGTCCATTACACCTCTTGTTACATCTATCCTGGGACACACTGTATATAGAGAGAACGTTCTAATAACATAGAAGAATTGGAAAACAAAACATTAGCTGCGTTTCGGACAATAACTCATGTCATAATTGCAAAGGCAACAAATTCTGTAAGGAGAAGGCGTCAAAAATGCATAGATGTTAATGGAAGACAATTGGAACATTTATTGTAGTTCAGTTCTCCTATTTTTGGAAAAATTAGTGTTGTTGTTAACAGTTTTCCATGGCCTCCTCACAAATATATTAAAATTTTCGAAAATTAACCACTTTTTCTAGAGATAAATATAACATGATATATCGTTGGATGACTAATTTAAGTTTTGATCGAATAGTTAAATAATTTGCAAGGTATTTCATTCAAAAAAACAGGATTTATGTCTATATCTCGAAAACTGAGGCATGCATATTTTTTTTCTTACCAGCAACGAATTTTACTCAAAAAGTGCCTTAAGAATGTGTTACTCGATTTTAGATTCGACATTTGGTAATTGAGATATGGAGGTCATCTAAAAATGCCAATTTGGTCCATCCTGTACATGTATAATACTCGAGGCAAAGAAGATTTTGTAATGAAGCAAGCTAATAGTTCATTAGCACATTGCGCATCGCTTAATTTTCTATAAAGGAGTGGTTAGGTAAAATCAACTGAGTATTGATCTACGTAGAACTGATCTTCATACTTTTAAAAGGCTATTAAAAGATATTATGTTGTGAATCATATATGTATTTCGTTTTTGTTCACATCATGCTTTTAATTTTGTTTTTATATGTATATAAAATAAGGTTACTAATGTAAAACAGGAATATGTATTAGGTATTTTGTATGTATTGTATAGCCAGGGTCTAAATAAACATATTATCCATCTATATTTAAGATTTTTCATAACCAGTACTCCATCAATCACAAATATCTATAAATAACTGTTGCTTCAAAATATTGTTTTTCTTTTCTGAAAGAAAGTCTCCTTATTTCCTTATCGATCTTTTTATTACATTCATCTTTTGTTATAAAAGCCTATACGACAATATTACATCGTATTATTGGGTCCTTCCGAGCAAATGCAGCCCCATAATCAATGTGGTATTGACGAGATATGACTTGTACCCCGTGGTCCGTGCTCCTAGCAGCTCGTTAGCTACTGAAACGGAGTTGAGAGTGAATCGACGTCGACGACGAAGGCGGCTGATTTCCCTAGGGAGCGGATCTGCCGTCGCTACACCACCTGACGTGTGTCAATTACCAGCCTTATCAATACCAAGCGCACCGAATATGATACAGTACATCGGGTTATCTTAACGTGACATGACTATGAATTTTTATCCCAAATATGAAACACGTATTATCTATTTACCTGTGCTTTTCAGCTTACTTCCCTGCACAATCTATTATATAAGGTGTATTTATGGGAGAAATAAAAAACTGGGTCGGCTTTTGTTAGTTATTTGAAATAGCAGTTTTCTCATATTCACATTTATGAAAATGCTTATACCATTTACAGGATAATGTAATATCAACATAGTTCTTCCTACAGTTAGCCAAAGGTAACCTCATTTCCGTTTTTGAAATGAAGGAAATATTTAAATTCGTTATTAATTACTTCGTAATAAATATTATAATTAAAGAACTGTAACGGTGTTTATGTAGAAGAACACACTACCGGGCGTTAAAATGACGAGACACCAATTTATTTCTCAGGGGCGCCAGCCGCGTGCTGCCCCGTTCTTCAACTCTCAGGCGGGTTCGAGATAAGATGCACTTCGATAGCCGAGTAATGGATCAAGGCTACCTCAGATCATTAACGACGCTCTCTCAAGACGTGATTTCAATTTTTCACTGACAATAAGGGCCTTTACGTCTTTATATTATTACGATTTTTGCATAAAAAAAATCATAATCGAAGATTTCTCTCCGACGGGATTGGAATTTCACGAGATCTGTATGGATTTACCTACTAATAATGGTCTCGGCACTTAAAGAATTCTGGAGAAATCGCATAAAAAAATCCCTATCAAGCTTCCGTAAGGAGACCAGAACACTGAGTATCAGGCTTAAGGAATCATGAGATTCCGATTACTCAGTTATTTAGGTCTTCCGAACGAAAACTCCAGGGAGTAAGACTAGCAACAAGTCCATACATCAATAAAATGCAATTAGTTCAATATTCAATAAGTATCAATAAGTATCAATTAATACAGTGATTTTCAGTAAAATGATATGTGAAAGAATCACGCCTCCCCAACTAAGGCAAATGACTTTTTACCCATACAAGTGAGAGCGTACGCTAACAATCGATTTGGTAGAAAAGATTCATGCAACCCTCCCAGAATCAAGGATAAGACTGATATGACTGAAAATAACAAAAATGTTTTACTAAAAAGAAAAAAACAATTTCGCTAGAGACTACTTAGCTTTAAAGTTCTCGTAACGTGAGATTTCGCGTACTAAAACAACATTCAAGAGGACTTACTTACTATATAAGTTTGATAGCGTGCGATCAGTCCACGACTTACTTGCCCTTATGGTGTTAATATTGGAAAAATGGCAGCGACCCATCTCCGAACGACTTTTAGGCAAAATGGAGTTTTGAGTCCTTTGTGCACAAGGCGGCTTTCTCTATAACTTTATTATTTGGAAAGCCCTGCTATTGGCTTTCCTACCATCGCTTTGTATTGCCACCCGACCATAGTTGCCAACCCTACAGTTTTTTCAGTAGATCTACCTTTCTTGCAAGTTTTTAGTCCGACCTGCTAAATCTACAGTTTTTTTGCATATAGATCAATTATTTTATTAAGGTATTACCTGAACTTTTTAAAGTCCACCAAAAAGGAAAAATGCCGCACCCACTGAAATAATTGTAGATACATCCCTGGTGATTTCTAAGTAGGTTTCGTAATAATCGTTAGATGCCGCTAGCGCTATAGCTACTTGTAAAATCCACACTCTAGCAAAGATTAGAGGTTAATTCACTAATCTTTGACTCTGGTTTGGAAACCCTTTATGATGATTACGCAGTCTTGTTCGAACTCATTTATGACCAGTGAAACCCAGACCGATATACTGTTTTAATTCGAATATTTTTTATCGTTTAGTTCTTCTAAAATATTGTTTATTATGAGCAATGATTCTATTTCCGATAATATAGAGTCTACTAGTCATAGTACACCTAAAAAAAATATACGAAATATGAACAAAAGTTTATAGATTCGTGGCTTAAATGACGAAAGATTTAGTGGATTGTTAAAAAAGAGTAGGAAAGGTATACAGACTCGTAACTTCCTTATTTTTTAAGCTACGACCATGTTGGCACTTCAAATTGTAGATATTTTTAAGACCTTTAAATATGCATACAGAGTGATTTTAAAAAAAATTTTTTGAAAAAATTAATACCAAAAAAAAAGTAATTTCCTTGAATATTTTTTCCCTCACCCTGTACATGAACTTTGTTAATGTTTTCATAAATAAATAATTAGTTTCAATTTATGTTGTTTCAATTTATGTTATTACGTCATATTCGATATTCTCTTTCGTTTTAGAGAAAAAAATTAAAAACGCTCCTTCCGCGATTCCAAACTGTTTTTTTTTAATGACTGAAAAAATGTAAATAATAATTTTATGCTTTATTTGTAAAAGGCATATCACAAACAATACTCAACGTAACAAAACAGCAACAAGAAACAAAAGACATAAATATTTTTAAAAACAATGTTATTAAAATGTACTAAATAATAGGAAATTGCAAAATTTGTATTAATTTTTTTTTTTAATAACATAAATTGAAGCTAATTAAAACCTCTATAAGAAAACAGTAACACAGTTCATGTAGGGTGAGGGAAAAAATATTCAAGGAAATTAATTTTCTTTTCGTAATAATTTTTTCAAAGTTTTTTTTTAAATCACACTATTGTATATGCCATGGGCGCAGCCAGGGGGGGAGCCATGTGCCCCCCCCCCCCCCCCAAGCCGACTTCCATGAGCCAAAAAATAAAGAAGCAGTACAAAGCAGTATTAAAATTATCCCTTATCCCTTGAAATAAATATTTTGTAATTAATGCCAATATTATCTAATAGAGGAATCTACATATACATCTGTTTTCAACCATTTTCTGAAAAATTTTCCTCATCCTCTGAGGAGGCCGGTTCTATTGCCACCCCCCCCCCCCCCCCCCACAGATGAATTTTCTGGCGGCGCTACTGGTATGCATATTTCAAGGCCTTAAAAATATCTAAAATTTCATGTGCCGAACGTGGTCGTAGCTTAAAAAATAAGGAAGTTACGAGTCTGGGGAGTTTTAAGTGGCGGACCCTGTATAGTAAAAAAAAAACAGTAGATTCACAGTTTTACTAAAATAAATTCCCAGTTTTCTACAGTTTTTTTTTTGCTTATCTACAGTTTCCTCGTTTAACAAAGTTGGCAACAGTGCACCCGACGCACTCGTCGAAATTATGAGTCGCTGGGTGGATCCAGACTTGTTTTATGCGAGAAACCGGCCTTGTGCATTTTCATTGATTTTTGCCAATTCTTGCTTATAGGCGCTACGACGCCTTTGCCAATTCGTCGGTTTTGCCCTTTTGATGCATTGCATCGATTAAATTTTATAGTCAGTCTAAAACTGGATATATAATGACTGTACCTCCATGGTCAATGTCTTCGGCGGAGGAATTAAAGTTGAAAAGATTTTTAATATTTTAAGTACATTTTTGGCGTATTATTAAAAAATAATGTTCAAAGTACAACTTTGGCGTACCAACTCATAATGGTCCTTTTGGACTAGTTTGTGGCTCTGAAGTCTCTCAGACTCTTGAAAATGTCCTTAAATACAATTTTTGCCTAAGTTGAATTTTTATTTTGGATTCGACTTAGGTCGATTCTGGAAGAACCTTCAGATCTTGTGTAAGATATATTACATCAGACTTCCATTTGTTTGACACCTTTTACTTGTTACTACATTTTGAAAAAAAATGTAGGATAGGTTTTGCATTTTTCCAGCGGACCATCGAAATCCGAAAAAAACGTCGGATCGAAATGAAAGTCATATCTATCGACTCGAGAGCGAATTTATAAAATTCCGTCCGTCGGTCAGTCGGTCTGTTTTTCGGTCTGTCTGTCACGCTCAGCCCCCCTAATCCGTTTTCGGATTTCGATGAAACTTGGGTGGTTAATAGGAGGCCTTTAGAAAACCTTAACGCTGGAAGCTCGGCTCCGTTCGGAATCCGGAAGTACCCGATATAGCCGTTCCAAGTTTTTCGGGAAAAATTGAATAACTCGGTAACGGACAGTCGAATCGAGATATTTCGTTGCCGCTGGCAACGATCTACAGATAAGTATACCGAAGACAATGTCGAAAAACAAATGGAAATTGAATTTTTTTGCAAAAAACTGGTTTTCTCGAAATCGGGCTAGGAAGCACGATAACTGCCCAGGATATTGATCGATGAGACTTGGTGGGATCAAAGGTACACGGCTACAAATGAAGCCTAGTGCTGACGGCCCGAATCCGTTGACTGCAAGTATTTTTTTCCAAGGCCGAGTATGATTTTCCAAAGAAATTGATAACTCCCGAACAGAAGGTCCGATTTTGATTTTCAAAAATGGCGATTATAGGGCTCGATTAATTCTATTAGGTGACGTTTGTGAGAAATTTGACAAAACAAAAGAGAATCTACAAATCCCGGAAAACTTGATTTTTTTTATGGATTCTACAAATACCCAACAGTTTCCTAAGAAAAATCGAAAATTAAGTATTCTGTCGATCAATCTCTATAACCGGTATAAGGCACGGACCTTTTCGGAGAAAAAATCTGAAATGGAGTTTTTTCGAAAAATTAAAAATAAACGAGTTTACAAAGATGCATGACCACAATATAACCCATGCACTTCTGTATTTCAAAATGTAGTTAGCCTTTACTTTAGTCAATGCAAAAAGAAAAAAAAAAAAGAAAAATAAAACATGTCAAAATCATCCCAACAGGGATAAAAAGCATATCAAAATGTAGGTTAGCTTGTTACTTATTTTACTTCCACATCGTGGAGGTATAGTAACGGTAAAAAAAACTTGATGAAACAGGTTTACAATATTATGAAACGTCGAGTTTTAAGCTTGGGCAAAAAAAAATCTCTGTCTCGGTCTGTCTGTAACATTTTTGTGCTCGCGATTACTCTGGAATGGTTTATGATATTGGCTTGAAATTTGGTACACATATGTATTATAAGGAGTTCTGGAACTAGATTGTATTTTGATCTTATTTTGTTTGCGGGTTGGAGGGTAAATAGGGTAAATTAGTAAAGTCAGCAGCCAGTATAAGTCCATAAAGTTGGGATTTATGTACGAGAAACCAGGATCCCAAGATTTTGAAATCAATAAAGCATATTATTATTAATAGCACGTACGACCACTTTTGTTATTCATCACAGCTCTGCATCTCTTTGGCAAGCCGCTTGCCAATCAATCACCATTGTCTGTAAAAAAAAATCTTTGCTACTTCTGAAACATATGCAGATTTTGTACAAGTCTCTGTAGCATGTCTGATAATATATGCCCTAAAAGATTTGAAAAAGAGACTGGACTGACCACGGTACAACGACAATGCCTTGTTCCTGCAAAAAAATGTATATGATTCTTTCAATATGCGGATGGGCTTTGTCATGCATTAATATGATATTTGCACCTTCAACCACATACCGAAGCTGCTGTTAAAAGGCTTTCGATGAAAACGAGATCTGTACGAATACCTCCCCAATTCGACGTCTTCTTTGCTTGCTTAATAAAAATTTTGGTAACATTTTGCCGTAAAATTATAACAAAACAGAGTTTATATATATTATTATTATTATATATGAGACATGACTATTTACACGTCTCTATCGATCACCTTTTATGACAGACATGGAGAGTATTTTACCCTACTATTCTTAACCTCCCCACAATAAAATTGTGGGAGGTTACTGAAATTACTCCAAAATCGAAAATTGAGATAACTTCAAATCTTTACGTTTTCGACGACTGTCAAAAAATAAAATCCCCCAGCAAAGTTTAGAACCAGAATTATTGACAGCTGTCAAAAATCTTATTTTTCTGAAACCTTTTGGCATCTGTCAGTTTGACATCTGACATTAGTGGCATTTAGTGAAAAATCGGTCGTGGCCAGAAGATAAAAATAATATTTATCAGCTCAAATGGTCCACTATGAACACTTCACCGGCCACAGCTAGCAGAGAAGCTGTCCACAAAGAATTATATCGTTTGAAACACCCGGACTTAGTTTTGTAAAGATTAAATTTATTTGTACCTAGATTTGGCATAAATAAAAACGATACAGACAAATCAAAGATACGGCGACTTACGACTAGCTGATCTTATGTGTGGCTGGAATTCGTGGGTTCTATTTTTATCTTCATCTAAACAATTTTTTTATTATTCATGTTTGTGTTATCTGGCTAAAATCAGACTCTCCACAGTGGTCAGTTTTATAATTCAAGGGGATAGCATTGTGCCACTTATAATCTCCGGATGGCGTATACTATCTTTTTAATCTAGCTTCTCCTTAATTATAAAACAACCGACATTAGGGAAGTTCTGTGAATCTGTTGGTTCTCACTCTGGTTCAGGTAAAAATAGAACTCACGAACTCCAGCCACGCACAAGATCAGCTAGTCGTAAGCCGCCGTATCTTTGACTTGTCTGGATCATTTCGATTTATGCCAATTTTAGGTATAAATAGATTTAATTTTTACAAGAGTAAATGCGAGTGTAACATATTTTTAAAAATAAATAAAAAAAATTAAATGAGACCGTTTTTAGTGCTTATTTCGGCTTCAAAACTCCACTAGGTGGGGAGGTTCCAGTCGCTTTCCGTAGCTGCCGATTTTTTAAACTAAGAGTGAAATTTGAAATAAATATTTTAAGTTAAACCTAAGTTATATTATTTATAAGAGACAGCCACATATATAGACACATATAGATACGCAGAAATACTTAGGTTCATAGTGTAATAAAACGAATTTCTAAATAAAAAATTTTGTCTTGTTATAATATACCTATTTTATTAAATCAAACAGGTATAATAGCCTATTTCAAAGTTGGAGTATTTTAGTTAAGTTTAGTTATATGAAACTGGAATTATCGCTGCAGGGAAATCGAAGTTTAGTGAGCCTTATATTAATTTCCTGCTAAGTACACATGTGAAATTGGTCTTGTGGACAAAGTAAGAAAATTATTTATTTCATCAAATGAACTATTGAAAGATACATATTCAACAATCTATGAAATTAAATATTAAATCATACTATTATAAGTTCGTGACCGTTTTTACAAATCTTTTGATGTTTCTGATACCCTGCATTTGATTATTTTTACATTTACGGAAGTTATCCACGTTAATGCGCTTTTGGTGAAACAAAGGAGACCATTAAGTAAAGCACCTACGCATTGAGACTTTCAGTAAATTCCACTTATAAAGAGAAGCTCCACAGACTAGAGGATTTTAGAAAAGGGAGATTTATACCCTGAACTTATTTACAGGAAAATATATTTGTATCTGTGGATTTATTTGTTTTTTAACAGACCTAAAAATATTTTTCTCGTAATAAAATAATATAGTTTATTCACTGTTTTTAGAATGTACCTTAAATTTTAACAAAATACCAAGTTATTTTAATAATATCAGCAATATATTTTTTTAAATTCAATTTCTAATATATTCAAAAAATTTTAAAGTATTACATCTGCAATTAATTAAACGATGAATTTTACAAGCTTTAGTTATTATGTAACATCTAATTATAGTTTTACTTTCACATCCACGTCCACGAAGTGGAATGAAATTATAATAACAGTAACATTTTTATTATGAAACGAAATGTTATGAAACCTCCAGATTTAAGTAAACAAAATCTGTCCGTCTGTCTATCTGTCTGTAACTTCTTTTGTGAGTACGATTATCAAGTTTACATTTTCATACTGTTTTGGGCACTCTGTGTGCACTATCTGTCTAAATCCTCGGAAACTTATTTAAAATGAAATATTTTTCGTGACAGGTAATTTAAATACCATGTTTTCTGGATTCAAATTAATTGAATTTACAAAATATTGCGCTTAATTTAAAGAATATTTAGTATAAATAATGTGCCTAAGTACTTTCCACCGAAAAAGATAATGAAAGGACGGCAGTAAATAAATTTAACTTAACAATAAACTTGTTTTTATTATCCGTATATTTTCAACTGCTAAGTATCTTATTTATTTCTGGAACGGTCTGCAATTTTGCGATAGCCGTTCTTAAAACGGCTTATAACGCCAGCCCCGCATACTGGCTGAAAATTGAAAATAAAAATGAGTTGCTGTGGATGAGATTGAAATTGGATTTTGGTGTGGTCTGCAATAATCCTAGGAATTGGTGAAAACGGAAGTTAACTGGCGCTAACTCGACTTCCAGCGACCGTTCGAAATCACTTTGCAACTCTTGTTTTTCTTACTTGGGTAATACCGATGAGGGTGTTATTGTAAGATTCTTTCAATTAGCAGTCAAGGGAAATATTTCAGAAGTTTATTTTAGTTTCGTCTATTGCATTTATTTGATGTTTCTTCTATGAATTGAGTATATTTATTATTCAGGGAACGTGTAATAGCTATTACGGAGTAGAATACTATACCATTTCTGCGACTACCCAACAGGAAGTTACATTTTATGGTAAATTTGCCGAAAATAATAGTCCGGGAGATAGCGACGACCTTTTTTAGCTAGTCATTTCAATAAGGCATTTATATAATAGTTTATTACCTATATATACACAAAACGACGGTCAGTTGCTCAAATAACGGTGGAGGTATGCGCTGGAGCGCCTTCCACGCGTAAAAAAATTATTGAAATAAAAACATACCATAAAATTTTGTATGTTGTTTAATAATGTTAAAAAGTGATAAAAAATCTTAAACAGGTATTAAAATGAAAGGAAATTGTTATTTACATTACATTAATGCAATTTATTTATTCTTGCGCATCGTTTGATATCAAACTTTCAATGTCGCTAATTATTACCTTTCTCTCTACATAAGCGCTGAAAGGTCAATCACACATTTACATATTCTTTTTTCTAATTGTTTAAACACAATTGGGAGGTCTTAAAAGTACTCATAAATAGGTACTATTCCTGGAGCTGAATCGAATGACACAATAATATATTTTTATCGCATATCGGGAAATAAATGTACCAAGTGGTTATAACACAGCAAGCTTGGCACAAATCTTGATAACACAGACCGTCTAATTGCACTGGTCTACAACCTGTGCCTGCGTAGAGAATTAGAACTTTTAATAAATATTTATGTCGCTGGACGTCAACGTTCAGCGTTTGTATCATGTTTATATTCGCGAGTTTATGATTACTTCTGCTAAATGACGACGGTAGCACCACAATTCACCGAACAATATGTGGATAGGGACGTGCGGATAATCGTTATGAGAGAGATGGAAATATGACACGGATCTATCCATATAGTTACACATCTTACAGGACTCTTCAATCAACTATAGTTGTATTCGTTAAAATAATAGCAATTAGGTACTTAAAACGGTTTTAAAGATTATACTATATTTGGTTTTTTAATTATTTATAATAAATCGAAAATAAACGCATATTTCCCTCTCACTCTGCAAAATCCTATCGTTAAATCTTATATGTGTGCGAAGACAGTAGTGAATTCAGGCCCCATGCATCAAATCATGGGCCCCGGTACTAAATTCATTGGCGGCCCCCTCCGCGCCTAATAATTGATGATCGGGAATTTTTTTTTGTCAAAATCTCTGGCGGGTCCTCGCTACGGGCCTCTCGGAAGCCAACTGACCCCCGCGCTTAATAATTGATGAGCGGGGGGGAGAAATTTGAAAAAAAAATTTTGTCAATATCTCTGGCGGGCCCCCTCGAAAGCCAACGGGCCCTCGCGCTTAATAACTGATGAGCGGGGGAAGAAATTTGAAAAAAAATTTTTTGCCAAAATCTCTAGCGGGCCCTAGCTATGGGCCCCTCAGAAGCCAACGGACTCCCGCGCTTAATAATTGACGAGCGGGAGCAGAAATTAAAAAAAAAAAAATTGCCAAAATCTCTGGCGGGCCCCCGCTACGGGCCTCTCGGAAGCCCGGGCCCCTAAATTCAATACCCAATAGACGCCCTATACGAGGGGCCTGGTAGTGATAAGTTCTTTGAGATGTCGGAAACTTCTGGTGTATCCCAGTTCTCTTACCAGATCTCTTGTTATTATTGTTGTTATTTATTAACGATATAGTTGGCTCGGTAAATATACCATGCTTGCTATATGCTGATTATAAAACTTTAAAGTCGTAGAGTCCGTTGAAAACTATGAGAAAATCCAACGTAAATAATTTTCAAGAATGGTACATTAATTATACTTTACCACTAAATGCTGCCAAGTGGCGAAGGAAAATAATTCTTTTGATTTCGCTTGTCATATAAATGAAACAATTCTTGAACGTTCTGAATACTATTTTTGTTATCTAAGAGAGGCATTTGCCCATTAGTTATAATTTTCAAAGCATATTGAAAGTATTGTATCATATTGTATAAGCACCAAAGAACCTTGGTTTTGTTATTACTAATGCATAGATCTTGCAGACACTCAAATATTAACTATTGCTATTTAACACATTCGTAAAACAGAAATATGTGAGGTTCATTTGGTACCCAGTATATTTGAAATATAATGACTCCATCACAAAAACTGTACATAGAATCAAGTTATGTATATAATAACTTTTGAACAGCATGATATGAAGTAGCAAATTGCAAAGTTTCAGACAATTTGACAGAAAGCCATTATCCATAAGAAAAGTGCGGGGTCCTTTGCCTAACCCTGTATCTTCTCCGTTACAAAAATGATATGTAAATAAAAAATTGCTTGCGGCACTGCTTTGGAAAAAGATTCATACACCGAGAAAACTTTTACACTATAAAATTGGCTGAATATTCCTGTGATTTTCCGATACATTACATTTAATATTTATGTAAACATCCTTAGGGCAATCGTAGTGCAGGTTTCTTAAGTAAATGCCAAATGCGGGAGCTTTAAATCCCTGAAAAGATGTGAAAGAAATATGTTATAGTAGATAGGGGAAGGGATTATACCCTGATTTAAAAAGAAAGATTTTAACCCGACAATAAATAATAAATTGAATGAATCTGCATTAAGTCCTTGATGAAAGATACTAAATAGAATATGTAATAATATACACATTTGGTTTTCTGCTTCACTAGTTTAATTCAGATTTGTCTAACATATGTTTCGTCCTCGCGACCGTTTTCAAAGAATTTTATAAGAGATTAATAAGAGTTATTAAGTATTGTCTAAATGTTGGTTGTGGCATTTTCAATTTTTCTGTTTTTCTTATTGAGATTTTCGGCCACACATATTCTCTTGCAAAAATAATGTGAAATCTTCAAAATAATACAATCAACCCGTATTTTCGTGGAAAATAACTTCTACGCCCGTGGCTTTTACGCCAAAGGAACAGCTAGAGGGCGTTTTTTGACAAGTAATGAACAAGAACAAAAATATGAAAACAATGAGAAATTGAAATAATACATTGTTTTACTTTGTTAAATAGGTCACTACACTTTGAAAAACAGAAGTGTCACCGCGGCTTGGAAGCTTCACTGCATTATCAAACACAATAAACTGAAACTAAAATGCTAAACGTTGATAACACAGGTCCACAGAAAAAGTGATCTGTGCTGGGGTACTGACCATACCTATATTATATTGTATTTTGAGCAGCTGAACACGAACCTCGGCGAATGAATTCGGCCACAAATAAAGATACAGGGGTGTCTTCACGAGAAGTGAAACAAAAATGTTGTTCTTAAATATTCCGATTTTCACAAAATTTTACGGGGGGGCATATCTAGTGATTCTGAACAACTTTCAGTAGCAAAATGTTTGTCTATCTCTAAGCCTACTATGATTTCTCGAAAACTGCGATTTTCTTTTTATCGCAGTAGGCCGGCGCGGCGATTCAGATCTAAGCGGCGTTTATGTGTTGAATAAAGTCGTCTTATGGAGTTGTATGGCTGATAAAAATATTTAAAATGAATTAGGCCATAAATAAAAAAGATACGACAAGTGAAATACACGGTACAATATAATGTTAATCGGCAACGACCGACTGCAGCTTTTAGTTATTTCTGTAGTGCTATCTGAAACTTTTAGGAGACCGTATTTTATCAATCTTACGAAGCGAGGAATTCTAGAAACAGCTAATTTATCAGAAAGTAAGCTAAGCTTGTGTAATAAGTTTTAACTGGATCGCCTTAATATTGCACAGAAACTTATTTGTTACACTAATTAAACTAATAGTTTAAGGAAGCTTTGTTTATTTGGTAGATATTCTGACACTTTGTGCATATATATCTTGCGACAAGGCATAAACAAACTTTATTTCCATCATACTTTTTTCTACATTAGCGTGTCATGGTTTGGTAATTTATAATTTAAAGAACTCTTTTAAATTCATTATAAAATAATATGCAAGATGTTTAACGAGATTTTTCCAAATTATTGCTATCGAAAAATCTTTTGTTGGTAAGTTAGAGTTTTCGACAGGCTTAAAGGGCACCATACACGTTCAGTAATCTCATTACCTGAATTTTTGCGTTTTCAATCATACTTAATTCAATAATTATAGCTAGATATGCTTTTCTTTTAAATATTGGACATGTAAGGTGTGAAAAATAATGACAGGGAATGACGGGGAAATTTTTAGTAATGATGTTTCTCTAATGATCTGCTGGAATGACATTATTGCTGAACGTGTATGGTGCCCTTTAGGCCTGACAAAAACCCTAACTTACCAACAAAAGATGGCTGCTGTAGTACAAACAAAGCAAAGTGACAGCGTGTTGGACTGGCCTATTCAATCTCTCATGCAAATGTCAATATGTCACGTCACGTACATTTAGATTTTTTTAAATTTTAAAATTACTATGAGCTTTTTTGTTAGTTATGTATATTAATTTTTATATTTGTATTTGAACCAGGGAATAATGGAATCATTATCCACTGCAGTAATAGTATATTATTTAACGAGAGTGTAATGATGGTTATTACTCGCTCGTATGAATTACAACTCTCGCTTTCGGCTCGTGCCGTAAACGTCAGTCTAGCGAGTAATATCATTACACTCTCGTTGAATAATAGACTATTAGTGCAGTGGATAATGATTTCATTATTCCCTGATTCAAATACAAATGTAAAAATTAATATAAATAACTAAAGTTATAAATTCTAAGATGTGCAAATTTCAAATATTATCATAAGTACAGATATAAATAAATGTATTAAATCTAATATATAAAAATCTCGCGTCACAGTGTTTGTTATCGAACTCCTCCGAAACGGCTTGACCGATTTTTATAAAATTTTTGGTGTATATTTGGTAGGTAGGTCTGAGAATAGGCCGTAGGCTATTTTTTATACCCCTAGGTGATAAGGGTGGCCCTATCCGGAAATTTTATTTTTATTTTTTGGACAAAAATGTATAATTTATATGGCAAAACAACGTTTGCTGGGTCAGCTAGTAAAGTTATAAAACCTGAAACACTGTCATTAAACAATCCAACTAAAAATTGTTTTTATTTATTAGTCGCTATCGTAGACATAGTATAGTATTCTACTCGCGTGTAATGGTTATTATTAGGGTGATCCAAACTTCACTCTTGTGGTGAATAATATACTATGTAACAGTCACCTTTTAAGCATTCTTAAATTTCTATAAAGCCCGCTAAATTACATTATTTTATATCTTCATTACAAAATTATCTAATTTGTCATTTACACCAAATATATTTAACGCCGACCCTGTTGGACGTATAATTGTTTACGAGTTAGCATTCCAGAAATTCCATAGAATGAGCGGGTAAAATAGCCGCGCGGGAACTATTCCTCCAATGGCAAGTACAGATATCACATAACGTCTACGTTGCCCTTGGTTACAGCCCCGAAAGTAGTGCACTGGGCGCGAATAAAAAATTGTGACTTACTGTTTTTCGGACACTCTCCATACAGGCTGCAGGCCTAGAGGTCGTCAAATTATGGCTGGAATTTAAGCCATTTAAGTGTTTATTAGTTTTGAGATTTAACTTCTTTAGTGAATTTTAAAGATTAGTTTAGAAGTTAGCACCAAAATCTGTTCAGTATAGAGGTCCTGAATTAAAGTAGCTTTTAATAAGTGTAAAGCTAGCTGCTTTACGTGTAGTGTAATTAGAAATTACAGTTTAGAGTCAGTATTAATATACCTATAATAGTATAGTTATGCACCTATAATGGTATAGTTATGTTATGTTGAAGTTACAACTGGTACCGACCGTATAAATTTGAGTTTATAACCAACAACAGTACCTTCGCCCATTTTGCTGCAGTTCCGTAAGTACAGAAACATTTAAATTTCTCCCTTGTGTGTACCGGCAACTGGTAACAGCCCCTGTCGAAGTTCTTGTAACTTTCCTTTTACATCGTGACCAAAGACGCCTATACGGTGCAACTTTTTGCGTCTTGTGCGGATATTTCATTGTTTATTTTGATAAACTAAATCATTTTCGCGAGTGTACGTATCGTCTCTTAAAGACTGTTGATAAGATTTTCTGTTTAATACCTGTAAATAATTTTCTGTGCAGAGCACATGTATTTTGTATGTATCTTGTAGCTTAAAATGCTACTATGTATTTCATTTCTTATGTTATTACCTTTATTCACGTTTAGAGATTTCTTTACGATATGTAGAAAATATCAAAATTTGTTTATTAGTAAAATGTCATTCAATCTTTTCATCTAGTAATAACTACGTTGGCCAACTAATAATTTAGTCATCCACCTTTTTGGAGTATATTTAGTAGTTTTTATGTATTGTGACCTTCTACCAATAATTCTGGATTTATCTTTGTAAGTACCGTATATATGTAACTTTCTTAGTATTGTGATAAATCTGTCTATCTCTCTGTACATCTTTCATTCGGTTTGATCTTTGTAACCGTAATCCAAACACATATTCTATTTATCCACCCACGATTTATCGATTGCTCTACCACTACCTTTTATATTTGCAATAAATATTGTTATTGTTAGATAGTTGATTTTTAAGTTAAATATTCCCCTTGCAGAAAATAACAGCATTATAACTATTTAATATTTTATTTGAAATTATTATCCTGTTACATCTAGGTCATATACGTATTATATTTTTGTTATGCATGCCTGACTTCCTTGAGGTTTTGTTTACTAAAAATATCCAGTATGAGTGGTAGTTGTAAATTTTTCAGCTACCAACTAAACTCATTGTTTGCCGTCAGACCAATACAAATTCGCTTTGCGCTGCAAAGTTTTAAGCATTTTAAAATAAAATGTATTTGTATTTAAACTGCGAGCTTACTCTTCCATTGAAATAATTACGTTTGCAAAAAGTATGGCGTTCGGATACAAAGCATTTTACTTTTTTACCAGCAGCAGGTTAATCAAACGAAAAATAAAGGGCGATGTGACATAGTCGACTAATATCTAGTACGTCAAGCTTAAATTGTTATTTGACAAAAATATATTTTATGTGCAGAACACTGACGGAGTTTTTTAAATTAAATGTAATATAATATTATATTCCTCTTTAAGATATCTGAAAAAACAGGGGACTAAAATACTTAAAAAAAAAACGCTGCCGAAGGAATCACTACTTCTACATGTAGATTTTCTATCCAAGTCAAGTCAAATGTTGATAATGTATTTGCACTCCACTCTGTGGAAATAATTGTTCGTACAACAGAGGCCGCAGAGGGCAAATTTTTTTAACGAACTCCCGGTCGAAATGCTTGGTAGCACTTACTGTACATATTTGCGAAAAAATAAATGGAAGACACCGTACACCTGCAGAGTGCGCGCGCGCGTGAAATTAAAAAAAAATGCCAAAAAATATTTGCGAGTTCCTTGAACTTGTTGCAAATTGTTCATTTGGATGTCAATTTTTTTAAAATTTTATATTCAAGTGCTTTATTAAATTTTATTTGACCCGTATTTTTTTATTTTACAATCTAAAGTCATTTTAATAGTAAAATTAATTGTTTAAATTAAGACATTTTGAATTCGCTCCCTTTGCCACGTCAGATGTGAGAACATGCGCAGTTAGAAAAAGGAATAATCGATGGGTGTCGTTTGCTTTGCTTATTTGTTGTTAGCATATAGTCCAGTCAGCGGGGGGTTTCACCTCTAATTGAGTGCTAATAAAGGTCAGAGTTGGGAATGATCGGAAGGGGTAGAAAACACCCCTTTTATCACGGGTTTCGTAACTTGTAGAATTAGGTCAAAAATGAAAGAGAAATAAATTTATCTTTTTTGGTCCAAAATAAGATGTTTTTACTCTTGTGAATTTTTTCGAAAAATGCATATTTTTGGAGATATTCCCATTCGAAAATTCTTCAACAGTGGGGGAGGGCAAATGTAAAAGTTGAAAAAAAAATCTGAAAAAATTTAGGTGAATGTGTTATCGAAATACAAGACTTTTTTTTATTTGCAACTTTTCTGTAAAGTGCGTTTTCACCGAGTTATTCCGGAGAAACCTGAAAAACTATCTCTTTCTTTGAAATTGTAGCGCTTTAAAAATATGTAATTTAAAAATTTGAAAAATTCAGACGTATGCATTGAGGCCTTCTAAAAATTTTTTGTCTCTTGGAATTTTTTTGTAACTTGCTAATTTTCCGAGTTACAGGCAGTTTTTCGCGATAAGTAATGTATTACATTTTTTGCACAAAAATTACATGAAAATTCGAAAAATGAACGTCATTTATGTATATTATTATAAAAATATATAGTTATACCATTTTTAAAAGTTCAATATAATTTTTAAATTTTCATGTATTTTTTAATGTGCAAAAAATGTAGTACGTTAGTTATCATGAAAAACTGCCTGTAACTCGGAAAATTAGCAAGTTACAAAAAAAATCCAAGAGATAAAAAATGTTTAGAAGGCCTCAATATATAATAATAATAATAATAATAATAATAATAATAATAATAATAATAATAATAATAATAATAATAATAATAATAATAATAATAATAATAATAATAATAATAATAATAATAATAATAATAATAATAATAATAATAATAATAATAATAATAATAATAATAATAATAATAAGCCTCAAGCAGTGTGCCAACCGATAACGACGGAAGAGGTTCGAAGAGCCCTTGAAGGCTCCAAGAACTTTGCTGCTCCTGGACCAGATGGAATCAACAACTTTTGGTGGAAAAAACTTCCGAGCACCCACCGCCATTTAGCCAGAATCTTCACCTCGTGGCTAAATGGAGAGCAGCAAATTCCTTCCTGGATTATCGAGGGGCGAACCGTGCTACTCCCTAAGAACGGAGATTTGGCAGATCCAGCGAACTACAGACCGATAACCTGTTTAAACGCATGTTACAAGATATTCACCCGTATCTTGTACACGCGGGTACTCCAAGCAAGCGGCCCGGTTTACGAACGGATATACGAGCAACGTGGGTCTAAGAAAGGTGTCGCTGGCTGCAAGGAGAACCTGCTTATTGACAGATGTGTCACGCAGGACTCCGTGCAGTATAAGCGGAACCTTTCCATGGCCTGGATCGATTACCGCAAGGCATTTGACATGACATCTCACGAGCTAATTGTTCACTTGCTCCAATGTCTTGCGGTGCCCGGTCCCGTAGTGAGATGCATAGAACAACTCATGCCGCTCTGGAGGACTCGCTTTGCTATAACATCTGGTAATGTCAGAGTCCAAACAGAGCCGGTTATGTTTAAGAGGGGTGTGTTTCAGGGAGACTCCCTTAGCCCCCTTCTATTTTGCATTTCGCTACTGCCGTTATCCGTTGAACTTCGCAAAACCCGTGGTTACAATTGCGGTACCCCCGGAGATAGGAGGCATAAGGTCACCCATCTATTTTACATGGATGACCTTAAACTTTATGCCTCCAGCGAGAGGGATTTACGTCAATCTCTCAGGGTGGTACATGAGTACACTCAGGCTGTCGGAATGGAGTTCGGCTTGGACAAATGTGCACTGGTTCATCTCAAGAGAGGGCGATGCGGTGACTACGGAGATGACGCGCAGCTTGTAGATGGAAGCATCTTGCACCACCTAGATGCCGGAGAGTCGTACACCTACTTGGGTGTTGAGCAACGCTCCACCCAAGAAGTGTCAACAGTGAAAAACGCTCTCCGCGGCAAGTATCAGCACCTCCTCCGGCAGATCTGGTCTTCAGAGCTGTCGGGGAAGAACAAGGTGTCTGCAACTAACATGCTTGCCGTTCCAATCCTCCTACACTCCTTTGGGGTAGTGAAGTGGACACAAGGCGAGCTGCGCCAACTCGATGTAGGAACCCGAAAGATGATGCATCTCAACAGAAGCTTGCATCCAAAATCGTCCGTTCCGCGATTATACCTCTCACGACAACAGGGAGGCCGCGGACTCTTGAGTTTGGAGTATCTACATAGCAAGTCGGCTCTGGATGGAGCTTGCAAGATCATCAAGAGTTCGGATCCCCTTCTCTGCATGGTTCACGACCATGAAAATGCAGGGATAGGAGCGTTCTTATTTAAGGCAGCACAAAGAGCAGCCGATGAACTTGGTCTCGACTTCGATACTGGGCGGGTAAACCCGAGCTCTGTCACCGAGCTGGAACCCGCTCAGCTGAAAGCCCATATAAAAGCAGCAGAGCAAAGAAAATTTCTGCAACTGCATAAAGATAAGCCCTTGCATGGAGTCTTCTACAAGAACATTGAAGAGAGGGGCTTATCTGAGAAGCTGACCTTTGCTTTCCTAAGGTCAGCTGGGCTGAAGTCTGAGACCGAAGGGTTCATTATGGCTTGCCAGGATGGTGTCTTTAACACACTCGTCTATCGAAGTCATGTCTTGGGTATAGAGGTCCCTGACGTAAACTGCAGGGCCTGCCGAAGAGCGCCGGAGACACTTATGCACCTGTTGTCGGCATGTCCGACATACGCTGTCTCGGCCTATATTCACCGACATGATGGAGCATTACGTGTGCTGTACTATCATCTGCGGCACACGTATGGGATAGACGAGACACCAGTGCTGCCTTACGCTCCGGGAGATATTGAGTCCGTAGTGGGGAATGAGCGGTGTCTAATTTATTGGAACTACTCGTTTCCCACCCTAAGGCAAATACAGGCCAATAAACCTGATGTAGTCCTCCTCGACCACCAACTCAGGACAATGTTTGTTATTGAATTCTCCTCCCCAGGGGAAACAAACATTGTTCTAAAAGAGGAGGAAAAACGGACTAAATATCGAGATCTTCTCTTCGAACTCCGTAGACTCTATCCGGACCACACTGTTAAACTAGTGGTTCTTATCATAGGATGCCTAGGTGGGGTGAGACGTACACTGCTGTCGGAATTGAAGACGATACCGGCATGCCGAGAGTCGGCAGAAATCTTAGCCGGAAGAATGCAGAAGGCCGTTATCCTTGGTTCGTTACGCCTGCTCAGAGCACACGATTCGCGGACCCAGTGATCACTAACTCTACGGCGTAGGGAGTGGTCACTGGTATTACCAGCGTACCCTCTCTGGTATCGGAGGCAGAGAGAAGGGCGACTGGATTCGAGTAAAAAAAAAAAAAAAAAAAAAAAAATAATAATAATAATAATAATAATAATAATAATAATAATAATAATAATAATAATAATAATAATAATAATAATAATAATAATAATAATAATAATAATAATAATAATAATAATAATAATAATAATAATAATAATAATAATAATAATAATAATAATAATAATAATAATAATAATAATAATAATAATAATAATAATAATAATAATAATAATAATAATAATAATAATAATAATAATAATAATAATAATAATAATAATAATAATAATAAGCATGAAGGTTACGAAGTGAATGAAAGACAAGGAATAATAACGGGCATGAACGAAGAAGAGCAGTATAAGTACCTCGGCTATCTACAAGCACAGGGTATTGATCAAGGAGGAGCAAAGCAGAGAGCCACGGATATGTATTTAGAAAGACTCAGAGCAATATTAAGAACAGAACTCTCAGCCAGAAATACTGCTAAGGCAGTTAACACCTATGCTACCTCAGCGTTGGCATTCTCATTTGGAATCCTCAATTGGACTGACACTGAGCTGAACGCACTGGACATCGCGACTAGGAAGGAGTTTAGTAAACAACGAGCCCATCATCCCCACAGTGCAATTGAGAGATTTCACTTACCCCGAAGAGACGGAGGAAGAGGAATACCCAGTATACCATCAAGACATCACCAGCAAGTGGACAACTTAAGAAAGTATTTCGGTCAAAAGGCAGTTTCTAGCAGGATACACAGAACAGTAGTCAGAGCAGATAAAAAGATCACGCCGCTAAAACTATCGGACACAGAATACGACCCTGCAGGTAAGATAAAATCAGTGGAACAGCAAGTGGCTCAGTGGCGAAGTAAACCTCTACATGGAAAATACCTGGCTGGCATAGAAAATGAAAATATAGATTCATTCGCTTCTACGGCTTACTTACGACACGGCAACCTGTTTGTTGAAACTGAGGGATTTATGGCGGCCATCCAAGATAATGTTGTGGCCACAAGAGCGTACAGAAAAATGATATTAGGGGAACGGATAGAGCATATCAAATGCCGAATGTGTAATGATAAAAGCGAGTACCTAGATCACATAATTGCGGGATGCTCAGTGCTTGCGCCGAAGGCCTATCTAGATCGGCATAACAGGATGGGTAAGATCCTCCATCAAAAGATTAGGGAAAAATATATGGGGTTGAGAGATCTTGTCCCATATTACCAATATGACCCCCCACAGGTGTGCGAGGATGAGCGGGTTAGACTGTATTGGAACCGCAAAATAATAACAGACAGACAAATAACAAACAACATCCCGGATATGGTACTTACACTCAAGGAAGAAAATAAGACTTATATAGTTGACTTCGCTGTCCCGCTAGCGGCTAACATATCAAAAACTTACAGCGAGAAAATAAATAAGTACCTCCCACTGGCAGATGAGATCCGTCAAATGTGGAACATGGACTCTGTAGTCATCGTACCTATAGTTGTGGGAGCCACCGGAGAGATACCTAAGACGCTAAAAAACAACATCAGTCAACTTGGCTTACAGTGGGAACTATATATATCTATCCAGAAGTCGGTAATCCTGGATACATGTGCCATTGTTAGAAGGGTTCTAGGAGAAAGTTAAAAAGTCAAATGCAAAAAGAGCGAACCATCTTGTCAGAGGACCGATGGCTTCTTGCCTCTACCCCAGGGAAGAAAATCTCTGTGAAACAGTAAAATAATAATAATAATAATAATAATAATAATAATAATAATAATAATAATA
The DNA here is from genome assembly GCA_936432065.2 of Rutpela maculata. Lineage (NCBI taxonomy): Eukaryota > Metazoa > Arthropoda > Insecta > Coleoptera > Cerambycidae > Rutpela > Rutpela maculata. The sequence continues at coordinate 4,640,925 of OW386286.2, forward strand.
ATAATAATAATAATAATAATAATAATAAGTGCGCGGTCGTCCACCTCAAGAGAGGGCGATGCGGGGAATTTTCTGAGGACGCGCAGCTCGCAGACGGAAGCATTTTAAGACATCTGGATGCCGGAGAGACCTACACATACCTGGGTGTGCAACAACATCACATCCAGGATGTGCAACAAATCAAGGAATCTCTCCGCGGCAAGTACAGACGCCTACTCCGAAAGATTTGGTCGTCCGAACTTTCGGGGAAGAATAAGGCGTCTGCTACTAACATGCTTGCCGTTCCTGTTCTGCTCTACTCCTTTGGAGTAGTAAAATGGACGGTAGATGAGCTGCGCCAACTAGACAGAGACACCCGCAAGATGATGAACATCCATAGGAGTATTCATCCTAGATCGTCCGTTCCTCGTGTTTACCTCCCACGTCATCGGGGGGGCCGAGGACTCTTGGGTCTGGAGTGTATGCATGGCAGAGTAGTACTGAGTATGGCATGTAACATCCTCAGGAGCTCGGATCCGCTCCTGCTATTAGTGAGAGATCACGAAATCGCAGGGGTGGGCGCAGGATTGTTTAAGGCAGCAAAAAGAGCCGCAGATGAACTCGGTCTCGTATTCGACGCCAGACGAGGCGGCCGGCGCGGTGCTGACCCAGAGTCAGTCACTGAGCTTCAGCCGACTCGTCTGAAAGCCCAAATAAAGGCTGCCGAACAGGAGAGCCTGTTTAGGCAGCATGTCGATAAACCCATGCACGGTGTATACTACAAAAACATGGAAACACTGGGTTTATCGACTAGGCTGACATTCGCCTTTTTAAGGTCAGCTGGGCTTAAGTCGGAGACCGAGGGATTCATTGTGGCCTGTCAGGATGATGTAATAAACACCTTGGTCTACCGGCGCCGCGTAATGGGTGTAGAGGTCCCTGATACCAACTGCAGGACCTGCCGTCAGGCGCCGGAATCGCTGATGCATTTGCTTTCAGCATGCCCGGTATACGCGATTTCGGCCTACATCCACCGCCATAACGCGGCTTTACGAGTGCTATACTACCACCTACGGCACTCGTATGGGGTAGACCAAACACCAGTGCTGCCTTACATCCCCGGAGATATTGAGTCCGTTGTCGAGAACGAGAGGTGCCGAATTTATTGGAACTACTCGTTCCCGACCGTCAGGCTAATTCAAGCCAACAAGCCTGACATAGTCCTCCTCGACCATCAGAACAAAGTGATGTTTGTCATCGAATTCTCAGCACCTGCTGAGACAAATATCGCTTTGAAGGAGGGGGAAAAACGGACCAAATATCGTGATCTCCGGTATGAGCTCCAAGTGCTGTACCCAGGCTACTCTGTCAAGATGGTCGTCCTAATAATCGGCGTACTCGGAGGGATGAAGCCTTCGCTGCTCTCAGAATTGAAGATCATACCGGCCTGTCAGAATTCGGCAGAATGGTTGGCAGGCCAGATGCAGAAGGCGGTTATCTTGGGGTCCCTTCGTCTACTTAGGGCACACGATTTAGGTATTTGCAGTCACTAACTCCACAGGTCGTGGAGAGTGGCTGCAAGGAATTCGCCGGCGCGGCTACCGTGAGGTGTCGGAGGCCACGGAAGTCCTGTCCGGCAGCGGGCAAACCGAAAAAAAAAAAAATAATAATAATAATAATAATAATAATAATAATACTTACTTGAGAAGGTGTCCATAGTGCCCATAGTAATATCAGCAAATGGGCTGATAGATAAAGAGCTGCCTAGAGCGCTTAACCAACTGGGTATAACTGACCATCAGAGGGTGATAGGACTTGCACAAAAAGCTACAATCCTAGCTACGTGTAGCACTGTTCGAAGGGTGATGGCCCATGAGCAGACCGTTGGTCATCTAGACCCGGTTTGCCATGAACCAAGAAAGCCAACACTTAGTTGTGAAAAAAAAAAAAAATAATAATAATAATAATAATAATAATATAGTTTATTTAGCAACAGTAATTATTACAATACGGTACAGTATACAATATAATATAACATTAGAATTTTGTACAGTGTTACAGTGTATAACATACAATGCGTAAATAAACAGTTACAATCACTGAAACAGTAGCAATGTACTGTTTGTGCGTGACTGAAGGAAGATAGGTAGGATATAGGCATAGAATAGAATTACATAACATACATACTTGAGAGCAATATCTAGATAAGGTTATATCGATTATGCTAGGCGACAAGAAAAAAACAATAATATAGTTTATTTTTGAGGAGAAAATGTTTATTTTACTTACTTATTTCTTTGGTTGATTATATTATGAAATTGAATACGTTCATTATTTAGAAGCCATTTTTTCACTTTGGTTTTGAATATTTTGAATTTTTTAATATTTTTAATGTAGCTTGGCAAGGTTTCATATAGGCGGGGTGCCAGATAATTGCAGTTGCGTTGACCTATAGTCTTGTCACTTCGGGGCCTGTTATACTGGCTTTGTCTTTTTCTCGTGTGATAATGATGGTTAATTGGTTCTATGTTTATTTTATTTTTTTTTATGTTTAGTATCATATTTAAGCAGAATAGTTGTCTAATATCAAGAGTGTTGGTTTCTTTAAATAAAGTGTCACTTGGATAAGTGCGCTTTTTATTATAAATTATTTTCAAAATCCATTTTTGCACAGTATTAAGTTTTTCGAGATGATTGTCATTTACTCCTCCCCATTCCGCAATACCATAGGAGATCTGTGACTGGACTAGTGAATAGTAAAGAATTTTTAGCTGTTTTTCCTGGAGGTATTCTTTGAGGTACTTAAATCTTGTTAGTAATCCTCTGACCTTTTTAGTTAAGTTTAGTATTTGTAGATCCCATCTAAGATGCCGGTCTATAGTTATACCTAGATACTTTATAGAATCGGCCTCTGGAATTTGTTGGTTTTGGTCAATATTTAACGGGCCAAAATTTGGCAGGTTATTAGCATAGGAGGTGAAGGGTAAGTATTTAGTTTTGTCGCAGTTCAGTGTGGGTTTATTGTATTGGAACCATTGTTGTATTCTTTTAAAGTCTGATTCTGCTTATGTTTTTAGATCTTCCCATGTTTTCTCTGTGTATAAAACAGCAGTATCATCTGCGAAACTTGTGCCTGTCGTTGCAATGTCCAGTAAACTATTGATATATATAGTGAATAGCAATGGTCCCAGTACCGTTCCTTGCGGAACCCCATAGGTAATTGTTCTAGAATTACTAAGGGTACCATCAATATCTACATACTGTTCTCGATTGGATAAGTAGCTTCTTAAGATATTGTAGACCTTTCCCCGGAGGCCATAATATTTTATTTTTTCTAATAGTTTTAAGTGAGAGATATACGTCTGGATATTTTCAAACTTTTAAATTACATATTTTTAAAGCGCTGCAATTTTAAAGAAAGGGACAGTTTTTCATGTTTTTCCGGAATAACACGGTGAAAACGCACTTTACAGCTAAGTTGTAAATAAAAGAAAGTCTTGTATTTCGATAACATATTCACCTGATTTTTTTCAAATTTTTTTTTTTCAACTTTTACATTTCCCCTCCCTCACTTTTAGGAATTTTCGAGTGGCCATATCTCCAAAATATGCATTTTTCTAAAAAATACAACAGTGAAAACATCATATTCTGGGCCAAAAAAAGGTAAATTTATGGTATCTCTTTCATTTTTGACCTAATTCTACAAGTTGCGGAACCCATGATAAAAGGGATGTTTTCTACCCCTTCCGATCATTTCCTACCCTGATTTTTTTTCAACTCTTTTATTAACGTCATTACAAACACATTGCACAAGGTTTTATCAAAATCCATTCATTAGCACTCAAATCAGAGATTTTGGTCATTTTAGCGCTCCGTGACTGGACTAATAGATTAAAGAATATCACCTATATGTAGCTGTTAGTGTTAGTACCGATGTGAGTCATTGTATTTTAAAGAAATACTAACCTCATATTTTTATCATTTCAGGATTCGGCACTTAAATAGTTCAAATTGTCTACATAAAACGTGTTCCATATAAAAATCCACTCTGAAGTACCTTTCACAAAATTAGGTTCCATTATAAACAAATATTAAACACACAATGTAAACGTAAACAACAAATCAACAGAGCAATACCACCAACATGATAAATAAAAATTCTCTAGAATTGAACTCTCATTATATACGTCATGTCATCATTTACCGCTTTTTTATTTTCAAAACCAATTTGTTCTTGCATGTATAATAATAATAATAATAATAATAATAATAATTTATTTATATTCCAAGATATATATAATATTAGTGTATAATACAAAAAATGAAATGAATATCAATAGATATACTAATACAGAAAAAACAGTTTTACCTTACAAATTTGATGAATATAAATAATTCAATAAGTGCGGAAGTTTTTAGATAAAAACTTGAGTGCACTACCCAATCACTCATACACAACAATTTGGAAGTGTTTACAATCCAATTCTCTGTTAAACTAACTTCTAACCTAATATAATTTTAGTCTTATTTTTTTATTTTTGTTTATTTATATACTTATATATTTCTTTTTACATTTTTTCCAAAGTATATTAACAACTAAAATATGTTTTGGTAATAACAAACTAAAACCCCCAAAAAAACATACAAAAAAAAAGACAAAAACTTAAACCTATTTTTGGTGTTTAATTATATATATATATATATATATACACATATATATACATACACACATACATACATACATACATACATACATACATACATACATACATACATACATACATACATACATACATACACACACATATACATATATACACATATACACACATATATACATATATATACACATACACACATGCATATACCCACATGTAGATATATACATTTTTTATTTAATTTTTGGCAACTTGTTCTTGATTGCTATTTTGTCTATTTCTCGTCTGCCGTGAAGTTGAAGTTTGGTTTACCTCTTGTGTCTCTATAAATTCTATTTCTTGTATTTGTGTGTCGAGTGTAGGTGTAGCTGGTGCACTGTTTATCTGTTTTATGTTTCGCTCCACTAGTTCAGAATCTATGTTTATTTCATTAAATATATCGGGAGTACCTTGTACTAATTGCTCGTATGTGTATGTGTCACCATTTACTATTAAGATGTTGTTTTTTATTTTTGCAGTGTATTTTTGACTTCTAGCTAGTAGCATATGATCTCGCAGGACTTTATTTACTTTTAAGTCATATGGTGTAAGATCTTGACTGATATATATTTTAGTGCCTTTTAATTTAGAGCAATTTTTCAGTATTTCGTTTTTTAAAAAGTAAGATTGTAGCTCCACAAGAATAGGTCTTTGTTGTTTATTAGTTCTTTTCCCTACACGAAAAACATCTTTAATATGTTCAGTACTTATAGAAATATTTAATTTGTTTATTATAATATCCAACACAATTTGCAGCGGATTATCTTCAGTTTCCTCTTTAATTCCGTGAATTAAAATATTGTATTTTCGTAATCTTCTTCCCGTCTCTAATAGCTGTCTTTTTAAACTTAAATTTTCTGTTTCTAAATTTGTTATATCGTCTCTTAAGCCCTTTATTTCAATATCAATAGATTTTTTCATCTCCTCGACATTAGCTTTTATTGCGCTATTTTGTTTTAAAACATCTTCATTTTGCCTCTGAATTGTTACCAAAAGCTTATAGATGTCACCAGTTGTAATGTTTTGTAGATCTCCTTCGTTCATTACTAGGTATTTAGTAGATATGTTTTTTGGTGAATAAATTGATAAACGGATTTCTTTTTATGTATTTTAAATAAAGTAGAACTGATTGGAGATTATTTCCTCTTTAAATGATGTGGTTATTAATAGATGTCACTCGAATTCCTCTAGGTGAAATATTTTCTTTGTAGGTTGGGTAATAAGTAATATTATTAGGTTCTTGCACTAACCTTTTTTGTTGTATATATGCTTCTGTTTACTAGATAATTTACTCTTGGGAATCTTATTTTTTTCTGACTCGGAATTCCACTGATAACCGAGAAAAACTTGGCACACACACTTTGCTTGTAAACACTAATGGCTACCTACTTTACTTGTTTGTGATAATGTGATAATGAGAACTATTTTTAATATGATATATACAAAGTAATATATTTTTTTTATCATAAAACAATGTTTTGTAAATTTTGTTAAAGGAAACGATCCTATTCTATGCAGCCAATTCCACGAAAAATTTCCAAATTTGAGTCAATATCAATATGGTTCACTCGGGGCTCAGGTCATTCAGAGTGAAAAAAATAACCCAAAATATTTTTCCTTTTCTCTGCAACATCTCCTTTGCTCTATACGGAGTTTTATTAATACATATTCCAAAAGCCCAGATTTATCCCTTCCCAAGATACGTCCAACTGTCCTATATTATAGTAAATTTCTTAACTTCAATATGCTGCATACAAGGAATTTATTTACATTGCTCTTCGATTCGGCGATTTGACAGAACCGTTTTCTTATTAGTGTAAACTTCGTATCAAATATATTGAACTGTCACAAACCTAACGTATTTTCATTCCCTTGGAATAATATGAAAGTCAAGCCTTTTCTATTTTCACTTCATCAAACTCAGCAAAGGCGTGTCATTTGATGAACGAAATGGGATATAACTTTTTGTTTAATATACAGTAACGATAAATATAATAGAACAATGCTTCTTGAACTGAAAATACTTAATTACTGAATAATGCCACGAAAGGTAATTAGATTTAAAAGCAAAGTATCTGTCGTTCTAAAGCATATTTACCTAACTAGTATATTAGTGTGCCCAGATTAGGACAAGAATATACAGAAAATAGGTAATTTCTTAATAAATACAAAACCGCTGCCCAAGGAATCACTACTTCCACATCCAGATTTTTTATCCAAGTCACTCACAACGAAAAAAATTTGTATGTGGAAATAATTGTTTATGGAACTTTAATAGTATAATATTTGAAATCCTCTACCCCAAAAACCCATAAAACTATACCCCACACCGGTAGCGGGGTGGGGGTGGTGATAGGGGGTGGTAGTGGGGGTGGATGAAGTAAAAAAACATTTTAAGGTTTTTGGTTCTTGTACACACACTAAATAACTTTTTTTTTCATCCGCTTTAATAATGGGGGTGGGGGTGGCAACGGGGGTGGCTAATGCCAAAACTTTTTTTGAGATCTTAACTTCTTTTGTATATACTAAATACCAATTTTATGGACTCTTGATTTACTTATTTTCCCCAAATTTACCCCATTTTACCCCCCAACCCTTGGACGGAACAAGATGAAAATAAAATATAGTTCTAGATCTCGCTAAAGTACATATGTGTACCAAATTTCAAGTCAATATCCCAAACGGTTCCAGAGTAAACGTGCGCACAAAAAAGTTACACACAGACCGACGAGAGAATTTTTTTCGCTCAAACTTAAAATCTCGACGTTTCGTGGCATTCTAAGCCTATTTGAACAATAAAAATTTAAACAAAATTTTTTGTCGTTTCTATACTTCCACTGGATGTGGAAGTAAAAAAGTGTGTAAGTTGTGATTTGCTTAATACCTAAATAATATTCTCTAATCATGATGAAAGCAAATAAATAAAACATAATTAATTGTAAGAATGAATCAAGAATAGGCTTGTAAATAATGAATGAATGTTTCTATACTCTAGTGATGAGAACTAACGAAAAAACTCGTACAACTTCTTTAGAGTTGAAAGAGAATGTAAGGTTCAATAATTGTTGCGAATGACTGAATATCAATAAATGATTTAATCATTTCCAATATATTTTTTTTGCTTTAAAATGCTAGGCACCCCATCATGTAATTCAATACTTCGTCACTATTAGCTATAAGAGAAGCTGTTTTGATTGGTTCTCCAATGATGAGTGTTTTAAAGTGTTTTCCTAAATGGTATAGTAGCTGACCAGATGAAGGTACCAAAATACAGAAAGTAGATAATTTCTTATTAAATAAAAAAGTGTGAATAAGTGAATTTAAATAAATGATTTAAGTAATACAATACTACATCAGTATTAGCTAGAAGAGTAATTGTTCTCCAATAATGAGTGTTTTGTGGTATTTACCTAACTAGTATATTAGCTTGACCAGATTGGGGCAACAATATACAGAAAGGAGGTAATTTGATAATAAATAAAAAAAGTGTGTAAGTTGTGATTTGCTTAATACCTAAATAATATTCTATAATCTTGTTTTGTAGCTTCTCGCTCTTATTATGAGAGTTATAAAAACTAGTTTTAAGGCATCATTTTAAATGCTTTCTAGGAATGCAAGAAGTTCATGGAGAAGTCCAACTGGCTTTAAAATTGGTCTTAAAATTGAATTTAAAACGACCTGGACCAAATTTTTAAAAGTTGCATTATGCCGGTCTAAGGAGTTTTATGAGACAGTTTAAAAAAGGTATCAACAACTTTCATAAGGGTGGGATCTTTTAGTTTAGAAGCTCTATTATAGTGGCATTAAGAGGGAGCAAGGCGATCAAATCAGAGGGGAGCAGGCGGCAATGAGCCAGTGTGAAGAGAGATCTTCGTAATAAGCAAGTTTTAGCTAAAAATGTTCTTCAATAGAAGTGTAATATTCATTTACTTAAAAGAATTTTTTTTTTCAGTTTAATAACGCCAGCTGTTTGGCTAAAAACTGCTTTTTTCCAGTCAAGATTTTAAGTAGAGTGCTTTTTAATAGATGGTGCCACCTACAGCACTACAATAGGGCATCTGCATCATGTAACCAACATAACCTTAAATTTTAAGTTTTTCAAGTTCATTCTCATTTTTAATGTTTGTATACGCATTTTTAGCTTGGAGCCGTACTGGCTCAAAGCAAATATTAAAAAATTCACGTAAATAAATTTTCAATATTATTGATTAATAAAAATAGACTGCTAATTACAGGTTAGATTTCCAACCTACAAAAAGAGTTCTATTTTATTAGGACAAAGTATTTAGAACTTCGTAAACATTACACTGAACTAGATTTTAGTTGAAAATACGGGAACCAGGTAGACATTTTAATAATAGCTGGGTAATACTCTTAAATCTTAAGAAACACATATTTTTGAGATTAACTGTGACGTCACGAGCAGATGCCCTGTAATAGCCACACTGTGTACCCTTCGTCCCATTTCAACTTTAGCTTTACCCATGAAACTTTGTGATTGGCGTTGTCTCCTCTTAAGGAATTTTTTCTTTTTTAGATTTTTCCACGAATTTTATAGTTTTCTAGAACCCTTGTAGATATTTAAGAAACCAAAAATAGAAACCAAACTATTTCGAAAAAAACTCACGATTACGTTCTTCTTTTGTTGCTTTAATTCATTAGATTGAATGAATAGAGTGAATTCAACACACTCTAGATGCAAAAATAAAAATAGCTCTAAAAAGCTGGTAGCCTATTCTTAACTATACAGTCGTACTTATAATAGTCTCTGTAGAACCAAAAAATGTAGAAACATAAGACATTATATTTAAAATTCCAAAGTTGATGTAATTTATTGGAAAAGTGGGAGTTATTGAACTGAGTCAAGTATTGAAAAATTGATAGTTTCTCGATTCTGAAAACTATCGCTCGTCTAAGGATTTAATTAACACCCAGTTAAGTGGTGCATTTTAAAAGTTTTTTTATTTTCCACCTCATGTTTACAGCAAACAAACCCAACGAAATATCTTCTATGTATTTCGCATTATTTCCTCCTAAAGTACGACACTGTGAAATCTCCGAGCGTTGAATTGTTTTTCTTATAGAGATTGAGAGCACCGTCCGGTCCTATGTCAATATTTAAGCAATCGTTACCTCTTCAGTTTTCCAGTGTGCCGGCAACACAGCTCTAACACCTTTTGAGTTGTAAACGAATTTTATTGATTTTCAGTACGAGTACTTATAATACAAAATATAGTATTAAGACAAAGTTTATGATCGAGACATGCTTATAGAATCTATAACACAAAAAATTATACCTATAATGGTACTCGTTTCGAAAACCACATATGCTATTTAAATGTCAAAAGTCAAGAAAATCCAACTGTGTAGTTGATGAGGAATTTAATGCCGCCTACAGAAAGTATTAGTAAATGCTGTCGCTTTTTCTTATGCGTTCAGTTTAAGTTGACCCGAAATTTGTTATTTTAAATAGAATGTCCCCTTTGTTATTTATTTTTACATTTACATTTCGTTAAAGCTATTAATTAACCTCCCCACAATAAAATTGTGGGAGGTTACCACATTTAGTCCAAAATCGAAAATTGAGATAACATCAAATCTTTACGTTTTGAGGTCCCAGGAACCCAAAAAAGTGGTTTTTGAAAAATGTCTGTGTGTGTGTATGTGCGTGTGTATGTATGTTAGCACGATAGCGGTGAAGCTACTAAACGGATTTGGATGAAACTTTGCATGAGGGTTTCTTTAGTGCTCCAGAAGATCTGAAAAGGTTTTGGTTGAGATCGGATTACGTTTAGTACCGTTTTGGCACAACAAGCTGTTTATTTTATGATTACTTACAATTTGTAATCGAACTATTGAAAAGCAGTAAAAAATCCAATTTCAACGATATATCACACTTGCACCCTTTCGATTTCGTTTCCGTTAAAGAAATTAAATATAATTTTTTATATATGCACACATGACAGCATCCAAAAAGTATTATTGGTATTATTGTTAGGGGAAAATGTATTTTGCCATCTGTCAAAAATATTTGGGTTGGTAACCTTTGTGAATGGAGATTTATAGGTTATGGTACGTGACGTCACAGCTAACCTGAAAAATATATATTTCTTAAGATTTGAGAATATTACACAGTTGTTATTAAAATTTCTGCCTGGTTCCCGTACTTTCAACTAAAATCTAATACAGTGTGATTTTTATGAAGGTCTAAATACTTTGTCCTAATAAAATAGGACTCTCTTTGTGGGTTGAAAATCTAACTTGTAATTAGCAGTCTATTTTTATTAATCAACAATATAGAAAAATTATTTGCGTGAATTTTCAAAATATTTGCTTGGAGCCACTGTGGCTATACAAATATTGAAAATGAGAATAAACTTGAAAAACTGAAACATGATGCAGATATGTCCCTAAATATATTTCATAACCTAAAAGTCAACATTCGTAAAGGTTACCAACCCAAATATTTTTGACAATGTCAAAACTTATTTTAGTTGGTTTTTACTTCTACATCCAGGCTTAAAATATCATGAAACGTCGAGATTTTAAGTTTGAGTGAAAAAAAATTCTGTCTGTCTGTCGGTCTGTCTGTAACTTTTTTTTGTGCGCACGTTTACTCTGAAACCGTTTTAAGATATTGACTTGAAATTTGGTGCACGTATGTACTTTAACGAGATCTGGAACTAGATTATATTTTCATGTTGTTCTGACGAAGGGTTGGGGGGTAAATTGGGGAAAATTTGGGGTAAATGGGTAAATCAAGCAGGTAAGAGTCGATAAAATTGGTATTTAGTATATTCAAGAGAAGCTAGGGTCGCAAAAAAATTTTTGGCATTAGCCACCCCCATTACCACCCCCAACCCCTTATTAAAGGGGATGAAAAAAAATGTGATTTAATGTGTGTACAAGAACCAGAAATATTTTTTTACTTCATCCACCCCCACTACCACCCCCCTATCAGCACCCCCACCCCACTACCGATGTGGGGTATCGTTTTATGGGTTTTTGGGGTAGAGGATTTCAAATATTATATTATTAAAGTTCCATAAACAATTATTTCCACATACAAAGTTTTTTCGTTGTGAGTGACTTGGATAGAGAATCTGGATGTGGAAGTAGTGATTCCTTGGGCAGCGGTTTTTTTTAAAGGTAATAATTGTTTATGGCCGTGTTCGGATATTACGTTTGATTGATGGAACGCGTCACAATCGTTCATTTAATGCAAATCGAGCTAACCGAGCTAAATCTGAAACGTTTGAATATTACAAAATAAAGAACTCGGACGAAGCTCGACTTGCTCGGACCATTTTGATCGAGCAGGGAGATTTATGACGCATGCGTAGTCTGCTTGAACTGTCCATAATGTTATTGACTTATTGAGGTTAGGGTGTCATTTGGGCTAAATTTTGTATTATTATTTTTATTCGCTATTCAATGTTCTACAAAATCTTCGAAACGTTATCTGTTAATACCCTTATAATATCCGGAAATTGATTAACATGCATGAGAGGTTATGTTTTAACAGATTGCTTGTAGTCCACTTCAGTTCGTTCGATATTTCTTCATGAAATAAATGGCTCCAAAGTCACGTGTAATTTATCTGCTTGCTCAGTGCTCTGATTTCCGATGTAATATTTAAACACAGCTGATTTGGATCCACCATGTGGGGAGGTTCCAGCCGCTTCCAGTAATTGCCGATTTTTTTTCCTAAAATTTTTATAAAAAAGTTGTATGACATAAAAGTTAATATCTCAGTAATAATAAACGATAACACACTGATCTATAAGGAAAAGACAAGGCATTGAATTTATTCATTATGTAAAAAAAGTATCGAAATATCCGCTAAAATGTTTTTAAAATCAATAGTGAGGAAAATAACACCTTACACCCCAAAGAGGAAACACGAAGCAGTTACGGACACGTGTTTCGGAATTATTGTTCCTCATCAGCGTAGCGTAGCAACAAAAAGGATCTGGAAAGGACAGATAGGAACAATAATTGAAGGTTGGAAGCACAGTACACAGTACTCTTATTTGTGCATTTATATCTAGATCGGTCTATTTAAGACCTTCACCGACGATCAGTTAGAATTTTTCTATTTACTGAATATGTAGTAGCACTCTGAATTTCATTTGGGTTCAAATCTTCCAATGTTCTTCTAACTTCATCCAAAATTTAGATAGACCTCACTTTTTATACAAATAAAAATCTATAGGAATCAAGTCAACAGACATGGCAGAACAAATCCATGAACCCAAATGCTTTATCCACTTGTCTTCGAACATTTGATCCAATTCGTTACTAACTGATCTATTACAATGTAACTTCATGGAGTGATACCAGCATAACAGACATTGAATAACAGGTAAATTGTCTAAAAAATTCATTACGACAGTTCGTAAATAGAGAATATCATTTAGGTATTAAGCAAATCACAACTTACACACTTTTTTTATTTATCATGAAATTACCTACTTTGTGTATATTGTTACTCTAATCTGGGTAAGCTAATATAATAGTTAGGTAAATACTTTGAAACACTCATTATTAGAGAACCATTCAAAATAACTACTCTTCTAGCTAATACTGACGTAGTATTGAATTACATGATAAGATTCCTGGCATTTTAAGGAAAAAATATATTGAAAATACTTAATTCGTTTGTTGAAATTCAGTCACTAACCACAATTATTGATTCTTTTTCAACTCTAGAAAAGTTGTACAAGTTTTTTTGAATCCTTGATATATTAAAATTTTCTTCGTAATTGTAGTAACATAATTTATTGTTCATTAACAAACAAAACACATTAAAACTGAATTTATACTGAAAATTCTTCAGTCCTATAATATGTGTATTTTGATTGCTCCATAAATTCAAATTTCTGCGATTGAAAATACCTTCCTCCGAAAATGTTTCTTCACACTCCAAATATTTTTTTTTTAAATTGAGGGTATTTCTGTGAGAGGATTAATATCATTTCGCAAAATTATATTGATAGCTCTGATTCTTCAGGATAAAGCATGCAAGAAGCATAATAGTAAACTTAAAATTACGAAATTTATGTTTTATTAAAATCCTCCGGAAGGAACTGTAAGAAATGACCAAATCCGCTGCCGCTGAATGAATCGAATGATTGGGATTTAGATGGAAATAGGCCAAGACATTAATTTCATTTGATGTTATAGGTCCGGCTATTATTCTCTCAGCGTGTTGGCTGCGAAATATAACAAAATTGCTTTGCAATCTTCTAAACTTTCGTGAATTGATTTTGCCAATTATTTTGTCCCAATGTCCATGAATGTTAAATAAATTCAAAATATCCAAATGTGAGTAATTATTTGCCATCTTTCACACAGTAAACATAAACTACATGTAATGAAATACAGTAACATAAATTACATATATGTCATATGTGTTGTGTTTTGTTTTGTCAATAGTCAAAGTCTGCTCTTTAGAAGACGGCACCATTCAATTTTCATCAATACACAGAAAATTGCAATATCTAAAGAACCATACATTTTGGGAATAGGAACATGATACATTTTTTTTTCTCTATCGAATGGTGTTTTACTTATAATACAACCGCTGAGCACACTTCTGTATGTTAATCATTTACCAGAGATTCACCCATTTGGATATTGTTAGTAATTGTCCAGTGATTAAAAAAAAAAATTGGGTGGTGGTCTGTGCGAGTGGCCATTTTGGGGAATCGAGGCCATCTTTGATTCTTATTGAGAATGCACTGCATAGGCATGTGCCGTGCCATTTTACATGTTTTTTAGAGTGTTGCATGAACACGTTCCCGATGGTATAAATACTGAAAAGTGGTTACTAATCATTTTTTAATAGATACAAATCAACATAGACAGATACAAATCAACATCTTTATTTCTATACTAAACAGATTTATATTGTGTTATAAAACACGAAGTAACATAAAATGAATAAGTCAATGACATCACTAGTTTAAGTATATAACATGACTAATATATAACAAAAAACAATATGACTCCTAATATCAATAATTTTAAACAGCAAACGTAATAATTTACTTTGCAATATTAGAATACTTTTTACGACAATCAATATTGGCTACACTTCTGCAGTGACAGTAAATGCAACAAGATATTCCATTTGAAAAACATAACATGAATCTCTTGCACACTTAGACATGAGCAACTAGGCATAACTTTGTTGCTGGGAGGAAACAGTGAAGTTGTACGTGAGGGCTGTAGATAATCACCTACATCTTCGTAACCAAACTATAGAATCAAGTTGCGTGATGTCTCATCATTTAATCATGTTACATATAAATTTGTGTTGTAGTAGGCAGAGCTGGAGTACTTCAAATAAAAGTAATTGAAAAAAGTATTTCAAATACTTTCAGTATTTGAAGTACTTTGCTTCAAATCCTTTCGATTCTTAGTATTTGGTACTTGGTATTTGAAATACTTTGCTTCGAGTATTTGGATTTGGGATTTGGTTTTCATAAATACTGGTATTTGAATTACTTTGCTTGGTATTTCAAATACTCTCCGGTATTTCAAGTACTGTCCCGGTATTTGAAGTACTAGACTTAACAATTTATAGTATTTGAAATATGTTTTTTGATATTTAAATTAGTTAAAAGTATTTGAGGTCCTTGTAGTTCCATGTTTTAGATATTTTAAAAAACAAATTTCACTAAAAAATTGTTACTGCATAGCTGTTTTTATTCAGTAATCAGTGTTAACATTATGTGGGCAGTGGGGGATTTAGGGGGTTGGCTATAGAGGCTATTGCCCAGGGCGGCAAAATAAAGAGACGGCAAACTTTTTGAAAAATAACAAAGGCACATAAAAACAAAAAAAATATTATTATTAGTCTGTACTAAGTATCAGAACATTCATTTATTTAAGAATGTGTTTTTTATTTTAACTAGACTAAAGTTCCTTATTATAGTCAACTGTACAGGGTGGTCACGCGAACGTTAGAACCTCATTTAACTTCATTATTTTTGGAGTTACGTAAAAATGTTTAAAAATAAAAGTTATGAGAAATCACGTTTATTTTCCAAAAATCATTTCAGAAAAACAATTAAAAGTCAAATTTCTGAGATACGAGCTTTACTTTGTTTTTTTTAAAATGGAATATCCCATATATTTTTACACCATTAGAAAGGCCATAGAAAAACCTTTTTCAATGATGTATGACGTATGGAATTTTTCTTAAAAACTATAGTAGATATTATAAGTTTTATATTTTCTTACATAAGTCATGATAGTCCGAAATAGTAGTTTGTGCAACAAGAGTGGATTTGATATCCATAACGCACGATAAAGAAGTTTGAGCACGACGCCGTAGGCGGAGTGCTCAAATCTTTTGAGTGCGATATGGATAATCCACTCGAGTTGTATGTACAGCATACTGTTTCTACGACCAGCTTAAAAAACTACAATATTTATTAAACATTAATATATTACACAAATACACACTGACAGTTACTTTGACAGCTTACGCACTAATTTGATTTTAAAATGAATAGTAGCATATGTACTTAATACACGAACTGTGATTGGACCGTTTCATTTCATATCCATCCTAGAACTGATATGAAATATATCCGTTCAGTTACCTGGAATTGCCTACTTATCCATTCTGCAGACTGTACAGAAAACAGTAAATTTACATAAGGGAGTAGAAACAATATATATCAATTATTGAAATTCTCCATTTTATTTAAAATAAAGTGAAATTAGATACTAACATGTATCTTGACAGAACTAACATATTGTTTATTTTAATTTACATACTTTTGTTTTCCATGAATAATTTGATAAATTGTAAATTTATAGTAAATTATACAAATTTTTTTTAAGATAAATACCATGTATATAATTAAAAAGCTTTTTTATGGCTTTTCAAATGGTGTAAATATATATTGGACATTATTTTAATCAAAATGTATACATTTTTTTAATTTTGATTACATTTTGGACTTACGGTTTTTGGACAATTCTGAACAAGTTTCATTAACAAAATTTTCCGATAAAAATATGCCTAATATGATTTTTTTATTTTCCCCGCATATATTGGTGCTGCAGGTGGCTTTGCATTTGTAGGAGGCGAATGCTTTTCCGGTCATAAGTAGATCCTAATTGGTTCCATACTTAAGTAAAATTTGATTCAAATCGGAAAAAAATGAAAAGTTATTGGGCTGTTACCATTTCAAGTGAAACACACTGTATAAAAGCCAGTGATAAAAAAAGAATTGAATTAAAAATTTTTCAATACTTAAATGACTCTGACACCCAACTTGCTTCTCAGTAAAAACAGTTTTTTATCGGTTTAATACATGCCTTGCATCATCAGCTGTAGAAAGACTCTTTTCATTTACTGAAATTATAAATGCTCCTAGAAGAAATGCATTATCTAATGGAAATTTCGAAAATTTGGTGCTATTGAAAGCTAATAGAAATAGATAGATCTCAATTTTATTATTTGTACTTGTACTTACCTAAAATTATTACTATGTTTTATATACAGTATCGGAAAGTCCTGGCTTAGGTGTTGCATAGTTTCAACGACTTAACCGACCGCCCACAATAAAGGCGTCTACCAGAGCTCCAGCAGAGGGGCAAATAGTGACACGAATCATCAAGCATCAAGGCGGAAACAAATTGAAATTCCACAGACAGGCTGTCCACGCACATGTGGTGGGGAAAGCAGGTGGCACGATTGTAGGATGTGTTATATGATAAAAAAGAATAGAATAGTTGCTTCACTCTCGCTTGCTCCTATTGCCCATACTAAAGCGAACATTTTCCGATAGTGTATAAGTTGGTTTTCTTTATTACTTTCCTGACATTTGAAGGGAAATCGACCGCAGCAATATTTATTTTTGTTGGTTTTTATATTTATATAATAATAAATTATTTTTTCTATTGTTTTTGAATGATGCTGAGTTAAAGAAAGCTGTTAATAAATAATAATAATAAGAAATTATTAAGAGAAAAACTTAATAAATAGAATTTTTTATGGGTATTGGAAGAACTGTGAAGCATTAGAAATATGTTAAAGTACTTGAAATACTTGAGTATTTGAAATACTTTAGAGTAATTGAACTACTTTGAGATTTGAAGTACATAGTGAAGTACTTCAAATAATCTGAAATATTTGAAATACGGTACTTGCGATTTACTTGAAGTACTTTCGACAAGTATTTGGTATTTGAATTACTTTGCTTCAGGTCATAGTACTTGGGAATTGGAGCAGCAAGTACTTTGTCAGGTACTTGGTATTTGGTACTTCAAGTACTTTCATTGGGTACTTTCAACAGCTCTGGTAGTAGGTCCTTAAAATGTGTGATCTAATTGATGCACTGGTTGGTGGGAGGTCTTCTATGGAAACGTTTTTCATCTGCCCCATCTGTTTTTCCCAAGTGTGTAAAGAAACATTCGTCATTCGTCCATTACTCTACAAACTTGTACGAGATATTTTTCTGCTAATTGTATCGACTGCTCCATTACTTCACTTGAGGGAATTCCGCAGTTTGTGAGAAATGCTTCGTATGAACTTGCCATTCCAACATGTTTTGTACTTACTTTGCTAGTGCGGTCTAGTCCAGTTAGGAAGTGTAAAGCAGGGAGTACATGGCATATTGCAATTTGTTCAGCCATTATATGAACGGGAACTTGGTGCGTCGTAGCTCCAACACCTAGACGAATTCACAATTTCTTCAATCCAAGATTCTTGAAGGTAGTCCAATGGTATAACAGAAGAACCAAAACGTCTGCATCATTCGATAATACCATCACTCTCTGATACCCTCTGTTTGTTGCATGTTTAATATGGGGCATAATTATAGTTCTTGGGATTGTTTTAAATCGGTTTGCTGTGTGGACATGTATATGGTTGGGTTAGGAAAAGATGTTGCACTATATATTGCTGCAATTTTCTAGTAGATACTATTTGAAACAGTCTTGAAGTTTGACGTTGTGGGAATTAGAAGACCAAAATTTGTCTTTCCTACAGGAACAGGTGTTGCATTTTTAATGGAGTGAAGGTTGATTGGTCCACATGTTCCTCGACGAATTCATTCGAAACTCTTTGGCGACTTATCGAAGTAAGAGTCAAATATGAAGTCAATTCTTGCTGCTGTATTTGCTATAATAATTTTCACATATGAACAGATAGCCTCGCAGATATCTCCAAATGTTTTTAAATCTTTCAGAGAAATCTTTCTAGCGCAGCCATGAAATCCACAATATAACAATTTGCAAGATTTTATAAGTTTACTGAACTGCCATTTGTTTCGGTTAATAATTTTTCAAGTTCTGAGAACAGTGTGTTCTTGTTTGTCTTTGTAAGGAACCCGTTTTCATCGAAAAGGAAAAAATTGTCAACGATCTCATATTTTAGCAGTTCATTAATGGTAGAATAGTTGAATAATGCGTTGAGCCATAGCTTGTTTTATAGGTGTCTTGGATTTTACAGTCTGTTTTTTTTTGAGGATGCTATTAATAGGTGGTAAATTCGTCCTATGGATGGTATCTGAAATATTAGCTTTCTTATTAATGAATCTGTATTTCCTAAATGTTTCATACGTTTCATTTCCTATAGTGAAGACCTGTAACCTATTTTTCACAGCATCTTCAACTCTCTGTTCCGTAATAATGTTCTTTTGCACCTGGAGAAAATGGGGTTTCGTTATCTGTAATGAAATTCATCATAGTTTTAATCTTACTTTCCATATTCTTTGACATAATTGATGATAATTCTTCGTTCATAATTCTCTGAATTGGCAACATTCCTGTACATATTACTTATCTTCAATGCAAAGAGAAATGATTTCCATATCCACTAATAATTATTTGACATAATAGGTATGGTTTCAGTTTTATATATTTTAATTTTTGTTAAAAAGTTTTTTTAATTTCTTCAACGTGTTCAGCACCCTTAAAAACATGTAAAATGATACCTCAAATGCTTATTCAGTGCATTTTCAGTAAGTATCAAAGATGACGTCCATTTTCCAAAATGGCCACTCGCACAGACTATCATCCAATTTTTTTTCAATCACTACACGATTACCAACAATACCCAAATGGGTTAATCTCTGGTAAATGAATGATATACAGAAGTATTCTCAGCAAATGGACTATTAGGTATGGTGCTACTTAAAAGAATGACATTTTGCTGTTTTTATGTGGTTGAACAGATGCCATTAATTTTAGGTATAGGGAATCTTTAAATTTACTGTAGAATCTAAAAGAAACTGAAAATGGAGGCATTCAATTTAAAATAACAAATGTCGGGTCAAATGCCACTATTTTGAGATATATTTTTGTTGAATAGAACCATAGCCAAATTGCCAGATCAATATTATTTCTCTTCCTCCATATATTTCTAATAGACCCATGCAGCAATTTTAGTAGTTTCTACGTAGTAGGTACCATTAGTGGAGTTTCCGGAACTAAGGATTGTTACGTAATGGGAACCATCCTTCTACTAAGCATTCACCAAAATGGGGAATAATAATTAAGTAGCAAGTTACTATTCCCTTACTTCTACCGTTACCGTGTCGAGGACTAGGTTATTACGTAAACGGGATGTAACCAAGTAGTAGAAATGACTAACTTTTTGAACAGCTCAGCTGACCGAAATGAGAGTGCAAACTATATATTTGGCTCTCTGTTATTCGAATAGCAAATTAATGACTTATTGAGTTTGAGCACATGATATGTCCAAGGTCCAAGTTAAGGTGATTATATACAACATGCATAAGCATATATTATTAATCATGATGTTTTGCATTTACCCTGGGTGTGGATATTAAAACCACCACTTGTTTTCTGTAAAATGTTATCATGATGCTTCGATAAAAAAGACGCCCCCTCGAGAAAATGGTTTTTTCGGAAAAAATTTTTTTTGCAAAAATTATGTGTACAAGCAAAACTGCAAATTTTTTTATGGAAAACGTTTTTTTTTAAATTTTATATATTATAAAGCAATAATCTATTTATAAAACATATTTGTAAATGACCATAATAAAAAAAAAATTATTGAGTTATATTTTTATCTGTGTCAATATGGCGTCTTCGTTCAACAACATAAAAATGGTTGCAAAAACCAAAATTATTTCCCTACAAGTTACATTTCCCATAAAGTAGCAGATGCCACCAACGTTATAGTTGTTGCTACTTTAAAAGTGGTGACGGGAACTACAACAATTTCACTGTGTAGTTATATTTACCTAGATGTAGCAAATGGAACCAATGACGGCATAAGATCTTGGTAACTATTGCTATCAACTTATTTTCATGTTGGTACAATTGGCAGATACGAGATAGGTAATTTTTTTTTTTAATTGGCAACACGGTTATAACTGCTAAAGTGTCACTGTGTGTGGTGATGTGTGATGTGGACAAGGACACGAATGTGGATTAAAAATAACAATTATTATATTTTTACCAAGTACTTTTTATTATCTGATATTAATTAAGTTGTTAATAAATTTGTGCAAATAAAATATTTGTTTTTTTACTGAAAACGATGTACAATGTATGTCTTGTAAATATATTTATTAAAGTAAGGTGTGTAATAATAATGGAAAAAATACATGAGTTTTCTTTCATATTTTAGTGATCAGTTTACATTTAATTTCATTCAAAAAATAGTAAGTAAGTATTTATTTGAATAGGAAAATCCTAATATACAAATTCACTTTTCTAATGTACTTACAAAGAATCATAATTTATACATAAATAAATAATACACGCACTTACACACTCAGACTAATTCATATCCAAATAAATTAAAAAATAACGAGGAAAAAATACCTATATAAAACAAGTGGAATTAATCAATCGACTTTATGTAGCTTACAATTTTATGTTTGAATACAGGTAGAGAGATAGATTCCTTTCATCCTCTGGCAACTTGCTATATTGATCGGGGCCTTTATATGTATAACATAATTTTCCTAGTTTGACTTAGATTTTGCCTTGGTATATAAAATTTGTTGTTATTTCTTGTGTGGTGTTGATGTATTTGGTTTGCATAAAATATAAACTTATTTAAATACTTGGGTATTAAGTTATTTAAAATTTTGAAAATAAATACCATAGCCATGGAAAGCAATCTATTTTTACAGACACCCACTGAAGAGAAGAAAACATATGCTGGATTGAGGTATATAGGCTGCATTTTAAAATCACTCTCATTCCTCTATTCTGTAGTTTTTGAAGGGAAGTTATTTTATTTAAATCGAAGGAATATAATAGACTGGCACAGTAATCGAAATGAGGTTGGATAATGGTGTTGTAAACTGTTATTTTCGTTGTCACTCATAACTTTTGAGATATTCTAGAAAAGAAATATAGTTTTTTTGCTATTTTTTTTTGTATGTATATTCAGTTCAATTTATTGTACACAAACAATGTCTTATGCAGTTTATACCGAAATTGTCCGTTCCCCATCGACACAATATTTATTAAATTTGGAGTTTTTAATCGGCAAATTCATTTAATATGCTCAGTGGATCACTAACTGAACCATCTGTGTTTTAAAGACAAGTTGTAACTTTCGTGCAGTACACAGTATCACTAATATCACTGCAGACTGTTATAGTTTTCGATTACTTTTCTCCTTGTGTTGATGGGAACACTTTTGCACTTCTTGCCAAAGATGATGGTTTTGCTGTGGAGAAATAATCTTTCATGTTTGCATCATATTCTGAAGAATCACTATTTCTCTACCACTGTTTAACTGTTTTTTCAGTTTTCTATAAAACGTGGATGAGTGCCGATAAACTTTATTTCGCTTTTACTGAGCATTTCAGATGCCGCCATTTTATTCAATGCCAATAATTATATAAATTGTCTTAAAAGTTAATATTACTCTATAGTAGATTTTCAAGGTATATGTAACTTTTAAGTCATTTTCAATTAGTGGGGAGTAGTAAAAATAACTTCAAAGTCCCTATGTTCGTAGAAATAACCTCATTTTTACTCGAGATGTCACTAATAAGTTAGACAACTTTGAAGTTCCAGAAAATTTCCCAACAACGTACCGGGGGCTTAAAATTGCACACTTGAAGTTATCGTTACTTTGAAGTGGTCCTTTGGTAAAGCTGTGCAGTCGGCATTACTACCAATTTTCACTTTGCAGTTGAAGATGCTTCAAAGTAATACAGAGTAGTATCCGCGACGTTGCAGATTCTCCAGCAGTTACTTGAAACAATGCCTAAATTCAGTAGAATCTACATAATTTTCACTACAAATGCATACCACAAAGTAAATATTACCCTGAAGTCGCAAAATTAGTAACAGTTATGTCATTCCTACTATATTAAAGTTCCGATGCCTCAGATGCCAGTTCCCATCACTTTGAATACTGCTTGGAGATGGTCAAAATGAATCCACCCTGTATACATGTTTAGTTGAGTAGTAGTGAAACGACATGTGTTATTTTGTTTCACTTTTAACATATTTATATTTAATGTATGTCCGTAGCAGATCAAGACACTGATGTAAAATGTATAATAGTATTGTTGGGAGTCAAACAAAACCTCCACCTGCCTAACTGAATATAAACAATATCGTCGGGGAGTATTCTGTATTTTTCCAAGACGACAAGGAAAATTTCCAAACACCAACAAAGGGACTCATTATCATCTCCTCATCCGACTGTGCCCACGGGGATATTTTAAATTAGACTCTTTAATCCAAAGTCTTTGTGTGCCCAAAGCCGTTAATGCAGACTACAGACTATCCGGCCGAGTTATTAAAATTTTAAAAGAGCTCTATCCGTTGATTGGAGTTTACGATATAATTATAACATAATCAAGATAGCTCAGAATTTGATCAACTTTATTTAAACATTCTCTTTTAAACGGCTTTTTGCTGGTAGAATCTCGGCTTTGTAATAAATCAGAAATTCAGTTAAAAAATAATTAAACCAGCTATTGATTTTATGTCAAATAATGAATAATGACGTAGACCCACGTGTATTGTACTTGTAATTAATATCATATGCTTATTTTACAAAATAAACACAAACGATTTTAAAGAATGATGTTTTCATTTTATCACTAGAGCAAAATCTGTAAATCTATTCCTGACGTTTGACAAAAGGTAACATTTCAAAAACTATTACGAATGGTTTCTAATAAATATTTTCGGTTATTAAGTGGATACGATAAAAACACGATTATTAAAATTGACCAGTTTTCACAATTATATTCTTCTTTTTTAGAATAGTACAGGTAGTACAGTAAGTGAAGCTTTTAAATCATAGCCCGAAAACGATGTAATAAATTTCCAAATTTATTTCTTCAATATGCTTCATAAAGTATGTACATAAGAATCTATATTGTCATTTTTCCTGCTGCATAATCTGATAGATAAAATCAAATTATAAGAAAGAAAGGTCTTATACACTTTTTCGCTAAAATGTATATTTTTTGAGATATTGCGAACTGAAAATTGCAATTTTCACCCCCTAAAATCAGTATTCCTTGACACTTTTTTAAAATTACTAGAAAAATGTGGACTTGAATAAGAAAATGCAAGGGAACAAAATTAAAGCATTTACGAAAACAAATCGAATGGTTTTTTTCTTTTTTTTTCTCCGATAGTTTTGGAAATATGGCATTTAAATGGCGCCGAAACGTTCATAAAAAATATACCACGTTAAAATATAAAATTACTCAAAATATACAACTCCGAGAAAAATTTTTATTCTTGTAAAAATTAAAGGTATTAAAATTTTCTTTCGATTGAGACGGATTAGGACTTTTTATAATGAAAACTAAAAAAGTCACAGACAAAAAGTAGCGCATTTAAAAATGTTTCTTTAGTTTTATTGCTCCAATTTCTTATTAATTCAATTTCTTTAAAAATTCTTCTAGATATTGTTAATGCATATTATTATTAACATGCTCAAATTTTTTAGAATTTTTAAAATAGTTATTTTTCATTCTGTACCCATTTTCAATCATGAAAATTTTCATATTTTTTTTTTAAAATCGGGTTTTTGGAAATAGCTCAGAAAATACTTTTTTTATAAAAAATGGTAAGACTACAAAAATGAAGCTTATAAAAAAACGAATAGTTTTTCTTTTTTTATTTTCCAACGACAAACTGTTAGAGATACGGTTTAAATATGGCGCTTGAGCGCATACGCAAAAATTATGTACTTATTTAAAATTGAAATATCTCAAAAACTACAAGATTGATAAAAACATGATCTTCTTCTTCTTATGGCGCTACAGCCCAAATCGGGCCCTGGCCTCCTCTGACTTCTGCCTCCATGCCTGTCTATCTTCTGCTGCTCTCTTCCAGACTCGGATCTCTAGCAGGTCACGTGCATCCTCTTGAACTTCGTCTTCCCATCGTTTCCGGGGTCTCCCCACTGGCCTCTTTCCGTGCATTCGGCTGTTTAAAGTTCTTTTTGGCAACCTCTTATCCTCCATTCTGACCACATGCCCTGCCCACTGTAACCGTTGTAGTCTGATGAAATTTGAGAGTGGGGGTTCCTTAAAGAGATAATATATTTCGTAGTTATATCTGGATCTCCAGATATTATCTTCCTTAACTGGTCTCAGTATCTTTCTCAGTACCTTCCTTTCGAAGATATCGAGCCTGCTTTTTATTTTTTCCGTCATGGTCCATGCTTCGCTACCATATCTTGCGATAGGTCTTATTATTGTCTTGTACACTCTCAATTTATTGTTACGGTGGACATTTTTTGATTTGAGTATGTGGGACATTGCGAAGTAGGCTTTATTGGCTATACTTATTCTTCTGCAGATTTCTCCATCTTCTGTACCGATTGTGTTCAGTTCCGCTCCCAGATACACAAATTGGTCCACTGACTCGATATTATCTTCTACGATCATTTGTGCTACTCTGTTGTCCTTTTTTTGTATTAGTGTTTTTGTTTTCGTTGTGTTGATCTCAAGGCCCATATTTCTGGCATGCATTTTTAATTCCGAGTAAGCTTGACTTGCTACTTCTGCTCTTCGACCCATGATGTTGATGTCGTCCGCGTATGCAGCCACCTGTAGAGTCTCGTTGGTCAGTAGATTGTCTTTTCCAATATCCGCCTGTCTTATTACGTATTCCAGGGCTAAGTTAAAGATGGTGGGGGCCAGCCTGTCTCCTTGTTTCAAACCTTTGGAGATGTCAAACGTGTCACTTAATTGATTTTGAATACGTATCGTGGCTACCGACGTCATACATTGTTGTTTTAATCAGTATAATTAGTTTGTGCGGTATCTTTAGATCTAGTAATATCTGGTACAGTTTGGTTCTGTTGATCGAGTCATACGCTTGTTTGAAGTCTATAAAGATGTTATATACGTGTCTATTTCATGTTCCCAGGCTTTTCGTAAAATTTGCTTTACTGTGAAGAGTTGATCCATCGTGGATCTGCCACGCCTGAATCCTGCTTGATATTCGCCAGTCAGAGGTCAGTTTCTCCAAACATAGAAGACAAACAAATCGACACAAGGTTCACTTTTTGCGTGCGTACAATTTTTATGTTTAAAATAAGCAAAATTCCGGTATCCAATTCATTACGCTGCAATTCTCCCTGAGCTCACAAATATACCAGTTGATGAGGCGATAGAACTAGCTCGGGAAGAATTGCAGCATAATTGATCGGATACTGTCTTGGCAGATCTGATGGAGCTTTGGATCAAATAGACCTACTTCAAATTCAGTGAAAGCCTATATAAACAAAAAGATGGAGTAGCAATGAGTTCATCTTTATCACCAGCACTCGCCAACTGCCAATTAGAACAGAAATGTTGGTTTCGATATGTGGACGACACTTTCATTATATGGCGCATGACTTTGAGGAGCTGGAGAATTTCAAGGACTACCTAGACAACTTGCATCATAAGATCTAATTCACCATGGAACTAGAAACAGATAGCAAACTCTCACTTCTGGATGTTCTCTTGTATAGGAAGGATAGTAGAGGATTAAGACACAAGGTATACAGAATACCGACGCACATCGACAGATATCCACACGATAACTCTCACCACCACCCAGCACAAAAACATGCCGTTATTAACACTCTGGTACACAGAGCAAAGCAAATTTGTAAGACGAAAAATGTCCAAGAGGATTATCGGACTTTGAAAACGTTATTACATAGAAATGGATACAAACCAAAGGACATAGACATAGCCATAAAGAGGCAAGATAAAACCAGGACCGAAGATAAAAATAAATACACTGCAATAGCCTACCTACCATATACAGATTGTACGGATATGATCGGAAGAGTTTTCGAGAAACAGAATATGAAAGTAATATGTAATGCGAAACAGAAGGTTGCACAAGATCTTCCCAAATATCAAGGTCCAGAAGAGCTAGAAACACCAGAAATATAATATAATATTCCATGTACCTGGGGTCAAATTTACATAGGAGAGACCAAACGACATATAAACATCAGACTCAAAGACCACATTAGCCATATAAAGAATGGAAATTCTACAAAACGGTTGCCGAACATTCAGAACATACCGACCATTTAATAAAACTCGCAGAGACAAAGAAATGAGCCAACACCAGGAATTATTGGCCAAGAAGATACGGAGAAGCCATTGAAATAAATAAACATCCGAATAACTATAATCGTGACACCAGACTACAATTACCAATAACGTGGATGTTCTGTTCCGATGATTCAGAATCTTGATAACCTGAATAAATAAAAGGTCAGTCCAACAGAGCTCACTTCGCTTGAGAAGAAGACCACGACACGATGGTTGAAACGTCAAACACTCAACAAAGTCAACGCGGAAGAAGACCGGGAAACTAGCAGCCACAAATAAATACCACCGCTTTTTCAAGTCTGATATATGCATCAGTAACACCGAACTGTTATAGACGTTTTATGTTGTAAATGTACCTTTGTAGAAATATTTCTATAAAACTTCCCTCTCCATTTGGTACCTTTCATTTATTACTTATCTGTGCTGCAGGGTGATCACCCTATATTTGATTGAAATGTGATTGTCCTCTATCACATTTTCTTCACGAATATATATTTTTAAGTTGTTCACTGTGCATATTTTTTAATAGAAGTATATCCTTTTCTTCTGCGGAAATATCGTCTACTACCAAATATTACATTTTTCCGTCAAATTGTTTTGTTGATATATCGTCAAATATATTATAAATATATCGTCAAAGATGAATACCAAGCGGCACACATATTGACTGGAATTGGGATTGGGATGGACTGGGATGGACTGGATTGGAATTAATTTTCATAATCCACATAAGGCATTTGACAATTATATTTATTTTTATTATATTTATTTTATATTTTATATTATATATTATCTATTATTATTTTATATTTATTTATTTATTTATTTATATATTTATTTTTCTTTTATAAAATGTGTTCTCTTGTATACGTGTTGTTTTTTATCTTGTTGTTATTTGTTTATTCGTTGTTAATGTACAATTTTTATTTATCTGTTCTTGACTTACCATATATACATAATCTGTATCATTTATTACAAATGGTGAATAAAGATTATTATTATTATTATTATTATTATCTGAAACGCGAAAATCCGAAGAAATCTCGGAGTGACTTTTTCGCGATTACAATACTTTCCTTCGGCAGGCGAGAGAAATAAAAATAAAAATTTAAAAGTTGAATATATTTCTCGACCATTAAAACAATTTTTGGAATTTTTAAAATAAATTAATTTAAAGTTATTAATGATCGTAATGAAAAATTATATTAAAGAAATTTTCGCACTACGTACTCAAATTTGTCTAAGTAGAACCGTAAAAATTAAACATTTTAAAGAAATTACTCCTGAACTACTCTATTATACTTGTAATGCCTTTCCTGAGCATAAGTTGAAATATATTCAGGGCAATTTTAACGCTTAAATAGGTATTACCGGCAGAGAACGCATTAAAATGTTATAGCTAGCACATTAAATGCAAATTTCTCCGTCCCTTTTCATAAAGCTTACCTCTAATGGATTTGGTCCGTAAAATGGTTAACCAATATCTTGGTTTATTTTCTTACAGATGTATAGTGTATAGAGTGACATTAATCACAAGAAATGTGATACGTTATAAGAGCAAAAGGAACGGTGTCTCTTTTCATATCTCAAATTAAATATGCAATCTACCGACTTAGTGGCTTAATGCTTACGCTTTAGGCTAAACCATGAGGTCTTGGAATCGAATCCTAGCTAGGATATGCATGTTTAGTGTCGTTTTTAATGTCTAATCGGAACGTTACTAATGGACTAGGCCGCGGTTGATTGAAACACGAAAACGACCCATTTTTGGTCAATGCTAAAAATTACTTAATAAAAATACCATATGGCGACCCTGTCTGCTCGTTGCCAACGTTAATATTTTTTGAATTGTATGCATTGGATCACTTCATTTAAGGTTACGAGTTTCGAAATTAAAAATTAAGTAATGATTCGACGCACAACGTACCTAAGTGAAGAATGGGAGGGATTTGAGATTATTCAACGGGAAAACGGCGAGAAAATAACATATTAGAGTGGCGTGGTGAATTTTACCAGCCTGTATAATCTTCCCCCCATTACTTTCATGGTATCTGAAGATAACTGATTATAATTTTATTTATCATACTGTGTTAATGAATTGTGAAGTAGACAACCTGGACAACTTGTAAGTATGAAACTTTCAGTAAAATTCGTTATTGGTCGATTAAGGAAATTAACTTTCTAATCCACTATTATGGATGGTGAGGGAATAGCTATTATTAAACTCCGCCAGGATGGTAATATAAATAAGGCGATATTCCAATATTTAAATAATTGACGTCCTGGCATTTTCTTCCATCATATTTTAGTGGTATACTTAGTTCAACACTTATATACCCTCCTTTTATTATTGCCTTTATTATTTCCTTTTATTTGGAGAATACAATTGTTCTTTTATGGGTTTCTACATCTCTTTTTTGTTATATATTTAACTGTTTTTATGAATGTTTCCATGTCCCATACTTTTATTAATTTTGAGTTCTGTGTGTCATTTATCTTATAAATTCATTCGATTCATAATTTTCTTCAACATCTGTTATCATTCAACGTTAACCTGTTACCATTGAATTTATGTTTTTTATGTCGCTGACTTTCAGGTTTGTACTTTCTCGAAGTTTTACAAAGCATTTCTTGTCTTTCAGCTTCTAGAACAATCGTTCTATTTTTTCGACTTCCTACTGTCTTTAGTCTTCCTTGTAAATATATAACGGTTATATGTTATTTTATTTCATCCGCTGCTGTGTGTTTTCCTGATTCGCTGCTAGTCTTACAACGGGTTCGGTTTTCTTCATAATTTTAGATATTTGTCATTTTTATAGACGCTTTTCTTTTTCCTCTATTCTTCGTTCCGTTCATTGTTCGTCTTTGCAGTAACGCTTACATATGTTTTTATTGCTGTTGTTTGTTGACTTCTTCGTTTCTTTTTTTCTCATCATTTCTTTCATTGTATTCATTTCCTTTTTTATTTTGTTGGTTGTGACTTCTTGACTACTTACCATTTTTTTCTTTGTGCTGCCGTATTTCCACTCTAATTATTTTTTTCTTGTCTGTTCTTCGAAGTTCAAATACCAGTTCCAGCACAGTTCTGAGCGGCGTACATACACCATCTTGTGCCACTATGTGTTCTGTACTGTTGTTGCTTCTTCAATCCCCGTTTGTAACTCTTATCTGTTCTTCTTCGGATTTGAAATCGTCTGAGTTGTATCTCAACTTCTTCGTTTCTCTATGTCATTTATCCCCTTTTTCTCCTTTTCTTCTCTTCGTACTTGCGGTGGTTTTTGTTCCTCACTCTTCTGTATTGCCTGTTCTGTTATGCTTCTTTCTTGTTTTTCTCTTGTTTGTAAATTATTTGCTTAGATGTTCTCCGCTTGGGGTTACACTAGGACATATGCTTTTCTTGTTCTTTTGATTTTTCCTTCTCCATCTGTTATTGTTTGTGTTATATTTCTTGGTGGTAGTGATCTTATTAACAAGTCTTTCCTTTCAACTCTTCCTATTGTTATACTCTGCTTCTAATTGTTCTAGTTTTTGTCTTTATTTCGTTTAGTTTCCTTTTTTAATTTTCTTCTTCCTTGCGTATAGTATCATCAACCATTTTAATTCCCTTTTCACTTTTTATCCTGTTTCTTTAAGTTTCTTGGTCAATCTCGTAATTGTGACTGGCGCCTCCGGCAGTTCCTAGAGTTCGCGTTCCTCACCTCCCATCGAAATCTCCTGGTAATTTTCTTATTCTTCTTTGGTTTTAAAGGCGTCATTGCATTGTTTTAATATGTCGTCTGTATATTTTGGCCTTTTTAAGTAGATTTTTTCACTATTTTACATCTTACTTTAATTATGTATTTTTCACTTATAAGTTCTACCTCACCGTTATTTCTTCACTTCCATTAATACTAATAACTAATTACGTTAACGTACTGCCTCAATGTAATGTTTCCTTCCTATAACTAAACTGTTGTGTCCTATCACTTTTCCAGAATTGTTCCAATCCACTATTCTAGCACTTCCAATATCGATTCCATAAAATTACTTAGTGCATTCCTGTTCTACGCGTTCTCTTAATTCCTCTCTGGTTGCAGCTTCGATAGCATAAACTTTTTGCTTTAAGTGTCCCCATAAGAAATAGTCTACCGGAGTCAGGTCTGGGGACCTTGCATGCCAAAACCCTGGACCATTACGACCTATCCACCTATTAGAGTAATGGTCATTCAAATGCTGCCCCCCGCTCGCAAGCAGAGTCTGCTCCATCGTGTTCGTAATGAAGTCCTCTAAAATTTATGTCTTGTAATAATTGTGATAATATATCTCGCAAAAAATTGAAATACATTTCGCCATTCAGTGTACCATCAAATAAGTGGGAGCCAATTAAATTATTATCATTAGATAATAATTTAATGGGGGTTTAATGGGTGTGGGCTATTAAGCCCACACCAAGCATTTATAGAAAATTTGCATTGTGTATTTTTTATGAGATGCCATAAGAGGATTTTTATCTGCCCATAAGTGACTGCTAATGTTAATACCGTCTCTAGTAAACTGACACTCATCAGTAAATGAAACTCTAGAAATTGTTTTTCTGTGATTTAACACCCAACGACAAAATGCTTTTAGAGGAATTTCATCTCCTGCTTCAAGCCTTTGAACTATTTGTAAATGAAAAGGATACAAATCTTCATTTTTTTTTTAAGTTTTCCAAACTCCTATATGAAGGATTCCTAAAGCCACACTTACTCTTCGCGTACTAATAGAAGGATTCTGTTACACCATTTCTAGAATTTTAATTTCTTCATTTACCTCTTGTCTATTACGCCATTCGCGCCGCAATGGAGCTGAAGGAAATTTCCCATATTGTTTTGCATGGTCATAAACAAACAAAAAAAGTTGATTTATTGGGAATTCCTCTATTAGGAAAACGTCGACGATATAAACGTCGACAGCCCTGGAGTTCCCATCACAATAAACGTAAACATAACTAATATCAACATTAGTAGGTATGCTTTTAGAGAGCAGAACATTTACTAACGTAATATTTTGTCGAACTCCTCTACAGATTTCCTTAAATTTATAAGGAATAAGAAAACAGACTGCAACCAACAGCTATTCTCCGGACTAATGCCCCGGTGAGCGCTGGATTACAAATTACATGCCTGGCCGCGTTAAGTGCATTAACTATGTATTGCCACAAAACGCCAAAGCTTCGATTGCAACAAACACCAGCCGAAAAACTTATTCCTACTCAAAGGAGCTCTCGGACCTACCTTGCACTGACGAGAGCCAACAGCTCGAAACTGCATTTTGTAAGTGGTGTGGAGTGACTGGCACGAGAGCTGTTAATAATAATCAACAAAAATATATAAAGAGGCCGATATATCAAAATCTGTAATATTTAGCATGTCAGTATCTACAGTGTGTCCTACTTTTCACGGTAACACCTTTGTAGCTCAGTTATTAGTCACCCAATTTTAACCAAGTTTGGATGGGTGTCAAAGACCTTTATTATACCTCTTTTTTAAGCAAAATAAAACTTATTTCAGTCATTGGCGTGCATTTTTATTAAGAAAGAAAGGGTCAATTTTCCGAGAAATTATATTAGTCATTTTTTTATTGAAAAACTAATGCAATATTAAATATAGATGATATGGAATAGTAGAAAAAGTGAATTTAAAGAGAAAATGAAGAATGACTTTTTTTCGGAAAAAATTTCTTTACCAATTTATTGATTATTTAATATTTAAAATAGGTAATTTTAAGGGGACCGTTATTCGAAAACTAAAAATCAAAATATTGTTAAATTCTGGATATAGTGGTTCTACAGCATGCTGATCAATAATATTACATTAGTTTTTCAACAAAAAAATACCTAATATGATTTCTCGAAAAATCGACCCTTTTTTTCTTAATAAAAATGCACGCCAATGACTGAAATAAATTTTGTTTTACTAAAAAAAGATATTATAAAGGTCTAAACTTGATTTAAATTGGATGACTAATCCCCTTTATCGCTCCCTTAAAACTTTCTAACGATGTACCGATGTATACTGTTTTATTTCACAAAATAAGCTACCGGCATTGCAAAATTACCTTTATTGCGGACACTCTGTAAGCTAACAATGCTCAAAAAGCTTTTCGCGTGTTTTGCTGATAATACTGCTATCTCTGGGGACCGTAGGATACTAATAAAATCTTTACACACAGTTTTGTTTTAAGAAATTCCTTTAGAAAGAGCGCACAGAGATGCCTTAGATTTCCCACAGGCCCCACTACTAAGCTCCCTTCTCAATGATGCTCTTTTTATTTCGAATTAACCGTGGAAACAGATTCAGCGATCATCTGGTTTGGGAATTTTCTAAAAACATTTCATTATTACGTAGCTCCCAGGGAGAAAATTAGGTGCAGCATTTAAGCCGAGCCTAAATTCGTATACTTAAAAGGAAAGATGCGAGATTTTCAAACTTCTATTAACGTCACTATCGAAATATATATAATTTTAATCTCTCATTTAGATAGGTATCTTTCTCCTAACAAGGTCAATCATTGAACACTGCTGGGCGAAGACAACAGTATCGTCTGAAAAATGCCAAATATGAAAATTTGAATTATTATATGAAATATTTATTTTCTAATAGCCAATAGATTAAACTTTAATATATCAGAAAGTTTATTTTTTGAACGTTGATTGTATTAAGTTAGAGAATTTCGAATCACCAAGTTCAGTAAAGTTCAAATAAATTCAGTTTTGAGCCAGGGTTATAACAATAATAATATTCATTTGTCCATTTGATCACTACACAATAATATAGGACAAGTCAAAAAGTTAAGTATAAAATAAAGGAATAAGAAAAAAATTAAATAAGTACAACTTGCACTTTAAACATTAAAATAATGTAATAAGAACATATATAATATAAATCTATAATTACACATTCACTCATCGACTTAATATTTTCACACACTCATTCTGTAACAGTTCAAAATTAACAATTAAAAATATAGTAGGGAATTAAATATATTTTAATAAGGATACAGCAGGTGAACAATGTTATCGTTGCTTATTTAACTGACATGCAGCGAACAGGCCTCGGCACAGTAGCAGAAGTCTTCTGAATACACTTGCCTCACCATTTATCAGGCCCACTACGTTTGGTTACCACTTGCAACTCCATGCATTGCATTAAATTAAATGTTATCTCCATTGGCACCTTATAAAATCTCTGGATCCCAATTGTTTACGTTACTGCCTATAACAAATACAAGGTTATGTTGTAATCACATTATCAAGTAATTAATTAAATAAAGGACTAATAGATTACCTGGATATTATAAGGTATAATAAATATTTAATAAACTAAATTCGTAACTGTTATTCAAATTTGTTTTGATTGGCAAATGTCAAAATTTAAATTAGGAATTTTATTATTGAATCAATGGACAGCCTGATTTGCAAATTGGCGCAAAATCACACTTTTTGCTTTCAAAAAGACAAAAAAGGAGGAGACATTTTTTATTTGGCTGGTTGCTGAACAGGGAGGTGTTCTCCAGATGTTAATTTAAATTCCATATTAAAATAAATCAACCTAATAAGAGCCAAGGTCAGTAATTTCTTTTTTTTAAATAATATTTTAAATTTTAAATAAATATACATACCTTGGTAGTTTTAATGGGAGTAATACTTTTTAGGTTTTTTTGTATGCCCTATGATACCACCCTTCAGCCTCTATCTGCTCTTATGTTGTGCCAACTGGGTATAAAGCTGTCTATATGAGCCATTTAAACCCCCATCTAGATATATGCACAAGAGATTAATGATTAATTATTGGTGCCAGGTGGTCTAATGAAAATTCTTGCCTTGGGTGCAGAGCTTATTTTTTTGGAATCGTAATCACTCGTAGACGGTCTGCATGTGGTAAGCGGAACGCTGGCTATTATTTTACCACAGACGGGTGAGTGTTTTTCTTCTTTTTGAACCTGCCAGATCGTAGTGCCATTACGTTCGAAAGAAGCAACTTAGTCTTCAGCGACACAAAGGCATCGTATATTGGTACATTTGCCTGTATATTGGTCATCGTTTATTTATTATTCGTTATTTTATTTAGTGTATACTTATGTCATTTTATTTTTTATACTTAATCCTGATATAACTTCTATTTTTTTATTTTGTCATTGCATATGTAAGCCAAAAACAGCTGTTTGCGGTCCTGATGTTTAAGGCTAGATGATATATTCTGCAAATAATTTTTGGCTACATTCGACATCTGACCGATGTGGTCCGCCCACTGTGGTCGAACTGAACTTGCGGTCGAACGCGTCAGAATTTGAAGTATTTTTCCAATCTCCATAAACGTTAACCCTAACCTCAACAATCGGTATTTTGACTTTTTTAACAGTGATTTATCATGGATTTGTCATGGAATTAGCTCGTTGAATTTCATATTCACTTAATCGGACTTTAAATTTTACTCCGGTATGATGTGTAATTTCCACAAATGTATATTGTTCCTTTATTTATCAGACTTATTTACTGTCGCCATTTTAAGACTGAAATTCAAACACGTCGAACGATTCTGACCACACAAGTCGGGTTTTAAAATGTGACCACATTGACCACTCAGCTGATCAAGTCGGACCATACAGTCCGAACGCTTTTGACAGGTCCGACCGTGGTAAACCCGCCTATCGAATGTAGCCTTTATACTATTTATATCATACTCTATACAATTTATATAATTACTTACCCATATACATAAGTATATTTTCCGCTATTATTATCTGTGATAACTGGAATACCTCCACTTGCATCGTGATACTTTTGTTTATACTACCATATATTTCTATTATACTTTTTCTTTGCAATTTGTGTTTTGTCTGCTCATTCCCTACCTCTACCAATTAACCTTGGCTAGCGCCCGAAGTTTATAATAAATTTCCATCTGTTCATTTAATATATACACGCTACTTTTGAAATTTTATGATTGACATAAGAGACCTTGCCCATGACCCGCTGTCGACATATGAGCTGCCGAGTAGCCAAATTTTTAATGATCACTTTGGACCGTTTAAATTTGGGCGTGACTGTTTACGTCACAATGTATACATTCATACATAGCATAATGTATACGTCAAATAATATTCAATATTAAGTAAATATGAAAACGTATTGTATATGTAATTGAAATTGAAATGCGTGGGGTTAAAATTATAAAAATAAAGTCTGTTAATAAGGAGCTCGCTAACCGAGTAGTACGCTTTACCAATGAGCAGTTCCTTGATACGTTTTTTAAAAAAAAGTAGAACTTAACAATTTGATTTCTACAGGTAGTTTATTATAGACCTTAATTGCTAAATACTTTGGACAGTGTTCATAAAGCGTTGTTTTATGTTGAGGTATTTCTAAAATATCGCTATTTCTTGTATGATACCGATGAAATTCGTTGAGAGTTTGAAAGGTTTCATTTTTAGCATATAAGAGAATAATCATAATAAATATGCAGGGCAGAGTAAGAATATTTAAATTTCTAAAATACTCTTTGCAACTATCTCTTGATTTTATACCACACATATACTTGACTGCTATTTTCTGTAGTTTAAAAGCTCTCAAACCCCCATATGAAAAACCCCAAGCAGTAATTCCATACGAGAAAATTGAATGAAAATTTGCGAAATAATATATTTTTAAGACATCAAGGTTTCTTAAAGATCTGGTCAATATGTGTTCCCCACCTACAATCTTCAGAAATGTATAAACCTAAAAACTCAGTTTAATCGGCTTGTATAAGTGTCTTATGAGAGATCATTACATTCAGGCTTTTATCGAAGGACGCCAAGGTGTTTTTGAAACTAATAAATACAGACTTGCCTGTAATAAAAGTCTATCATTGGTTAGCCATATGTAAATACTTTCTAATTCTTCATTATTTCTCTGAACAACACTATTCAAGTTTTTATCCGCTACTACCATTGATGTGTCATCAGCAAATAAAAATATGTTGTGGGAATTTAAGTTATTTATCTAAGTTATGAATAGCAAGGGTCCTCTAATCCCCTATTTAGTCATCTTATCTAAAAGAATTTTATGAGAGACTAGGTCAAACGCCTTACTAAGATCTAGAAAAATACCAGTAGTTTATGAACGTTTTGATTTTATTTGATGCATATTTTTCAAAAACTTTTGCAAAAGTATTTCAAATTGCCATTGGCTTATAATTATTGATGTCATCAGCATTTCCACATTTAAATATGGGTACTATTTTCGCAAGTTTTAAGTTATCAGGGAAAATTCCATTACTGAGAGAAAAGTTAATCAAATAAGTTAGCGGTTTAGTAATAAAATCTTTAACATCTCTTTATTAAATTTGAACTTATTTCTTATCCAAAAATCCCCTAATACCCATTTTCAAATTTCTAAACTCGACAGATCTCGAGAAACGTCTAATACCCACTATCCGCGAATAACCCTCTGTATGTTTTTCAACTGAACTCAATCTAAAATCAATACCATTTATTATTATTTATTGTCATAATACGCCGGAATCAAATATCGAATCAAAATGTCTGTGTGTTTGTACGTATGTGTGTGTAGGCTGTTTCTTATAAACACTGTCGTGTTTTATAATTTTTAAGCAAGATAGCAATTTTTGATTAAACTTGTATTTTCGTCCGTACTATGACAGAGGTAGATGCACCAAAGGGCATAGTAAATAGCATGTAAAATCTGCTCCCAAACAAATTTTTGTTTTTTATCAACTAAATATGATTTTCTCAAAATTTCAAACCTGCAGCCGCCATATTGGAGGAGTGGTGGAGAGTTCTTTGATTTTAATTTTTAAAAATTTTCTCGGATACCGTTGTACGAAAAAATCCGAAATAATTCACAGTGGTTACTTACATGTTGCACTATTTACCCAGTTTTTTTCATAATTTTTAAATGCAAATCTCGTATGCAAAAAAAAATTTGCAAATTTTTGAACACAATTTTTTGGCACTTTTTGAATGAATTTTTCATCGTAAATTACTCATTTACCAAGGCCTATTCTCAAATTTTTTCATATTTTTAAAAAATGTGGAAGATAGTTAAAAAGACGAAAAACTGCATTACCGACCATTCTCTTATACGTGCCTCACGATCATTTGGACGCATGTCTTGTTAACAAATATCTAGTTTTTCCACGCTTATAAGTGCATTTTTAACAATCTGCCACCGTTATAGATCATTTTAATAGTTTTTAGGTGGTGTTTATAACGTTTTTATTACCTACGTTCAAGTATATGTAAAAACCGCTGCCCAAGGAATCATTACACTAAATTACAATTTTTTTTCACGCCCTTAAACAATGGGGTGGGGGTGGTAATGGGGGTGGTTAATGTCAAAAAATGTTTCGAGACCTTAGCTTCTTTTGCATATATAAATACCAATTTTGTGGACTCTTACCTGCTTGATTTACCAATTTACCCCAATTTACTCCCCAACCCTTCTACGGAATAAGATGAAAATATAATCTAGTTTCAGATCCCGTTATAGTATATACGTGTACCTAATTTAAAGTCAAAGTCTTAAACGGTTCCAGAGTAATCGTGCACACAAAAAAAAGTTACAGAGAGACCGACAGACAGACCGACAGAAATTTTTTTTCGCTCAAACTTAAAATCTTGACGTTTCATGACATTCTAAGCCTATTTGAACAATAAAAATTTTCGACATTTTTTTTTCTCGTTACTATACTACCACTGGATGTGGAATTAATTATTCTTCTATTAATGTCCGATGGAAAATCACAAGGTTTATTCATTATAATTTAACTATCCGATAGTCGTACAAGTTATCAACAGTTTCCAAGAAATAACGTTTATAAAAATGAGGGCATGTTAATATTAATAACTTCTGTAATGATGGATAGAAAACTCTAATTGTATGACGATAGTAGTATACGTATTAATCCCCTCACTCACCGTTTGAGGGATGAGGAGGGGTTGGAGCTAAAAATGAATATTTTTCCCGTGATCAGCGACCCCGAAAACGGGGGGGATACGCGTTTGAACCGAATCATTTGAAAAAAAAAATGATTTTCCACCTCTCGGAGGGTTTAATCAACCCTAGGCCTATTGTCTGAATTCCACTTACTTTATAACCCCCTCCTATGTTATTTCAAGTATAACCCGTCGATAAATCACTCCCAGATCCGTTTATATCTGAAAACATAAAGGGATCCATAACAGGGGTGGCCGTTTCAGAGGGTTGCGGCAGTCAAAAACTTCTCCCACCACTTGTATCGTGTTCAGCATCCTCGAAAACGGGCGGAAAGGTAATCTCGTCTGTGTACGAAATATTTACACTATTTTTGCCTTCATTACATAGAGTAACATGCGTCCAAATGATAGTGAGGCACGTATAAGAGAATGGTCGGTAATGCAGTTTTTCGTTTTTTTAACATCTTCCACATTTTTTAAAAATATGAAAAAATTTGAGAATAGGCCTTGACAAATGAGTAATTTACGTTGAAAAATTCAGGGTGGCCTTCTTTCTTAAAGGGCCAAAAAATTGTGTTCAAAAATTTGCAAATTTTTTTTGCATACGAAATTTGCATTTAAGAATTATGAAAAAAATTGGCTAAATAGTCCAACATGTAAGTAATCACTGTGAATTATTTCAGATTTTTTTGTACAACGATATCCGAGAAAATTTTAAACAACGAAAATCGAAAAAACCCCCCACCACTCCTCTAATATGGCGGCTGCAGGCTTGAAATTTTGGGAAAATCATATTTAGGGTAAGCCCCTTTAAATAGTTGATAACATACAAAATTTTGTTTGGGGGCAGATTTCACATGCTTATCCTGCTATGCCCTTTCTCTGAAAATTCTCTAGTCAATAATATTCCAGAATTACGGAACGACTCGATACAGGAAGTGATACTTTTTAGAAACTTTATTAAGGGTTTAGAATATCAATAGCTGTACTACGTATATGTCGATTTAGAATGTATGGTGCAAAAGGTAAAAGTAGAAGCCCTGACTGTAACATTTTTCCACTCGTTACTGAACGTAAATTAAAATATTTCAGTTCAAATGAAAAATAAAATGGTGAAAGGAATCCCGCATATTTGTTTCATGTGTATTTGAAAAGTTTCTACGCCTGACTTCTTTATCTGCCCCAAGCCAATTATTGTTTGCTGCTTTTCGTCGAGTGATTCACAGAATTCTCTGATGTTATATATTAGTCTGTTGAGAGCAATGTTTCAAAACTCCGCGATAATTACGGTAATTAAGATAGAAATTGCTCCTGGCCTAGTAATTATTTAACTGTAAAAAGAGCTCGTATAATTTAGCTTGGTAATATAAAAAAATAATGCAAAATATTTAATTACACTTTTTTCACATCGTTATTATATATACAGCACCTAGCTGAACTGGGTAATTATATTTTTACTGGAATTAAGGATTCACCATAAGTTATTGCACAAAGACCAATCCGGATTGAATCATTTATGTCAGGCGGCTTTGAAAAAATAATTAAGTATTTTAAATATTCCATAGAAAAAAGGTCAAGCTGTGGTAACTGTCTTCCTTAATTTATGAATAGAGCTTTCGACGTTGTCAATAGAGAGCTTTGACTAAATGAATTTTACCAGGAAATCGGAATTGTTGACACGGCGGCGTATCAATGGTTTAGGTCAAACCAAAATAAAAAATGCTAAGTCTGAAAAACTGTCAAATAATAACGGAATTCCACAAGGCACCATGCTAGGGCCTATGCTTTTCACGCTTTTTATTAATGATATATTCCTGATCGATTCAAAAGGATGCAAAATACATCTCTTTATGAAAGATACTATCATATATTTATCTATAAAGCAAGTTGTTCAAAAAATAACAAATACAAAATACAAATACAAATACATTTATTGGTCTCATAAGCTACAAAATTTGTAGATAAGACAAGTCAATAGAGATAGTTTAAAACAGTAATTACGTATATATAGAAATATAAAAATTGTAAAAATTGGACATTACGATAAATTAATTAAAATGTTTAAAAGTAAACATCAATAATTTACTTACAGAAAATCGTACGTTTATATAAAAACATAAAAATTGTAAAAATTGGACATTACGATAATCAATTAAAATGTTTAAAAGTAAACATCAATAATTTACTTACAGAAAATCCTGTAGACTGTACGGTTCAAGATTACATATATAATCAAATGTATAATTTTTAAACTTTTTAAAATTTGTACACTCTTTAATGTGTTGGGGAAGCGCATTATAAACTTTCAGACACTGATAACGCGGACAATTTTCAAGAAGTGTTAGACTGTGAATGGGTAATGCATAGTCGCCCTTGCATCTGGTATTATAGGGGTGATGTTGTTCGTGCTCTTGAAACTGGTTACTGTGTTTTTTTACATATAAAATGCATTCATAAATAAATAAACCCGGTATGGTTAGTAAGTTGTTACTTTTGAAAACTCCCCTGCAGGAAGCTAAAAAGCCCATTTTATATATGATTCTAATTGCTCTTTTTTGTATAGTAAAAATTTCCCCAAGATTAGAAGAACCACCCCAAATAGTTATTCCATACTTAGTTTTGCCGTAAAAGTTTGAATAATATATGGTTTTAAGCACCGATGTATCAAAAGACCTTGAAAGTACTCTTAATGCATAGCAAACGGAATTTAACTGTTGACTTAAATTTTTTATATGGTCGTTCCACTTTAAGTTCGAATCCAAAGTTATTCCAAGGAGTTTTATACTATCTTTGACAGGTATTTGTAAGTGCCCTAGTAATAAATCAGAAGGAAAGTTCAAATTCGATTTGTCAGTTCTATAAAACATACCATTGGATTTGGATTCGTTGAGTATCAGTTGATTGATACAAAACCAATCTCTCAAATTTTGCCAAATATCCCCGGCAAACTGTTCTATGTCAGAGATATTCTTACCTCTAATGAGGATATTGGTGTCATCGGCGTAATTCACAAGTCTGAAGTTGTTGTTGTTTGGGCATACGTTGGATAGATCATTTAGATAAACGACAAAGAGAAGGGGCCCAAGCACACTACCTTGTGGCACTCCTGTGTTATTAGTGACAGAATCAGAAACGTATTTTTGCCCATGAATCAGAATTGATGTTTGTTGAGTACGATTTTTTAAGTAGGAAGAAAACCATTTGTGTGCTGTGCCTCTGACACCAAGTTTGTTCAACTTATCAAGTAAACATACATGGTTTAAAGTATCAAACGCCTTAGATAAGTCAAGAAATAGTCCGCAGGCAATTTCCCGACCATCCAAGGCGCTTATTATTTCATCAACAAAATTAAAAAGAGCGGTATCTGTGGCCTTATTCTTCATAAACCCGTGCTGAAATTCATTAAAAAAGTTGGTACTGTTTAAAAAGGATATCAGTCTTTTGTACATTAGACATTCAAGTATTTTTGAAAATACGGACAATAAGCTAATTGGACGGTAGTTTTCCAAATCATTAGGGTCACCCTTTTTATAAATAGGTAGTACCAGTGCTAATTTTAAAGTCTGTGGAACACAGGCACACAAAAAAAAAGTTCAAACCCAGGAGACCGTCATATCATTTCCGAAGGATTTTCGGGCGCTGAACACGATGCCGTGGTCAAAATATATTACTTAAGGGCAAATTTCGGAGATAATCGCAATTACTTCCACATCCAGTGGAAATATAAATAGTAACGACAAAAAAAATTTTAAAAATTTTTATTGTTCAAATAGGCTTAAAATGTCATGAAACGTCGAGATTTTAAGTTTGAGCGAAAAAAAATTT
This sequence comes from Rutpela maculata, assembly GCA_936432065.2. Lineage (NCBI taxonomy): Eukaryota > Metazoa > Arthropoda > Insecta > Coleoptera > Cerambycidae > Rutpela > Rutpela maculata. The sequence continues at coordinate 4,683,940 of OW386286.2, forward strand.
CGGTCTGTCGGTCTGTCTGTAACTTTTTTTGTGCGCACGTTTACTCTGGAACCGTTTAAGATATTGACTTAAAATTTGGTACACATATGTACTTATTTATTTTTGACATTCAGATCTCAATAAAAATATTTTTTGGCCAGTTTTCTACAAAAAAATGGATTTAAAAAAAAATATTTTGAGGTTTCTGGTTCTTGTACATACACTAAATCACATTTTTTTCCATCCCCTTTAATAAGGGGGTGGGGGTGGTAATGGGGATGGCTAATGCCAAAAACTTTTTTGAGACCTTAGCTTCTCTTATATATACTAAATACCAATTTTATGAACTCTTACCTGCTTGATTTACCCATTTACCCAAAATTTACCCCAATTTACCCCCAACCCTTGGACGGAACAAGATGAAAATATAATCTAGTTCCAGAACTCGTTAAAGTACATATGTGTACCAAATTTCAAGTCAATATCTTAAACAGGAGGTCACACTGTATACACTGTATACTTTTTTCTTATTTTGTTATAAAATCAATCAATCATTCAGTCTAGTACAATGCATTATTCTGAACAAAAAATGAAGAATAGATTTTTTTGATTTGGGAATCCGTTTTACAAATAAAAATTAATTTTGGTTGAAAAAATTGTATTTTTGACAGCCACTATCTGAAACACCTTTGTACCCACTACGATGCAATCTTGTACAAAGGGGTTTCTAAAGGTGCTGATTAAGAATACCTTAGTATTTTTTTTTCTAAAAAAATCCCTAATACTTTTTTTTGAAAAATCGGCTTTTGAAACCTTCTTAAAATCGCACGCTACTGACATATCACATATTATCAAGTTCAAAGAATCACCTTATCGATCTTTTCTTACCACCAAAATTTGAAGTTAATCAAGCATCAATTAACGGGTATACAGAGGTGTTGCGATCTTAAGTGGGTCACACTGTACAACCGTGAAAATATGATTTTAGCTCGTGTCTTATAATGTAAAAATATACATTTCTTTACAGATGAGGTGGTGGTGGTGTAGTTCTTACACTTTTGACTCAGAATCCAAAGGTCCCGAGTTCGAAACTCAAATGGGGTATGGTATAGTTTTTTTTTTTATTTTTACTTTATTTTACACTGAGTCTTTTAACAACTGAGTTCGTACTATAAAATTAAAAATGTCCAAAAACTAACATTATTTACAAGAAAAATGCGAAGAGTATCCTATAGAATGTGTAACAATTATATAAAAAGTTCAGTGAACAGGCGAATAGTACGTTTTTAGCTTGTTATTATTATTATTAATTCTTTTCAGTTTATTTTATTTTTTGTTATGTTAATAATATAATATTATATTCTGTAACAAGGTTAGAATGAAAATTCGATACGAGTGGAAGATTCTGAACGCGAGCGAAAGCGAGCGTGAGGAACCACAATACATGCAAAACACATAAGAAGCAAGTGTTTCAGAATAAATATCTCAAGAGTGAGAATTTTTACTTTCTATTATTAAAAATGATTTCGGAATTATTACATTCTATAATGGTTGTGGAGAAAGTTATATTATACGCCTTACAATAATTGTCAAAGTTATTTCCTGTAAATGATTTACCGATATATGAATTTCCATGTTTTCTTAATTTTGGTGTCTGGAAAATGGTAACTCCTATCAAAATAGTGAATAGGAACAAAATTATAGAAAATTTTATGTACGTTGTTTTTTATGAAAAAAGTTTTCGGCCATCTTTTTTAGTTTTTGTGTTAAATGACAAAAACATCATTGGCAACAGTTCTTTTTAACATATGGGCGCCATTTTGAAAGTACAGACAGTTTTTTTTTGGGACATGTCTAAAATTGTTCCTTATTTAATCTTTATGAAAAACATTGTCCCCAAGGATAGGGGGAGGGAAGTGCACGTACATCTAGGGGGCTCCCCAACTAATAGTACTTTAAACTTGAAGCTTTAGAAATATAGCACATTGAAAAAATTAAAAACTTAAAAATCACTTCGTTTTATGCAAATTTTTAATGAAATAGTAATATCCCTTATTTTAAAACTTACTTATTGCAATTCAAAGCAAATATAATTAATTGAAGATGCTTTCTATTGCACACATATTTCTTTACATTTGCACTTGGAAAAAGAAACCATACAAACAGAGCAATAGCTATATACGCATTTTCTGAATGAATTCACCTAGTTAGAGTATTTTATGACATATTTAAATTCGAACTCCAATTACCCGTATAATTTGATAGCAAGGCATCAGAAGCCCGCGCTATCCTATTCCTAGTTTGAGCAAGTAGCAACTGCCGAGGGCGCTAATTGCCTCATTAGTTGTAATATTATAGGATGGGCGCGAACACCGGAAGTAAAACGACGATGTACGATGTAATATCCGGTTCACAAAAGCCGATCGGACATAGTGGCATTATTTCCAGTGACTGGACCGCAGACGTAATTACTTGGTCACGAGCGTAAATTAGTATTACATTTTTTATAGGTGTATCTAGTCAGTGTCACAAAAAAATAGATGTGCCTAGACTTCAGAAAAGTATTTTGTTTAATTTCATTTAATGAAATAAATTAGGCAAGGCAGAAATTAGTGTAATTTTAATAATAATAATAATATTAAGTTGTTTGCTAAGAATGAAGCTCAACTAAAGCAAGAGCTAGATATCGCCGCTAGATAACTTGGAAACGAATTGTTTAAGAAAAAAAGTCATTTCTGATTTTCTATTTAAAATCACTTTTTTGGTAAAATTTGAGGTCAGTAACTGAAAATTCAAAATGGCAGATCCAATATGGCCTCTCAAAATCCAAAGAAATATGAATAATTCTAAAGAAAATATGCCTATAAAACAAACACTGAATTTTTAAACTTATAAAGAATGCCGTATGTATAGATAATTTTTTTGTGGATAACATTTGTAGTAAGAGGTATTTTTTTACGATTTTGTATGGTCTCGAAACTTACCTTTACCTCCCCAAATGGTGATATTTCAAACGTCAATATTTTTTATAATATAATTTTTATTTTTTCATTTAAGTGTGTCACAAAGGTTCCGATTTATTCTAAATGACCCGTGTAATGCTAGAAAAATAGAAATACCGTCAAAAATATTAAATTACGTGATTTACGAGCAAATAAAGTTTATCAAAATGGTTTCTGGAGCAAAACTCATTTTTTTCAAATGGGACCATTTTGGTACCACGGTACCATTTATTAGTACTATGAATAAGGAATTTATTCATATGTCGTATTAAAATGTGCGATAAATACAAACAAAATTACAGGTAAAAGAAAATAAGAAATACAATTTTGTATAAAGGGCATAGCCGGAAAAGTAGGGTGAAACGGCCCCGGCCCTATCTTCATTGAGAGAAGGAATATAGTTAGCAATAAGTGAAGGGAACAATTTTGCAAAATATTAACGCAGAAGGGTGCCGCGTTTCAAAGGGTGACGAGGAGGATGAAATCCAAATAACCAATTTTTTGTGCCAAAACGCAGCAACCGAAAAGGAGGATTCTCAGAAAAAATTGTCGGTCAATTTGGGAAAGAACTAAGGGCGAGAAAACATCGGTATACTCAAATATTTTTAAGGGTAACTTCCCCTCGTTGCACCACATTCAAAATTTTTTGTAGCGTCTACTTTCACCCTCATATAACATATTTTTTTCGCAGCGTGGTCGGAACATTACGTCATAGTGAAAAAAAATCACGTCCGTGGTCTTTCGAGCCTAGTAGTCTATGCATAATGAAGGCAGAAAGGGTGTAAATATTTCGTGCAAAGACAAGATTACCTTTCCCTCCTGTTTTTGAGGGTGCTGAACATGATGGAAGTGGTGGGAGAAGTTTTTGACCGCCGCAACTTCCTGAAACGGCCAAAAACCACCTTTTTTATGGATTCTTTTATGTAAACGGGACTAGGGAGTGATTTATCGCGAGTTATACTTGAAATAAAATGGAAAGGGGTTATAGAGTAAGTGGAATCCAGACAGTACGCCGAGGGGTCGATTAAACCCTCCCGAGGGGTGGGATCATTTTTTTTTTAATGATGCAATTCAAACGCGTGTACCCCCGTTTTCGGCGTCACCGATCACGGGAAAAATATGCATTTTTTAGCTTCAACCCCTCCTCATCCCTCAAACGGGCAGAAACCACCCCACACACACACACCAAAAAGCATGCTATACAGGATTTACAGGTATTTCGGCACTTGATCGTTACTCTTCTGCATATCCCTTTATCTTTCACGGAAGAAAAGGTGGTAGCGACCTCTGGGGTTGCTTCAACCATTTCAAGGGGTGTAAAATTCATTAATTACACTTTGGATCGTCAATACGCCCTCCCCCGTTTTCGCAGGCGCTAATCACGATAAAAATTATAATTCATGAATTTTATACCTCTTGGAAAGGTTGAAGCAACCCCCCGAGGTCGCTACCACCTTCTCTTCCGTGAAAGGATATGCACATGAATAACGATCATGTGCCGAAAAAAACCGTAAATCCTGGATAGCATGCTTTCTGGTGGTTTCTGCCCGTTTGAAGGATGACGAGGGGTAGGAGCTAAAAATGAATATTTTTCCCATGATCAGCTACCCCGAAAACGGGGGGATACGCATTTGAACCGAATCATTTGAAAAAAAAATGATTTTCCACCCCTCGTATCGGGAGAGTTTAATCAACCCCCTAGGTCTGCTGTCTGGATTCCACTTACTCTATAACCCCTTTCCATTTTATTTGAAGTATAACCCGTCGATAAATCACTCCCCAGACCCGTTTATATATGAAAACATAAAGGGATCCACAAAAGGGATGGTTTTTAGCTGTTTCAGGGGGTTGCGGCGGTCAAAACTTCTGCCACCACTTCCATCGTGTTTAGCACCCTCGAAACGGGAGGGAAAGGTAATCTCGTCTTTACACGAAATATTTACACTCTTTCTGCCTTCATTACGCATAGACTATTAGTTTCGGAGGACCACGGACGTGATTTTTTTTCACTATGACGTAATGTTCCGACCACGCTGCCAAAAAAATATATTATATGGGGGTGAAAGTAGACGCTACAAAAAAATTTTGAATGTGGTGCAATGAGGGGAAGTTGCCCTTAAAAATATTTGAAAAGTATACCGATGTCTTCTCGCCCTTAGTTCTTTCCCAAATTGACCGACAATTTATTCTGAGAATCCTCTCCAATACTTGTACAACATATATTTTTTGCAAAATTTTCGGTTGCTGCGTTTTGGTACAAAAAATTGGTCCTTTGGATTTCACCCCCCTCGTCACCCCGTGAAAAGCGCCACCTTTTTACGTTAATATTTTGCAAAATTGTTCCATTCACTTATTGCTAATTATGTTCCTTCTCTCAATGAAGATAGGGCCGGGGGCCGTTTCACCCTTCTTATCCGGCTATGCCCTTTGAGGCGTTTTGAACACAATTAAGGGTGCCTGTGCCGTGCTTAAGAAAAGGCCTTGATAGGCCTTTAGAGACAACATTATAGAATGGTACCAGACTATTGAAAACTCAAATTTTTTTTTTATTTTCGCACAAGTAAAAAAAATTTCTTTTTTTAATTTTAAATAGCCTAGTACCATTCTATAAAGCTGTCTCTAAATGTTTTCAATCGGTTCAGGGATGAAGGAGAAATTTTCGAATTACGTTCACGAAACCTCCCACCTTAACAAGAATTTTAAACAATTTTTAAAGACACAATATAAACATCGGTAAACCAACAAATGTTTGACAAGCTAAATATTTCATTGTCTTCAAAGCCACCTTAGTTAGTTACTTCTTAACATTTAATTAAAACAAAATTGTATTTTTTTTAAGCTGTAATTTTGCTTGTATTTATCGCACATTTTAATACGACATATGAATAAATTCCTTATTAATAGTACTAATAGGTAAATGGTACCACGATACCAATATGAGTTTTGCCCTAAAATCCATTTTGATGAAATTTATTTGCTCATAAATCACGTAATTTAGTATTTGTGTATGTTATAAAAAATATTGACGTTTGAAATGCCACTTGTTTAGTTACTGGTATCGTTGGATTCAAAAAATTTTGCAAAATTCAAAAATGCAATAATATACAAGATGTTCCATTTAAAAATCGAAAGTTAGTGAAACTTCCGGCAAAACCGGACGTAGAAAAAATCACTTGAATGTGAAAAAGTACCGCTTATTATGTAGTATATAGGATATCCCAAATTTCAATCATCTTCAAAACTAAAGGAGAAGGGGGGTGTACCATGATTCTGTTACACCTGGTATATTAACAAAAAACATTATTCGAAAATAATTTTCCTTAATTACTGACTAATTACAGTAACAAAATTGCGACATTTTTATTAAAATTTTCAAAGCATACATTATTTCGCCAACTTGAGTGAATAATATTAAGACATAACTTACTCAACTTTAGCTTTTTTAAAAAGTTATAATGTAAATATACTGAGAAAGATATACCAGCTATAAAAGAAATAGAAATTTAAGAAGTTTAAAATTGTCCCATGTACATTTACTGAACCATTTCCTCCCTTAGCGATGTCATTCAGACGAGATAAAATTGTGCATATAATCTCACTTTACGCTCATTTATATTTTACACAATAAACATAAAGTTCTTAAAAGCTTTTCTTAAGATTTCTCTTAGCTTAAATACACTTAAATTCAATACTAAGTTGATTTCTTATCCAACGATATTCAGTATTTGAATTAAAATTTGTAAAGTTCTTCCTGTCCATAGACAAATAACTTTGAAAAGCTCCATGTTATTCTAGCATAAAATTTCTTAATGTATTTCTGCATAAATAAAAATTCTAAGCTTATTTGAACAATAAAAATTTTCAATTTTTTTTTGCGTTACTATATACCGGGTGGCCACGAGAACTGGCCCAGGTTTACGGCTCCTTTGTTTATGAACCAACTGTTTTGAAATTTGGAGCATGTATATATAACGTCTTTATTATTTTCGTAAAGGAATATACAATAGTTACATAATATTTTCTTTCCTTTTCGAAGTTTTACGAAAATAAATGGCGAAGTTCAGTTTTCCACATAAAGAATATGTGGTAACTGTTCTTCCTCTTAACAGAAACAGAATTATTGGTCCCATATTTTTTGATGGTTCTTTATCTGGAGAAAGGTATCTTGAATTCCTCCAAAATGAAATCTAAAATAAAATTAACAATCTACCTCAAGATTTAAAAAATAATATGTACTTTCATCAAGATGGGGCACACAATGCCCATATCGTTCGCGATTTCCTAAATGAAACTTACGAAGAACGGTGGATTGGCACCAATGGTCCAGTTAGGTGACCACCTAGGTCACCTGATCTGACTCCCTTCGATTTTTGTTTGTGAGGATATCTTCAAAATAAAGTTTACTCCAGACCACCAACAACATTAGAAGACTTGCGTAATAGAGTAACACAAGCATTTCAAGAAATTTCGAACGATGAGTTAAGAAATGTTGTTCGGTGTACTTTAAATAGGACACAACTTTGTGTTGCGAAGAACGGGAATCATTTTGAACAAATAATTGGACATTGACAATGAAATTAAAAGTTTTAAAATTATTTTTGATAAAAATGAAAATTTCGCAACGAGACAAACAGAATTTGGTCAGTATATTCCAAAAGTACCAAAATGTACAGGGTGTTCCATTTAAAAAATCAAAGTTTATGTTATTTCCGTCGAAACCGGAAGTCGGCCATTTTAACTACATATGTCACTAAATCGCAAAATAAGTGTTATATACATTTTCCAAATTTCAAAATAGTTGGTTCATAAACAAAGCAGCTGGATCGGTTCTCGTGGCCACCTGGTATACTTCCACTGGATGTGGAAGTAAAGTAAAAACCGCTGCCCAAGGAATCACTACTTTCACATCCAAATTCTCTATCCAAGTCACTCACAACGAAAAAACTTTGTATGTGGAAATAATTGTTTATGGAACTTTAATAATATAATATTTGAAATCCTCTACCCCAAAAACCCATAAAACGATACCCCACATCGGTAGTGGGGTAGAGGTGGTCACAGGGGGTGGTAGTGGGGGTGGATTAAGTAAAAAAATATTTTGAGGTTTCTGGTTCTTGTACATATACTAAATCACAATTTTTGTTCATCCCCTTTAATAAGGGGGTGGGGTGGTAATGGGGGTGGCTAATGCCAAACATTTTTTTGAGACCTTAGCTTCTCTTGTATATACTAAATACCAATTTTATAGACTCTTACTTTTTTGTCATTACTATACTTCCACTGGATGTGGAAGTAATATATACAAAATATATACAAAAGTGTGTTAGTAGTTTAAACCAGAAGTATTTAACTGTTATTTAGTTAAAGCCTTATACACTTCTGGAATTTATGCATTTAAAAATGTGTTTAAAATATTCAAAACATATTCAAAATATGTTTTAGCCGTCTTCCATGCCATCTAAATGCCCCCTTAAGTCAAGATTTTTCCGGATAAAGAAGACGAGGCCCTACAGTTTATAATGAAGTCCGAACCACTTCTTGGTGATAATGTTTTCGCTGTGTGGGACTCGAACCCACTTCGCTAAGTATGTTCAGAGTATAAGAGCTAGACCACTGAACTACTGTCCCTTCTTAATAAAAAAGCACTCTTGTATAGATTATTGACAAAAATGAAATCGATCGGGAATGTCTACATTTTCGGCGCGATTTTAGAGCGAAAAATGCACAATTCCAGTATTTTAGTCCGTTGCTAGGAAACTATCAGAAAACAGACCGGAAAAGATCCGTTGCCAAGCAACGATCAACAAAGCCGTACGGGAATGTTACTTCCCGGCCTAGGCCGGGAAGTAACATTCTCGTACGGTTTTTTTATATATATTTTAATATGTTAATATTTTTGATTTTTATACGTTTAAAATGGTATTGATTGTGATTTCAGAAAATTTTTTTTTAAATGTTTATATTTTTGATTTTTATACGTTTAAAATAGTATTTATTGTAATTTCAGAAAAAATAGTATGTGTATTTCGGTGTGAAAGCACATTTCCAGACTTCGATGCTTGTTGGCCTCGGCTGGCGCCTCGGCCAACAATTGCATCGTCGTCCGGGAATGTATCGCTTTCACACCTAGATACACAATATACTATTTCTTTTACTTTTAAATTAGTAAAATGTTTTATTGACGGATATTAACCGCCCTGTTTATTATACTACACCGTACACCATCACAATGTAGTCATTTGAAAAAGAAAAAAAAATTACTTCCCTCACTCACTCATGAGATGAAAAAATCACTCGCCGAGAATTCTTCAGATTTTCACGCTTAGGACTATGTAGATTACGAAAATTTAGGTCTTTCAATTCTGTCACTACGTTCGTTTGTCTGTCTGTCTGTTGGCGCTCTATTTACTAAACTAATAATTGACGGGCAAGAATAATTGGTAGATAGTTGACACTAGTGTTAACAAAGAATTGGGATATTCTTCTGGTGAAAAATATACAAGGTGAACACCACTATAGTGGAAATAATATTTGGTCGCGAAATAATTTCAATTATTTTTAATATACTCTTATGATTTGGCTATAATCTAGAGTGAAATAATGTATTTTCACACTTTTTGTCACTACTACCATAAATATACATTTTACGCGCAAATGAATAATTAAAAAAGTATAGTGTTTTAACAATCGTGGAAATTTTTCTTATTTCAAGTTTGTCAATGATGATATTCTTTTGAATTTTACAACCTATCAAAAAATTCCATTTTACTTTAATATACTTAGTGGTTTACCTAATTATCCTCAAAAGTGCTTCTAGCGTGACATATTTTGATGTGTCCTAATCGATCCAAAATAATATAAATGATGAATATACTGACCTGAAACAAAAAGAACATAGTTAAAAAAGATACGTAATGTATATGTCTAGGTATGTGAGTGGTCACTCAGAAAGGATCCTACTTGAAAGGTGAAAAAATTGATTTTTTGTTTTTCGGGTTTAACCTCCCCACAAAATTGTGGGAGGTTACTAAAATTGGGCCAAAATCGAAAATTGATAACATCAGATCTTTACGTTTTGAGGTCCCATGAATCCAAAAAAGTGGTTTTTGAAAAATGTCTGTGTGTGTGTATTTGTATTAGCACGATAGCGGCGAAACTACCAAACGGATTTGGATGAAACTTTGCATGAGGGTTTCTTTAGTGCTCCAGAAGATATAAAAAAGTGTTGGTTGAGATCGGATTACGTTTAGTGCCGTTTTGGCCCAACAGGTTGTTTATTTTATACTAACTTAAAATTTTTAATCGAACCATTGAAAAGTAGATGAAATTCTGATTTCAACGATATATAACACAAGCATGTCTTCGATTTGGTTTCCGTGAAAAAAATTAAAAACAGAATAACAATCTATAAATAGAGTCACGCTGCTTGTGAATCATATATTTTAGAACCTAAAGTAACTCTCTGAATAACTTAGTAATTAGATTTGAAGCGCGAGACTATGAATTTTAAACTTGAGGTTTGCAGGTTCAAATCCCATCGATCGCAAGATTTTTTTTTTTATAGGAAATAATTATTTCATTTTAATAAGTATAATTAAATGAGATCGTTAATATTTTGTGTTATTTTGGGCTTTAGAGATTCACCGGGTGGGGAGGTTCCAGCCGTTTGCAGTAGCTGCCGATTTTTTTTAAATGCATTGGATATTTCTATATACAGAACATTTTTATTTCTAATAGTTTTCCAACTTCGAAATTTTCATTGACATAAACTTGAAAATTAGGGATTGCAATTTACCGGAAGTTTTAATAACCGGTAAATCGGTAAATAAAAATGTAAATAACCGGTTAACCGGTATTTACCGCTAATTTTTAGAATGAATGATTAGGGTGGCGAAAATGGCAATTTTCTTTTTCCATGTACTTACAAAATTATCTAAATTTAACAAAAAATATTTTTATATACGTGTAATTAATATAATGAACAAACAAAAGGTTTTTTATCAAAAGGAAAAAATATAAATGAAATAAATTTAAATAAATAATTATTCTGTAAATAACAAAAATGTCAACTTAAATAACAAAAATAATAAACATAAACTCAAATAGGGCATTTACTGAATACTTAATCTACAAATACAGTATTTTTTAAAAATAGCCCGTTAAAAGGGTTAGTTTTCCAAAGCTGTATCTGTTAGTCGTCTGATATTTGTGTATAGAATACCACCAGCTAAAGATGCCCTTCCGCAATCGATATTGGTAGGTCGATAAGTTAATAAGAATTGGTAATAACATACTTCTGTTTTCCACGGATATTTACGGCAGTGAAATATTCAATTTCCTGTCGCAAGATATTTTGAATGTCTCTTTTACTTGTATCTCTTAGGGCTTGGTGTTTGGGTTTTACTTTTTACAACATTATTTATTTATTGTTAAAAGTGCTCAGTGTTGGGACAGTCACTCTGTATTTAGTGAATACCAGTCACTGACATAAATAGAAATGTTGAATACGTGACATACTGTAAGTTCAGATTTTACTGAAATAACCGGTAAAAAATTTAAATAAAAGGTAATTATCGTCATGTGTTTTTTATTCTGTTGGCCGGTTAACCGGCTAACCGGTATTGCAATTCCTATTGAAAATGGCATAGTAACATTTTCTAACTTCAAAAGTTAGAGCCCAGAAAATTAAAATTTAGTGTACTAGAAGTCAAGGTTTCGAAATTTTTTGGCACCAGCTTTCATTTTCACCCCCAGCCGATTATTAAAGGGGGTAAAAAAAAACTGTGATTGAGTATGTGTACCGGAGTCAAAGGCCTCAATTTTTTTTTGGCATCAGCCACCCGCCTCTCCCAGATATTGAATGTGGAAGTAGTGATTCCTTAGGCAACCGTTTTAACACACTTTCAAAAGTTAATAACTCGAAAATCCATATGAAAGTTTCCAGAGCGAAATTTTGAAAAAAGTAAAAGTAAAATATTTGAATATTCCGAAAGTTCCCAAAGGAAACTTTCCCGGAATTTTGGAAACGTTCAGATATTCAAATATATTATTGAAAACTTTAATTTCTATCAAAATTTCGTTCTGGGAACTCTTAAATGGAAAGTTTCTTTTGCCCATCTCTGCAAACATATGCAATATAATCATGTAAATTATCTATCAATTTACTCTAATAGCAATTGAACCCCATTTAAAGCAATTTAAAGTACTGTAAAAATATATCTCTTTGGCGCCTTTATGTTTACATTTAGCGACCGTAATGGAAGCGATAATAAGGAAAATCAGATAACGGAAAACATGAGGGTCTTCTTTTCCTTTTAGTTTCAATTTCCAATGAAATATTTGTTGCCTTACTTGGGTCTCAACGGCGATGGAATTACTTGGTGGTAATGGATGTAAAATATTTACATATGTATTTCTTTTTATTTTTTTATAAGCAATTTTCATTTATACTACATCAGTTTCACTCATTAACAACAACCTATCAAAGAATTTAGATTTTTGACGCATCTTTACATGGGCGTGGGACTACTGTACAATATCAGTTTACCGGTAAAACTACAAGAGATAGGAACCAAAAAAAATTATATAAAAAAAAGTATTTTTAAGAAAAAGCTTTTATTTGAAAAAACTACTAAAAAGTAAAAATATATTTTTTTAAATTCATACACATGGAAACCAAAAGCTTTTGGTTTCCATGTGTATGAATTTAAAAAAAAAACGTCACACACTTTATCGTATTTTACTCGTCAAACTCTTTCATTTGACACCTATATCAACGAGGTTGTGACTAAAAGGCAGATCCGCCATCTTGGGATGTCCGCCATATTGGATTTAAAATGACGTCATATTGTTTATCGTATTTTACTCGTCAAACCCTTTCATTTGGGTTTGACGTCCCAAGATGGCGGATCGGCTTTGTAGTCACAACCCCCCATATCAGGGGCTACAAAGCCGATCAGCCATCTTGGGACGTCTGCCATATTGGATTTAGACTGATAATGGCTATACTATGTTGCATTGTCACCGGACTTATAGACGTGTGCCAAATTTCAAAGCTATACCTTAATTAGAACTAGTCGAAATTCAGCTTGCAAGATTTGACCTAAACCAACAAACAAACACACAAACAAACATTGCAAGTTAAATAAAAGATTTTAAAAAAAGAATCACGACTCTCAAATAATAATGATACTTGATACTTACTACGTTTTTGTGATTGAACCTTAATTTGCTAGAGTAAAATTGATAATGATAAGTACCTAATTACGATTTTAAAATTGACAGCTATAGAGTTTTATAGAAGGTTTGAAAAATGCATTGGTAAGACACTAATAAAAACTAATAAAAATTAAGAGATAATTTAGTTCTAATGTAAATTCTTGAACGCTTTTTTAAAACTTTTTTTAATACAAAACTTTCTTATAATGCATTTGTGTAACGGTCCACTTTTTGAGCCGTTCATAAACCGCTAAAATATATTCTTTTTAGTTTTATCGATATAAGAAATATTTAACGCGGCCATTGTTTCTTAGGTATGTTGTTTACGAGGCATCTTTAATATTCCAGACTAGAACGCTGGAAGCGTGCTTGGCCTGTCGTAAAACTAGACATATTCTTCCAATAGGAGAGCACGAATATGACAGAATACATTGTAATTGGTTAGTGTACGTAACTATCATTTCCAGGCCTACATGGAGGTAGTGCGAGAAGCGGGACGTATAAAAGATAACGTAATGATTTTATCGAAGACTTTTTAGGAGCAAAAGCTTCTTCCCGCTAGACCGGTGGTTTAAAGTTGGACGGCTTCGGCCGTCCAGGCTCCCAAAATTGTGTTGCTTAGCAGAAATAATGTAAAGTTGATTCTCTTAAAATTACAACTCCGTAGACTTAACGTTTCGATAGGTTTCGGCCTAGAAGTCATCAATTTGTGTTATCTAATTAACTATTATGGTGAATTTTACCAATTAGTTTTGAGATATTAGCAAGAAAATTTGTTCAGTAAAGTAATGAAGAATAATTACATGTAGAATTTGATCGTGTAGTTATAGCTGCTTTTAGTGCAGTTTAATAAGAAAGTGATATTGTTTAATATACCTAAAATGGTATAGCTTTGCATTTTGGTATAGTTACTGTTAATACCAATCTATAATTTGTTTATGTAACCACCAAATAGGGCATTCGCCAGGTTCCAGAAGTTATTGTTCCTGCAGTTATTGTAAGTACAAAAACACTTATATTTCTCCAGTGTCTCAGCATATTCATCGTACGTTTTTGTGCGGTTTCGTTAAAGTCCACTTCTTTGTGGAATGTGTAACTCTCGCGTCCATCTCGTTTGAACAGACAAAGAAATTGTTTTCGCGAATGCTTTATTTGTTGTTAAACACAACATGTTTATTATTAATAAACTTTTGTTAATGTTAATCTTCAAGGAATGTGCTACGATGTATATTATTTCATTTTTTGTAAATATCTTAACTTACATTTAGAGAACAAGTTTATTAGTACTATTTTGTGTAATGTTTTCGTAAAATAATATTACGTTGGCCAACTAATTATCTTTTGTTGCTAGAGTATACCTTGTAGTATTGATGTATTGTTGCCTTTTGCCCAGCATTTACATGTTTAGAGTACCGTCGACCATTAACTTTTTATGTCAGTCTGTCTATTCAGTAATAGCAGGCTGCACTCGTTAATATTTTTAAAGATTTTGCTAAAAATAAACCAGGCATCGATCATTTGAACACAAAAGTTAAAAAGGTGTAATAATGGTACCTAACTCTGCAAAACAGGCAGTTGAATAATTTTATTTTACAGTCAATTCAACTTGCTTTATAATCCGTTAAGGTTAAAAATCCTCCAATTATAAACATATAAAAAAAAAGGTCGAAATCTAAACCTGATTCAATTATTTCCTTTGTTTCACTACAACAACAATATTTTGTGTAAAATTTAAAAGCGCTTAAATCTTCATTTTTCCAAAGAAAACATAGAGAAATTATAACATTTTAAGAATTAAAATTGTATTACATTGCTCTTAATTTTATAAAAGCAGAATACTCTGAAATTCTTGGTTTAAATAAACGTCTCTCCTCGGAACTCACCTAATAATCTTATAACAAGTGTACGAGACATTTCTAATGAAGAAAACTCGGCATAGATACAAGTTGGCAGTCACGCACAAGAAGAGAATGAGGAATCTCATGCGTGACATTAAGCTTTAATGAAATTTCTAGCGAAAAACATTTTTCATGGCGACCGTACAGTACACTTCCAGGACATATAACGGGAGACACATGTGTGCAAAAAGACGCGGGATCATTATTATTTTATTACATTTATGACTTTATAATAAGATGACATAGTCCTCCAGGACAGATATTAAATTTGCAGATCCTTTGTCACCAACTAAAATATTATATATACAGAAAAGAAATTATTTTGTAACGCACATTTTTTTTTCTTTATAATACTTACTGGATTTTCGAATATAATCCTAAGCTAGGATCTTATGTCATACCTGTATGAAATTTTCACATCACGTTGCCCTTGTTTTGACGTCATTTTTAGCTGGGAACCGGGCTCCGGTTAAGATAAAGAAAAGTTAGAACCAATTCTTAGAAAAAAATTTATTTTAAGTTTTATTTTGCTGAATTACTGATACTGTTCACGTTTGTTCAACCATTTATTTATTTTTTAGTTTTGAGTCAATCATTAATTACCTAGTCATTGTTATTGGTGTTTGTTTATCAACTACACCGGTCCTATGTTATTCAACATTAATTTACACTAATCTAAATATTATTCATCAGTTTTATTCAATACTGTGTGCATATCCCGATTGGAACTGTGTTTGTAGGATAGTGTATTGGTATAAATAAATAAATCTGCTCCATCGTCCTTGGTACAGTTTATTGAAACCTTTTAACTCCCATTAATGTCAATAAGGAATGCACTGAAATGTTACGATTATGAATTTAGTTTGCCTATTTACCGGGCACCAGTCAAGAACAAACTAGAATCGATAATCCAATTCTAAATTTTTAAACGACAATGCTTTTTCAGCGGAATTTTAATAAATTCTAAAGATCAGTTAAAGCAGAGAGTTTTTTCAAGTGACGTTTTTCGTTAACTAAATTCATGCTTAATTAACAAGGGGAATGATGTATTTCCATTGTTCAGTTTTTCATATATTTCTTTGTATAGTACACGAAATATTTCATCCTAAAAAAAATCTATAATGTACCACAGAGTCGTGCCAATACCATTACTACTGAGTTGTACTTTTTTATAGAGTGAAATATCGTTTGATGTACTACACATTTGCAAATTTTGCATTTTGATATACAGGGTGTCCGGAAATACTGGTTACAAACTTCTGGTGCAAAAATCAACTCTCAAAAAGTGACATTGCAACAACTATTTTAAACAAGTTTTTATAAAAAACAATTAACAAAGAGGACTTTCTATGTATAAATTTTATCAGGAAATCATATTCCGGTACCAAAGTTTAACAAAAACAGAATAAAAAATTTTGCTTTTCTACGCCCCTGGATGATTTTTAATTTTGCCAATGCCATAAAATGATGGCCGCGAATTTCTCGAAAATGTGAGTGCTGATAGTATGTGCAAAGGTGTGCGTCCAAAGAATAATCTCTCTAATTTCTAGGATACATTTTTAACATCACCATTCCGTCGAATTGACCTACTTTTTCTTTAATATACGGAATAATTGTATTCCCGATTGTATTATTTTGTAGATTCGACGAACTTTATTTTTAGAAGAAAATACATACGTGGCAGGAAATCCCAGAAAAAAAAACAAAAAAAAATTATTGAACACAAATCGAAATCTGATAAAGACGATACATTTTCCCAATAACTTTTTATTCTGCGTATTTTTGTCACAAGACGTAAAAAAATGAAATAGATAAGCTCCGTGTGGGTTTCGGGACCCACTGGATTTCCAAAGAACAAGAAAGCAGACGAACTGGCTACATTAAAATGAGGCAAATCTTTTACAGGCGTACGCAAGGCACGAGGCATATGGAAGATAAACGTTCTCATTTAAACGACATTAGTTTAACATTGGACGGGTTCCAGCTTCCAAGGCATCACAGCGCAGCGTCCGTTATATCAGTTGAAAATCCTCTCGACTATTAGCCGAGACACGTGACTCAATTTTCTTTGCTAATTACCTTAGATCGATATTTAATATGTTCAAGGCAGCAATGCATTACACCAGAGACTCGGCAAGCTACCAGAAAACTCAATTAACTTCGATTGAACAATGGGCAACAAGTTTTCGTTGTTGTCACATTATTCTAAAAGGTAAACATTAATGTAGCAGCTGTCCGTAATAAATAGGAATGGCCATGAACACATTTGTATAGGTGCGTCAATTAAGTAAATATGATATACAAGGTGGTACATGAAGAAAGAGACATACTGTTACGGTAGATATAGTTTACTTTGGTAAATTAGAATTGGTTATTAAAATAAAATCTGTGCCTTTTTTTATTGAACTACATGGTGATTTATGAGTTTTGTTCAATACTTTTTAAGGTTATGAATTAGCTTGTGCTTCATATTGTCAATTTGTATGCATAATAAACAGGGCTCGGGTGATTTGTCTCTATGACGTCAAAATCAGGGTTGGCTCTAGGTCAACGCGGAAAGATTTTAGTACAACACAATATTTGGCCAGGCTAGATAAGTGCCACAATTAAAAAAAATAATAATAATTCGTTACAGCAAACTGATAGCAGTATATTTTAGAACATATCACAACTAAAGAAGGAAAAATAATCCGAACCACCTGCGGTTATCTGGGGTGAAATGGGGTTTATTGCGATTTATGGCTTAACTACGTATCCTATCAAAAAAAGTTAAATATAAATGTTGTAGGTAATAAAAATATCTACAACTTGTGAGGAGAGCATTTTTATCCTAACCTAACCTAAAATTCCACCAGACCAGCTCACTTTTACGAATCAGTTCAAAGGATGCCGACAATGTTCGCTCCAGCAAGTTGTTTCATCTGTAGACCCTTAATGTTGATACTCGGTCAGGGTCGAATGCTTTCAACACTGCAACTGTAAAAGAATCAAGTCTTCTCCAATATAGAAGATTTCCGATAAGAGTAGGTTATGTATTACTTCCACATCCAGTGGAGTAGTAATGCCAAAAACATTTTTGAAAATGTTTAAATTTTTATTCTTCAAATAAGCTTAGAATGAAACGTCGAGATTTTAAGTTTGAGTGAAAAAAAAATTTCTCTCTATCGGTCTATCTGTTTCTTATACGCACGATTATTCTGAAACCGTTTAAGATGTTGACTTCAAATTTGGTACACATATGTATTTTAACGAGATCTGGAACTAGATTATATTTTGATCTTATTCCGTTGAAGGTAAATTGGGGTAAATGGGGATAAATAATTAAATCAAGCGAGTAAGAGTCCGTAAAATTGGTATTTAGTATATATAAGAGAAGCTAAGGTCACCCCCACCTCGTTATTAAAGGGGGTGAAAAAATAAAATTGTGATTTAGTGTGTGTACAAGAACCATAGGCTTCAAATATTTTTTTTTACTTCGTCCACCCCCACTCCTCTCAAAATGAAATAATCATAACGAAATTTCAATTTGTCATTTCTTAACACCTGGAGAAGTACTAATAAATACTTTGAGCAGTTGCCCAATTTTATTTGCAAATTAATACAATGTAATTTAAAATTTATTCCCCTAAGCAAACGGTAATTAGTGAATAAACTTTCTGAAAAACCAATTTAAAATGTATATCACTACCTCATCCCTTATATACCGGCACTCTATGATTTTGTAAGGTTATAAGTTAAAATGGTTATTCAATGAGGTTCACCAAACTTTGGGGATTCATTATTATAAGTTTAATAATACATTCTTGATAAATGTACTGCAGGAAGCTGTGCAAGCTGCCACATTCCTTTGTTAAACAAAGCTAACGCTATGTAGCGTATATGTAACTTATCAAAGGACATCTAAAAGCATATTGGCCTAACAATGGAATTGTATCATACGTTTAACCCTTGGGGTAGGCTTTTCAGAATTCACAATTATTTTTCAGATATTTAGCTGAAGGGTGCTTTCAACTGCAAATAACATATAAATGAGTTATTTTTTTCTATATCTGAGTACAGTTGTGCATCTAATTTTATTAACTGTATGTGTATAATTGACGTTGTCTTTTATGGGCCCATATTTTATCATTTTATATTATTGTACCGAGTTCCACATAATAGACTACTACTACGGGAGCCCACAATAACTATAGGTGCCAAATCCGGTATCAAAGAGTAATTTACATTTAATCAAGGGCGGCTGGTGAAATTTCAACAATTTTTTTCTCGTCTGTGGCGCATGGGACCCATACGAAATATGGGAAATAACATCTAGAGAAGCACTCCTCTAACGACCCCTAAATAATTCTGAAAAAGCAGTTTGCGAAAATTTTTTTCAAAATTCGATTGACCCCCCTCCCCCCCAGGTCTAGGGACTCCTGTTTAAAATTAATGTTTTTTGTCATATACATTTTACTTTTCATAAAAATACAACAATAGGTTTTGAAGTTTATGGAAATATTTTCATTATTAACTGAAACACAATGAACTGAAATTTTGTAATTTACAATTTAACAAATGATAAAATTTCAATTCGTTGTATCTCAGTTAGTAATGGAAATATTTTCATAAACTTCAAAACCTGTTGTTGTATTTTTATGAAAAGTAAAATTTTTTAGAGGAGTGCTTCTCTAGATGTTATTTCCCATATTTCGTATGGGTCCCATGCGCCACAGACGAGAAAAAAATTTTTGAAATTTCACCAGCCGCCCCTGCATTTAATTGTATTGGAATGAGCCAGCAGAATCCAAAAGATATCGCTATCAACACTTTTAACCCTGATCTGTTCATAACCCATTGTTTCAGCGTATTTCCAATACAGCACAATGCGTGAGTTAGTTTCTTCTTGATTAGATTTTAGTTCCGGTATGGACCTTTCCTTTTTTGACCCGCTTATATCAAAACCACCCCCTTCTTTAATTAAAATAAACTTTCTGACCCTTAAATTTTTGGTAAAAGTTGGTTCAGTTGTCCAAACATCATAAAGCAGATTTATCAGCTGTTATTATACTCTTCACAAAAACGAAGAGTATATTGCGTTTGATCGGCACATTTCTAAAACCGCAAATAACGCTCAGCAAAGCCTCAGTAGAAGGATTTGACTTACATTTAGACACCCTTCCACCCCTTTCGACCCTTTCCAGGATGTGAAAATCGCTTTCACAGCTACACAGCGGTATCTTTGTTCAAAAAAAAACTGAAACTGTTCAATTGAGCAGAAAACTTTAAAAGACGGTGCAGAAATCATTCTCTAGCGCTTTTCCACCCCAATGAAGAAGCTGCACAACGGTATCTATGTTCCAAAAATATTATGGAACCACTCAGATGATTAGTATATCTCAAAAAAGGTGCAGCCGTGGCTCTGAGTCAATCCCAGATAATTTTCCAAACCTCCCGGATGTGAACATCAATTAAACGACTGATACAAAAGTACAAAGCATCCAGGCATCCTTATATTTTTTTTACGATAGCCTAAGAAACCACAGTATTATCTTGTTCAAAAAATGATAAGTAATCAATGATTACAAATCATAATAAAATATTTGTTATATTTCCTGTGTTCCATAGTGTTTTTTATCCTCAGAGAGTTGGCGAACTCTTTAAAGATTCCTCCAACCATATTCTAGAATAAGGAAAAGTATAATGAAAACAAGAAACACGCATTCAAGTCCACTTTTTCAATAACATTTTTTACATTACAATAACATTTAGTACGTCAAAATAACAGAGATGCTTTCAAGAACACATGGGGAGGAAAAATGTTTTTACAGCCACTTGGAGGAGTAAGAGCTCCCTGAACAACTGCAGAAAACGTATTCTGGCGCACACAAAGGTCAAGGTGTGGAAGTATAAGGAAAAGGACCTTTGTTTTGGGGAGTTAAGCAAAGCCCTCAAATATTTCAAGAACATTATGTGTTTACACACAGAGTATTTGATTAATGAAGGAGAGGGACCAAAGTCTTTGTACAACTCCTATTCGTTGCAAGATCATTTGCTTTTTAATAACTCAACAAATGCTCTGAGTAGAAAAACTGCAGGTATAATTACAATGCTAACCACATGTAAAAATGTGCAAGAAGTTTTTCCACACAGTGTGTAACAAATAGACGACTAAAGTTTATTCCTCTTTTATTTATTTCTACTTTTCGCATCTAAACACTTGTGCCGAAAAAAGCTTCTTGGAATATTTAAGAGTGTTTCCTACCCCTCCAGGTTATTCTAAAAATAAATTTCTCCTCCCCGTGAGGTCTAGAATGCGTTATGCTATTTTGACGAGTATAGTTAAGCAAAAAACTTTAGAAAAACTGATCTTGAATTCGTTTTCCTTGTTTTCTTTATACTTTTCCTTGTTCTAGAATAGGGTTGGAGGAATCTTTAAATGAGTTGCCAACTCTCTGAAGATAAAAAACACTATGGAACTCAGGAAATATATGAAATATTCTACTGTGATTTTGTGACCATTGATATGCTAGTCATTTTTTGAATAAGATAATGCTGTATTTTTATAGGCTAGAGTCAAAAAAATATAAGGGTATCTAGATGCTTCGTACTTCTGTGTCAGCCGTTTAATGAATTTCCACAACCGGAAGGGTTTGAAAGTGGTCAGGAATCAGAGCTGGAGTACTTCAAATAAAAGTAATTGAAAAAAGTATTTCAAATACTTTCAGTATTTGAAGTACTTTGCTTCAAATCCTTTTGATTCTTAGTATTTGGTACTTGGTATTTGAAATACTTTGCTTCGAGTATTTGGATTTGGGATTTGGTTTTCAGAAATATTGGTATTTGAATTACTTTGCTTGGTATTTCAAATACTCTCGGGTATTTCAAGTACTGTCCCGGTATTTGAAGTACTAGACTTAACAATTTATAGTATTTGAAATATGTTTTTTGATATTTAAATTAGTTAAAAGTATTTGAAGTCCTTGTAGTTCCATGTTTTAGATATTTCAAAAAACATATTTCACTAAAAAATTGTTACTGCATAGCTGTTTTTATTCAGTAATCAGTGTTAACATTATGTGGGCAGTGGGGGATTTAGGAGGTTGGCTATAGAGGCTATAGCCCAGGGCGGCAAAATCCAGGGACGGCAAACTTTTTGAAAAATAGCAAAGGCACATAAAAACAAAAAATATTATTATTAGTATGTACTAAGTATCAGAACATTAATTTATTTAAGAATGTGTTTTTTATTTTAACTAGACTAAAGTTCCTTATTATAGTCAACTGTACAGGGTTGTCACGCGAACGTTAGAACCTCATTTAACTTCGTTATTTTTTGAGTTACGTAAACACGTTTAAAAATAAAAGTTATGAGAAATCACGTTTATTTTCCAAAAATCATTTCAGAAAAACAATTAAAAGTCAAATTTTTGAGATACGAGCTTTACTTTGGTTTTTTTTTTTAATGGAATACCCCATATATTTTTACACCATTAGAAAGGCCTTTTTCAGTGACGTATGACGTATGGAATTTTTCTTATAAACTATAGTAAATATTATAAGTTTTATATTTTCTTACATTAAGTCATGGTAGTCCGAAATAGTAGTTTGTGCAACAAGAGTGGATTTGATATCCATATCGCACAATAAAGAAGTTTGAGCACGACGCCTTAGACGGAGTGCTCAAATCTTTTGAGTGCGATATGGATAACCCACTCGAGTTGTATGTACAGCATACTTTTTCTACGACCAGCTTAAAAAACTACAATATTTATTAAACATTAATATATTACATAAATACACACTGACAGTTACTTTGACAGCTTACGCACTAATTTGATTTTAAAACGAATAGTTTCATATGTACTTAATACACGAACTGTGATTGGTCCGTTTCATTTCATATCCATCCTAGAACTGATATGAAGTATATCCGTTCAGTTACCTGGAATTGCCTACTTATCCATTCTACAGACTGTACAGAAAACAGTAAATTTACATAAGGGAGTAGAAAAAATATATATCAATTATTGAAATTCTCCATTTTATTTAAAATAAAGTGAAATTAGATGCTAACATGTATCTTGACAGAACTAACATATTGTTTATTTTAATTTACATACTTTTGTTTTCCATGGATAATTTGATAAATTGTAAATTTATAGTAAATTAGACAAATTTTTTTAAGATAAATACCATGTATATAATTAAAAAGCTTTTTTTATGGCTTTTCAAATGGTGTAAATATATATTGGACATTATTTTAATCAAAATGTATACATTTTTTTATTTTGATTACATTTTGGACTTACGGTTTTTGGACAATTCTGAACAAGTTTCATTAACAAAATTTTCCGATAAAAATATGCCTAATATGATTTTTTTATTTTCCCCGCATATATTGGTACTGCAGGTGGCTTTGCATTTGTAGGAGGCGAATGCTTTTCTGGTCATAAGTAGATCCTAATTGGTTCCATACTTAAGTAAAATTTGATTCAAATCGGAAAAAAATGAAAAGTTATTGGGCTGTTACCATTTCAAGTAAAACACACTGTATAAAAGCCAGTGATAAAAAAAGAATTGAATTAAAAATTTTTCAATACTTAAATGACTCTGACACCCAACTTGCTTCTCAGTAAAAACAGTTTTTTATCGGTTTAATACATGCCTTGCATCATCAGCTGTAGAAAGACTCTTTTCATTTACTGAAATTATAAATGCTCCTAGAAGAAATGCATTAACTAATGGAAATTTCGAAGATTTGGTGCTATTGAAAGCTAATGGAAATAGATAGATCTCAATTTTATTATTTGTACTTGTACTTACCTAAAATTATTACTATGTTTTATATACAGTATCGGAAAGTCCTAGTTTAGGTGTTGCATAGTGTCAACGACTTAACCGACCGCCCACAATAAAGGCGTCTACCAGAGCTCTAGCAGAGGGGCACGCACATGTGGTGGGACGATTGTAGGATGTGTTATATGATAAAAAAGAATAGAATAGTTGCTTTACTCTCGCTTGCTCTTATTTCCCATACCAAAGCGAACATTTTCCGATAGTGTATAAGTTGATTTTCTTTATTACTTTCCTGACATTTGAAGGGAAATCGACCTCAGCAATATTTTTTTTTGTTGGTTTTTATATTTGTATAATAATAAATTATTTTTTCTATTGTTTTTGAATGATGCTGAGTTAAAGAAAGCTGTTAATAAATAATAATAATAATAATAACAAATTATTAAGAGAAAAACTTAATAAATAAAATTTTTTATGGGTATTTGAAGAACTGTGGAGCATTTGAAATATGTTAAAGTACTTGAAATACTTGAGTATTTGAAATACTTTAGAGTAATTGAACTACTTTGAGATTTGAAGTACCTAGTGAAGTACTTCAAATAATCTGAAATATTTGAAATACGGTACTTGCGATTTACTTGAAGTACTTTCGACAAGTATTTGGTATTTGAATTACTTTGCTTCAGGTCATAGTACTTGGGAATTGGAGCAGCAAGTACTTTGTCAGGTACTTGGTATTTGGTACTTCAAGTACTTTTATTGGGTACTTTCAACAGCTCTGTCAGGAATTGGCTCAGAATCATTGCTGCACCTTTTTTTGAAATGTACTACTCATCTGAGTGGTTCCATAACTTTTTTGGAACAAAGATACCTGTGTGCAGCTGCTTCATTGAGAACTACCCCTTAAAGGAGTGGAAAAGCATTAGGGGGTGCTTCAGAGTGATCTCTGCACCGCCTTTTAATGTTTTTTGCTCAACTGAGCAGTTCCATACTTTTTTGGAACAAAGTCATGAAAGAGATTTTCACCTCCCGGAAGGGGCGGAAGGGTGTTTAAATGTAAGTCACATCCTTTGACTAAGGTTTTTTACCGTGCTGAAAGATACAAATATTTTTTTCTAAATGTAGTTATTAAATTAAATGTATACGAGCGCTTTTCATCCCCATAGAGGGTAGAAGGGTGTGTTTTTTGGACTCGTGCCCATTAAGACTTTTGATCTACTGAATCAGTATAACACTTCAAAAATTGGAAGAATTTGACGTACACCGGATTTCCATTTGTGGTGTGCGGGATATTTTCCAAATATATTAAGATTTAAAAAAATAATTGGACAATGCAAATGAACCTAGACATTATTTACTGGTTGTTACATAACTTAGACTATGGAACTATAAGTAGACGTAAAAATACAAAGAATATATTGATTTCTCCATTCGATTAAATTACAACACAAGAAAGGAAAATGCCAATCGAACTGGAATATTACTGCCGCACTATGCTCAGATTTTATTGTCAACCAGTTAAACTTAATTGGTCGTTTATTTTGACATCAGATGGTTGGAGAACTTTGGAGCTTTATAAACCACATATAAATGATGCTATTTCAAAGGAAACACCAACTAATTTCAACTACCTACATAAAAAACTTTAGATATTATGTGGGCTACAAAGACCCATTTATACACGGTCGTTTCTCGTTTTCACGCCAGATGCAGGATATGCAAACAACGAATACAGCACTGATAATATGTTTTGTTTATTATGAGAATATGGACGTGCGATAGCACAATGACGTGTTTTATTCCGTTTTATGGGAATATATGAAAGCAGGACATGTTTTAATTTCCGAGTCATGTACATATTGCGCTCAAAATTAATAGCGGCGTCGTATTAAAAATCCAATTAGAGATATTGAACCATAGTTACAAGACTGACTTTATGACCGCATAGAATACAGCACAAGTGCACATAGAAAACTCATTTTTGTGTTTGAATAAAATATGGGATATACGTTATTTCCTTGATTTGTTATGTGCCAATCTGTTAATTATGAGCTGAAATTGCAATAAACAGAAACCTAAATACAGGTGGAATACTCACAAATTTTGATGAGATAGAGAAGTCGGAGGTTTCTATAATTTTTCATAATTTACGTATGGAATATTAGAAGTGGATGTAACGAATCAAAATGTCATCAAAGTAGATATACACTGTTACGGTTTCATAAAATTACTTCCACATCCAGTGGAAGTATAGAAACGACAAAAAAAAAATTAAAAATTTTTATTGTTCAAATAGGCTTACAATGTCATGAAACGTCGAGATTTTAAGTTTGAGCAAAAAAATTTCTGTCTGTCGTTCTCTCTGTCTGTTGTAACTTTCTTTGTGTGCACGATTATTCTGGAACCGTTTAAGATATTGACTTGAAAGAGTGACCCCACAAATAGGCCAAAAATCGCCCATTTTCTCGCCCTCAAATTTTGTTTTACACTAAGTGCTAAATTATTGTTATTAATAAGAACATCCTGAATACAAAATTTCGAGATGACCATATGTTTGGTTTTTGAGATCGGAGGGATTGAAGTTGTGATATTATGCGTGATGCAACATAGGAGCATATAAAAGAATACACAGCCTCACAAAAAATGAATACTCATCAACTATGGCAGAACAATCAAGATATTCTTAGAATTATTTGACGCAGAATTCAAATTAATGCTCATTTTTCTGGCAAATTTAGCACTCTTAATACGTTTCTACACATCTAAAAAGTTTTTATGATTTTTTATGCAGTTACAAATTATTCCGAAACAATGCCTCTTTTTTGACTACGTTTACTCCACTAATTAGCTATATCAAAATTATGTTTATACAAAAAATATAGCTTATAAAATTATCTACGAAAAATGTTATGTGCATTTTTTCCGTATCTATTATTATAATTTCCTGAAATACAAAAATAGAATTGAATGTAAATGATTAGCGAGATATAAACAAAGAACTTAATCGGTCCACCATTTTTCCAAGATGACGGCTCGATCGTAACAGATTAAGTTCAGGACTTTTAGTATATTTAATATGAATGTTTAATGAATATCTCTGCCAAGTTTCAAAACTTTATCAGTTATTTTCTTATTTTACTGGGTTATTATGCGATCCTTTTGGGTGGTTGGCCACTGCCATTGCCCCCAGTTCGAACTTATTTAAGTAGTAAAATTTGAGAATCACCATAAGCGTGAGGAAAACGTAAAGGAAAATTTTCTGAACATTTAAATTAGCAATTTGTTTAGAAAAAATCTAGTGATGTGAAGTAAGGTACGGTAAGGGTTTCAATGACTGGACCTCGTTAAACTAGTTAAACTTCGTCAGGATGTTATAGTTATTAAGGTACCAAGGGTGTTATAAGGATAATAACGCACCGAGGTCGACAGTGTACAATCCCGAGGGCCACTGGCCCGAGGGAGTGTACGTCGACCGAGGGCGTCATTATCCTATAACACCCGTGGTGCCTTCAACGTTTAATGTCCTGCAAGTCTGTTATTTAATTCGAATTTTTTTTTTTTTGACATTTACGATTTATTAATTTGACATCTATTATGTTCAGAACGATTTGATTTAAAAGAGAGTAAAAATCAAAATTGTTTGTAAACGCCGCCATTGCATAGCAATGCATTTTGTTTGTCAATAACGCTATCATAATTTGCTTGTTTTGGGTTGTATTATAATTTTATAATGCCCTAGGGCGTTATAGATATTCATAACGCCCTAGGGCGTTATTTTTAATTTAATATATCTCAAAATAGGGTGGTTATTGTAAAATAACAGACTTGTAGGACATTAATATAAATAAGGCATTAAAAGGAGACAACGCCAATCACAAAGTTTCATCGGTAAAGCTAACGCTGAAGTGGGGCGAAAGGTAGGCAGTGTGGATATTATAGGGCATCTTCACGTGACGTCACAGCTAACCTCAAAAATATGTGTTAAGATTTAAGAGTATTACGCAGCCATTATTAAAATTTCTGCCTGGTTCCCGTATTTTCAACTAAAATCTAGTTCAGTGTAATGTTTATGAAGTTCTAAATATTTTGTCCTAATAAAATAGGACTCTTTTTGTAAGTTGGAAATCTAACCTGTAATCAGCAATCTATTTTTATTAATCAACAATATTGAAAAATTATTTACGTGAATTTTTAAATATTTGCTTGAAGCCAGTACGGCTCCAAGCTAAAAATGCGTAGGTATACAAATATTAAAAATGAGAATAATCTTGAAAAACTTAAAATTTAAGGTTATGTTCGTTACATGATGCAGATGCCCTAGAGACCATTTTAGGTCACGTGGTTTTGACAATTTTGACATTTTGCTTGAGGGACAACCAAACCACAGAATAAGGAACTTCCTGTGCTGCAACTCTCTGATAACATATAGGCTACATTCGATAGGCGGGTTTACCACGGTCGGTCCTGTCAAAAGCGTTCGGACTGTATGGTCCGACTTGATCAGCTGAGTGGTCGATGTGGTCACATTTTAAAACTTGACTTGTGTGGTCAGAATCGTTTGAATTTCCCTCTTAAAATGGCGACAGTAAGTCTGTGATAAATAAGGAACAATATACATTTGTGGAAATTACACATCATACCGGAGTAAAATTTAAGGTCCGATTGAGTGAATATGAAATTCAAAGAGCTAATTACTATTCAAATCCATGATAAATCACTATTCAGAAAGTTAAAATACCGGTTTTTGAGGTTAGGGTTAACGTTTATGGAGATTGGAAAAATACTTAAGATTCTGACACGTTCGACCGCAAGTTCGGTTCGACCACAGTGGGCGGACCACATCGGTCAGAGGTCGAATGAACATGGTTTTTGACATTTTGCTAATTTTTTTTGCTTATTTTTCAAAATATTTGGAAAAAATGCATGCATCCTTTCCGCCAGTTTAAACAATATTCATCAATTTCTAAAAGAGTAAATAAAAATGAACATCTATACAATGTTTCATACATCTCGTATTTTTTGTAGATATTTTCTATTTCTATCGAACTACAAATGTACACGAGTAATCAATCGAATGTAACCTAAATACCTCCAGTTTCTTTGGGAATTTAAAAAATTCGAAGAAAATTAAAATATATAGATATAGCAAATTGCGCCATCTAACCATTCAAACTGTACATTAACGGCTTCATTAGATCTGCGTTAAAGTTAAAAGCAAAAAGACCTGAACGAACTAAAATCAGTTGGCAACATGAAGTTAAACTTTCCAGCGTAGCAGCGATGTCATCTGAACCGAGTTATGACATCGCAAATCGGGAGGTGGTTGTCAGTGAATTTCTGGCGGAAATTACAGTCAGAAAGGTGGAAGTGACTTGGGGCGTTCGGGAAGATCGGGGACCGGGAGAGGACAACGGCCCATCGCCCTGAGATGCAGGCGCGAAGATTGCGAACGACACGAGACACGGTAGCGGTGTTACATGCCAAACTGATTGCGCCTTTTGTGTCAGCAACTCGAGAAACTCGAGATCCGGATCTGATGCAGACTCAGAGGTTGTTTACATGAAGTTAGCACGTGTAGTAGAGATTCACTCTTCCATCAGATCCCGAAAAAGTTGATGCGGGGTCAAGCGTTGCGATATTGAATTTGTTTGAATCTCTCTGAAGGAAAATTCGATTGCTGTTTGTCTCGAAGGGTTTTAGATCTATACAAGCGCGCCGCTCCGTGGGTGCGATGTCATATAAGATAATTTACTCTGGGATCACTGAATTACAGCAAATCAAATGGCGTCTTATTTTTAGATTTCTCTTCGCTACAAAACAACTATACGAATTCAGTTTCAATAAAAGAAATTCAAAGATGAATTACGCATGCTTATACAGTGTGTTTCATTAATAATCGGTCATACTCTAACTGGAGAATCCTTAGCCCAAAATATGAGGATTTGACCAAAAACTTAGATAAAATCTGCCTCCAGCAGGGGGAGATACTAGCTTCTGAGGATAATACTACTACTTGAGATCAAAGTTTTTAAAAGCAGAGATACAGGGTGATGAAATTAAAACTTAAAAAATTATTTTCACATATTACTTCAAAATTATTTAATATTTCTAGTGCCGATAGTGCCGTGGTTCAAGACGCATATCAGCAAAAGAACTGGTTCCTCACTAGGAAGGAGTTTTATCCCCTTAATTTGTGCGCCAGTGGCCAAATATTTGTTTTCTTGATTTTCTTTTACCTTTCAATAATTTTTACGCAAAAAAGGTACTCTTAATACATTGCTCTAGATTGTCTATTTCTCTAGATATGTAAATTCAGAAATGCTATGAAAATAAAACAATACGTTTTGTAGGTAGTAATAATTTATTTTAATAAATGTTCAAATTGGGCTCCATTGACTTTGATACATTTTCTTAATCTTTACTTTAAAAAATATCTAAATAAAGTAGAAATCTAACGGGTTTAAATTTGGGCTACGAGGTGGCCATTGAAATTTGCTTCCTTAGCCAATCCATCGAAAAGGAAACTGAAATAATGAGGCGGAGCCCCATCTTACATGAACCAGATATTCCTCCTTAAAATTAATGAAAAAGTTTCCAGCACATGAAAAAGATCAGTTTGAAGAAATTCTAAATATGAATTACCGTTCAAATTTGCCGGTAGGTCATATGGACCCATCAGGCGATCTCCTAAAAAGCCACACCACACATTAATTTTAAATTCATGCTGGAGATGTGATTCTCTGGGTAAATGTGGATTCTCAATATCCCAGATATGAGCATTTCACAAGTTAAAACTTCTCTGCGGGTAAACGTGGCTTCATCGGTAATAAAATTAAAGTGTTCACTTTGTTTATCTAGAATAAATCGTGAAAATTCCATTCGCTGAGCAAGATCCCTAGGTAACACATTCTGTACAGGGGTGAAACGCAATTTTTCTTTCTTGAGTATTCTAAAAACTGAAGAATTGCTTATTTCAACAGCTGCGATAAACGTCTTGTACTCAGATGGGGATCTTCAGCAATTCTTACAAAGACGTCATCCTCTTGATCGACACTAATTATTTTTGGGCGGTCTACATCACGTTTGGGATGAAATTTGCCAGTTTCCCCTAACCGCTCGTATACATTTCTAAAAGTTTTGTGATCAGGTTGAATTTTGTTGGGAATTCCAGATATCTTCGAGAAGCAGCACGTGCATTGTAATTTTCTTATGCATAAATACATACAATGTCTCGCATTTCCGTATTCGACAAATTATTGTGATAGGGCATTATCAATAAAAGTTTTGTGAACTGTTAAATAACTCCTGTTACGGCAAAACTAACGTTTGACAGTTCTAGAAAAACTAAATACCATTAGCCTACTAAGTAAAAACATCATTGTTTCAGCCTACTATGTACAAAAACAATAAGGCATTAGTTAAGGGTGTCAAAGTAATTAGACATTTATTTGTGACATGAGTAACCTTGAAATTTAAAATACCATATAGCCGCTTTTTCAAATTCAAATATCTCGAGAAATAAGCACTTTAGAGTAATTAAGAGTACCTTTTTTGCGTAAAAATTATTGATAAATAAAATAAAACCAAGAAAACAAATATTTGGCCACTGGCGTACAAATTAAGGGAGTGAAACTCCTTCACCTTCCCTATCGTGGACCCCTAGCAATAGTGAGGAACCAGTTCTTGCACTGATATCATGCGCCTTGGACCACTAACACTAACTACCAAATATAGTAAAGAAATATTAATTAATTTTAAAGTAATATGTGAAAATATTTTTCTTTAATTTTTAATTTCAACACGTATTCATCTGCATCTCAATAAAGAGGCACATTTTATCTAAGTGTTTTTGCTTAAATCTTCATATTTTGGGATAAGAATTCTTCAATTAGCGTATGACCAATTATTAATGAAACACCCTGTATGTAACATATGTATACCGGGTGTCAACGAGATCACTTTCCGGCCGCCATTTTTCTAATTTCTAACGGATCGAGATAAAATTAGGCACGTGTCACTTGTCACCAAAACGACATTTTTTTATCCATATGTCAAGTTTCTACGACTTTCGGTTTTACCGAAGTGACCTAAACGGTGCGCGGGGTAACATGCGTGGCTAAATTTTAGACGTATGAGAGATGTTACATACTTTCGCGATACTAAAAATTTTTAAGCCAGAGTTTATTAGTTTTATTGGGTGAAGGTTTTTTTAATCCAAAACTTGTTACTTAAGTCGAATGTGTTTAAGCTTAAAATTTTGTCTAATAGTGGAATATTGAAATAAAAGTGTTTTAGCAAGAATTTGTCGCTAAGAAACTCTCTTCTTAAATCGAGGAAGGGTTTAAGAGCTTCTAGTGAAATTCATTGCACCAAAGCAAATCCCAATCGCTTTTCTTTGAGTAATTTTCAGCCTATTTAGTATCGATTTATTTGCAGATCCATATATGATAGCTCCGTAATATATAACTGATCTAATATATGCTTTATAGAAAAGCATGTCCTTTACGTCTGCTCCCCACCAGGTTTTAGTGACAAGTTTCAAGAAATTAATACCATTGTTACATTTGGCTATAATAGATTCAATGAAAAATTCCCATGTTAACTTTTTGTCTCAAACCACAGAGAATATTTGACCTCTGACTGATATAGAAATATATAATCTCCCATTTGGATATCGGCACTATTTGGGGCGTTGTGTCTTGAAAGTATTATGAAAATTGACTTCCCTTGTGACAATTCAAAGCCGTTTGTGGTAAACCACTTTCTTGGGTCTATAATGGTAGGTTCCAGGGATTTTCTTGCCGTATCGAATTTTTTTAGTCTACGTAGATGTAAAAATCATGGGCATATTGAACAATATTAATATTCGGCGTAATATGATTGTGTAGCTCAGCTGTATAAATTAAATAGGAGCGCGCTCAATACTGAACCCTGTGGTAGACTGGTGGTATTTAGCCTTGGACCAATTCTTTCATTTTACTTCCACATCTAGTGGAGGTATAATAACGCAAAAAAAAAATCTTTAAAAATGTTTATTGTTCAAATAGGCTTAGAATGTCATGAAACGTCTAGATTTTAAGTTTGAGCAAAAAAATTGCCGGTCTGTAACTTATTTTGTGCGCACGATTACTCTGGAACCGTTTAAGATATTGACTTGAAATTTGGTACACGTATGTATTTTAACGAGATCTGGAACTAGGTTATATTTTGATGTTCTTTCGTTGAATGATAGGGGGGGTAAATGGAGGTAAATAGGTATATCAAGCAAGTAAGAGTCCATAAAATCGGTATTTAGTATATATAAGAGAAGCTAAGGTCTCTCCCATTATTAAAGGGCGTGAAAAAAATAATTGTCATTTAGTGTGTGTACAAGAACCAATTGCCTCAATTTTTTTTTTACTTTAGCCACCCCCACTACCACTCCCCCTTTCACCAACCCCATCCCCACTACCCATGTGGCATATCGTTTTTGGAGTAGACGAGTTCAAATATTATATTATTAAAGTTCCATAAACAATTATTTCCACATACAAATTTTTTTCGTTGTGAGAAACTTGGATAGAAAATTTGGATGTGGAAGTAGTGATTCCTTGGGCAGCGGTTTTATTACTTTTTATGTATAAATAATAAGGTTGGAAAAAAAATCTGTACTATTTTGAGCAATTTTTTTTGGAACAGAAAAGAATTCGTATAATTTTTTTCTATAATATGAAAATTCACTGACGATATATACTCTTAATATCTAGAAAAAACGCGCACAATTAGTAATTAAAAGAATTTTGTATGTCGATTGTTAAAGTTGAGACAGCATCCATGGTTCCAAAACCTTTTTTAAAACCAAATTGACATGGGGGTAGTAAATTATTATATAATAACCACCATTTCAGTCTAGCTTTGATCATACGTTCAAAGATTTTTAGTATGTATGACAATAAGGAAATAGGTCTATAAGAAGTGACACCATTCGGGTTTTCCCTGGTTTTAAAACTGGGGCTACTAGACTGATTGTACATGACCAGTCAGGTGCAACGTTTTTAAAATGCATACCAATCATATGTATGAATGAAATTACCATGAATATGCCAGGCAGTCATCGCCTGCAGAAGGGTGTACAAATCGTTTTTTTTTTGTTTCTTTTTGTGTTTTATTTTTTTTTTATTTTAAAATGGATACCAATAGTGCCAAACGAAAAGCCGTGAAAAAGAATCCAGCGGAAATTCATTGGCATGCAGTTTCCGCGAGCAAAACAACTTTTGATGCGCACATTAAATCGTAAA
Organism: Rutpela maculata; assembly: GCA_936432065.2. Taxonomy (NCBI): domain Eukaryota; kingdom Metazoa; phylum Arthropoda; class Insecta; order Coleoptera; family Cerambycidae; genus Rutpela; species Rutpela maculata. The sequence goes on from OW386286.2 coordinate 4,718,092, forward strand.
ATGTTTTGGTATTCTTGATTTTGGATGATTTTGATTTTGAATTTTTTTTCAAGGCTTTATTGGCATCCATTTTGAAATTAAAAAAAAAAAAAAAATCGATTTGCACACCCTTCTGCACGAGACGACTGCCTAAAATTTGCGTTTCTGGCATATTCATGGTAATTTCATTCATATATATGATTGGCGTGCATTTTAAAAACGTTGCATCTGACTGGTCATGTACCGCCAGTCTATACAATCATATTTATAAACTGTGGAATAGTGGAATCTGAAAAATATATTTCATTAAAAATTTCCAACAGAAATATTTTCGCACTATAAATTACTAACGTTATTTTAGTGGAAATTATACTAGTATTCGTGTTAGTGTTCCAATAACCGCACCACTTATCCCTTTTCAATGTAATATACGATTCAGCGGCAAACTTCCTTAAATGGTGGAGGCGCGTGGTTAACCTCTGGGAGAGAGGACACTACTCTATGAGGCGTCGCACATTTAACACTTAATTAATTTAGATGTTGTTAACATCGGTTAAGAAACAGGTGGAAAAACAAAAATTTAAGAAGCATTTCAAATTTTGTTTCAAATTACTTCACACTGCATTTTTATTTCAAATTATGGCGAGTCCTCATTCATTGTTGTAGTACTATTTCCCTGCATTTTCGTTCAATCATTATCCCCTCCTGAATCTCTTTTCTTTCAATTTTTTCCACAGAAAAAAATCTAAAGGTGTCAGATCGGGTGAATGTGGGTCCAATGAATAAAAGGGCTATTCCGTCGAGTCCATTTGTTTGAAAAATTTTCAGTTCGCTACCTACGTTCGGCAACCGATTAATATATAGTGTGTCCCACTTTAGTCCCACCCTTATATCTCGCCCATCTGATATTCGAATATTTTGAAATTTTGGTGGTGAATATATACCTATAAAGTGAGTCTTTAGATGTAACCACATTTGATGTTAGTCAGAGATGTCCAATTCTAGGATGGAAAAAGTGGTCCGATTTAAAAAAAAATATACCTATTAGCGATTTTTTTTAAAAGAACTAGTAAGATATTCTTAATCAGCACCTTTAGAAATCCCTTTGTACAAGATTATATCATAGTGAGTTCAAAGGTGCTTGAGATAGGGACCGTCAAAAAAATTTTTTCAACTAAAAATAATTTTCATGTAAATCGGATTCTCAAATGAAAATGTATTCTACATTTTTTGTTCAGAATAATGTATTGTTACATGTTCTACCCCCAGAGACATCTATGTGAGTTTCCTACAAGTTCTATAAGTAATAGAAACTAAGCTAGTTAGTTAGTTTAGCAATCGACCCAGAGATGGCGTGAGGTATCTGAATCTAGAGATTGCAGAGAACCTTACCAGAAAGTTACAGAATAGTTGAGAATATTCTGGACTCCTTATCTTTGGGTATATAAGGGCATGGAGAAGCCGGGAGAGGACAGTTCAGTACAGTTCAATGAGCAGAGTAGTTAGTTCAGTAGACCAAGTGATCAAGTGACTGAATAATTGAAGTAGAGCACTCAGTGTTAAATTAGTAAACGATGTCGTTACTCAATCTCCACAGGACAATTCAGGTATGCAAATAATATTGTCGGCAAACTTCATTGCCATTGATTTTACGTAATAAGAATATTTTCTATTGTATATAATTACAGAAGTTATATGTATTTTTTAGATTCCCAATCCGAAACTCAATCGGAAACGTCAGAGCTTAACATTTCTAACCACGAGAGCAAAATTCACGAATTTGATGATTGGGAGGAAGAATTTGATTACAGTGAATGGAATATTGGAATAATGATATTTGTAATACATATTCTGCACTCATATATGTAATAATAATACATGTTAAATGTAATTTTTTCTTTCATAATGGTCTATTCAATGTAATTAGGACAAATTTAATTATTTACAAAATGTATATTATTAATATTGCTGTCAATTACACTTTAAAACAAGCTAAAAACGTACTCTTCGCCAATTTACTGAGCTTTTTATATATAATTGTTACACATTCTATAGGATACTCTTCGCAGTTTTCTTCTAAATAATGTTAGTTTTTGGACATCCTAAATTTTGTGATACTATCTTTATTGTGAAAAAAATTTGGTTAAAAAAAAAATGAAAAAAAAATATCCAACCTGTGGGATTCGAACAACAACAACAACAACAACAAGCATTTATTAATGTTTCACAAGGTACAATAATGCGCCATTCCGGAGTCCGGCCCGGAGCCAGCCAGAAAACCACGGCGAACATCGCCGAGGTGGGTGTGAGACTGGGCGGGGAGGGTCCGGTTTGGCGGTGACGAAAATTATTTACTGAGTTAAAACTCCTGCCTAATGGAAAAAGGCTTAAATTTAACGGTATCGTATAACGTAGTACACAAGGGTACTTAAAAATAATTAAAATTAAAACTAAAAAACTATCGATTTCACGCACACGCGAACACTTAAAAATTTTGATTGCTGGCACGGGAAAACAAAACTCAACGAAAAAACCCGTTTGAGACAATTCCACCCTGGTAGTCTTCCTGACGCCAGGAAAGTGTCGTGGATAGTTAAAAGTGTGTTATGTTATGTGAAATTTTGGTTTGTTAAGAATTTATTGGTCGAGACTGAATTTAGAGACAAAAAATAGACAAGGAACAAAAAAAGGTAAAAACAAATAGAGGGAATAGAGAGGGGTTGGTTTTAGGTTTTGGTGAAGATTAAAGGTGGGGAAAGGAAAAGTTGTCGTAGAGGGAAGTGTGGTTAGAGAGGTTGCCGAAAGATAGACAACGCCTGGTATGGTAAGGGGTGTCGGATATCGAAAAGGATCGCATTATGCTGTCTGATTCGTGTTATGTTGCGGGTTAGCGGACTATCGCCCAGTTTGAATTGGTAGAATTTTTAGGAGATTTCTTGGACGTAGTCCGCTAGTGGCGTTATGTCGTGGCAACGATTATATAGATCTCTGAGGGAGGTGTATCTGCCCGAATCAGAGATGAGGCGCATAAATTTGTGTTCGAGAACTCGGAGTTTTCTCATTGTCGTGGTCGGTATGCTGCACCACACCGGCGCCGCGTATGTGATGGCCGGCCTGATCACCATCGTATACAACAATTTTTTATTTGTCCTGTTGAGTCCGCTACCCCTTGCCAGGAGCGGATACAGACTGCTGGACATGGAGTAGACTTTGCGTACTGTCTCGTTTATGTGAATATTGAACGTCAGTCTCTTGTCCAAGTTCACCCCTAGATACTTCACGCACCGTTTAATTGGAATTTGGCGACCCCCGATCGAAAGTGGTGTTAGAATCCGATTTTCGGTAAAACGGCGCGTGAATAAAATTGATTCCGACTTCTCGGCATTTATCCGAATTTTCCACTTGTCGTAATACGCCGTGGCACGGGCCATGTGAGCCTTCAGCAACATATTAGCTGCCTGTGCATTGTGCGAATGCACATACATGGCCGTGTCATCGGCGTACTTGGCAAGGTTCGAATTCGGAAATTCCGGGAAGTCGGAGACATATAGATTGTATAGTTTTGGTGACAGGCACGATCCTTGGGGGACGCCCGCGCGAATGTCTCGCCGAGTTGATAGTTTATTATTCACTCTGATCTGTAGCGATCTGCCTGTCAGGAAGGAATGAACAAGTTTCGTTATGTGCATGGGGAAGTCCAGTGCGTTTAGTTTATGAAGCAGTCCCGGGATCCATACGGTATCGAAAGCTTTCTCAACATCGAGGAGCACCATGACAGTGCTCTTCCCGAGGTTACATTGTACCTTGACGTCATTCACGATTCTGACGATCTGCTGCACAGTGCCCCTGCCCCGCCTGAAGCCGAACTGGCACTCGTCATCGATGTGGAGTTCATCCTGAGCACGGGACCTTTGGATTGCAACGCAAAGCAAGCAAGCAATAACAAGTTTATTAAAATTAGAGGTACATGTATGTGCCTCCCCGGAGTCTGGCCCGCTGCGCCACCACCTATTGCTAGAAAAATTGATTGTCTGTGATATATATCTTTCGACATTCATACATATATTTCACTTCTATGAAATATATATTAGTAAACTTCATAAACAAAAAAAAAAAATTATTATGGAAATAATATCTCGTAAGATTTCCATTTTAGTACAAGCGACAAATTTTTTTTTTTAATTAAATAATTAATAACTTATTTATTTACTGATCGATTTTCTTCAAAAACAATAGGTTTCTTCCTCTAGCTAACACTAACTTACTTTCTAAATTTCAATACAATCGGACTTTTCTTTCTTAAGTTATCGTGCTTACAAGAAACGTGACGGACGGACAGACGGACATTTTGAAAGTTGTTCAGAATTCGTTCACTAACACAATAACACGAAATTTTTTTCTCTACGAGCGATATTTATGATTTTAGAAATGTTCCGATCAAATACAATATACTCTTCGTTTTTGCGAAGAGTATAATAAAGTTAGTTAATAGTTCATGAGATAATAATAAGGAAAAGAGCGAGCCGCCGCCTGCCTCGCCTATCGCGCACGCGAATTTTTTTTTTTTTATTTCGCTGGGTTGTCCCACAAAATGATTGACTGACCAATTTATTTATGATTAATATAGCATTTAATACATTTATAAACATTTTGAAGTTTAGTAAATGAATTGCACGTTATTATACTCTTCGCAAATACGAAAACGAAGAGTATATTGTATTTGATCGGCACATTTCTAAAATCGTAAATATCGCTCGTAGAGAAAAAAATTTCATTTCATTGTGTTAGTGAACGAATTCTGAACAACTTTCAAAATGTCCGTCTGTCCGTCCGTCACGTTTCTTGTAAGCACGATAACTTAAGAAAGAAAAATCCGATTGTACTGAAATTTGGACACTAAGTTAGTGTTAGCTAGGGGACCCTATCGTTTTTGAACAAAATCGATCAGTAAATAAAAATGTTATTAATGATTTAAATTTGAGAATTTGTTTTTTCTGATTTTTGTTTTTGTAAAAATTTACATTTTTTACATTTTTTTACGTGTTAGGTAGTTCTTACGCTTTTGATTCGGAATCCAAGGGTCCCAGGTTCGAAACCCACGTGGGGTATGGTATAGTTTTTTTTTTATTTTCACTTTATTTTGCACCAACTAAGTTCGTACTATAAAATTAAAAATGTTTAAAACTAACATTATTTACAAAAAACTGCGAAGAGTATCCTATAGGATGTGTAACAATTATATAAAAAGTTTAGTAAACCGGCGAAGAGGACGTTTTTAGCTTGTTTATTTTTTGTATATACAACATTGGGGCTGACTGATCAGCTCCGTACCCACATTCAACTAACTGACTGACATAACTATTATATTATGTGCAATATATAATTTGCATAACGATTTTCAGCCTTAGTAAATTCATTTTATTACCTCCGTAATCATGACACCTTTGATAGCGCACCTGAGACACCTGTTCTCGATTTCGCTTGACTGACCGCAGTATGTTTGTGTACACAACTACTGTAATCAAGTGGCAAAAAAACGGGTTTAGTAAATTTAGAGAATTTTTTAGCTCTGGCTCTTAGACTATTACCCTGGTGTTATAATTTCCGGATCCATGATACAGAGTGTTTACAAAAGTATTGACTAGTTTGAATTCATTTTACAACAAAATAATTATTTGTTTAATAAGGCAAAAATTCTAATTCGTACGTGCCTAATTACCTACCTATTTTTTTTTCCTTATGGGTTGCGGTGCCGAAGCCCCGCTGTACTGAAGTTTAAGCTTACTGTACCACATATTACCTACCTATACTTTTCTGTCAAATAATCTTCAATGCAGACCTAACTAAGTCATGAAAACGAAAGTTACTGCAAGTGTCAATCTATTTAATTTAATGTATTTTCTTTTTTAATTTTTGAGGTATAGAGCTTAAATTTCATATAGAGATATCTGAAAAAACTGCGAATCGACTACGCCACCAAATTTGCCGTTAAAAAATTGTCGATGTTAATAATGATATTTATTATTATTATTATTATTGTTATTATTATTAGTGTAGATAACGTAAACAACTAGAAATAATTCAAACATCACGCATAGTTGATATGTGAGCAATACAATTACCACAGCATTTTTAATTAAATCAGTTCAAGCAGTAATAATTCGACTGTTGTATTTCGCGTTAAAAGCAATTTTCCAACATCGTGTCTGAAATGGTTGGAATGTTCAATATAAGGCATGCTAGCCCGAGAGCTTCATTTTCGCGGCATGTTGGTATCTCTTCCATGCTCCCTTTATATTGTTCTCGTTTGTGTTATTGGCACCATCATCCTCAAAACAGATTTCTCTGAACGCATTGACAACCGAATCAGTCTCTACCAGTCATACAACCAATATTTGGATTATAAGGCCTTTGTGTACAGGGTATATGTAAATCACGTTTGCAAATGTAATGCAGCTACTTGGATTGTTATTAGATAAGGCTATTAGTAAGCCAAAATAATAGAAATAATAGCAATAATAATAACACACCCCCACAAAAAAAAAGTTCAAAGCAGCGAACCAGACCCATGTATTCCTATGTATTTTCGGTCGCTGAATCCGAATCCGGAGTCAAAAAAAATCGTACACTCCCAAAATCATTAGCTAGAGCCAAAAAACACCCTGAAATGGGGTAAAAAGTATATTAAACTACGAGAATAGTTGTTACATCTTAATCAATCGAATTATACAAATTAAGGGTAAACAGCAGCGTACATAATAGATATGAAACACACTCCCAGAGAGGGGCGAAAACTAGCTCCCATATATAAAAAAATCGATCCAAAACAGCAATGACTGCTGAAAAAGCTCAAAATGTCTAAGTTTTGTTAAAGTGATAAGAAACTGCATCAGGTCCGACGTAATCTTCATAAACTGCCCCTATAGAGTTGAGAACAACCACCTCCAAGTTTAAAGGACACGAGAAAAACAAGAAAAAACGTGAAATGCAACAGGATTTCTATTTTCATGGATGCTATGACTGGCTGAAATTGCGTAGTACTCTAAAATAGAACTAGAAACTTACGTACCATCAACATTCTACAGTGTCAACCCTCAGAGGGTGTGAAAACTACCCCCTATGTAAGGTTTGACTATAAAAAGTCACAGTGACTTCTATAAAAATTCGAAACACCTGCGTTGTGTCGCAACCCCGTGGGGGTGGTTTTCAAGCACATCGTCGAACATAGTCTAGTTTCTTCTCTTTTCTACACACGTACGTAAGTTTCTGGTTCTATTTTAGAGTACTACGCAATTTCAGCCAATCATAGCATCCATGAAAATAGAAATCCTGTTGAATTTTACGTTTTTTCTTGTTTTTCTCGTGTCCTTTGAACTTAAAGGTGGTTGTTCTCAACCCTATAGGGGCAGTTTATGAAGATTACGTTGGACCTGATGTAATTTCTTAACACGTTAACAAAACTTAGACATTTCGAGCTTTTTCAGCAGTCATTGCTGTTTTCGATCGATTTTTTTTATATATGGGGGCTAATTTTCGCCCCTGCCTGGGAGTGTGTTTCATATCTATTGTATGTACGCTGCTGTTTAATCTTAATTTGTATAATTCGATTGATTAAGAAGTAACAACTATTCTCGTAGCTTAATCTTCTTTTTATCCCATTTCAGGGGTGTTTTTTGGCTCTAGGTAATGATTTTGGGGGTGTACGATTTTCTTTGACTCCGGATTCGGATTCAGCGGCCGAAAATACATAGGGATACATGGGTCTGGTTCGCTGCTTTGAACTTTTTTTTTGTGGGGCTGTGTAATTAGTTTATTATTTTCCACATAATAATGAAAATATCTTACTTGGGTAATGGAAAGTCTAAAAGCCCACCCTAATATACGTAATGCATTTAAGACCTGTTCTCACACTAGATAAAAAAAATTCCATATGATCCAGAAAAATTTAATATCGACAGAATGGGTGAACTACAGAAGAGCAGCTTTAGAGAGCTCCTTGATCAAACCTGCAGAAATTGTTCATTTGGATGTTCTTTTTTCAAAAATAACATGACAGACAATTCTATGCAGTCAATTCGCATGAAACATTATCCGAAATTTCCAAAATTGAGTGCCCAAAATCAAAATGGCCAAAAATAGTTCTAAATCCATAATTTCTGTCTTCCAATCTATTGGATGGGTTCATTAATATGTCTAGTAACAATATATATTGATGGAAGACAATTTTTTTTATTTATCCCCTCAGACCACCCGTTAAGGGTGAGAAATTACGTTCAGAAATGCAGCAATTTTTATTTAGTTTTATCAAATAAAAAAAATTATCTTCCATCAATTATATTGTTATTAGATATATTAATGAACCCATTCAATAGATTGGAAGTTAGAAATGATAAATTTAGACCTATTTTTGGCCATTTTGAATTTGAGCAAGCAAATTTGGAAATTTTCTGTAGTAATTTTCGATAACTTTTAATGAACTTATAATAGTCCACGCAAATTAGACTTTTTAGGAGAAAAAATTCATATACAAATTATATTTCGGCTATGTATAGTTCATAGGAGTAGAATTAAGGATCCGAGTTCCCACCTTATCCGTTGATGGAAACACCTTTTTGGGGCGAAAAACCACCCCCAGACGGGACTTAGTTACGGTTATTCTCATTTTTCTTCGGATCCGTCATTCCCACGAAAAACAGGTTTGGGAACAAAAATATTCTTCATTAATTTCTACACAAAAAAAGTTCTATGGTCGATTTGCGTACTCCCCACCATTTTCTCGCTATCGACGTTCATAGTAGGGGGTAGTTTGGAGCGCTCGGCGAAAAATCGGTGGTACGCGATTTTTCACAGCGAATATCTCCGAAACGGCTATTTTGACGACAAAAATGGTTATAATGAAACTTGTAGAGCGGATTCTCCTCTACGAGATTCATCTTGTACTTTTCCTTTTTATTACTATTCTTGTAATATGACCTCGTTTCCACACCACCCACGAGGTAGAGGTAGAGGTGCGTTTTTTTTTGTAAGTGGTTTCCCCTCTAGGCCTATTCCACTGTCGTAATTGTCGGTTTCAGTCGTCGACGGGGTTTTCTTCAATCAACTCATCTTCGGTAGGTGAATTTAAGCAGCCTTGTCCGTGACAGTTGGAGCACATGATTGAGCAGCGCAATCCTATTTTTACACACCCGCATCGTTTGCCGCAACCCATCCTGCAGTTGCAAAATATAAGTTGTAGAACGGTAGACGGAGCTGGTGCGTCAGGTGTATAAATGTGTCAGTTTTCTTTCAACCCCATTGTGTCGGATCAAGGTTTATTCCTCTCCATAACTGAATTTGATGAAAAACCCTATAAGCATGCTGATGAGAAGCGGCAGACGTTTCGGTAGTCTCGATAATAGTACAGCGTTACTTGATTTCCCAACCACTTTATTGAATGTGAGAAATCTATGTCTATTTAAAGATTTCTCTTTCTTTGGAGCTTTATATAACGCCATCGTGAAACGCTCTCCAGCAGTTGCGACTTCTTCTTTTGTTGATTGAGGATTGTTAAATATAGGCACAATGTCTTCCAAGTCTCTTCTGTTATTAAGTATAGTTATAGTTTGTGCTTTGCCTTTACCGAACAAAGCAGAAGCAGTGTCCCAACCACTAAATGTATGTGCAAACAGCACAGTTTCCTTACAGTTTCTCAAGACATCCGAGGACTGTAAATCGCGAGAACTGTATATCCTCTACTTCATGTTTCCCTGCGATTCTCTAAAAAGTCGAATGTCTTTATGTTGAGGAGAAAGGACTATAATGAGCACGAGAAGATGGACGTCCTGTCCAACGATGAAAACTGTCTCATACCGCTGACATTTCTCGATCGCAGTTTGCACGATGAGCAAGTCGGCATCTCCTTCCGCAATGAGCGTATTAATTCCTTCCTCTGTGAACCTCTGGGCGAGCTGCGAAATGAAACGAAATGAAACGTTTCTTATTGTGGTAATTACTGAGAATTTTTTTTGGGTGAAAAGAAATAATAAATATTAAAATTATGAAGTACACGTTGTGGATAAATGCGAGAAAATTCAACAAAAATAATAAAAAAAAGAAAAGCACAAGAAGAATCTTGTAGAGGAGAATCCGCTCTACAAGTTTCATTACAACCATTTTTGACGTCAAAGTAGCCGTTCGGAGATATTCGCTGTGAAAAATCGCGTACCACCGATTTTTCGCCGAGAGCTCCGAACTACCCCCTACTATGAACGTCGATAGCGAGAAAACGGCGGGGAGTACGCAAATCGACCATAGAACTTTTTTTGTGTAAAATTTAATGACGAATATTTTTGTTTTTGTTTTTATTTTTATTTTTATTTTTATTTTTATTTTTATTTTTATTTTTATTTTTATTTTTATTTTTATTTTTATTTTTATTTTTGTTTTTGTTTTTGTTTTTGTTTTTGTTTTTGTTTTTGTTTTTGTTTTTGTTTTTGTTTTTGTTTTTGTTTTTGTTTTTGTTTTTGTTTTTGTTTTTGTTTTTGTTTTTGTTTTTGTTTTTGTTTTTGTTTTTGTTTTTGTTTTTGTTTTTGTTTTTGTTTTTGTTTTTGTTTTTGTTTTTGTTTTTGTTTTTGTTTTTGTTTTTGTTTTTGTTTTTGTTTTTGTTTTTGTTTTTGTTTTTGTTTTTGTTTTTGTTTTTGTTTTTGTTTTTGTTTTTGTTTTTGTTTTTGTTTTTGTTTTTGTTTTTGTTTTTGTTTTTGTTTTTGTTTTTGTTTTTGTTTTTGTTTTTGTTTTTGTTTTTGTTTTTGTTTTTGTTTTTGTTTTTGTTTTTGTTTTTGTTTTTGTTTTTGTTTTTGTTTTTGTTTTTGTTTTTGTTTTTGTTTTTGTTTTTGTTTTTGTTTTTGTTTTTGTTTTTGTTTTTGTTTTTGTTTTTGTTTTTGTTTTTGTTTTTGTTTTTGTTTTTGTTTTTGTTTTTGTTTTTGTTTTTGTTTTTGTTTTTGTTTTTGTTTTTGTTTTTGTTTTTGTTTTTGTTTTTGTTTTTGTTTTTGTTTTTGTTTTTGTTTTTGTTTTTGTTTTTGTTTTTGTTTTTGTTTTTGTTTTTGTTTTTGTTTTTGTTTTTGTTTTTGTTTTTGTTTTTGTTTTTGTTTTTGTTTTTGTTTTTGTTTTTGTTTTTGTTTTTGTTTTTGTTTTTGTTTTTGTTTTTGTTTTTGTTTTTGTTTTTGTTTTTGTTTTTGTTTTTGTTTTTGTTTTTGTTTTTGTTTTTGTTTTTGTTTTTGTTTTTGTTTTTGTTTTTGTTTTTGTTTTTGTTTTTGTTTTTGTTTTTGTTTTTGTTTTTGTTTTTGTTTTTGTTTTTCTTTTTCTTTTTCTTTTTGTTTTTGTTTCTGTTTTTCGTGGGAATGACGGATTCGAAGAAAAATGAGAATAATCGTAACTCCTGTCTAGGGGTGGTTTTTCGCTCCAAAAGGGTGTTTCCATCAACGGGTAAGGCGGGAACTTTTCGGATCCTTACTTCTACCCCCATGAACTATACATGGCCCAAATATAATTTGTATATGATTTTTTTCTTCTATTCGCTATTTTACTTCCACGTCCAGTGGAATTATAGTAACGACAAAAAAATTTTTTAAAATTTTTATTGTTCAGATAGGCTTAAAATGTCATGAAACGTCGAGATTTTAAGTTTGAGCGAAAAAAAAATTTCTGTCTGTCGGTCTGTAACTTTTTTTGTGCGCACGTTTACTCTGGAACCGTTTGAGATATTGACTTGAAATTTGGTACACATATGTACTTTAATGAAATCTAGAACTAGATTATATTTTCATTTTGTTCCGTCGAAGGGTTGGGGGGTAAATTGGGGTAAATAGGTAAATCAAGCAGGTAAGAGTTCATAAAATTGGTATTTAGTATATACAAGAGAAGCTAAGGTCTCAAAAAAAAATTTTGGCATTAGTCACCCCCATTACCACCCCCACCCCATTAATAAAGGGGATGAAAAAAAATTGTGATTTAGTGTGTGTACAAGAACCAGAAACCTCAAAATATTTTTTATTTTATCCACCCCTACTACCACCCCCTATCACCACCCCCACTCCACTACCGATGTGGGGTATCGTTTTATGGGTTTTTGGGGTAGAGGATTTCAAATATTATAGTATTAAAGTTCCATAAACAATTATTTTCACACAAAATTTTTCGTTGTGAGTGACTTGGATAGAAAATCTGGATGTGGAAGTAGTGATTCCTTGGGCAGCGGTTTTTTCGTCTAATTTGCGTGGACTATTAATATATAAGTGCATTAAAAGTTATCGAAAATTCAGCGCATGAAACGTGTTGCCTAGAAACTGCTTGAGTTCATTTTGATGTGATTCGTTAAATCAAAACTGCCCGAGACGCAGTCGAGGGTACTTTTTCAGTCAAATCACATCAAAATGAACGAAAACGGTTTCTTATAGGCAACAACACTTTGAATGCTAATTGTTAAATTATTTCTAATGTACGAAATATACTTATTAGACTATTTCCAGAACAAAACATAGACAAGAAATATTTTTCTTCTTCAAACGTCAGAAAAACATGGCATTTAACTCATTTCATGACATTGAGGTTTGACTTTTTAGATGGCTGTGAGGGAGGTAATAGTATATTATTCAACGAGCGGTAATGTAAGTAATAACTCACGCAGATGAAAGTTTCCCTCATAAGTATACTCTAATTCCATTCTGTTGTCGATCGAAAGTGGCGCTTTATGTACCAAATACTTTGTTCTTTTCTAGTTTAATGATTCACGAGTATGACGAAAAATACAATATGCACCGCGAGTCGTACAGTGCGATTTTTTGGTCTCGAATACTTGCAAAAAAAGAGCACTTACGACCCTTGGTACATAAATAATTATTATTGACGGTTGTCGTGGATATATTCCAAGTATCGCTACCTTTACTATTTGCTTAACAAATAAGAAATTTTACTCAAATAATTATAGTATTTTACAAGTTTTTCTCAAGTTTTTTCCTAGTTTAAAGATTCATTGGTATGATGAAAAATTTAATATGCACCGCGGGCCGTACAGTGCGATTTTTGGGTCTGGAATATTTACAAACCTCGGCCCTACGGGCCTCGGATTACAAACTTATTCTCGACTAACAAAAATGTACACTTACGACGACGCTTGGTACATAAATATGTATTTTGTATATAAAATTGAAAATACGAAATGCCTTATGAATATATAATTAAATATATTTTGCGTAGGTCTATTTTTAAATATATTCCAGAATATATTTTCTAAATAACGAATCACTAAACAACAAAAAAGAAAGTTAGGCTTTTAGATTTAAGCTTAATTACTCACAAACAGGTCTTTTGTGAATTAAAAGCGCCTCACGTATTACCAAAAGCCTCAATTAACTTAATTGTTAACTTTTACTTTTAAATACATTTTAATTTCGAATTCTGACCTTTTCAGGAGGCTTTATAACTGTCGGCCTTGGTTTCTTTTGTGGAAATTTATACCCAAGTTTTTATCAGAATTAAAAGTGACCTGTAAGTACTTTCTTGCCTTTATTACTTACATACGTGAAGGAAAAAATATTCATAATAAGCCGCATATACAGATTGTAAAGTGATATAGAATTGATAACGACGAGAGTAGTTATCAATTACTCAAGTAGGTACACTTTTTTATCTCGATTTAATCTGGTTTATTTGCTTTGAACCACTGTTCTGCCCTTGACTCCGTCCACATGCTGAAAGTTGCTCAATGTTCTTATTTTAAACCGAAATAGTCAAAATAGCCGTATCATCGAGTGAAGTAAGTTGCCCCCCCCATTTGCTTTAAAAAAAATCTCAAAAAGATTGCGCCCCAAAACAATTTTTTAATAATAAAAAATGGGGGGAGCGACTCAACTCACCCCATATCGTCTGCAAAAAGTATGTCATGTATGCTTGATTTATTTTGATAAAATCGCTATTACATAGTGTGCATGTAAGCCAACAAGTTAATAAATAATTAAAATGTCTAAATTTTAATGAACACCAGATAAAGATAGTGAAATAGTGATTAAAAAATATTAAATCTAGGCTCAGCATAGAAAAGCATCAGGTGTAATTTACGTTTATATGATATAGGTAATATTGTTTTATTAATTATACTAAGCTGTAAATTCCTACTTTAAATTCTTATGAACTATATGGAAATATATTTTAAGCAACAAACACTAGGGTGAAATTGTGTTCTTGTGGAACATAAAAACTTAACTGCAGCATGCAGCAGGGCTGGGATCTTTTCCTGACCGTTTAGTAACACTTATTCTTGTAAATTCTTCTGCAAGTGTTGGATGAATTCCTACTGTATCCAGTAATATATCAATAGTCAAATTACACTTAATAGCAGCGGCAAATCCTTGAATGACTTCTCCAGCTTGAGGACCAATGTAATGCATACCCAACACCTTTTGTGTGCCTTCCCTCAAAGCAACTACTTTAAGATAAAGGTGGGAAATGTTTTTCTCAGGAATGAAGTACTCCGTTGGCTTATAATACGCATGGTATACCTCTATATTATCTTCACCATGCCTCTCAATAGCAGTACTTTCACTTAAGCCTACACTTCCATATTCCAAAGGACCGAACACTACACACGGTACATTGTCATAATCCATAGTTTCCGTCCTTTTCCCAAATAACCGACGTGCTAATAATTTTCCTGCTTGAATAGCAACCGGAGTCAATTCCGGTTTGTGATATAAAACATCTCCTACAGCATAAATATGGGGCACATTTGACTGCTCATTCACTGCGTCGACTTTCTCTCCATCTCCTGCCAACTTTACTCCAGCTTTATCTAGCTGCAATTCACGAGTCAAAGCACGTCTGCCAATGGCAAACAGGACTGTATCGAACACATCATTAAATTGCTCGTTCGTATCATTCTGCCAGGTAACTTTCAACTTTCCATCATTTAGCTTTTCAACCGATTTTGGAATACACTGGTGCAAGAATTTTATTCCTCTGTCCTCCAAGGAAGCAGTTACTATTTTGACCATTTGCTGATCTAATGCTCTCAACACATCTGATCTGATCATGATGGTTGGATCGTGGCCTAAACCTTTTAAGAAACCTGCACACTCTATTCCTACATATCCAGCGCCAACAATCAGCGTTTTTCCAGGAGGCGTTTTCAGATTAAAAATATCATCACTGGTAATACCGTATTCTACTGCACCTGGTATGTCTGGATACCGAGGTCTACCACCAACTGCTATTAGGAAATATTTAGCAGTCAGAGTTCTTTCTCCTTGTTTCGTAACAGTGTGAACTGTACAAGAATTTTGAAATGTGGCTAAGCCATTTATATATTCTATCCTCTTATCTCTAAGTTCCACCCTTGTGGTCCAGTTTATTGATTTGATATGTCCTTGAACGGCTTCTCGTAAAGCATCCCAATCATGTTTTATATTTTCGGCTTGCGGAAGCTGCCAACCGTAACTCTTGGCATCTTTTATCGCTTCTCCTAATAGGGCAGCATGGTGCATAAGTTTCTTGGGAATACAGCCCACATTGACGCAAGTACCACCAAGACCCCATTTTGAGCCTTGCGGACTTGGTGTCACATAATCTAAAACGGCAACTTTGGCTCCTAGGTCGCTAGCTTCTTTCGCTGCCGCCAAACCTCCAGAACCACCGCCAATAACCACTAGGTCGTATTCAGGGTTTTTACAAGTCTGGGACATTCTTTACAACTAACAAATATATTTTGGCAAATTAATATAGATACACAACGTGAAAAAACAGAATGACTTGCACTAAGCTAACGTCAAATGATTAATTATTATTATTACCACTCTTATGACTGAATAGTGACTGTTACCAGTTTCACGAATCAAAGTTTAGATTCATTCGGAAACACTCTCTTTTCCCTGTCTTTACTGTCAGGCTTGACAGTAGCAGCGATCACTCTTTTTTGCCTGGATAGTTCAGTCATTTAGGACTAGATGGCATTGGCGATTAACTATTAAGGAGGGTTTTCCTACACCTTCGCCAGTCGCTGACGACTGCGACCGAGTAGCCGCGACCGATTCGTCAAGACATCTCCAATGCATTTTAACCTGAATGTTTTCCTACCTGCTACTGAGTAATTACTACCAGCGAATGGTCGCCGTTCATCTGTTCGCGAGTCGCCGCTCATCTCCGAGAGCAGTGCTGCGACTAATTCGTCGACGAATACACATTAAAAATAATATTTTTAGCAGATATGTTTGTAGTTTTTACTTGTCATAGCTATATAAAGTAAAAGGATAGTACATGTATATTACTCAGGGTGTATTAAATAGGTGGTCCGACGTACGACACTTTCCTATTATAATAATGGCTTCATAAGTGCATGGTTACTATTTACTTTAGTAGATGGCGCGAGCAATAAGGTCCTATAATTACCTGGACATGTGCACCGTATAACTAACATAACCTCAAATTTTAAGGTTTTTTCGTTTATTCTCATTTTTAATGTTTGTATAGGCATTTTTAGCTTGGAGCCATACTGGCTCCAAGCAAATATTTAAAAATTCACGCAAATAATTATTCAATATTGTTGATTAATAAAAATAGACTGCTAATTTTAGGTTAGATTCCTAACCTGCCAAAAGTGTCTTATTTCATTGTGACAAACTATTTAAAACTTCATACACATTGCGTTGAACTTGATTTTGGTTGAAAGTACAGGAACCAGGTAGAAATTTTAATAATAGCTACGTAATACTTGTAAATCTTAAGAAACATATATTTTTGAGGTTAGCTGTGGCGACAAGTGCAATGCTGCATGTAGTGTTGCATATATTCTTTCAATGTTTTAATTTAGCTACTTAGTGTCAGATGTCACTGGACTTTTGTTTCAGTAAACAAAAACAAAAGGCCGGGAATGTATGCAACACTGTATGCACGTATGCACAGAACCTGCAAAATCATCTATCTATGCGTAGGTAATGAGAGAACTTATTGGTCCTGCCATCTATTACATTATGTACAAAGTAAGCACTTATGAAGCCACTGTGAGGGTTGTCGTCGCACCACCTATTTAATACACCCTGATATTACTATATTATATTATACATTGCGTATTTCATTGGTGGGCATTGGCGAGCAGTTGAAAGTAAATATTTGTTGTTATTTTGTAATTGTGGCTTATTGACAGTTAGTGGCATGACATAATTTAGGTTTTATATTTTCCTCATGCTCCCGATAACTTAATAACATTAAAATTAATGACTTCGCAAGCACAGATTACAAGAACGAGAAGCACTAACTGGCGCAGTTAGGAAAATTTGTTTGAGAAACTAGGTCGTGGCTACAACTGGTCGCGGCTACTCAGTCGCAGTCGTCAGCGACTGGCGAAGGTGTAGGAAAACCAGCCATTATAGTCCAATCAATGAATGTCCAAAAGGGGATTGTAGAGAACATTTTGGAGGGGAGAATTTTTCTCTTCAGGGATGTGTTGGGGGTAGTCAGGAGGTAAACATACTAAAAGTCCCCACCCCTAGCCCCAGCGCTTCAGGAGGGGGGCCAGTGGAAAGGTTCCTTTTTTCGATTATTCGCTTATAACTCGGAAACGATGCGTCGTATGGGAAAAGGTAATCTATGCAAAATTAAACATAATTAAATTTTCCACAAGAATGTTGATATTCATTTTTTTCCTATGTGTTATAGTTTACGAGATGTTCGCCAGCGAAAATCGATAATTAATAAAAAAAAAATCAATTATGTATCTTGTATATTTCTATCAAAGCGGTTTACCGTGGTCTGCTAATAAATCACAGTCCACAAAACAGTCTTTATTTTACAACACTGGACGTATTTACTAATGTAATATTTTGACGAAATCTATAAATTTCCTTAAATATACAGTGTGACTCACTTGAAATGAAGATACCCTTATAACTTTTTCATTTTGTTTCCGATTTGAATCAAATTTTACTCAAGTATAGAACAAATTAGGATCTACTTATGACCAGAAAATCATTCACCTGCTATAAAGGCAAAGCCACCTGCGGTACCAAAATATGCTGAAGAAAATAAAACATTTTGAATGTTAAAAATTCTAAAAAATGCATCCAATCGGCGCCACAAACGTACATACACCAAAATTTGATTTGATTATTGATGGGGGATATCTCGTCTGGCAAAGGGGGGTTCTCAGTTTCCGCAATTTGTGGTGGCTACGTAAAATTCATCCTTCGTAAGATTAAAAATCAATTTGTCTTTATAGCAGGTGATTGATTTTCCGGTCACAAGTAGACCCTAATTTATTCTATACTTGAGTAAAATTTGATTCAAATCGGAAACAAAATGAAAAAGTTATAAGGGTATCTTCATTTTAAGTGAGTCACACTGTATATTTAAGGAAATGTCTAGATTTCGACAAAATATTACGTTAGTAAATACGTCGAGTGTTGTAAAATAGAGATTGTTTTCTGACTGTGATTTATTAGCAGACCACGGTAAACCGCTTTGATAGAAATATCCAAGGTACATAATTGATTTTTTTTTATTAATTATCGATTTTCGCTGGCAAACATCTCGTAAACTATAATACATAGGAAGAAAATGAATATAAACATTCTTGTGGAAAATTTAATTACGTTTAATTTTGCATAGATTACCTTTTCCTATACGACGCATCGTTTCCGAGTTATAAGCGAAGAATCGAAAAAAGGAACCTTTCCACCCCCCTCTCCCCTGAAGCGGCAGGGATAGGGGCGGGGACTTTTAGTATGTTTACCTCCTGACTACCCCCAACACACTCCTGAAGAGAAAAATTCTCCCCTCCAAAATGTTCTCTACAAATCTTTCATTGACTGGACTATACTCGGATTATTCATAAATGAAGCCTATGACTGACGAATTCGCTGTAATCTCTATATAGTTCAGTCGATTGTCACGAAAAGAATCAATATGTGGCGAAAATAGATAATTACCATTCTATTGTTTTAAGTTGATGTGTTGGGCATCCAAAATAAGGCCTTATAGCGTTCCAAGTGATATCATATCGGATAAGAGAGGGGGGGGATGGTAAAGTTGAAAAATCGGTTTTTCGCGTTTAACCTTCCCAAAGCGGTGGGTTTTTGGTACACTAATCCTCCGTTGGGGGTATGAGTGATACCCCAAGTTACAATTGCGGTTTTCTTGTTTCTAAAATCAGTATTTTTGTTAAATGTAGGTTTTAGCCTACGGAATAAGGTGAGAGATTTAAAGCAGGTTATTGCTAGTTAAATTTAATACAAAAATATAACAAAAACAATAAATTCTAATCTTTAGGTAACAAAATAAAACATTCTGCAATTCTATGATTAATAAAATACTAATATTAACAAAAACTATAAAAAAACTTTTAACGAATTATAGGTAATGATTGAATAAAAATCATTGTTTTGGGGGTTGCAGTTCACACAGTAAATTGTTAATGAAACCTCCGTGTGGAGTACGCAAACAAATTTTTTGCATGAATTACAAGCAAATTTTTATTTTCTGTCCTACCTTCTAGGATAGAAGCTGTATGTCCCTGTTAATTTGTTGTCTTGTCTAGCTGCTTCAGAGGTTTCAGCTTCTCAAGTCGGGTTTTCGGCTTCTGGGCAAATAAGATTTCTTTCTTTCTTTCTTTCTTTCTTTCTTTCTTTCTTTCTTTCTTTCTTTCTTTCTTTCTTTCTTTCTTTCTTTCTTTCCTGCTCTCAACGTTGTCTCTTACCAAACTAAGCCTTAATTCCCTCAAAAACACTGCGACGACTTCGATCCTTATTCCTCCATGTTGGATTTTTTTTGGTCCAAATGATATAAGCATTCAGTGCAGTTATATCAACCATTTCCATAAAAATCCAGAAGGGCCATCGTCTTGTAGCTCTGACGCAAGTGTATTCTTTGGTCATCTTGTCCCCAGTGTCTACCGCACCTTTCGTTTCATTATTGTGCTTTATAATCTCAGGCTTTTTCTTTTCATCTGCATGATCAATTTCCCCATTATTGAACTGGGTTGAAAGCAATGCAACTGCTCGATTTTTTATAGAAATTCGTAAATTGCAAAGCAGTACATGGAAGCCGATGGGGGGTATATCTCATACCCCAGTCCAAAATTATCCAAAATTTTTAAAAGTATTGGATATTTTTGCGTGCAATTTTGAAATTAAATGTATCAATATGTATTAGGCAAATACATAAAAGCTCAAACTATTAAAAAATTTATTTCAAAAGTTATAAGAACAAATCATGCCTGGGGTATGAAATATACCCCACACTGTTCTGGGAAGGTTAAATAGAAGGCTAATAATATAAGAGGAAGAGTTCAAATGAGAAAGGTATTAAAAAGCAAAATCAAATGAACCTCCAAACGTCAAGAGAGCTTTATTAGGTCAGGAGTAAATTCAAAAAAACAAATATTTTGAAAATATTTTTTAATTTTAGCAAAATTTTTGAAATTTTACTAAATTACGTGTTATATAGGAGGAAATAACTGGTAAAAATTTCAGATCGATGTCTGCATTATTTTTCGATAGATTCAACTTTTTGGGAAAAAAGGGTCTTCGAAAAATGACTATAAGTACTTCACTTTCTGTCAGATTTTGCTATGAAAAAAAAATTCTCTTCTTCGAAAGTTGTTCAACAATTACAAATGTTTTCTATATGGTCATTATTCAGAAAAAAGTGGTGAAAATGGAATTTGAAAAAAAAAATCCGAATAAAATTAAATATCTTTCGAATGGATTGCAGTGTCGAAAAATGAAGTGCTATTTTTTTAGTTCACTTAAAAAAATGGTTAAAAATGGACCGTGTTTTATGGCAAAATGCAGTTTTTTGTCCAATTTTAAATAACTACAATTTTGTCAAGAAACATCCGATTGATACGTACCAAAAAGCAAATTCAAGATAATTTCATCATATTCAATTAAGGTTAAATATCATAAATTCTTGTATCCTTCAAGATATTTGCGAAAAATTCAGAATTATGCAAAATCACTCAATTTTCAAAAAAAAAGTGATATTCAAACATGTGTAGCAAGAACTAATTGAATAAAATTTATTTTGCAATAAAAATAAACGTGTGATGTTTTGTTTGTTTAAAGATGATTGTTTATAACAAATTGGGATAAAAACACTTTTTTACAAAACAATAGACGTTTTCACGTTAGAAAGTTAGGTAAAAAGTGTAATGGCGAGAACTAGATTGGCATCATTAAAACTACTAAAAAGTCACTGCATATGTTGACCAACTCGCCTAATTTACAAACTTTGTGAAAATAAAATACCTAACTTCTAAACTGACAGCTCCGATAAAGTGAAAAATTCTATAATTTGAGTTTTTTAAATACAAAACAAACTAATATAGATGATCTCTAATCAATCAAAGTAGACTCAACATTAAAGATAATGTAAACAATGATATGATTATTATATTATGGGTATTTCATTTTTACAAAGTTGGGAATTAGACAAGTTCAACATGTGATATCAATCTACTTTTAGTGATATCAATCTACTTTTCGCTGTGACAATTTTTACCAAGCTTTCTAACGTGAAATAAGTCAATTGGATTTTTTAGGTTTTAAATTATCTTTAAAGAAAATCATATGCCATTTGATTGTTTGAAAAGCTATAAAAAAGTTTATCTACAATCGACATATAAAGTAGGCTTTCTTGCTCACATTTTCAAAGCGCAACGTTGACGTTTGCCCAGGGGCTATGCATAAGTCACTTTACCGCTCGCCTCCCATGACAACGAGCGGCAAAGTACTTTTACGCTCGCTCGAGTGCACCTGTCCTTACACAAGTTTGGTGGGAACATTGACAATGTATTTTTATGAAATAATAATCCCTCAAAACCGTTGTTAATATAATGAGAGATAATGCAAGAGTAACAAATAATTACCTAATTTATTTATACGAAGAATATGAACTTTATAATAATTAATAAAACTTGAGGCATTTTTCGCGTTTAATATACAAATAGCTATTAAGTGAACTTACTGTTAGAATGCAGTTTTAAGGAATAAATTCGCAATTTCCATATTCTTAAAACGCACATTTTTAAAAACAAATAGCTATACTTGGTGAAATTTTATTGCAGAGCGTTATATCTAAAACCATATTGTAGGCAATATAATAAACTTTCAATATCGTTGTCAACATTTTTCTTGTAAAGCCTTAGTTTTTTAATTAATCAGCAAAACGTGCGTTAAAATTTGACTTTTGGAGGGGGGATGAAAGAAACACTAAACTTTACAAAAGCATATTTCGATCAATTTTTTACCAAATTGGGCGGGATTTGTCTTAAGTTCAATGTAGTTTCATAGTTTTCAAATTGTATGTTTTAACACCCAAAAGTTTAGCTCGCAGTCGATTTTGCTCTGAAATCATTGGTCTGGACATTACAGCTGTGCAAAGCATAAAACTAATCTAATTTGGAAGCCACATTAATTATTATCACAAACGACTACAACCAGTTTTATGTCAGAGAACAAGGTCTGAGGCATTTGCAAAATATTTTGGATCAAATCGAATTTGTATGAAATTATGAAAATTAATGTTTCATCTAAATATTATTCACAACATATAATTTTAATTTGATAGATGATACAATACAGAATACGAGTGGATTTGAAGATCTAAAACATGCCTGCCTCATACCATTTGACATCCTAATAAGAAATTTGCGTGTAAAGTGAAAGTCTGTCTGTATACCGTTTTATTTGTTGAGGGAATGTCGTATCTACATCTGCTGGTGATCTACAAAACAAAAAAGATAAAAATTTAATATACGAAAATGCTCACGCTGCAAGTATTCTAGTACAGAGGCTTCCCTCTATTAATCTTTCGGAACATTTCAGACAGAACGTTGTTAAAGTGAATGA
This sequence comes from Rutpela maculata, assembly GCA_936432065.2. Taxonomy (NCBI): domain Eukaryota; kingdom Metazoa; phylum Arthropoda; class Insecta; order Coleoptera; family Cerambycidae; genus Rutpela; species Rutpela maculata. The sequence goes on from OW386286.2 coordinate 4,740,939, forward strand.
TTTATTAGAAGTTTATAGCATTTGAAATTAAATATTTACATAGCAAACATGCTGCATAAAATTTGATGCAAAATTATAAGAGGATAATTATTTCCTTTTCTGCTCGTTGATATCACGTCTTATTTTCTAAAACAAAAAACATGCTATTTAGTTTTACCTAACCCGAGATACGAGGACCATTTTATGACGTATCCATAGAATCGCATTTGACACATTCTGTTTGATTTGGTAGATTGGGCGAGATTTCTTGATCTACCAAAATTCATCAAACGACACCTAAATATAGAAAATGCATTTTTGTCGGAAAGTGGTAAAAGTAATCCTCACCTACTCAAAGGAGTCTGTGTTGTGATAATCGGTATCAATCCATTTTTTGTTTCCTTCCAACCCCATTGCAGAAGACTTAAAATCTTTCCTTGTCACTGCTGCATTTGTAAATGTGCTCGCTGCCCATGTAATTTTGTGGCGTCGATTTCTGGAGGTAATTGCATTGTACTCAATAAAAATAAAAAATTTTCACTGATTATTTCACTCATTAAGGCTATAGCCAATGAGAGCCTGTTTTTTCACAACATTGCACCAATCAAACGTCATTATTAGTGGTAATTCAAGCTAGATCTGCTTTTGACAGGACCAACATGCAAAATTTATCGCTCTAATTTTTTAGGTCGCTGCAGTGGCAAATATTGCGAAAATTTTTTGACGTTTTGTGTCGTGACATGTTTTCGGCAAATAGGACAAATCGTGCTTTTAAATGTTATCTATAAATATCTTTTCTAGCTTGTTACTAATTGTTAACGTAAATTGTAGTATTGTATTAATAACCTAAAAAGCCAATGCTGTGTGGAACTTATATAGGTTCGGGACAAGTTATAGGTACACAGCTTTCAATGGCTTAATACCTAACATAATTACAAAATAATTTTCACAACTAAAATTAAATATGAATATCTACGAAGCACACAAATCAGTTATTTCATGATAAATACACAAATGTAAGTACTTACATATGGTAATTCATCAATCATTACAAAGCAGCTAACACTTATTTGGAAAATCAAAACTCTGCAGTATCACTATATACATTATAATTCGTTGTACTTAAAGTCTCTCTACTTAAACAAGTAAACCTTAACTTAACTATCAAACTTCTCAAATTAGAAACAAAGATTAAATACATAAATATATATTAATAAACACTTTAATATAATAATTCACTGTTCAGGCTAGCAACTAAGTTAAGCTAGTAGCGTTAGTAGATGGCGGTACCATACCATCTGAGCCGGCAGCCTTAGAACGTAAAAGGGATAGATTGGTAATATGCAATTTGTGTGATTTCACCGGTAATGTGATTGGTCGAAGCGTGCTTTGTTGTGATGACTAGTCTTATAAGTTACAGTACCTATGGCTTAACGTATATTGTTTTTCTTGATTGTCATAATTTAAACCTACTTTGTTTTTTATTAGATGAGTCGCTTTGGAAATGCATTTTTATGTGACGTAAATGATGAAATTGAAGATAAAGGTGAGTGAGTAATCTCTAAAAAGCAACAAGGAAACGTCTGAAGGCAATTAATTACTGAACATGATATTGAAGATATACTTAATGAATTATTTATTAGTGAAATATTCTCCACAAATACCACTCGTACTTTAAATTTTATCTAAAAATTTTTTCTCAAGCTAAGTCGCCCCTAGTTAATATAACTCGTGCAAATTGGCAGTTTATTATCAAAGATTAAATCCCTCCCGCTAAAGCGGTCGGGATTTAATCAGATAATAAACTGCCAATTTGCACTCTTTATATTACCAGGCAACACGCTTTCGAAAAAATTTTCGATAAAATTTTAAGCACTAGTGATATTACATACGATAATTGTAAAGAAAAGGGTACATAAGCAAAAGCGGTAAAAAATAACAAAAAATAGCCAACTTTGAACCAGCATATCTCAGTCAATATTCGCAGCTTATTTTAACGGTTGGAATGTCTACTTTCTTTTCTCTGAAGCAATTTCTGTTCATATCTCTGCTTAGAAAAAAGTTAAGTGAAAATGTAAAAAAAAAATTCTACGCGATTTTTCGCATTTTTGCAGATTTGTTTTTTCTTACATTTAGTATAAAAATAGTTTTTCTTCAAACGTCAGAAAAACATGACATTTCTTAACTCATTTCATGACATTAAAATTTGACTTTTTAGGCGGCTGTGCGTTGCCATTAACAACATAGGTAAAAGTACTTTTTTCTTCAAGCGTATAACAATACTTACATTATAAATTGCAACACGTCCTGGAGAAAGGGCCTATTTTTGTACTAATACAAATATTTTTCATTTTTTTCCTAGGACAAAAATGAAACAATGTACACTGCCGTGCAAAAGTAAGTAGGACTAGTCGGGAATCAAGCTTCTCAAAAAAAGCTCCTAAAATGTCAGGGTGGGCACTCGAAGATATAGTATTGAAAAAATATGTACATTATCTGGAATGACCTTGCGCATCTAAATCCAGAGGGCGCCATTCTGTCCGCGATTGCAAAAAAGCGTAAAAAAATATTTTCCGAAAATTTTTGTATCACTAAAAATTGATTAATTTTATATTCCCACCTCATTCACAGGGTTATTTTTTAATATTTCTTAATAATTTTCGAACTAATGGAAAGCTTATTCTTTCTAGATTCTGATGCTGTCAAACAATTTTCGAAATTTTTGTTAACAAATGCTACAGAAATTGTTTAAACAAACGATGCCTGAAGAGTACACGGTAAATTTCAGCATCGAGAGATTTTAAAAACTATTATAGATAGATGCATAATTCTATGATATGAAATCTGCGGAATAGAATGGAGGAGTTTTTAGTGAAAGAATCATCTGCATTGTTTTATCGTTCTAAAAGATATGACTATTTTTGTACAGCGCTCCGTTATTTCCGCTATCGTTTTGGCTTACACGTCCGCGTGCTGTGGCCGATCGGTAACTTGCTGACAATATACTGTGATTGCAAAAAATTTACAATGCGAATTACTTATACGTAAATATTATCATTTGTCATTATGAAAAAAAACGAAGGTATTTAAAGATTAGTTTACTAGAGAACCAAAAATTATTATATTTTAACTTAAAATATTGATTAGAGACAAAAAACCGTACAGCTAATTAAATGAACTTAAATTTACTTTTTGTACTTGAGAAATAACAATACAAAAATAATAATAATAAAATATACATACATTATACTTAAACTAAATTAACAGCTAATACATTTACCCTCACAGTAGCAATCTATTATGTATTCTAACCCAGCTTTGCTACAAGTGCAGTTTCCGGTACATTTTTTAAATTTACATTTTGTTTTTAAATAAAACATTTTGAGGACGAAAATTTATAGTCATTAATTTAGGAATAAGTATATTATTTTTCAAATACCAACCACAAGTAAAATTGAAAATTTTTAAAAACCCCCGATCAATGTATCTAATCGTACCAGTTTCATATGACCGAATCAAAATGAAGGCTAAATCATGTTCGTCTATCATAATTGTCTGCATATTTTCAATGTTACTTCAATCGGACAATTTCTAGAGAAGTTCAACACGGCGAATTCAAGATGGCGACTAAACATCAAAATCTAATATCGTCTATAACCCCTTCTCTTTCAAATAAAAAAAACTGCATCAAAATCGGATCACCCGTTGAAGAGCTATGAAGCCACAGACAGACAGACAGATAAACAAACATACAAATATACGCGTCAAACTTATAACACCTCTCTTTTGGGGTCGGGGGTTAAAAATCAATTGGATGGGGAATTTCTGAGTTTATCGCAGTTGAACTTTTTCACAGAATAATTTGATACGCAGCTTTCAAAATATGTTGGCAATAATACAAGTAAAATTGAACATTTTTAAAAACTCCCGATCAATGTATCTAATCGTACCAGTTTCATATGACCGAATCAAAATGAGGCCTAAATCATGTTCGGCTACCATAATTGTCTGCAGAATATACGCGTCAAACTTATAATACCCTCTTTTGGGGTGAAGGTTTGGGGAGGTAAATTGGGATAAATGGGGGTAAATAGATAAATTAAGCAGGTAAGAGTTCATAAAATTGTTATTTAGTATTTACAAGAGAAGCTATAACATAATTAGCATTAGCCACCCCCATTACCACCCCCACTCCATTAAATGTGAAAAATGTGATTCAGTGTGTGTATAAAAATCAAAAACCTCAGAATATTTTTTTACTTCATTCTTTGCTCGGTGTTTGTCGAATATTTTACATGAATTTATAAACAACACAGTTACTGTATACGCTACTCATGAGATTTTTGTTATTTTATTACACTACACCTCAGTGTCTAAGCAGGTAGTCAACAAGCCTAAAGAGAGCGAGGCAATGCGAGACATACATGTACACTGTATATCTATCAAAAGACGCCGCGGATCACAACGCGTGCTGCACAAAAAAAATCTTATCTTTTACAACAGTAAAGCAATGCAGATAATTCTTTCACTAAAAACTGCTCCATTCTATTCTACAGATTTCATGTCATAGAAGCATGCACCTATCTATAATAGTTTTCAAAATGTCTCGATGCTGAAATTTACCGTGCATTCTTTGGGCTCGCTTTGTTTAAACAATTTCTGTAGCATTTGTTACCAACAATTTTGAGAATTATTTAGCAGCACCTGAATCTAGAAAGAATAAGCTTTCCGTTGGTTTGAGAATCATTAAGAAATATTAAAAAATAATCCTGTAAATGCGGTGGGAACATAAAATTAATCAATTTTCAGTGACACAAAAATTTTCAGAAAAAAAATTTTTACGCATTTTTGCAATCGCGGACAGAATGGCGCCCTCTGGATTCAGATCCGCAAGGTCATTTCGGATAATGTATTATTTTTTTTTAAACTATATCTTCGAGTGCACACCCTATGATCGAATTAGTGGCTCCTGATTCCTGACTAGACAGTGACAGTAGTGGTGTAATATATATGTAATATAAATGTATCTGCTTTTCCACGCAGATAATTTACTTGCTGATCGTATTCAACCATCATTTATCCTTCGTCTCCCAGTTGAAGACCTTCTTTTAATACCCCTTTCTTCTTATCTCGCTTTTTATTTATAGGTACAATAATAAGTGCTGCCCTACTTAGTTTTGCACAGTAGTGTACCTATCATGCAACGAATTAACAATCCAACTAGCTATGACTTGTCATAACTGTCAGTTTTAAATTTCACGTCGGGTCGTTTTTCAAATTGAAAAGCAAAAATGTCTCAAGAAATGCAGTGCACACCACCTGAATTACTTGAAATTGCAAAGTCATTAGTGGCAACATTAATTTCCGCGAAATCCAAAAAAAATTATGATAATGCGTACGATAAATTTATAAAATGGGCCAAGGACAACAACGTACATATGTATTCGGAAAATGTGATGATAGCATATTTTACACATTTATCCAAAAAATTGAAAAGTTCAACTCTATGGGCGCAATAAATAAAGTGGTTAGTACTATGTTATGCTTAATTAATAAATAAAATGGTTAGTATTACCTATATTTTATTTTTTTGCCATTGAACATATTTGATGTCATTTTTGGAAATTAAAGTCGTAAATTTTTATTTTGACGCTTGAAGAAAAAGTAGTATATGTCACTCGGAGTAGAAGGCACATTATATGTTTCGCCCAGTTGCTCAGCCTCGGCTTGCGCCTCGGCTGAGCAAACTTCTAGGCTCAACATGTAATGTTCGCCTTCTCCTCCTTGTAACGTAATATACTATTTCTGAAGCTGTGAGCGGCAGAAAAAGTAATGTCCATAGCAACGCGTATTTTATTTAATACGCCGGCTATGCCATATTAACACAATGCGTTTTTGGTGGTGAAATTCGACATTTTTATCTTTATTTTTTTTTACAGCTAATCGACGTTTGAAAAAAAAAAATAGTATGTTTTATTCGGAGTAAAAACCACTACTCCTAATAAAAGAATATACTATTTTTCGAGGTTGCAAAAAGCTATTTCGATGGAAAATTCGATTTTCTACAAAGAAGTACTCTTGTAATTTTTTTCAGTTCAGTTTGGTTTTTGAGTTATACTGAAAAAAAGAAAAACCACCCCTCTCACCCTGTTCTTAAAAATGCACCCATATAAATTTAATATCAGTTTGTGATTTTATCTTATTTAGGTGACCAACAAACGGATGAAACAATAAAATCCCTTTATAGTCCACGGAAATTAGACATTTTAGAAGAAATAATTTATAAAGTAATAATAATATTTGAGATGCGTACTCTGGATAGGGTTAGAAATAGATACCCGAAAACTCTCCCCCCCCCCCCATTTAGGGGTGGAAGGTCCCTTTTTTGCCAAAAACCGTTTCCTCACGGGGACTTAAAGCTGGTTTTTCACTTTTATCTTGTAGACCGTTCGTCGGAAGAGAAAAAAGTATAGGAAATAAAAAATTTGTCGTTAAATTCTGCATAAAAAATGTCATATTAACTTTGTAGCTTATCTTCACCTATTTCGCGCTAATAGCCTCCGAACAGAGGCAAAAATCGATCCTATTCGAAGTCTCAGAGCGAATATCTTAAAACCGATTACTTTAACGAGAAAAATTCTCAGGAAATGAATTTATAGAGCGGAATTCTCTCTATAAGATGCATGTACAGCGGGTTTTGACGCAAGCGATTTTTATTTATTTTTCCCCTTTTTCCACAAAACTGTATTTTTTTATTTGAGCTCGTTTCGACACCACCATCCTCGAGGTAGAGCTCTCGGTGCGTGTTTTTTTAAGTGGTTTCCCTTGAAGGCCTATTCCACTAAAATTCTGTCCAATTTTACTCATTAAGGGGTTCTTCATCGACGAACTCTTCTTCAAATCCGGAATTTAAAGATCCCTGCTCATGGCAATTTAGAGCACATTGTTAAGCAGCGCAATCCAACCTTAATACAGCTCCATCGTTTTTGCAGCTGCAGTATATTACCTGTAGAGCTGTATGCCTCAGGTGTTGTCTATTTTTTGGGGGCTTTGTATAATGCAAGCGCGAATTGCTTTCCAGCACTTGTAGTTTCTTGTTTCGTTGAGCTACGGTTGTTGAATATACGGAGATCTTTTCTTTTAGAGATCTTTTCTTTTATTGACGCATTCCACGGTTTGCACTTTTCCTTTCCCAAAGAAAGCTGAAGTGGTATCGCATCTGAACGCGTGGATAAACAAAACTGTCTCCTTACAGCTTTGTAAAACTTCCGAGGACTGCAAGTCACGAGAACTGTACGATTTATTGTCTATTTTTCTCTGACCTCTCTTAAGAAACGGATATCTTTATCTTCAGATGCGCGAGCGATAATCAATGCGAGAAGATCAATATTTTGTAAGATGATGACCACTGTATCATTTTCATGAGATTCATTTAAGGCGGTTTGAACTATGAGTACGTCAGCTTCGTCTATAGCAGTAATTGTTTTGATTCCCTCGTTTTTAAATCTCCCCACCAATGGCGAAATAAACTGGTCCTTATTTGTGAGATTGTATGTCATTTTATTTTGCGTTTCAGTCAGTGGCAGGGTGTATTTAATACACCGTGGTCAGTGACGTGTTGTCATTGAAAATAATTTTCGGTGAAAGTTGCTGCTGTCTTTTGATGCTCTTCGTACTGCAGACATTTTCAGCATACCCGTCAACCATTACAGTCACTTTTTTGCCGTAATGATTACGAATAAAGTGAGCGAACGTAGGCTATATAAACGTCGTCAAAGGTACCTCCCACTTTGGCCATATACTCGATGAATCAAATTGCCGCCATCAACAATGAACTGGCAATCAGAAAAATCTATTGGCCTCTCTCGTACAGCATTGAAAATATCATACAGATATGAAATTCTTGGTTTTCTCATTAACCCTTTCTCATCGAAGAGAGGAAATGGAATTGAAGCAAGCTCAAAGTTCAAACAAGACTCCAGAAATTATAAATACCTCACTATTCATTTACTGATATTTAAGTTTCAGAGTATCAGGAATGGATCTGAGAGAGAAATAAATAAAATGATACAGAAAATGTATGGGCCGGTACTTTCACCTATATATATATATATATATAGATAGACTTTATCCGGCGAGTAACTATCTGACGGACAAGATAACTGGAACTTGCTATCTGTAGGATAACTTGTTTGGGTACTTTAATTCAAAATATATCATCGGTTAACTATCGATAGATATGACTTTAGATACTTCCAAAAGTAAGTGTTGCCAACTTAAGACACTGTAAAGTAAGGAAGTTTTGTGCTTCAAATAGATATAGAAAAGATCCCCCTACTGTGGTTTGTTGCCGGTTTATGACATGCGTAATTTTCATGATTGTTTATTATATTGTTTGAAATAGTTGTGCATCGTATAACTAACATAACCTGAAATTTTAAGTTTTTTAAGTTAATTTTCATTTTTAATGTTTGTATCGCATTTTTAGCTTGTAGCCACATATTGGCTTCAGGCGAACATTTAAAAATCCACTCAAATAATTTTTCAATATTGATGATTAATAAAATAGACTGCTAGTAGTTGTAGGTTAGATTTCTAACCTACAAAAATGCCTTATTTTGTTAGGACAAGTATTTAAAATGTGTATATTACAATATGAACTCTATGATATCATTTTATAAATGTTTTTTTATTAAATATGATTATTTGTATCTACTTATAAATTTAAAATTAAAACACAATGCAAAACAACCAAATTTTTAAAAATTTGGGTTAGAAGACAAAATAGCAATTCTGTCAATCATAGCGGAACTGCGTGGGCCTGGCTATCTATTAGGTAAAACCGTTATCCGAAGGTCTAGGTGCCGGATAGGTTATCCTAGGGATAAGGCATATTTATCTGGTGGATATCACTATTCGTAGGTGAAAATACCGATTTTTTGCTTATCTCCAGAATACACCTTATTCTGCAGATTAAATATCATCATATAAATTCATTCCTGAGCATTTTTTTCGTTAAAGTAACCGGTTTTAAGATATTCGCTGTGAAACTTCGAATAGGATCAATTTTTACCTGTGCACTCCAAACTACTACCTCTTTGTTCGGACGCTGTTAGCACTAGGGTTGGAAAAAAACAGTTTTTTTTCATTTTAAACAAAAAAACAGTTTTTTTTGTTTTGAACAGTTTTTTTTATTTAAAACAGGTTTTTTTAAGTTTTAAATGGTATGTTTAAAACATGTTTAAAATAGGTTTAAAACGTTTAAAACTATATAGGTCGTGTGCGCTGACGTCACAGATTCTGAGACCTTAGGAAAACAAACAGCTGTCATCGAGTGACGTACCGATTGAACATGTTTTAAAGTATATTTTGCCGTTTTTGTAATATTTTACAACTTAATTTTGGATAACTTAACATCCACAACTATCATTAATTATTTCGTGTTGTGAATTTTGTTCGTTAATATGGAGATAAGTTTATATTTTACGAAATCGTCTCATAATGGAAAAAGTTGATGTCATCGAATTAAATCGCTTGTATTTTGAAAAATGATGAGTTCACAACAAATATTGGTGTATTTCATAATATTTCATATAGAGATATTGTAAATTTCTTGGTTTTTGTGAGAAATGCATAGACAAAAGGATGAGTTCAAGACATTCAAAAATCTTGAAGCTATTTGTGGTTGGGTGAAAGAAGTAGGTACCTACTATCCAATAAATTTACAGGATAAAAGCTTTTTGCAAAGGTAGGAATAAGTTGTTGATGATCAACACTTTTTTCAATATATGTTTACCTAATTAAATGTTGCTTAATGAATAATTGCTAACATACAAATTCATTTTTCAGGTTATGAACTCTTAGCTTGGCATTTTCAACAAAAGCCATCGACTTCTTGGACTATTGCTGATCTAGATGATCCCCTTCAGTACTCATTGTGATTGTGTTACTAGTCTAGACAAGATTCTTTCACTATCCAGTCTTTCCTTTCAATTTTTTAACAGTAAACAATGGCTATGGCCGAAGGCTTAACCTGACTTTTGTGAAAAATACCTATCATATAAACTAAAGTACTGTGAACTACTTGAAATATGTAAAAAGGTGTAGTACACAATTTCTTCCAGTGGTTGACCCATTACCTATGATACACCTATAGATTGAAGTATATAAACCATTTTAATTTGTGCAAGAACTTTTTCTTATCGTGTGTTATTAATGTCATAAATATGTCTAACGTGTATTTTATTAAATACGTATATTCACTTTTTATTGTTTTATTTATCACTCGTATTATTGCTGTTAGCAGTGAATTGAAATAGTCGATTATGTTGAACCTATATATACATGCATCTTTGCATCTAACTGAAATTAAAACAAAATATACTTACTAAATAACAAATTATTTATTATCCAAGATTCCATTAGTACTTATAAGATGAATCAACAAGAAACTTCAGGAGATACAAGGAAAGATCTATTATTGCAATAAAAAAATAAATGATTATGTTATACATTTAAGTATACTAATATATAAGTAGTAATATTTGTAATTACATAATTCAACGAAATTTACAGCTACAATTTGACAGTTTCAAAGCCCATTCGGGCATTATTTATGTGCTCACTGACTTTAGATCACTTTCAGTCTTAGTTTCATAGTTTTTGAATGTTAAACAATCCAACACTGGGTTTTTAAACACCACACAACATTAGTACTTTAAAAGGACGTTCAGCTGCCAAATCAATCGCTAACGGCACTACTTTGAATTTCCTTAATTTATGCACTACATCAGATATCTGTGTATTTTCCTCTTGATGTGATTTAAAACAATGTTTGCTATTACATTTCTTTCTCCCTCGGCATCAACTCTACCCTCGCGCTCAACTAAAATTTAAACACAAGAAATTGTTATTAAAAATGCTGACAAATCAATATAAAGTGTTATTTTTTTACCATGAATTGTTTACTGTTTGCTTTAGCAGTAGTTATTATCACAAGTACTTTTACTTTCACATTTGGGTTTTAAGTTGTATCTGGATAATGGTAATCAAAAGGGAACCAAGCGCCAAAAACTAGTTTTGAGATAATTCGCATTTAAGTATCAGTATGAAGCTTTGTGAACGTCATGGTGCTCTTTATAGAATATTAGCAATTTGGCGCTTGGTTCCTTTCACTAAGAATTCTTAAATCAACAAGCAACAATTTACCATTAAAAAAATGCTTGGAATACCCAGTAAAATAATTCCTTTTAATTGCTTGAAATCTTTTAATCCTAACCTCTTCTGGCTATAAATCGGCGTTATTTTATAAAAACTGATGTTGTCTCGGATAGCCACACTTCCACAACTAATAATACAACAAAAACTTGCCATTTTGTATGATATTATGTCCATAAAAACTCTATGAAACTTATGAAAAATGCAATTCTTAGGTTCAATCAATTTCCATTTGACAGCAAATACAGCAATGACAGCGGTTTGTTTTCCTAAGGTCTCAGATCTGTGACGTCACGCGCACACTACTACTTGATGTCAGATGGCGCTCAAACGGATTTTACAGCACTCTACAAATAAAATGCTCAATTTAGCGCACATGACCACTATATCGGAATTATTTATCGGAATGGACCATCATCGGCAATTTTCTTGCTTTTCCACAAACTCCAAAATAATACATTTATTTAAAACTTCGCACTGTGTTTTAAACAGTTGTTTAAAACATCGCATTGTGTATTAAATATGTTTTAAACATTTGTTTCAAACACAGTGCGATGTTTTAAACATGTTTTAAACACTTGGTTTAAAACATTTTATTTTAAACATGCCAACCCTGGTTAGCACGAAATAAGTGAGGATAAGCTACAAGGTTAATAGAACATTTTTTTATGCAGAATTTGACGACAAATTTTTTATTCGCTATGTTTTTTCTCTTCCGACGAACGGTTTACAAGATAAAAGTGAAAAACCAGCTTTAAGTTCCCGTTAGAGGTGTTTTTTTGGGAACTTTTCAGGTATCTATTTCCATCTAGAGTACGCATCTCAAATATTATTACTTTATAAATTATTTCTTCTATTCACTGTTTTTTAATTTGCATGTACTATTAACGCAATTGTTCCTTCTCTTTTTTTTTATACATAGTCTCAATAGCCTACGAATATTAAGGTCCCAATCGTTGGTAATAAAATTGCCATTTTTTTATCACTGTAAGAAAGCAATAAAAAATCCTCCAACAACTAATATAGAAATATATAGCATAAATTCAACCACCTCAAGAGTTTTTGTGACTCACATAATATCTTCAATACAGGGTTATTATATCAATGTCATGCGAGCAGGAACGAAGCAATTTAGAAATGTATTATAATAAAGAAGCTCAAGAAGTAGGCATAAAGGCCATAAATTGATACGCATGCTAAAAATGTTAAATGAAACGACTTCATTGGCATGTTATTCAGTCGATTATACTTCATGCATCGATTGCCAAAAACAATAACTGAGTAATGCGATAATACAACAACCGAGGGGGCGAAAGGAAACGTGGTTCTCGAGCGTAGATTAAAGCCTGGATGGCCTCTTCAAAGGGTGCTGACCGTACTGTTTGCAGCTCGCAGATGGCAGCAGCAGCGGTAACGGGTAAAGACAATGGATACTTGGATGAGTGCTCGACACAATGCCTATTGTGCCTCCTGCAACGAAAGCCAGGGGTGGATAGGATGCGGAGGGTATGAAATTGAAAAATAATTGCTTTGCCAAATACAGTCATTAACAGGTGGAAACTTTTAGCATTCGAATATGTTATAGGTATAGGTAACAAGGGCTTTGTTATGAAATAAAAGTATTTAATAATTGATCAGTGTAGTGCTCGCAGCACGTAAAATCTCTTTAAAATTAATTATACGGGGGTTTTAAGACTTAATAATAGCACCTATCGGGAATGAAAACTTATACCCAAAGTATCTTAAATCGAATTCGTCGGAAAATCATCATATGCAAAAGGGAACTATCTAAAATTTTCAAGTATTTCATATAGTGCAATGATCAGGCATAGGATTTTTGGGCGTCATGACAGAGATGGACTTGAAAAGACCCCAGAACAAAACTGATGAAAATGGTGTTTCGGTGGAATCGGCTGAAACTTTGCTATTTTATAGTTAAAGTCATGCTGATTAAAAATTTCTGTTGCACTGAGTCGATCCTATGAGTGGTTTTCGCTCCAGGACGCTGGAAACAGAGAGATAATGGGTGGTAATCTATTTATGAATAGCTTCCAGCGTGTTTGTGTACGTGCGTGCGTGCGTTTGTGTGTGTGTGCATGTGCCAGCGTATACAGGGTGTTCCGGAAGTATTGATGACAAACTTCTGGTGCAGATTCTACATGCAAAAATATATCCGCAAATACCTTAAGCTACGGCCCTTTGAAAATGGCACCTAAAACTGACTATTATTTTATATTTAAAAACCTTCTGATTTACAGGGACGCAATCTTATACGCATATTGACAATAATACAAGCTTATTTTTACATTGTTTTTAAAAGAATACTTTTTACCATAAGTGGGTAGTATTGAGGTGGGCTGTCGGTATTTTGCATTAATTTCGTCTTTTATTTTTTTAAAATAAACAGATAGAAAGAGAAACAAAAAATGGGATCACCCTGGTTGTTAATGAGAACGCTGTCATAATAAACATGATGCCAGTAAGAGCAGGTTCCTTGATAAAAAATAATTACACGCACGCACGCACTCACGCACGCACGTACGTACGCAAACACGCTAGAAGCCATTCATAAACACGTACACTTCTGTACAATAAAATCCCGTACACCTATTTTTCGCTATATTAAATCATTCTTTATTTATTTGTCGGTGTCAGTGTCATATTTGCGCAATGCCAAAATTAACTAAACATGAAAAAATTTTATGTTTGTTATGTTTTATTTGAATTTAAATATTCCCGCTCTAGACAGGAATTTGAAATGTTGTCGCACCTGCGAGAGTGGGGGTAACAGTCCACTTAGCCATGATCAGAGTAACATGTATTTTGTGTAACCAGAGATAAACTTGCAATTAAATCAAGTAAAATTCTAATTAGTGTTTAATTCAACAAAAGAACAATTATATCCTTAACATGGTCTTCGAGCAGGATAACAATCAGTGGTGAATAACAGCTAGTGTATACATTTGAAGCGGTAAAAACTGCAATCACCGAAGCGGCCGGCAAATCAACACGTGGGAGAAGCAGCGTGCATTGTCAATTGGCGGGCACCAGAAAAACAATCTTGAAGCAGTACTGTTTATGCAGAAAACTAAACAAATAAACGTGAGTCCTTTCCAATTTATCCTTTAACTTAGGCAGTGTGATTTTATTTCCGTGAAAAAGGGTTAGGTAGAACGTTTATTTTCTTGAAAAATTAAACTTAAACTAACAAAAATGAGTAACAAACCGTTGAAAACTTTAGTAAAAAAGCGCGATAGCCTTATAGCTCGTCAATCCTTGTTTAAAAATCACCTCGAGAGTGTGAACAAAATGCTTTTAGAGTTAAATATCAAAGATATCGGTAAAGAAATTATTTTGGGGCTCGAAAGTAGGCTAGAAAAACAGGAGGAATTGTTGCACGAGTTTCAGGGTGTGCAAACTGATATCGAGTTAATACACGAAAATCTAACTGAGCAAATAGGTGAGCGAGAGAGGTTTGAAAACTTATATTTTGACATAAAGTCGGCATACAAAAAATTAATTTGTGATTACTACGAAGCAATAACACCAAAGCTTGAAACTGAAAATGATTTATCGAGTACTAGTTCTTCTAATTCGAGATCCCCACAGCTACAAGGTATAAAGCTACCCCAAATTCAGTTACCGAAATTTACAGGAAATTATCAAAACTGGCTTGAATTCCGGGATACTTTCGAGTCATTAATACATACAAACAGTGTTATTTCAAATATTCAAAAATTTCATTACCTGAGGGCTGCTCTGGAGGCAGGGGCAGCGCAAGTAATTCGTAGTATAGAATTTGCTGCTGATAACTATGAAACAGCATGGGACACCTTATGTAGTCGATATGATAATAAAGGTATCTTAGTTCATAATCATGTAAAATCCCTTTTTGAATTACCAACACTATCGGTTGAGTCTGCGTTTGAGCTTAGGAGAATGCTGGACACAATCTCTAAACACCTTCGCTCATTAAAAACTTTGAAACAACCCACTGATAGCTGGGATACCCTTCTTATTTATATATTTAGTAATAAACTTGACAAAAAGACTGCACGGGAATGGGAGGAGCGAAAAACAAATAGCCAGGGAGCTTTGGGTACTAAAAATAGTTCCGGAAATAAGAGCGAAAATGAGGATTTACCAACTCTTGAGGAATTTAAGTGGTTTTTGAAACAAAAAGAGGATTTATTAGAAACTTTGGAGTTCACAAAAAATACAAAATATACGAAAATTCAGGATTCAAGGCATTTGAAGTCAAAACAAAACAATTCTAATGAAAATTCTCGGGTGTTTTCAGCTCAACAATCGTATACGTGTATCTTATGTAAAGGTGATCATTTTATACAGAATTGTCCTGATTTTCTGAAGAAATCTACAAATGAGAGAATAGATCAAGTTAAAAGTTTAAGAATCTGTTATAACTGTTTACGGGGAAATCATTTAGCAAACAATTGTCTTGCTAGTTTTTGTAGGAAATGTAGAGGGAAACACCATACACTTTTGCACTTTGAAAAATCTCAACCTGTCAATTCAGAAAATACCAAAAACTCTACTGAACCTAAGCAAACTCAATCTGATTCAGCATTAGTTTCAACGCATGTTTCACTAGAAATACCTAAAGAAATTACTAGTGAATGTTTATCTAGTGAAGTAAAAAATGAAATCTCTCAAGTATTGCTACAAACTGCTCTGATTCGTGTTATAACGCCATCAGGCGTACCGCATTTATGCAGAGTATTGTTGGATGGAGCAAGTCAGAGTAATTTAATAACAGCTGAGTGTTGTAAAAGGCTAGGTTTAGAAAAAATTGAATTATCCTCAGCGGTGTCTGGTATTGGACAAAACATTTCGCATTTAAAATATAGGTGTCATGTGCAAGTGCAATCAAATTGTAATTCCTTTGAAACTAAACTCATGTGTTTGGTTATACCCCAAATTAGCGGAAAATATCCAAGCTATAATCTTGATGTATCATCCTGGAATATTCCAAGACACTTGCCACTGGCAGATCCAGGTTTCTATAAACCGGGTGATATAGATATGCTGATAGGTGGGGGGTTATATCTAAATCTTCTGTGTATTGGGCAAGTACAGTTAGGTCCAAATTTACCCGTTCTTCAAAAAACAAAATTTGGCTGGGTTTTGGGAGGAAGTGTTATTTTGGACGTTTCAAAAAATGTGAGTCGCTGTCATTTGTCAACCAATTTAGACATTCAAGGTCAGTTGGAGAAATTTTGGGAAATAGAAGAACCTCCTCATACTACCCCAGTCTATTCTAGAGATGAGCTTGAATGTGAGGAAGTCTTTAGTAAAACTACAACGCGAGACAAAGATGGTCGGTTTATAGTTCAAATTCCATTAAAGCAATCT
Organism: Rutpela maculata; assembly: GCA_936432065.2. Lineage (NCBI taxonomy): Eukaryota > Metazoa > Arthropoda > Insecta > Coleoptera > Cerambycidae > Rutpela > Rutpela maculata. The sequence goes on from OW386286.2 coordinate 4,757,508, forward strand.
CCAACACTTTTGGGAGATTCTAAACAGACGGCGCTAAATCGTTTTCTTTCGTTAGAAAAGAAACTATCAAAAAACCTTACGTTAAACCATATGTATCATACATTCATGGAAGAGTATGCAACCCTTGGGCATATGTCTAGAGAAATAAGGCCAAATGAGTCACAGGTATCTTATTATTTTCCACACCATGGTGTTTGGAACGAAAATAGTCAAACTACAAAACTTCGTGTGGTATTCGACGGGTCTTCAGAATCAGATTCTGGAATTTCCCTGAACGACATCCAACATGTAGGCCCTATTATACAGGGTGATCTTTTATCTCTTATCTTGAGGTTTCGGAAACATCAAATTGTCATATGTGGTGATATTGTAAAAATGTATCGTCAAATTCTAATTGAACCTTCTCAAAAGTCACTCCAAAAAATACTCTGGAGGTCAGATCCCTCGCAGGAGATTCAAACGTTTCAACTCAACACCGTGACATATGGAACCACTTCAGCCCCTTATCTTGCAGTTAGGTGCTTGAAGCAATTAGCCTTAGATCACGCGAATCAGTTTCCAAGAGCATCGGAAATAATTTCTAACGACTTTTATATGGATGACATGTTGTCAGGGGCGGAGACAGAGGCGGAGGCAGTCCAACTTTGTAATGAAGTTTCATCCATCTTAACCTCTGCTGGGTTTGTACTCCAAAAATGGGCGTCAAACAGCAATCAGCTATTGAAAAATCTTCCTACATCAAGTGCTTCATCTTCTTTGCTAAAATTAGGCCAAAAGGAAAAAACAAACACTTTGGGGCTCTATTGGTCCTCAGAGGATGATATTCTCATGTATCATATTAATATCCAATCTTCAAGGCCAATAACCAAACGTGCAGTTCTTTCGGATATTGCGCAGATTTTTGACCCACTGGGGCTTCTGGGTCCTTCAATTATAATTGCTAAGGTTATTCTACAAAACCTGTGGAGTCTAAAACTATCATGGGACGAAACCCTACCCTCAGATCTAGACACAAAATGGTGTAATTTTAAATCACAACTTCCGATTCTTAATCATTTACAAATACCAAGGCGAGTTGTGTGTAGTAATGCAATTTCTGTAGAAATTCATGGGTTTGCAGATGCTTCATTGCAAAGTTATGGAGCCTGCTTATATATTAGGACGGTGGACCAAGACGGTCAAATATTAGTAAACTTATTGTGTTCAAAGGCGAAGGTAGCACCCTTAAAATCGATCACCATTCCCAGATTAGAGTTGTGTGCTTCTTTAGTGTTAGCCCAATTATTGCACAAGGTGAAGGGCTCAATGAATCTGAAATTTGATGCTTGTTACCTGTGGAGCGATTCGACTGTGTGTTTAAGTTGGATACAAACCTCGCCAAACTTACTTCAAACCTTTGTAGGTAACCGTGTTTCTCAGATACAATCCTTAACCAACTTGAGTGACTGGAATCACGTTCGAACAACCGAAAACCCAGCAGATTTAGTATCGAGAGGGGTATATCCACAACAGCTTTCATCTTCCAGACTTTGGTGGCAAGGGCCAGACTGGCTATTAAAAGGCAAGGAAATGTGGCCAAAACCTATATTTCATACACCGGATGATATACCTGAGCTTAAGAAAGATGTACGGGTTTTTAAGGTGGAACACTGTGATTTGTTTCCTTTTAATCGATTTTCCAATCTTATCAAGTTGAAAAGAGTATTTGCATATGTTTTGCGCTTTATAAATATTGTTCGATCTAAACAGATGTTGGCCGGACCACTTTCCGCTGAAGAGTTAAATAAATCTCTAACTATTCTTATCAAACTTTCACAAAGAGAAAGCTTTTCCACTGACATTACCGAATTGTCAAAGAAAAAGACAGTAAATTGTAAAAGTAATCTACAAGGCCTTAACCCATTTTTAGATTCTTTCGGGGTACTACGAGTGGGAGGTAGATTACAACTTTCCGATTGTCTACATGAAAAGAAACACCCAGCCCTTTTATCTGCAAAACATCCATTAACTAAGCTTCTTTTTACTTATGAACATTGTGAGGCTTCTTCATGCAGCACCGCAGTTATTGCTAAGTTCAATTCGTGAAAAATATTGGCCATTAGGGGGAAGAAACTTGGCCCGTCAAACCTTTCATAACTGCATAAGGTGTTTCAGAGCTAACCCGGTAAACAAAAACCCAATGATGAGATATCTTCCTGCAACCCGTGTATCTCCAGCGCCACCCTTCCAAACTGTTGGGATTGATTATGCGGGACCGTACTTAATAAAAGACAAGCGTGGTAGAGGAAGTCGAACTTCGAAATGTTACATCTCGCTGTTCATATGTTTTACTGTAAAGGCGGTGCATTTGGAACTAGTTTCCGATCTCACCACAGAGGTTTCATAGCAGCGTTCCGTCGGTTTGTGTCCCGAAGAGGTAAGCCTCTAAACGTGTACTCGGACAATGGTAGAAACTTTGTAGGGGCGAGAACCGAATTAGAGGAACTAGGAAATTTCTTACTTGAAAATCATTCAAACATAGCCGAGTATATTGCAAACCTCGGAACTACCTGGCATTTTATTCCCGCATATTCCCCACACTTCGGCGGACTTTGGGAAGCTGGGGTGAAATCGTGTAAAGCTCACTTGAAAAGAATATTAAGTAATGCATACCTCACATATGAGGAATTTAACACCCTTTTGACGGAAATAGAAGCAGCACTGAATTCCAGACCAATCACTCCTATTTCTTCAGACCCACATGACATGACAGCCCTGACCCCATCTCATTTCCTCATTGGAAAATCATTAACCTCATTACCCGACCCCGACCTTAGTCACATAAATGAAAATCGTCTGTCTCATTATCAACGAGTCCAACAATTGTACCAACACTTTTGGGCCAGATGGTCAAAGGAATATCTAGGCGAACTGCAGACCCGCATAAAATGGCGAACCAACCATGATGTCCTGAAACCAGGAGCACTGGTCCTTCTACGTGATGATCACTCTTCTCCACTTCATTGGGCCCTGGGCAGAATCAACAGTGTCCATCCCGGACCAGATGGTATAGCACGAGTAGCTTCCATCCAAACCAACAGTGAAACGTTCCTTTTCAAAGATATGTCCTCTTCCCATTGAGTCAGTGGACAGTGGCGTATCAGATAAGTGTAGTGCGAAGTGATTATTTTAATGAACTAAACTAGACTAGATGAGAACCTTATTTTAATTTTTATTTCAATTGTTTGAAAGCCCCTTATGTCTTTCAAGGTGGGGGGCATGTTTGTTATGTTTTATTTGAATTTAAATATTCCCGCTCTAGACAGGAATTTGAAATGTTGTCGCACCTGCGAGAGTGGGGGTAACAGTCCACTTAGCCATGATCAGAGTAACATGTATTTTGTGTAACCAGAGATAAACTTGCAATTAAATCAAGTAAAATTCTAATTAGTGTTTAATTCAACAAAAGAACAATTATATCCTTAACATTTTAATTCTCTCTAAAATTCAAGAGAGATGGTCTATCAGAGCAGTTGCTAACCATTATCAATTGAATAAAAGTACTGTTATGAGTGTGAAGAAAAGTGGGAGAAGGAAGGTAGCGTAAAGAGAAAAGACGGTTCAGGCCGATCGAGAATTTCAAGTCTCGTTCAAGATGAAGCATTCCTTGGCTATTTGAGGAAAAATCCATTTCAAACAGCAGGAGATGCTGTGTTCATGACAAATTTTCCAGCATCGAGGTCAACAGCTAGCCGAAGGATAGGAAAAATTAAAAAACTGTACAAGTGTAAAGAAGACCATATTATCAGAAGAACAGAAGCAAGCACGCGTTATGTTTTGTTTAAATTGTGTCTATCGCCCGTTGGAATTTTGAAACAATGCGTTTACCGATGAAAAAGTTTTTTGGTCTTGTAATGACGGACATGTGTACAAAATATTGGGTTACATTATTTACACAATAAATACAATCGCAGTTATGTGCAGCCGTATCTTCGAATTTGTCAACGTCAATTTTTACATTTGTTATAAATCGAAACCATACCATCGAATGGTGTAAAAAAATTTAAAAAAACAAAAATACGTAGGTATGTTTTTCTTCCGGATTAACATTATTCAAATACATTACTTATGACGTTTCACAATCAATGTCAGTTTATTATAACCTATATGATAATAAGAAAATTTAAGTTCCAAAAAGACTGATCCACACCACTTAATATTAGTGAAAACTGGATTACTTGATTTTTCAAGTGTACGGGATTTTATTGCACAGAAGTGTACATGAATTACCCGTTACCTCGTTGTTAGGACTTTCAAGCACTCCTGTAGCGAAAACCACTTATAGGATCGACTCAGTGCAATAGGAATTTTTGATCAGCATGACTTTAGCTACAAAATAGCAGAGGTTCAGCCAATTCCACCGAAGCATGCCGAAATATGACATACAGTGTGTAGATGTAACAAGTGGTGTAATGGACCAAAAATTTTGGAATTTTGGAATGGTATTTGGGGATTGAGTCTTGCTTGTTGTAAAACTAAAGTATACCCAAAATGACTTGATTTGGTGTTCTACAGGGTGTTTTATAAGCAAAGTTGTAAAAATCACCACTAGTAAAGTACCTTTATTTTTCAAAATATGAAAAAATTCCACTAAGAAAAGTTATTTAGAATGCAATTATATATCTATACCAAATTTCAGGAATATAAAATTATTTTTTTGAAACTTCCCATTTTTTCAATAAATTAGTATTTTATTTTGAACCATTCAATTAAAACTGCATAGAAATTATTTTTTGTGAATTAATGTTTAAAGTTATGTAGAAGCTAAAAGTAAGCTATGAGAAAAGCAGTGGATACACAGTTATCATTTATTATTGACATATCTGTCAAACGTAGTCAATATTATCCTTAATTTCTGTTTCAAATTAACGAATCAAGCATAAAAAATTAAGTGAAAATGGTACTCGCAGTGCGTGAAAAAATTTATATTGTGCAATGCTACGGTATTGGCGGTGAAAACTCGCTAAGAGAAGTGGTAAGCCAATTTAATTTGAAATTTCCAAACACTGCTTTGTCACGTACTCAGGCTATGAGAATAATTAAAAAGTTTCTGGCTACTGGTAGTGTTCTTAACATGAAAAGAAAAATAAAAGCATATGATGAAGATAATGTTGGAGCTATTATAGCTCATGCCTCTGTTATAGAAAATCCTAGGATGCCACTAAGAGAGAGATCAGCTCTTATTAATATTAGCAAGTCTGAACTCCAAAGAACAAGGCAAAGAAAATTAGGGCATATAAAGCAAATTACAAACATACGCTTGAAGAGGGAGATGACGGCTGTAGGTTGGATTTTTGTTTGACCATTGGAGAAAAAATCATGGAAGAGAGATTTTTTCATCATTTCATAATTTTCTCAGATGAATCCACATTCATAACCAATGGTGTTGTTTCATCTCAGAATTGTCGGTTTTGGGCTTCTGAAAATCCAAATTTTAGAATTCATTGTAGAGGACAATATTATAAAAAAGTGAATGTGTGGTGTGCCGTTTCTTATCACGTTGGAATTATTGGACCTTATTTCATTGAGGGAAGGTTAAACCAGCACACCTATTTACAGCTTCTTTAAAGATTTTCTGAAGAACATTTAAATATTTTAAGAGATATGCCTTTAGTTCATTTTCAACATGATGGTTGCCCTGGCCACTCCACAGAAATGGTTAATCGGTGGTTGAATTTAAATTTTGGAGAAAATTGGATTGCCAGGAATGGACCGATCAAGTGGCCGGCGAGATCCCCAGACTTATCAATATTGGATTTCTTTTTATGGGGTCGCCTCAAGCAGTTGGTTTACGCTGAACCACTTCCTAATGATGTAGCAGTATTGAAGCAGAGAATTACAAACGCCGCAAAGTCCATACCGTTAGATCATATTCGAAACAGTTTTAAGGACTTCAGGCGAAGGATCGAAATGTGTGTGGATGTGGGTGGTAGCTACGTCGAATAATAAAAAAATTGTAAAGATTGTTTTGTATTGGTCAATAATTAATTTGTTTGTGAATCTGTTGTTTTTCACATTTATCACTTGTTATAATTTTTAAACCTCATTAATCTTCTGTTAGTAATTGTCTCTTGTTTTACAATTAGTTCGATTAACATTATACCTTCTTACATCTCGTATATTCAATTTTTTATTTACCAATAGCCTACTTTTTGAGATTATTAACATTTGCTCCTACACAACATTAGAATTCAGCTCTTAATTCGCAAAAAATGGGAAGTTTCAAAAAAATAATTTTATATTCCTGAACTTTGGTATAGAGGTATAAAATTGCATTCTAAATAACTTTTCTTAGTGGAATTTTTTCATATTTTGAAAAATAAAGGTACTTTATTAGTGGTGATTTTTACAACTTTGCTTATAAAACACCCTGTAGAACACCAAATCAAGTCATTTTTGGTATACTTTAGTTTTACAACAAGCAGGACTCAATCCCCAAATACCATTCCAAAATTCCAAAATTTTTTGTCCATTACATCTCTTGTTACATCTATCCTGGGACACACTGTATATATTTTACTCAATATAAAAGTTGATAAAAAATTCTGGTACATGTGAAATACGAATGGATATGCTTCTCCGAAGATTTTATCATCATTTCGACCCAAATTGGACCAATAACAACCTTTTTGCTGCACTTTATAGCCAGCTCTGCAGTTTCTGCAACTTAGGCCCTTGTTGCTCCGCAAAAACAGGGAAGCCGACGGGGGAGACTATTGGACTTTTTGGTACGTATTGTCCTGGATCAAAACTACAATCCTGCAAATTTTCAGCTTTACAATAATTAATTCCGGGTCAAAAACTAAAATTCCTGGGCTACTCACATACAGACACTTCCATTTTTTTGTCTGTAAAAAAATGCCTTGTTTTCACATGATATTCTTATACCTGCGGTAATCCGGGATTTAATTTAAAATTTTGATGTTCTAATGATTTTGTCTTAGAAAATAAGATCTAAATAGAATCACACATCATTATGAAATTCCGTGCTTTTGCTAGTATTGTTATATAAGTATGTAATATTTCTGTTCCATCGTTTCATTCTTCCTTCCTTCTTATATGCAATTACTGTCGATTCTGAAGTTCATTTATTTGCGATGATTCAGTAAAGAGAGAGGAAGCTGAAAACAGTAACAGAGCGCGCAGGAAGTTTTTCATTTGGCGAGTTTTGTAACGTAAAGCATCCAATTTCATGCCGGGAACGATCACATTCCTAAAATTTCATTTTTACACCAGATAGCATATGCGAGCTGAACGCTCAGAAATCACATATTTCATGTAGTACGGAGTTTAATTATGTTGGGTATTGTTCAGTGGCTGGTTCGTGCCAAACGCTCGTTATCTCCGGCAGAAGTATTCCAGGTCCGTACCTTAATTATCTCATTTGAAACAACACATTTAATAACGTTTGATAAAGTGACAGAATGATGCTTATGAGATATTTGTCTGGTTTTACAAGACTACTTATTGTGATATATATTTGATCGCTTTATTTGTAGAACCAAAAAGTAAAATTTATTTTATATTAATTTTGTCTGCTCCCATACTTTAATTTGTTTATTAGACATTCCCTACCTGTACTTTAATGAGATTCGTGAAGACACAAATTCTCCATTAAGATACAAGTTTACAACCAATAGAAACGCGACACAGAGCAATATTCTGTCAATATCAACGATTGCCTTGAACATCTGACAGATCAAAAATTTATACATTTTGACAAGTCATATTTACTGTTTAACTATCAAATTTTCAAACTTTGTGCCTGTTGTAATTAAAATCAGTGAACATTGTGATAGTGAAAGTGAAATAATAATCCGTATTCCCTAAGTATAGTTTTCATATTATTTCCTAAATTGTAATCCATAATTAATAAGTTTCAGAAATAAAGTGTTAATTTTCTATTTTATTGTGACTGATCGTAGAAAAAATGTGTATGCAACTCACATCTAATGAATATTAAGACACTCGCATTCATTATGACATAGGCCGTAGACGAATTCTCATGCTCGTGTCTTAATAGCCATCATTAAATGGTCGTTGTATAATATACTATTATTTAAATTCTTCTCTGTTTCTCTGCCACATGTATTTTCTTCTAACCAATATCGTGAAATCTACAAAATAATATAATTATCCAATATTTTACTGGAAAATAACTTCTACGCCTGTGACTTTTACGTCAAAGGATCAGTTGGAGGGTGGTTTTTGACAAATAATGTATAAGAACAAAAATATAAAAATGGCGTATTTTGCTGACGTCTCGGAATCTGCTTCCTTTCTCAAAGCGTATTATAAATGTTTGCGTGCTGTGTATGTTAAATACACAGCTTTAAGAATATATTTGTTATATTCAGTATCCATAGATACTCACTGCTTAAACAGAACTGTATATATCTAGTTGATAGTTTTATTTTAAACAATGTTGAGTTTGTTAAGTTCTTCTTTTAACATCGGCAGCCAGGTTGTGCAAACATCTACGGAACAATTCGACACGCATTTATCCTCATTCAATAGTATTACAGCTGCTTCTGTAATTTTTCTTTTTTTGCTGTCTGTTTTGTTAAAATTTTTGCCGAGCCCCAGTTTATTCTATGTCCGTTCTCCCAAGCGTGTTCGCAAATCTTCGATTTCTGAATCTCATTCTTCCTAATGTAACTCCTGCACTCACCCGATCTAACACTGAATGGTTTGGATGACTCACGCACATAATGTTTATTACACTCGCACGGAATAAATGCAGTTTTTTGAATTTTGCACATGATTTAGCGGTTTTGTTTTTGTTAAAATAGATCTCAATGTATTGCCCGTTTGAAATATCGTCCTAATATCAAATCTATGGCCTATACGGCGTAGCTTTTCAGATAATCCGTATACATAATTAACGTTGTGTACCGTTCAGGTTTTTGTCGTACATGATTATTAGTCCCCTGCCAAGTGCACAAAAATAGGCTCCCGTGGGCTCCTTGATGATGCAAGTATGGTAGTAGTCTGAATCTCTTTGTTAGGCCTTGAAGAAACATAATTTCGATGTTGGCACTCTCAAAAATGATGCGCATGAGTACTGCGCGCGAAAAACAAAATGGCCGCCATCGCAAACACTGTCCAATTTATCTAAGTAACCATTGGGATTACGAAAAAAGTTTTATACAAAAAATATTGCTAAAGCAATTTTACACAAAAAAGGTTATTATAAGTTTTTATGCAGGACTAACCATTTTCCCAGAAACTTAACTTTTAAAATTATTTCATGGCTTTATAAATATTAATAGTTATTTGTTTGAAATTATCTTTATCTTTTTTTAAAACGTGTAAAGCGGCAGCGAAAAAAGTTAAAATTACCTTCAAAGACAAACCTATAGCCATAAAGACAGATTTATCCCTTATTTCAAAATAATTGATAGCATCTAGAAGCAGACCTGACGTAGTGATATACTAGTTAAGCAACTACGAGTTCTCAGCATTACCGAAGTCATTATTTGCAGTTGACGGGAGTATGCACCACTGTCTAGCTAAGTACAAACTTATGGATGCTCTTGAATCAATGCAAGGTATACCTGCCGAAGAAAATGATATGATCATGCTTCCACCACACCTGCAGTTTTAGAAGAAAATGAGGAACTACAGGAAAAAGCTACGATAATAGATGGCATGACACTTCTTCACATCTACCACAAACCTAGCACAGTGAAGACATGCCGTGACCTCGCTTTAAGCTTCAGAAAATGGATCGGGCAAAAATTCAGCACTTACAGTGAGGTCCATGTTGTTTTCGACTCTTACAAAGAAAACTCGTTGAAGAAAGCCATGAGAGTGATTCTGCAAAAAGGCTCAAATCCAATCCAGTACAAAATCGGACCAGAAACGAAAATTGGAAGTATAGCAATGAATAAATTCTTGCCCCACGATAAGACGAAGGATGAAATGACAGAGTTCCTTTCCGGTCAGATTCTTCAATTTGGCGTGACCAATAACAAAAGGTTTGTAATCAGTTGGAGGGACAAAGCATTTTCATCACATGGCGATAATGTATCCAGTCTTTCAAGTACGCAGGAGGAGGCGGACACAAAGATTATATTACATGCAATATATTTAACACAGAAAGGAATTAAAACTACTCATGTATTCTCCCCCGATACTGATGTCCTAATTTTGACACTAAGACGGTATCCCCAACTTTCAAAAGAATTTGCATTTTTCCTTGGCCATGGAATGAAAAGGTTTGTTCAGCTAGGTTCAATTTACAGAGCACTTGGACCCTGAAAGCCTCTACACTTCCTGGATTACACGCACTTTCAGGAGCAGATGTAACAGAATCATTTGCTGGCAAAAGTAAAATAAAGTGGTGGAAAACTTTTAATTCTGCAAGTGATAAGCTGCTAGAAGGTTTGGCTACATTGGGAACTACACTGTCTCTCACAGAAGATGTCAGGGAAGCGTTCATTTGTCAGCTTTATATCTCCAAAACAACCCTGACCGACATAGGAGCTGTGAGATGGTTGTTGTTCACCCAGAAACAATGTCAAGATGAGAACCTTCTTCCAAGAATATCTGCACTGGATCCGGCTTTGCTAAGGGCCCACCTTCAGTATTTTGAGTGAAATCAATACCTCATTCAGCATCCCAGTAACCCACCACCCTCACTAAATCACAATTTTTTTTCATCCCATTTAATAATGGGGGTGGCTAATGCCAAAACATTTTTTAAAACATTAGCTTCTCTTATATACACTAACTACCAATTTGATGGAGCTACAGCATTCCTAGGGTATGTTTTACCATGAGGACAAATATCATTCTGAGGAGCTACACTCTTACCTGTTCGATTTACCTATTTACCCTCCATTTACTATTTTACCCCCCAACCCTTCGACGCAATAAGATGAAAATATAATCTAGTTCCAGATCCCGTTAAAATACATATGCGTACCAAATTTTAAGTCAATATCTTAAACGGTTCCAGAGTAAACGTGCGCACAAAAAAAGTTACAGACAGAATTTATTTTTCGCTCAAATTTAAAATCTCGACGTTTCATGACATTCTAAGCCTATTTGAATAATAAAAATTTTCAAAAATTTTTTAGCATTCTACTCGCCTATTACTTTCTCGTTCAATAATATACTATTATTTTTCATTAATAGGAGTAACAAAAATATTCCATGCATCTAGGTACTACAGATAGTAGTTAAGGCGAGCCTTACTTTCGCACCTCTAAATATTTGATGTGGTAAATTTTTTGAAAACTCTGCGATAAGCTTGTTGATTTAATGGTGTCTACATAGACACGCCTTTGTGAATATTAAATTAATTTTAATTAAAGCTGGATTGTAACTCAAGTAAATTATATGTGTGCGTGCATTATTTTAGAGTATTTTAATTATTCATAGAGATTTTCCACCGAATGTTTAGCATGTATATTACATCAAGTTGGAAATTGTGATGTTATTTCTACAAATCATGAAAATAAAATACGTAATGAAATGAAAAAGAGTGTCTAGATAAATCGTTACCAAAACTAAGTAGGGCCTTATTTATACCTCCACATTCCTTGTTAAGCAACACCAATGATCAATAAAAATGTCATCAATTTATTCAGGATTCCTTTGACGGAATTGCTAGTCATGAAGTGAACAAGGATTAGTATTGAGGCGTTAACAGCAATAAGATATTACCGCGGCATGTATTGAATAGATTCCATTTTAGAGAAACCGCATTTTGCTGATCTGAATATTGATGTAGTCGGCGCGTTCACACCAAAAAGATTTAATAAAAGCTTCTTAAAAATGGCTGATTTTAGCACAGAATGCAGTCTTTAAAGATTTATTTTATACTGCATATTTTGCCTACATTACAGGGTGAATGAAACAGTTTCATTGCAACTTCCGTAAATTCGAGAATTTATTGAACAACAGTATTAAGTCGTATGAAATATCACTAGTACTTAGAATTAGACGTTTTTCGCGTTGTTGCCTGATAATACAGGGTGTTTCGAAAAGATTGGGACAACGCTTAGCCGTAGATACTTGACATCAAAACAAGTCGATTTAACTCAAAAAGTAGTGGTCTAACTCTTTTCGTTTTCAAGATACAGGGTGGCAAAATAAAAAAATTGTATTCGTAATTTGTCTCTATCTTGGGGACTATTATACGTATCTACTTCAAAGTTGGTAACAACATGTTTTTCAGGTCGCTAATTACAATGGTGATATTGCCGATGTCATATGTTATAGATGGCGCTAGTTACATGACTTTTACGTGACACTTTAAGCCATAACTTTTTTGAGGTTAGGTTTTGGACATCGTCTTCTGCTATAATCGAAACGCAATTTAGTTTCCTAAAGAAAAGGTGTACTTGTTTAAACGCGATAAAATGCAACCTTTCAGAGAAATACGCGATTTACAACTTTATCACACACCAGTTCGAGTAAATTCAATTATAGCTAAAAGCGGTTTTCTTATCTAGTAGGTGTACGTCAAGTATGACGTCTTGAAGTCGTCAATAGTGTTTGTTGTAGATACGTATAATATTCTCCAAGATAGAGACAAAATATGAAAACAATTTTTTTACTATACCACTCTGTATCTTGAAAACGAAAAGAGTTACTTTTTGTTAAATCGACTTGTTTTGATATCAAGTATCTACAGCTAAGCGTTGTCCCAATCTTTTCGAAACACCCAGTATAAAGAGTGCAAATTGGCAGTTTATTATCTGATTAAATTCCGAGTGCTTTAGCGCGAGCTGTCCAATCCACACGAATTAAATTACTTTTTGGCAACTTAGCTATAGAGAAAAAATTTATAAACAAAATTACATTATTATAAAAGCACGAGTGGTATTTGGGGAGAATATTTCACGAAATCAGTTAATTAAATACATAAAATATATTTTTAATATTAAGTTTAGCCATTATACTCCAGTGAATTAGGGAAAATTAGAGGGAAAAAATCTCATAAAGTTTTGAAACTTGGCAGAGATGTTCATTAAGGCCTACTGTCAAACATAATAAAAGTCCCCAATTGTATCTATTGCGCTCCCGCCACAATCTTGGAAAAATGGCTTTTCGTTTAAGTTTTTTGCTTATATCTCTCTAACCACTAGCGACGTCGAAATTATGTTCATATAAAAAATAAAGCTTATACAATTCTCTGCAAAAAATGTTATATGCGTCATTTTCTTATCTATTACACAGCCCCACAAAAAAAAGTGATCTGTCCGGCGGACTAGACCAGTATATCCGTACGTATTTGAACCCGCTGAAATCGAGTCCGAAGTCAGAATTGTCAGATTGGCTCGCTCTTCACCCTCAACCCCAAAAAACACCCCCACCCCCCAAAAAAAAATGGTCTGCTGGGCGGACTAAGTGCATTCTTATGTATTTGGACCTGCTGAAACTGAAACCAAAGTCAGAATTGTCAGATTGGCTCGTTTTTCACCCCCAACCCCAAAAAACACCAAAACAAAAACAAAGTGGTCTGTCCGGCGGGCTATACCAGTGTACCTATATGTATTTTGACCTGCCGAATCTGAATTCGAAGATAAAATTGACGGATTAGCTCGTTTTTCGCCCCTAACCCCGAAAAACACCCTCCCCCCCACTAAAAAAAATGATCTGTCCTGCGGATCATACCAGTGTATCCTTATGTATTTATATCCGCTAAAACCGAATCCAAAGTCAGAATTGTCTGATTGGCTCGTTTTTCATCCCCAACCCCCGAAAACACCCCCAAAACAAAAACAAAGTGGTCTGTCCGGCGGACTATACCAGTGCAATCTTATGTATTTTGACCTGCTGAATCCGGATTCGAAGTTAGAATTGACAGATTGGCTCGTTTTTCACCCCTAACCCCGAAAAACACACCCCCCAAAAAATTATCTGTCCGGTGTATCCTTATGTATTTAAATCCGCTAAAACCGAATCCGAAGTCAGAATTGTCAGATTGGCTCGTTTTTTACTCCTAACCCTAAAAAACAACCCCAACACAAAAAGAAAATGGTCTGTCCGGCGCACCATACCAGTGTATCCTTATATACAGGAAGAATCCATGACTTGGTAGATAAAGGAAGACCATCGCTATTTGTTTTTATAGACCTGGCGAAGGCATTCGACACTATTATCCACCCTTTAATGCTAAAGAAACTCTATGACCTAGGTTTCAGAGGAAATATGTATGCAGTTCTAAAAGATTATCTTAGTAACAGGATACAGAAAGTCAACATAGACAATCATGAGAGCACCTCGAGAATTGTCATATACGGTCTACCACAGGGAACAATCCTCGCTCCGGTCCTATTCAATATATATTTGAACGACTTGCTGAAATTAAAAATTGACGGAGAAATAATTTCTTTTGCGGACGACACCGTCGTCCTCTTTGATGGAAAAACGTGGGACGAGGTTAGGTTAAAAGTATCCAAAAACATTAAAATTATAAAAAATTGGTTTGACCAACATCTACTCACCATGAACATAACAAAAACCAAATATCGACCCTTTTGCTCATATAAAAACAGTCTTCCACCATACACCAAAATAAAAATTGAAAACACTAATACTGAAGTTGAACAGGCAACACAAGTGAAATACTTAGGTATTATACTTGATGCACATCTAAAGTGGAACTACCAAATAGAATACTTATGTAAAAAACTGAGGTGGCTCTATTATACATTTAAACAAGTCAGTACAATCCTTGTCGATAAACAACGGTTAATAATATACTACGGCCTTGAAGAATCAATACTTAAATACGGCATAATCGGATGGGGTGGAGTAAATAAAACAAATTTAGATCCATTAATAAAATGCCATAAAAGAATAATAAAAATAATGTTTAAAAACCCATAACCTTTCCGAGTAAACAACTATTCAAACAGTATAAAATACTGAACATTCGTCAACTATATTGCCAAAACTTGCTAAAATACCAAATAAAATATAACCCCCCAATTACCGAACAGATACATGACTACGAAACTCGACATAAGAACACGACACATATCCCCAGGGCACAGGAAACGATTGGGACAAAATCATTCTCGTATCTAGCTCCTAGATTATATACGATAGCCCAAGAGCAATTAAAACAAACTAAAAACAAATCAACCCTGAAAACACTTATAAAGGCATGGATAATACCAGAAAACTACATAGAAAACTTCATTGACACTGGACAAATTATAGCACGATAAAAAAAACCATTACTAACCAAAATCAAAACTATGGAAACTAGTATTTTCAGGTAAAAATTAACATTGCTGTGCCACCTGACCCTACTTAACTTTTATTCAATATACCTAAAATTACTATTACATATGTACAGTAGGGCTGTCCTTATTTATACTTGAGGAAAGAAATATTTTCGAATTTAGTTTGGGCCACCTCCCACAACGGTTTCAATTGCTAAAAAAATAATGTGGGTGAAATTTGAGCGAAATCGGATACGGGAAAAACGTGCCACCCACCACTCCTAAATTTAATATTTCTTGAAATTCCCCACATTGTTATATTTGGTTTTTCTAAGTAAACAATAGGTATAATTGACATCCTGAAGATAATTTATACTAGTTTAGGAAGAGGAAAGCGAATTCAAAACACTACCCATGAAAATATTGAAATTAAAATTCTCTAATCCTTTTAGGATTAAGGAATTTTAATAGGTGGTCGCCCGCAAGGCCCTAGTTTTAAGATCTATTTCCTCAAATTTTGTCTCTGCAGTAGGGTTGAGTTTCTACCTGAACGACATAAACCTTAATCCTCACTGTAATTTTAGCCGACCCGTATGGCAATAAGTGCATCAAGGCATTTCAGTACCTCATTTTCAGTGAAAAGAGCAGCACGCAGCACAATGTCCCGCCAAATTAATTTGCGTGATCGTGATAGTGTTTATTTGCTCGGTAATTTTTCAAACGAGATTACGGGAAGTAAACTGCCTTCTAATAAACAAGTTTTAAGTATACTTTTTTAACTTAAGAGAAGTGAAGCTGAATTTAAGTGAAAGTGCCAGACTTGTAATACAAGAAGTTGTGATTTTCTGGGAAAAGGCGAGAATTCCCACTAGAAAACAAAACCACTGTATTGATAAGCTAGTATCTTTGTATGAAGAATGGAGGACGCTTCAATAAAGGTGTAAGAAGCAGACAAACTTTCAAAAACAGAAAGAGGGAAATTTTGTAGCAAAGTTTGATGACTTCTTCGACATAGCCCACGAAAACGCGCTTGAAACGGTGACTATCTAGGAAGATAGGCAATTTTTAGTTCAACAACGGGAAAAAGGTCGATTAGGATTTATGTACGGTATAGATTACGAATTAGAAGGCAGAGAAAGAAGCGAAAAACGAGCACGCGAAGCTTCAGAAAGAAGAGAACTCAAGATACAAGAACTTGAAGAAGCAAATAAGTACCAAAATTAATAGTATACAGTGTGACCCATTTCAAGTGGAAACACCTTCGTAACTCAGTTATTGGTCATCCAATTTCAACCAAATTTGGATCGGTATCAAAGATCATTAATATTTCTTTTTTTGAGTAAAACAAAACTTATTTCAGTCAGTCAAATTTTTAAGGCCAAGAATTTTCTTTAAACGCTTTCAACAGTATTGGGCTAAGATTAACAAACATTATTTTAAGTCCGTATTTGAAAACGGATATGTTCTTCCATTTTTAGATGATACAAAAGAAGTAGTCACATTTGTAACATCCGCTCTGGAAAATCTGCAAAAGCAGCCTCGAGAAGATTATAGAGAATTTTTGGAGTTGTCTTTCATATTCTTGGGTGAAATTCCTCCTCGTGGAATATCTTTTCGGGTTCCTGGGCAATTCACCACGCGAGATGGATTGCAAAAGTTATTTATTGCTCAAAGATTTTTTTGTTCCGCGATGAATTCCCATTGACAGATGAAGAGAGAAGAGGTCTTTCAGATAAATGTATTTTTGTCGTGAAAGTTGATATTGAAGCCTGGTTTTGTGCGCCACTTGCCACCTCATCAAGACCTCTGCCTTTTAAATAAGCTTTACGACTATAAGGCCGTTGATCCCGAGATATTCAGTGTTGCGTTGAAAAAATTTCATAAGCATTTATGGTACCTAAGTCCAGAAGCAGTTGCCTTCGCATTTTTCGATTTAAAATTGTCAGAGGAATCCAAAGTGAAAATGGTTGAAGCCCTAGGTCAGAAAGAGTATCTGGAAGAAGAAACATTGGATGTGGAAGAAAAGCCATTAGATATAGAAGAAGAATCATTATATAGTAAAAGTATCAAGCGAATAGAGATAGGCGAAAATGAAATTCCAAAGTTTGTGGAAAACACATTTATTGAAAATTTTGTTACTATCGAAACCCGAAAGTTTTTCAAACGATTTCACATAAATGATGACTTTCTTGAAACGCTTCAACTTGGTCTAAAAACGATAGTTTTAACAAAGGGTTGGATATTGTTAAAAAAATCAAAGTTGTTAATGATACAGCAGAGCGGGGTGTTAAGTTAATGACAGATTACAATAATGTTATAACAAAAGATGAGGAACAAAAACAATTCGTCTTGCAAGTTGTAAAAGATTATAGAACACGATTTAACGATTTTAAAAAGGAGACCTTATCCCAAAAATTATAATCAAATTAACGACTTTTCATAAATAAAATGATTTTAAGTATGTATATTATTTATTTTCAGTCACTACTAACTCGATTGTCAGTAGCAAGCTTTGAAAAAATAAATATCGAAATTTATTAGAATTTATTTGAATCTCCCAGAATCAAGGGTTGGGTGGCACGTTTTCTCGTTATCCGATTGAGTTCAGATTTTGCATAGAACATTTGTTTAAGTATTGAAACCAATCTAGGGGGTGGCCCGCAAAAACACATAAAGTCGAAAAATAAGGACCGCCCTAATGTACAGATTATAAAATTAATTAATTAACCATACATTTGAGTATATATGAATACATAATATCGGTATGTATATGTATGGACAATTCAAACAACACCCGCACTCAAGTTTTTAACAACTTACAGTGGGGCTTACTCAATATTTATCCCAAATGTAAAACCCATGTGAATGCATATTTAGCTCTAGTATATACTATTAAAAAACATTGTAACATGTAAAATACATTTTAAAATAAATATTATTATTATTATTATTGTTATATTTTTATACATATGGACGCTGAAACCGAATCCGAAGTTAGAATTGTCAGATTGGCTCGTTTTCACCTCTAATCACCAAAAAACACCCCCCCCCCCCACAAAATGGTTTGCCCGGCGGACCATACCAGTGTATTTGGTAAGAATACACTGGCATGGTCCGTCGGACAGACCACTTTTTTTGTGGGGCTGTGTTATTATACTCTTTGAAATAGGTATCAGTTTTTTTTCCTCAAACATCGAAAGTTCCAATTTGACTGGGGTGTTAATTGCCTCCAGACGTCTCCTTGTCATTTCTTAAGCCTTTAACACAATGAAAAAAATAAGAGATAAGAACTAAAAAATAAGAAATATCTATTAAGAATTAAAAAATAATGAAATCCGACAAGCAAGGAACGCCTTAATAAGGAGAGTCGTAATGAGTCCACTCAGCGTTATAAACTATTATCGACATTAACATAGATGAAAAAATTTATTTCTTTCACAAGTCATTGAATTAAGTGTTTAACTTAGCTCTGTATGAGCTATATATTATATGAAATTTTTGCTTGAAGGGTCTTTTGTTACAAAATATTATTTTGGGTATTCAGCAGATAACTTTCAAAGAAAACATTCGTTTCTTTCATATACCATTGGTGCAAGTCTGACCAAAAAGGAAGATCAACAAGACTCCCCCTACGGTGACTTGTCGACTTCTTTCATACACCTACCATATCTAAGATTCAGCATGAAAAGCATGAATAAAACAACCACTCTTTCTATATATTGATGATTCAAGTCTGATCATGCTAATATATATAATATTAAGTATCTCTAGCCCTACCTAGAGGATACTACATCACAATGAAACGTTTATTACATTTCAAAGTCAAGAAAATACTAAAAAGCACAAAGATAATAGTTATAAAATTTCGCTCACCGCATGCATGCCCAGTAAATGAAGTATTTCATATATTTTCGATGGATTAATGCCTTTAAACATTGTACAATATTTTTCGTTCTCTTTAGAACTCGTCAGAAGGATATAAATCCAATTCGAAATAAAAGTTACTATTAGAAAATAAAAATGAAATATTTTCATGACAAAAAACTGATAGGAAGACATCTATTTACTTGACAAATATATTAAAAATAACAAAAAACAAACATTCCTTTAGAGCCCCAAAACTCGCCTAGTTTAATAAATAAATACCTATTATTTCTGCTTACATCATTGTTAAAAAATATTATTCCAAAGAAAACGAAAAAGATTGTACAATGTTTAAAGGCATTAATCCATCGAAAATATATGAAATACTTCATTTATTGGGCATGCATGCGGTGAGCGAAATTTTATAACTATTATCTTTGTGCTTTTTAGTATTTTCTTGACTTTGAAATGTAATAAACGTTTGATTGTGATGTAGTATCCTCTAGTTATGGCTAGAGATACTTAATATTATATATATTAGCATGATCAGACTTGAATCATCAATATATAGAAAGAGTGGTTGTTTTATTCATGCTTTTCATGCTGAATCTTAGATATAGTAGGTGTATGAAAGAAGTCGACAAGTCACCGTAGGGGGAGTCTTGTTGATCTTCCTTTTTGGTCAGACTTGCACCAATGGTATATGAAAGAAACGAATGTTTTCTTTGAAAGTTATCTGCTGAATGCCCAAAATAATATTTTTTAACAATGATGTAAGCAGAAATAATGGGTCTTTTGTCTAATTTAATTCTAAAAGCTTAGCTAACAATTTATAGATTAGAGATATCTAAGTAAAGAAATTGAAATAGTGACAGATATAAACAAACATAAACACACCACAGATAGCAGACAACCCCAAATCCATAGTCAAGGCTGTGCGGAAGGGGGTTACACATTTGAACAAACGCAGACATACATCCACACCCACCGGTGTTGTCAATACCGGGGCTGGGGGTCGAACCCAGAGCGCGGGGATCTTCCTCTAGCTAACACTAATTTCAAACATATCGGACTTGTCTCTCTTAAGTTATCGTGCTTACAAAAACATGACGAATGGAAAGGTTGACAGGCAAATGGATAGATGACGAACATTGCAGCCTAATAGAAACCAATTTAAGCTTTCCGTTTGCATAGGCAATTTGACGTCATTTATGTAAGTAAATTTGTATTTATTTTGTCTTACTTTTAAATTGCAAATATAAGCGCCAGAGATGAAAAGTTTAAGGCAAATAAGCTTACCAAGCTTGGTTATAATAAATCTGTTATTCTTAACAAGCTTTCCTTCGTCTCGCGTGAAGCCTTTATCATCCATCACGCAAAAACTTCAGCCTGCTGGCTGCTACGCAATTAGAAGCAGCATGAGGGTTTCTATAGAAAATAGATAAAATGAAAAATTCATGTATATTTATTGAAGGTCGTGTTCCTTACAATGATATAAATTTTTTCAGGTGTGACATAAGTTTGTAACATGAGAATGATAAACAAATTTCATTTATAATACTAATTACGTTAATTTATCATTGACCTTCATTTTTAAGTCCTGGCGATAAGATCGATTTCCAACTCAAAAACGCGTTGAACGATTTTTAGGTGGTTTTTTGTGAGTAATAAAGCATACATAGTCCGAGAGTCGACGAGTCGACCGTATGACATCCTACGACATCGAACTTCCGGTTAATTCATTATACAGAATATAATGACTAACTACGACAGTATCGAATTAAAAAATAGATACAACGCAAAAAAAAAGGAATATAAATTTCATATTAAACAAACCAAAGCCAACTTTTACAAGAACAAAATCAATTCCGCCACGAATAAAGCAAAAGAGACTTGGAACATTATCAACTCAAAATTAGGTAGAATTTCGAATAATAAAAACATTACTATTGCACATAATTCCAAAAGGGTTGAAAATGCCAGCGAAATTGCGGAAATATTTGCACATCACTTCTCCTGTTCTAGCACAGAAAGCATTCTAAATCATTTTGGGCAAAACTTGGCACTGCCGTGCACAAAAGTGATTAGACACGATTTTGAGTTTCAGTTTAATTCATCTCCTGTAACTGTACATGAAGTCATTGATATATTGACACAAATAAAAAACAAAAAGACATCAGGGATTGATGAGCTCTCTGTTTTAACTATTTTTAATATAATTGACATTATTGTCCAACCATTTGTTTATTTGATAAATCAGTCATTATTTCAGGGATACTACCCACAAATATTTAAAACCGCTCTAATTGTCCCACTGCATAAGAAAGGTGATGTTGAGGACATCGATAACTTCAGGCAAATCTCGTTACTTAACACTTTATCTAAATTATTAGAAAGAATCGTTTCCAGTCGCTTGACGACCTATCTCGAATCCAATAACATACTGTGCATGTCACAACATGGATTTAGAACAAACAGATCAACTGAAACAGCTACATGTGAAATGCTGAATTACATCTATCAAAGTTTAGATAATGGAAAATTGGTAGTTTCGCTACTTTTCGATCTTTCGAAAGCGTTCGATTCAGTATGTACAAAATTCTTAATTACTAAACTGTCAAATATCGGACTACCAGAAAATATTCTACGCTGGATAAAGTCGTATATGGAAGGACGAAATATGATAATTGATGTTAATGGGGCTAGATCTGAGGCATACGATCAAACTTGGCGTTCCGCAAGGATCCGTTCTGGGCCCCCTACTTTTTCTAGTATATATAAACGATTTGCCTGATCATATTACAAATGGTTTTATCACGATGTTTGCGGATGATACTACCATTACTGTAGCCGCCGAAACTCCGCAGGAACTGGAAACTGCAGTTGCTAACATAATGGATGAATTTAGCACTTGGTGTCAACGTAATCGGCTCATACTTAATGAATCTAAAAGTACAGCCATCAATTACTACATAAGGAAAGGTTTGCCAAATGACACAGGTCTATTGAAATATATTAATTTCAATGAAAAAGTAAAATTTTTAGGCACTCACTTAGACAATAGACTTAACTGGGATGCTCAAATCGAAAGTGTTTGTGCAAAATTAAGTAAAACATACTATGCTATAAGACAGATGAAAGATTGCCTCGATACTTCAGGATTGTTAAATATCTATTTTGCTATGGCATATCCTCATATATCTTTGAACATAATGAGTTGGGGTTGTGCTCGGGATATACAAAGAGTGTTTATTTTACAAAAAAGATTAATAAGGTTAATCTTTAATCTGGAATACAGGGAAAGTTGCAGACAAGTGTTTACAGATAAAAAAATTCTTACTTTATCCTGTATTTTCATTTACAAATGTCTCGTATTTGTTAAAAAGAATGAGCACTCTTTTACTTGTAATTCATTCACGCATAACCATAACACTAGGCATGGCCATCTGTTAAGAATTCCCTCCCACAAAACATCAACTTACGAAAACTCGCCTATCTATAACTGCACTATTTTATATAATAACTTGTCACCAGACATTAGGAATATTCAAAGTGTGCCTATGTTTAAAAATAAATTTAAAAACGTATTAATAAATGGAGGTTATTATAGTATACGAGAATTTTTAGACCGAGCTAGTGAGTAACTTTCTTTCTGTGAAAGAAAATCAGTAACATATGCAATTGTTGGTTAATCATGTATAGATGTTTGTCTTTGGATTTTAGACTTATTATTTCTATGTTATGTATGTTATGTTATGTATGCGTTTATTTATGTTTATATACATATATTTATTTTTTTGTATTGACGTACCATATATACCTTGTGTATCTTTTTTGGTCAATAAATATTATTATTATTATTATTATTATTATTATTATTATTATTATTATTATACCAAAAACACTAAACTGTTTATTTGTCTGAGCATATCCTGACGGGAGACCTTCAATATCTTATTCTATGGCATCCAACTTAAAATTAGAGTAACAAAAAAAACCGCTGCCTAAGGAATCACTACTTCCACATCCAGATTCTCTATCCGAGTCACTCACAACGAAAAAACTTTGTATGTGAAAATAATTGTTTATGGAACTTTAATAATATAATATTTGAAATCCTCTGCCCCAAAAACCCATAAAACGATACCCCACATCGGTAGTGTGGTGGGGGTGGTGATAGGGGGGTGGTAGTGGGGGGTGGATGAAGTAAAAAAATATTTTGAGGTTTCTGATTCCTGTACATGCACTAAATCACATTTTTTTTTCATCCCCTTTAATAAGGAGGTGGGGGTGGTAATAGGGGTGGCTAATGCCAAAAATTTTTTTGAGACCTCAGCTTCTCTTGTATATACTAAATACCAATTTCATGGACTCCTACCTGCTTAATTTACCCATTTACCCCAAATTTACCCCAATTTACCCCCCAACCCTTCGACGGAACAAGATGAAAATATAATCTGGTTCTAGATCTCGTTAAAGTACATATGTGTACCAAATTTCAAGTCAATATCTTAAACGGTTTCAGAGTAAACGTGCGCACAAAAAAAAGTTAGACAGACCGACAGACAGACAGAAATTTTTTTTCGCTCAAACTTAAAATCTCGACGTGTCATGACATTTTAAGCCTATTTGGACAATAAAAATTTTTTAAAATTTTTTTGTCGTTACTATACTTCCACTGGACGTGGAAGTAATTATATGAAGTATTTAGGTTCAAAATGAAAATATATCTCATAAAAATTACTTCTGAAAATCGAAAACGATATTAGGAATGATCGTAGCAAATTTTGGACTTATGTGTCGGGTAAAATTATGATCATGCTGTACCTATCAAGATCAGAGGTGTTGCTAGTTTTTTTTTTGAGGGGGGATAATAATTCGCAAGTCTCATTACAGGAATTTTCCCAAATCCTCTCCAAAATGAAAATTGGGTAAATTTTTCTCGAATTCTCCCAACTTGAAGCTTGAATTTCCCAACTCGACCACGATATTGAGGTGAGGAAAATTGTTCATTAACAAAGCATGGCATTTAACTATATACAAAGATGGTAAAAACTGTATATGGTTGTATTCCTTAGAGCAATGGGAAGTACCTAAAACTATTTTAAAGATTATGCCATTTAGATTTTTTAAATATTTATAATAAACCGAAAATAAAGGCATATTTCCCTCTCAGTCTGCAAAATCCTATCCTCAGTTCTAATAATACTAAAACTAACAAGCTTTGCTTGCTTTGATTTTTAAACTTTGAAGCCTGGCAATAGTAACTCATGAACGGTTTTTTGCAGGCAATACTATACCATCGTGTTTGTAATAAAATTATCTTTATTTTAATGTATATTTCAATAGGCAAACAGCTCAGTGCAATCATCTAGATCAACTTACCTGTTTATACCTGCTTGCCCGGTAGTAGTGAACAGAAATAAGTAGGCAACATAACTTTTGCTTATTCGTTATGCTTTATACTTTTGATTTGTATTGAATTCGTTTGGTAAGCATGTGAGTGAAACATACGAAAAAACGTTAATTAAAGTTTTTTTTTTAATTAAGGATAACCATGAACATATTTTAATACGCAATACATTCGCGACATATTTATATATAAAATTTGATAAAAAAAAAATACGTTTCATCTGGTAAGCAGATAGGTGAAGGACGACTTCTCTTCGGATCCTGTACCATTAGCTCGTCCTAGTTTTATAAAAATCTTGAAATAGTTTTCGATAATAAATTGTCCTTCAACGAACATACTAGTGCAATATAAAGCTGCATATAGAAATATTGGTCAATAAAGGTCAAGTGCAATCTTGATATATTCAACTGTAGGATAAAGGAAATTAACGATCAATTCTTGAAACAATAGCTGTAACTTAAAATAAGAATATATTTTTTTTGCATTGCATTCACCTTATCGAATTATACTCTTCGCAAATACGAAAACGAAGAGTATATTGTATTTGATCGGCACATTTCTAAAACCGTAAATATCGCTCGCAGACAAAAAATGTTCATATCATTGTGTTAGTGAACGAATTCTGAACAACTTTCAAAATGTCCGTCTGTCCGTCCGTCTGTCTATTCGTCCGTCCGTCTGTCTGTCCGTCCGTCACGTTTCTTGTAAGCACGATAACTCGAGAAAGAAAAATCCGATTGTACTGAAATTTGGACAGTAAGTTAGTGTTAGCTAGGGGAAGAACCCTATTGTTTTTTAACAAAATCGATCAGTAAATAAAAATGTTATTAATGATTTAAATTTGAGAATTTTTTTTTTATATTTTTGTACAAATTTACATTTTTTTACGTGTTAGGTAGTTCTTACGCTTTTGACTCGGAATCCAAAGGTTCCAGGTTCGAAACCCCACATGGGGTATGGTATAGTTTTTTTTAATTTTTACTTTATTTTACACAAGTTCGTACTATAAAATTAAAAATGTCTAAAATTAACATTATTTACAAAAAACTGCGAAGAGTATCCTGTAGAATGTGTAGCAACTATATAAAAAGTTTAGTAAACCGGCGAAGAGTACGTTTTTAGCTTGTTGTTACTCATTTTTAATAATTGTTTTGTTTAATTAATTTTCATCTCTTAATTACTAGTCTTTTTAGGTCTGTAATGAGTGAAAACTACACCTGTCCTATGTTATATACATTATTATATACCCTTAATTATAAGTTTATATTATTGTATCATATTAATATTGTTCTAATTTTACATTTATATAAATAAATAAATCAAAATAAATAAAAAGTAAAGTGAAATTATTTTAAAAAATCGACACAGGTACGCATATCAAGACGGGTTAATTTCTTAAGCGCACGATATTTTCATAGAGTTTGTTAAAGCGACGGCGACGCCTCTGGTGTTGCTGAATATACTCCTACCCGGATGTTAACTGCCCTTATCTAATACAGACTCCGAGTGTTCGTTTATCAACGGTAGTGTCTGTCGTATTCAGCATTATCTTTGGTCTGGCTGTCACCGCAAGCCAGCTTTAATCTGCAAACTTACAACAAAAGCACTTTACTGTATAATTGCACGCCAATGAAACTAGAATCAATTAGAGCTCTTAATTAGATAATAGATTTTGTGTCTGAGTTGATTCAGAAGGTGCGTTTGCTATAACATATGGGCCGTTCCAATGAAATCCAAACTTCGCGATATTACTTGAAAAAATTTTCGTACTTTATTGGATTTATAATAGTAATTTCAGAAAACATAATCCGCCAAAAACTTAGTTTTAGTGCAATTCTTTTTAAAATCTTTTTTTTTTTTTTCGAGTTACTCTTGTATTAAAAAAAGGCGATCGATCCGGCTATACTTCAAAATTATTAGCCTATTTCCAGTCTACGTAACACAGTTAATGTCAGAAACTCTTGACAAGCAAAGTCAAGTAATAATATTTTAAGCAACAAGTTTTGAAAACGAATCTTTTCACACGAGTGGGATAGTTTGGTGGAACGAGCCGAAGGAGAGCTCCACAAGTCGAATGAGCGTAAAAAGATGTTTTTAAACGTGTTATTTACAATATTTTTTTTACGACTGCAAGGAAAACAAAGTAAACAGATATTATTTATTTAACAAAACACTAAAAATTAAAATTTAATGTAAAATTGGAGCAGTTAAACCAGTCGGTTGCTATGAACCAGAATAGCCTGACCAAAAAGTACAAACAAAAGGTATCAGTTCTGTTTTTTGATAGGACTGTATGAAAAACATGACAGTACTGTGTTTTTTGGATTTTTGCACACATCGTATGAAAAAAGGCAGTTTCGAGTAATGATTACTATGCTTTATTTGTCATTCAAAAAGCATTTGACAGAATTGATTTATATTTAAAATAAAAAATTGGTATCTTCGGCTTCTCAGAATACTTAATAAATTTATTTATTTCATACTTATCCGAGCGCAAACAGTTTGTTGTAAATTGTAAATTGTAAATTTTTCAGCAGCAGTTGCAAACGTCATGGGTGGACGAAAAAGCTCTACCCTCCCTACCTCCTCACTCCGGACCTGAGAGAAATACAAGGAACAACATCGTTGCACCTCTTATTTTCTGAAGACTTAACTATATTATAAAACTTTGGTGATTAATAATTCTCTGCTAGTCATATACCATTAAGTTTTTTGTTTCCAACATATAAAAACGCATTAATCAGAAGTTATTATCGATATCAATCTATTTATTTTAGCCCTGCAATATACAATTTTGCATTACAAGGCACATTTCTATGACTAGTATTAATGGTTTTATGTCGACCCCTTCACTTATAGAGTACTTTGGAGAATGGGGTAAGACGGAACGGAGATTTAATATTTAAAAAACAAAAGGCCGACTTGCTGGCATTTCTGCAGTATATTATGCAAGGCGGCATTAAAAGAATGGTTACAATGGTTATATTCTTCTATGAATTATATAATTATAATCTTCATAAACACATTTAATTTTAAAAATGTGATAAAAGTTAATTTTTTTTAAAATAAAATCATTCAAAATTCAAATATAAATCTATAAACATCAAAAGGTGTATAACTGAAATAAAACGAACCTAAAAATAATATAACTTACAGATAGAATTGCAAATAACAAATGTTCCCTATAGTCCGGGAGCCCACCCTAGCTGTACGTGCACCTCCCTCCCCCCCCGCTCCTAGGGAACATTGTTTCTCATAGTCATTAAAGACTAAGGAATAATTTTAGACATGTCCTCCCCCAAATAAAACTGGCTGTACTTTCAAAATGGCGGTCATATGTTTAAAAAAAACTTTTGCAATGTTGTTTTTGTCATTTAACACAATAACTAAAAAAGATGGACAAAAATAACGTGCATAAAATGTTCTACAATTTTGTTCCTATACAATATTTTGATATGAGTTACAATTCTCCAGATAAATGAGTGCAAAATTAAGAAAACATTGAAATTCATATATCGGTAAATCATTTAGAGGAAATACCTGTGACAGTTATTGTAAGACGTATGATATTATTTTATATTATTAACATAACAAAACACACAATAAACTGAAAAAAATTAATTGTAATAATGATAATATTATAATTTGCAGACATTTATCTCGAAAACGGTAACTCCTATCAAAACATTGAATTAAAGCAAAATTGTAGGCAATTTTATTCAAAATGTTTTTTGTCATTTGGGGAGCAGCTGGAATATTCATGATAAATAATTAGTTGCACCATTAGAGGAGTTTACATGTGCCATATATGAATCAAAGAAATGCCCTAGCGTGGACAAGCTTCGCCTAATTGCCATTAGACAGAAATGTGGTGACAAAGATTTGTCTTTATCAATTGTGTAAGGTGCACGTTTTGTAAAACCGACTATTTAGTATTTGTGAAATAGACTATATGGTATTATTATTTTTACCGCTAAATATCTCACCGCTCTTTAAAAGGTATTACGCTTCCAGCCGGACCTGCGATTGGTTCATTTCTATCGCGTCATTGACTGTTTTGTTAGCCCCCACCTTGTCCTATAAATATCGACGATTGTGACGGCCATGACTTTTATGCTACCAGTAGGCAAGCGAAGAGGACAGGCTTTTATCTGAATTTAAGTAAAAGTTCCAGTGTTTAGCTGGTCAATAAATGAGTTTATTGTTAATCAAGTATTTTTATTTGCTTCTTTATTCAGATAAATAACCCCTATAGAGAAATTGGATGTTATAATTGACACTAAAGTTGATTTTTCTTCGATTCCACCATCAAGAGCTTGTCTTAACGAGCATATTAAAAGGAGTGT
This sequence comes from Rutpela maculata, assembly GCA_936432065.2. Taxonomy (NCBI): domain Eukaryota; kingdom Metazoa; phylum Arthropoda; class Insecta; order Coleoptera; family Cerambycidae; genus Rutpela; species Rutpela maculata. The sequence goes on from OW386286.2 coordinate 4,786,358, forward strand.
TTACCAGACGCGTATTTGGCGACTAGCCGTCGAAGGTATTCACAATGTTCCAAAGCCTTAGAATGATTATGGATGGTAAGAAAATGGAGAACCTCTTTGGTGTTCAGTAAATAAAATACTGTCTCAATCGCTTACTGAAATTCTTCAGGAGATGATTCCAAATCAAATCATAATATACCAAAGTGAGGATGATAATGATATCATAAATGAAGCAATAGAGGAAGAAGACTTGGAAAAAATATTCGATGTATCGGGAGACAGCGATAGTGAACCTGAAAGCGAATGAGGTGTTACTTACTTTTTATATTGAATTTTATACTTTATTTTAAAAGCTGAATCATTTATCTGGAAAATGGTAACTCCTATCCAAATATTGTATAGCAACAAAACTGAAAGTTTGATGCACTTTGTTTTTTGTGTAGAAAGTTTTTCTCCATCTTTTTTAGTTTTTGTGGTAAATGACAAAAAGAATAAAGTTTTTCTTATAAACATGGACGCCATTTTGAAAGCACAGTCTAGAATTTAATTTTTATGAAAAACATTGTCCCTAAGGATCGGGGGGGGGGGGTGCACGTACAGTTAGGGTGGGCTCCCGTAGTATTACCTAACGTAAAGTATTCTTAGCTAACAACATAACTATATTGCTAGATAAAATTTGAAAATGATGATAAGACAGAGAATTGAATTTCCAATAAATTCAGTAAGAAAATTATTGCAACTTGACCGTTTCATTGTCTATTAAAGCATGATTAGTTGCAAATATAACTGGGCGTTTTCGATATAGTCCTCAAAAACAAATTAGCTTATTTTTATCTAAAAACTATTTCAAGTTTTTATTATATGATTATAAATTTTGATAATAAATTATGCTTGAATTTTTCATGTCTGTAGTAGTCATTTGATGTATTAATTTTTATAATGAGGATGCTCAAACGTTGGGATCAAGACAAAAATTGTATTTGTAGAAGCCTGTGTGTTGACTATAGGCATATTTATGTATTAAATAGTATTGTTATAGGTAGATTAGATCATCACAATATAAATTTTGATAACATTATTTAATGTAAAACCAAACTAACCAGCAGATATAAAACATAATTATGTTAAATCGATTTGTAAATTTCAGCCATTTCGCTCGACATGGGTATTACCGACAACATCATTTTACACATAAAAACACGAAATACGACATTTTTTAGTGGTCACAGATATTCTTATTTAAAAAAAAGTGTAAAATTAAATTTTTTTTAAATCATGTTTTTTTATACATCTATTACCATATCTCAAAAATGAATTGAGCTATCGATGTGAACATTTTTTTGTTATAAAACACACACTTAAGCGCTTCTTTCTATATATAGGTTTGGTATTAAAAAAACATGTGAACATGCCAAAAACGTAGATGACCCTGAAAGTTTAGAGAATACGCCATCAAAATTTCACTAGGCGAGGAACTTTTTTGTTTTTGAAAATTTTGTGTAACATGCTATGAAGAAAATTAAGTCAATAGATTAAAAAAGTTTTTAGAAAAAAATATTTTCATTATTAGCAATAGTTTGCTAGTTACGAATTTTTTAGTATGAAGGAATTGTCGAAGCGTACGCGCGCGGCACTTAAAAATAATAATGATTATGTATTGTGTGTAACGGAACTTTTCATTATTATTTTTTTATGTTTAGGACTCTTTTGTCACGTTTTAGGGTCTGAAAGGATAACTTATTTTTTCCAGTGGCACATTAAGGACTAAGGTTGAAGGCAAAAAGGAATTAAAAATCTTAAACAGAGTATCTGGGATAAAAATGCTTGCATTGGGATATCGGAAACGGTAAAAAATAATATTATAGTAAATGGAAAAAAAGTTGCGCAACTAGGGGGCTAATAAAATTCCATAAACAGAAGTTTAGGAAAAGTAATAATTTTGGAGTGTTTTGATAAAAAGTAAACTATCGAGTTTTCCTTTTTTTTGCGTTATTATTGGAGCTAAATAGAAAAGACAGTTTCTTAAAGCACCTTTTTTTGAACGTGGCAATCTTAATATTTGTATCCGACATTTCCTGTGTCAGAGTACCTATCCGAAACTCCCATGCATTGCATTTTTACCCTAGATCCACACAATAATTGAGTAAACGTGTTATTTTCGCCTAAATTAGGTAACAAAAAAGAAAAAAATATCCTAAATTAAGCCTCTTTTAATTTCCGCAGCCCTAATTATAGAAACCCTGTTTCCATGGCTTGTGCACAAGTTTATCGTTTTCCTCTATTACTACGCAACATAAAATCCACTCCATTTTACAATGAAACTTAGATTGCTTTTTTATCTTAAATATTTTTTTAGCAGATAATCCACGCACAATTCTCACAATGGCCATACGTTCTACAATATAAAACAAGTGATAATAAGGGAAAGAATATCGTTACACATATTATTTCCACATCCAGTGAAGTATAATATCGACAAAAATATTTTTGAAAATTTTTATTGTCCAAATAGGCTTAGAATGTCATGAAACGTCGAGATTTTAAGTTTGAGCAAAAAAATTCTGTCTGTCGGTCTGTCTGTAACTTTTTTTGTGTGCACGATTACTCCGGAACCGTTTAAGATATTGACTTGAAATTTGGTACACGTACCTATGTATTTTAACGAGATTTGGAACTAGATTATTCCGTTAAAGGTTGGGCGGTAAATGGGGGTAAATAGGCAAATCAAGCGAGTAAGAGTCCATGAAATTGGTATTTAGCATATATAAGAGAAGCTAAGGTCTCGAAATTTTTTTGACATTAACCATCCCCATTACCAACTTCCACCCCATTATTCAAGGGGGCGAAAAAAATAAAATTGTCATCAAAGGCCTCAATTTTTTTTTTTACTTTATCCACCACTACTACCATGTTACGGTCGATTTTCACATTTAATAATGGCCAGAAATTTATGTACTAATTTTCGTTATTTTCCCAAATTTTATTGTACATTTGAGCCTATTGATACCGTCTCTCGCGAATTAATAGAGTATAACTGGTTGCATAATAGCAGTACCTAATGGCTTACTCTGGTCATTTAATATACTTTGATACAGGTAGTATGGGTGAGTGCGTTCAGATATTCATTAAGAGAGTGCATTGCAAAAACGCCCTTGTAAAGCTTCTACAATGGCCAGTATTGTTGATTAAACCTTCTTTGGTGGGTAGATTTATGAGGGGACGGCTTTCAGAGTATATTATGATAATATTTGTGGATATAAACGAAGTTAGGAAAATCTATTCTAGTTGTGGGGTGCGCCGTGGAGTAGAAATTCTGAACGTACCGAGACGGAAGACAAGAACTTGACATTTTGATAGAGGACATTTTCTTCTTGGTCATTTTTCCTTTTGCTGCTTGAAGATTGAGTCGTCTGAATACGAGTTTTAGCAATATTGTAAGTTTTGCTCCATTTATGGGATTAAGTATTCATCACGACAAGATTAGTTGTATTTTCATTTGGTTTGGAGTATCGTTTTGGGAAATGCAGCTACGGATTTTCCGGAAAAAGTCAATTTTCAAAGCACGTGGCATCGTCTGAATGCAAGATTTTGGAGTGCCATTTTGACGGCAAAGGGCCTCTTTCAGCCCACATCACATCTCAGGTACGTCTCTGAAAACCCACTTAAGGTTGAAATAGATTTGTAATTTAGGTTATTTATTTTATTGCAGGGCTGTTTGTTTGTCTGTTGATTTGTTCGTTCGTTAGTTGTTCATTGTTGAGTATATTACAAGTATTGGGATCTATTTGTTGGTTTATGGCTATTTGGATGGATACCTTATGATTTTACTTGGACCTGTTACTGGTATTCCACTTGAGCTTTTATGTCACATCCTACACTTTACGAGGGACTTCCAGCCTGATCTTAGTTTCAACTTCTAGTCCAGATTTTGGTGTCTAGATGGTGGATGATTGACTGACATGTTGTGTATGTATGGTACTGGGGATCTCGGCACGTTACCTTAGACTCTACGTAGATGGTCTACCACCTGCGGCTGTTATCACCCTGAATTACGCTACCCTGGTAGGACGGGAAAAGGTATTCAGACACTACCAAAGGTAAGCGGAATCATATTCTCTATAACGAGGGATCCGGTACATCTACTCAACGTCCACGTCCATTTTCAAGGAATATTGATAATATTTTGCTTGTAACGTAAATCTCAGTAACACATTAGATTTCAGTAATATTTGGTACATTTTGTATATCGTTACTTCACTCACTTAATAGCGTTGCCTTATTTCACAAATAGATGTCAATAATTTTAAGTAATTTTATGTTTTAACGTACCTTGGGTCAATTGTAGTTTTTGTCACGTTTCTGGCATATGACCTTTTGAACATTTTTAAAGGATTTATTATTTTGTAAGATATTTTGTGTATATTAGGTTAAGCGTGTGGGCCCCACTTATTAGAATATATTGTGAAACTTGTATTGCGTACCGAGTTATCGGTGATAATTGTGAAAGATTTTGTACTACGTACCCTGATATTGTATTAAATGTTAAATTAGAACGACGTTGTCTTTTATATCTGACCACCTACACCACCCCAATTATCGAAGCCACCCCCAAGGACCTGAGTAGTTGGCCGTGTGAGACTTCCTCCTCACTAGCTTATTGCAGAGGGAGTACTGCACGTAAAATATTAAAATTTTGTTCAGGGCACAGGGTGACCACCCTACCCTGCGTTCGAGGTTTATCAGCCTTTGGGTCCCCCTTTTATAAGTGGGCCCAGGCTCCTGCAACAACCACCACCCTCTGCCCCACTACCGATGTGGCTTATCGTTTTATAGGTTTTTGGGGTAGACGATTTCAAATATTAAAGTTCCATAAACAATTATTTAAACATTCAAATTTTTTTCGTTGTGAGAGATTTGGATAGAAGATCTGGATGTGGAAGTAGTGATTCCTTGGGCAGCGGTTTTATAATTTGACCTTCGACGAAAACGAATAACGTTGATCGTACACCGCCCTGAGAGTAGTTAGTTTTAGCGAACGCGGGCGTATTATTACAATTTCTGCAATTCGCGCGCTCTAAAAAAATCACTGTACCTAAACTATCAAAGACACAATAAGAATTATGCTATCAAAAACTTTTTTGGTCTTTTGGCTTTATTTTCTTCGGAGCATGTTATACAAAATTTCCAAAAACAAAAAAGTTTGTAGCTTAGTGAAAATTTGACTGCGTATTTTCTGAACTTTAACATGCTTAAAAATGTTTTAATTAACAATACTATACACAGATAGAAGCGCTTAAGTGTGTATTTTATAACAAAAAAAAGTTCATGTGGATATCTCCATTCGTTTTTGAGATATGGCATTAGATGTTCAAAAAACATGATGAAAAAAAAACAAAATTTCACACCTTTTTAAAAATAACAATGTCCGTGACCACTAAAAAATGTCGTATTTCATGATTTCTAATGAACATCGACCTTACTTAACGAAATGGTATATGTCTCAGTTTGTTCTAAGATTAAAAAAAAAACTCGAGAAGGAAGCGACTTTTCCCCTGTTTTTTACTCCACTAGTAAACAGTTTCATTATAAATACTGATTAAAAACTATTGTCAGACGTCAGACGTTCTTATATCTTTCTCTTTAAAGAATCTTGTAACTAAACCTACCAGAATGGACTTGAAAAATGGTGTTAGAAAGTGGTAACTGCATATTACTGTTCCACACATATATCCGACCACAAAGCTCAAATATTCTCGTGCATAAGGGATCAGAAAATTCTAATAAAAACCTCCACACAATACAAAAAAACATTCAAAATTCAGATAATAAAAACAAATATCTATGGACAGTTGTGAATAATAGACTAGGACGTAACAGAAAAAATAAAAATGAGATTGATATAAAATGAAATGATAACATAATAAATAGTTTTTGCGACGTTTTTGTTAATTATTTTGGTGCGTTGAAGACAAATTAAGACATCATTTTTAAAATAATTTATAAATGGGCACGGTTTCAAGTGATGTAATGGCCAATTCGATATTTATACGTTCTGTTATCTGCAGAAATCGCCTCATTAAACTTGTTGCCCAAAAAATCGAGAAAATTATATACGATGTCGTATGAATCAGTAAACAATTTAATCAAAAATATTTATAGTCCTAGACAAAGTATACTACTACTACTCGCATATAATGGCTACTATTCACTCTGATGATTTACGACACTCGCCTGTGGCTCATAACTAAACTTCACCCTCGTGAATAATAGCCATCATTATATACTCATTGAATAATATACTATTTTAACTGAACACTGTTCCTATAGTCTACAAGAGTTTAATAATTTCAACGAAGCTCACTGATTCGTATGTTGTCGACTTTCTTTATATTTTATAATTTTTGTGTGTAATTAGATGTGATATAATTGGGTAAGTGACTTTTACATTTTATGTTTTTTTAATGTTATTGTGTATTGCATGTGTATGTGTATACATATATATTAATTGTATTGTGTTTATTTATCTCTATCCTTTTTTTGTACCGACAAAACCTACATTGTACACTGTACTTTAAATGGTGAATAAATTATCATATATTATTAAAAAGTATAGCAGGTAAAAATTTGGCAAAAATTAGAAAATGCCCTGTATATCAGCAATAAATGGCTGCAAGGGGTACACATGGGGGTGATATAAAATTAAATCGATATCCTGCTCCTGTGAAGCTACGTACAGTTACTCAGAGAATATACCCTGTAAATTTGATAACTGAAATTAAAAGTGTTGTTAGAGATAACATTGGTGGTGGTCAATCCCCTCAACAGCCGCACCAACTTGCTTCTACCGGAACGGGCTTCATATGTTCACGACAATCTACCCCTTCGACAAGTGCAACTGTTCATACTTCAACAAGGCCTTCGGTCAACAGAAAAGAGGACAACACTGATCTTTTTCGTGCCTAAACAAAAAATTACAGTTATGCATCAAAATATAAGAAGCTTAATAAACAAGGTATTACCTCTTGAACTTGTTTTAGCTACTAACAATGTCGATATTCTTTTAATCACCGAACATTGGCTAAGTCCAATGGGAATTGAATCTATACATATACCAAATTATAAAATTTGTTCCTCCTTTTGCCGTACCTCGAGTGAGCACGGTGGTAGCGCTATATTCTGTAGAAATAAAATAAAATATGAGGTAATTGACGTTAAAGACTATTGCATCGAAAATGTTATTGAATGTTCATGTATACAACTACGAGATTTTTCCATCACGATTATAGTTGTGTACAGGCCACCCTCTGGCGATTACTATCAGTTTCTTGAGTATTTCTGTGCACTACTTAGTCGATTTGAAAATACGTCATCAATTATAATAGGAGGAGATTTTAATGTTGACCGTTTAAAAAATACTGCAAATAAACTGATGTTTGACGATTTACTGGTTATGTATGATCTTAAGTCAACGATTAATTTACCGACGAGGGTAAAGGATAATACTGCTACATGTATTGACAACATTTTTGTAAATGTAGATCTTGTCGATTATATGATCAATAACATTAATTTCTGTCTCTCTGACCATTATACTCAAATATTAAATTTTAATGTGTATTGTAATAGAAATGAATCGAAAAAATCAAAATCTATAACCAAAAGAAACATGTGTAAAAAGAACATCGACAGGTTTAATGACCTTTTAGAAAATGAAAACTGGATAAATGTTTTTTCTCAAACCTGTCCAAACTCTGCCTTTAATGAGTTCGCGGATACTCTAAGTTATTATTTTGAGATTTGCTTTCCTCTTCAACGTGTCAAACAAAACAGAAAAGAATCTCCGCCTGTGTGGGTTTCGGAGGAGCTTCTAGAGTTAAGACAAAGAGTGTGTTTGATCTCAGACCTTGCTCAAAAATATCCTCAACTAAAGCCTATTTGCAGAAATGTAAATAATGAGTATAAAAATAAACTAAAAGAAAGCAAAACAGCTTATAATGATAATAAAATTTCAGAATCAACAAACAAGGTTAAAACGATGTGGAATATAATAAACGAGGTGGTAGGAAAATCTTCTGCTTCACAGACAAAAATAGTTGTTCACGAGGATGGTTCCCTTTTGCCAGATAATGTTATCGCAGATAATTTCAATGCCTATTTTACTACAGGTCATATAAATCCCCAAGTTGACCCCATCGATTTAAATTTCTTAAATACAAACATACCACTTTTTCGTCAATCATTTTTTCTTCAACCAGTAACTGAAATAGATACGTTATCATTTATTAGTAGGCTCAAGCCATCTAATTCCAGTGGTCTGGATAATATGTCTAACAATCTATTAAAGAAATGTAAAAATAATTTCGCTTCACCGTTAACTTACATAATTAATCTATGCTTTGTAAATGGAGTTTTTCCTGACGACTTAAAAATTAGTAAAGTAATCCCACTCTTTAAAAAAGGAGACAAAAACTCTTATAATAATTATCGTGCGATTAGCATAATTTCAAGTATGTCGAAGGTTATAGAACTTGCATTTTTAGAACAGTTAAGTGGATTCTTTCATAAAAATAACCTCTTATTGCCAGTTCAGCACGGTTTCCTAAAAAATAGAAGTGTTGACACTGCATTAGTAAACTTTCACAGCTCAGTAGTAGACGCCCTAGATAAAGGATTATATGCATTTGGTCTTTTTATAGATTACTCACGAGCCTTTGATTGTGTTGATTATGACGTACTTATTGCCAAGTTGTTCAGATATGGTATCAGGGGTCCTGCTTTAGATTTTTTATCCAGCTATATTAAAGACCGTGCGCAAGTAGTCTATGTGAATAGAACAGAGAGCAACAAATATCTAATAAATGCCGGTGTACCACAAGGCTCCATACTGGGGCCATTTATTTACCTTGTTTTTGCCAACGATCTTGCATTATACATTCAAAGCAAATACAACGTTTGCATTACTTGTTACGCTGATGATACTAACTTTTTAATTGTTCAAAAAAGTCCCGACGCAGTAAAAAATATATCGAAAGATCTATATAGGGATGTTATAATTTGGTCAGAGAAAAACCGGCTTACACTAAATAAAGAAAAAACGACTACTGTATCATTTAGGTACAACATCGAGCAAAACCCTAACGACGAATTTTTAGTAACAGATTCTGCTAAAATCTTGGGTGTTATGTTCGACAGAAATTTGACGTGGGCTGCTCACATAGATAGTTTGTGTGTGAAGCTCGGTAAAGGTTGTTACGGTATGCGTAACTTAAAAAATCACTGCGGTAAAGGTTCTCTATTGACATTTTATTACTCTAACATACATTCCCATCTACGGTATGGAATTATGTTGTGGGGTTTGAGTACTACCTATGTTCGTCGGGCATTTATTCTGCAAAAGCGTATCATTAGGACTATGGAGAGTTTACATCCCCGAGAATCGTGTAGAGAATCCTTTAAAGCCCTCAAAATATTAACTCTGCCTAGTATATATATTTATGAAATATGTTGTTATGTTTTTAAAAACAAATCAACTTTCCTTACCAACCAAACACACCACAATTATCAAACTAGATTCAAAGATCAGCTAATTCCTCATCAGCATACAACAGCAATATATCAAAAAAGTGTGTTTTACAACGGATGTAAAATTTATAATCATTTGCCCATTGATTTAAAAAATTGTAAAAGCCTATTTACTTTTAAAAAGAGGATAAAGAATTTACTAGTTGAAAAGTGCTTGTATGATGTTAATGAATTTTACTCAGTCTGACTATTTATATATTTATGTGTTTATTTATTTATTGTGTTTTATACTTTTGTAGTTTGTTATTATGTACGTGTTGTCGCTTATACAATTTTACATGTATTTTATTCTATATTTTGTATTGTATTATGCTTATGCATATTAGCTCAGATTTTTGACGCACTCCTGAGTTACTTGTATGGTTATTAACTAATTGTACTTGTGATTGGGAAATAAAGGTTATTATTATTATTATTATTATTATTATTATTATTAAAAATAAAAATGTCCATGTACAAAATTGCAGGTTTATATTTATTTACTGTTCCTAAAAATCACAATTCAGAATTTTATGAAAAGTGTAAAGACCTCGTATTCAGCTGTAATATATCACATTAAGATTTTATCAACAAACTGGGAATTCTGGGGATTATCCACGCCCAGATTGAAAAATGAAAGTGCGAGTCGCACGCACGTTAAAATGTTTTTACAGGCTCGTAAAGCGAGCCGTGAGAGTTTCCCGGGACTAACCAAACATATCAAACTTAATTCTGAGATTTAACGCCACTGTTTTTCAATCTGTAAAAGCTGCGTGGTGCTTTGGTTGGAAACAAATGCGGTATTAAAAGTTGTTGATTTGATCTAAAAACTGTCATTTTTTTTATTTTATATATTTGGCGACGCAGATTTGCGGAAAAGTATAAATTGCTGTACCTAATTATAAATACTCACATTCTAGAAGCAATATTCGTAATTTTAAGAATACGCTTTTTTCTTAATCTATGTTGTTTACTTTTGATGCTAATTATAATTAAACAATATTCAGATTTCAAAAGTTAGTCTGTGCTGATAAGGAATAACGATTTCGAAACACCTGTGACCGCAACTTTTAAAAAATAAATAAATGAACATATTTGCAATAGAAGAAGAAGTCGATATAGCCTATATAACTGAAATGTGGTTCTGAGATTCGATTAACTATTTACAGAAGTCCTAATAGTGATATTGATTTATTGTTAATAAGCTAGAACAGTGTTCCCAATTAATTTACAAAATAAGATTTCCTACTTGAAGCGGTGACATTATTATATATTTTTCTTTGTATTGGCCAGCTTAAAATAAATGAAGTCTGAAGTATATTTTGTTGTGGCGTATGTAATTATCGTCCCATTGCCATTATCTCAAATATATCTAAGGTATTTGAAATAATTATCTATCAATATATAAACACATAAGTGGAAGGTAAATTATGCATAGCTGGAGAGCTCGCAAACCTTTTATATAATGGTCTTTCTGTAAGGCTAGAAATCTGTATAGAGATGAGCCAAAGCAATTACAACAACAATGATTGAGAACTGCATACAACAAGTATCTGGAGGAATTATCCCTTAAAAGAACCAATGGTTCTTACGCCTGAAAATAATGGTTGGAACTTGATTGATGCCCATTATGTTTTTAATTGGTTTGAGGGGGATACAGTTCCTTCCTCTATATATGAAATACTCTTAGTCTACTGATACTGCCGAAAACTAGTCATCTGTAGCTAAGGAAAACATTTCAGGTAACATACAATTTTTTCATTCAATGAGAATATATATGGTCTTATTTAATTGAGTGTAAGATCCTACATTTATTTATTAGTGTACCTAATGTCAGTGTTCGTTTGTAAAAGTTTGTTATGTACGCACACTGTGTCTATATTTGTCAACATAATATATATTTATTTGTTGTTTATCTTTCTCCAATAAGTTATTAAAAAAATCAAAATCAAATGATATGCCCGTTTTAAAATGCGTGGTTGATTTTTTAACCACTGTTCACCGGATAAATTATACAATTTATCCGGTGAACAAAGCATCCTTGCCTTACATATGAATTAGTGATATGACGTTCTCACTTATATCGGCAATATTGTTAATCATATAAAATAGTCTCGAGGCTCCATCCATACTTATTATTACGTCAATGCGTGTAACCTATGCAAACACATGGGTTGGGTAAGCTTCAATCGATTACGTTATAGAGGTTTTACACCCTGCGTAGTTTAATTATATCTAACTTTTACCACTACATGTAGATTAAATTTAGTATTGGTATTTAAAAACTGGCCCTTTTTTTTAAATACAATTGTATAAATTAAGTACGTCATATACAATGTGTCCACAGACACTTGTAAACTGTTTCATTTTTGTTTTTCTAATAAAAAGTCTTCTTCATAAACCTTCTGCTTATTCTCAGCATTCCGACTTACTATACAGGGTGTTCGGAAATAAATAAACTATACAATTTTAGAATAAGTAACTTTCTTTTAATGATAATTTTTAGAGCTATGTTTATTTTTGCAACTAGAATAAAGTGAATGCACTCAAATCAATCAAATGGGCTAAGACAATAAGAGAAAAATGTAAATGTGAGATTTTTCGAATTGGTTTAGTAGCTACGACAAACCAAAATTTCCGAAATCACCAATTTGTAATTATGTCAAATTTTTCAAATGGCAATATCTTTTAGACACCCAGTAGTTAAATACTAATTTTCACGACAAATCCATTGATACCTTCAAATCGAAAATTGGTTTAATATTAACCCAAATACACGGTTCTTTGTTGTCGAAGTGTCAAAGACAAATTATGAAAAATTTGCAGTTTTTGGTATACAGTGTGTCCCAGGATAGATGTAACAAGAGGCGTAATGGACCAAAAATTTTGGAATTTTGGAATTTTGGAATGGTATTTGGGGATTGAGTCCTGCTTGTTGTAAAACTAAAGTATACCAAAAATTACTTGATTTGGTGTTCTACAGTGTGTTTTATAAGCAAAGTTGTAAAAATCACCACAAACAAAGTACCTTTATTTTTCAAAATATGAAAAAATTCCACTAAGAAAAGTTATTTAGAATGCAATTTTGTACCTCTGTACCAAATTTCAGGAATATAAAATTATTTTTTTGGTAAAAAATAAATTAGTATTTTATTTTGAACCATTCAATTAAAACTGCATAGAAATTATTTTTTGTGAATTAATATTTAAAGTTATGTAGAAGCTAAAAGTAGGCTATGAGAAAAGCAGTGGATACACATTTATCATTTATTATTGACATATCTGTCAAACTTAGTCAATATTATCCTTAATTTCTGTTTCAAATTGACGAACCAAGCATAAAAAATTAAGTGAAAATGGTACTCATAGTGCGTGAAAAAAATTATATTGTGCAATGTTGCGGAATTGGCGGAGAAAACTCGCTAAGAGAAGTGGTGAGCCAATTTAATTTGAAATTTCCAAAGACTGCTTTGTCACGTACTCAGGCTATGATAATAATTAAAAAGTTTCTGGCTACTGGTAGTGTTCTTAACATGAAAAGAAAAATAAAAGCATATGATGAAGACAATGTTGGGGCTATTATAGCTCATGCCTCTGTTATAGAAAATCCTAGGATGCCACCAAGAGAGAGATCAGCTCTTATTAATATTAGCAAGTCTGAACTCCAAAGAATTTACAAGGCAAAGAAAAAAATTAGGACATATAAAGCAAATTATAAACATACGCTTGAAGAGGGAGATGACGGCCGCAGGTTGGATTTTTGTTTGACCATTGGAGAAAAAATCATGGAAGAGAGATTTTTTCATCATTTCATAATTTTCTCAGATGAATCCACATTACAACCAATGGTGTTGTTTCATCTCAGAATTGTCGGTATTGGACTTCTGAAAATCCAAATTTTAGAATTCATTGTAGAAGACATATTACAAAAAAGTGAATGTGTGGTGTGCCGTTTCTTATCACGTTGGAGTTATTGGACCTTATTTCATTGAGGGAAGGTTAAACCAGCACACATATTTACTGCTTCTTGAAAGATTTTCTGAAGAACATGTAAATATTTTAAGAGATCCTTTAGTTCATTTTCAACATGATGGTTGCCCTAGCCACTCCACAGAAATGGTTAATCGGTGGTTGAATTTAAATTTTGGAGAAAATTGGATTGCCAGGAATGGACCGATCAAGTGGCCGGCGAGATCCCCAGACCTATCAATATTGGATTTCTTTTCATGGGGTCGCCTCAAGCAGTTGGTTTACGCTGAACCACTTCCTAACGATGTAGCAGTATTGAAGCAGAAAATTACAAATGCCGTAAACTCCATACCGTTAGATCATATTTGAAACAGATTTAAGGACTTCAGGCGAAGGATCGAAATCTGTGTAGATGTGGGTGGTAGCTACGTCGAATAATAAAAAAATTGTAAACATTGTTTTGTATTGGTCAATAATTGACATTTATTACTTGTTATAATTTTTAAACCTCATTAATCTTCTGTTAGTAATCGTTTCTTGTTTTACAATTAGTTCGATTAACATTATACCTTCTTACATCTCGTACATTCAATTTTTATTTACTAATAGCCTACTTTTTGAGATGATTAACATTTGCTCCTACACAACTTTAAATATGAATTCAACTCTTAATTCGCAAAAAATGGGAAGTTTCAAAAAAATTATTTTATATTCCTGAAATTTGGTATAGAGGTATAAAATTGCATTCTAAATAACTTTTCTTAGTGGAATTTTTTCATATTTTGAAAAATCAGTACCTTGGTGATTTTTACAACTTTGCTTATAAAACACCCTGTAGAACACCAAATCAAGTCATTTTTGGTATACTTTAGTTTTACAACAAGCAGGACTCAATCCCCAAATAGCTTTCCAAAATTCCAAAATTTTTGGTCCATTACACCTCTTGTTACATCTATCATGGGACACACTGTATATCACCCTTGCCAAATTTAAGACTTACATCTTGAAAACTCTAGAAACTATGGCTTGTCTAATGATTTCGTTGGCACCCGGTATATATAAGGAACACACATTCTAAAATTATTACTAAATTCAGCAAGAGCTTACTGTAAAGCTTCAGTCGATATTTAATAATAATCTTACGGCTGTATTTCGCCTGCAATCATTCATTTATTTAATTTAATTTTCATGTGCTGACTTCTGCGATGTAATAACATGTCCATATTGGAAATAATTTAATAATTTCTGCAAAACGTCATAAAACTAACAGACCGTGAAGCCTGATACCGTAACCGAATGAAAAATAAAAGATTTAATATTGCCTTTCATAAAAATATTTTAAAGTATTACCTGCTGACGTTGATGGAGATACATTGATGTCATTTATTTGGAGAATTTATTTCCAGCGTAGGCATTTTATTAATATATTACCTAGGGCTTAGCATATCTACATGTCTGGTTTCATTACCTGCAACAAAAAATAAAATTTATTTTGAAACAGCAGTACACTTAGCTCACTGGAAAATTCCGCTACGCTTTTACACATATACTACAAATTCACTTTGGAATCCATTAAACGAAAGGTTTAAAAGGGTAAAAATATTTATTTCCCGCATATTCTCGGTGTTGCGCTAAAAGTGCCTTACATTCTTGTATCACCAAAGCGTATGGGAATAAGAGACAAAACAAATAGGTACGCAGAATGTAAAACTTGAAATAGCTTGTATTTTAAAAACTTTTTTATAATTTTCCTGTTGGACAGTTCTCCCTCCAGCACTAAATTCCAGTGCAGATTAACCATAGCTAAAATTGCTGTATCCCAGCCCTTTGCAACTGACTTATACAAGATGATTTACCTAAAACTCCCCACCCACACAGCACAATCGGGATATGAGATGACGAATTAAAGTACCTGGATACGTACGTAAAATAAATAGAAAAATGTACGTCCCTTTTAATAATAATAATAGTCTTTATTTCTCCAATGCAAAAAAATTATATACAAATAAAAGTATACAATAAAATCAATGTAGAAAACGTCACAAGAAAAATACACAGTTAACAGAAAAAAACAATACAATAAAATATATAAAACAGATGAACATACATCTTGTAGTTAGTCATATAAAACAAATATATTAAATTACAAAAATTCATTTATTGTGTAGCAATTTTTGTTTAGTAATATTTTTTTAAATTTATATTTGAAAATATGTATGCTACCCGAAGACCTAACGTCTTCATCTAATGAATTATAAAGCTTACACCCTTGGTAAAGGAAACTTTTCTGGTACATAGCAGTTCTATGAGAATCAGGGAGTAGAAAAAATTCTTTGCTCTGTGTCATGTAAATGAATCACTTGATTTCTTTAAAATATTGATTTATGTTTATGAACATGAACACACCCCAAGAACGTATAAACCAGCAACGGTCGATATTTTAAAATTTTTAAGGGTATCACGGCAATTCTCTCTGTAATTTAAATGTAATAAAATACAAATTGCATATTTCTGTAATAAAAATACCTTAGTCACATTACAACCATTGCCCCAGTTTATAATTCCGCGAATGAAAATTAGCATAACAGAGTACTTTAAAAATTTCCTGGCTACAATGTTTAGACATGATTTTACAGCATAACAAATTGTTCTTAGATTTATACATAATTTTTCGACATGTTGAGTCCATTGTAAGTGTTTATCAAAATGAACACCTAAGAGTACTATTAACACAAGTTTTTATTTCCAGTCAGTACCATTAAAAAGTGTTAGGCTTTCGGAATTATTATTCAATGAAAATTGTATTGAAACTGTCTTTGTTCCATTTAGAATTAGGTTATTATTTTGAGACGAATGTATAATTTCTTGATAAACTCTTCCAGTCGTTTCTTTTGCTTCAATTAGGTTGTTGCCGGTAACTAGAATGTTTGTATCATCAGCATAGCAGATCACTTTAACATTTGGTATGTTTTGTAGGTGACTAACCACATAGTTAGCAAATATATATATAAAAGTGGTCCCAAAATTGACCCCTGCGGAACTCCTTGTTTAATATCACAAACACTACTTACAACTCCACAGGGCCATTTTTACAATTTGTGTCCTGCTATCCTAAATAGGAGGAAAATATTTGTAAAGCGAATACCGGATCGTGCTAGTTTGGCCTTAAGCAGTTGATGGTCTACCAAATCCAAAGCTCGTGAGAAATCTACGAAAAGACCCAGAACTGACTTCTTGTTGTCTAAAGCTTTAATGATTTTGTGTTGAAAATCACACAACGCTGATTCCGTGCTTTTGTTTGTAGTGAAACCATGGTGAGCAGGAGACAGTAACGTATTGTGATATAAAAAATCTAATAATTACTCCTTGAGATGAGGTTCTAAAATTTTACAAAAACTACATAGTAGACTAATGACTCTATAATTATAGTCATTTGGATCTCCCTTCTTATATAATGGAGACTACGGCTCTTTTAAATTTACTGGGAAATATATGTTTCTCTATAGAAACATTTATTATATAGTATAATGGACCGCTTATCGCATATTTGCATTTTTTAACCAAATTTTTAGAAATATTATCATGACCACTACGATTTGAAGACTTTAATTTATATATAAGGAGTTCAACATCTTTAATTGAAACTAGAGATAGATAAATTGAGATCGGAGAGTTAGACACATTATTTTCTAAATAGGTAGTCAAAATTATGTAAAGCATTTACATACGTGGCGCTCGAAAATAGCAAGTTGTCAGCTACATCTTCTATAGGTGTTTCTTTGCCATCTTTTGCAAAACGAAAATCTTAAACCACCATCAACCATCAAATAAGACCTTTATGAACAATGACCCGGTTTTTGCAAATCCGTGTAAGTTCTAAATAACAATAAATTAAAGTAGATAGTAAGCAGCAGCTTTACGTCATCTAGAGGCAGCGCTGTGAGTTGTCGCGGCTAAGTAATAAGAAAAACGTTGCAAATTTACCCGTAACAACAACTAAAAATTTGGAAATATTTTTAATGTACCCTTAATGTCTTGATGAATCTAGTTTACATCCATGTTGACCAGTGCTATAGTAAGAAATACCCCAAAGAGCTGTGGATAAAGGATTTCTCGACCCACACCTTTGTCAAATATACGACCAACTTTATTGTCTACCTTACTTCAAGTAGGTATATTTGAAATTAAAAATGTAATAGATGTTTTATTAATACCTACCGGCATGATTATTTCACGTAAATGGCGTTCACGAACATGTTGAGGCACTAAATTTTTCAACCCGTTAAGCACCGTATGCTAGGACTAGAAAAAAGAATTTGTCTAAGTAACTATAATATGCCCACTTCTAAATAATGTCTATGAATTCATATATTAGACTTTCTTTCTATAAGTAGGTGTAATAAAACAATTAACGAGAAAATTGTTCAAAAGCATATTTTAAAATATTTATTATACCGATTTTAATATGCTACTAACGATGGAAATATATATGAAATATTTCATTCACCGAATATTTTTGAAAAAGTCATCAGATGGATCGATTTTTATTTTTAATATTCTCTCTTTCACAACAAATTTTGTATGTGGAAATAATTGTTTATGGAACTTTAATAATATAATATTTGAAGTCGTCTACCCCAAAAACTCATAAAACGATATCCCACATCGGTGGTGGGGTGGGAGTAGTGATAGGGGGGTGATGGTGGGGATGTATTAAGTAAAAAAATATTTTGAGGCCTTTGGTTCTTGTACACACACTAAATCACAATTTTTTTCGCTCCCTTTTATAATGGGGGTGGGGGGTAGTAATGCAGGTGGCTAATGACAAATTTTTTTTTGGGACATTAGCTTGTCTTGTATATACTAAATACCAATTTTATGAACTCTTACCTCTGTGATTTATGATTTATGAAAATATAAGTAATCTAGTTCCAGATCTCGTTAAAATGCATATGTGTACCAAATTTCAAGTCAATATCTTAAACGATTGCAGAATAACCGTGCGAACAAAAAAAAGCTACAGACAGACAGAGTAATCGTGAGCACAAAAAAGTTACATGCAAACAGACAGAAATTTTGTTTCCGCTCAAACTTAAAATCTCGACGTTTCATGACATTCAAGCCTACTTGAACAATAAAAATTTTCAATTTTTTTTTTGTCGTTACTATGCTTCAACTGGATGTGGAAGTAAAAATAAAAAATTAAAATATGGGCAACAATTTCGTATAACTTATTCATTATGGTATAGTGTTTGTACATTACATTATTTTACTGTTATCAAAAATTTTTCGCAATATTTAAATAAATGCCTGCAATTTATTTCACCTACCCCGCACTCTGTATATTTTTGTAAAAGTCTATCCGGCTTATGCGTATTTTACCACGTAACAAGAAATTATTGAAATGAACCTCAAAAACATTTATTTAAATGAGATCTAAAAATAATAGCATTATTGGCTACTGTCAAATCAATTTATATTTTTCAATATGAGAATTGAGATTGCCTTTGTGCTTTGGACTTATATAACGAAAAATCTAAACAAATAGCACATTTATATTTCTATAAATCACTCCTTTCTACCAACATTCTATAATGCGTTTTCTGTGACATGTGCCACAGGTTTCAGACATGTGCATTTAAAATGTCAAAAGCACAGTTCCCTGAATAACAGTCAGCTGGCTATGATATGATAAATAGCAGGCAAAAACTTCTCTTCCAGATTTTGCGTATGCATTAAAGTAAATTGTCACTCAATTTTTTTAATTGCAAATAATTTTAATTGACAATTTTGCTCGGTTACTTTTGTAGATATTATTTAATTATTGTAGGTAGCCCTTGTTGTTATAGAAAAAAATGGTATGACCTACTCGATGTAGACTAAATGACGTTAAATGAGATGACAGGAGTGGATTCTGAATGTTTTACTCTCTCCGAGTAAAAGAAAAATGTATACAGGGCGTCCGGAAATTCCGTTGCCATACTTTCACGGGCGATTGAGTATAAAAAATATTTAAAAAAAGTTTCCATGAGTTCCTCTGGTTTCTAAGGGCGCTAGAGCCTTTTGAAGATGGCGTCCATAAATTAGATTTTACTTAATTTCCTCATATTCACTTTGAATCCAGGTATGCATTTTGGTATGTAAATTACCACTATTAGAGGCTATCTTAAGCAACAATCAGCAATCCACTTTGATGTCCACGGGCGTACCAACAGGCAGGTGACTGAATTTATTTATCAGTATTTTTCTTGTTATGAGATTTTCTTGTACGTCGCATTGGTATTATGATTCTTTGGTAGTTTTAACGTAAAAAGGTGTTCATGCAAAAAAAGAGAATAACCGTTTTTGAGAAAAATGGATCTGAAGCAATTACTGAAGTCCATTAATAATAGTTGTACGAACAAGAAAAGAACATCATACTAGTCTGTCCAAGAGAGAGCAAATAAACATAAGACTTTTTAACACCTAAGTATTTATTTGCAAGTTTGCTTTAGGTAAATGTTATTTTATTGCTGTTTTAAAAGGTATTTTTTTTAAATGATAAGTTACTGGTTTTCTGAAATGGCCAACATGAATTTCATGTAGGGCAAATGATTCTGTTCGTAAAGCCTGCAAATCGTGTCAAGAAGCTTATCCAAACCATGAAATTCCATCAAGAGAGTTGTTTTCTGAGCTACATCGACGTCTTAGGGAAAACGGTACTTTTACAGCAAAGAGATCGGATTGTGGAAGGCCTCGTACTACCCGAAGCGCGGAAGTGGGAGAAAGAGTTTTGAAGCAGGTTGCTTTTTTTTCAAAAACTTCTGCTGTACAAAATTTGCAAAAATAAAAAAGTTTGTCGCCTATTCAAACTATGATTATATTCTTAGCGAAGTAATAAGTTCATTGTTATTTAAAGAAAATAATAAACAATAATCGATAGAAACAAAAAACACCATTGGAAGTGTTTGCTTGTGTACTTGAATTTAAACAAAAAATCAGGTCGATAGCTCAATTACATTTCAAGGTATGACGATGTAAATTTAAAAAAACACGAGACTTCTAACAGTCAATTTTGACATTTTTCGAAATGAAAAAGTCTTGTGTCACAGAAAAATATCGTAATTGCCCATTACAGGTCCCAAATAACCTACTCTACAAGATCTATAAGGGATCATCTGGTTCTACTAAAAAAAACCGCTGCCCAAGGAATCACTACTTCCATATCCAGATTTTCTATCCAAGTCTCCCACAACGAAAAAATTTTGTGTATGGAAATAATTGCATATGGAACTTTAATAATATAATATTTGAAATCCTCTATGAATGAATCACAATCTTTTCCCATCCCCTTTAATAATAGGGTAGGGGTGGTAATGGGGGTGGCTAGTGCCAAAAATTTTTTTGAGACCTTAGCTTCTCTTGTATATACTAAATACCAAATGTATAGACTCTTACCTGCTTCATTTACCTATTTACCCCCATTTACCCCAATTTACCCCCCAACCCTTCGACGGAACAAGATGAAAATATAATCTAGTTCCAGATCTCGTTAAAATACATATGTGTACCAAATTTCAATATCTCAAACAGTTCCAAAGTAAACGTGCTCACAAAAAAAAGTTACAGACAGACCAGACCGTCAGACAGACAGACAGACAGAACTTTTTCACTCAAACTTAAGATCTCGACGTTTCATGACATTCTAAGCCTATTTGAATAATACAAATTTTTAATTTTTTTTTTGTCGTTACTATAATACTTCCACTGGACGTGGAAGTAATTAACGCGACATTCTTAGGTCGATTTCGCTCCACTATGAAAAGAAAGAAAGAATAAGAATAAATGTGAATATGTGCATATCGTTTTTCATCGTGCCGGCCCCCCCCTTTTATATCGTAATGGGGGGGAGGGTAGCTCTCCCCCCTCGTTCGCTCCGGCCCTGTACCAAATAGCAGTGACTTCACCAACAACCAGGCTATAAAACTTTTGTATTACTCGTCTATTCGCTCAAAGCTTGAATATGCTTGCCTTATTTGAAATCCACACTACAGTGTACTCACAAACAAGGAGGAATCCGTGTTGCACCGATTCTTAAAGTTTTTCTCCATTAAACTAGATAGCATGTACCCTACTAAAAGTTTTTCACAAGAAGCCCTCCTGAACCTATTTTTAATGGTCTCGTTAAAAAGTCGAAGGGAATATTTCTCGGTCTCTTTTCTTAATAAACTTTCTCACGATAGATCTGACTGCATCGAATCAACACGGTTCTTTAAATTTTCGTGTTCCTCGACTAGCACCTATAAAAAGATCTGTGCCTTTTATTTACCAACTCCGTGCAAACATTCTGAAATGTTCTCCTCTATATAATATATACTGCTATTATGACAATCTACAAAATAATTTTAATATATTCTCAGACAAAATAAATTATCCCCGGTAACATACCTATTGACTTCAGTAAAACACTGGTATTTTCCTAAAGTTACTATATCATCAAAAAAATTAATAATAAGATATAATAATAATATATAATAATAACAAGCTAAAAACGTACTCTTCGCCTGTTTACTAAACTTTTTATATAATTGTTACACATTCTATATACTACGGGAGCCCACTTGTTTAAATGTCATGAATCTACGGCTAAGCGTTGTCCCAATCTTTTCGAAACACCTTGTATACAAGCTATGCTTTGTTAAAATTTCAAAGAGAAATGTTATAGTACAGTACCTAGAGGTAAAAAATATGCGAAACTTCGGAAAAATGTCATATTGAACGGATTTCGTTCATTTTTGGCAGTATAATAGTAAATGCTTCACAGAAAAGTTTCCATATTGTGCGGGGGCTTGCTAATTTATAGGGGGTGGATGCCCCCCTCTCAGGGGGTGGCATTTAAAAAATATATATATTTATTGGAGCTGAACGAATCAAATTTTAAGAAGAAAATGTTCTATGCAATTTTTCACATAAGTTGTTAGTTTTTAAGTTATAACGACTTCAAAATTGCGATTTTAGCTTAAAAAAAAGGTATTTCCAAATGGCTTTCGTCAAGTATCTCGAAAAGTATTACTTTATCGAAAAAAATTACAGAAAGTACAAACTAGGAATTAATTATATTTTTTGTTTATTGATGTAGGATTAATAATTTCGGAGATATTTAAGTTTACATTTGGTATCCAAATGTTCATAAGATAATTATTTATAGTGAGAGTTAAATGTCTCAGAAACTGTGATACCTACGCTAATAGGTAGAATAATAGGTTATTAATTAAGCTTTCAACTGTTTTTTATTTGTTTCTGTAGCATAAAAAACATACAAGTTATGACCGAAGCAATGTGCGTCTACACATTTTTTTTATTACAACGTCGCCATTTTGTTACTGTAATTAGCCAGTAATTAAAAAAAAGAAATTTCAAACACTGTTTCTCATTAATATATAGCATGACGTAGATGCTCAAATTTTTTGGTTTGTATACTAGGGTGGTGCGACATTTCGGATTTTGGATAATTGAAATGCCTGTGCGCGGAAAAGTTGTTAATGATAAAGACAATTTTTTTTCTTTTTATGAAAAAAATTGATCAGGGTTCGTCTTCCACCCCCCCAAGGCCGAAATAGTTACGAAGGGAATTGGAAAATGAACTCTAATCGATTTTTTTTATTAGGTTAAAAATTTTGTCTTTACCTACAATAAGTTTTCCAGTCAGGCATTTTCAGTTAAAAAAAATTTCTTAAGCCTATTTTTATTTAAATATTTCGAGAAATGTACCTTATTCAATTTCTCATTTGTTTATTCCTAGAATATAAAATAGGATAAAAACTACAAACCTATTGCAAAGTACAAGTGGGTAATGCGTAATGCGCATGCGCTAACCCCCCCCCCCCCTTATGTGACTTCTTATGAACGGCAGGTATACAACTGAGAACCAGTGTAATGTAATGTAATGAACTATAGTTCATAATGTCATTCAGAGGAATGGATACTTCGGCCACCCTGAGAATCTATTACTTACTTAGCGTGCTGTGGGATGAAAGAATTTATATTAGGAAACTTTCTTATCATAGGATATTAAAAGCACGAAATAATGCAAAGGACATCAGCATTCGAAGATTTATTATTCCAGAATTCACCTTTAATGCTACAGAATATTATGATCTTTTAGATTGGCAAAATATTGTTTACAATGAACCCCCTATTACCAAAGATTTATCTGAGGATCAATTAAAGCAAGTTATTAAGAGACCTGAATCCTATATAATTTCCTACAGCTAGTTGTTGCCCAGGATTCCAAGACTTTTTGCAATGCTTGTGATTTTCTTAGAAGCTAATTTTCCTATGTCTTCAGGCGTTAATTCCGCCTGTTCTGGGTACTTTAGCTTAATTCGGATTAGTACCTTGCATTCACAAAGTATATGTTCCGCAATCTCAGTTGCAGCTTCACAGTATCTATTTGTCATCTTCTGCCATATCCATGTTCTTGAGATGATATCTCAAGAGGCAATGGCCAGTTAGAAGGCCTATAATCAGCCTTAGGTCGGACTTCTCAAGTTCGAGAAGCCTTGTGGCATTCTTTGTTGAATAGGTTATAAACCGCTTGTCTTTGGCCTGGACTATTTCTCCAGTAGGACTTCTTTTGTTCCTTTTCCCATTTTAGGACCTCCTCCGTAATGTGTCCTTTAGATAAGTCACAGAATGGTTCGGGTCCAAAAAATGGGGTTTCAGCCCCTTTTCTTGCGAGACTATCAGCCAATTCGTTGCCTTCTACACCCTCATGCCTTAACACCCACATCAAGGTAACCTTGTTGTTTTTTGCCAGTTGCTTCAGAGATTGTCTGCATTTCCATGCAATTTTTGACTCAAAGGTATAGGACCTGCGACCTTTTAATGCTGCCTGGCTATCTGAAAATATATAGATATTTGCCCTTTGAATGCCTCTAGGCATACAGATCTATAGCGTAGATTTCCGCCTGGAAGATGGCTGAGGTGTTACTGTAGAAGAACGCACTACCGTGCGTCAAAATGACGCGACACCAATTTATTTCTCAGGGGGCGCCAGTCGCGTATTACCCCGTTCTTCTACCTCCCAGGCGGGTTCGAGATAAGATGCACTTCGATAGCCGAATAATGGACCAAGGCTGCACTACCACAGATCGGAAATGACGCTCTCTCTGGACCTGAATTCCCTCGTTAAGGGGTTTAGGTACCTCTTAATTTCCTGAATTTTTGCATAAAAAAATCCCAACCGAAGAATTTCTCTGCGGAGGGATTAATTTTTGTACGTGGAAACCAGGTTTTGGTCTGCTAATAACGGACTCTATTTCTCAAAAAACGCATAAAAAAATCCTTATCAAACACCGTAAAGCAACCAGAAGGTCGAATGTTAATGTGAATTAACTCGACACATCCGGTTTCCGATACGAATGTTCCAGGGATTATAGACCGTCAACAGGCTTCAAGATCAATTAAGAAACAATAGTTCAAAGAATCCGTTTATTTAACAGAAATGGTTATACAAAATTCTCAAGATAAGAATCGTGCCTTCCCCAATCAAGGTAATGGCTTTCAGACCATACAAGCGAGAGCGCTCACGCTAACGATCGATTAGGTAGAAAAGATTCATGCATACCTTCTCAGAATCAAAATGCGAGCTTTTTAGAGAAGTCTGAGACTATTTTTGTAATTTATAATTACGGCTGACTGATATTAACTTAAAAAAGTTTTACTAAATGAATTTAGTTTCGCTAGAGACTACTTAGCTTTAAAGTTCTTGTATCGCGGAGATTCACGTACTCAAACACATTCATGAGGACTTATAACTGCATAAGTTTAATGGCGTTCGATCAGTCCACGATTTACTTGCTCCTATGCAGTTGTTCAATATTATCGATATGGCAGCAACCCACCTTCGAGCGACTTTTAGGCAAAATTGAATTTTTTGGTTTTTTATGCACAAGGCGTTTTCCTCTATAACTTTGCCATTTGGAAAGCCCCGCTATTCGCTTCCCTACCATCACTTTGTCTGGACCACTCAACGCGCTCGACCAAATTGCGAGCCGCTGAGTCAATCCAAACTCTTTCTATGCGAGAAACCGGCCTTGTACATGTGCATTGATTTTTATCAATTTTTGCTTATCGGCACTACGCCAACTTTGTCAAAATCTTCTATTTTGCCTTTTATAAATCTTTGTCATTATATACTTCTGCTCTCATATCCTGAACCAAAAACATTTTTCCTAAGTGAAAATTCGATGTTTCTTCGAATTTTTACCTGGTCATTTCCAACGCCTTATATAACCCAAAACGGTCCTTATGGACTGATCTGTGCCTCTGCAGACTCTTAAAAATGTCTTTAAATGAAATTTTTGCCCAAGTCGAATTTTGATTGTGTCTTCAACTTAGGACGGTTTTGGAGAGTTCTACAACATTACAAGGGCTTTAGATACCCTGAATTTAGGCCCTGCTATGACCACTCCAACCACTTCGTCCATCTTGGATGTGATAGAAGGGTTGGAGTCATCAGGAATACATTAGATTCCAGAGCAACCATGCCAATATTTGAAACCAAGAAAGATATCAATAATTAACCATGTTTTCATGTAACATGGTATTCCTTCTCTACATTTAATATTTTAATCCTTATTAAAATGTTTTTTATAATGAAATAAAAAAAATTGAATGCTTAATGTTATATTTCTAATGAATTTTGTGGGTGGGATGAAAAAGATTCAACCGAAAAATTATCGAAAAAACGTATCGCGTGTAAAATCTCTTATTTTAAACATTTTCCAAATGATGAATTTTTGAATATGTTGGGGGAGTGGAAAGAGTCAATCAAAAATTCCAAAAAAAATACAGCTATCTTTTCTTATTAAGACACAACTTTTTTGCCTACAGGCGTTTTAATTTTTGCAAAAAAAAATTCCTCACCTATAGCGACGCACCACCCTATTGTATACAGCACTTGCTTTAGAAAAAAATACAGTTTAAACTATAGAGGTATTTTCCTTTTCCAAATATCTCAGTAAATATTAGTTTTATTGAAAAATGGGTAGAGACCAAAAATAAAGCTCATAAACTGATAATGAATTTCGCTTGTTTATTTATTTACATAGATTTAAGAGTTTCGGAGATATGAAAGTTTACAAATGGCTTCCGAACGTTTATAAGAAGAAAAATGCAGTTTAAATGTTAAGTATCTCAGAAATTGTGACACCTACGTCACGCATGCTAAGAAATGAAATTAAAGACAATTAATTGCGCTTTCAAATTATTTTTTACTCGTTCCTGTAGAATAAGAAATAAAGAAGTTCTGACGGAAAAAAGTGCGTATTTATATTTTTTCATGTAAAAAGGTCGCCATTTTGTTAGTCTAATTAGCCAGTAATTTAAAAAAATAATCTCAAATACAGCTTTTCGTTAAGATGTAGCATTACCTAGATGCTCAAATTTTGTTGCTCATTTAAACCACTTGCTTTAGAAAAAAATTCATTTTAAACTTTAAAGGTAATTTCGAAACACTTGGACACCAAATATAAACTTAAATATCTCCGAAATTATTAATCCTACATCAATAAACAAAAAATATAATTAATTCCCAGTTTGTACTTTCTGTAATTGGTCTGTAACATTTTTTCGATAAAGTAATATTTTTCGAGATACTTGATGAAAGCCGTTTGGGAATACTTTTTTTTAAGCTAAAATCGTAATTTTGAAGTCGTTATAACTTAAAAACTATCAATTTATGTGAAAAATTGCATAGAACCTTTTCTTCTTAAAATTTGATTCTATTTCAGCTCCAATAAATATATACATTTTCTAAGTGCCACCCCCTGAGAGGAGGTGGCATTCGCCCCCTATAAATTAGCAAGTCCCCGCACAATATAGAAACTTTTCTGTGAAACATTTACGATTATACTGCCAAAAATGAACTAAATCCGTTCGATATGACATTATTCCGAAGTTAAAACCTCTAGTTACTGTACTATTAGTAAGATTTTTAATTATGCACAAAAAATTCGAAAACGCATAAAACTGTAGTGTGTGCCTATCAGGTAAGGTTTGTATAAAAGCTTTACGTAACTTAGGCTATATCTCAATTTTAAAATGTTACTGAAGTATTTTTTATAAGATTATTACGAAACAAATGAAAGGTGCAGTGAGTGCAGTCAGTTGGCTTCCTATTTTTTTCCGAGAAACATTTTTGATATTTTACCCGCACTATAAAATTCAATAGTGCAGACAGATGATCAAAAAAGTATTATTTGAATTTTATGCGGAACATACCCGTATATATTTTGAAAACGTACTTTAAGAATTCTATTCCTGAAATAAAATGGAACATTTTCAGGAAGGTAAACAAATATATCAAAACATGTTTGCCACTTTTCAAAAAATCATCGCTGCGGCTACCAAAATACAAACAACCCTAGATATTCAAATCAGATTCCCGTAATGCCTTCCACCGCCTCTACAAATTTAATTCCATCGTCAGCTGCATTCCAGACATCTGTGAATATCTTACTCTCACCACAATGCACACTCACTACGAATATCTGTCTCGTTCTATTTGGAAATAAAATGGGAAATCGTCAAGTTGCTTGTAAGATTAATGCAGTTTGGAGAGGGTTTTATGTTAGGCATCGAGAGTGGATTTGAAATTTTGTCGACTTAAACGAGGTATGTAGATATGCTGTAAAGCCTTTTCAGGGGCGGCTTTAAGGCAGTATATCAACTAAAATGGTATTATAGTGTAGTGACTTGCTGCTCGAAGATGCCTCAATACTTTTACTTTTGAATAAAATAATAATGATAAATACATTTATACATAAATGAAATGGTATAAATTCCCTGCCCTCTTCCATTTGCCAGTACTAATAACTAAACCTACACTAAAATATCTCTTTTCATGAAAATAACGTACCATAAGCTAACAGAGATGTGCGAGAGGTCTCCGCACAAAAGTCTCTGATAAATATCCTATACAGTATCGGAAAGTGCTCGATTTGGTACAGCAATAAGAGCAAATGAAAAATTTTGTCACATCAACCAAGAAATTGCTTTGTACATACGCAACAAAATTTTTGTTTGCTTCGAAAAATTATTCTTTAGTGTGTAGACGCCTATATTGTGGGCGGTCAGTTAAGTCGTTGAAACTATGCAATCCCAAAAGCAAAACTTTCCGATACTGTATAACCCATAAACAACTGAAATAAACACAGAACTATTGAGGTTGGATTAGCAACAATTGAGTTTCAATATATTTTGAAATTTTATTATGTTTTTCAACTTTTATTTCATCTGAGAGTTCATTCCATAAATGGGCTGCTATATACGTGTATGACTTTTGAAAAATGGTCGTCCTGTTACTATTACAAAGTTGGTTACATTTCTGGTATCATAACCGTGGTTACGTGTAATTAATTTAGAACTTAAATAAATCGGCTCATTTGTTTTAATGATCTTTCAAATGAAACAATGCATGTGATGTAGTTTTCTGTTTTCCATATTTAAAATGTTATGGTTATTTAGAGATGGGGTGATGTGATTGCGGAAGAGAATGTTATAAATAACCTCATACAAGAATTTTAAACTTTTTATATGGCATGTTTCATTAAATAAGACAGTGTCTCACCATAAACCATATCTCCTTAATCAAGAAGAGATAATATTAACGAATTACAAAATATTTGTTTATATCTTTGAAGAATATTACGTTTTAAATGGTATAACTTTTTAGACGACAATATGCCAGCTTTATTTTATGTTTAATATTGCTTTCAAACTGCAGGAATAAATCAAGAGTTACGCCCATTTTTTTTCTTCGTTGACTACTGGAATTATTTCATTATTTATGTTGAAAGTTAAATTCATTGATTGAAATTTATTATTCATTGGCACTGTTGCTATTAAAACGACTTGTGATTTGGATGCAATTAATTTTAGATTATGGTCATATGCATATTTATATATATTATTAACTCCCGACCCCAAAAGAGGGGTGTAAGTTTGACGCGTATGTTTGTATGTCTGTTAGTCTGTCTGTCTCTGGCTTCATACCTCTTCAACGGATGATCCGATTTTGATGCACTTTTTTTTATTTGAAAGAAGGTTTTTGCCATATTAGATTTTGATGTTTGGTCGCCATCTTGATTACAAGCTTTTATTTACTTGCCTTGTTCTTGTGGGTCAAATCTTGCAACTGAACTTTAAAATAGTTATCCCCAACCAATTGAGCTGAAATTTAGTTTGGATGACAATGCATGGTTAGCTAAGTGACGTCATTCCAAATCCAATATGGCGGACTCCCAAAGATGGCGGACCAGTTATTTTTTATGCACCCCAAATGATAGAGTTTGCTGAGAAGAATACGAAAATAAAATGACGTCACACTAAATTCAGTATGGCGGACGCAACTGAATTTTAAAACAGTTATCCCCAACCGATTGAGCTGAAATTTTGCATACACGTTTAGTTTGGATGACAATGCATGGATAGCTAAGTGACGTCATTCCAAATCCAATATGGCGGACTCCCAAAGATGGCGGACCTCATGATATGGGTATCAAATGAAAAGGTTTGCTGAGAAGAATACGAAAATAAAATGACGTCACACTAAATTCAATATGGCGGACGCCCCAAGATGGCGGACAAAATTTTTTAGTTTTAACACTATAATTTGATGGACACTCTGTATTCGCTCATACGTTGCATTCTAAGAAATGGTGAAGGATTCGGTTTAAACTATAAGTTTTATATCGGATAGGAACGACGCAATGAATATACACTTCTCCAAGAAATTAACGCACCACCAAAAAATAATCAAAAGTTTGAAGTTAGTTAATTTTTAACCCCCGACCTAAAAAGAGAGGTGTTATAAATTTGACGTGTATGTTTGTATGTTTGTCTGTCTGTTTGTCTGTGGCTTCATATCTCTTCAACGGGTGATCCGATATTGATGCACTTTTTTTATTTGAAAGAGTATTTTGTCGAGAAGGTTTTAGGCCGTGTTAGATTTTGATGTTTGGTCGCTATCTTGAATTCGCCATGTTGAACTTCTCTAGAAATTTTCCGATTGAAGTAACATTGAAAATGAGCAGACAATTATGGTAGCCGAATATGATTTCGGCCTCATTTTGATTTGGTCATATGAAACTGGTACGATTAGATACATTGATCGGGAGTTTTTAAAAATTTTCAATTTTTTAACCCCCGACCCAAAAAGACTTGAGTTGTATATTTGTATGTTTGTTTGTCTGTCTGTGGCTTTATATCTCTTCAATGGAGTTCCGATTTTGATGCAGTTTTTATTAAAATTAAATATAAGACATAAATATATTTATAACAGAACCGGTCTTGTAGACCATGTGCGACTAGTAGAATACAAAATTGGACCGCGTCAGCTTACAGATTAAAAAGTTTTGTTTGGGACTCGTGATTTAATAATACGCTATGTTGTATGTATATGTTTAGTTTAAAAAGTATAAAATTAAATTAAATTCCAAATTTAAAAAAAACCCCGACACAAAAATATCGACTAAACAACTAATTAAAAAAAAAAATAGATTAACACAACTTTAAAAATTATGAAATAATTTTGATGAGCTTGATTTAAATAAATCATAAGAGTTCGTATATGGAATCAAAATTATTTCATAATTTTTAAAGTTGTGTTAATCTATTTTTTTTATTAGTTATTTAGTTGATATTTTTGTGTCGGGGGTTTTTAAATTTGTAATTTAATTTTATTTATATCTTGATGGATCTTAACTTGTATAGAGTTATTTATTATCTGCTAGGTCAAATGAACAATAAAGCGAATCATCGGCATATTGATGAACAGTGGTATTTTTAATAACTTTAGACATATCTGAAACATATAGTGAAAACAGTAGTGGCCCTAGGATTTATCCTTGTGGCACACCTGCCTTTAAAGTAAAGTAAGGTAAATTGATACATCTGATTTATAACAACACATTGACTACGTTCTCTAAGATATGTTGACATTAACTGCAGTGAAATGTCTGAAAATCCAAAATAATATAATTTTTTTAGCAGTAGTGAATGATCAAGGGTGTCAAAAGCTTTTGAGAAATCCAACAGTACCAGAAAAGTGCACTTTCCATCGTCTATTTCTCTGTTAACATCATCAACTATGTGTATTAATGCTGTAGTTGTACTATGATTTTTTTTTAAACCCTGACTGACAAGTCGACAATAATTTATTCCGAAGAGAAACCATTGTGGCAAAAAAACTGAGTATAAATGTAGTTAAAAGAAAACTAAAAAAAATATTCATATCGCCTGTTAATCAGGACGACTTATTAAAAAACATATTTTAAACACGTATAAACAGTATAAAACAAAATATAAATAATTCACTAGTCTTGGTACATGTGTAAGAATAATACATCATACTATCATAGTTATTACTTCCACATCCAGTGGAAGTATAGTAACGACAAAAAAAAATTTAAAAATTTTTATTGTTCAAATAGGCTTAGAATGTCATGAAACGTCGAGATTTCAAGTTTGAGCGAAAAAAAAAATTTCTGTCTGTCTCTCGGTCTGTCTGTCGGTCTGTAACTTTTTTTGTGCGCATGTTTACTCTGGAACCGTTTGAGATATTGACTTGAAATTTGGTACACTACACATATGTACTTTAACGAGATCTAGATCTAGATTATATTTTCATCTTGTTCCGTCGAAGGGTTGGGGGGTAAATTGCGATAAATTTGGAGTAAATAGGTAAATCAAGCAGGTAAGAGTTCATAAAATTGATATTTAGTATAGACAAGAGAAGCTAAGGTCTCAAAAAAAAATTTGGCATTAGCCACCCCCATTACCACCCCCACCCCATTATTAAAGGGGATGAAAACAAATGTGATTTAGTGTGTGTACAAGAACCAGAAACCTCAAAATATTTTTTTACTTTATCCACCCCCCACTCCCACCCCCTGTCACCATCCCCACCCCACTACCGATGTGGGGTATCGTTTTATGGATTTTTGGGGTAGAGGATTTCAAATATTATATTATTAAAGTTCCATAAACAATTATTTCCAGATACAAAATTTGTTCGTTGTGTGACTTGGATAGAAAAACCGGATGTGGAAGTAGTGATTCCTTGGGCAGCGGTTTTTTATCTATATTTTATCATAGTTATTTTATTTATATTTTTATATCTGTTGTATTCTGTATTATATTTGTATATCATTATACTCTATATTATATTTTTATTACTATACTAATGTCAAATTAGGACTGTCAAATTAGGACGAAATTTTCTTACTCTAAACTGCTAAACGCAAACTGAAAATTGTATTCTACTCTCAAGTGTTAAACTTTGTAGAATACAAGAGTATATAATGTGTATAGTAAAATGTATCTTAAGTATTTTAATAAATTTCAATTTCTATTTCAATTTTCCAATTCTATTCCAATTCCAGCGGACCAGTTCACTTTTACGAATGAGTTCAAAGCATGCCGACAAGGCTGGCTCCCTGCCGCTGGATCGTGTGTAGACCCCTTATAAACCTTAGTTTATGGGCGGTCCTATCACAAATAACAGGTAGAATTAGAATTCTACGAAAAATAGACATACTAACTATCTACCTCTTTATTTGTCACTAAAACTAATATTCATTCTTAGGTAGTCGTATATGTACCTTGTGCATGATAAGCATTCATTTTCAAAAGTAAATAGTGCTATTTTGAAAATATGCCACGAGATTGTGTAAATAAATTTGTGGTGAAGTGACTTTTGCGCATCAAAAACGTAATTTTACTCCCAAAATTCAGAAGGCTGGTTGTACAATTGGAGATGAAGGCAAAAAATGGGCACCTCAACATATGTTGCAGCAATTTTGCGAACAATCTTCGCAGTTGGCTAAGTGGCTTTGGCTAATGGCTTTTGCTGAGACCATGATCTGGCGAGAACCTACAGATCATGTTACCGATTGTTATTTTTGCGTGATACCTCCTATTAGACAGGGTATTAACAAGAAAAAAAGGATGGTAACACAATACCCCAATTTACCATCTGCCATTCGTCCGGTTCTCCATAGTGATGAACTACCTATTTCTAATCCACCTCAAGAATACAGCCTTGATTCTGACGAAGAATCGGATGATAATGTAGGTGACGACTTAGTCCAGCCATCAACATCACAAGATCCCGATTTCTCTGCCGAAGTGTCCGGTGGTGAACCACACAAAATTAATCAACGCGAATTAAGTGATCTTATAAGAGACCTTGATCTATCCAAGGCAAAAGCGGAGCTTTTCGCATCTCGATTACAACAAAGGAATTTGCTACAAGAAAATGTTAAAGTTTCCATGTATCGAAGTCGTCAAAAAGATTTTACACCTTTTTTTTTTCAAAATGGAAAATGACTTGGTTGCCTGCAAGGACATTGACGGTTTAATGAGTGCTTTACACATTCCCCACGATCCTAGTGACTGGAGACTTTTTATTGACGCCTCGAAACTTAGTCTAAAAGCTGGGTTACTCCACAATGGAAATAAATTGTCATCAATTCCAATCGCCCATGTTGTCCACATGAAGGAAAATTACAATAACATGAATGTATTGCTACAAACTATAGAAAATAACAAGTATAAGTGGCAGATTTATGCAGACTTAAAACTGATAGCTATCTTACTTGGCATGCTGCAAGGGTATACCAATGTTGCTAACATTCCATTAGTTGATTCACAAAAGGTAATACTACCACCACTCCACATAAAACTGGGGCTTATGAAAAACTTGGTAGAAGCTATCGACAAAGAAGGACGTGCTTTCAGTTATTCAAAACAAAAATTTCCCAGAACTTAGTAATGCGAAAATCAAAGAGGGAATTTTTGTGGGTCCTCAAATCAAGAACCCTTTCAAAGATGCTGAATTTGACAACATTCTAGAAGGTAATGAAAAATCTGCTTGAAATTCCTTTAAAATGGTAGCAACACACTTTCTCGGTAACAAAAGAGCAGAAAACTATAGAGACCTTGTTGGAAATCTTCTTTCTTGCTACCCGAAATTAGGATGCAATATGTTATTAAAAGTGCACTTTCTACATTCACACCTAGATTACCTCCCAGAAAACTGTGGTGCAGTAAGTGATGAGCATGGAGAGATTTTCCACCAGGATATTCAAAATTTAGAAAAAAGATATCAGGGCAAATGGACTTCTGCGATGTTGGCAGACTACTGTTGAACATGTATAAGAGATGCTTCAGAAGGAACTTATAAGAGACGGGCTAAGAAGCGCAAGAAGAATAATTAATTTTCTGATTAAGGGGCTTGTATTCTAATTAAATATATAGTATATAACATGTATTTGAAATATGTATGAAAATGGCAAATATTTTTTCGCTTGATGTAATTAATTGCTTTTTTATTAAAATTATACCATAATATGTGAGTTAGACGTAGCTGGGACCAAAACAATGCAAATAAGTGGTTTTGGTTAACGATACAAAATAAAAGTTAAAATTTGTAGGTGTGTGTTATCAGCAAAGAATAACCTTTTGTAATTGTTTATAATTCCGTCATCTAAGAAATAAGAATTTTATCTAAAACATTATGAGATTTACAATCCTTGGGTTATTTAATCGGAACAATATTCGATATTGGGCAATTGAACATCCTCTTATCATGAGACAGAGGCGGTGTAGCTTCGATGTTTGGTTAGGTAGGTGTTTGGTTAGATGTACCGGGCAATACAAATATTGACGAGGTTTACTTCCAACACAATGCTGTTATCGTCTAAATGAACTGTTTCCAGATCGTTGAATTGGGACCCCAGATAGCCTGCAAGGTCTCCTGGCTTATAACCCCCAGTCGATTTTTTTATTTGGGCACGTTTGAAAAATAAAGTTTACGCGACTGTTCCAATCACAAAGAAAGACCTGGAAGAGAAAGTTAGACACGAAATTGCACAAATAACACCTCAAACAACTACAGAATGTTAGACGTGGAACAATAAGTCGCGCTACTCTGTGTATTAATCAAAACGGTGAACAGTTTTAACAATTTTTATGGCGGTTTATTATAATCTAATAATTTTAAATAATATTGTTATTTTATTTATTCCTGGTTGTAACATTTTTAAAAAATTATTTCTTATTTAGGTAACTTGTGTTTATCTTTTAAAAATACTTTTATTATTTATTACGAAGGATATCGTTAGGAAATGATTAATGGCCAAAAATTAAAGTTCATGAATCATTATTTGTGATTAATAAAAAAATTATTCCCTTCCCATAGGACGGACATGAAAATAGAAACGAAATTCTGTCTTGAGAAAGAACAAAAAATTAGTCGTACCTAACAGTAATTCAAATAACTATTTGTTCTTTATAGACAAGTCAACAACCTTATTAATAATTTTCACAGCCTACTTAGTAATTTTGGTAGAGGTCAGAGGTCACTAGATTTGTATTCCCTTCATTTTAGATTGATTCGTGGTATTAATTCGTAGGATTAATTCTCAACATTGTTTCGTTCCTTTTATACAGATTTTATTTCTTTTATACGAACTTCACTATATGTATATGGAATCCATTTTTAAGTAACGATTGCATTTTAAACACCAAGTTTTCTACCGATTTCTCTATAAATTTTGATGGATCACCAAATTATAGCAAATATATGCTATAATAAAAATTCTTTTAAATTCAGAATATGTATTAAAATAAAACAAATAATTAATATTGTTCTTTATAAATATTTCATTATTTTAAGAAGATTAAATTTGTTGATATCGTAAATAAAAATATATTATTTCTTCTTGTTTTTTTTTTGTTTCTAGTTATCTCGTTTAACTTAGCTGTTTTTCTTTAATCGTTTAGTGGTATTACCCATTTGGGGCTGCCCAAACAAAAACAGCAATTTTTCAAGTCGCCAAACCTCCCATATTTTTGTTATTTTTCAATTAATATCTACATAATTAATATATTTATCCTAATCATAAATAAGCGTCAGGCAACACGAACTTAGTCAATATAGAACGAGATGTTCATAAAACTGTTCTACTCCACTAAGCATTAAGTGACATTTTCATAGCAATTTTACACATCAAAGAAACTCTACAAATTACGTCGACTATCTTACTTATTCCTTCTTCCGATTTATATCTCAGGACATTTTTCTCTCCGTTTGATTAAACTCAATCAGAGTCGTAAAGTTAACCCTCTTAGAGTTTTTGCATGTTTATTTATTTAAGCCCTATGTAAATATTGATTCACTCCGATTGAAGAACTCTGGCATCCCATTTCAAAGTAAATGGACGCGAACAGGACACGAAGTAAGAGCTGACAGGTTACTTCGTGCCCACCATATAAACTAGGCGCTAGAATTGGACGCAATACCGATAAAACGATGCAAATGGGCCCTCCAGATACACTCATGGCGCACAATGGTGCAATCTGAAGCTCGCATACAAGTTGTAGTCGTGCGTTATACCAGGAGCGGTCCTAGGAAGTCCCTATTCGATGTTTTGGCGGAGGCGCCGGCATCACAGCTCACCATATTACGAATTTCTCTTCTCAGAAGCATCTGCACTAAATTGATATAATTCTAAAGGCATTACACGAAACTCCCATAAGCTAATAAAAATTTACATGGATTCAGTGTGGATTTGATTTAAATCAAAATGAATAAATCGATGATTTAAATCAAGATTTAAATCAAACTGGCATGGTGGCATTCCAACATTATTTGAATGTTGGCGCCGCTAGTACTCGGTGCACGGCGCATGCGCAAAATTCGAACATTTGACATTTGTGATGCTTTGTTCAAATAAACTGACTGGACCTATTTTTCTCAAATAAACGAGAATAAGAATTAATATGAGTGCAAAGACAAGCGGTAGGAAACGGGATTGTATCTGGGTTAATTTTACTGAAAGTGGTAAAGCAAACAATCGAAAAGCAACATGCAAACGCTGCAATAAGACTATGCAAGGTTTAGTGCAAAGGATGAAACAACACAGGCAGAAATGTACGGGAAATTTGGAAGGAATAATAACGGAGAAAACAATGAAATTATATCTTCTGATGAATCGGAGTCTGATACGGGAAAGCCCCTAAATCAGGAGGGTGATATCGATAGCCTACCAGGACCTTCAGGGGCCTCATCACCTTTAACGCCGTGCCCAAAGAAAACAGAATTAAAATCTAATCTCACGAGTAATTGTACTGGTAAGTTATGCTTTTTAAAGTTCATAAAGATGCATAACTAAATTGTTCCAATGTTTTTATAGGTTTGTCAAGCTACTTAATTAAGACCACTTCCAAAGAAAAAAATGAGATTGATAAACAGTTGGCAAGATTTGTAGTGGCAACAAACACTACGTTTCGGGCAGTAAATCATCCAGAATGTAAAAAACTCCTCAAAATGTTGGGTTACAGTGTTCCTGACCGGTCAATAATATCTGGTCCTCTTCTAGATGAAATCTATAAGGAGGAAATGCTAAAATTGGTTGAATCATTGAAAAACAGAATTGTATGCCTCAGTTTTGATGGATGGTCTAACGTCAACAATCAGCCTATTATATGTTGTTGCGTCATTAACCAAATTCAAGGAGTATTTCTAATTAAAACTATCGACACATCTGGAAATCCTCATACAAGTGATTATTTGGAAGAGCTGGTGACTTCCGTAATTAAAGAGACAGAAGAAGAATATCGTTGTAAGATAAGGAGTGTAGTTACTGACAATGCGGCTAATATGGCGAGGTGTCGTAAGCAATTAGCTGAAAAAGAAAATAATAACATAAATGTCATAACTTATTGCTGTGGGGCACACCAATTAGAGCTTTTGGCCAAAGACCTTACCATTCAACAGGTTACATCTCAGGTACTCCCAGTTATTAAATATTTTCGGAACAACCATCTTGCAAAGGCTGAGCACCAAAAGAGAAATGGTTCAGCTCTGAAGCTTCCTACAGAAGTACGGTGGAATTCCATCTGTGATTCTCTTGAATCCTATATAAAGAACTGGAACACTTTAATCGGTATTTGTGAAGACGAGGAAAAGCGAGAGTTGATTGATATTGACATTAAAAACAGAGTGATGAATATAAATTTAAAACGAAATTGTGAGACGCTGCTTGAAAGAATGAAACCAATCGCAATAGCTTTGGATCAGTTGCAAAGAGACTCATGCACGCTTGCAATGGCTGTATTTTTTTGGAAAAAAATGATTAACAAGCTGAATGACGTAATCGCAGACAAAAAGTTGAAAGACAAAATTGTTGCTCGCTATAACACTGCCGTCACACCCTACCATTACCTCGCCTTTTTGATAAGCCCAACAAATATTTACAACAACGAAAATGAAAAAGAGGCAGATCGAATTGAATTAACTGCAGAAGAAAAAAACAAGGGCATTCAGTGTGCCGAAGATAATTATTCGTTGGAATTTTTCCAACTACTTCTAAAATTTATTAGCAAAGCTACGCCTTTTTCAGGTCCCATGATGTCAAAAAATGCGACTAAAGGATTAACAGACTTTAATTGGTGGACCTGCCACTTCAACATTTACCCAGATAAAAGAATTGTAATGGAGGAGGTAATGCAATTAACCACAGCAATTGCTTCATCAGCATCTGTGGAAAGAACTTTTTCCACATTTGGTCTAGTCCACAGTTACCCTAAGAAATAGGCTTGGTGTGGAAAAAGCTGCCAAAATGACATTTCTTATGAAACAGTTTAACAAAAAAAACACTGTGTAACGTATAAGGGTCATTCCATGCCAAATCAACCAATAAAAATAAAATTTTGAAACTTGACTTCTCCGATTTTGATAATTTTTGGTGAAAATATTGTACCTGTCAACAACATGAAAATTTCAAATTTTTAATTTTTTTTGATTATTGGTTCTTGAGTAATAAGTCTTTGAAAATTGAAAAAAAGTCAGTAATTTTGGAAAATAGGGATTTTTAAATCACTATATCTCCAAAACGGTAAGAGATATAAGGGTGGGACAAACGTCAATTTATGGTGTTTAAGCAATATTTTTCTATTTGAAGTTAAAAAATGTTGTAACTTGAAATTTAAAGGTCGAGGTCAAGGTCACAAATATAAAAGTAATTTTTCTCAAAAAGTATATTTTTCAAAATTATTTAAAAAATTGTATTTGTTCCTAGTGGTCATATCTACCATTGCATAAAATTTCAAAGTGGGGCAACAACGGGAACATTGTACAAAAAATATTATTTTAGGACAATGTGTACTTTCAAGACACTAATCGCAAAGTTTAGTATTTCATTTTGCAATTTATAATTTTGAATTTACATATATCAAAAGAGTTGTTATTATTAGTCTTGGAAATAGGTTTGTGTAAACCCCCCACCCCCACGTTTCCCTGCCACAACCACTTTTGTCATACATGATAACATGATTGCGATAATAAGCATAATTAAATACTAAATGGGTAATATAAAATGAAATATGAATATAAAATATAAAATGAAATATGTACACAAAAAAAATATTTATTGGTGGTACCTAATATAAAAATTTGTTTGTTTAATAATTGTTATTTATACAATTTTTAAGCCGTATCAGATAATGCCATTTCAGCTTCACTAAGCTTGTAGACCCTTCCGGTTTCAGTGACAGCATCCACTTTAAGTAGTATTGTTTTTGGGTTGACATTTAAAACCTCGGATTTATTTGGATACATAAATGATCGGGAAGGGTCACTTGGATGTGGTGATTGTCATCTCCTCAGTTTCGCCATTTTTACCTAGTACACACAAGGCCGTACCCAGGATTTTGTTTCAGGGGGGTTTGACTAACAATGTAAATATAAATATACACTTTTCTTTTAACAATTTCCACCAAAGGTTAGCTTTTGGATATGAAAAGTATATATTTTCTGGGGGGTTCGAACCCCGCTGACCCCCCTGGGTACGGCCTTGAGTACACAATCCTAGTCACCATAAATCATCATACATGGCAGTGACAAAGCCAGAAATTTCCTCAAATTCAATATTAGGTAAACCATCTCCAAGGTTAATTCAGTACTCTTACTGCTATTTGAATAGAGTTTTTCTCTCAAAACCATATCTTTCTAAGGTATGAAACAATGGTACTGTTGAATTCCATGAACAGGTTTCACTTTGTCAAACCTGCTTTCAAGAGATAAAGTATAAAGCATTCTGCTGATGGACATCATCTGTGCAATAAATAATATTAATATTTTTTATGCTCTCAATGACAAAGTCGAGGTGTTAAAATTTGATCACAGTAAGGTCGTTGTAGACTTGCTTTCGCCGCAAATCGTTTTACCTAGTCCATCACATACATTTTTGCCATGACTGGTAGCAAAAAAATGCCATTCTGCTTTTACGTTATAATAATCAGACTCGTGAAAACAAAGATTCAACATATTTTGTCGGTTTTTATCCATTGCTCTGTTGATAATATTAAGTAATATAATTTAATTTGATTTAAAATGTCCAAAACCTGATAAATATACACCTAATTATGCACTATTTGCGGCCAACTACGGGTTCTAGACTAGTCGCGCGCCAGGTCTGAGCGACGCGGTTAGGCGATATTTTGTACAGCGCATGTACCAACACTTTTATTATTTATTTACTTACTTATTTGTCATCGCCCCACTTTCAATATTGGCACAGAGGTACAGAAAAGTTCAGTTAATATTACTTAATTTTTTGGGTTGAAAAAAAAAAATTACTTTTTTAGATAATACCATTTGAGTGTTTATGATCTTGAGAGTGACCTTGAGACAAAGAAATTATGTCCATTTTTTTAAATAGAAATAAACTTTAGTCCATAAGCTACAAAACGAGTGCTTACACAAAAAATTTCTTCTTCAGCATCCTGAGATAATAATTATTAAAAATACCCATGTTGTAATAAAATGTGTTAATTTTTTATTCTTTTGAGTCCTATAGAAAAAAAACTACTCGTCAAAAAAATTTGAAATTCTGGATTTTTAATACATTGGAGGGGTTAAACATGTGTACCAAAATTCGTTAAAATCCGAGTGGTAATTTTTTTTTGCTTGGTTGATTTGATATGGAATGACCCATAACGTATTGTGTAATATAGATATGTATTAGATAATATAATTAGATATGATTAAGTGCAATTATGACTTAAAGTAATAGACTAAGAGCTAGTAAGTAAATTTTAACGTCATTTCGTACAGCAAATTGCTGATTTAAAATCAATAATTAATGTAAGTACTAAGTAGTTTTGTTAAGCACGAAAATGCAAGTCTGAATGTGGATGTAAAGCCGTTGGTCACTTTTCAATTAAATGTTAGGCAAGTAAAAATACCTACTCTTCTATGAGAGAATCAGCAAAATTGCCAGGTTGGGGGTAGCTCGTCTCCTGGCGTCGGTGATTGGCGTTAGTTGCAGAAATGGGTCGACGTTAAATTAATAGGTAAATACAAAAAATTTAAGGTCAGCAATTTGCTGTACGATATGACATTAAAATTTATGTAGCAGCTCTCCTTCTATAATGTGTTTTCATTTATATATTATTTGTAAGGTATCTTTTCTATTCTTTATTTAATAAAAAGCTTCCAAGGAGTTGAGGGTTACCTACTTATTAATGACTGAAATTAAAACCAATTTTAGGGAACATAGCAGGTACTCAAAATACCATGTTTTAATGTTTTTTTTAAATAGATATTGAATTTTGATTTAAAACATGATTTTTTTGATTTTAATCAAAAAATCTGGTTTTTTTGATTTTTTTAAAAAAGTCATGATTTTTTTCCACACTGCATGGATTCATGTGTTAAGTACCTATTTGTTAGATCCGAAATCTGTAAAAACAGGTAAACAAATACATCCTTATTAGGCCAGTCGGAATAGACGAAATGCCGTTTATCCGCAATTTTATTTTTTTAAAGTATAGTTTGGGATGTCCATTGTCCAGGCCTCCCACCTTTATATTTAATTTTTTTTTTTACATTTTATGACACAAAATTTGAGTTTTAATGCCTAAAAAATGAAATAGAAGCTATATTTTATTAATGGTTTTTTATTGAAAATGAAAATATGTTATAATACTTTGTATTGTAGCTAGTAACGTTATGTGAAACTCCTTTCTCTTTTGGCAATTGTTTTAAAAAATATTTGTTTAAATTAGCCCACTGCTTCAAGATTCGGAATAACACTTTTTTTAAACAGAGCCATCGACTATTTACGTGCCTTAACATGTGTTCCGTTTCAATGTCGGTAATCGATGCAACTACATCAAAATCTTCTCTTCTCCCTAAGATCAAATTTCCATTAAGTATAGGAGACAAAATAAAATATTTACAGAATGAATTGTAAGTATAATTTATTTATCTGAGCTATATTTAAAGAAGAAATGCACATCTTGTGCAAAAGAATCGAAATCAAACGAAATTCTTTTAAAAACTAGCCAAATTTTAAATGTTCTGAATTACATTAAATTTTAAATTGGTTTAACAATTTTATGCATGGTTCAAAATGGTAACGGAAACAAATTTTTTCTATGATTTTTATAACAAGAGAACGATTTTATGACAATTTTAGGACATTTTGCGTATTTTATGACATTTTAGGATTTTATGACAAGTATGACCCTTGGATGTCCACAAACATATGCCAACTATCCGCATACGCGACAGATGGGGCAACACACTTCACAATTCAAAAAACGTCAGTTTTTTGCCATTTTTCGATTTATTTGCAGCATAACTCGTAAATAAAGCATTGTTCGAAAAAATACTAAGAAACAAAAGCGTTCAAAAATTGGTTTTGAACATTTTCTTATTCTTGACATTTTCCCAAAAAATGCTTCGTTTAAGAGCTATAGACGAAATAACAATGCCACTTTTCTATTTTTTAACTTAAAAAAATGAATATAGTGATTCAATGTTGCTGTCATAAACCTTTGGCGTGAAAATTATTTATAAAAAAGTTTTAAACTAATTTCAAAAGAATAGTAATATACATAAATAATTCCACGTGTATAATCGATATATTATATAACCGATAATTTGTTTTCGTTATTTTTTTTTTATGGTATTCAATAGAATTCGATCATCTAGATAATCTGTAAAAATTTCAGCTTGATAAGTGTATCCAATCCTTAAATATTCAATGTTAAAGATTGGGTTTCAGTACAAAGTGCTTCGCCGACTCGTGACGTCATTCTGCATAAACAAAAATTGAAAAACTACATTATTTCTGTCATAACTTCTTTGTTTTTATGCTGTAGAAATAGAAAAAAAACCATTTGAAAGCATAATTAATAGTCTTTCATTTTTGTTCTTACAGCCTTTGAGGTAAGTGCCACAGTTTCTGAGATATTTAAAATTTAAACTAAATAATTCGTCTTCTGGACGTGCGAAAACCACATTTATAAGTCCAGATCTCCGAAATCATTAACTCTACAGAAATTATAAAAAAACAAAATTGATCCTCAATTTAGTAGCTTTCTTATTTGTCTCTAGCATGTTTTCGCTCAATGTAATATTTTTCGAGTTATTTGACAAATATTGTTTTGAAATACCATCTCTTTAAGCTAAAATCACAATTTTCAAGTCGTTATAATATAAATAGTCCAGTCAATGAATATATTGTAGAATGCATGGAATATGCGAGACTTTTTGACTTCAGAACTTTGTTAGTAGTTAGTAGGTAAACATACCAAAAGTCCCCGCCCCTGGGAGGTGAGCTCACGGTGGGAGGGAGGGGGGAAGCTACCATTTCCTGATTTTTCGATTATATCTCGGAAACGGTGGACTCTAGAAAAATATGTTCCAAATAAAAATGAAAGCTAATTGAATTTCCTATAAAATT
Source organism: Rutpela maculata (assembly GCA_936432065.2). Lineage (NCBI taxonomy): Eukaryota > Metazoa > Arthropoda > Insecta > Coleoptera > Cerambycidae > Rutpela > Rutpela maculata. The sequence continues at coordinate 4,830,670 of OW386286.2, forward strand.
GTTTCCATACATATTTGTCAACAGTTTTCGAGATATACGTTATTGAAAATTGATAATTTTCGAAAAAATAATTTTTTAAGTGTATATCAAATTTAATGTTCTACAACTTCGTTTCTGACAATTTTTCTGAGAAACGATCGTGGGAGGCACTAGAAGCAAATCTTTGACAAAAAGAGTTAGGTAAAAATGATTTTTTCGAAAAGTATCGATTTTTTTCAATAACGTATATCTCGAAAACCGTTGGAAATTCGATAAATATGTATGGAAACAATTTTATAGGAAATTTAATTAGCTTTCATTTTTATTTAGAACATATTTTTTCTAGAGTCCACCGTTTTCGAAATATAATCGAAAAACCCAAACATGGGACCTTCCCCCCCTCCTCCCACCGTAAGCTCACCTCCCAGGGGCGGGGACTTTTGGTACGTTTACCTGCTAACTACTCCTAACGAAGTCCTGAAGTCAAAAAGCCTCGCATATTCCATGTACTCTACACCTATCTTTTGAGCACTCATTGACTGGATTAAAAGTAAAAAAATATTTTGAGGTTTCTAGTTCTTGTACACACACTAAATCACATTTTTTTTTCATCCCCTTTAATAATGGGGTGGGGGTGGTAATAAGGATGGATAATGCCAAAATTTTTTTTGAGACATTAGCTTTTCTTGTCTATACTAAATATCAATTTTATGAACTCTTACCTGCTTGATTTACCTATTTACTCCAAATTTACCCCAATTTACCCAACCCTTCGACGGAACAAGATGAAAATATAATCTAGTTCTAGATCTCGTTAAAGTACATATGTGTACCAAATTTCAAGTCAATATCTCAAACGGTTCCAGTGTAAACGTGCGCACAAAAAAAGTTACAGACCGACAGACAGAAATTTTTTTTTCGCTCAAACTTGAAATCTCGACGTTTCATGACATTCTAAGCCTATTTGAACAATAAAAATTTTAAAAAATTTTTTTGTCGTTACTATATTTCCACTGGATGTGGAAGTAATATTGAATTGAGTGCCTTACCGAGGCAGCCACTTGTGAACATGCTTTCCGTACTAATACTATCAAGTTCAACGGTGGTTAAGTAACAATTTAGATCCACTTGATTGGGGATTGGGAAAACGTGGCAACATTTTGGAACCGTGATTTGATCCAAGATATTTTAATAAAAAAATTTAATTGTACTTGTAAGACCGGGTATTCTAAGAGGTGTGGTTGTCGAAATTTGGGACTAAAATGTAACACTTTTTGTAAAATGTGTAAGGTTACAAACTGCACAAACAGCGAGATTGATGTAATTTTCGAAACACATATCGTTGGTGCTATAAATGAAAATGACACATCAGCTAATTCTTAGACATTAGATGATATTGATGAAGGTGAAGGAAATAGAGAAAATAAATGTATTATTGCTTCGCCTCCAACAAAAAGGGCTAAATTACAAATATATATTAAGATACACATGAAACGCATGTACACTGTAAAATGCCTAAAATAAATAGTTTGCTTCTGAAAATATATATTTGTTTATTTATTTTCCCATCATTTTAATACCTAAAAAGTTTTACTATTTTTTTCTATTTAACATGTAAATATATATAGTTCTGTAAATATATTTTATTTCAACTGTAAATTGGACATTTTAAACATAATTTACATTATACCGATCATATATTTCCTATTGAAATTTATTATATTCACTTAAAAAAAAAGTCACAGTCAGTAGCATTGTTCTTTCGCCCTGTAGCTCTTAAACGAAGCATTTTTTGGGAAAATATCAAGAATAAGAAAATGTTCAAAATCAATTTCCTCAACTTCTTTATTTCTTGATATATTAGGTTATAATGTGATTATTTCTGAATACTCTTACCTCACCAATTAAGGGGGTGGATTTTATCTTTTTAGAATTTTTATCGGTTTTAATTGCAAAAGAAATCCCTAATCACCCAGCTTGATGTTTTTTTTATCATAATAAAGTGATTTAGTCAATTCAAATAAATATTTCTCACCCCTGAATATTCCTCACACTAATTTTTGTTACTTGTACTTAAATAGAAATCTAGCGAAATGTTATTCTCTATAATTTTTTTTTATTTACACATTTTACTAATATACATATTTCATAATAATATAGTTAGTATAATCCGTTGAAATATAGTTCTCGAATGATATACATTACAGACAATTTTTGTAGTAATGTGTGATGGTCTAATGGCTAAAGTTTTGCCTTGCAATCCAAAGGTCGTGTGTTCGAATCCCTCAGAGAGGGTGGTGGTTTTTTTTTTCATTTTTTTTTTTCATATATTTTTTTTTCACAACAAAGTTGGTATCACAAAATTTGAATGTCCAAAAACAAACATTATTTACAAGAAAACTGCGAAGCGTATCCTACAGAATGTGTAACAATTATATAAAAAGCTCAGTAAATCGAGAGTATAATGCTTCTACTAGTTTATTTATATTACTCATTTATAAATATATCTAATAGGCATTTAAATTTGAACTTGTTAAGTAATTGCATTGTTAAAATATTTAAATCTGGCCTCCGAAAATATTTCTGTCGACGCCTATGCGTAGAATAAATAACTTGTAAACTAAAGTAAACATCGGACAGTTTATTTCTCAACCAATTTCGTTAGCCAAGTCCAAAGAAACTTACATTTCGAAACTTTTTCAATTTACTCTGATTATTTTTAAATCTTAATTACAAAACATCCACTGTCTCTAATAATTACGGCTCTGCAGTACTTCAAGCCACGCCAAGCCGGCTTAATGTATTCCTAAATTAATGAAAAAGTAGAAAACTTTTGTGGCAGTTCATCTCCCATTCATTGAACTCGAGCTAAGCTTGGCGTTCTCCAAAAAGCGCTGACATGCCGACTTCTTTTCAATTGACTTTGCTTGCTGTTTGCGAAGCAGAGCAAACTAGACTCAATAGGTCGAACGTGTTTGGAGAGGCCCTTTCTCTTCTGTAAGTAATCTGCATACCACCCCGATCATTAATAGGCTTTCTAAATTGCTGATGCCTTACGGCGTAATCCCCTATACACTGGAGCAACTCTTTTAATACGTATATATTTTTAATTAGGAAATAAGTAAATCTTAAATAAACATAGCCAGGTCAAAGTTACTACGCGAGCTTTAATGAGTTTTAGTAACAAGCGGAGAGTCATTAATTATATTTTTATTCATATATTCTCTGTAATTAAAATGAGGTTACTTATATTCAGATTTATGTCGTCCATGTATCTATATATGTTTTAAATCTTGTATTTTGTACGGCTTTCCTGCGATCGATAATAGCTTTATTTAATAAAGTGACCACTTATAGTGAAGTCAGATTAAGCATAAAAAAAGTGAATAGAGAATTATCTTAATGCAGAGATTTTGTGGTTTTAGGGGTGACAACAAGTGTAATGAAAAGTTTTAGATTAAATCTGACCATTGCTTCAGATAAAATTTAAACAATATATTGAAAAACTAAAATTTTCAGATATTTTCTTAGAGTCTCCGGTCCCAGTAACCGCATCACAATAATAAAAATACCAAGTTGTTGTGTCGGGTTCAAATCCTGATCGTGGCATATTTTACTTCTACAACCAGTAGAAATATAGTACGAAATGCAAAAAAACATTTGAAAATTTTTATTGTTCAAATAGGCTTAGAATGTCATGAAACGTTGAGATTTTAAACAACGATGTTAAAAAAGTGCTGTTTTTGCCCCCAGAGACCAACCTAAAAAACCCATTAAATTCTATAGTTTTTGAACCACTGAACTCTGTTATTCTATTAAAGATTGTTAAAACCTTCGGAAACATTAGGAAATTCAAGTTTAAACTGCTAGTTTAATAAAAAACGATATTTTTGAGCCGAAAATTTTTTTAAAGTATATTTATAAAAAATCTAATCTCCGTCTTTAAGTTTTGAGATCAGTGGTACCAAATCTAAAGTCAAATTGACGATTTTGACACTTGGCAGCTGTCAACTGGCTGTCAAAAATAGCACTTTTTTAACATTGTTTTTTGAGAGAAAAAATTTCTGTCTGTCTGTCGGTCTGTAACTTTTTTTGTACGCACGATTACTCTGGGACCGTTTCAGATATTGACGTGAAATGTACAAGTATGTATTTTAACGAGATCTAGCATATTTTTATCTTATTCCATTGAAAGGTTGGGGAGTAAATGGGGTAAATAGGTAAATCAAGCAAGCAAGTAAGTCCATAAAATTAGTATTTAGTATATATGAGAGAAGCTAAGATTTTTACTTCCACATCCAGTGGAAGTATAGTAACGACAAAAAAAATTTTAAAAATTTTTATTGTTCAAATAGGCTTAGAACATTATGTATGAAACGTCGAGGTTTTAAGCGAAAAAAAAAATTTCTGTCTGTCGGTCTGTTACTTTTTTTTGTGCGCACGTTTACTCTGGAACCGTTTAAGATATTGACTTGAAATTTGGTACACATATGTACTTTAACGAGATCTGGAACTAGATTATATTTTCATCTTGTTCCGTCAAACGGTCGGGGGGTGAATTGGGGTAAATTTGGAGTAAATAGCTAAATCAAGCAGGCAAGAGACCAGAAAATTGGTATTTAGTATATACAAGAGAAGCTAAGGTCTCAAAAAAATTTTTGGCATTAGCCACCCCCATTACCACACCCACCCCGTTATTAAAGGGGATGAAAAAAAATTGTGATTTAGTGTGTGTACAAGAACCAGAAACCTCAAAATATTTTTGTTATAGTAAAATTTTTAGCGCAAAATAAGAATTAATAGAAAAAGGATAAACCTTTATTTATTTAGTTTGTTTAATTAATTGTTATATATTTTATTCAGTGATAAACAACTACAATAATATGATATTGTTGTGGGGTACTTACTTACATATATAGAATATCACTATGGTTATAAAAATAACAAAATAATTGTTTAATGAGATTTTTTATATATTTTTACGAGTATTTTTATGAATACAAACTTTTACAAGTTATATTTATTTATTTAGTTAATAGCTATATAATGCTATATTGCTGACCCCGATTCTTCACGCTTTACAGACCTCCTCCTGATGGTATACGAGAGTTAGAGGCAAGAAAAGAAAAATTTATAGCCAGAAATTTAGAGAGGAAAAACGCGATTGAATCACATGTTATGTTATTGGATCAGAAAAGCTATAAGGCGTATTATGGGTGAAAATTAAACATTTAAAATTGCAAATGATGTTTTTGGACGGTGTTTGACAGAAATTCGCTGACTTGATATTTGCACATCATCTTCTGATGATCATTAATTGGAAGATATGCAACCTGATAGTGTTGCAATGGAGATTTGTATTTGATGGTATAAGGAATTAATGGTATAAGGACAGCTGATACGGCACGAAGTCACTTACGAGTTATTTTCCAAGACACTCCCAAGTTTATTTCTTTCCAGAAGACTTTTAATTACATATCCTGTTATGTAAATGTGTGCATTACTAGATCATCTTATCAACGTATCAATGTATCAATTATTTACTATTTAGACAATTAATTTATGATTAGCGAAAGTCGCTATATGAAAAATATTCATTAATCAAATTGATGGTTTCCATTGTGTTAAAGTATTATATGAATATAATTATTATTATGAATTGTTATTATGGATTAATTATTTCCTATAACTGAATTAACCCTTTCCATATAATCGCCGTATATTTTAGTCAATACCCAATTGGTCCCTCAGGACCACTGCCGTATATATATGTGCAAGGTTATATGGTATATTTAGACCATTGTCGTATATATGTGACGATATTAAGTTTTATACCCTTTAGTAGGACCACAGCCGGATAATTGTGTTGCTTCGTGTTGTGTCCGTTGGCCCAATGCCGAAGAAATACGGTACCTAAGACAGGACCACCTGGCTCACTGCCGTATAAATACGGCAAATTTACTCATGAATCTCGTTATTTTGATTGAAATAAGCTCTACAGAATGCGTTAAAAAAATTGTAAAATGGTACAGAAAGCTATTTTTTCATATGGTGGACCTAGCCATGCTCAACGCACATGCACTAAACTAAACACAGAATGCAGAAAGAGAACCTCATCCACCCCACTACCACCCCCACCTCACTACCGATGTGGGGTATCGTTTTATAGGTTTTTGGGGTAGAGGATTTCAAATTTTATATTATTAAAGTTCCATAAGCAATTATTTCCACGAAATGTTTTCATTGTAAGTGAGTTGGATCGAAAATCTGGATGTGGAAGTAGTGATTCCTTGGGCAGCGGTTTTTTAACATAGCGTTCGTAGGGGCAACGATGTTTTTGTGGAAAATATTATTCAATGATTGTCGCAGTCCCTCTAGGTTGTACAAACAAAAACTCCTTGTAAGAGTTATTCACGGATTAAATGACAGACTGACTGAATTATAGACAAGACCAAATGACAAAAATCAAAAAACCTTTTAAGTCGTCGATATTACCAGGAAATTGATGTATATATATTTGTTTCTCAAAAAGCGTTTTTAAATTATTAACTATTAATAAATAGATCGATCAGTTAATTTCGTTAGTTAATTGCACCAGAAATTATATGGCTGCTGAAATAATTGCGCGAATATTTCTCGATCTGCCTATAATAACGTTATATTACCCTATTATTTGATTTTTCAGAACCACTCCAAGTGAGGGTACATGCGCTCCCATTAACAAAATTCAACGTGCTAGAGGAGCGAAGGCTGTCGGAAGCATTTAGCAAATGGAACGTGACACTTGACGTGTTCGGTCGTTTCCATCACTTTGCATGAGATATATATCGATCCTATTGCACAGTGGCGTATAACAAGGGCAGGGAAAGTTAAATGATACTCCTTGCTTTTAATAAACAACTTACTGCTAATTCTATATTGCAATCTTTTCTCAGATTTCTTTTTAATAACATCTATGTAGACGGTATTTTTCTGAAGTTTTCAGCACACAAAAGTGTAACTTTTTTCATCAGTGTCATTACTATTGATGCCTTACAAAGTATAGTCAAAGTGTCAATTTGCGTGGTATGATGCAATGTAACAAGCAATGACATACATGCTTAAATGCTGTGCTTGCTGTGTGAACATAGAAACTAGGGGCATGGTCATTGGTCAATGTCTAAAAGGTGGCGCCATATCACCTCTACTATGGATTATGTTTGAAATGAATATTTCATTAATACTCCTCATCATTTAATAAGAACAATGTCTCAACAATATTAATACTCAAAATGACAATTTAAACATCAGTATAAAACAGAGTTCTTTCACATTCCATTTGAATAATTTGTAGAAGTGATAGACATAATTTTTTCTTTGAAAAATATTGACAGTAGGGACATATGGATTCAATACTGCTCTAATAAAATATATCAAGCATCTTATTCTTATTTCTTTGACCAAATTACCAAATTAATTAATTTATCTATTATGGAAGATATTTTGCCAAATATACTGAAGAAATTAATGGTTATACCTATTTACAAAAAGGGCGATTCTAACGAAATAGCAAATTTTGGACCAATATCTCCATTACCGATATTATCTAAAATATATGAGGGAGTTTTAAAAATTAATATTGCAGCATGTTTTGAAGAAATTACTTTATTTGTTTCAATGTAGTACGGTTTTAGAAAAAAACAGGAGTACCAACGATGCTATTTTGTATTTTGTAGAGAATTTGATTACAACACTTTGCGATCTTAGCAATGCTTTTGACATTGTCCAACATAATTTGTTAATACAAAAACTTGTAAGATACAATTTTGAGAACAACAGCTTAAATTTAATACGGCCTTATTTACATAACAGGACACAAATAGTTAAGTCAAACAATACATTTCCGGAAGAAGGAACTGTAAATATAGGAGTCCCTCAAGGATCTGTTCTAGGATTTTTACTCTTTTTAATATATATATATCAATAATTTTGCAATATATATAGATATAAATGATTTCATATTTTTGCCGTGTTAAATTTTTCCCAAAATTATATTAATGGTGTCAGTGCAAATTAAGAAGCCCAATTAAGTACTGAACTTTCCAAAAATTCCTTCTCAGTAGGCGGTTTTGGCACCTATTATCTACTCTTATTAGATTATATACTAATTACTGAACTGCTTTTGAACAATTAATAGTACCCATAAACAAATAACGTGAGTTATAATGAGTGAGTTATTATAAATCACTAGATACACTGCCAATCTCCTTTATCTTCATATCTAGCCTGTCCAATCGATTTAACGCGCGACAGGAAGGTCGCTCTGCCCGAGAGAAATTTTTTTCCGATACGGTGAAATAGAACGGTCCATTATTATTGAGGAGAGGAAGATGACTTATCATATTTGAATAGTTTCGACGTTTTCAAATCAAGTTAAGTAATAATTATGCCAAAAATGAAATGAATTCGGTTAGTGAAGATGAACTAATATGTACACCACCAGAATGAGAACAAGCAGCTAATGATACAATACATAATTTATTGCCCAAAAAATCGCAGAACAAATATAAAAGTGTCTACCAAAATTAAATTTTACAGTTAATTTTATTAATAAACAAATTGAGTAATTTAAACAAAATTTTCCCAATTTAATATTTATTGTTGTAATCGTAGATAAAGTATAGTATTCAACTGGCGATAATGGTAATAACTCACTCGATAAATTACAACTTCATCTGCGTGAGTTATTACCTACATTACCGCTCGTTGAATAATATACTATTAAAATTTCATCTTTCAAGTTTTTACGGTCACTAATATTGATAACTGGTTTTTATCCTACACATTTTTTTATAAATTTTAAATTAATTTACATTTACTATTTATGTTCTGACTATATTTCTGTAACTAAGCTATGACATATTTCTGAAAACATTAATGCATTTCTTATTACTTTCACAAGCACGGTTCGCAAGACGCTGGGCCACTTTAGCAAATGATACTTTTTTGGGTAGTAATAACTAACTTTAAGGCTCAAGGTCTCTACTTAAATTATAGATGTAAATTACTTACGCATAGGACGTAAAATATTAATTACTTAAAAAAAATGGTCATGATTCCTGTACCTTATAACTCAACGACTAGTCGAATAAAACTAAAGATCATAAACAAAATTTCAATGATTACACAGGGCCACAAAAAAGGTCGTGTATAGCTGGGGTACTGACCATACCTATCCCTTGCATTTTCAGCCGCTGGACACAAATCTGACCTTCGTTTTACCCCATCGCGTCAGAATTTTTTGTAACACCAAAAAGGTCTGTTGGCTCATAATATTGCTCATTTAAATCAGACTCCAAAAGTGATTCAACTTTAAAACTTCAACTTAATAACATTGTGGCACTTCAGTATTCACCACATAACTTAAAGAAAAAGTAAAACCCTCAATTCCTTAACCCCATAACCCTCGCAATCAGATAAAAGGAGTGGGGAATCTTGATTGGAGATTAAAGAATAAGATTGATAACACAGCCACAGTCTAGGGTGGCCCATCTCTATAGGGGGTGAATTTTTTTTTGCGTATTTTTTAAGTCTCACCCCACGAAAATATACTATTATACTAGGAATAATTTATGTCAAAGTTTCAGATAATTCGGTGAACGGTAACCCGTGCCGCATTCAGGTAGAAATTTGTAGATAAGATTTTATTACGGTAATACACTTAAATTTTACTTAAAATACAAATATCTACCTCTTTTCTCATAATGTTTTATTGGTGTAATTATTTCCTAGAAATTATTTGTTTTGGAAGTTTGGAAATATAATGCACCTACGGTAGGTTTTTGTCAGTTTGCAATTGTGTTTTACAGTGGTGACATTATAAGTTCTAGCATACGTTCCTTTTTGAAAAACATTTAACGATGGCTGATGTTAGATCTTTACGAAAGGATACTTTCATTTACTTAGTTGGACACTATTCGTCACAAATCATTGGCAATAAATTGCCGTCTAATAGACAAGTATTACAAGTGCTCTTTTATAACATTCGTGAAGTGAAGCTAAGTGTACATGAAAGTGCTAAATTAACAATAAAAGAGGTGTCAGTTTTTTGGGATAAAGCTCGCATTCCGACACGTCAGGATTTTCATTGTGTTAAACAACTAGATAAACTTTATGCAGAGTGGAGGAACTTACAAAAATCGGCTAAAAGGGCCAGTGCGGGAGGTAAAGAAAAAAATTTCGTTGAAAAATTGGACGATCTTTTTGACATTTCTCATGCAAATGCATTGGAGTTGATGAAAATAGATGAAGATAAGCAGTTTTTAATTAACCAAAGGAAAAAGGGACGTCCTGGATTTATGCATGGTATTGATTACCAACTTGCTTCTCAAGAAAAATCAGCTGTAATTCAGCCGACTCCAACGAAAATGAAGATAAAATAATCGAAGCCCAAGAAGAGTTGTTACAAGACCAGCCTGGCCCGTCACAGCTAAAAAAGAGGAGATTGTATGGAACATGTAACATCATCACACCAAAAATAGCCGCTGCATTTGATGCTTGCAAAATAAGCGACAGGTATGGAGTCCATATTTTGACGGCAGTAGCAGAAGCACTAGGACATGACACCACATCTTTGTCCATCAGCAGAACCACACTTCAGCGCTCTAGACAACGCATCCGCGAAGAAAGAGCTGAAATATTAAAAACTGCCTTCGGTAATTCTGAATTGCCGACCCCAGTCATCCATTGGGATGGAAAACTTTTACCTTCTCTCACTGGAATGGGAAATATCGATAGACTTGCTATCTTAGTTACTAGTGGAGATATTGAACAACTACTTGGAGTACCAGCTTTGCCCAATTCAACTGGAAGAGAACAGACTGAAGCAGTTTATGATGTGCTTTGTGAATGGAATTTGGTCGAAAAGGTAATAGCTTTGTGTTGTGATACAACAGCATCAAATATGGGTTATATAAATGGGGCAGCCACACTATTGCAACAAAAATTAGAAAGAGATATTCTATATTTTCCTTGTAGACATCATATTTTTGAAGTGGTTTTGAGAAGTGTGTTTGACACAGAAATGCCTTCCTCATCTGGTCCAAATGTGCCACTATTTAAACGTTTTAGGGAATTTTGGCCTAAAATAGATCAAAATAAACTAAAAACTGGATTTCAGGTATCAAAAATTAAACACATTTTACAACCAGTTAAAGCCGAAATTGTAAAGTTTCTAAATGCAGCTTTAACTTTGTAACAGCCTCGTGATGATTATAAAGAATTTTTAATGCTTTCTAAACTTTTTGTTGAAGAAGAGCCCACTCACACGACATTCTATCAACCAGGGGCATTTCATCATGCACGTTGGATGGCCAAAGCCATTTACTGTCTAAAAATATTTTTTTTCCAAGATCAGTTCCAACTAACTAAAAAAGAAAAAATAGGTCTTGAAGATATATGTCTCTTTATTGTAAAGGTTTATGTAAAAGCCTGGTTTACAGCGTCATTTGCTAGTAAAGCACCGTTTCATGACTTAGACTTTTGTAAAGAACTCATTAATTATCAAAATATTGACAAAGAAATATCTCAAGCCGGAAGTAGGAAAATAGTGAACCATTTGTGGTACCTTAATTCAGTAAATGTTGGCTTATCTTTCTTTGATGACGATATTTCAGTTACCACTAAAAGAGAAATGGTTAAAGCTTTGAATAGGAAAGCACCAAATCAAGAGGGTATTAAACGATTTATGATTAGTAACATTACTGACGTTGAAAACAAGGAAATTCAGGACTTCATATGCGAGAACACTAAACAGTTTTTTCCTTAATTAGGTTTGTCTATGGAATTTTTGGAAAATGATCCAACAACATGGAGGGAAAATGAAAGTTATACCCGATGTTTCAATATTGTAAACAAAATTAAAGTTGAAAATGATGCCGCTGAGAGAGGAATCAAACTTATTACTGACTATAATGACATTTTAACAAAAAATGAAGACCAATAACAGTTTTTACTCCAAGTTGTAAATGATTATAAATCACAGTTTCCAAATGTAAAAAAAGAAACCCTGTCGCATGCTTTGGCCTAGTGCAAAAAATATTGTTTTTATTACTATATGTCATGTAGATTTAGGATAATATTTGGTACTATATATGAAAAAAACGTTTCATAATAAAATACACAAAGATAAAACGAGAGTTTTATTTCAAAAACTTCTTGCCTAGTTTTCTTAGACTACGAATTTACGGTAGTATGACACATGTCATAGTCACAACAGATACCTAATGTCTTTGATATTTGTATGACTTGATTAGTCATTCTAAAGATAAATGTTGCTGATTAAAAAAAAAAAACAATGCATCAACCAAAGAATGTAAATAATTCCATTTACTTTTATTATTGCATAATAATGCATTCTGCGGCACCCCTTGCCTTCAATTTGCCTCAATAATATTTTGAGGGGACTGTTTTTTCTTCAAATGGAACCATTTGCAGGGGTGAGAAATAAAAAAATTCGATTTCGAAAAAGATGGGCCACCCTAAGCCACACACAAAAAAAAAGTTCTGTGCAGCGGACCGAATTATATGGATATGGTGTATTTTTCGACACTGAATCCGAATCCATGGTCCAAAAAAAAATCTATCGTGTCAGTTTTGTTTTTTAGTCAAAAACATCCCTTAAAATGGTGTAAAATCATAGTGCCAAATATACAAATCTGGTACGACAATCACCCAGTCTTAATAAGGTTGAAAATTACCCCTAATGGAGGGAGAGATAAAAACTACCCCCACAGGCGGACGGATTCATTATAGTCTAAGATACGTACTAAGGTCGACCTTCACCGATCAGGTAACCGAATGAAATCTATTTTTGATGAAAAAAAATAAGCTAACAAAAGTAACGGTGATGGGTTGCTTAAGGCTTTTTTTTGTTTTTTTTTTTATTATTATTTTTTTAATTTTATTTATACTTATCGTTTCGCAATAAAATTATCTTTATTTTGATATATAATTTATTTGGTTATCAAGATCAGTGAAGAAACCACTTTCGATTCACCTATTTAAACCTAGCAACCGTACAGCCTTGAACGGAAAAATGTTTACATATTCTATAGGTTTCTTACTTTCGATTAGTGTTAAATTTTTTTGGTTATAAGATCGGTGAAGGTATGGAAAGAAAATTGATTATTGAATTTTAAATATAGCCTTGAACATATTTCGTTAAGCAACCCATCACCGTTACTTTTGTTAGCATATTTTTTTTTCATAAAAAATAGATTTCATTCGGTTACCTGATCGGTGAAGGTCGACCTTAGTACGGATCCTGTACAATTACTTCTAATATCCTGGAACAAAAATTCAGGAATTTGTAGTTTTAGACAGGGTAGATAAAAATGGAGTAAATTCATACATTAAGCATTAACCAGTTTTGTTTTATTTATTATGCTTACTCAACTGTCTGTCTATTTATCTTTTAATCTGTGTAAAGCTATTCTTTTTCCTATTTATATCATACTTTCGACCATCAATCCAAATACTTTCTTTTCTTATGATTTTTCTCTCTTATCTTCAAAATTTTCCGTGGTTTTCTTTTCCTATTTTTTTAGTTATAGATATAGAATGTTATCTCTTCAGTGACCATTTTTTTCTATCTGTGCAAGCTGTATACCTTAATTAACTAAATTTCCGTCTATCTATTTCCGTAAGTATGTGGGGGGCAGTTTTTACCCCCACTCCAACTTTCAACCTTATTAAAAAGATTGGGTGGTTGTCGTACCAGATTTATATATTTGGCACAATGAGCTACAAGTATTTGGCCCTTTCCGAATTTTTATAGCACCCATATGTAACATTTGAGCATGGGGGTAGCTCTTATCACCCTTTAAGGATAGTCTGTAATCATGTATTGGTGGTTGGAATGAATTTACTCCATATTTGTTCACATTTGTTCACCCTTCACCCTGATTTTTTTCTTCCCGTTTTAAAACCTGAGGGGTGGGGGTAGTTTTAATCCTCTATAGGATTGAGTCTCTGGCCTTTGTACATGTTATTTACACTCACCTACGTCTTTTGAGTTTTAGCGGTAGTTTTCACTCCTCCATAACAGCGGATTTCGGTTTAATTTATAGAAATAGCTTACTGTGGCTCGAATTTATATTTTCTACCCTCGACTACAAAACATCTACAATTTTTCACACTTCATTAAGAGTTATTACATTATTTCTATGAATTTACACCATTTTAAGGTTTTTTTTTGGTCTAAAAAACAAAACTGACACGATAGATTTTTTTTTTTTGACCACGGATTCGGATTTAGCGTCGAAAAATGCACTAGATCCATATAATTTGGTCCGCTGCACAGAAGTTTTTTTTTTTTTTTTTTTTGTGCGGCTATGTAATTCACTGGTTCAAAATGTCAGTAAGCTCTCATACGTATATTTTGAGAATCTCCCAAATAATTCTAGAGTAAGAAAACCTCAAAACGCCATTTGGTTAAAAAAAAAATGCCATTTTGAAGAAAAGCGTCATTTTTGACGAATTTTTGCATAATTAAACTTTTAGTCGCCATAAAATTGTCAGTAAATATTATTTCGTGTTTATATAACGTTGAAGTATTTGCACCTTGTTAGAACAAAAACGACCTTTCGTACGTCATAACAAAAGCAGAAATTTCAAACTTCGTTTGTCGGAAAACGCCGCGGCCCCGACCACACATTTATTCTAAATACTTGACTCTTGCAGCGTTTGACAGGGTTACTGACACAACGAAAGAGTCTCCATTGTTTGACGCCATGTTTCCGTCTAAGTCTATCAATTTAATAAAGTTAAATTTCCCCAACAAAAGCGAAGAACTGTCTTTCAAAATGACAAAAATTATTAAATCAGCAGTAATTTTAAAATTCCGTTTCTAATCTCAATGTAGAAGCGTTAATATAAATTAAAAAGGGCGATAAATATCACGAAATTTTAAATCGAATTTTAAGTAACTCTGTAGCGAACAATAATCTTAGTGGCGGTACATTTTAACGAAATTAATTTAATGAGACCGAACTTAGGAGTTTCAAACACCGACCTATTCAATTTACGGCGTTAATTATTTGATTTAATATAATTTAATTTTTCGTTTTCTCCCGAAATTGCCTTAATTAAAAAAAGCATTTCCTTAATCACACAGTGTTTGTACTATCAGCACCGCAGCGCAGCTGTTACTAATATCAAATGTTCAAGTAGCAGTGGTTGAAAGAGGATTACCTTCCATCAAATTCTAAAATTCTTTGTGTAACATTTCTACCCTGGCGTGTAATCCTGAATATTTGATGATTTTAAGTCATCTTAATTTACGAATCGTGATAAAACAGAACGTTTATACGGAACAGTAATGCTGTTGGATTAGCATGGTTGGGATTCATCATACCTCACGGGTCTGTTTCATTTGCGAAATTGAGTTAAGCTTTTTCAAGTTCTCAAAGTAAACATAAAAAGTAGAATATATGCAGAGTACAGTTTAAGTTATGGGTACACTAAATACGATCGTATAAAAACTTAAAGAACATATAATTACTTCCATATCCAGTGGAAGTATAGTAACGACAGAAAAATTTTAAAGAACTTTTATTGTTCAAATAGGTTTAGAATGTCATGAAACGTCGAGATTTTAAGTGTGAGAGAAAAAAAATTCTGTCTGTCTGTCGGTCTGTAACTTTTTTTGTGCGCACGTTTACTCTGGAACCGTTTGAGATATTGACTTAAAATTTGTTACACATATGTACTTTAACGAGATCTAGAACTAGATTATATTTTCGTCTGGTTCCGTCAAAGAGTTGGGGGGTAAATTTGGGGTAAATAGATAAATCAAGCGGGTAAGAGTCCATAAAATTGGTATTTAGTATACCGGGTGATTCAGTTTGGTATTCGCCCCCTGTATCTTTTTTTATTTCAACAGAAAACTACAATAAACCATATATATTTGTAAATCGTTTGTCAAGCTCTATCGAATGACGTCCTTAAATCATCTCTTTGACCACATATGCCAAAATAACGATAGTCAACTTTTTTTTTCAAATGGTATGCTATACATTTTTTTGCCGATTGTTGTAGAGCTTCTCCTTCTGCATTCAACCATGTGAAAAAAGTATACACTTCCAAAAGGAAAATTTCGAGAAAATTAATAAAATACGAAAAAACTTCATTTAAAGGTTTTGTTTCTGATTCAACATAGTTAGCCATGGAAACAATTGAATTTTGTCATTGTTAGTAATGTCAAATTGAAAACACTGTTATTTGTGACTGTGTTATTCTTTTTTTTTATGTTATACTTCTAAATAGATTTACACAATGGTATGGTACACTAACGAAGAAAAATTGGACATGATATTCATTTATGGAGAGTGCGGAGAAAACAGAAAAGCAGCCAAACGTTTATATCAAGATCGCTTTCGAAATAGGTCGGTACCATCAGACAAAATGTTTGCAAAATTGACAAGAAATATGAGCGAAAGTGGAAGTTTTGAGAAAAAAAGAAACGTTTTTAAAAACCGTTAGATTTCTTCCTTTGGTTCTATCTAAAAGAAAAAGTTTACACCTTTAAATGACATAGAAGATCTTAAAACTAGAATACGAATTGAATTCCGCAGATTAAATGTTGAAATTCATTCTTCAACATAAGGAAAATTTCGAGAAAATTAATAAAATATGATAAAACGTCATTCAAAGGTTTTTTCTGAATCAGCACAGTTAGCCAAGGAAGCAATTGAATTTTGACATTGTAAGTAATGTAACTAGTACCGACTAGGCAAATCAGTTTCGAAAGAGAGGGATTTGTACGAGGATTGCGTACGGTACTGATGAGGCGTAAAAATTTCGAAACAAAGTTTAATATTTTGACCAAACAAAGTTCTGTCCACCTTACAGTTAATATGTGGGAACAGACATTTTCAGAATGAAATATCATACATATTATATGCTTCACTGAACTGTTTCGCCATAATTAGTTCAACATCGTAGAAGTATAGTAACGGTAAAACAATTGAAATTTTGTTTTGTTCAAATAGGTTTAGAATGTCATGAAACGTCGAGATTTTAAGTTTGAGCCAAAGGAAATTTCTGTCTGTAATTTTTTTGTGCGCACGATTACTCAGGAATGGTTTTTGATATTAACTTGATTGGTACACTAATGTATTATAACAAGCTAAAAGCTACATTTTGATATGCTTTTTATCCCTGTTGGGATGATTCAGTACCTTTTCAGCAGAGGATCGTAGGATGGCCCAGTACATTTTGACATATTTTATTTTTCTTTCTTTTTCTTTTTGCATGGGCTATACAGAAAGGGCATCGGTTATATTGTTATTTAGTAAATGAAAATCGGTCAAATATTCATAGAGATAGAATTTTCCCCGGTATGATCTTCATTTTCTTTTTTTTTTTTTTTGTTTGGACACCTATAGATAATTTCGTGTATTACCAAAATAGAGACTTTCTCGAGAAGGCACGATATCAAAATCTGTTTCATAGTAAAGCCTGTTTTGTTTTGCATTCGTATGTATCGCACGGAGAATTTATCAATTTGTAAAAAATGTTTAAATACTTAATTCTACGGACAATTATATATTATTTATATTTTTATTACTTAATATTCCAAAATTTCACTCAAGAATATAGCAATAGAAAATTATAAAATGCAGAAACATCAGCGGAGTGATTTCAGACTTACGATTTTATTTTCGGGCGGACTGCCACTCTGATATACCGGACGTGGTCATGCATCTTTGTAAATAACTCGCTTATTTTTAATTTTTCGAAAAAACTTTATTTCAGATTTTTTGTCCAAAAAGGTCCGTGCCTTATACTGGTTATAGATATTGATCGACGGAATACTTAATTTTTGATTTTTATTAGGAAACTCTTCGGTATTTGTAGAATTTATAAAAAAAATCAAGTTTTCCAGGATTTGTAGATTCACTTTTGTTTTGTTAAATTTCTCACAAACGTCACCTAATAGACTTAATCGAGCCCTACAATCGCCATTTTTGAAAATCAAAATCGGACCTTGGGTTCGGGAGTTATTAATTTCTTTGGAAAATCATACTCGGTCTGGGAAAAAATACTTGCGGTCAACGGATTCAGGCCGCCAACGATAGGCTTCATTTGTGACCGTGTACCTTTGATCCCACTAAGTCTCATCGAAATCGATCAGTTATCGTGCTTCCTAGCCCGATTTCGAGAAAACCAGTTTTCTGAAAAAAAAATTCAATTTCCATTTGTTGTTTGACATAGTCTCTGGTATACTTATCTGTAGATCGTTACCTTCTCTTTTTTGAAATATCTCGATCTGACTGCCCGTTGCCGAGTTATTCAATTTTTCCCGAAAAACTTGAAACGTCTATATCGGGTACTTCCGGCTTCCGAACGGTTTTGTAAAGACCTCCTATTAACCACCCAAGTTTCATCGAAATCCGAAAACGGATTAGGGGGGCTGAGCGTGACAGCCAGACAGACCGACGGACGGAATTTTCTAAATTCGCTCTCGAGTCGATAGATATGACTTTCATTTCGATCCGACGTTTTTTTCAGGTTTCGATGGTCCACTGGAAAAATGCAAAACCTATACTACATTTTTTTCAAAATGTAGTACCAAGATCTGTTTCTGTTTCTTTTGTTTGACCTTATTTCGCTAAAGGTTTGGGGTATAAATAGAGTAAATTAATAGGTAAATCAAGCGAGTAAGTGTCCATAATATTTAGTGTATGTGCGAGAAGCCAAGGTCAATTAGCAACTCCCACTATCGCCTCTACCCAATTATCACAAAAAAATAAAATTTTGATTTAGTGTGTACAGGAGCCAAAGGCCGATACAAAAATTTGAGGCTTTTGGTTGTTATACGTACACACTAAAGCACAATTTTTTAATCTCCCATAATAATGGAACTGGGGTGATAGTGGAGGTTGCTGATGCCAAAAGAATTATGAGACCTTTGCTCTTCGTACATACATACATTGTGACCCATTTAAAATGGAAACACCTTTATAACTTTTTTATTTTTTGTCCGACTTGAACCAAATTTTACCAAAATATAGAACAAATTAGGATCTACTTATGGCCAAAAAAACATTCGCCTCCTACAAATGCAAAGCCACCTGCGGTGCCAAAATAAATGGAAAAAATAAAGAAGTCATATTAGTCATTTTTTATCGAAAAACTTTATTAATGAAAATTGTTCAGAATTGTTCGAAAACGCAGAGACCAAAATTTCAGCAATATTAAAAAATATTGAATTTTGTTTTTGAAGCCCAAAATTTCGACAAAATTTTTAAAAAAATACAAATCACTTGACAACTACCTGACAGCTTGCGTTTAATTTCAATAAAAATTGTCATAGCACAATTTTTTCTAAAGAAAAAAAACAATTAAAATGATATTTTCGGACTCGGATATGGTTTTAAACAAAATTTCAATATTTTTTAATATTGCTGAAATATTGGACTCTAGGTTTTTTGGACAATTCTGAACAAAGTTTTTCGATAAAAAAAAAGCCTTTATTTTACTTCCACATCCAGTGGAAGTATAGTAACGACAAAAAAATTTTTAAAAATTTTTATTGTTCAGATAGGCTTAGAATGTCACGAAACGTCGAGATTTTAAGTTTGAGCGGAAAAAAAAAATTCTGTCTGTCGGTCTGTCTGTAACTTTTTTGTGCGCACGTTTACTCTGGAACCGTTTGAGATATTGACTTGAAATTTGGTACACATATGTACTTTAGTGAGATCTAGAACTAGATTATATTTTCATCTTGTTCCGTTGAAGGGTTGGGTGGTAAATTGGGGTAAATTAGGGGAAAATAGGTAAATCAAGCAGGTAAGAGTCCATAAAATTGGTATTTAGTATATACAAGAGAAGCTGAGGTCTCAAAAAAAATTTTGGCATTAGCCATCCCCATTACCACTCCCACCCCATTATTAAAGGGGATGAAAAAAAATTCTGATTTAGGGTGTGTACAAGAACCAGAAACCTCAAAATGTTGTTTTACTTCATCCACCCCCACTACCACCCCCTATCACCACCCCCACCCCGCTACCGATGTGGGGTATCGTTTTATGGGTTTTTGGGGTAGAGGATTTCAAATATTATAATACTAAAGTTCCATAAACAATTATTTCCACATACCTACAAATTTTTTTCGTTGTGAGTGACTTAGATATAAAATCTGGAAGTGGAAGTAGTGATTCCTTGGGCAGCTGTTTTTTTCCATTTATTTTAGTACCGCAGGCGCAGGTGGCTTTGCATTTATAAGAGGCGAATGTTTTTTTGGCCAAAAACGTAGATCCAAATTTGTTCTGTCTTTTGGTAAAATTTGATTCAAGTCTTTACCTATTTACCCTTCAACCCCCATCGGAATAAGATATAAATATAATCTAGTAGTTTAGCTATAATAAATGGATGTACCTACCAAATTTTAAATCAATATCATAAACGATTTCGGGGTAATAGTGCGCATAAAAAAAGTTGCAAACAGAAATTATTTTAGCTCAAACTTAAAATCTCGACCATTCATGACATCCTAAGCATATTTGAATAAAAAAAATGTTCATACTTCTTTTACCATTACTATACTTCACTCCACTACATGGATGTGGAAGTAAACACACCCTTAGTGGTAGAGTTGGGCGATTCGACTCTTTTTAAGGATTCGTACCAAACGAATCCGTATCAAGAAAAAATTCGTACTGAAATATTCTTTCAAGAATCCGAACTGCCAGGATTCGATTCAATGATACGAATCATACCAGTTACTACCCAACTCTACTTAGTGGATGTGAGGAGTCGGGATTTTCTCGAAAAAAAGCAAAATCGTGCTAAAGTTATGAAACTTGCCCACCCCGTTTTCGAAGGTGTTGAACAGGTGAAACAAGTTATTAGTCATGCGCACCCACTCAAACAGTCAAAAACCATTCTTTTTGCTTATTTCCCATATGACAGCTTGGCATCGGCTATTTTTGCAGGGATTATTTGTTTTTTCACGGGGATATAACAGACGGTGAAAGGTGATGTCAGGTAGTGGATTGCAACGCCCTTGGGGGTGGAGTCTCCCCTGTCAGAAGGTGTAAAAATTGTTTCCTTTGTTGATTATTGTTAAAGACGTTTACCCTCCGTTTTCGAGGATGCTGATCAAGAAAAAAATGGCTTTACGCCGGTTCGACTCTTCCTTCATCCATAATCGGACGGAAACCACCCTTTCATACGTTTCACTATATCAATGCTCGCCAGGGTGTTTTTGTAGAGGAATGGCTGGAAATTTAGGCGGAGTTCACTGATAAGCAAAGTACAATGGTAAGAGTGAATTGTGACAACCCCAGGGGGTGGAAAATTGATTTTGGCTTTCTCTCTGGTCTAACCGATTACCCCCTTTTTTCGAGGATGCCGATCAAGAAAAAAATAAAAGTAAGAGTATTTTATTCTTCCTGCTTTCCAGTAAGTATATCTAATTGAAGATTGCCAGTTTCAAGAAACATAAATTTCAAATCCTTGCGAGGATAGGTTCGTCTTTGATGAGGATGTCCAACGGACAAATGATGACTTTGAAACCCTTCCCACTCAATTTAGAAATTGGAAAATAAAAAAAAATCAGTTCTCCACCCCCTTTGGGACCTACTCCCTGTGGTTGTCACAATTCACTCTTAACATTGTCCTTTGTTTATCAATGAACTCCGCCTACATTTCTAGCCATTCCCCTCCATTCCCCGCCCTGACAAGCATTAATATCGTGAAACGTATGAAAGGCGTGGTTTTCGTCCATTTAAGGGTGAAGAAAGGGTTGAAACAGCGTAAAACCATTTTTATCTTGATCAGCATCCTCTAAAACGGAGAGGTAGGCGTCTTTAACAACAAACAACAAAGGAAACATACACCCCCCCCCCCCTGCATGACAGGGTAGATTTCACCTCTAAGGGCGGTTGCCAGGCTCAAGGTAAATTTTCCACCCCAAAAATTTTTTTACCGCCTCATGGGGGGGGGGGGTGCAAATAGAAATAAATTTTTTATCGCCTCAATGGAGGGGGTGCTATTAGAAATCCGAAAAAAAAAATTGCCCTCTGGCGCCTCGGGCAACCGCCCGGGTTGCCCGGCCCTTAAGCCGCCCCTTGCAGTAGCGGTCCACTACCTGGCATTATCTTTCACCATCTGTTATATCCCCATGAAAAAACAGAGAATCCCTGAAAAAATAGTCGAAGCCAAGCTGTTATATGAGAAATAAGCAAAAAAAGGTGGTTTTTGGCCGTTTGAGTGGGTACGCATGGCTAAAAATTTTTTTCACCCTGTCATTCTGGTTCACCACCCTCGAAAACGGGGGGAACAGGTTTCATAACTTTAGCACGATTTTGCCCACTCTTTCGACTCACATCCATTACCTATAATTATTCCTTTGATGTAAAACTCATATGCGTAGAGATTTTTCAGTAATATACCGGGTAATTAGTATATTTATTGCCTTGTAACACATTATT
The DNA here is from genome assembly GCA_936432065.2 of Rutpela maculata. Classification (NCBI taxonomy): domain Eukaryota; kingdom Metazoa; phylum Arthropoda; class Insecta; order Coleoptera; family Cerambycidae; genus Rutpela; species Rutpela maculata. Next base: position 4,853,127 of record OW386286.2, read on the forward strand.
AGAGAATGGAATACGTAAAGTTTGTGGTAGAAAGCCCCAGAAAGAGGAAAACGTTTAGTCAATAACTATTTACACGGTGTGTTGTAAACTGCTCCTCAATTTTGAATATCTTTTTTAAATTAACTTTATTCGTAATCCAAATAATATTTTAAGTTACCTGCATTTTATTGATTTGTTACGTGTACCTAACCCAATAATTCTCAATTTAGAATTTGATCAACATATGTTAATTTATTTCACTCAAAAATCAATCACATATATTAATGCGTTAAAGTTAAGCTAAAATAATGTTTATCAAATTGAGTGACTGAATTTGCTAAATATGTAAGACGATTCAAGGTCATTGACCGTATAAGAAAAGAGAAAACTTTAAATATGAAAATTGTAATTGCATTTCGCCAATAAATTATCTTAAACTTATCTACACTCTTCTCATTGAATAATATATTAACAAATAAAAAGTATAACTAATTCCTTTACAGGTGCAAAAAAATTATATTTTACCTTAAACTGCCCATTCCTTTGCATATTGGATTTCATCACTCACTAAGACACAAACACATCACATATTGCATAGCACAATTGCAAAGAAAACACTCAATTTGTATGAAAATTAACACGATAGTTAAATAACCGACGCACCATGCGAAGCTTTGAATACACTAACCTAACATTATTTCTTATAGGCACCGTCATGCAGTTTTTTTCTAGGCCTACTTATTTTGTTTTCCGTGAAAATCTGTTTAAAATAACCTGTTCGAATAAAGTGATGTCTTTAAATAGATTGAAATAAAATATCTGTCTTCAATATACCGAGTAATGCAAATAAAATTACTATTTTACTTGTGTGGCTTATAGTACAATAATCAGGTAATTCAGAAAAATTGTCATAAAATTTCATTGTTTTCTCGATAATTTAATAGCAAATGCTCCAAAGAAACATTTCTGTATTACGCAGTGGCATGCTAATTTATAGGGGGGTGAAAAAAACTAAGCACTGGAATTGAAAGAGAATAAGATATTAAGGAAAAAAGGTTTAGTTCACCACAAAATTCCTAGACGTGTAAACAATGTTGTGGTGGTCTTTACTACTCAATTTCGCTTTCACATCCACGTAGTGGAGTGGCAATACAGTAACGATAAAAAAAATATTTTTTTTTTTGTTCAGACAGAATGCCATGAAACATCGAGATTTAAAATTTTAGCAAAAAAATTCTGTCCGTTGTTATGTCGGTTTGTCGTTCTGTCTGTTGGTCGATCTGTCTGTCTGTAATCTGTAACATTTTTCTGCGAACGATTACTTTGGAACCGTTTATGATATTGACTTGAAATTTTCCAGCAAACACAGACCTCTCTGAGACATCGCATTGATGCCCATTGACTAACACATTTTGATTTAAATTTGTTAAGTCAACGAGACGCCAATTGAATAAATGTATCACCCAACGAGATCGCATTATATCATTTTATTGGCATCATTTAAAATTATTATTTTACTCACATGAAATAGAGCAAAAGCGTCACGGGAGGGATAAAAATGTAACTCGCATTTGCCTATTCAAAATAACTCTCATTATGCTTCTACCAAAGGAATAATGTGATTTACATATGTATGAAGCTAAAGAGACACCATTTCAAGAAACTAATGGCTTCAGAGTAGACCACAAAGTGCAATTGCAATTGCAAATTAAAAAAGCGGTAAAGGGGTAATGAAAGTAGATTAAAAAAGCCAACTTTAATAAAAAAAAAACAAGCTAAAAACGTCTCTTCGCCTGTTCACTGAACTTTTTATATAATTGTTACACATTCTATAGGATATTCTTCGCAGTTGTTTATAATAATAATAATAATAATGTTAGTTTTAGACATTTTAAATTTTATAGTACGCATTTAGTTGGTAAAAGACTCAGTGTAAAATAAAGTAAAAATAAAAAAACTGTACCATACCCCATTTCGGTTTCGAACCCGGGACCCTTGGATTCCGAGTCAAAAGCGTAAGAACTACTCCACCACTTAACACGTAAAAAAACGTAAATTTTTACATTATAAAATCTAAAAATATATTTCCACAGTTGAATATTACATTATAAAATGTATATTTGTAAAATATAAAAATATTTAAATATTAAAATGAAATATCATTTCACCAGATTTCTTACAAAAACATAAAAAACAAAATTTTTTTTTCAAATTTAAATTATTAATAACATTTTTATTTACTGATCGATTATGTTCAAAAACAATAGGGTTCTTCCTCTAACCAACACCAACTTACTGTCCAAATTTCAGTACAATTGGATCTTTCTTTCTTGAGTTATCGTGGACGGACGGACGGATGGACGGACGGACAGACGGACGGACGGACAGATGGACGGACAGACGGACGGACTCTTCGTTTTTGCGAAGAGTATAATAATGCTGTACTTGCATTTTTGGAGCTGAGATACGTTAGTTTTTACATTTAGGTCACTTATAAATTTAACAAATCGATATTTCTTATTGAAATTTGGACTGGTAATTCTCCAATGTATATTATTTTGTCTCTGTTACATGAAAATAATCCAAAATTACAATTGTTAAAAGATACTGTACAGGAGGCCCGAAAATGGTGATTTTGTTAGAGATCCGAAAATCACCAAATATGTCTAAATGTTATTGTATGTTCTTACAAACTGGACTTTAGTCGCCAGATAGCTCAGTGGGTAAGGCACTTTCTATTCAGGAAGCGGACGTCTCGAGTTCAAATCCTGCTCGTTAAATATATATATTTTTTATTGTATCAGTAATATTAAAAGTTTTACAAAGCTGTATACATGAACATGAGGGTTGTTGTTTAAGTTAGGTTGGTTTACCATTTTCGTGGCAAAAATTAAAAAAAATATAAAAAAATTGAAAATGTGCATTATGTTCTGAAAGCCGCTTTATTCGATGTTACTTTTAATAATTATTGTAGCTTTGGATTGTTTTCAAATAAGCATTGGAAAATAATCAGCCCAAAATTTCAAGAAGAAATAACGATTTGTTTATTTTTAAGTGGCCTAAACGCAAAAACTAACGTATCTCAGCTCCAAATGCAAGTAGAGCATTAATTTTTTTTGTTTTCAAGAATTGTCTTTTTTAATCTTCTTTCATTACTCGTTTATCGTTTTTTATTACTTGAATTTGTTTACAACTATAATTTCGAAAACTATAAACAACTGTAATAAAACGGGTTTAAATTTTGAAAAAAAAAAAATTCTTTCTCCGTGATCTTAAAGTACTTATAAAATGCTACAATTTGAGCTATCGTATACATTTCTTGGTCTTGATGGCAGGATTTCACAAGGGTGCAAAATTTTAGCAACAATTGTATATTTGAGCTGTTTTAGTAATCATTTCGATTTGAAATTTTAAGTGGTGACTGTACTTCATAAGAGCTATACAATTTCATTAAATATTATCCATTTTTTTGAAAGAACAGTGATTGGTTTAAAAATGCATAATTTTGCAATGTTCAATTTTTTTTTAAATAATAATAACAATTGGAATGAATTATAGTTTATGTACTTTTATTGTACAACTCAAAAAGAACGTTTTCCTTCTTCTTATTGTTTTCCATGGGACTTATGGATTATGGATTTCGAGATATTTAAAAAAACCGATGGAAAACATGGTCTAAAAAATTAAATTGTTTAAATAAACAATACGCCGACCTCGCAGAAACTGCAAAACTGAGCTGTGAACTTAAGTTGATCCCCTGAACACGTTAAAACAGAAAAACTGTCCTGACCAGACAATTCACATTAAAATCCTAATTTCACTCCACTATGATAATTATAAATAAATATAAATGCTAACAGGAAAAATTTTGGTTTGGGAACACAAAAGAAAAAAAGACTTGAATGATTAATACACATAATATTTTAGATAAGGTTGTTTGTCAAAAGTTCTATTAGAAATTCAATTTCACATAATAAACGACTTATTATTCCTGATAATCTCATTAAATACATTTCCCACACCACTTTTAGCATCCAAAATAACGGACACCTAGATAGCTCAGTGGGTATGAGAGTGCGACAGTGCGCGTGTGTTAAAAATGCAATTGTTTCTTCGTAGTTCTAGCCGTTTCTAAGTATTTTAATATCTTCCCGGATTATTGTTCAACGAAATTGTTAGGTTTAAGTTTTTTATATATGTTAAACAGGAGCTCTAACGCCCCAATTTTATCTGTTGTTACAGCCGAAGCTAAAACCCTCCACCCGATCACCTACCTACCGCGACGTTGCACGCCGCGGTGGGGTGATCGGCTCTAGACTGGACCCAGCTGAGGCGCATTCATGTCTTTAAACGTTAATAAATATCTTTGATTTGATTTGATTTGATAGAGTCAGAATTGTTTCAGAGACAACGCAGGCATTGAAGCTTCAATCCCAACATACCGCAATTGGTAAAAAGGTAAGTAAAAATTAATTTAATAATTTAATAAACAATATAATTTGCAGGCATCCCTTGTGAGAGTAAACTGGAGTGTGGTAAACAATATTAGATATGTTAATGTAAATAATATACATATGGAACTACAATATAATTGTATTTTTTATTTTTTTTCCATCCGAAAGGAGAGACGACATAGTTAACACGCATGAGAGTTCAATTGATGTCGAATATATAAAAAATGTAGGTCGCAATGTCACTACTGCGAGTCTCTTATTATCTCACAAAGTGAAGCTGTTGTGACTTACATCTAACAACAAACGAGATTTAGCATATAAACTTTCATGTGATGCCAATGTGAGTTAATTTTTAATTCACAGTGCGATGTCTCCAATGTGGACATTTGGAACTGTTTGAGCTATCTCAAATGCAGATATGTGAGTCGAAATGTAATTCTCAAGTGTGACGCGGTACCTAGATCTGACTCTAGTTTATGTATCAGAGAGGTATTTGTGTTTTCTGGGTTTGTACGTCTATATATTATAATGAGATCTGGAACTAGATTATATTTTGATCTTATTCCGTTGAAGGGTTGGGGGTAAATGGGGATAAATATGTAAAGCAAGTAAGTAAGAGTACATAAAATTGAGATTTAGTGCATGTACGATAAACCAAGGTTTCAATTTTTTTTGGCATCAGCTACTTCCCTATCACCCTCAACCCATTATCAAAGGGGATAAAAGAATAAAATTGTAATTTATTCTGTGTACGAGAATTAAAGGCCCCTAATTTGTTTTGACATCAGCACCTCCACTGCCACCCACCCACCTCTACCAATGTGGCATATCGCTTTATGGATTTTTGGGGTAGACGATTTCGAATATTATGTTATTAAAGTTCTATGAACAATTATTTTCACATAGTGGTGTGCAAATCTAGTCTCAACACTTTTTTAGTTGTAAGAGTGTTTTATAGGGAATCTGGATGTGAAAGTAGTAATTCCTTAGGCGGCAGTTTCTTTAACATGCTTTTAATAGGTCGACCTGTATCTTATGTAAGAAGGTCTAAGAAACTTATTTCACCTACTCCTAATTGTTGCATCATCATGAAATTTGGCAATTGTGTGTAGCTCTGATGACAACACAATATAGTATACTCAAGATTATAATATGTTCAAAATGGCCGCCGCCCCAAAATGGCGGATTATTATTTTCTTTACAACCCTCTTGAGCATCAAAAGAAAGGCTTTTCATTTAATCTAATGATGTCTTCAGTGTTTTAATTGTCGAACCTGTTCGAAATAGCGTTCGAAAAGCGCCCCACGCTTTTATACTCAAATATTATACTTAATTACAAACACAGCTTACACTAAGGCCCTTACGGGGTAGACAGAGAGAACAGGTTCGATGATTATTTTTTGCTTTTTAGTGCAGTATTTATAAAAGTATGTTTTCTAGTTTTTTAAAGTATTAATTTATTGCATAAAGATATTTTAATTTGAGTTTATTTCTGTTAATCACAAGTGTGTTTCATGTCAACATTCAGTGCATGTCAAATAAGTTGGAAGAGATTTCACTTTTTTTGGATAAAAACGCTTTTGATATAATTTATTTCTCACAACATTGGTTGGATAAATCTGCGTTAAATTTTATCAATATTCCTTCTTTTAAACTGGCAGCTCACTTTTGTAGAGAAAATAACAAAAACGGCGGAGTGTCTATTTTTGTAGAAAACTCAATTAAATATAAACCTTTACAAACTAGCGAATTTATTACTCAATTCAATGCTGAATTCTGCGCTATTGAAATTTCGTGCTTAAATTGTATACTTATCAATGTGTATAGGTCACCCTCTGGAGGCATTAAAGTTTTTCTTAATATGTTAGAAAATCTCTTAATACACTGCTCAACTAAGTTTAGTAACATTATATTAACCAGTGATTTCAATATTAATTTTAGGGGATCCTCCCCCTCCCTATCAGACTTGGTGAATCTAACTTCATCTTTTGGCCTTGTAGTCATGATCTCCGATTTTACCAGAATACACATACACATACAAGGACTCGTATTGATAATGTCCTTACGAATTTGGTGAATGGTAGCTACGTTATCGACCCCTGCTTATCTGATCACTTAGGACAATTTATTGTCATTAAAAAATCCCTCAGACTTCCTACAAAAAATATTTGGAGAAAAAATATTAATGCCAACGGCATCGGTAAGTTAAGAACATCCTTGAATAACATTGACTGGCGTTTATTTGAAAACTTAAATTATAATGCAAACTTTTTGTCTGAGTTTTTAATAAAAACTTATTCATCATATATTAACGATCATTTTCCATTAAAAAAAATGTAAAATTAGTAATTCTCCTCCGGTTTGGTGGTTTGACGACTCTTTCAGAGAAATGAGGGAGACTCTATCCTGTGTTAAAACGATTGCCAACTGTACTAGCGATTTCACATTATATAACACTTTGAAAAAAGACTATAAATCAAAAATAGTTGAAGCCAAAAAAGTAGCTTATGATTCCTTCATTAGCAATTCTGATAACAAGGCACGTGATAGCTGGAATTTAATTAATTTTGAAAGAAATCAACCTAAATTAACTTCACCTGAACATGATATTCCTTTAAATTCCTTTAATTCATTTTTCTCCACTATGGCTAAGAAATTTGTTATACCCACATCTAATGTTCAGACAACAGATCTTTTAAAAAATTTACCTAGCTTTAGTTCTTCTTTCTGTCTTGAGCCAGTTACTTTGTATGGAGTTTCAGAGGCAGTTCATAGTCTAAGTAATTCCAATTGCACCGATATTTATGAAATAAATAGTCGTATTACCAAAAAAGCCATTGATATAATTTTGGAACCGCTTACACTTCTTATTAATAAATGTTTTAGTGGTCACTTCCCCGATGTGCTTAAGGTTGCTAAAGTTTTACCACTCTTCAAGAAAGGAGACATTAATGTAATCGATAACTATCATCCCATATCTATCCTCCCCATATTTGGTAAAATTATTGAAATTATTCTTAAAAGAAGGCTTGTCAAGTATCTAGACACTAATAATATTTTAAATTGTTGCCAATTTGGTTTTCGTAATAAATGCTCTACCACCGATGCTGTTTTTAAAATAGTATCTGACATTGTGGAATACCTTGAAGACGGTAAGCATGTAGTTATAAGCTTATGTGGCTTATCCAAGGCTTTCGACTGTGTCTCGCATGACATACTTGTGGAAAATTGAGTTTTTACGGTGTAAAGGTTTACCTTTGAATCTGTTTTCATCTTATCTGAACAACAGACAACAATGTGTCTCTATTAATAATGTTAATTCGGAGTTTCTACCAGTCAAATACGGGGTGCCCCAGAGTTCTATACTGGGCCCTTTTACCTTATATGTAAACTATCTTTTTCACTATTTGTCTCCTGTTAAATGCATTGCGTATGCCGATGACACTTCCATGCTAAATTTTGATTATGACAACAATGTAAACATAACCTCCGCTGCGTCTATTCAGCAAGCTAAGGTATGGTTTTCTGCTACCAGTTTAATGATAAATAAAGACAAAACTCAAAAACTTTTATTTTCCACTAGAAATGCACTGGTAAACGGTGACAGTGACAAGATACTTGGAGTTCTTGTAGACAACAAACTAAGCTGGTGTAAACACGTTCAAGCAAATTACCCAGTATAATTTTTTTACTACGCAGACTTAAAAATGTTCTGTGTTCCAACACTTTAAAGTCTTGCTATTTCTCCTTATTTCACTCTCACATTACCTATGCAATACTCCTCTGGGGTGGCTCATGCCATGCTACTAAAATTTTTAAATTACAAAAGAGAGCTCTCAGGTTAATCAGCAATGCTGGGTGAAGGGATCACCGCCAGCCAATTTTTAAAAAACTGGACATACTGCCTGTACCTTCTTTATTTATGTATATTTCGTTATTGGAAATTCACAAAAATAAGGGCAATTTTGTCACCAATTCTGATTTTCATAAATAATTATTCAACCAGATCCGCCCCACAGCTTAGACAACCTCGACATAGACTTGTTAAATCTTCAAGAAACTCATTAAACCTTCAGCTGTATAATCATTTACCAAATTCCATAAAAATCCTTCATTTTAATATATTCAAACGTAAGTTAAAATGCATTTCTTGAATTTCTGTTTTTATTCAGAGGAAGAGTATTTTAACACTGAATTTCCCACTTTATAAAATGTCTGCTACCTTATTTTTATGTTCTTTTGCTCTCTTAATGTATAATGTTTTTTTTATCTCTTGTTTGTTGTTTATTATATGATAATTTTATTGATTATTGTATTTGTATGTTTATATTTCCATGTTTTTTGTTATAATTTTTGACTTGCCAAAAACTTTTTGTAACTTGGTTAAATAAATTTTCTTTCTTTCTTTCTTTCTTAATAAAGAACTTCTTATAATACTTGAAATTTTGTTCCTACAACCTTGGTACTTAAATCACTACTCAATTATTAATAATAATAATAAAGACTCGTTGTTTACTCTCTTCTTACTATTAATTAAATCACCAGCCATACCAGTTACAATGGCGACATTTACAACGCTATCCGTTTGAGAGATAAACTTTCAGCGCCATTTTCTACATCCAGAGTTGCTCCAACAGAAAAATGGTAATAACAAACGTAGAAAATTACTTGCTTAACAATTTTTATTTGATTTTTTTTTTTTTTTTGTAAAACGGACGATTTTTTTAAAAAGCTAAACACCGTATTTTGTTGGCCGTTTTAGAAAATGGCGGCTTCCGCATTTTTTTTTTTCAAGGAATTGATAGGATTTCAATCAGAAAGCTGCAGAGACTATGTTTACAAATTCCTTTGTTTGTATGCGATTCTTCTTCCTGAAATATGTATAATGATTGGACTAAAAGTGAATTAAAAGAATTTCATGTAACTTTACATGTTACAACTTTTAATGGGCAAAGAAAAAAATAAGAAAACTTAGTTTCAATGCCAAAAATGGAAAACCGAAAATTTGTTATTCTAGTTCAAAAACGTATTGAACAGATATAATATGAAAATATTAAAATAGTTGTCCTGTAAACCCGCTTTCTGTCAGCTAATACAGATATTTCTCTACTACTAAAAAAACTACTATTACTAAGATTTATTGATTCAAATCATCGTCAAAGACAGAACTACATGTCGAGTAAATGTAAAAATACTGCCGACAAATGTGACAGAAACAAACAGAGTTGTCACAGTGCGGATTTTATTTGCTGAATTTATTAGATACACTCAAAGCAAATAATGTGAGGAATTTCTTACAGTAGAACTTTGACAATATTTCAGTTGAATCCTCGAAAGGATGCCGTGCATAAAAGCAGAAAATTGTTTTATTTCAGGATTTGTGTACCTAACCCTTGTTAGACTCGAGAATCACGTTCATTAATTCAAAGGAGAGGTCAAATAAATTGTGCGTTTTTATAACGTTCATATAAATGCGTTGTAACATTACCCACGTAATTTAATATGAGTAGTGAGAAGTATACGGGGTCCAGCATATGTATGTATCTTTTTAATGAATGTCTCTGCAATGGAAAAACGCTTTGTTAATTTTTTTGTCTATTCTAGACTCTGATTTTTTTCATCTGCTATACTACAGTGCTACAGAATAATTCCATATCTGCATTTTTTGTCAAACGGTATTTTTCGATTAATCAATAAATTAATGTCATCATATTTATCGAATATGTGTATTACAAAGATAAGTTTAGCAGCATGCTGGCAATGAAATATGGTGTTCCACAAGGTAATGTACTTGGTTCACTGCTATTTTTAATATACATAAATAATTTACCTGATATATATTCAGCCCTCATGGTCCTTTTTACAGATGACACTACTTTTACGGAGCATTTGAAAGACACTGGCAGCAATGCTGCTGATTTTAAAACCAACATTTTAATGAAGTCTTCCGACTGGTTTAGTGCGAATAAATTATGTTTGAATACTAAGAAAACATGCATTACTTTTTTCCACCAAGATAAGTAACCCTCAAACCGTAAAATTCCTAGGACTTGGATAGTAAATTAAGTTGACACCCTCATATACATGAGTTGTCAACTAAACTCTCTAAAAAAGTATATGCCATCAGACAAATAAAAAACAGAGTTAATATAGCTTATTACATACCATACTTTATTTCATAGAGTAATGATATATGGTTTGTTGAACTGAGGCACATCAAACAATATACAAACTATCTTCACTATTCAAAAAAGAGCGATTAGAGCTTTGGCGGGTTTGAGTCAGCATGCAAGTTGTAAATCATGGTTTATAAAACATTAACGTTGTCATCACAAATTATTTTCTATAATTTAGTAAACATAAGGGAACATTTAGGTGAATATACAAGGAATGATATAAATCATGACCACAACACTCGAAATCTTAACGATATACAGACACCACATCAGAGATTAAAGTCGACAAAAGGAAATAACTTTGGTATTGCTTTGTTTAATCCTCTACCAAATAAATTAAAATCTTTACCAAATGAACAATTTAAAGTAAAGTTAAAAAAACATCTTTTAGCCAATACATACTACAATAAAATTTTAAATATGTGTAATTTTAGGTGAATGTTTGTTTTTTCCTGATGTTTGACTTGTTCTGTATTATCGACCATACTAGGGCCGTTTCCTAGTATTCCATACATTTTTTATGTTTTGTTTGTTATTTACATTTGTATGTTTTGTTTGCTATGTACATTCTCTGTTTCCATGATGTGTGTATTTTATTATGATCAATAAAATTATTATTAATATTATTTTTTTTTCACAACTAATTGTTGGACATCGTAGTTCATGATCAAGCGGGGTCTAAACGACCAGCGGTTTACTCTTGAGCCAACACCCTTCGAACCGTGCTACAAGTAGGTAGTATTGTAGCTTTTTGCGCAAGTGCTATCACTTTTTGATGGTCAGATATTCCCAATTGATTTAGCGCTCTAGGCAGCTCTTTGTCTGTCAACCCATTAGCAGATACTACTATGGGTCTTAAGACAACCTTCTCAAGTAAGTAAATAGCTTACAGTTCATTTCCTAAGTCTTATTATTATTATTTTTTTTTTCTGTTAAGAACCAATCACCCTTCTCTGTGGCTCCAACCCTCACAGAGGGCAATAATAACAAAGTTGTCGAGGGAAAACGTATTTTTGCGAATTTTAAACGCGGATTCCTCCCTCACCCCGTGCGATTAAACTGAATTAACTTCAAATATACAGTGTGACTCACTTAAAATGAAGATACCCTCATAACTTTTTTATTTTGTTTCCGATTTGAATCAAATTTTACACAAGTATAGAACAAATTATAATCTTCTTATGACCAGAAAAACATTCGGCTTCTAGAAAGGCAAAGCCACCTGCGGTACCAAAATATGCTGAGAAAAAATAAAACATTTTGAATGTTAGAAAATACATGAAAATTTTACACGCAACGACGGTAAATTTACCCTCATTTTTTACAGTGTAGATTATCTTTTTCCATACGACGCATCGTTTCCGAGTTATAAGCGAAGAATCGAAAAAAGGAACCTTTCCACCCCCATCCCCCCTGAACCGGCGGGGCTAGGGGCGGGTACTTTTAGTATTTTTACCTCCTAACTACACCCAACACATCCCAGAAGAGGAAAATTCTCCCTCCTAAATGATCTCTACAATCCCCTTTTGGGCATTCATTGATTGGACTATTTGTTTAGTCCACGGAAATTAGCATTTGACCTGGACAAAATTAGTAAAAAACTGAATTCTTGTACAGACGTTCTTTGAGGTGTCCCAAACCCAAATCCACAAAAATCACAAAAATCGCAACATGGCTACCCAAGATATTGAAGATCGAAGTTTTTTGCAAAAATCTCGCGTCCTAGGCATCGGATGCCCATGGAGTAATGTGAAAATTGCAGAGAATTAAATTATCTAGAAGTTGTCTTTCTTATTTTTTCCCAACTTCTCTCTTTTCGAGATATTCAAGGTCAAAGTTTCAAAAACATGATTTTTCGCGAATATCTCGGCAAAAAAATCGGACAGCAATAAAGTTAAGTTGGAGAAAATTCAATTACCTACAAGATTGATATTTTGCATTTTTTCCCAGAACCTCCCTCCCTTTTCGAGATATTCAAGGTCGAAGTTTAAAAAAAACGGTTTTCTGCGAATATCTCGCACCCTATGCATTGGACCGCGACGAAGCCTACATACAAGCAGTAGAGAACTGAAACGGTTTTTTTAAACTTCGACCTTGAATATCTCGAAAAATGCGAGGTTTTGGGGAAAAATGCATAACATCAATCGTGTAGATAATTTAATTCTATACAACTTTTATATTAACTTTATTGCTGTCTGATTTTTTTGGCGCGAGAACGAAAAAACGTGTTTTTGAAACTTCGATCTTGAATATCTCGAAAATTTGTGGGGGGGGGGTTCGTAAAAATAAAAAAAACAACTTGTAGATAATTTAATTCTCTACAACTTTCATATTGACCTCATGGGCATCCGATGCATAGGACGCGAGATATTTGCAAAAAACTTTGACCGTCAATCTCTTGGGTAGCCATGTTGGGATTTTTGTGGATTTGGGTTTGGGACACCTCAAAGGACGTCTGTTCAGATTTTTACAAATTTTGTCCAGGTTTCCTCAATTTTTGGCTAATTTCCCTGCATTATGTTGAACTTTACCAAATTCGCGAGTTGATGTATGTGTCCATGCATGTTCTATCCATTCTCTTGCAATAGATTAACAAACAAAAATCTTGACTATAATTTAAAACGGGCTGTTAAGAGTACTTTTAAATATAAACTAAAATAGAACCATTCAATTGCAAAAAACAAACTTCTAACAATCCCTTGAAACTATATCTGTACTGTGTAGGCATTACATGTTAAAAGTTACCTTGATTTCTATGCAGTTGCATAACACATTCACGCGACATCAGATAAAGAGATTTAATTATGATATCAAATTATAACAGCACTAAATACGAACATGTTCACGTTACAATTATTGTACAGCTCTTTCAATGTATCTACGTTAGACATCTTGCACTAAGGACATTTAAATACAAGGAGGAAGAATAACCATGCAGCAGATTCATTTACAGTAATAATGAGCTTTTACATAAACAAAGTTCAAAATAACTCTATGAGTGTCATCTTGTTTGTTATTTTCTACCATAAAAATGTAAATTTGGACTGTGATCTCTATAAGTGGTAAATTGGAAATTAACTTACCCAAAATCCTATGCAGTGATGCACTTCACAATGATTATTAGATATAAGGGGGCTATGGGAAGGGATAAAAAGGGTAGTATGAATTTATATCTAATAATACAACGATCAACTATTAATTTCCAAGATACCATCTCGAGTTAGATTGTATACAGCGTGGCGATGTAACTATATATCAACTATGACCATGCTTCGACTAGCTAACAACATTAATAGTCTTATAGATCTAGATTGGACCCTACCTCTTAAGAAGTACTACAGCATTGTAATCACACATCTGTGTAATTTGTATGTATAATTGTGATACTGTACAATGTATATGAATAATTTATTATTTTTCTGTATTATGTAATCAGTAATTTACTTACTCAATTGTTATCCAAATATACTATCCTTGTAATTAGGCCAATCAGGCCTGTTTGGATATTGTTCGATAAATAAATAAAACCTATCTATCTATCTGATCTACAAAAACCAACCAACTACTATGCTTTGCATCGAAAAAAGATGGAACAATTTAAACACCTAAATCCTATATCTAGGGACTCCTATTGATAGGAAGATTAATTAAATTTAATTTTAATTTGAAATTACTTAAATTATTATTTTAATATTCAATATCAACCAATTTATTTAATGAAGTTTCATGTGTAGTTGTTACATGTTAAATTCTGGAACATTAGGTACAAGTGAAGAAACTATGAATTTCGCTCTCCTGTGTGTCAATTTTGTATTTTGTTTGTAAATTTTAGTATTCCACATGCAGGAATTAGGACTACCTACAGATATTCTCGACTAGTTTAATGCAAGTGCTTAATACACGAGCGTTTCATACAACTCAAGACAGGCAAAGTGGTGATAAAGAACGACGACCTACATTCAAAACTCCAGGGAACCGTATGGCTAATCCTAAATTAATTGAGCGTAGTCCCTCTTTGAACAGAGCGAATCTCGAACCGCAAATATGTCTTTGAACTGTCTTCGTTTATAATTAGTATAGCTTATTGACTCTTTCTTTCCCGCTGGCAGTAATTAACGAACAGTATTTTAACTTCATCCATTGTATAGCCTTTGATACAGAAAGAGGTAGATTTTTTCAGAGAAATATAAGAGTACATTATACCGAAATATTATATTTATATATAATCCATATAAATGGGCTCACAGCTTATGTGAAGATATAAATATTGAGATTTGTGCGATTGAGTTCTCCAAGTTTAAGTCAATTATATGTTGCAGTTGCTTTTCTGGATAAATTAGATAAAAAAATTACTAGATAAAAAAATTATTTTTGTTCAGACTTCAACATAGATTTTGCAAAAAACTCAGAAAATGTCTAAAAAATAAGAAACATCTTTCTCTCCTGTGGTTGAATATATAAAAGATTTCACGAGGGTCATGATAAAATCGGCAACCATAATAGACCAAATTTTTTTGAATATAGATGGAGACACCCTCCGTGACATGTATTTAATCCTTGTCTATCAGATCGTGAAGGTTTGAGCTTTTCTTATTTCGAATCAACAAATATGTACTCCAACAATACGTAACAAAAACCGCTGCCCAAGGAATCACTACTTCCACATCCAGATTCTCTATCCAAGTCACTCACAACGAAAAAACTTTGTATGTGAAAATAATTGTTTATGGAACTTTAATAATATAATATTTGAAATCCTCTACCCCAAAAACCCATAAAACGATACCCCACATCGGTAGTGGGGTGGGGGTGGTGGTAGGGGGGTGGTAGTGGGGGGTGGATGAAGTAAAAAAATATTTTGAGGTTTCTGGTTCCTGTACATATACTAAGTCACAATTTTTTTTCATCCCCTTTAATAAGGAGGTGGGGGTGGTAATGGGGGTGGCTAATGCCAAAAATTTTTTTGAGACCTTAGCTTCTCTTGTATATACTAAATACCAATTTCATGAACTCTTACCTGCTTGATTTACCCATTTACCCCAAATTTACCCCAATTTACCCCCCAACCCTTCGACGGAACAAGATGAAAATATAATCTAGTTCTAGATCTCGTTAAAGTACATATGTGTACCAAATTTCAAGTCAATATCTTAAATGGTTCCAGAGTAAACGTGCGCACAAAAAAAAGTTACAGACAGACAGACCGACAGACAGACAGAATTTTCTTTTCGCTCAAACTTAAAATCTCGACGTTTCATGATATTTTAAGCCTATTTGGACAATAAAATTTTTAAAAAATTTTTTGTCGTTACTATACTTCCACTGGACGTGGAAGTAATTATAGAGCGGCAAATAATTTAACTAAAGAAATATACAAACCATCACTTAGCGAACTATGACTGGTCATATTACTTCCAAACATATGATGCCAATGAAATATCAAAAAATGTAAACGATAATATTACAAAATCATATGTAGCATCTCTTTCCCTGAAACCACATAAAATAAGCAAAAATAAAAACCGCTGCCTAAGGAATCACTACTTCCACATCCAGATTTTCTATCCAAGTCACTCACAACGAAAAAACTTCGTATGTGGAAATAATTGTTTATGGAACTTTAATAATATAATATTTGAAATCCTCTACCCCAAAAACCCATAAAACGATACCCCACATCGGTGGTGGTGATAGGGGGTGGTAGTGGGGGTGGATGAAGTAAAAATATATTTTGAGGTTTCTGGTTCTTGTACACACACTAAATCACATTTTTTTTTCATCCCCTTTAGTAATGGGGTGGGGGTGGTAATGGGGGTGGCTAATGCCAAAATTTTCTTTGAAACCTTAGCTTCTCTGGTATATACTAAATACCAATTTTATGGACTCTTACCTGCTTGATCTACCTATTTACCCCAAATTTACCCCAATTTACCCCCCAACGCTTCGACGGAACACGATAAAAATATAATCTAGTTCTAGATCTCGCTAAAGTACATATGTGCACCAAATTTCAAGTCAATATCTCAAACGGTTCCAGAGTAAACGTGCGCACAAAAAAAGTTACAGTCAGACAGACAGACAGACCGATAGACAGACAGACCGACAGACAGACAGACCGACAGACAGTTAGAATTTTTTTTCGCTCAAACTTAAAATCTCGACGTTTCATGACATTCTAAGCCTATTTGAACAATAAAAATTTTTAAAAATTTTTTTGTCGTTACTATACTTCCACTAGATGTGAAAGTAAAAAACCGCTGCCCAAGGAATCACTACTTCCACATCCGGATTTTCTATCCAAGTCACACAACGAAAAAATTTTGTATCTGGAAATAATTGCTTATGGAACTTTAATAATATAATATTTGAAATCCTCTACCCCAAAAACCCATAAAACGATACCCCACATCGGTAGTGGGGTGGGGGTGGTGACAGGGGGTGAGAGTGGGGGGTGGATAAAAGTAAAAAAATATTTTGAGGTTTCTGGTACACACACTAAATCACATTTTTTTTTTCATCCCCTTTAATAATGGGGTGGGGGTGGTAATGGGGGTGGCTAATGCCAAAATTTTTTTTGAGACCTTAGCTTCTCTTGTCTATACTAAATATCAATGTTATGGATTCTTACCTGCTTGATTTACCTCTTTACTCCAAATTTACCCCAATTTACCCCCCAACCCTTCGACTGAACAAGATGAAAATATAATCTAGTTCTAGATCTCGTTAAAGTACATATGTGTACCAAATTTCAAGTCAATATCTCAAACGGTTCCAGAGTAAACGTGCGCACAAAAAAAAGTTACAGACCGACAGACAGAAATTTTTTTTTCGCTCAAACTTGAAATCTCGACGTTTCATGACATTCTAAGCCTATTTGAACAATAAAAATTTTTAAAAATTTTTTTGTCGTTACTATACTTCCACTGGATGTGGAAGTAATTAACTAACACTGAAAAGATCATGACAAATAACCTGTTAATGTTACACCGTTTTAAGAAATATAAGAAGCAATATCGAAGAAAATTATGATAAACTTAAAAAAGAATACAAACTAGCTCCAGTATTTGAAACAATTGATTATAGTACACAAAAACAAACAGCCCCCTGGTCAATCATCAATCAAAATCAAAATAAACCAAATCTCGTTTTTGAAGTTTCTTTGGAAGATCTGAGTACGTTTACTAATTTTGGGGTGCTGAGAACGAATCCGTCACATATTAAAAAACAACCCTTATTTGGGGGTGACATTGGAATTGATATTAGAACTTGCCTTATTATGATAAAAAAACATCATGGATGATTAGGGATTTCTTTTGCAATTAAAATCAATGAAAACTTAAAAAGATAAAATCCACCGCCTTAATTGGTAAGGATGGGTGTAAGAGTATTCAGAAACAATCACATTACAACCTAATAATAGCCATTTAAAGGGAAGTTTTGGTTTTTAAAAAAATAAATAAATAACCCTATAGTAGATATTGTAACTTACATCGTTCTTGCCTGCAGTAAAGAATAACTTTTTGTTGCAAATTCTAATATCAGTTTCAATGCCACCCCCTAAATATGGGTTGTTTTTTCCTGCCTTCCCGATGTTTTTAGCCAATTCGGATGACAGATTCATATTCAGTACCCCAAAATTAGTAAAAAAAAGATGTTTATCACGGATGGGCCAAAAAAGCCCTTTTATAACATTGTTCTTTAATAAATAAGTTAAATATATCAAAATGCAAAATTTTTTATTGTATAAATAGTGATATATGCAAATGGTAAAAGAAGAACTTTTATCTCAAATTATATACCTTATAAATATACATGCTTTGAAAACGGAATTTTTATAGTCTGGATATTCATGTTCACTGTGGTATAACATTTCGTACTTCTCATTCCGAAATCAACAATCTCATTAAAAAAACGCACCAGACATACTTACCGTCGGCCATCTCTGTCTAACTTTTTATAAAAGATCTTTTATTAGAAATATTTTATAAAAAATGGTCGTTTAAGACATCATCTTAGATCATTTTCGTCATATGGATCTTGTTTTTGATGAAATTTTTGACAATTTTTTTGGTGCAATGATCGCTGAATTGTTTTATTTAAGCGCGGAGTCATGATATACTGCGGTCGAGGCACGACATGTGTATTTTACTGAAAAAATAATTTTGCATTAAAATTTGGGGTTTGAATTAGTCGCGCAATTTATGAATAGTGTGAGCAAAGAGGTAAGTATAACTTTTATCCATAGTAAACTAAATAATGGAAACAAAATAATCAAACGCCTTTCTGAAAAGTTGTAGAAAAAACACATTTTGTATAAAGTGGAATAAAACTGGCCCTAACTGAAGAGCAATTTGCTGTATCGTAATTTTATATACATTTATCCAGCAAAAGCCTTTGAACAAAAAAAAACGAATTTAAAGTGACCTGAGGGAAAAGGAGGAAAATCATATTTTAATAAAAAAAAACTTATTAAACATTATTACACAAGCACTTAAATAGCATATTTCATTTTCTGAAAGATTTTCCCAAATCACAAACACCGCCTAAAGCTCCGTATATTTGGACATGTTTCATGTTATGAGTAGGATTAAGTTGTCTCGCAATCAAGCAGAACCAGGCAGCAAAGTTAATATTTTATGTAGAAGGTATCCGTACATAGCGCGAAATGGCAAATTAAATTAAATTGTGTATGCCAGTTACGTATGTACATTATGCATATCTAATTCTGCATTGTAAATCATCTACCCACTTTACTTACATTAAATTTAAAATCGTGAAACTGCAGTAATTGCAAATATTATTGTGGATTTTACTATTTACGTTCACTAAATTCACTACCTAGAGGAATTAATTAAAATTTCGTGTTGTGCTGTTTCCTTTGTTCGTTTTCATAAAAGTCGTGCCAGGCAATGCGAAATTCTTTTCCTGTCTTAAATAAATTTTTATGTACTTTTGCTTTCTATTTAACCTGCAATATTAAAGAGATTGCATTATAAAAATTATTTTATAAAATTATAAAATAATTTTTTACTTGTAGAAAATATATTCGTTCTACTTACTTTAACGTTTGAATATTTAATAAAAAAAAAATGACTACTGGTTCTTGGCCACACACTAAATCACTAAATCTCAATTTTATTTTTTACCCCGTTTAATAATGAGGTGGAAGTGGTAGTAGGGGTAGTAGTGAAGGTGATAGTGGGAAGTGGGCAAAAAAAATGTGAGATCTTGGCTTTTCATAAATACACTAAATCCCAGTATTATGGACTCTTACTTGCTTGCTTTATCTATTTACCCTCTAATCCTCCAAAAAGGACCAGAATAATCTAGTTCCATATCTCCTTATAACATATGGGTGTACCATATTTCAAATCAATATCATAAATCTTTCCAGAGCAACGTGCGCAGCACAAAAAAAGTTACAGACAGATTTTTTTTTGCTCAAATTTAAAATCTCGACGTTTCGTGACATTCTAAGCCTATGTGAACAATAAAAATTTTCAATTTTTTTTGCGTTACTATACTTCCACTGTATGTGGAAGTAATAAAAGAAATAGCAAGCCATGGATTACTAGAGGAATGAATTAGAACATCCGCAAATAATTTACCTTCCTTATATCACATAAGAAAATGTAAATCCAACAAATCAATTTACGAGTACTTTAATAAATACGGAAATACATGTAGGAAAGTAATCAGAGTTGCGAAATGATGTTATTATAAGACAAGAGTCACAAAAGCAGTTAACAGGTCAAGGAGAAGCTGAGAGAGCTCATTAATAACCTAAGAGGTAAAAACAGTCAAATTCCACCACAATTTAAATTATATCCTAACTTGACTAATAACTACTACTGTACTATGGGAGAATATTGTGGCACCAAATGACCCTCTATTGTATCTTGGTGACATTACCACCTACAGATACAGTAGAATTAGAAAAATTAGAAATAATAATGGGGGTGGCTAATGCCAAAAAAATTTTTGAGACCTTAGCTTCTGTTATATATACTACACATAAATTTTATGGACTTTTGTTTGCTTGATTTATGATTCGCCTCCCAACCATTCAACGGAATAAGATCAAAATATAATCTATTTCCAGATCTCAATAAAATACATAAGTGTACAAAATTTCAAGTCAATGTCTTAAACGGTTCCAAAGTAATCGTGCGCACAAAAAGAGTTACGGACAGACCGACAGAAAATTTTTTCTTTGCTCAAACTCTAAATCTCGACGTTTCATAACTTTCTAAGCCTATTTGAACAATAAAAATTTTCAAATTTTTTTTTGCGTTACTGTGCTTCCACTGGATGATCAAGTAATGCATACAGTTCATCGATTTTATGTCGAATAGATTGAATATTTAGTATCACTAATCATTATTTCTACCACTTCTAAAAAACCGCTGCCAAAGGAATCACTACTTCCACATCCAGATTTTCTATCCAAGTCTCTCACAACGAA